>OV815292.1:10050000-12550000 GCA_929108145.2 Limnephilus rhombicus | reverse complement strand
AGAAAATGAAGATAATGTAGGTGGTTCTTAGTCGAAGTATGGTACAGTTAAACATGACCGAATTTCATATCGACACCGTGGCGCTGTGTTTAGCGCGTTTGCCCGGAAAGCAAGAGGTCCTGGGTTCGAGTCCCAGAGGTGTCAATATGTTTTTCTGATTTTTCTGTTTCCAGATTTTCGATTGAGTTTCGCTTATATTGTCTTCATTTATTTAAATAATAATAATAAATTTGGACAACTTATATAGCGCTGTTTTTGCGAAAAATCGCCTCAAGAGCGCTGGTAAGTCGGCATTTCTTGTTTATCTTCAGTCCTTCTGCTATGCGGATACCTCTTTAAAACACCAACACAAGGTTTTATTTTGTAATTTATGTGCTTCTTGGTGTGCCCCACCAAGTCTTCCCGACGTTGGCGATCACTCTGGAAAATGTATCTCTGTCTTGCGCTGCCCGGAATAGCACCTCCACACTTCTAATGCCGGTCTACTCTCGTACATTTCGCAGCCAAGAAATTTGTCTCCTACCAGGCTTATGTGAATTTATTAATGAATGTATGTTTATTGATTTTTGCCGTGTATTTCTATATTTCAAAAGCGTCGACCAATTAATTTTACCAAACAGGCGGAAATCCGTGTAAGTCCATGCACAAACATATGCCAACAAAACGCTTATCTGGGTTACCACCTTCAAAGAATGTGGGTCTGTCAAATAGATATGAAAAACAACGCTTTTTCAAAGTTTCGTATATTATATATATAATGAAAGTAATTAAATTGAATGTTGCATTTCGAATATCTTTAAATGTTTGAATGTACTTCGGTGTCTGGGTTTTATTCAAATTTCGGCTGAAAATCTAATAATTTCCAATCACAAAACTTAATTACTTTTTTCAATATAATAATTTTCTGTTGTCGCAGATACATTGGGGGCCTCAGAACGGGTGAGCCACCCAGTGAGACCAACATTATTGGATTGTACCATGAAATGTAAAATGTAGAATCAAAATAAAAAACTTGACTGTGTTAAAATTAATTGACCAAAAACAGCACGGTTTTATCAAAAGTAGATCTACCGCAACTAACTTAACAATATTTCAAAACTTCATAATACAATCTTTTGCAGAAAATAAACAAGTCGACTGCATATATACAGACTTTTCGAAGGCATTTGACAAAGTATCCCGTAAACTACTAATCCAAAAACTATTTGCTCTAGGAATAAGGGATAACATGCTAAAATTGTGTACTAGCTACTTATTAAATCGTAAACTGTTCGTCAAAATAAAATCTTGGATCTCGAAAGCTTTCTGGGCTACTAGTGGCCTACCACAGGGTAGTCACCTAGGCCCGGTTTTGTTCCTCAATGGACTGCAATCATAAAAACGATGTTTTTATGTGACACAGCTATGGGCATCTGTGAACAGTGGACCCTGGAAGGAAATCCGACTTGCCTAAATTTCCTTTACCATGTTCTTGATATTTTATTATGTTATAACGTTCTTCTTATTATTACAGAGGTTTCTTTAGCCTGGTCGATATTAAATAACTGGGAAATCAGTTCATCATGGCACTAGTTACTCTAATAATACCAATTACATACACTGAGAGATCACTAGATAGGTAATCATTGCACATGGGTTTCTTCAGCATGGTCTATATCAATGATACTCAACCTTTTTTCTCTTCGGGCCACATACATGAATTTGTAAAGTTACGCGGGCCGCAACACTCTACTGGTATGAAGAAAAAAATCATCAACCCCCTCCCCAACAAAGAAATATTCTTCTTCCCAATTTATCTTAAAACACTGTCTTTTCATCGGACATCTTTAGATTGCATTTTGAAGACACGCCCGTCATTATGCGTATTTAAATTATAACAAAATAATACCTTATACGTGACAGCAACATGTGCTGCTAAAATTTTTGCAAGTAGGTACCTGACTAACCAGTGAAATTGAACAGTTTTTAAGTATTATAATTAATGCGGTGGTTTCTAGAAGTGGCACTTTTATTTATTAATTATTTGCGCGCGTACTTGTGTGTCAAATATTTGTTTTTTGGGAATAAATCTAGCATGTGCAATAGCACACATCTGCCCTGATGATGGACACTGTAAAGCTGTCCGAAACGTTGGCTAAAGAAGGAGGTAGCGCAACACGGCATATCACCCCAAAAACAAATAACGAAATTGGCCGTGAAAATCTAAAAACCGTATCTCACTCTTATACCAGATCATTTGGACCATAATGACAATCCTTTTCGGGTGTCACTATCACTATCTGTGCGTCAAAGTTGAAACGAATCTCAAAATATACGAAATTTAGAATGATAGATTTTTTTAAATAAGTTCCTGTTAATAAAGTGTTTAGGGCCGCACAAAAAAGCTTGGCGGGCCGTTGGTTGAGTATGGTTGGTCTATATTAAAGAACTGAGAGATCAATTTCTTATGGCACTAGTTACTTTAACAGATTGTATCTACACACAAAGACTGGCAGCTTCTTGGGAGTCAATGGGCCGTATTCATAAAACTGAAGGATATCCTTGTAAGTATAAGGTAGAAGTATAAGGTTTTGAGTTGAAGAAAAAGGAAGGAGTATAAGCATTTCCTTTTTTTCGTATTCATATTGATTATCTTATACTTGCAAAAATATCCTCCAAGAATAGGTAAAATGTTGTTGGCATGTTGGCTTGTGCCTGTGCCGCGGCAGGTTCCAACCTGTTTTCGATGGTTTGTTTATTTACGATATTTCTTTCTTATCGGTGTTATTTGAGTAGAGTACTTCGATCAGAGAAGATGTATTCGTCAAGTAGCGATAGTGAAAGTACATAAAAAGATAATGATACAACCTAACTACGGTTCATAGCAGATGAAACGCTGCTTGAAGTGTTTAATCGCTCTCAGTTCCACAACATCTGCCATCGCTACAACTGATCACTACACGGCTGAGTCTGCTACGGACCACACTCGAAATTATAGAAGGATATCCTTTTTATTTAGAGTAAAAGGTAACGTTTATGAATAAACAAATACTTTTTGTGAAGGATATGCTCATACTCTATAAGTATAAGGTTTTACTGGGAATATTCTGAATTCGAGCTGAAGGATTTCCTTTATATTCTGCAAGTATAAGCATAACCTTTTTTTTATGAAAACGGCCCATTATTCCACGATGTCATAGGTAGATACGAATAGTAATCGTCACGTAGGTAATATTGGTGAATTTTGTCAGATAGGATACTCGCAAGTATGGGAAGGTAGGTTTGATATAAGAAGGTAGATATGTATAGTTACGTGAACACTTTTTTTTAAAGATATCATTTAAGTATCAATAACGTGCTTAGTGCGGGAAGTCTTCTTTATATCTGCAGTGCGGACAGAATTTTACTAGCATTTACCGATCACAACCCGTTTTACGAACATTAATAATGACTAGCTTTTGCCCATTGCGGGCAACTAATGGGGAATTAGCGAGGAGTGTGTGTTTAATTAAATAAATATAAAAATAAATAAAAAAACAAATGTCTGAATGCGGATAAAGCGAGGAGTGTGCGCCTACAAAGGGCACGGGTAGTCGACCGCTCAATTTTGTACACCTCTCGAGCCGCTTCGGTCGCCCGGTTCAAGGCGTTCAGTACTGGTCTTCTAAATACGCGTAATTTGATACCTGTAACACTATTTTTTTACATTAGCTCCACGTAGGAGGCCCTAAGGAAAAAAATCCGTCACGGCTTATGTCATCTTTTGGATGTTATGGTGAGGATCTTTTAATGGAAAAGAAGGAAAGAAAATTACGGAAAGGAAAAAAGTACGAGGGATGCGTAGGAATCTGGGGGTCAACGTCTTCCGGAGTGACCAATGTATGAATCCATCTCTCCCACTGCGGTTCAAGGAGATCGGTCGAGAGTCTGGCAAGGATAAATCAAAAGGTCTCCTACAACCAGTCTCTCCCGATCCAGCCTATTACGCTATATGGGCAAATGCATCTACCACCAAGACCTAGACAAACCTCACCCCATGAACCCTGGTACCCCTGTTTAGTAAGAGGATCACTTGGGGCGACCTATGGACGGGGTGTTGGTATCTAATAAATGGTTTCCGAGGCGGCTTGACTCATACCCGCCTCCCGAATTGAATATTTATGAATGCTGGGTACAAACGATTTGAAAAAAAATAAATTTAGTTCTAGTAGATAAGTACATAGTTATTTAAGAAATATAAAGTCAAATCATGAACGTTTTTATGTAAAAGATGGTACGTAAATTTAAAACACGGATATGACCAACAAAAGGCTGATTTACGCAGTGAATTCTAGAAGCCAGATCATTTTATTGAACAGAAATTCACCAAAACACAAACAATCGTGAAATAATACATGAAATATGCCCTATCAGACTTAAAAGCCTCCTTTCAAGGCAATACGAATTCCCTGAAAGCGCTGAAAATCAATTTATAACAGAACTTCTGAAATATGATCTCGACCCATATATCTCCCTAAAGCACTTAATAAGGCAGTAAAAGTTGTTGCCTCCCAACTTATCAGGGACATGAAGCCTTTATGTACGTAACTCCATTGGAGAAAGTTGTTTTTTTGGCCAAGTCGAGATGGCAATCTCAATATCGCCGGAATGTGATGAAGGAAGCAGATAAACCACGTTGTGTAACGTATTTGTTGACGAGGTCTTATGTTGAACGAATGATATCAAAGCTCTATTGTAATATAAGATATTGGTGAATTCTGGAAAGAGGAACTGAGAATGAAATGAGCTAACGATATTATTTAAGTTACTCGGTTTTGATGCGTGAGAGCTGCAAGAAATCTCAAAAATTCAGTTAATTAATAATTGTGGAACTAGTTTTTATATGTTAACAAGCTGACCCGGCGAATTTCATACCGCCTCAGAATCAATAACTGTTGTGTTAATTTATTAGCAGAAATTCCCGATTTTTTATTAAGTTAAAACTTACACAGTACTTACTTACTTTTCCACTTACTGACGGAAATTGGGTTTACATTGGACTATCAGCGCATTTACATTGGACGTTTATGAATTTTTGGAATTGACTCACTATTCAATATAAGTATGTATCACAATATTGCTGCAACTCTTTCGAAAGATGAGAATTCGTTCCATACAAAATGTAGGTATAAGGAAAAGAATTTTCTTGATATATTTTTTTTTCTGTAAATTATTTCGTTGTTTTAATAGCAATTCTGCTATGGAGAAGAATCCAACAAACAAAGATAATAAAAATCGGTCTAGCCGTTCTTGAGTTGTAAATGGTGTAACCAACCTGACTTTGTTTTACATATTAAGATAATTAAAAAAAAAATCATCGTCATTCTGAAAGATTTTTGTTAGGAATTACTTAGGTCAAAAAGGAAGTAACTTGAAATCTGCTGTCGGATACAACCTGAATTCTTCCCACTGCATCCATTATAATAATAATAATAACTAGCAGTAGCTCTAAAAACTCCTCGTGTTTTTGCTACTAGGCCTTGCGGGTGGCGAGCAATACAACATCTTAGTCTTAGTCATAATTAGTCATAAACTATCACCCCTAACCAGACTGAGAGATTTATTAAAATACAAATCCAAGAGCACTTACGTCTGCCAGCTGACGTTCCTCATGCTATCTGCTAACGTAAGTAGCGTCATCTTTTGACAATATCGGCTAGTTGCTTTAATTCGGTTCTATTAATTAAGATACTAGCTTAAGTCACAAACTTCACGTTCGTAGATGGTTAAGTATGGCGCGGCGTCAGAGTTGTACTCAGAGTCGGATTCTTTCATTTCAACCATACAGTCGCTACGGTATTAATAAATTCAGATGTTTGGATCATTACTTTAACGCCGTTTTCGTGAGGAAATCGCCGCAAGGGCGCTTGCATTCAACCTAGAGTGGTGTAATCAATAATTCCGAGAAATCAATTATTCCAAACCGATAAAAAAATTTACATAAAGAACAAAATCATTGCCCAAATGAACAAAAAAATTATCAAATGTGTCAAAAGCATTGTGCAAAGTACATAAACATTATAAAGAAAAAAAATCAGTCCAAATGAACAAATTTAATACACAAACGGACAAACTATTGTCGTGGTGGAAAAACGATAGATCTAGTTGTGAAAAAACTTCAATTAACGAAATAATGTTGTCCAATTAGACAATAATTATTAATTAAGAATTATAACTGCTTCAATATGACTTTCTAATCAAAAGAGATGATAATATTCAATATATATATATATATTAAATTCAACTATTAATTCAATCTGAACAGCTTAATATCAAATATGTATTTAGAATAATTTAATAATGTTATTTATTCCTTTTTTATATGCGAAGCACGTGCCAAATATTGGAGTTTTGATTGGAAATTGAGCTTATTATTTATTCGGCAGTTGATGAGGCATATTGCAAAATAATGAGTGCCTCAGCAAGTCAAATTAGTAATTTAACGTTTGATGAAATTCTGTTGGTTTTGCAAAACACGCAACGATTATTATTACACGTCCTATTAAAAGTATCAATATACACAAATTTTAACTAGTTTTTCCTCGTGAAAGTTATTTTCAGCCACCGAATAAAAAAATTGTCGTTGTATTACTCAGTGTTTTCAATTGATAAAATGGGCAGTCAAAATAATCTGATCGGTTTTAGGAATAAATAAATATTTTTTTTTTAATCTGAATGATTTAAATATTTATGACCTCTTAGCTTCTGATTGGACAGGCGTTGCAGAAGAGGGTTTGCAAATTATTCGCAATACGGAAATGTTTGTTTTATTTTTTCGTAATCCTCATTGCAAACCAATGATACATGGCTCAATAAAAAAAGTCTCACGTTGAATATTGTGTTCGTGTGCGCTCCCACTGTCAAAACATAACAATTCAACCTCTCTACTTCAAGCCATACTGTTTTATGATAGTTTCATGTTACTGTAGTGCCTTTTGAATTTCAATGCGCTCATAGTGCATGAACAAAAAACTTTGAAAATAAATCAAACTTCGACACAGGGTGATCCACTTGAAACTATGAGATAAAAAATATAGTTTTTCTTAAATTTGACGCAAAATATGAAAATGTTTTTTGGACGTTGCTCTATTATGAAGGTGATTAAAATCTAATACTTCCGACAAAGTCTGGAATCGCTGGTTGATTCAAGTACCTACAACTTTTATAGATGCTCTGATTAGAATAGGTCTTTCGATTTCACTAGACTTTTGGGAGGAGGACAATTTGGGAGGATGGTATGGGTACCGCTGCCTGGGGAACCATTTTTTGGATAACCAACACCTCTGCCATAGGTCACCCCAAGTGGTTCGCTACATTTGGTGACTTAGCAGGGGTGCCCGGGTTCTTGGGCTTATGTTTGTCCGGGTCTTGATGGTGGGTGCATCGGCCCGCCTTCTGCAGAAATGCCCGGGTTCATGGGGTGAGGTTTATCTGGGTATTGGCTGCAGATGCGTTTGTCCACCAGCTGCATGGCAGGCCGGATCGGGAGAAAGTAGTTGAGGTAATTCCTTTGAATTCTCAAGCCATACTCTCTCGGAATATCGTCTTGCAGTGCAGTGGGATTGGATTCGTAAATCCATCACTCCTGGACACACTGACCCCATATTCCTACCCACTCCTAATACCCTTTTCCTTCCCAGTACTTCCTCTTCTTCCTTTCCGAAAAAGACCCTCCACACAGCATCCTCAAATATGACATAGGCCATGAGGAGAATTATTTTCCTCAGGGCCTCCTGTGTGGAGCTAACAAATTAACTAACCATCACGCCGTTTCCCCGCAGGGGTAGGAAGAGAGGACGGACCTCCAAACAACTCGGTCTTGGCACACACTCTTTTTGCCTCACTCACATTCATACATCGTCTCATACATACTCTTCTATTATTCTGACTTTTGACATGGCTCGACTCAAGTATCTGATTCACTTGATCGTGCCATGTCTTCATCGGGCGTCCCCGACTTCTTCTACTATTCACATTCGCGTCGTATATTCTTCTTACACTACTTTCTTCGTTCATTCGCTCTACATGCCCAAACCATCTGAGGGTCCCTTTCTTAATCTTACTCATTTTGCTTACATCAACCTTACATTCTTTGCGGATATCCACATTTCTCACACGATCATACATTGTTTTGCCACACATACGTCTCAGGGATCTCATTTCAACAGCATTCAGTTTTCTTTCATCCTTCCTTTGCCAGTTCCATGCCTCACTGCCATACATCAGGGTAGGTACCAGGACTCCATTATGTACTGCTAGCTTCGCTTCTTTTGACATTTTTTTTATTAGCGCCAACCGCATTCAGTCCACCATCAATGGAGTTCATCCTTCTTTCAATATCTCTATCGGCCGGCGTAGTGCAGCGGTAAGGCGCTTGACTAGCATTCCGAAGGTCGCGGGATCGAATCACGGCGTGGCAAATAAATTTTATTTGATTAATTTGTGTATTTCACAATTTATTGTATATTTGCGGCACGTTCCAGATTGGAAGATACTGTCAGTATCGCCCTGGTGTAAGACAACCATTCAGAATTGAAACGTTGCTTGAAATGGCTTCTGCCGTGTTTGGTGACCAGATCTGAATAGCCAGATACTTCCCCACCTTCCTCTTCCCTGTCTCCTTCCCCTCCCCCACTACCTTCAGCCTCACAACATACCCCGATTGGGGATGCCATAGTCCCACTGGCTCCAGACGGGAGCAGTTGGGACTCTTGTGCGGTATTCATGTAAAAAAAAAGCCTTCCCATCTCCCGTAAACATACTACCCAGATACACAAACTCATCCACCTGCTCCAAGTATTCATCATTCACAACTATATTGCATACTGTTTTCGTACTCTCTCTTTCAAACACCATGACTTTAGACTTACTTACATTCATCATTAACACATTCTTCTTACATAATTCGTTCATCCTAGATATGAGAGACTGTAGATCTTCCACAGTGTTAGAAATTAGAACCGCATCATCAGCATACAGCATACAGTGTGGAGCTAATGCAAAAAAATGACTTATCCGTAAACTTTTAATGCTGTCTAGAAAACTAGATTTAAGTGTAATGCAGTTCAATGATTTTGGCTAACTAATAATACTACCGATATTCGCATTGAAGTAAAGGTTCTCTCGTATATGAGCAAGCCAACAATTTAAGTTATACTTCGTGAAAAACATATAGAGGACTGAGCTCAAAGTACTAAAAAACGTCTAGTAATAAATAGAAAAATTCTGAATTAGCTGGTGAAATAACCAAACATATTTCTCAGTTTTACACCCTGTGCGCCACACTGTTCTAGGATACTTTATGGCGATGTTCATGTCTCTGCCAGAAGTAAAATACCGTCGTTAAAATGCAATCAGCAAGAGTGTAGTCTAGACAATCTTTTGTTACCGAAAAATCTTGAACAATAATGTAAAAATAAAAATTTCAAATGAACGTTTTATAAAGAAAAAAGCAAGCTTTATTAAAATGTGAATTTAATTTTGTTGAATAAATCTAAAAATCTTCGATAAGGTGAAGTAAAAGCAAAAAGATTTTACCAATAAGCACCTCATGGATTGTGACCAATTTTTAGAACATTACTACGGAAGAGTGGCGATAACAGCGAGCTTTGGCTCCACTGCAACTTCTTTGCTGCGGATTGGCAACTACTCGAACACCTTTGGTGAGTACTCTGCCAAATCAAATAGTCTCAGGCTTCGAGGCTGGCTTTAATTGCTTGGCGTTTGTCATTTCGTAGTATCAATTTATAGAAAATATCTTCAGCATTGCCAATACATATCGATTTCTTATTTATTACCGGTTAACATCGGTTCGGCTGTCGACGGTGGTACCGTGCTTGGTATATCGAAATACAATTATCGAAAGTTACGCTTATCGATCCGCTAATGAAAGTTATCGATTTTACCGTGCTATAGCTCTTGGCATACCAGCATATTTGTTTACCTTGCGCAGACATGGTACTAAGTAAGCTTACTAAACTTGTTCCCTTCTATACAGTAATTTAATCAATTTTATCTAGTTCGAAAAACATTTTTTTTTATAAATTGAAGGTGATCTTACCATAAAGGTCAGTTCTATGCATCATCATATCTATACTGCAATACAAAATCATATAATTTTTCTTGGCAAGGTCAATGTCAATGATTAATAAAACATTTTATGTAGCTGTTTATGACCTACGTGACATAAAACTTTTGAAGAACCAATATCGAGAGTGGAAACACGGAGTAGACAACTATTTTGGAGTACGAACGTACATTTAAAAAAAAAGATAAATACAAGTTTCTGCAACTATTATAAGGTACATAAGGTAAGACAAGCAATTTTTCGGAGTTGTGACTAGTTTGTTCTTGTAGTTTACTGTAACTGACGTTATACTTAGCGTTAATACTACGTTTTTAATGATTTGGTGTAAAGTTTCAAAGCAGAGAATTCTAGATTTTATGAAAACTGTTTAAGAGCGTTTAACCAGCCAGCGGACGAAAATCCACATTTCGTCGAAAGTTGTACTTATGATAGTGCAGGGCGGTTACAATGAGAAAGATTAAATTATTCTCCGTACCAGCTTTTTTAAATTATAACTCAATATCGAATTTATTTCAATCCAAATTAGCTTTAATTTATACCATCATCCAAAAATGCTGAAAGGCGTGATGATAAAACTATTAAAATAATGTACTTTTTGTAATTATTTTTTGATTATAAGTATTTACCATTTTTCAATAATGTCTAAATTTAATAAGAATGTTAAAAAAATCTGAAATATATTAATTAAAGTAAAACAATCACTTTGTTTGTAACCACGATTTATTGATTTAATTTTTATTTACCGACCGGTTTCGCTTAATACAAGCATCATCAGGGTATAAATTAAAACTGTTTTAATTTATACCCTGATGATGCTTGTATTAAGCGAAACCGGTCGGTAAATAAAAATTAAATCAATAAATCGTGGTTACAAACAAAGTGATTGTTTTACTTTAATTAATATGTCAAACCACAAAGTGACTGCTTTCTACCAAAATATGAAATATATTAGTTTGTAAGTGTGCAAATAAATACACAAATGGACCAATTTTCGTCAAGAAACACATGTACGTACATATTTTTTAATGATTTTATTGAAACTAAAATTAAAATTCTAAAACATGCGTTTGCTAGATAATGAATTGATTTATTTTACTGCATGATTATATTATTTGAAATGGGTGTGGTGTAATACAAAATCTTTTTTGAAAATTTAACAAATCTGCCAACGACCTATGAAATAACCTAATTATACTAAAAATTAAAAAAAAATCTCAAAATTTATTACATGCGAATGGTAGATAAAAGAACAATCTTTCGAAATCCATTTATAATTTTGGAAAAGAGTCAATACGTGTACCGGACGTGTCGACGAGGGAAAGAAGATTCCCTTCCGGACATCTTCTTCCTTTATTTTTAAGAAAGATTAAATATATTTTGTAGACGAAGACGAGGATGAGTTCCCTCACAGGCCGTCCTCGTCTCTTTAAATAACGTAGGATTAAGGGTTAGAGGCAAATAATATGCTAATAATTATGTTCACAATTAAAATGTACCCTGTTTGAATAAAGACCAGTTCCCTTTGCCCCAAGAACGGGCTCCTCCTGGTCGTCTTGGCCGGGGGTGAAATCCCCCCGCGTGGACGGGCGGGAACGGCTTCCTACCCTTCCCCTACCACCTACCCACCGGGCGGACCGATAGGAACGCTCCGTCCGGGGGAGTAGGTATTCCTTTGCCCCAAGAACGGGCTCCTCCTGGTCGTCTTGGCCGGGGGTGAAATCCCCCCGCGTGGACGGGCAGGCACGGCTTCCTACCCTTCCCCTCACCTACCCACCGGGCGGACCAATAGGAACGCTCCGTCTGGGGGAGTAGGTATTTTTGAATCGGAAATACACGAAAGGCTCCGAATGTTTTGTCAAATTATGGGAGTTCGGTCTAATCTGTCACCGAATAAATGATATGGACAGATAGACCGGACTCTCCTCTATGTTAATAAATATCTCTGATGAATGTATAATTAATAATGATTTAGATATTTAAGTTTCCCTGACAAAATGTGGGTGCAGGGACCCCATTGAAAGTTATTTGACATGCCATAATAAAATTAAATAAATTACTAGGGGAGAGGTCGTGGGGGTCAGACATAAGAGAAGGATAAGGGGAAGAGCTGAGACAACAGAGAACTCTGCTGTGTAGCCCGCAGCAGAGGTTATAGCCCGCCAAAACTCGAACCGCCGGAAAAATGGGCAAAAGGTTCGAGCCCACCCGCGCCGGCGGCAAGGGCAAGGGGCCGGCTATAAATACAGCGGTACCCCGGGAACATCGAGCATTCGACAAGAAGCGTTTCCAACGCACACACGCACTTGACAAACTCGATCTGGTACCGTCTCAAGCACTTCTCCGCCTCTTCTGCCTGACCTAAGGACCTCTTCCCGGACTTGACTTGAAAAACTTGGATTTCATTTCTGCCCCCCCTTTTGGACGCTGCCTCTTCCTCTTGTGGGCCATTACCGGGGCGTTATTGACGAGCATCTTGGCGGCTACCCAGGACTACCCAGCACCCCTATTTTACAGTCTATGTGAGTGGCGGGAAACGTCGCTTACAATACGTCTAAAATCTGATTTGAAAATGACATATTTCTGGTTTTCTCTGGTAATGGCCTCTTAATGGAGAAATAATATTACTCTTAAGAGTTGAAAAAAATTTCTTTTTACATTATTCTAAATTTATTTACGATTTTTAACATAGGTATTTATATTACAAAGATATTGTACATTCTCCCCCACGCTAGGAATTCAACTGTGTTGTGGAGGACATTTTTCGATTTCGAGTTTGTTTCACTTGATCGTGATCATTCCTGACTTCTAGCATTCACTTTGTGAAGTATACCACTTTGTTACTAATAGAAAAAAAACATTATATTGACTTTAATTCGAAGTCATATCTCATTCGAGCGTAAAAGCAATGAAAAAGCGTTCCTCGAGCGTCCACGACTTTTTTTACATTCATAACTTGTTGTTAAAAAAAGAAACTAAGTACTTTATATTGACTTTAATTCGACTCTCTATTTCATTCGAGTGCAGAGAAGCCTACCATTCACTACTTGTTATTGTTAAAAAACGACCTTATATTGACTTAATTTCTACTATACATCTCTTTCCATTGCCGAGATAATGCGGAAGTAAGCCTTCCTCGAACATCTTCGATTTTTTTTACCATTCACTTTCGAATACCGCATTGTTATTGTTAAAAAACTACATTTTATCGAGTTTAATTCGACTCGTAGGCCAATCGTATAATCTGGCAGATCATGGTGCGCCTAGCCGCATCGTGAGATGCCTAGCGGCAGATCGTAAAATGCCTTAGGCACAATATGATCTGCCTGATTTTACGATTGGCCTGCGACATATACATAAAAATTGTTACATTTTAAAAAAAAAAGACAACAAAATTATTCCAGTCACAATTTTATTTTTTATTTTTTTTTTCTTTATTCATCACATAACTTTTTATACAGTTTTTACAGGTGATTCGACTACCACGCTAGGCACATGCCCGTATTATGGTAGTCGATTTATGTACCTATGTAATTGTATAAATATAAGAATTGTTATTGGTTAATAAAATTTACTTACCGGGATCATTATTTAACTTAGCAATATAAAACGATAATTATAAGTTTCTAAACTAAGTTCAGTTTTAGCTACTGATTTTGATATAGAAGCATTTTAAATGGAAGGTTTACAAGCTAAGATAAAAATTCTTCCTTTGCGAACTTAGAAAATTTTTAATATTTACCTTCCCAAAAATCGGAACCCTTGTTTATTATGTCTATAAAACGTTGTTTACTTTGAAATGCTTGAATTTAAATTTTCTTTTACCTTTATTTTTGTATGTTACATTGCTTGAGGCCATTTAATATTTTTATTCTGTTTATCATCTAAAGCTTTGCATTAAATATGATGATAGGATAGATTTAATGTTTCTCATCCTTTGATCACGCTCGAGCACTTTCATGCCATCCTTGTTTAAAAAAACTATTTTATAGAAAAATATTATTTTACATTAAAAAGGGGCGTAAACTGCCAGGAGGTGGATACTCTAAAACTCACGTATCCCCATCCTTTTTTGCATGGAGGTCCTGGAATGCTGGGTGGAGGGTTTTCTGGTAGAAAGGAAGGAGTGAACCTAGGTCTTGAAGAGAAGAGAGGGAGGAAACACAGAGACCCGCAAATCATTCCGCAGCTAAGCTGTAGAACTCAAGATTGAATCGTAGAAATAATCCGTTCTCATATGACAAATGTCGATTGTATCCTGTCATAGATAATCTTGTAAAGATGAAAGTGAGGAAGTGGTGAGCGAAGAGTGGATGGTTGGGAGTATCAAACTATTCAAATCTGGTCTCTCACTTTACACAGCTAAAGCTATTTCGAGAAGTGCTTTAATTCCCATTGGTGGTCTCACACAATAGGTCATTCTATCTCAAAGGTTAATATTTTGAGAAAAATCTTTCATTCTATGTAGATTGTAGGTCCAAATTTATCTATGGCTCATACGTATATTTGCCTGAAAACTTCAGCAGTAGTCGTCACTACTGCTTATTTGAGATACCACAAGGCAGAATAATAGATGTTCGAGCACAGCATGGCATAACAATAGGTATGGTGCAATTGAATGAAATAGAAAAAAGAAAAAAAACTTCTTATTTTATGACTATGTAAATAACCTTCAAACTTCTTTGTAAGTATACACTTATTCGCAAATATTAAGAATTTAAAAATAACAGTTCTTATACCCTGAATGAATGATTAGTCTGACGTACAATACATTTAATAAATAATAAAAAAGTAAGAATATATTTTATTTCGTTATGAGAAAACATGTGACCTCTAGGTCTAGGTCAATCCAGGACAATTAACCATTCAACCAAGAGGGGCAACTAATATGGTGATAACTAACTGAAATAGGGTTTCCTTTGGTGAATTCATCTTCATTTCATACGTTCATTCAGCTATCAACCATTTATTTGTCTCTTATGAGGCAATCGGTTATCCGAAGATCGTGACTATCATGCAGTTCAAAGTGCTGACACCATCGAAGTGTCTGTTGCGGTTTCGCCCTGTTCTGTCTACCGTCTTAGGTTTGAAACATCCCTGATCCTCTGTTTCCCTCTACCCTTTAGACCACATTTCTCCAAGGAGACATCTCATATCGCTCGTTGTCTTAATTACAAGATGACGCTATAATCTGTCTCAAGCTGTCTGTAATTTTAGCACTTAAAGCAGTAGAACAGTCCACTCAATCTGAAACTTAGTGCCATAAATATAAAGTCGACATATGTTGTTTATTTCCTTTTTTTATGGGCACCTACTATCAAGCTATATTTGGCTTAGAAGGAACTGTATCTTTCAAAATTTAAAAAAAAATATATATCCATGGAATGCGAAAGTTACATTTCGCACCCAAGGGATAACAATTACACAACTCAAAAAACCTCTTTTTTCAGGAGCAGTTTGAATACTTCGTTTGAGTGTATTAAATCAGTTTATTAACCAATAAAAAAACATTATTTTACAAAAGTTGAAAAGCAGTATATAAATTTTTATTATTTTTAAAATTATAATAGCAGTACAGTGATTATTGTGCTACTATTTTTGCTTGAATTCGAGAAATATTATTATAATATAAAAACGACACATTCGCTTTTAAGGCCACAATAACATTTTTAAGAATTGTGCCGTTTTTATCTAAGATAGAATAGATAATCCAGGAACATTTCTGCATACTTAACTCAAAAATGCATTTTTTCGACTTCTGCCACTGTTATCCTTCAGGTGCGATTTTATCTTCTTCAAAATTTCCACATTTCTAAACTAATCTGCTTTGTTCTTTATTGGTGGCTCAAATTCACCACGGGTTTTAGTCGTAATAGTGATTAGTCAGATTTTGAAATGCCTTCTTTCTGCAACGAAAATTAAAAAAAAAATTAACGCCTTTAAAAAAAAACTTGAATTAATTATGATAATTTTTTAAACGATTGGTTTCGGGCAACCCTTTGAGGATATTTCAAGTTTTTAATTTTAAACTTAATTTCTTTTACAAAATGTAGGTGTATTTTTCCATTGAACCTCAAGTTTTCTCTGTAATATTAAAGTAATGATACAAGATAGAACAACATATATATTTTTAATTTTTTTGAGAGATCAGTAAGTTTATCTAAAGCGGCGCCCAAGCATTTACTATTGGAATCACTAGTATTTTTTTAGTGGCATTAGCTCCACATAGGAAGGTAATTTTACATAGTAGGTATAGCATTATTGTCGGCATGTCACATCATCTCCTAAAACCTAATTTATGTTTTGTAAAAGTTTTGTTAGAATATGCCACCCTATTCCCTGGATTGTTAAAATCTAAAGTCTACCCCATTTTCTCTCAGTGCTAAAAATTGAAATGTTGTCGTTTCGAATTTTCTTTTTGACACCATTATATTTTATACTTCATGGCAACCCATCAGAGTGTCATTCATTTTCACAATGTTAACATTTTAATATTAGGTATATTTTGAACGATCCTTCGAAACCAGGAGTCTGTTATGCTATTTTCTTTTTGTTCGATTTTAATTGATAACGTTTTTGAAAAAGTTTCAATTAATTCTTTTATTATGCAAAGAAAATGTTTTCCGTGAATTATAAAGTTGTCACAATAGGTAATAAAGGAATAGTATGGATATTTATTAATTTGATGTACAAATAAAAAGAAGATAAATAATATGTGTTTTATAGAAACGCATTTTTATAATGTCTAGTTAGAAATTTTATATATATCATTCAATAATATTATTATTCAATTTACAAACCTGCGATTCATTTTTATAAGTTCTGCAGTGTAATTATTATTATGCATGTCAGTCGTTATGCCTTCTGAAGGCATTTTCAGTGTGATATTATTTTAATGAAATAATTAAAAACACTTTGTTTTCACCACGATAATCTTTATTTAAAAAATCAACATATTTCGAGAAGGATGTTATCTTCATCAGGACATTATATGTACTAAAACTAAATTATCAAGTATAGAAAGAACGCCTTTCTCTTGATAATATAGTTTTTAGTACATATAATGTCCTGATGAAGAGAACATCGTTCTCTAAATATGTTGATTTTTTAAATATAGTTTATCGTGGTAAAAATAAAGTGTTTTTAATTATTTCATTGATAAATCGATTGTCCAATTGATTAGTCAGCCATCTTCGAAAAATCGAAATTTGATATGTATGTAGTTATATGTAAAAGTGTACCCTATATCTGTTACAAAACTCAGATTACACAAAAACAACACCGAATCAATTATAATGCACAAAAACTTGTAGTTAAAAACAAAGGTTTGATGTTTCATAGACCACTAATGCACAAAAACTTGCAGTGAAAAACAAAGGGTTGATGTTTTATAGACCACTAATGCACAAAAACTTGTAGTGAAAAACAAAGGGTTGATGTTTTATAGACCACTTATGCACAAAAACTTGTAGTGAAAAACAAAGGGTTGATGTTTTATAGACCACTAATGCACAAAAAGTTGTAGTGAAAAACAAAGGGTTGATGTTTTATAGACCACTAATGCACAAAAACTTGTAGTGAAAAACAAAGGCTTGATGTTTTATAGATCACTAATGCACAAAAACTTGTAGTGAAAAACAAAGGGTTGATGTTTTATAGACCACTAATGCACAAAAACTTGTAGTGAAAAACAAAGGGTTGATGTTTTATAGACCACTAGTAGGGTACTTCAAAATATCATAATGATGTTATTCTATAGCATATTCAATATGTAAAACACAGACAAGTGTGAATAAATATACTCGTAATATATGGTGAGCATTCGAATATTGCTTTCCTCATTATCTCAAATCTTAATATTTGGAGATGTCGGACTAATCAACTGCACGATTGATTTGTGAAAATAAGAAAGAAAAAAAAAGAAGGATTATTACAAAATAAATGTTTTCAAAGTGTACCAGGGAGGTACTAACTATTGGTGTTAGATTAAATTGATTTCTAATTTTTGTTCCTGACTTCACCCGAGTTGGCAAAATCTATTTTCTTCAATTAATCACTCTTTTGAAATACCATTTTAACAAATCCAAAGGTGATGTTGTATTTTTCAAGTTGAATTAATCTTTAAAAGATCTCTAGCTCATGATACAAAAGAACATTGGGATTAAAAACGATAATAATGCCATTATATATTGCAGACGAAAAGAGCTGCGAAATTTTGACAACGGCATATATTACACTTTTGAAAGCTTTTATTAAAAACTAGCTGACCCGACAAAGGTTGTTCTGCCATATAAATTATTTCTAATGAATATTTTGGTTGTTGAATAAAAAAACCTAATGTTTTGTAAGTGTGTGGGGAGGGGATCTATGATAGAAAAAGGAATGGAGCGCTGTAGACGATGACCGCCGAGAAAACAAAAAAACACCAACCATTCATTTTCTCAATTCAATGTATTTCATTAAAGTAACGGACATATTCATTGTTTGATCTCTTAAAAGTTAAAAATAAAGTGAAAAAAAGAAATACATTTTTTATCCTAAAGTAGGAAAATGAAATAAAGGAAATCGATATTAATTTCGAAGAGCAATTGAGTGTACGATATTTTTTGTCAGTCCGTCTTTAGCCAACACTAATAAGCTCGATGATTTGCCAACGCAAGAACATGATTTTATTTAATTTTATTTTATTTAAGGAGAAAATACAGATTCAGGCAATAATTAACAGAACAATATTTAAACTTAGCAAACTTCAAACGCCATATGTGCCAACTATTTATTCCTACCTTTCCCATAAACTAATGAAAACCACAATTTTAAACATTGCCTACTTTATGTCAACTACTATTATTTTATGGACTATATTTTGTTTCTTATATTTAATGTTACCTGTATTTTGCTAACGCTTATATTTTATGTAACCTAATTTTTTTAACCCTTATATTTTTTCTAACCTATATTTTGTTTTTAACAAATATTATGTTACTTGTATTGTGTATTGTATTTTGTAAACCTATTCTTTACACTTTAATTTAAAAAAAATGTACTGCATTCTATGTAAAAGCGCTATGGGCGTTTAAATAAAATTAATAAAAAAATAAATAAAATATTATGAACAATAACTTGAGAATTCGCCTGCACTTCAACTATTTCTCACTGATTGACTTGATAAATAAAGATTTTCAAATACATTTTATTTACATGTTTAAAATTAAGTCATAATTATTATTGAATCGAAAATTATTTAAAAAGAAGCACATAAAAAGTAAAGTGAATGATATATGAGTTTTATTTTTTTATTAAAATTTGTACCATAGCAGTATCAAAAAATATATCGAAATCCTTAAGGTTGTGGTTTTTATTAAACAATTCGCACATTCTTCTGATTGGATCCCTGACACCAGCATTTGTACGTGTCCGGTTAATGTGGAATAAGTCGTTAAACCTAGTTGTTCTGGATGGTATTTTAAAATTAATTAGTTTGAGTAAATCAGGACAGTCGATAACAACGTTGTTGCAGATTTTATACAGGGTCATTAGGTCAAGGTTTGACACCGAATGAAATATCAAAATGACGCGAAGCTTCTCGTGAATGTCTTGCGCATGTAAGGATGAAAGTTCGATGAGGTGGACGTAGCGCTATTTGTCATTCAACAACATAAATAATTTCGTTCTATTTGAAATACCTACACACTACGATGGTTTAATTTGTTCATACAAAAATACTAAAATTACGATCAAAAAATGGAAGGGTGGGGTAGAAGGATTAAAATTTGGGATTATAGGTATTTTTTTGGTGCCAAATAAAAAAAAATACAAAAAAAAAAATGTTAAAAAAATAGATTTTTTTTCTGGATACGGTCATCCTAATCACCTAGCAGTATGAAATTTATTTTAAAACCTATTCTCATACCTACCAAATATACATAAACAAATTCATAAAAATCGGTCAAGCCGTTTGGGAGGAGTGCGACCACAAACACAGTGACACGAGATTTTTATATATATAAAGACAAGTATTACGAATTTAAGGAAATTTGAAAGTGTAAAAAGATTTTTTTTTATATTAAATATTACACCAAGCAAAAAAGGCAAGCGAATTTTCCTTGTATTATTATTTCCGTGTCCCTTCAATAAACTTTCCTCAAACGATATTTCTGATGTAAAAATTCCCATTCTATTGCAGAGGCAGTATTTGCATACGTGACGTGACTGTATTCAATAAAACGTATCGGCAGGCTGCTGGTTTAATGGCTGTGTATTTAAAGTAATGATAATGATTTTTATGTGCACTAGGCCATTATACTTTCATTATGCTATTTTGTATGCAAATTGTGTAAAGGTTTAACTTAATAATTAGTTGCAGCGGCCCTCAATACTAGCGAACAACACAAATAAGTGTATTTTAGAAGTGAAATCTTGTTTAGAACCGTTGTGATTGAAACTCGATGAAACGAAAAATAGCGATACTAAATAGAAACAACACGTATATCTAGAGGATTTAACCTGTGAGAGAATGATATAGTATAATCGGTCTCCTCTTTATGCGGTTTTTCGTAGCCTATCGGTCTTCCCTTTGTGCGGTTTTTCGTAGTCTCCCCACTCTTGTCTACATTAGTTTTCTGAGGGTTTCATTTCTACTGCGTGTGAATGGCACACTCTGATTTTTTACGTTAGCTCCACATAGGAGACACTGAGGAAAATATTTTTCCTCAGGGCCAATGTCATCTTTGGGGTTGCTGTGTGGAGGGTGTTTTTAGGTAAAGGAAGGAGAGGAAGTTCTGGGAAGTAAAAATGCAGGAGGGGTGGTTCAGTGTATCTAGAAATGACACTCGTAGAATTCATCTCCCTCCCTCTATGGTGCAAGGTTCAAAAGTTCACGCAGTAGGTGGGGGAACGCATCCACCGCTCAGACCTAGATAAACCTTACCCCATGAACCCTGGCCCCCCCTTCTAAGTCACCAAACGTAGCACACCACTTGGGGCGACCTATGGCAGGGGTGTTGGTTATCCAACCACCACCCAAATTATTAAATAATCAAGCCACATCCACGTACCAACCGAAGGTTTAAGCCATAAATTAAAAATATAATTGTGCTTCTTTAGTCTTCATATTTTTCCTGTAGATTTACATGTTTTGATTTCTAATTTACATTAGCAAAATGGGAAATTTTAAAATAAATCAAATAATTTTTTTAAATATCTCTTTATGTTGGCCAGCGAACGCTCGAGGGCAAATTAGGCAAAATATGACCAAAAGTGCACCAGTGGTTAAGAAGATATGTTTGTATTCCTATTTAGTATTGAAACAGCTTTGGGACTTCTCTATATTTTCAAGATCCAGTTCAACATATTGTCAACTCTCATTGTTCCTCACTTTTTCTCTTGACGCTTTACTTGTGATTAAAGACACTACTCACCTTGTTACAAACAAATACCCTCATACCAGAGAAATATTGTCGCGATCGTGACCACACCAGTTATTGAAACTCTCGCTAAATCGCTTTGAAATCTCGCTCTCATATATGTTTTTGGTAAAAATGCATAAGCCCACCTCACGAATAATACGAAACGTTCGTGTTGTCAAAGTTTGATATACGGATAATACGGAATATACGCTTTTTAGTTAACAGATGTGATGTATTGCATTAATCAACAGTGAAAATAAGAAAATATCGTAGCTTCCCACTTTAATTTAAAAAGAAAAATCCCAATTACTTATAAAACGGACACACTTACGACATCTATCGGATCGGAGTAAATTGAATTCATATTGACAGTAGAGGTCTATAATAATCCAAATTGAAATGAGTGTTGATAAAAGAACTCCAGATGGTATTAAAAAATCGTCACGACGCAGGGAGAGAGCCTTTCTGAGGCGTGATTACAAATATTGATATCTTGATAACCAATTAGGTTGGAACAAAAACTATAAAGGAATTAAACAAACCAATCACCAAACGGGAGGGCATACACCAACGGGGAACAAAAAATTGACCTTTACACCCGGCAATTAAAGGGATAATTAATGACTTTTCCATTCTCACCGAACCGAGAGGTGAATAAACTTTATGATAAACAAGAGCCGTTTCAGGGAATTTAGTGCGATGAACCCAAGGAGTGTTATGAGTAAAGCTTATGAGGTAGTAAACCATAGTTTTTGAAGTAATCTGGAAACCTTAAGGTTTGAAAAAAGATTCACGTAAACAACGATGGAAAAGATTTAATGGAAAATTGAATAGAAAGTGAGAAAGTTTTAAAGGAAGTTATTAAGTGAGTTTTCATCTATAATACGATTGCTTGTGACGACCGGAGATGATCAATTCAAGAGAAAATGTGCTAAGGGAGATGGAAATGTTGAAAAACAATGGAAAATTATTGTTATCAATTCTAGACGAAGCGGAGATATTAGGAAAAACCATTTGGGAAGAAAACTTCCTAAAAAAAGAGCATTTATATAGAATGTAGCGATTGAACGATGGGAAGTTTCAGAGGTTTGAGTGCGATTAAGGGGTTTTGAAGAAATTAGAGTAGAATACCTAGGGGAGATTGATAATACTGAACACATTGCGATAGATTTAACTCAGGAAAAGGAGTCATTTTACGTAATTATGATGATGGGTAAAGCATAGAGTTGCACGAGACTGCATAGGAAATGAGACGTTACAAATGGTTGTCGATCTCACATGTGTATTGTTTTATAAACAAGGAATATTCGAACATGGGATTTGTTTAGATTAACGCCATTAGCCGTTAAAAAGGGACATAAATATTTAGATTATAGAATTCCTATAAAAATTTACGACTCTCAAATAAAGATAAATTTATGGCTCGGTACGCAGAGGAAATAATATCAACACATGTCAAAGCTTATGGTTTATGTGATTTCCGGTAAAAGAGAGACGGATTCTGGGGGACGATCCATACGAAATAATAAAAATGACAGATATTTAAGGGTTGAAGTGGGAATATCTCATATAAAAATATGAAAATTGATATATTAATTAATAGCAGATAGAAAATGAAATTTTCCCAGAGGCAGCAAAAATCAAAAAACGATATGGTTAGGAGAGGAGGGTACAGTGAGCCCTTGGGGAAGTAGATACGACAGAGAAAAATAAAGCAAATCTTAAATTTACAATGAATAAAATAAATACGGCTTGAAATATTAAAATTTATAGGGATATGTAAAATAACAAAAGATAAAGAAGGAAATTCGTAGAAAGAGTGTGGTGAATAAAAGAAAATTCGAGAAAAAAGGGAAAATTCAAATCAACGACGTAAATAGAGAAAATACTAAAGTATTGAACTTATATTATTATCATTGATTACGTCTTTGCTATATGTGGAAATGTTTTTAGTTTGAGAGGGGACAAACACAGATTGAAAATAATTGTTGGAAAGATTGCAAGTTTGTTGCCCATCAATTGAAGAAATGTTTCCATGGAATATGTTATGAGGTATATCAGAGGAGTTTTGTTTTGATTTGACGAAGGTCCAAAAAAATTCAAAAGAAGGTCCGAAATCTTTAGTATTAAAATACTTGAAAAGTGTCAACACAAAAAAAAGTGCTGGTTGTGATAAAATACATCCAATTTTTATTTTTAATTGTGCTGAACAACTTGTCACCCCCGTGACATTACTGTTCACACTTTCTATCAAAGAAGGCGTATTTCCCACCATTTGGAAAAGAGCTCTTGTGACACCTGTTTTTAAAAAGGGGGACAAACACAATATTGAGAATTATAGGCCTTTATCGAAACTATGCATTTTAAGTAAAATTATGGAAAAAATCGTTTACGACCAACTCTTTAATTTATGTAAAAACACCATTATCAATCCTCAACAGCACGGTTTCTTTCAAGGCAGATCTGTCGAGTCGAACTTGGGTCAGTTCACCGATTTTGTTCTGAATACTATGGATAAAAAGAAACAAGTTGACTCTATCTATACTGATTTTTCTAAAGCTTTCGACAAAGTGAATCACGATATACTCCTAAGCAAACTTGAAAAAATTGGTATAAGTGGAAATCTTCTCAGATGGTTCTCATCTTACATTAAAAATAGAAGTCAAGCTGTTGCCCTCAAAGGTTACATGTCACAGTAAATAACCGTCCCTTCGGGTGTACCTCAAGATTCCCATTTAGGACCCCTGCTCTTTACTTTGTACATAAATGACATCAAACATGTCATCTGTAACTCTGATTTTATTCTTTACGCTGACGATATGAAAATATACAAATGTATAAGCTCAGAAGATGATTGCAATAAATTACAAGAAGATATTAATAAAATTAATGAATATTGCATAGAAAATCAACTATTTCTCAATGTAAAGAAATGTGATGCGATAACGTTTTCACGTAAAAATCACCCAATCGTCCATATTTACCATCTGAACAACGTTCCGCTTGAAAGAGTGGATACAATTAGAGATCTTGGAGTATTACTTGACTCCAAATTACTATTCAAAGATCACATTGAATACATCTTAGAAAAAGCCTACAAACAAATGGGTTTTATCCTACGCATCACAAAACCGTTCAACAAACCTTTTACACTTGAACTACTATATATGGCGTATGTAAGATCTCATCTTGAATTTGCATCTGTCATTTGGAATCCACAATACCAAACTTACATTAAGCGTATTGAAAATATTCAAACAAAATTTTTGAAACACCCTTCGCATCGTTTCGAAAATCACCAGTGTAAACCTATTGCTCTTTACAAACGGAGAAACATTTCTGACATACTGTTTCTATACAAGATTGTGAACTGCCTTATTGACTCACCAGATCTATTAGAAAGGATTGCATTTCGTTGCCCTGAACGCAATACTAGGTCGAATACCCTATTTTTTATACAGCATTTCAAATCGAAATATGCACAAAATTCTTTGCTCGGGCGTATCTGCAAATCTTACAACGCCCTAAGAGATATCGATATTTTCCACTGCTCTCTTAAAACGTTTAAAACTAAATTAACCTTACAATGTACTTAAACCAAAACGATTATTTCTTTGTTATTTCTTCATTGTTTATTTTTTCTTTTGACTCACTTTTTACTAATACTATATAATAATATTATTACTATCTACTTGCTTCCTAATCAGTAACCATTTCCTTTTTTTTTTAATCATAAATGGAACTTCTCTGGTTTATACTATATTCAATATAAAATGTAAAATGAATGTATTTACAACTGTATGTTTCCTAAATAAACTTAAATAAAAAAAAAATTAAAAAAAAAAATATATATATATATATATAATATATATATATATATATATATATATATATATATCTTCGACCAAATATATCTAGACAGGGCGTGTAGGTCTTAAAAATGACACCGGAACCAAAAATATTGGTTCACGGAAACATTTATCAAAAAGAAAGTCCATTATCTCACAGTAAAAAAATCGCAAGAAGCTTTGCTCTGTACCTTTAGTTGGTCTGCGTGGAGATAATTTGTTTTCCAGCAAATTCGCGGTAAAGGAATTACTAGCTTTGTGAAGATCATTTTTAAAACACAAATTTCAGGTAGTTAGAAATATTTTAGGTATAGGCTATCACGGACTTTATTATTAACAATCTAATCAGTTATATGAATATCAAAAAAATATGTACATAACTTATGAATTCGAGGCAGCGTATCGAGAAAAGTAACAATTGATAAAAAATGTTTAATTTCTTCCTGTAAAATAACTACGTCACGCAAGAGATGCTACGGAATTCGGTGGTTGTATTATGAAATTTCTCGTAAAGGTGGTGTCACTTTGAGATTGGAATTGGGTATGGGAGGGCTTATCTATAGTTAATATATCGATGATATATATATAATAAGAGAAGGTGTAAAAAAGAAGAATTATCACGACTGGTGCCAAGTGCCCAGGAGTAAATAAATTAACATAAAAAAGATAAATATCACACAGACAATCAAATATGACATTTATCGGAAGTACGGAAGTATCAACCTTATAAAATAAATTCTCGTCAAGATAAAAACAAAAAGTACCAAAGTTGAATTATTAATAATACTATGGGTTGAGGTTCAAGCTATGAAAGCTGCATGTCATCATCATTTAGATATACATTCCAGGTTTTGAATGATTTATATGGCAAGCAGGGTTTGTCTTACGGGTATGTGTAATTATTCTAATACCTTTCTTTCCACGTTCTTCTGTTAAAAATACGGGTTCAAACTTGTCAATAATGCGTTCACTTCATAACATGAATAAATTATTGTTTTATACGGCAATAAAAATTTTTCTGTGAAAGGCAGCATTGATTGATGATTGAGGCAGCATAAATAGGACGAAAATACTCACATTTCGTAATAATAAAGCTAAATCTAATTGTTTGGATAAGAAATATTGCATATTTACCAGTAAGCGGAGTAAGACATAAATAATGAAGGAACAAATTCATCAACCATTTGAAGGCAAGGTTTTATCCCGTCTTTCGTTTTCTGGTGATAAAAAACACAATCGAATGTTATTTGTATGTTAAGAATTTTACAGTCCACATTAATTACCACTCGGGTACTAGGCAATTCCTATTATGATTTTGATAATAAATTAAATAAACAAATAACAGAAAGTCGCTTCATAACAGCCTAGTCATTTCCATCTTCCTACTATTGCAGAGTATTGGCATGCTACTTATTAAGTTTTCTTATTCCACGGTGGACTTATAATTCAGTTCTATTTCTACTTCCGATTCTGAACAATGTCATCAACTATTTTCATATAAAATGTCCCGGCGAAGTTTTGATTTCGACCTAGCTGCCGCTGCCGTGTCAAAAACTCGTTCCAACTTTCATCATGAAACGTCAACAAAGGAAATAATTAAATGGAGATTGGGTAGGATAAAATTTTCGTTCACAGAGGGCGTTATATCTTCATAAATTACCCGCGTCTCGTGAATACTTTAAAAGTGTTCGGATGCTAAAGTTCGCCGTTTCGAGGATGGGAAATTATCAGGAATGTAGGAAATTATTATTGTTTTAGCAGGAATACTTAGATATACGCAGTGTTTTAAGGTAAATAAAATATAAATGATCTGGAGTAACAAGCAGAACGTGTTTAACCTTTCCGTTGCCAATGGGGGTGCCTAAAATTGGCATGGCTTCATTCTTCGAAATTCCAGAGGTTTTAGGAATATTTCAACACTAAAAAAATTGTATTCATCCTTAGTACGTTGTTTAAAAATCGAAAGTTACTGACCTCCAGTGTAACATTTCGAAGCTAGTTATTAGTGCAGATTTCCTACATGCAACGGCATAGTTGCACTGTTGTAGTGATAGTTAATAAAACAGATTCTGTATAATAAAGTCTGACATTGGTATGTCAATCATTGTTTATTTTGTTAGTAAGAGTCTTTTTTTGGTTATAAATAATGTGTTCTTTAGAAAAAACGTGCTTCTTATCTCTTGAAAACAGCTAGAATCAACTAAGTTATGGTCTGAAGACCATTTTAGTGTTTTGTCGGGTAAGGAAAAATTATTATTGTAACATGTGATTATAATATAATAAATAAGTTGGAATTGGCCAGTGAAGAAATATTGCGTCTTTATGAAGATCTTCTGCCATAAAAAACCAAACTAAAAATACGTAGTCAAGTCGAATATAATTCCTCGCTCTGGTCCCCCCATTTTAAAATACATTCAGATTCAATCAAAAAAATTGAACAAAAATTTCTAATACATATTTATTAATTTTAAACCTGGTATTCCCATTGATTGAAAACATAAACTACAATTACTTGATGGAAGAATTAAATTTATTAAAACTCTCAGATTGAAGAATTATATCCGACTTCATGTTCAAAATTGTAAACGGTAGAATAGACAGTCCTGATTTAACTAAGCTCATTGAATTTCATATTCCCACGAGAACCACCTAAAATCCTGTTTAAATGCAACAA
Source organism: Limnephilus rhombicus (assembly GCA_929108145.2). Lineage (NCBI taxonomy): Eukaryota > Metazoa > Arthropoda > Insecta > Trichoptera > Limnephilidae > Limnephilus > Limnephilus rhombicus. Next base: position 12,521,971 of record OV815292.1, on the reverse strand, counting down.
TAACAGAACTGAGTATACTAAACACTAGCTTGTACCTAGGTTACATGAATATACTAACAGATATGCAGATATGGTAGATCTATTTAACTGCACAAGAGGGCTATTCTAACTTTTTTTAAATCAGTATTAATTTTATTTATACTTCTTCTTCCTTGCGCTGTCCCAACTCGTATTTATTTATTTATTTATACTTTAGATTGTAATTGTATCTCTGGTGTCACTTCTCAATTTAATTTGTTTATGGTATATTTATACCGTTTATATTAAATAAGTAAAATCTCCAAAACTCTCTTCCACGTATTAATAATTTGGAATAGTGTCCTTATGGTTTTGATTTTTTTTCCAAACCTATAAAAAACACTTCTTCTTCCATTACAAACACAAAGTTACATATTTAAAAAAAAATAATATTATGTAGGTACGTATGGTATCTTGCTAATACAAATTTCTAATGCTAATACTAATAGAGAACTCCAGTCCAATTTTTAATTTTTTTTTAATGAATAATGACCTTCTTACTTAAATAACTGGATTTTTATTTTTATTTTTAGAGTTTAATAATAATTTAATATTTAATAATTATTGTTAAAGTTTTAATTTTTCAAGATCCCCCAAAAACCACCGTATGTATGGTGAATCGTGTGACGTCATCACTCCTGAAAAGTAACCATAGGATCGGGCAATCAGCTGATCAACTGCCGCCATTTTGAATTTCGTTGTTCGAAGTATTCTCCCTAGAAGTAGCTTTACTATTTTTTTTGTGCAGTAGTTTTTTAATATTTTCAAGAATAGAGATAAACTAAAAAGGTATACCACTATTTTTGAAACATTATTTAGGCCTAAATAATGTTTCAATAAATACAACAAGTAAATCTCTATAAACGGTATGTAAAAAAACGAATAAATTAATACGATGGCTTGTGTCATACCTACATTGCCAAACAATGATTTTACGGTAACGTCACGATACGACAAACAGTGATGTCACCACTAAACATTTCAATAGTGCCAACTTGACGGCGTGTTTTTACGACCCGATTAAACATTGGCTTTGTAATAATTTATTAAAAACTCTGCGTTGAATATTATTAAATAAAACTTATATATTCAGAATCAACGTTTATTGGTTCATATGAACAAATTTTTTTAAGGCCATAATATTTTTCACTGGAGTTCCTTTTTGCTACTTGCTAATGCTCTACAATACATTATTATATCTCATGCGATCGAATCATTACCACCGTTATTTATTTTTGGGGTATTATGCTGCTTTGCATTACCACTATCCAAAGTTTCAAACAGCGTTGCAGTGTCCATCATCAGGGCACATTTGTAATCGATAGTGGTAAAGCGTGTGCTTACGTATGCTTAGCGTGTACATTAGGGTGGAACACTTTTGTATAAAAATTTTTTTTTTCGAATTTCGAATTGGAATACCAGGTAAATTTTGCTTTGTGAAAATGTTAATAACACTCCTCAATTTGGAAGTTCTAGCTCGACAGCTTGAGCTCCCGCCATTGACTCGAAATTTTATTTTTTAAGTTTTTATGGACGTTTTGTATTATCCACCCTTTAAACAAAATAATAAGTAAATTTAATATTTAATGCATTAAATGATAAAAAAAAAGTAGATTTTAACTAACAAAATCATTCACTTCAAAATTAAGCACAGGTTCAGAAAGTTATGTAGGTATGAATAACATCATTTTTTATGACAAAAATCCTTTTTCGTCTCAAATTTTGGCATGAGCTTTCGAGATGCTAATTTAGATTTTATGAATCCTTCTTGTCTTGTCTTGTCGCATACACTTAGAGCTGCCTTTGTCACAACTTTTACAGATCTTTCCACAGCCTGGGTGTGGCAAGGCAGTCTCATAAACTCCAACATTGTATCTTCTCCATTTTCAATAAGATCTTGTAACTGCTTATCGGAAATATTCATCAGTATTGGGGGTTTGTATATATTTTGTTGCCAGTCAATCATGTCTATGTAAGAACGTGCATTCAAGTCCACTTTGGCACCTCAAACATGCGCCAAACAGAATTTTTATTAATTTGACCAGCCTTTAAAATGCGTCTTGCAGCGAGTTCTCTAATGTGCTTACGTGAATCATATTCAACAAGTTTTCTGGATGAGCAAATTAAGTGTTTCGAATTACAACAGGGTCCACTATCGCTATCAACTCGTTGGACAAATATCGAGTGCTGTTAATGAGCTTCCATAGATGATTTGAACCATCTTTGCAGGATGAATGTGTTTTGATAGCAAACCAGTCAGGAGCGTATGATTTGCTAAAATCACAAGATTTTGTTGTGGATTTTCCGTAGAAATATTTAAACGCAGTATGCGATTAGCTCTTGCCAACTAGCGGGCATGAGATAGATTGCCTGGGCTTCTCTGTAATAAATTAGGAGAGAAGGATCCATTTATGATAGCAGTAGTAATTTATTGTAAATATTTCTTGTCTGTACTGAGATCTGTGGATATTTGTGGAGGTAGTTCACCTTCTATCTTCTCAAAGTTCGCCAACGGCAGCGTCTCGCATATCTCTAATGCTTTACCAATTTGACCTGCACATGATTTAGGTCCTGCAGTAGGGCCATCCAAATAGGTAAACAAATACCTCAATGGTAACTCATTGGGGTGTAAGAGACAAATTATCCATTGCAATGGTTGAGATAGTCTATTTTCCAAAATACGAATCACGCCTCTCACTTTCCCTGCATTTGTATTTGTTCCATCACAGCCAACAACCAATAAACCCTCTAGTGATATCTTTTCAGTCGTTAAAAAGCTGTTGATAGCTCTTCCAATATTTTTTGCACTGCCCGATGTTGGAACCACATACGCAACATAAATAGAACCTGGTTCTTTTATAATTGAAATATGTTCCTCTTGTACAATCACTCTAAACCTCTTCGATCCTTTTAAAACAGTTTTAGCCTGTTAGTGCGTTGATCTTCTAAAAACATTTGTTCCTCTTTTGGCACTTTTTTCCCTCAAGCAAGTACAGCTTACAAATTCTTTACATTTACATTCAGCTATGTCAAAAAGCTTTCAATTTTGTGCTCTGAACTCTTTTAACTTTTCTTCGTTAAGTTTTTTCAAAGAGTTTTTCAAATTATAACACTTTGAGTGATAACTTTTTAGTAACTGTAAGACTAGTTTGTGTGTGACAATTGGAATAGAAGATTTTATCCACAATTCTTCAATTTTTGTTCCAACTATTTCGGCAATTTCCAAAAACATAGGTTCATTTGATGTGTTATTCCTTACTTTTAAGTCTTGTCGAACCCATTCATAGAATTTGATCACATTTTCATAGTTAGGTAGGATATTCTCTTTCAAATCTGCACTTTCACCAAATATCGGACATTTTAACGTTTGTCTTGTAGAAGTCATGTTAAATCACTTAAAAAAACGTTTATCAACAAGTACTCGTGAAAATAATTGACGCGTGACCCTTCACATTGAGACAATTATCGTTTAAACAAAATACTGCATTTCGTAGATTGTCAAGCCCCCCGCTTCGTCCCGCACTTTGCTCCTTTGTCACAGTGCCAATAATGAAATATTTGATTGCAACAACTAGTTAACTATATTTTAATATGTTATTAAATAAAATAAACCTATTTTAATTAAATCTGTAATGTTTTGTAGGCCGCGCAAATAGCCCCAAAACTGTCTTTTTTGTAAATGTTCAATATCTTGGCGGGGGTTTTTACCGTTGTCTGATATTTTTTAAACTTTTAATTGAGGTAATTGATGGCAATTTGCTATATAATACAACTATTCCAAATAAAAAATCGAGAAAAAAAAATTTCGTTCCGCACTAGTGTACATGTAGGTAGATGCGATAATATTAGAAACCATAAAAAATACTAGAAAAAGAAACCCCTGGGTCGTCGTTTGTGAATGATACACTGAACGATATTTAGTAAAATTTAAACAATGCAGTAATTGGGAAACTTGAAATTAAACCAGTTATAATTAACGACATTTTATTCAGAAACCAATAAGCATATACTATATATTATAGCAATAATTAACTGTGTATCTAGAAATAAAATAAATTTGTCGTGTGTGTGTAGGTGGCATAAACACAGTTTGATAATGCCTATAAAAGGCGAAACCACTGTACAGCATAATAATTAATTGCACAGCAGAACTTTTTATGGATAAAGTGGTTTGATAAATTAAATGATAATGCTATGAATAAATAAAAGTAATTTAAATACAAAACCATCGCACGTCGCCTTAGTTCGTATTTGTGCAATAGACCATTAGAAAATTTTACAGGAGGAGAAGGTTTTCTATCATCATTTCAATGAAACATTATGATAGGTGATGATGGACACTGCAATGTCCGAAACGTTGGCTAAAGAAGGAGGTAGCGCAACACGGCATAACACCCCAAAAACAAATAACGAAAATACTTCTGGCCGTGAAAATCTTAAAACATATCCCAATATGATAGGTATTTAAGATAAAGCTATTTCCGTAAAAGTAGGTCTCATTAGTTTAAATTATTCTTAGATAAGTGATTAACTATCATTTTTATACTTTATTTTGAATGTTAAAGTGGAAATTGAACAAAAACTACAATGGTCTATTAGATAAATAAGAACTGAAGCGACGATACATTAAAATACACAAAATTAATTTTCGTGGCCATTGAATTAGTCTGATGTTAGTTGTTGATAATTAGTCGCCACAAATAAACGGTTAACATCAAAGCGTCCCTCAAATATTCTATTCAATTACATCGCTAACCTTCTAGAATTCGTCACTAAGAACAATCGCTCGATGCTACACCTCGTCACGGGTTCAGGTAACCCCACGGAGAGAAGTCTCGTATTAATAATTCGACAATTTGTTCGTCCAACTTCTGCGGTGTGAATACCTACCCCGTACCGTTGCCGACTCTGCTAACCTATGCACTCCCCGGAGGGCTGTTGATGGAATTTACAGCTGATATTTGAGGAAGCAAATTATTCATGATTAATTTCCCCACAGTCTTGTTCCTATATTCATGTGGTGGAAATTGTTTGGAAAATACTATGATTTTTATAGTATTTGAGTAGCTTATCCCTAGGTGGCTAACTCTAATGTAACTCAATAAACTAACGATTCAACTCTTTGACGAAAAAATTTTAAAATACAATTTTAATAAAAAATAATTGATGTTATCAAGTGAAATGTGGAATGATGAGGTCATAAATTAAACAAAACGATCATAAAACTTTTTTTTTAAGTTTTAAGTTAGTATTTACTTTTTTACGTAAATTTTCATCTTTATTTCGCCTTTTAACACTAAATACGTATTTTGCAATAGTTGCTTTCTTTGACGCCGTGAAGAGAAAACTTATTTACATCAATGATGACGGTTGAATGACTTATATTTTTTGGTTGCAAGTTAGAAAAAACCATTAAACCACCATAGCCACTGAACTAACCATTAGACAAAATGACGACTAGTCAGTGGGCATTTAAAAAATTAAAACAAACATAACCGTCATGCGCGTGAGTCTAACGGCGACTAAATTGATACGTGACCTCTCGGTGGTTGCATTTAAAAAGAGAGAGAATAGATTTGTGCTTAAAATGCTCGTCATTTTGACGAACGTGTAAATGTATGGTTAAAAGCTTCAAACAGATAATTATTACAAAATGTGATTTTAGAGAAAACTGAAGACTTTTTGAATTCTTGTATATAAATATGTATAATTCATGAACAGTTAGAATACCTCGCGTCCAAAAATGATATGTTTCTAATTTTCTCATTTTAATACACTTTTTTTTTCGTATTAAAGAATTGTCTATGGATTTTTAAAATTATAGATATTTGAAATAGGTACCTATGTTAGATACCAAATTTGATTGATTGATTTATAATATACAAAAATTAATATTTGTAAGATACGAAAAATGAAAATTATAATAAAAAAATTGTAATAGGTGGCACGCGAGCTGTTTGAAAACTGAATGTACTGGGACTGAATATATGGAACGCGGGAGGGGAGTTTGCGGGACGGGTGAGCGGGAGAGGGGAGAAGATGGACTGGGAAGGTGGAAGGGGAACGCGGGAGGGTAAGGGATACAGGAGGGGAACGGGACGCACGGGAAAGGACATGCAGGGAGAAACAATTTATTTCTTTCAATATGGCATTGCAACGCATGCCAGGAACCAGCTAGTATTTAATAAATCAAACTCTAAATTTCTTCTGAAATCATACATTTGGTAGGTAAGTTAAACACCTACCTACTTAATTAAGAACCATAATATTTTATCTATCATTTTTTAAATTTTAAATAATTTGTCCAAAAAACGTCAGTATCTCAATGACAATTCTTTTTCAAACTTTCTTCGGGCAGGTGGGTGTTGCAGTATTTAAAAAATGCGAATAAGGAAGATCAAATAAACACGACGATTTCATAGTTGAAAACGAAATCATTACTGAAACATTAAAAAGCCACCATCTTTAATCGGAAACGGAACGTCCATACATGTTTACAGATAGACAAATTACAAAACATAATATCTAACAAAATAATATGCCAAATATCATGTTATCGTTTTATTTTGATAAACAATGCTTTTTTGTACTTTACGAGTAAAACAAATTATAATATTTAATTAAATAAATACAATATTAGCGAAACTTAATTGATGTCGCATATTAAATAAAATGGATAAAGATTTATCCAGATACTATTTAGATAGCATTTAGTTTGAGTTTGAATCTTGCAATCCCAGAGGTGAAAATATGTTTTTCTGATTTTCGATTGAGTTCCGTTATATTGTCTTCATTAAATTGAATAATGTTTTATTTATTCAACCAATTCCATCGTTATGATTGTGTATCTTTTTATCGACGTATGTTGTCAAGTCTTACTAAATATTTACCCCCACTTCGATATCCGACCACCACAACAAGGGCATGTGCCTAGCATAGAGGTCAAAAAATCCTCAATTCATGTTACCTCAATCCTCAATTCATGTTGGTAATGTTTGATTTATAGTGAACATTCGAATATTGCTTTCTTCATTTTCTCAAAACTTAATATTTGGAGATATCTGACTAATCAACTAGACCATTGATATATCAATTATAGCGAGTTTTTCAAAATAAATCACAAGCCGGTATTCACTAATAACGTTTTATAAATTCTGTACTCAACTCAATTACGAAAAAGCACTGAGAAATATTTTCCAAAACATTAATTAAGGGGCTTTAGAAAACGTGTTTTTGTATTGATCCGTTTAAGTCACTTTTAATTCCAACAAATCCAGTTCGGATAAAACGGAATGAGAACAAAAGCTTTGCAATTTATTCCGCTCACGGATTTAAGTCACACGGGCAGGAACTAATACGCTCACCCATACCAAGGAATTCAATAAAATTTAGTTATTTTGCAATATTTTATTTATTTATAATGGTTCCTTGAACTCTTTATAACCTTTGAAGTTTTACTTACGGAGAAAAAAAGTTTAATTCATCCTTTGATACATGTTATGCATCTCTTATGCTGATGCTTAACGTGTGCTGACAGTCGGTAGTTCTGTCGCTTGACTTAACGCATAACCTTGAAGGTGTAAACAGTGTCAATAATCGTCTTCTAAGTAAATCGTCTTTCTTTTAGTTTCAAAGAATCGCAGACACCAGTAAGTTTTCAGATGGAAATATATTTGAAATAAATACTTTAAAATGGTTAAAGGCGAGCTTTACAGCAAAAATAAAATTCATATCAAAGAACTTTTCATGTTTAACAAGGATTTTTTACAGCATCTTTTGGTCAGCCTTTTTCTTAATGCACATTTGAAAAACAAATAACGTATTTTTTATTTATTATTTTTCATGAGGTTTTTATTATTGCACTGCCATAAAATTCTTATAAATAATTTGTCCAAACTAGGAATAAGTGATAAATTATTGTGCTGGATACTAGAATTATTGATCAAAACATGTACTATCTGTACTAACGAAAATTTATTTTACGAATTTGAAGCTACTAGCGGTGTGCCTCAGGATTCGCATCTTGGTCCAATACTTTTTATACCATTGATAAATTACGTCCCTTCCATATTCTCTGTTGTTAACTTATTATTATTTGCTGATGACATGAAAGTTTATAAAAATCATTTAAAAAATCAACGGTTGAGTATCTCTACACTCGAATTTTACAACATTTGCAGAGTGGTCAGAAATGTCAAACAATAAGTTTTTCAGCCAAATAAACCCTATCATTCATATATTTACAATGAAAAACCGTTACTTATTGTTTGTATTTGAAAATAAGGGACCTCGGAATAATCTTTAATACTAAACTTATCAAATGGTTACTAAACTTTTAAATTATGCTTATATTTGATTTGGTTAGTTAAGTTAGTTATTAATATCACTAAACAAAGCTGTTTATAGCAGACGAAAGCCACTCTACAGACGGAAGAAGAGTTTGATATTCCGTTCAATCTTTGAATTGAATAAACGGTTTTCTTATTAAATAGGTCACTCGCTTTGCCTGGGGCGAATTTTGAACAATGCTGGAAGGTTTAATCTCAAACATATATTATCAAACAACAATGTCAAAAATAAAAAGGTGAGATATTTTTCAAAATTAACCTGCTTATTGTTGAGTTCTTTTATTATGAATGAATTACTAAATTTGTAATGATTTTAAGCGCGTTGATTTCGATCCTGAAAAACGCGAATTAATTCGTAATTTGATGCATTTATCAGAACTTTCTTGTTTTTAGAATTAAAATCTTAGAAGGTGTTAGTATTGACCATTGAAATCTACCGAAAAGACGTAATAAAGTTATAAATACCGATTTAACAAAAATGTGTAAATTCCACACTGTAGTTACACTGTATAGTTTGTAGATTGGACAATAGACGTGCTTAATGTCAGGCATCGAACGGTTTGTCGGGTCACCTGACTCAGATGTGGGTTGATATAAATTAAAGTGAAGAGTGAAATTAAAGCCGGAAGACAATTCAAAAACACAAGTTAGGAGTCGCAGAAGTTGCGCGATGGATTTTGTAGGTATATCAATTACATCTAAATATAACAACAATACGTATGTTCATGTATGTGTACACATATGCATATATTTTTATCTTTTTATAGACATACATATCTTAGTTGTTATATATATTTTTAATAAATATAATATGTTATTTACCCGCCTTGGAACAGACTCTGTCTAGTGAGGCGGGTAAAATAAAACTATGTATGTACATAAATGAAAATAAAATAAACGCCCGGGTTGCCAGCACTGAAATTGAATTGAATTCAGAAGTGAATAGTGTAAATATTTAAATAGAATTGACAATCTTTGGTAAATACTGATAATTCTTTCATCACAAGGCGTTTTCGATGTTTACGTTCAGCACTCATAAAAAATCAATAATGCCTGATGTCAAGATATTAAAATATTTTTTTTATAAATTTTCTCAAAATACTAAGAATTAGAATAATTCAAATTAGAATTCAGACTTAAATTCTAGTTAACCAAATTAACTTGCGTAATGTGACCTACGCGTAGACATAATTTTAATCCGTACCGCTTGGTATTTCTTTCTCAGAATTTTGCAAAAGAGAACCTTATACGAAAGATTTTGACGAATAAAACCCTTATAAAAATCATCCCTCTTTCAAGATCTACCCACGACGACGCGTTGTGAGATCTCAAAGGCATGAGTATAATATTAAATAATTTCATTAGTTACTGTAAATCATAAAAGCTCTTGGAGCTCATTCGTTCTTTGGTGGATATGAGAATTTTCTAACACTAAGTGAAATCTAATGTGTGTTTTCGCTTGGTCTTGGGAGGGCGAACTTTTTTTGTTTTTTCGCTTGGTGAGGTTTCAATAGTTCTGTGAACGTAAAGTTTTACCAGTGAGATAAAATAGAGTAAGTGGTTAGTGACGTGTGAAGGTGAGACTATTTTTTACATTAGCTCCACACTTTTTACATGTGGTCCTAACGAAAATAATTTCCACCAGGGCCTTTGTCATCGTAGGGGTTGATATGTGGAGGGTGTTTTGAAGGAAAGGAAGTTCTGGGGAGAAAAATATATAACGGGTGAGTAGGAATTTGGGATCAGTGTGTCCAAAAGATGATTGAGGATGAATCCATCCCTCAAACTGGGGTGCAAGACGATCGGTCGAAAGATATTGTCTGGAAAGGTCAAAAATTATTCTTCAACCAGTATCAGTAGCAAGACCCGTACAAACCTCACCCCATGAGCCCGGGCACCCCTGCTAAGTCAATAAACGTAGCGGACCCTTTGGGGTGATATGGCAGAGATGTTTGTCATTCAATAAATGGATCCCATCACCATTTACGGCGGTACCCACACCAGCTTTCCAAATTGATACTAAACAAAATTTAATAAAAACTAAGTGCAGTAAAAATTCTGGGAAGGTGAGATTGACTCAATAAAAACCGATTTTCCGTTTAGAATCAACACATTCCTCATGTAGCTACGTCAAAAAAATTAGATACGCCCTATATTCATATATTATTATCTTGATAGGTCGGATTTTGGATGGCACGCCTAAAAAATCATAATGTGAGATCTCACCAAGTACTCCTGTCTTTTAAGTGTAAAAACAGGATCGCTACCCAATTTGGAAGCTTTGCGAAGAGGAATCGTAGAGGCATCAATATGGGTCTTGAAGAGGTCCGGATTATATAAAGAAGAAAAAACAGTTTTTTTATATTCCCATCAATGTAATAAATCAAAAAGAGAGTTTGTCTTAAAATAATGAAAATTCATTTATACTTTCATAAAAAGTCAATAAATTTGGATATATTTATCCGAGACGCTATCTAGGTTACAAACCAATTCTTAGAATGATTGATTCCAATAAAAAGGGTAGTTGCCCGTAATATGGAAAAGAATTAGTTGATGATTGACAAATATGACGGTTAGACAAAGGATGGCAACAATATATTAAAAAGTTTAAACATATAAGTGACAGAATTCACACTAAAGTACGTATTTCACGTCAAAGACAGCGCAAATTCAGTATGAACTTATGTAGGTAGATGAAGCTTACAGTATAGTTTAATCTGGGATAAAATTACATAGTACCAGGTATAACGCCTACGGCTCTAGTCGTCAAAATACGAGAACATGACAGCTTTGTAACTGTCGTTATAATGTGAACAATGTGTTCTGCTACGTTATTTATACCATCATGTAATATTTTGCTCGTTTCTGATTATTTTGCTGCGAAACAACAAACAACTACTGGAAACACAAATAATTCAAAGCTCTCGCGACATCAGTTGAAAGTTATCTCGAAAAGGTTAAACTCAGTTAAGCTTTTTTAGAAATGTTTATTACGTCACAATTTTTCAATGTCAAATCAAAAATGCTCTTGTTTTTTGGTCATTCAAAAGGTCAATGCCCAAATCACTATTTAGTTGTAAAATCTTTTAGTATTTATAAAAGAGAACGGAGTGGGATATGAATTAGTACCTACATGACAAGAATATATGTAAATGCGCCGCAGTCGAGAATTTTTCAGCGTACAAGATAAAACCAATAAAAAATGCTGTTGTTTTGGTCATTTAGAAAGTCGATTTCCAAACCATACTTAATGGTGAAAACGTTTAGAATTTGCAAATGAGAATGGAGTGGGATGTGAATTTCTACAGCCACTAAAATACGTGAGAACGGGTCGCTGGCGAGAAAATTTCTACATACAAAGGGTTCCACCTTGTACGTAGAAACAGTAGTCATTAGAACCAATGACTAACTAGAAAAGTCAATTTCTGAATCAATTTGATATTTTTTTAAAAAAGCAATCTTTTAACGTGAAATTTATTATTTATATCAGACTAAAATTAAAGAAAATCTCTTAACCACTCGGATCCATAAGCTTGTTTTCATGATAATACGAGGGTTGTCCGTAAAATAAGGTCTCCAAGGTGCTGCAGTCGTGAAAAACGAATTTACGCGCTATCTTTTAACACTGGGTGTAGCGTGGTTTCCTCTTACCAAATCCCCACCACTTTGCACCCTCTTTGACGCTTAGTCTCGGCGTGGCAGCTGTTCGCGACGGAGCTTGCGCTTGCCGCAACCGCCAATACGTTTTATAATATTTTTTTTGTGAAAAAAAAACCTCATAGAAATTCATTCTCAGTTACTTGAAGTGTATGGAAACAGTGTATGCATAAATGGTGCAAATAATTTAAAAGCGTACCGTACGGCTATCGGTTTCAGACGAAAAAAATTCCAAAGTGGAAAAAAAAATGATTGTAGATCGACGGGTTTGGGAGCTCTGTGTTATGATCCCTGATGTCAGTAAGACCACTATTGACAAGATTTTTACAGAACATTTGGTAGACCACAAAGTCTGCCCAAGGTGGCCCCCAAAATGCTCACCGAAGATCACAAAAATAACGGGTTGAAGCAGCCTGTGACACCGATGGCGCAGAATTCTTGGACTCCATTGTGACTGGGGACGAGACCTGGATACACTACATGACACAGGGTATTAGAGACATATATAAGTGGAAATCTTTAAATGTTATGTCTTTGTTAAAAGGTGTTTACCCTAACGAGAGAGCTTAATAGGCTAGTGCTTCGACCAACGAAGGACTTATTTAGTCAAAGGGTTAGTGACATCTTAATTTTCAAAGACTGATTCCTTAGTCAAATTGAGACGTTCAACGAATCTTAGACGAGACGAGTGGTTCGAGTGAATTGTAAACATAATTTCGTTTCTGACTGGAGCAATTTGTGTTGGGAAGCAAAATGGGAACTATTTTATATATAAAGCTTTTTGAAGTGAAACTTCTATAGTGAAATTCTCGTGTAAACTGCAATTGATTTTTTTTTACATAAACTTATGTATATATTTTTGAAAATAATGCGTATTTGAAACGTCAAGAGAAACGAGCTCGTAGAACTCTGACAAATGTATTACGTATATATTTTTATCTCACACACCTATTTTAACACTGGAACCATGTATTGGATAACTAACACCGTTTGGTGACTTAGCAGGGGTGCCCGTGTTCACCTCTCCAGCAGGACTCTCTCGGAACATCGCCTTGAACCGCAGTGAGAGGGATGGATTCATACGGCCGTAACTCCTGGAGACACTGACCCCCAGATTCCTACCCATCTTTCATACCTTTTGGCTTTCCAAAAAGTAATATCATTCCTTTCCTCAAAGACCCCCCACACAGCATCCCCAAAGATGGTATATGCCGAGAGGTGAATTGTTTTCCTCTCTATGTTAAAAAATAAAAAAAAGATAATAAATAATAGATTTTTTGATGAATCACAACATCACACGATACCAAAACTGCGCTCTACAAATCAGCCAATTATTATTATTAGGGGCCATCTTCGATCAAGTATTGTCGTCAATGGGGGCCATGCATTAATTACATCACACCTTAAGGCTCTGCAACCGGGCTCGAAAATGAGAAGATGGAGAGATACGAAATTACGAATGTTAGAGGAGAGTGCCAACATTTACAGCGACAAAATCGATGCGAAAATTGCGAAAATGTTTAATAAAACACGACTCGTTTAAAATAGAGCAAAAATCTCGTGGGCATTATCTTGAACAGCATATAAAGAAACACTGTGAATTTTTTCATACATATAACTTGTAAAATAACTGAAACAAACGTGTTTATAATAATTTTTGAAGCATACTTTGCAATTTTTTTCTATCGAGGGAATTTTATATAATTTGCGTTTCGGCGCGGGCAAAGTCTAGATATTATCTTCAACAATAACATATATTTTTTTAAAAGCTTTAAAACTTACCGTGTTTAAGGAAAATATGTAATAAATCGGTAGAAATCCGGGTTGGGGGGGGGGGGGGAGTAGAGAAGTGTGACAAGGGATATGGGGGGTCATCAGCTCTGTGACAAATTTAAAAGTACCTAAATGAAAACTTACATATTTAAAAAAAAAATTAAAAAATTTTGAACAACTACTGTTTTGATTATATTTTTATGTGAAATTGCAAATTATGTGTCACTAGGGGGAGGGGGTCTCACAAATGTGACGATATGTGACAGAGACGGGGAGAGGTAAAAAATCGTGAAATTCGTGCGACGTAATTTATGGATGGCCCCTTTTTTTTACATTAACTCCACACAGGAGGCCCTGAGGAAAATAATTTCCCTCAGGGCCTATGTCATCTGGGATGCTGTGTGGAGGGTCTTTTTGAGGAGAGGAAGGAATGAATATTGGTCTTGAAGAGACCCATGTTGTAGGAAGGAGGAAACACAGAGGCCGGCAAATCATTCCACAGCCGAGCTGTTGAACACAAGAATGAGTCGAAGAAACGACCCGTTCTCATCTGACAAATGTCAACCGTGTACAAATGTTGGGCACGCGTTTGGCGTATTTCCCGACTATGCACCGGTGCCGAAGGGATCAATGATGCTAGTTCCTCGGAGCATCTTCCATTGTAATACCGGTAGAACAAGGATAGCATTCCCACCCGACGCCTGTTCTCTAAAGATTGCAATCCGTCTGTTAAGATTGGAGAATCTATCAAACGGACCGCCCGTTTCTGCACAGAGTCGAGGGTATTTTTCAGGTATTTTGGAGCTCCAGACCAGAGATGGCTGCCAAATTCAACCGTGGGGCGTACTTGTGATTTGTACAAGGTTAGCAGTTGTGTGCTATTAAAGTATCTGTGGGTCCTGTACAGTACGCCCAGTTTTTGGGAGGCTAACTTTACTCTGGCTTCGATGGAGCCCCCATACCTGAGCTGGTCACTTAGGGTTACTCCAAGCATTTCAATGGAGGGCCTGTTCGGAAGATTGCTTCCATTGAAAGAGACTAGATTTTCATTTCGATCCCTTTTAGACGTAATCATACAAGATTGGGTCTTTGAAACATTAAATTCAACGAGATTAATTTTACCCCAAGAGAAAACACTCTCGAGGTAACCGTCCATTCTTTGCTTCAAAGCCCTACGAGCTGTTGGAGTTTGTAAGCCCTTTGGGGGCTTGTCAAACAAAAAGCTATCATGAACTGAACTGTCATCCGCATAACAGTGAATTGGTGCACATGACAAAAGGTCGTTGATGTGCAACAAAAACAAAGTCGGAGACAGAACCGATCCCTGCGGGACGCCAGCATTTATCGAGTGTGAGGAAGAGGTAAAACCATCGACTACCGTCTGAATCGACCTCTCCCTCAAGAAGACGGCAATCCACGTACACAAGGATGCGGGAAGTCCGTAAGAATGCAGTTTGTTGACAAATTCTCAGTGCCAAACCCGGTCAAAGGCCTTGGAGATGTCCAGTGCAACCGTTTGGGTCTCACCGAAACGTTCCAGGCATCGCCCCCAAACATGCGTCACATACGCGAGAAGATCACCGCTTGAGCGGTTCCGCCGGAATCCGTATTGACGGTCGTTAATAATTTTGTTCTTCTAGAGGTATGTGAGCAGTTTGTCGTTGATCACACGCTCCATCACCTTAGACAGAACTGATGTGATCGCTATGGGGCGGTAGTTGGCCGGGTTGGAGCGGTCACCCTTCTTTGGAATAGGATGGATAACCACTTTTTTCCAACCAGAGGGCACAGAGCCAGTCTTCAGGGACATTTTAAAAAGCTTCGTCAAAATTGGAGCTATTTCTGCAGCGCACCTCTGCAGTACCAGGGCAGGTATTCCGTCACGCCCACTAGCTTTATTAACATCAAGCCCTCGTAAAACATGGAGTACTTCCCGATGCCGGATCCTCAGCTTTTTCATACGAAAACCGCAGTGAGGAACCGACGTCGGGACAGCACCTTGGTCATCGAGGGTTGAGTTATCCGCAAACATTTTACCTAGTAAGTATGCCTTATCGGTGGCGGTGTTTGCTAGTGAGCCGTCAGGTCTGGTAAGAGGTGGCAGACTGGATTTGCAGAAATTGCGACCTATTGAGCCCGCAAGCGACTAGAATTGCCTGCTGCCATGCGGGCATGCAGTCAGCTTTCTGCTGATCTGCTGGTCGTGCTCGAATTTTGACCTATTTATGATTCTCTTGGTTTCCTTTGCCATTTTGTTGTAAGCTGTTCTGTCTTCGGATGTTCTAGATGTATTGTAGGCTCGGTAAGCCGCGTTTTTTCATCGCACTGCTTCAGCGCATTGTCGACTGAACCACGGCTTTGAGCCTACACCAGTTTTCTTAACAGTAGATTGGATGAAGCCATCCATCGCGGATGTGATGACATCACCAATTTCCTGGGCACATCTTGAGGGATCCGAAGACCGAAAACAGACAGTTATTTTGTTTTGGACGGAAATAAAATATTGTGTACATCACAAAGTTTAAGAATTTTACTGGAATTCAATTTGTTAAAGGAACTCCACTGGAAAATATTTAAAAGTAGTTGAGTGATCACTAGCTCACCATCTAGCGAATTCTATCCCGAAGCTTTCCAGCCTTGTAAAATCGTGTTTACGTAAATATGTACGAAAACTTACAAGAGAATAATGACTCAGAATAAAGTTCTTAGATGACGTAATCTGGTTGAAACTTTGCTACGTTTGGGGTAATGGCTGAAAATTTTACTTTTAAAATTACCTTCGGAACAAATTATCATTCGACTATATTTCTTGCTCAAAGAATAGAAGGCGTTATTCTCAATCTCATTTTGACGCCAACTTTACTCAAAAGAAGATAAAATTGTTACTTTAAGGCCTGGGAATGGTAGTGCTACCGGGGCTTGATGGGGTTTTCGTACAAAATAAATGGGTGTTTGAGAAGAGAAAATCATATGAAATACATCACTTATAAAAAATGTTTACTTTTCTCTCCCAATTCTTCTCCACAACATTCTCCTATCTTCTATCTTAAAAATTAATAAAAGCTCGTACTCGTCTTGTGATCATTTACATTAACAGAGTCGTATGAAAAACAATAATGAAACCTTTTTACATGTTTATACAAAATGTAGTATCCTGTTTTGTTTGTTGGCTATAATTAAATAGATATCAATTCAATGCTACGTACATTTATTTAATAAAAATGAGCAATTTTCATTTATAAGAGCTCGCTGTTTTAACCCTGGAAAGATTGTATATGAATTATTGATCTCTCGTTTTAATTAGTGCGAATCCGTCGCTGTGCTTTTCAGACATCTCACTCACGGCTTGGACCTTCCGTGGGGCGCGCGCGTCGCTGAGGTATAGGTCACCGGTTTTGAGATATAACGACCGTATGAGTCAAAAAGTATAATATCGAGACGTTCCAAAGTTGTATCTGGTTGATTTTTAAATAATGACTATAATATGTTATTATCTTTGCATAGTATAAAATGAAGTCGCTCACGCTGTATGTGCGCTTAGATCTTATAAACTACGCAACGGATTTTCATGCGAATTTCACCAACAGAAAGAGTAATTCATGAGGATGGTTTTTAGGCATATAATTTGTCAAGGTTTTTTTTCGTTATTTGTTTTTGGGGTGTTATGCCGTGTTGCGCTACCTCCTTCTTTAGCCAACGTTTCTGACAGCGTTGCAGGGCAGATCCGGCAGATCCATTGACCTATGATTGTCACTTGATCGAAGGGCAGATCCGATAGATGTATCCGGTAGATGCACACATCTACCGGATCTGAGGGATCTGAAACGTTGGCTAAAGAAGGAGCCAAAATAACACCCCAAAAACAAATAACGAAAATACTTTTGGCCGTGAAAATCATAAAACGTATCTGTCAAGGTTTTGTGTAAATTGGTTGAAATATATTATATATCTGGCCAAGCGGCAGCGGGCTGGCAAACGGGCGGTGTGGATTTGATTTAACAGATGGCGTAGGTTATAAAGGTTGGGTAATGGCGTGGCCTAGCAAAATGTGGTCGGGTCTGCTAGTTTAATATAACATATCTTAATTATCTAGTACATTAGTCAAAATCGCTGATTGTTAATAAGAAATAAGTGATTTGAGAAAAAAATATTCCAAAATTTGTTGATTATTGAAAAAGTTTCACGTTTGGTATTTTTCCATAAAACAAATAAATATATATTCGTAAATTGTTGTATTCCTTATGTCGTTTTTTTGTAAAAATATAATACCGATTGGTTTATTCAAATCAATTTACAAAATAAAATATACAGCTATGTAAAACTAAAATGTCAATTTTACTTATAGGTATATTATCCTTGTAGGGTTAAAGTTAATGGGTTGGTTATAGGTTTATTGGTTTGACGACGATCGAATCAAAACGACGTAAAAAATATTCCAAGGTATAAAACAGTATTTGGAAAAAAATAACATTATTTTGCAACAAGTACAAATCTAGAAAAAAATCTGTCAGAATAAGGTTAGTGAAAAAACTCTGAAAACGGTAGAGAAGAAAAAAAAACGAATCAAATAACTTTAGTCCACCTCAGCACACGACCATCTAGCGAGGAAGACTAAAAATACCATTACTATACAAAAATTTACAATAATATTTTCTACGTACAATGTTTTATTTATTCGCTCAAATAAAATTATAATCAAACAAATATCTGACTAATACGTTTTTAGATTTTCATGGCCAAAAGTGTTTTCGTTATTTATTTTTGGTGTGTTATGCCGTGTTGCGCTACCTCCTACTTTAGCCAACGTTTCGGACAGCGTTACAGTGTCCATCATCAGGGCAGATATCACACACCTGTCACACATCTGCCCTGATGATGGACACTAACGTTTTTTTCTTAATTTGTTTTTGGGTGTTATGCCGTGTTGCGCCACCTCCTTCTTTAGCCAACGATTCGTAGAGCGTTATAGTATCCATCATCAGGGCAGATGTCGCACATCGAAACTGTAAGCTGTAATTTTTAATTTTAATTTTTAATTTTTTAAATTTTAATTTCTGTTTAATTTTTGTTTAATTTTATTTTGTTTTTAATTTTGTAATTAATTTTTATTATTATTATTTATGTTCGAATTTTATTTTCATTTTTTATTTTCGTTGGGTACCTAACCTAATACGCTATCATATTTTATTTCTTTTAAATTTTTATTTGCTCTGTAAAATATATTGTAATATAGTTTATGTAATATGGCAGACTGGGATTACACTACCCTTCCAGCCCTCCTGGAATAAAAACTTAAATAAATAAATAAATAAAGAAGGTGGTAGCGCAACACAGCGTAACCCCCCAAACTAATAACGAAAAAAATATATATCTGACTATTTAAACTGAATGACGGTCTTTCACCAAGGTGATACTGAGAGCTTATTTTACTAAGAAACTTGCCGAAAATATACTACAATATATTAATATGTTGTATGTCAACATAAATTAATTCAATAAAAATTTAATTAATAAAGACAATTATAGCGAAACTCAATCAAAAATCTGAAACGAAAATATCAAAAAAAATACGGTTACATCTACATCATACTCGAACCCAATATCCATATTTTATCTGCATAGATATAAGAATGTCTTTTGTCGGCTTTGATTTTTATAGAAATCTCCAGTTTTATTTATAGATTTGTGAAGTTTTGTAAACATAACCTTCAAAAGCGGTTAAAAGGTTAAAGAAGGATTTTGATACTTAGTGAAATTTTGCACTCTGGCAGCCTTAGTTTTTTATTTATTTTTTAGGTTGTTATTTTATTCAAACACGAAAAAAATGTTGAAAAAAAAGCTTACCACAAACACAAGAAATATTAAATTTAAAAAAAGTATTTTTATATAATGAATTTGGAAGGAATCTGTAACCGTAATTTTTTTCTCATGAACACAATAAAAATATAAAAAATAAATTTTATAATGCCAAAAAATAACTTAAAAATAAACTGACATATCGAACGGTTTTAGTTTTCTTTCTTTCGAAGAAATAATCTGATAAATAGCCCATAAAATTGAAAATTATCACGATATAACCTCAATTTTGACAGCACAAAATTTTATTTTAAAACACCCAATTATGCAAAAAATTTTGAGTAAGTCTAACGAAACAAAGCACAATATATTAAACCATGCAAATATAATAATAAATTCACCGTTTTATGAACTTAAAACATGATCCGGTAACAAAAGTTTTCATGCAAATCTTCTGCCCGCCATTTTAAAATTCACGCGGGCGCAAGCGCAATAACACTCCGCGTTGCTAGTGTTTAAAATAAATTTCATGATTTCTTTTATTGGTAACGGGTGGATTTTTTTATTGCACAGTCGTGGTAAAAAAATACCGTTTAACGGTCATGGAGTGATTTTATAAAATGTAGAGGTTCAAAATAAAAGTAAAATTATTATCTCCATATGACTTTAAAGAACTCTGCGTAAAGTCTGTGCAACGCCATTTGCAATTTACGTTTAGAATTTGGGAGGCGGGCACGGGTACCACCGCTCTGGGAACCTTTTCGCAACTTAGCAGGGGTGCCAGGGTTCAGGATTCATTTTCTTTAAAATTTCCCCACCCTAAAACGACCCTCCACACCACATTGCCAATGATGACATAGGCCCTGAAGGAAAGTGTTTTCCTCAAAGCCTCCTGTGTGGAGCTAGTGTAAAGCCACCGGAAACTTCATCTTTTTTTTTGTACATTAGCTCCACACAGGAGGCACCGAGGAAAACAATTTCCCTAGGGGCATATGTCATCTTTGAGGATGCTGTGTGGAGGGTTTCTTAAGGGAAAGGAAGAAGAAGAAGATATGGGAAGGAAAAATGTATGAGGAGTGGGTAGGAAACTGGGGGTCAGGGACGTCTTATTGGCACATTCTCATTAAAATTCATATTTATTAACATAATATTATGCCCGCACACCAAGGATTCCCATCAAGTCTTGCATAACTTGAATAGGTATATTCAGTTTAAAAAACACTTGCGCAGTCACGTTCGGTAATTCAATCACTGGGACGTGCTATTTGGGGGAGGCTGTTTGCTCGCTAAAAAACCGCTGAGAGATTGGAATAAAAAATAAATCAAGCAACACGTCCTGGCACCAATCAATCCATCTTGCCGCCTCAAATTTTATATTTATCGGACACATTATTTTTCAGGAAATGGAACGTGAGATTTCGTAAATTGATTTTGTGAGGCACGTTTGAATAGAGTTTGTGTTTTATCGTGAGTATTTTTTATAATTTTGAAACGTGTTTTGATTTATCTGCGAGTATCATCAAAGAAACTTTCAGCTTCCCGATTTTAACGCAGAACATCGTGGAACAGAAATGGAACTGCACTAGCCCAAATCATTTTTTTTTGAAGCTTCAAAGTTTTCGTTTTTTCCTTCATCGACCATGTTAGATAGTTTTGAATTTATAACCACTGGTGCGGTCGTGGTTGGAAAATGGACCACTTTTTCTGCGTTTGATAGCAGTCCAAAATTGGACCATATTTTTCTACCATTCGTAACACATTTATTGTAATTATTTAAAACGTTTCCTTGGCCAGCCTTTTATTTGAAAACGAAGCTATTGAAATGCGTTATCTCTTATTACCATAGATGTCGCAATCCCGACTATTTTATGATGTTAAAAATACATGTTTTAATTATTTTTTCCCGCCGAATTTTTGATCAGCTGATTGCGGTTAAAATTGAGTTCTTTGTAAATAGATATGCACCTTTCATTATCAAATATAACTCAAAAAACATAATGAAATCGAAAATATTCTATGTTGACTCGAATAAGTACCCCTCACGGCAGTTTCAAAGTTAAAAAAACACGGAGGATTCGTGCGGTTATAACCACTCCGATTTTTTTAAATATATTTTTTATAAATCCTACAAATATGAAATAAACGGTAAAATACAGGTTCATTCATTGGCTATGTAGTAATATTATCATATTTTATATCTCCATGTAAAAAATCGAAGGTATGATTTTTTTAATGTTGTCGAAAAATTTAAAAAATGATCTTATCGGAAATATCCGGCAATCGAGGCAAATATATTTATTTCGCGTGATCGCTCCAGTGGTTAACTAACCCCTTTTTATATCCCAAGATGCTCTAGTTGTTATTACTCACTCGACAAATTAATCGTATTTCTAAATTTTAAACCAGAAACATTAAAAAATATATACTGGTATTTAAGTTAGAATGTGGTATTTTTAAATGGACTTAATTTTCTTACTCTGAATATTTAAATACTACGGTACCATCGCTTCATGGCTAGAAGAGAAATCTGATATTTGGATACCATTTGGAAACGCATGTTATAAGATCGATCGATTCGAACAGTGAGCTATCGAAGCACACCACATAATTTGGTCCAAAAGCTGAACCACTTTTTTCATAATTATATGCAAATTACATCGGCCTTAAGGAAAATTATTTTCCTCAGGGCCTAATGTATGCAGCTCATGTAAACAAAAAAAAATATAAGTGGTGAAATTTAGTAAAAAAAAATGGCCATGTAAATGTAAAATAAATGGTCGAATGTAATCAAAATAGAGATATTATGGTTAAACAGAGTCAAATGTTGAATAAACATAGTGAAATATATGTGTAATCAAATTTACAATTTATCTTTGGCGTCATTTTAATTATAACACAACAAAACACTTTGTCTTTTTTTTACATGAGCTCCACACAGGAGGCCCAGAGAAAAATAATTTCCCTCAGGGCTTATGTCATCTTTGGGGGTGCTGTGTGGAGGTTTTTTTGAAAGGAGAGGAAGGAGAGGGGAGTTCTGGGAAGGAAAAGGGTTTAAGGGGTGGGTAGGAATCTGGGGTTCAGTTTGTCCTGGTCATCCGCCTCCAAAACCTAGACAAACCTCACCTTATGAGCCTTTGTACCCCTGCCAAATCACCAAACGTACGAACCACTTGGGGTGACCTATGGCAGCGGTGTTGGTTATCCAATAACGGTTCCCGGGGCGGCGATACCCATTCCCCTATACACTACTTTTTCAACAAAATTATCAACGTGTCACAAAACCAATAGTTTCTTCGTCAGGATAAAATAAAAATTAATGAAAATAACAAAAGATAAACAAATAAAGACCAATAAGTTCCTGTAGAAAAAAAAACGAATAAGTGGAGTATACATAGTGATTTGTTATTATATGGTGCTCCCGTCTGGAACTAGTGGGACTATGGCATCCCCAATTGGGGTATGTTGTGAGGCTAAAGGTAGTGAGGAGGGGAAGGAAAAAGGGAAGAGGTAGGTAAGAAAGTACCTAGCTATTCAGATCTGGTCACCAAACACGGCTAAAACCATTTCAAGCAACGTTTCAATTCTGAATGGTGGTCTTACACCAGGGCGATACTGAGAGTATCTTCCACTCTGGAACGTGCCGCAAATATACTATATATTATTTTAAATGAATAAATTGTGATATAACACAAATTACTCAAATAAAATTTATTTGCCACGCCGGGATTCGATCCCGCGACCTTCGGAGTGCTAGTCAAGAGCCTTACCGCTGGACTACGCCGGCCGTACCTGATTGATGTCAAACTTCCTGGCACCAGATTGATGTCAAACTCTTAACAATAAGATATTGAATACATTACATTGAAGGATTACGTTCGTTTTGACGTCAAAGATAAGGACAAATTCTCCAAAAATTATTTTATCTTAGAAATTTGTAAGCCACGGCTTACAAATTATTAATTAATTATAACTAATGTACTAAACTATATTTAACCTCCTTAATGTGGCTCTTACAAAGCACCTTTAATCCGCCAATTTGTGAAATAAATTTCGACAGCTACAATAGTGAATCATAAAACGAAATACAAAAACACTCTTTTAAGGGTGAATTGCCTATTTTAAAAAAAATACTTACATTGTTATTAGTACCTACTTCATATTATTATTTTATTAAAAAAAACTGTTTTTGAAAAACTAAATGTAATATTTTTTTTATGACGAAGGTTTTTTTTTCATTTAGCGTTTATAAAAATAATCCAAAAATCGTTGGTAACATAAAGCTGTGTCCAATTATTAAAGAAGCATGTGGGAAAAACTGCATCTGCCACCAAAAGCATAGGTCATTCAGATGTCACGTCACGCGGGTTAGGTCCTCATTGCCCGCTTATAATGATTGCAGTAGGAGATAAGTGGCATGTGATTATTTCTTAAAAGAAAAAGAAATTAGGTAGGAATGCATCTGCACGTCAACTTTTGTTTCAATTTATTGGTTTTAACAACGAACTTCACTTTTTTTTTTAGATAGGTCCACACAGGAGGCTCTACGGAAGATAATTTTCGTAAGGGCCTACGTCATCTTATGGGTTGCTGTGTGGAGAGTATTTTTAAGAAAAGGAAGGAGAGGAAGTTCTGGGAAGGAGAAGACATGAGGGGTGGGTAGGAATCTGGGGGTCAGTGTGTCCAAGAGTGACGGACGTATGAATCCATAACTCCAACTGCGGTGCAAGGCGATGGTTCGAGGTATTCTGGTTGAAAAGGTCAAAAGACCTCCCTCAACCAGTCTCTCTCGATCCGACCCGCCACACAGCAGGTGGACAGACTCGTCGGCTGCCAAACATCTCTCCTTAAACCCAGGCACCCCTCCTAAGTCACCGAACGTAGCGAACCACTTGGGATGACCTGTGATAAAGGTGTTGGTTGACTAATAATTTTTGTTTTTACATTAACTCCACACAGGAGGCGCTGAGGAAAATAATTTCCCTCAGAGCCTTTGTCATCTGCTGCGTGGGGGGTTTTTGTGAGGAGAAGAAGGAATGAACATTGGTCTTGAAGAGATCCCATGTTGTAGAAAGGAGGAAACACAGAGGCCGGCAAATAGTTCCACAGCCGAGCTGAAGAAGGACAACACAGGAACGAGTCGAAGAAGCGACCCGTTCTTATGTGACAAATGTCAACTGTATACCTATGTTGGGCACGCGTTTGGCGTGTTTCCCGACTATGCATCGGTGCCAAAGGGATTCCTCAGAGCATCTTCCATTGAAATACCGGTAGAACAAGCATAGCATTCCCACCCGACGCGCGACGCCTGTGATCTAGAGATTGCAATCCATCTGTTAAAATGGGAGGATCTATCAATAGGACCGCCCGTTTCTGCACAGAGTTGAGGGTATTTTTCATCGTTTCCGAGGCGGCGGTACCCATACCCGCCTCTCAAATTTATACCAAAGGTAGAAGAATTGAGAAAACATTGAAACACTTAATCTCTTTAAGACACTTGGAATTTGAATTTTGTAATAGCGATTGAAGTACTCGTATTCCATTTACGGCCGAGTATTCTCATATTTCCTCACTTCTGTAAAGCTGACAATTTTGTAGAGCCAGAATGTTCATCAGTAGTGACTTACTGCTAACCCCATAGAGATCTCAAGTACGTTCGACGATTGAATTTGATAGTGACTATTCGAGTATAGTCCCAAAACACTTGAATCCACTTGACCCTGCAAAGTAAGATAGTTAGTCTGATTAACTAAATCTTGTTGATAGATCCATTGTTGCCATCTCTTATTCATAGAATACCTCTTTGGACCGAAGGCGAAGGTCTGCTTCAGACAGATACACAAACACTTTCTTTAAGAGACTTTCCGAATTGAGTGTCAATTTTCGGACTTATAAACCAAGAACCTTGATGTGGGACTCAACGAGTAAACTGCCAGGGTTCCCTCTCTCTCGGAAAAAGTGAGCCTTACTGAACCGTATCTGATGCCTGCTGAACCGATCACACCCAACTGCTCCCGTCTGGAGCCAGTGGGACTATGGCATCCCCAATTGGGGTTTGTGAGGCTGAAGGTAAGTGAGGAGGGGAAGGAGATGGGGAAGAGAAAGGTGGGGAAGTACCTGGCTATTAAGATCCAGTCACCAAAAGCGGCTAAAGTCATTTCAAGAAATGTTTCATTTCTGAATGGTGGTCTTACACGAGGGCGATTCTGAAAATATCTACCACTCTGGAAAGTGCCGTAATATTATTTTAAATGATTCAATTATGAAAACACAAATAAAAACAAAGCAGTACCTATAAGGATTTGAACTTCCTAAATGTGATTCGTCAAGAGACAGATTGATGTGTAAGGACTCGAGTAATCTTAATTCAGTAAGAAAAGTGTGATTAAGACATATCATACGCAATACAAGTATGATACTTTCAGATAGGTATATTTAAATTAAGGATATGAGAGCCCAAAAAGGTAGGTTTTTAGTTTGGACCTAAACTCTGTTGGGCTTGTTATGCATCTTAATTCCAGAGGGAGTCTATTCCAAGCCTTAGGCCCAGATACTCCGAAAGCACGATCTCCAAACTCAGGAGGAGAAACTATTTGGCTTTCGTTGAGGTTCTTTTAGTCTGCCTTTAGCAGATGAAGTTGCTGATCTAAGGGTTAATTGCCTCGGACCGGTATTTTCCGGGACGCGTATTTACAAAACCTATACCGATTCAGTCGTGGTAACGAGAATTTACATTTTAAATATACCTCTATATTGGTTGTTTTTTATCACATTGCAAAAACAAAAATTGTTCTAAAATTAAATTTATAAATTTATCTGCCCACAAATTAAATTTATCTGCCCACACTGGGCATTGAACCCTCGACCTCCGGATTGCTAATCGAGTCGGATTGGAGGGACCTCGGAGATTGTCCTCGTATGATGGGGCTTAGAGGATTATCGGCTAAGAGCATTCGGTGAATTTGGACAAATGGTTACTAAAATACTACAGAACAAAATGTTAAGGAATATCCCTTTCAACAGAATATGATTTTAGATTCCATCAGTTTACTGAAGGTACATTTATGCTGAATCAAGTGATACTCGATGCCGTCAACTGAGTAATCTCCACATTCTGATTTGGCCTTCACCAACCCTCCTTTAGCATACAAAGAAGAAGAATTATTCAGAGAAAAAGCGTGGTAATAATAATAACAATTGCATGATTTATATAGCGCGGTTTTTTTGTGAAAAATCACCTCAAGGGCGCTGTACAAACTTATAATACATTTCTAAAATCTAAAAAAACTACAAGCTAGATAAACAATTAAAAAAAATTTATTGCTAAAAATTGCATTCACCGGTTTATTGATTACCGATACGAAAATATATGTTCCTAAAATATTTTGACCAATAAACGCGATGCTGCCTAAAAATTAATGAAAACAGGACCACACTTACCTGGGAGGTCGCTTGAAATTAAAACTGTATATTGTCCATTTAAAGAAATTTAGATAGAGTTCGCACGCAGAGGACATAATTGTGAACACATGTTATTTAATCCTGAGAAATATTTTAATATTAATATGTAATATATTCTTTGATGAGTGTATTTTGGAAAGTAAAAGCAACATTTAATGGTGGGTGGTGCAGCAGTACCTATAAGGATTTGAACTTCCTAAATGTGATTCGTCAAGAGACAGATTGATGTGTAAGGACTCGAGTAATTTTAATTCAGTAAGAAAAGTGTGATTAAGACATATCATACGCAATACAAGTATGATACTTTCAGATAGGTATATTTAAATTAAGGATATGAGAGCCCAAAAAGGTAGGTTTTTAGTTTGGACCTAAACTCTGTTGGGCTTGTTATGCATCTTAATTCCAGAGGGAGTCTATTCCAAGCCTTAGGCCCAGATACTCCGAAAGCACGATCTCCAAACTCAGTATTTGGCTTTCGTTGAGGTTCTTTTAGTCTGCCTTTAGCAGATGAAGTCGCTGATCTAAGGGTTAATTGCCTCGGACTGGTATTTTCCGGGACGCGTATTTACAAAACCTATAGCGATTCAGTCGCGGTAACGAGAATTTACATTTTAAATATACCTCTATATTGATTATTTTTTATCACATTGCAAAAACAAAAATTGTTCTAAAATCTAGATGAAATAATCTTTTCAATGTGTATATTAGAAATTAATAATTTTATTTCTAAATATTTAAATTTTGATATTGAAAATTTAAAGCGACTGAAACGCGGTAGGGATTGTAAATACGCTTCCGGGACGCATAATTCGGAGATGTAAGGTGGGGCCATTTCGTTTATTGATTTAAAAACCATCCAGCACAATTTGTACCGGATTCTTTCAGGACACTTGAGCCAATGAAGGTTATGAAGGTGTTCTAAAATATTCGAATATTTAGAGACCCCAGTTATGAGCCTTGCCGCTGCATTAAACACGGATTGAAGTTTGTCAATTTGATATTTTGGAAGACTAGCGTAGATGCCGTTAAAGTAATCGAGCATATTTTACAATTATTTTAATAAAGATTGTTTGGAGTAACTAGTAACATTGATCTCCTGCACACCGCAATGAGTCCTCTTAGTCAATAGAATAAAAAATATTCAAAATTGTGAGACCCAAATTCTCCGCTGTATTTTGTAGGTCGTTTATCTAGCGGTCAGAGCCCTAGGCTTTGTTTTCTGTAGGTTTCCTAACAGAAAGTTGTATTACGGGATAGGGTTGTTAACGTTAACCCTACAAGACCAAACCACCTCCCTTTGTCCGGGATTAGGACCGGAATCAGTATCGGCGGATATATTTCCTAGCTGAAGGCGTAAACATTACACATGTACGGTACATTCATTATTTTTTTGTTTTTTTTTATTTTTTATTTAGTAACTATATATTTATTATTTTTTACATTTTTATAAGAAACATGTTAGGTATATATACAAAATAGAAAATATATTCGTAGTCTTCCTCACTAGGGGATCATGTGCTGAGGGGGACTATGCTTTGGATAAGTTTTCAGCGACTTCTATGGTTTAACTTCATTGTTTGGGAAAGGTTTTCCAGAAACTTTTATGACGATGTTTTAATTATAAGTTCATTTTCCGATAGTTCCTTCAGCCAACATTTAATATCCTTAATGTAGCTATTTTCTGTTTTAATTTGTTTGATACAAAGTGGGAGTTTGTTATATAACTTTACTGATACAAATTTAGAACTTCTTTGTCCAAATGAAGAGTTACACTTTGATATATTAAGTATGTCTGTTTGTTTGGCTCTGGTTTTATGAGCATGTGAGGTGTCTTCCTCTGTGTCATTTTTGTCGTGATGTACTAGAATGTTTTTGGCATAGATTTTCTTTATGCTTGGAACATTAAACTATTTAAAAATTTCTGTTGTTGACGTCCTTATGGGGACCTTTAGTATGGTCTTTATGATGCAATTCTGAGTTACCTTAAGTTATTTTATGTGATAAGATGCTGCTGAGCCCCATCCTATTACTCCATATTCCAATCGAGAGTGGCATTATACGTATAAGTAAGCGAACTAGAGTTTTTATTAATAAAAATATAATCGTATTAAACCTCACAAAACAACTGTCAAGAAGAATTACATTTTAAGTATCAACTAAAAAACATTTGAATGGAATGTGAGATTCTGTGTGTCCCAAAAACTGTGATATACTGAGCATGTGAAAAGAGTGCCAAGTAATAGGACGCCCAAAATCATGAATAACAACTGTGAAATTCTTAGTAAAAGGCAACCGAAAAAGAATTTGTTAATACGTGATAATATGTTGATAGTTTTAGAAGTCGTCAAAGAGTCCCAATTACATTGCTGATTTTTTAAGGCCAATGAAGATCATAATGATTTTTAATGATAGCTTCTGACTCATAAAATACCCATTTAATGGATTCACTTAAAAATTAGGGAAATCCTGTAAATATGAGAACCAAATATTTTTTATGAGATGCGAATGTGAAGACTCAAGTAATTTATCCAAATATTCCCATTTAACGTGATATTGCTGCATTTTTTATGTGAACACCGCACAGTACCGCCAATTGGCGTGTACGTATGTTGTGAGTATGTATGCTGAAGATTGTGGGGAGGGGGAGGAAGGTGGGAAGTATCTGGATGTTCAGTTCTATATTTGATAAAAAGGACTCATATAACGGCGACGGGGATAAAAATAGTTGATTTTATGAACATAAAAAAATGTATGAAATTTTTGGCGATAAAATCATTATGAAATTATTGTGATGAATAGTATACAAATATAAGAAAAAATATATTTTATACTAGGTACCTACTAATACATTTTACCCTAAAGAAGAAATGATGTTTCCAAAACCGATCGGAAAATACTCAAAATAAACTGGTACTGGAGTAAGTTAATTTGTGAAAAATTATTGTAATAAAATTTTATCTTACCATTGAAATAATCTACATTAATATTATTTAATCCAACAATATTTTGATTTTTTTTTTTTTTACATTAACTCCACACAGGAGGCCCTGAGGAAAATAATTTCCCTCAGGGCCTATGTCATCTGGGATGCTGTGTGGAGGGTCTTTTTGAGGAGAGGAAGGAATGAACATTGGTCTTGAAGAGACCCATGTTGTAGGAAGGAGGAAACACAGAAGCCGAGCTGTAAACTCAAGAACGAGTCGAAAATGCGAAAAAGCGTTCTTATGTGACAAATGTAAACTGAAAATGCATCGGTGCTGAAGGGATCAATGACGCTGGTTCCTCGAAGCATCTTCCATTGAAATACCGGTAAAACAAAGATAGCATTCTCACCCGACGCCTGTGCTCTAAAGATTGCAATTAGCCTGTTAAGATGGGAGAATCTATCAAACGGGCCGCCCGTTTCTGCACAGAGTCGAGGGTTTTTTTCAGGTATTTCGGGACTCCAAACTAGAGGTGGCTGTCAAATTCCACCGTGTGGTGCACTTGCAATTGGGTTAACAGTTGTGTACTATTAAAGTATCTGCGGGCCCTGTACAGTACGCCCAGTTTTTGGGAGGCTAACTTTACTCTGGCTTCGATGGAGCCCCCATACCTGAGCTGGTCACTTAGGGTTACACCAAGCATATCAATGGAGGGCCTGTTCGGAAGATTGCTTCCGAACAGGCCCTTTGGCTTTGATTACGAAGAATCAGTATTGTTGTTTTCAAAAGTTCTTGTTTTTTTCTAAGTTAAATTAACAAAGCAGGTTTATTGATATTAATAATGATTACTTCCAATTAATGCTAAGTATAATTTCCGAACAATAATAAGTCAGTAAACCAACACTTCTAATAATATCATCATGATATTCTGGTCTCCTTGATGATGGATCCGGATTCCTTTGAATAGGTCGATCTCAGTTCAGGGTGATTGCAATAATAATACGTAGGTAGTCTATTGTGGTTTAAGTCTAATGGCAAAGAGGACAATGGACAAAAATCACACCCTTTTATAATATGTTCCTCATGCTGTCTCACTCATAAACGCGTGTCTCTTTCATACCGCAAGCCATACGTTGACCACAGGAAGTTCTGAGAAGGAAAAAGGCATGAGGGGGTCAATGTGTCCAGGAGTGACGAATATATGAATCCATCCTTCCCACCGCAGTGCAATGGATGGAGATGGGTCGAGAGAATCTGGCTGGAGAGGTCTATGTTACGTATTCCTCACACACTTTCTCCGAATTCGGCCCACCACGCGTGGGTTCGAACTCGGAGTGCGCAAATAAATTGTATTTGATTGATTTGTTTTATTTTACAATTAATTCATTAAAAATAATATATAGTATATTTGTGGCATGAGACAAGATACTCTCAGTATCGCCCTGGTGTAAGACCACCACTCGGAATTGCAACGTTGCTTGAAATGGCTTTAGCCGTGTTTGGTGACCTGAATAGCCAGGTACTTCCTTTCTCTTCCCTATCTCCTTCCCTTCCCCACTACCTTCAGCCTCACAACATACCCCAATTGGGGTTTCCATAGTCTCACTGACGCCAGACGGGAGCAGTTGGTGACTCTTGTGCGGTATTAATATATACATATATATATTTTTTTTTTTAAAACCACGTAATATGTGGACGCAATATCACCAAGGCCTGGAAAAGCCCCACCCCATGATTCTGGACACCCTTGCTAAGTCACCAAACGTTGAGAACCATTACGATGATCTAAAGAGGGGTATTGGTTATCCAATAAATGGTCCCCGGGCCGCCTCCAAAAGTGAGTGTTTCTAAACCTTATACAAAATTGTAATTCAATGCTTGTCTACATTATTTGTGGATTCATAAAAAAGCAGTCGAGTTTCATTTCTAAAAATTGATTAGAAGCAGATCTGTTTTTTGTTGTAGCAACATTTCTCGAACGGTGAGTTCAAGCTTCATTAAGTTGTGTATTTATTTGTTTTTTTTTTTTGGTTTGCAGGACTGTATAATTCTGGACGTAATTTATAGATGTTTATTCAACTAACCATCAACAAATTAATAAGACATGACTTGACCTTTGATAAGTGTTGCATTTTCTTTATGTTCGTCAACTACTGCTCAAGTATACTTTTCCTATGTAACGAAAGAGAACAAAATAAGTTACAAATTCTCCAAAACAGGGCAATGAGAATAATTCTTCGACGAAACAGATTTTCAAAAATTATTAAAATGTTAAAGGAACTAAATTGGTTGACCGTGAAACAGATGCTGACCTTGAACACGATGGTATTTATCCACAAAATATTGAACAACACGTTACCAAAATACTTCTCAAATAAAATTTTATACAATAAAGACATTCACAGATATAACACAAGGACGTGCAAGGAAATTAGGCTACAAAAAAAGGACAAAGCGAATACGCAGAACAGTCTACTGTACAAGGGAATGAAGTTGTATAACACACTACCAGAAACTTTAAAGTCCACACCAATTGGAAAGTTCAAGATGTATTGTAGGAGCTACATAAAACTTGAAAAAATATAGTGAATATGAAATATTATTATCAATTAGAAATTTGTAAACTTAAATGTACAAATTACTAAAATAAAAATTATTATTATCATTATAAACAAATTACGTAGGTACTGATAAAAGCTTTCAAATACAAACTTTACTACTGTATAAAGGGACACTGTTTAAAAGAAAGAAAATTTACAAATTTTCAAGGGTTCAAAAGAAGAAATGATTTTGATAAAATAGAGAAAAATCTCCTGACTTCGCAATGTGACTATTAAAAATACTAATTTCGGTTGTCTATAACTGTGGTTCAATAACCTCTATAATTCAAATTTTCTAAAAAGTGGATCAAATTGTGTGTAACATTCAGAGTAACTATGAAGTAGCTACCAACCAATATTATATGAAATACGAAGAAATGTCGTAGGATAATTTGGATAAATTTTTGCTGTGGCGCTAATATCGTGGTTCGAAAACACAGGTTCAATAAACTCCTTAATTTGGATTTGCTTAGAATTTAAGTCTCAATTTCTTAAATTGGAACTGATTGTATGAACAGTTCAGACAAATGATAAAGTAAGTCGGTACGAAAATTATTTTACTTCTTCAACTTCGAAAAAATACCTTGTGGCATCATTATAGATATAATGAAAAACAAATAACTTAAATTAAGAAAGCAAACACTTTGTGGCTTGACATTATATAGAATGAAACAAGTACTTTGTTTACTCAACCTTCTTCAGTACAATAAACATATAAACTTATAACAGGTCAACCTCATGATGACGCCTCTATTAGAATACACACATGTTTAAATTCCGATGAATCTTGTCAGTGTCCCTACATTGAGCGCACTACACAGATGAAGCATCTCGGCCTCACAATTGATCCATATCTCAAATGGAATATTCACACTCAAAAAATTGCAAACAAAATAAGAAAAACCATGCACTTTTTCAGAACAATACGAAACTTTCTCGACTTACAACACTTGAAAATGATTTATTTTGCAGGCTGTCAATCTATTATTGAGTATGGTATCATAGCATGGAGAGGCGGTACTGCATTAGCACTAGACCCAATCATAAAGGCACAGAAAACTATTATAAAATTCATTCTTAGACTACCTCTAATTACAGACTCGAACTTAATCTTTAATATTATGAATGTGTTTGATGTTCGGCAGATATACGCAAAAACAATCCTCTCTCATCTATTCACAAATATACATAAATACTATGAAAAAAGATTAAATACTCGCTGTATTCGAAACAATAACAAAGAATTACTACAAATTCCCATAACTCATACTACTTTTGGTCAACGAAGCTTCAGATACCTTGCAACAAGACTTTACAACATTCTTCCAATTAGTATAAAAAAATGTGATTCACAAAAAAATTTAAAAAAAAAACGTAAAAGTTTGGATAAAAAATAATGATAGGGCATTTACCGGTGCACTCACCCAAATTCGAAATTAGTAATGAACCAATGATGTCACTATTATACCTAGGTTATTCTTATTATTAATGCAACCAATCTATTGTGCGAATATATTCTAATATAGGTGTAGGTATGTTCACAGAATTATAAATTGACGTAAAATTACTGCCTCAACACAGGCTAGCCTAGTGAGGCAGGTTACGAGAAACCTATGTTTATAATTATAAATCTCTATTCTTTAAGTACCTACTGTTTATATGTATATTGTTTTCCATTATTAACTTTTGTTCTTATGCAACCTTTAAACTATTGTATACTTTTTTTTGTAATTATAAATCTTTAAATTTTTGTTCAATAAAGATATATATTATTATTATTATATTATGTTAATTGTCCTGTAAAAGGTTGAGGTCAACCGAAACCGGTCGACAAATATAAATAAAAATAAAGTGGTTTTTAAACAAAGCACTTGTTTCATTCTACAAATAACTTAGTTTATTTACACCACTATATATAATTAACAATATCAACATGTTTCAATATTAATGTTATCTTCATCGGGACAAGTTGTTAATATAATAATAATATATATATAATATACATGTAATATCAAATTAACAACTTGTCCTGATGAAGATGACATTGTTTTTTAAACATGTCGATATTGTTAATTACATAGTGGTGTAAACTAAGTTATTTGTTTTTCATTATAAAAATTATTTCAATTTAAATAATTCATTAAATGTTCTATATTTAAAACGACGGCCTCTAAAATTCGCAATGGTTGTTTTTGAAAATCTTTTTCTTTTTGAATACTTTTAGCTATACACATTCCGAATAATATCCCGTTATATTTCACGGGTCTGCGTAGTATGATAATAAAATCAATGAACACAGTGCTATACTGTCAGACAGAAAACCATATAGATGTCATAAAAATGGATTCATTTTCAACATAATCGTTTTGTGGCATTCCATCATATTTGCTTTCACGTCAAGTCATGCGATACAAATCATTTAGTAATATATAGGTACATTGGCAACGCGTAGGCAAACCAAGCTGCCTACAATTCTATTGTTAAGTCCATATAGTACCTACTCATTCACTGTCACTATTAGGTCATGAATTCTGATGGCATACGTGTTAGTCATATGGTGTACAATATTTTGCCAAATTTAAATAAAAATATACTAGAGATGATAAAATAATGTGGCCATATTTTTTTTGGGCGTTACTTTATTTATTGGTCGCTTTCTGGTGGAAGGCTGTAAATCTGCCACCCGGGGCAGCACGGAGGCTTCGCCGGCGGATTTTTTATGCGACGCTTTTCAAAATGAAAAAAAAAACACAACGACCATTTTATAACATCAGATAAACGCCTGACTCGAGCTTTATCGCGGAAGGGATAACAGAGATTTTGCCAGTTAAAATTGCTGCTTTAGAATATTAAAAAACGACTATTTATATTGTTATTGTGGTAAATAACACTGATGTGAGATTGCTTCATTGGAAGTTAATTTAGCAAGAGTACGAAAAACGACGAAACAAAGATAAAACTAGAGTTGATTGATCAATACAAAACCGTTGAAATTATTAAAAAGCAGCACATAAAAGTACCTGTACATCAACTTGAAGTACTCAATCTATAACTTACAAAGGTTCTTTACTTTGATATTTCCATAACTTACGTTGGCACTTATACGCTGATATTTCTATAACTTACGTAGGTACTTTACACAGATATTTCCATGACTCAGGTAGGCATTTTACTATGATATTTACTTTGTTGTTTCCATATGTTATTAACTATCTCCATTCACCATTTTTTCAGCATCTCAATCTATTTGTAGAATCGCAATTTTTTTATATTATTTGGTAACATGTTAAATATTTTTGGCACGTTATATTCCAGTTATATTCGCCGTCCACAGTTATTGTAATATTTTGGAACAAGCATTCCTACATTCGTTGTGAACCTTGAATTATGTTCATGTTCTACTTTCCTCTTATAATCAGACTCAGATATATGCTGAATCAATATTTTGTACCATAATAAGGCCTGCACTGGTAATATTGTTAAATTCCGATACAACAATGATATAATGTTTCGTTTCTGGGAAAAAATATGTTTTTAAAATAATAATTTAACCATTGTACTAATTGACCATGGTTTAAATTATTTTTGCAAGAGTGTCCCCAAGTGGTTAATCCAAATCGTAAAGTTGATTCTGCGAGTGATAAGTAAATAAATTTAAAAAATGTTCACCGGAACGAAACATTTCAGTTTGTATAGTCTACCCACTATCGCCTTGAGCCTTTTTCAAATTTTTTTTATTTGTAGGTATATTCCATTTGAAATTGCAATCTACAGTCACTCCCAAATAAACAAGTTCAATGTTTTAGAACATACATTGATGCAACTGATTTAGATAATTGTATTTGACGGCCAAATAAAGGTGTTTCTGGGTCAAGATTAGAGTAAATAATAATACGATAAATTAAATACACATTAAATTAAATGTATTGTGAATCAAAATATTAAACAACTTAAATTTTAAGCGTATAGTGGTTACTTATATAGTATATAGTGGTATACTTTGTATAGTGGTTTATACAAAGTGATCTGTTATTCATTATATACTTAAATTTTGGTTTTTTCATGTTCACATATTATAATATTTATTGGTGGAACAAAATAGTGAAAATGTTATGAATATAACTGGAAATTAAGTTGTTCACACTGCTTTAATATATACTCCCATAGTATAATAAATATACTCAGGTTAAACAATTATTTGCACAACTAAATAGGTTAAGTAACTGCAACGAAATATTATGCTAAAATCGTGGATATGAAGGGGCTAACAATAGCGCTGAGCAAAAGTAATGATGTTATTATTTTATTCATGGCTTGAATACAATGGGTACTGGAATAAAATTTCTTTTCTCAATGATATGGAAGCTTTCTATACATTTTGCAGCCAGAATTCATGTGACCATTTTATTTAAATATTTGTTTTCTTCGTTAACTCCACACTGTAGGCTTTGACGCTTCCCTGGGGACCTGTGACACATTCGGGGACGATGTGCGAAGGGTCTTTTTAAAGAAAAGAAGGGATGAACCCGTTGTAGGATAGAGAAAACCTGAAAATCGGTCGAACTGTCGACTACACGGACGAACCGTAAAAATAACCGATATCCTGCGGCAAAATAATGTAAAATGTGTACACTTTTGGTACGCTGTATGTATCTGGAATGCTCTGATACAAAGTGGTTTGAAAGGATCAAAGACGTCGTTTAACGATACACTTTTTATAAAAACCGTACGCTGCCTAAGTTCTTACCTGTCTGAAATTATATTAAAAATATTTGAATTGAAAAAAAAGAGTCATTACCACTAGAACGCTTTTTGCCACAATATGGCACTATTTAAAATACCTCGGATTGCTTTGGTGCCAATTTTGGCCAATTTTCCCTTATTTGTAAGTAATTAAGTAGAATTTTATGATTTTACAATTTTTTTTTTATTAATCCTACGAATATGTGATAATCAACAAAAGATAGGTGAATTCATTGGCTACATAGAACTATAATCAGTTTGTATGGCTCAATATTAAAATCGGGAGGTATGATTTTTTTAATGTGGGCGGAAAATATTCAAAATGACCATCAAAAAATCTCGAGCAATTGGAGAAAAAGTTTTAAATTGCCCTGTCTCTCTAGTGGTTAAGTAAACCTCGATGAAATACGCATTGCTCATGGCACATGTTGGTTTTTTATACAATAGAAGTGGTTAAAACCAAGTGTTTATTAATTTTCAATAAAAAAGATGCCACAAAAATAGAGAATTTATCACACGGATAGAAGTTTCTTTGCACAGAGTTTATTTATATCTAGGGACTCCATTTCAGAGGTTGCTACCAAATTCAACTGAAGGATTCTTCAAATTTTATATGAAAAAACGAGGCATTGAATTAGTCAAACGGAAAGAAGAAATCGCTTGACCTTTTGATAAATTTCCAATAATTCTACATATTAGTTGGAGATCACTTGATTTTTTTTATCATACTAGTCCTTACAAGAAGGCACGGTACACCTAATTATTGGGAAATATTTTTGAGCAATGGAAAAAAAGAGTAGATATAAATTTTCATGTAGTTATTAAAACCGGTCAGCAACGTAAGCAGATATATGCGTTGAAATGACGATAACAGTCAAGTACAATAAGCGTGTTTATACGTCAATGCGTGTGTCTCCATAGAAATCGTTCTCCGTTATTGTTTTAGTGACATCCCTTAAACAAAAAGTAAAAGGTCGATAGTGAATCATGCTGCACATCTCTATTCAAATTATTCATAGAAATACATAAAAAGAATATTCTGTCAGACGCGCGGTTGTCACATATTTTTATCCCTCAAATCGCGTACGGGCCGCTCGACATTGTTAATTTTTATTAAATATTTTTATATGAAATGATAAAAAAGTGAGGTAACAAAAGTGTTTATTATACATTTATACAATAGAATAAGTATTGTTGTTTATATAATCTGTGATTTTAGTACCGTTTTCACATAAAAACATCACGTGAGTCATTTTTACATTTTTTTAATGTTTGCATTCTAAATTTCAATATTTACAAATGTTAATATTTATTTGTAATATAACAAATTGAAAGCTTTTTTTGTAACCTTTGTAAAACAGTTTTTACTATTCGGCTACGTTCAGAAATGTTTCATTTATAGAGCTTTAATTGTGAAGCGGTAATAACACAAAGTTTTCGTAAAACTGACATTTCGTTTGAGACATTAAAAGTGAATATTCTCGATTTTCGGAGGGGTCTACAATAATTATTAAACTGCACCTTAGAACTATTTTTATAACAAGTTTTCCGCACTGTCAAAGGGGTCACCAAAATTATACATTCACTTTAAAACAGAAAAGGGGGGAAGTATTTTTTCGATTACCAATATAATTTGTAACAGGTTTGGAAAAATTTCAGGCAGATATGACTGGGTGCGTTGCGGAAATGGTACGAGCCGTGTGGGTTTCGGAAAAGAGAAACATGTGGACTTAACGCTGATATCACGAATGGCACGTTTCATATTAATGGACTGCAGATAACCATCGATGCTGGTAATTGAAA
Organism: Limnephilus rhombicus; assembly: GCA_929108145.2. Taxonomy (NCBI): domain Eukaryota; kingdom Metazoa; phylum Arthropoda; class Insecta; order Trichoptera; family Limnephilidae; genus Limnephilus; species Limnephilus rhombicus. Next base: position 12,482,851 of record OV815292.1, on the reverse strand, counting down.
ACGTGAGGCGAGGTCAGCAATATTATTAAAGATAAAAAAAATTGAAACAATGAAGCGAGTTTGATGAACGTGCATGTTTTTTTAAAGCCGTTCAGGCATTTTGAATAAAATAGCGTTGAAAATATCAAGATATATTATAAATTGAATTGCAAAAAAGACAATTAAAAATTTTTATTTTGAAATCTTTTATTATAAGCTATATCGTCTAACTCAGGGGTGCTCAAACGGCCAATTGCGAGTGCTTTTTGAGTCGATGTCGAGAAAAATTTTCCTATGTAAATAAATCTATTCACAGTTTTTTATCAGAAAACATTATCTTATTCGAAGTGCAGTTATAATTTTTTTGTTGCAGAATATACATGTGCTGCCAGAATAAAAAAAAAAAACATTTTTAATTTCTGAGTGTAGTTTTAATTCACCGCATATAGATTTAATTTAAACCAATTATGTGTTCAAAATGTAAAATTCGAGTTGTGAATTCATCTGCTGACACATTTCGAAGGAAAACGTTCTCTCATTCGAAGTGCTGTTATAAAATTCTTGTTGCAGACTATTTATGTACTCAATTTTATTCGTAGTTTAATTCGTCGCACGGAGTTTTAATTCAATCCAGTTCATAATGTAAAATGTCTGTTTTAATATTTCAAAGGTCAATATTCTCTTATTCGAAGTGCAGTCACAAAATTCAAGGTTGCAGACCATGTATGTGCTGCCAGAATCAAATAAAACCGTTTTTATGTAACGAGTGTAGTTTTAATTTACCGCATACAGATTTAATTTAAACCAGTTTTGTGTTCAGAATGTAAAATTTTCTAGTTTTGGATTCATCTGTCGGCATAAAATGAGATTTATAATAAAAATTACCCCCCCCCCCCCACGGCGCTAAAGCCTGTCAGAGTCGATCGATCGGAGTCTAATAATATTGAGGTAGCTCTATCTGATTTATTTATTCACGTAATCAGTTCTAATTATGAAACTCGTAATTTAATTCAAAGCAAATTTAACCAACTATGCAAATTTTTACAGTTTGGAAGGAGGGTAAGGGTAACCACCGCCCTGTGAACCATTGGACAACAAACACCCCCGCCATACGCCACCCCAAGTGGTTCTCTGCATTTGGTGACTCTGAGTAGGGATGCCCGGTTCATGGAGTGAGGATTGTCTAGGTCTTGGCGGCCAATGCGTATACCCGCGTACTGCGTGGCGGGTCGAATTGGGGGAGATTGGTTGAAGGAGACCTAACCTAGACCTCTCGTGCCGGTCTCTCTCGATCCAATGCCTTGCACCGCAGTAGGAGGGATGATTTGATACGTCCGTTACTCCTAGACACATTGAAGCCCAGTTTCTTACCCCTCATACACTTTTCCTTCGCAGAACTTTCTCTTATCCCTTTCCCTAAAAAGGCCCCGCACATAGCATCCCCAAAGATAAAAAAGGTCCAGAGGGATTGTTTTTTCATTCTTACAATCTTTTAACGGCCTAAGAGGGGTGTCTCTTTTCCTGGTTTTGGTCCATAAGTGGCAAGGCTGTGGTAGCTGACATAGTCTGTATTATAAGCTCAAATGGAACTATGCTACACCTGCAGCGCGATTAACGATCACCATGTGACACTCAACCATATCAAAATTTGACATTTAGAATGAAATAGAGCAACATTTTGCATATTTTTCTGTTTGTATATAAGATTGTGAACTGCCTTATTGACTCACCATCCCTATTAGAAAGGAATGAATTTCGTTTCCCCGTACACAATACCAGATGGAATATCTTATTTCATATTATGTATAAAACATTTAACCTTTTTACTCGAAATTTAACCTTTTCATTCAAAATACTAAACTCTAAATTCGACTTTGCCACCTCCTCAACTCATAAACTTACGAATACCCACAGTAACAACTCGACAAAATACACTATACTATTACAGTATTCAAAAGCGTAACTTCATTGCCCACTGATGTAAAATTATCATCATGTATAATGTAAAACATATTGTTTCAAATACAAATTAAGGCGAAGGATCGAAAGAGATCGGCTGGAGAGGTCTAGTTTAGGTCTACCTTAACCAATCTCTCAGGATCCAAACGCATTGGCCTCTAAGACCTACACTCACTAAAACGAACCCGGGCACTCCTGCCAAGTTACAAAACGTAACGAAATATTTAATTGAATCTGTTGATTCGTGATAGATTTTCACTTTTATTTGTACAAATAATACTGGTTTTTTATGCACCAAAGCTGAATCTCTATCTAGTGTCCAAATTGTGAGAAAAGTTAATGCAAATGGAAAAGTGAATGTAGGTAACTACCTGGCTAATACTGGTTTTTTATGTACCAAAGCTGAATCTCTATCTAGTGTCCAAATTGTGAGAAAAGTTAATGCAAATGGAAAAGTGAATGTAGGTAACTACCTGGCTAATACTGGTTTTTTATGCACCAAAGCTGAATCTCTATCTAGTGTCCAAATTGTGAGAAAAGTTAATGCAAATGGAAAAGTGAATGTAGGTAACTACCTGGCTAATACTGGTTTTTTATGCACCAAAGCTGAATCGGAAAATAATTTTCCTCAGGGCCTATGTCATCTTTGGGGATGCTGTGTGGAGGGTTTTTTAGGAAGAAGGAGAGGAGAGTTCTGGGAAAGAAAAGGGTTCTGGGAAAGAAAGGGGTGGGTACGAATCTGGGGTTCAGTGGGTCCTGGTCCGAGTCTTGGCGGCGGATGTGTCTGCCCACCAGCTGCGTGGCAGGCCAGATTGGTAGAGACCGGTTGAGAGAGACCTTGTGACTTCTAAAGCAGAACTCTTCTGGAACATCGCCTTGCACTGCAGTAGGAGAGATGGATTCATAAGTCCGTCACTCCTGGACCCACTGACACCCAGAATCCTACCCACCAGTCATATATTATCCTAACCAGAACTTCTTCTCCTTCCTTTCCAATAAAAGACCCTACAAACAGCATCCCCAAAGATGATATGAGCCCTGAGGGAAAATATTGCAAAAAAAAAACCTTTATCTTTCTCCACCGCGCAACATTCCTCATTCGGTGATGTTTTAGTCCAGCTGGCTTCGGACAGTTAGAATTTCCATGCGGTATGTAAATATAAATTATCTAGTAAGCATTAACTCCTTCTAATAAGGTTTGGAACCTTGTTGTCCTTATGGCAACTTTGGACGCAAGAAAATGTAGCCTTCCAGTAGAAATAAATGGGCGTCGAATAAGTACCTACATCGTTGCCCTCCGCCAACATTCCGGGGCAAACTGGGCAGTTAAAAATATTTATCTTATGTTTTCGTTTTCAAAATAAGCTCAGCGTTTATGCCACGGTTTTACGAGCCCGAAATACGTTTCCACCGTCTTCAACGATGCTAAAACAGATAAAGTCGGGAGTGGCCCGGGACAAGTAACCATTTCAAAGGAGGTTAGAATATTATGAAGCTACTTGAAATAAGGCATAATGAATGATATCATAAAAATATGGAAATGGTAGAAAGGGTTTGGTTTTAAATCATTGCACTTTGTAAGAAATTACTTTAATCACGATTTAATGACTAGATTTAGAAAATAAGAACTCAATTAAGCAAATAAATGATTCTTCTCAGTGTGAGGGAAACCTTAAGCATATTAGTGAACTAAAATATTCTAAAATTCCCCATTTTTGTCGTAAAAGATTTCATAGATATCTATGAAATCTTTAAAAAGATTAGATTGTAAAAGATTTCATAGATATCGTTGATTATGATTTTTGTTGTTGTTAACGTAAATTTAACCTTATTTTATTTTATAATAAACACAATTAAATAACTTTGTTTCAATTCCACTTTGTTATTTCTTAATCCAACTGGTTTCGGTTCGTCCTGAACCTACCTCAGGGGTGGATAAAAATATATTGGACATAATACAGATAAACATGGTATTTAAAAGAAAATTAGAAGAGGGAGACAGAACATCAACTTAGGTGGGGGCGAGGAGGGAAGTGCCTAATAGGCATATTATTTTATTTTAATGGTTTCAAACAATTTTTTTTTTTCAAAAAAAACTTGATATACTATACAGGGCCCGCAGATACTTTAATAGTACACAACTGTTAACCCAATTGCAAGTGCACCACACGGTGGAATTTGACAGCCACCTCTAGTTTGGAGTCCCGAAATACCTGAAAAAAACCCTCGACTCTGTGCAGAAACGGGCCGCCCGTTTGATAGATTCTCCCATCTTAACAGGCTAATTGCAATCTTTAGAGCACAGGCGTCGGGTGAGAATGCTATCTTTGTTTTACCGGTATTTCAATGGAAGATGCTTCGAGGAACCAGCGTCATTGATCCCTTCAGCACCGATGCATTTTCAGTTTACATTTGTCACATAAGAACGCTTTTTCGCATTTTCGACTCGTTCTTGAGTTTACAGCTCGGCTTCTGTGTTCCCTCCTTTCTATAATATGTTCATTTCTTCCTCTCCTCAAAAATACCCTCCACGCACCCTCATCTGAGATGGCACCCGCCCGGAGGGAAATTATTTTTTTCAGGGCCTCCTGTGTGGAGATAATATTAAAAAAAAATAAAATCATTTTTGCAGCAGACAGAACTCCCGAACGATGATCTCCGCCGTCATGAAAATTATACCAATATTTACCCCTGACTTTTTGAGTACACTAATGCTACTTATTTAAACTTGCAACTTATTTTACATCCCGAGCTAAGAACTTTTTATTATTCCGTCTGTAACTGTCCAAAAGCAAAAGAGCTGCTAAATCGTTTGTTCCATATTTTACCACTATAGTTCATTAGTTACCAGAAGTAGTGTGTAAAAGTGGGCGAAGCCGGACTATTAGTATCTATTTGGATACATTAAAAAATGTAACCTACCGATATAATATTCTAACGGCACTTAACGTAGAATGGCTAACGGAGAGAAAAACATGTTATTTGTATTCGCAAGATTTATCAAAATTAATTTACTATTCAAGAGTTCATGTTAATCATTTTCTTAATTAATTAAAGTTGATCGACGCTGATTGAAGATCGTTACGGATAATTAATGATCTCTATTGATGACCTCGTGATCTCGCGAATAAATCTAAAATTCTAATCCTGCATCTAAATGCATGATTTAAATCATTATACATCAATCAGAAAATAATTTTTGAGTACCTAAAGTCTTTAAACGAACAATTTTTCACTGAAATTTGCCAAAAATTTTTTTAAATTAATTAATTTGTCGGTTCAGCGCTGTACGAAAGGAAGAATATGTAAATAATTTCATAACTTGTTCATTTTTACTCAAACAATAAAACATGCATATAAAATGTAATAAAATAATACTGTATATTTGTACCTGTTTTGTATACCTAAAACGTCACTTGAACACTTATCAAAAATCATTTCACTCAATAAACACTTCAGTAATCTCCAAAACGAGCACACACTCAAAATCACCCAAAAATTCAATCCAGCATCACTCCCACTTTTGCGAAAAATTAATTTTTGGTCCTTCCAGCGTAAAATCACGAGGTATTTTATACCACAATACGACAAGCCATTGATTATCAGGATTGTATGCAGGTTAGGTTAAGGTTGTATTCGAAATCGGGTCAGAGGAGGCTTTCTTCGCGGCGGTTCGGGCATTTTTCGGACATGCCCGCACGGAGGCGGATGTCGCTAAACTGAGGCGCGAGTTGAGGTTATGTGCTCTGCGCAACGGATCTGCGCATCCAGACCGAAGGGTTGCGGAGACGCACGAATGGGGGTGGCGAGTTGTTCGGAAAAGGGGTTGGGCACTGTCGGGATGGAGAATTTTCAAGAAAATTGGAACGGATTTTCCTACCGACGCATTTATAATCCTTGCTTTATTTGCAATACCTTATGTCAAGCAATAGAAACAATGCTGTTTATTTATCATTTATTAAGTATTTAAAAATTCTCTTTAAAAATCTCGTAGACATTATTTGACGTTTTTTCATATTTTTTTAAATTTTTATTTTACATTAACTCCACACAGGAAGCCCTGATGAAAATAATTTCCCTCAGGGCCCATGTTATATTTGAAGATGCTGTGTGGAGGGACTTTTGAGGAGAGGAAGGAGTGAATAAGGGTCTTGAAGAGACCCATGATGTTGGAGGGAAGAAACACAGAGCCCGGCAAATCCATCCACAGCCGAGCTATTGAACTCAAGAACGAGTCGTAGAAACGATTCTCATTTGACTAATGTTGGGTGCGTGTTTGGCGTGTTTTCCGACTATACACCGGTGCCGAGGGGGATCAACGAAGCTAGTTCCTTGGAGCATCTTCCATTGTAATACCGGTAGAACAAGGACATTCCCACAATCTGTTTGTTAAGTTAGAAGAACCTATCAAACGGACCGCCGTTTCTGCACAGAGTCGAGGGTTTTTTAGGTGTTTTGGGGTCCAGACCAGAGGTGACTGCCAAATTCAACGGGCGCACTTGCGATTTTTACATGGTTAGCAGTTGTGTACTAAAAGTATCTGCGGGCCCTGTACAGTACGCCAAGTTTTTGAGAGGCTAACTTAACTCTGGCTTCGATGGAGCCCCCGTACCTGAACTGGTAACTTAGACTTACACCAAGCATATCGATGGAGGTCCTGTTGGAAAGATTGCTTCCGTTGAAGGAGACAAGATTTTCATTTCGCAATAATGAGCGGTTGGCTGGAAAATTTGGAGAGTTAGGTAAATATACAAAGCAGAGGCAATCGAAAACGCCCTGTAAGACATGATACTGAGAATGGAATGGTTAGTTATGCCATACTTCGTTCCAAGTAGTTAGTTATTTTTGGTGATTTAGCAGGGGTTTCCGCGTTCATGGTTTGAGATTTGTCTAGGTCTTAGCGGCGAATGCGTTTGCACACCTACTGCATGGCGGATCGGATCGGGAATGACTGTTTGAAAGAGAACTAACCTATATTTCTCCAGCCGGACTCTCTCACCGCAATGGGAGGGATGGATTTGTACGTCCGCCAATCTTAGAAGCATTACCACCAGGGTATCTAGCATGGTCGATCGATATAGGTTTTATCGAACATGTCGGTAACTTGTCATCGCTCCCGCGCACGACTGTAGGCCGCTAACGAACAAATAACAATTCACATCAAATAAATTAGGAACCCTTAGTCGTTGTGAACTGTTTGTCCGTTAGCGCTCTGCAGTCTTGCTCGGGAGCGATGACAACTTACCGACATTTTCGATAAAATCTATATCGATCGACCATGCTAGGACCCCTGATGCCTACTCACCCCTTACACCCTTTTCGTTTCCAGAACTTCCTCTCTTTCTTTTTCCTAAAAAGACCCTCCACACAGCATTTCACCTCTGAGGGATTTTTTTCCTCGGGGCCTCTTGTGAAAAAAAGAAATCACAAATAAAACTCAAAGTTCGACATTATTTAAAACTTTATTTTTTATCTTGAACTTGTAATAATTTTTTATTGATTTTTGAACTTATAGCTATCCGGGCGTTTGCTTTGATGACTCTAACCGCTAAGCTATATTGCTAACCTTTGGATGAGCCTTTTCACCGATATATATATTTGCGGTTTAAAGAAAAGCCCAGGAACAGTTGCCGATAGCTGATGACAAAACATCCCAAGTAATTTCTGCGAGATTTCTTCGACCGGACTTCGTGTTTCATCGCTATGGTTCGTGAAAGCTCGTCAGCATTCGGCCGCGCTCGGGAATCTCCGAAAACCGCCGAAGCTGCGAGGTTTCCCGAGCCCGAGATGAAAAAGTACCGTCGTCTCTTTCGAAGATAAACCAGCGATGGGGAGGGTAGGGAGACAGGGAGCGGGAGTGAGGAATCGGGGGAAACTGGGGGTCAGAGAAATATAGGAAAGGAGGTACTATCGTGGAAATTGTGATTTTTCGAAGAACTTGTAACTTTTGTTTTTAAAAATATTATTTGCGGTCGTGATTCATGATGTAATATTTTAATCATTTTCGGTATTTTGTATTTCATGTTGAAGTTTGTATCAACAATTCTGAAGGACGTTTATTATTTTGTGTGCGAAGTTTCGTAACGTTATAAACTATGTATTAAATGTTTGCTTAGTTTGTTCAAATAAATAATAAAAACATATACATAATGTCGGGGGTAAAGTGCATGAACTTTGGATGGTGATTCTACTCGATAAAAATATAAATAACTTTTTCGAAATTCCAACTTTTAGGGGTAGTTTTGTCGTAAAAAGATAAAATTACACCGGTATGTGCGGTCAGATTTATTATTTTCAGCTGTTGCGATACGAATCAATCAAAACCATGCACTGTTGCCACAATCGTGCCCGGCCGGCTCTCAGCAAGTAAGATCGTACCCCACACTAAGGTTTTTTAGTAGGTACGTCTTTTTGTACGGAATTTTTTTTTTGGAATTTTTGAATAAGTTGTTAATCTTGTATAATCTCCTTCCGAAGTTAATGCACTTTAACCCCAGACACAGTGTATATTTTCGTTATTTGTTTTTGGGGTGTTATGCCGTGTTGCGCTACCTCCTTCTTTAGCCAACCTTTCGGACAGCGTTGCAGTGTCCATCATCAGGGAAGATCGGCACCAGATAAACAAATAATAAATCATAATATATAATCATATTAATTTTATCATAATATTGTAATGATTGTTTTTGTTTTAAAATATGTATTGCATCCAGTTCGCTCCAGTATAAGTACTAACCTAGTTCTCGCCTATTTATTACACTCAAATACTCTATTTATACTTACTCTTGTTACATTTAGTTCGTACTTAAAGAAACTTTATTTTTCTTTTCTTTTTATAATATTGTATACCAAAAAAAGAAAAATTTTGTCATAAGAAATTAATGATAATATTAATTTATATTTTTTTTTTATAATTTTACTTAGATATCTTAACACTTACGAGTAGTAGACTTCAATTCAAAATAACCATCCTCCATTGGTCACCATGATCCAGGCAGCTGCCTAGTATGGTGACCTAATGTATCTTCTGAAGTAAATTTACTATTTATGTAACACGTACTTATAAATAAATAAATAAGTTATTGTAATAAAGTTATGAAATTATAAATTAAAGTTGTTAAGTACAAAGTTTCTAAATAAAGTATTTTTTTCAATGTTAATTAATGGCTTTCATCTTTTTTTCAAAAGTAACGAGGTTGTATATTTGTAAAGTTGTAATTTTATAAAATTTTATAGTTGAGAAGGTAACCTCTCAGGCTAATTTGTTTTCTTTTCAGATCAACTCATATAATTGATCACATAGAAGTCGTTATGTCTCCCTTACTATCCAATAAGAAATATTATCTAAACGGTACTAGAAAGAGAAAAAACCAAGCTATATATTAAAATCTAAAAAACAACCACAAAATTATTAAAACAGTTTTCGATCGCAATTTGAAAAAAAAAATTATGACACTTTGTGAATTTCGTATTAATTATGACATGGACGACAAAAAGTGAGGTTATGATAATTTTTAAATTTTATTTCTGTAATAAAATGTGCGCTTATATATTTTTTTTTATTTCCTGTAGTTTTAGTTGGAAAAAACTAATAGTGAGCTATTTTTAAAACTTTTTAAAGTTTGCATTCAAAATTTGTATATAAAAAATTACACGGTAATTTCTAATAATAAAATTTGAAAACGTATTTCATCACCTTACAAAAACAGTTTTTCCTTTACGGATGCGTTCACAAATATTCCAATTATTTAGATTTTATTGCAAAACGGAAATATTCTTACATACTGACGTGGTATGGTCAATTTTAAGTTGCAGAGTTAGCATTTAACAATAAATTTCCACCGCGAGCGGGTACCGCCGCCCCGGGAACCATTTATTTAATAACCAATACCTCTGCCATAGGTCACCCCAAGTGGATCGCTACGTTTGGTGGGTGAGGTTTGTCCGGGTCTTGGCGGTGGATGCGTCTGCTCACAGCTGCATGGCTGGCCGGATCGGGAGAGAATGGTTGAGGGAGTCCCTTTGACTTCTCCAGCCGTACTCTCTCGGAATGGGAGGGATTGAAACGTACGTCCGTCACTCCTGAACACTGACATCCAGATTCCTATCCACCCCTAATACCCCTTTCCTTCCCAGAACTTCCTTTCCTTTCTTTCCTAAAAATATCCACCATACAGCATCCTTAAATATGACATAGGCCCTGAGGGGAATCTAAGTGGATCTGCTGTGCGGAGCTAATGTAAAAAAAAAATTAAAAAAAACATTCCGTAAAAAACATCATAACGTAATAATTATTAGCCAGAAACACTTATCTACTCGAACCCGCGTCCTTCTGATTTCTGGTCAACTGCTCTTATCCAGTGAGCTACGTCGGCTTATCTCCTACCCGCCAAATAATTGGCTAATAATTATTACTTATGATAATTGTTACCCTTTGTGCTATGCATAAAAATCTTGTCTTAAACATTAGTTTATCAATTAAAAATAATAATTCCACCAAAAGTTGGATAGTCATGGTCCTACAGGCTCAAAATAGTGTGCTCAAAGCTCCGAAAAAAAAACATTTTTTATAACACCTCTAATGGACTAAACAGCAATAACTCTTTTTTCAGCACGGAATGTGATGCTCTCTAAACACCCTGTGATAGACAAAAGAGACAGGGTGATTGCGAGAGGTGCTGTGTTTTGATTGGACGTGGCAAAAATCGCTCGTTTTGCTTCGCTAAGTGTTTGCTTTGGTCAGGCAGCGATGGCAATGGCTTGTTAGAATTGTTGGAGAATGGGTCTGACGCAGTCGAAGCCTTTATGGGAGGCTGAGGGGAGCAAAGGGCAAATATAACGCTTTTGACGTGTCTTTTAAATGCTTTTAAAAGGTTTTGTTACTGTTTTAAAGGGTGTTTAGTTTACGGTCTGGAAAATTGTCTGGCTATTTTAATTGTACATACGTGTATTCTATAAATCTTGTGATATTATTTATATTGTAACTAGCAGACTCGGCCACACGTTGCTGGCGCTAACGAAACACTACGCCATTACCCGACCTATAAAATCCACACTACCCGCTTGCCAGCTACCTGAATTGAATATTTGAATTTCTCGGCTTTTCTCTACTATAATAAGCATGTATTATACATATAAACCTTTCCCTTGAATTACTCTATCTATTGATGGAAACCGCATGAAAATCCGATGCGTAGTTTAAAAGATCTATGCGCACAAACATTTTGAGCGACTTCATTAATTTTATACTATGTAATGATTAAGGAGTAAGGATGGGTTGTTCAAATTTTTTTAACAAATTCGTAAGATATTTAAAGTTATTTTTCACGTTCCGTGAAAGTTTTATTCTAATTCTGTGATTATTTCAGTTTAATAAGGCAACTGGTCTCCAATAATATTATAATAATAGAACTTCAATAAAACTTTTAAATTAAATTCAAATATTATATGAAGTCTTTTTCTCGGGGCACTGAGAAAAGGTACTAATTGATGTCACACAATTCTGTCTGAGTACACACTTTCTTCACATTAGTTCCATGTAGGAAGCCCTCTTAAAAATAATTCCCCTCAGGGCCTATGTCATCTTTGGGGACGCTGTGCGAAGGGTCTTTTTTAGAAAAGCAAGGAAATTGCAGACGCATTTGCCGACAAGTTCCGGACAAACCTAACCGCATGAACCCAGGCACACCTGCTAAGTCAACAAACGTACCACTTGGGTGACCTATGGCAGAGGTAGATATGGGTACTCCAATAAATGGTTCCCGGGGCGGCGGTACCCATATCCGCCTCGAAAATTGATACACTCCTTATTTTATTCATACTCAAATAAATATTTCGGTTATTTTGACTCCAACACTTGATTAATTATAGTGTTACGCTTAATCTAGTGAGAAATAGTTGGAGTGCAGGCGAATTCTCAAATTATTGTTCATAATATTTTTTTGTTTATTATTGTCTGTAACTGTGTTTTCTTCTTAAATAAAAAAATTAAAAAATTAAAAATTAAATTTTTTTTTTTTTTTAAATCGTCAAAATCGATTTTTCCCTTTTCCAAAAATGCATGAATGCATAAACGGTGTTTTAATTTTGAGTATTCCGTCTTTTAGGTATTTTAGAATAATGATAGACTTAATTCTTTGATAATTACGAAATTCTGTGTTCAATTTTCTCCCTCTTGACTTTATCGCAGGAACGCCAAGCAGTTAATTTCAATTTAAATCCTTTTAAACGGTGAATTAAGTGTCAGGAATTATCAAAGGAAACATTGACCCTCAAGTCTTCAGGAAAGCTGAAAGGAAAAGGAATGAAAAGAATCTTCATTTTTGAATGATAAAGAAAGAAAAATAATCAGGTGAAAGTAACTGTGGGTAAATGGCTGTTACATTGATTCGAAAGACACTAGGTAAAACGTAAAAAATTTTATAAGCAATAATTGTCAGCCTGAAACACTCATTTACATTTAAAGATACTTGCCGCCAACGGGACTTGAACCCGTGTCCTTCTGATTGCCGGTCGGATGCTCTGACCACTGAGCTATGGCGGCTTATCTTAATACACTAGGTAAACTCAAGGAATCAATTCAACAAATTTTGATTGAATGTGATTCGATTCAACTGGATTCAATAAAATTATATTTGATTTTCGATCGAATTTGATTCAATTAAATCCAGCTCGATTAAATTGATTTAATTGGATTAAATTCGATTTAATTAGTTTAAATTAGATTAAATTAGTTTAAATTCGATTAAATTAATTTGATACGATTCAATTCGTTTCAATTTGATTTAATTCGATTCAATTCGATTCAATTCGATTCAATTCGATTCAGTTCGATTCAAGACGATGAAATTCGATTGTGTACGATTCAATTCGATTCAATTTGATTCGTTTCGATTGAATTTGAGTCAATTCAATTAAATTCTATTCGATTAGATTCTATTCCACTAAATTCAATTTGAATCGATTGGATCAATTCGATTCTATTAAATTACATTTGATTTGATTCGATTGCTTTTTATTCGGTAGAAATGAGTATTTTATTCAAAAATCGTCATGGAAATTGCCATGCTAGGTATACATATATTTAAAAAAAAAAAAAATATTTTAATATTACAGTAATGACTAAAGCCCGTCTCACTAGGTGTGAAATGCCTGTGTTGAGATGACAATTTACAGATTGTTTAATTGCTAGATTTTTGTTAAATGACATTTAAAAATAAAATCAGCATTTTTTTTTAATTATTCAATTCAAGCATAAATGTAGAAGTTTAAGACCAAACAAAAATAATTAAAAAGCAATTAAATTTCAATTTGACAAAAAGGCATAGTGATCAATGTTAAGAAAAATGCACGTGAAACTTAGTGAAATGTAAACACATACAGTACATATTGTACATATATACTTGCGATCTAGGGAATTCTAGACAAACGTATGTATGTACAAGGAACAAGTCTAAAGTCAGTGACATCATCATCACGTTTAACATGTAAAACGACCCGAAAAACATTTTAAAACCGATAAAAAATGTGTTTTTTTCACCAGTAGCAATTACGCTTGCCGTTCAATCACCATCTCACCGATGCAAAAAATGTCGATTTCCGAAGCGATTCCATTAAAAAATAGGATTGCTCCCTTACCGGCATACTGCATTACTTTTGACATGTTAATCCTCGACCGGAAGATAAAATAGTCAGAAGCGAAATCAGTTCAACGACGGACAAAACATCCGTATTGCAATGAATTAGTGTCGTATTGTGAACATTGAACGTTTTGATTATTTATTTATATTATTAATTTAAAATATCCCGTTAAGTACCGATCTTGGCCCGTTTTGGTATTTAAAATTGTGAAAAGCTGTCACATACGAACATAATGCTTTTATGGTTTTTAGCTGATGGCAATTATTTGAAACACCCCAAACTTGATAAACATTATTGAAAAGATAATTATGAATATCGACAGGTCGAACTACCTGACCCAGATGGCTGTAGTGTTAATGTTAGTTCTCCAAAATATGATTTGCTGCTCTTCGGTGAGTATTAAGATATGGTTAGAATTATAAAAACACAGCAGTTTTTTGAGCGTATGAGAACGTACATTAGCCTCCTGGCTTTCCTATATAATCACCACCATTATAAATTTTGAGTATAATAAAAGACACGTGCTTGTGAGTTAAATGAGTTATCAGTTTAAATATCCAATACACATCCAACGAAAAATAATGGTTGAGGGATAGCCGTAGTTAAACGGTAGTTCCCTAGAAACCCAAGGACCAAGAAAAACATCGCAATTTTTTTATGAATATTCAAAAGTCCGAAAACAATTCAATGTGTGATGGCGACTGTTTAGCATCTTTTACAATAGAGTGTAGCGATGTAAAACGCGTGCGAGAAACATCGAAATCTGCATAGATCTGCAAATAAAGTAAACGATAATTGACGAGGGTTTATCGAATGTCTTTCTCATACAGATGATCATTGATCTGCATGGAATTTATAGTAGAAATCGAAATATCTTATTTATCAGTAAATTAGCGATGTCCACAGATTATCTAAGTAAGAGAGAGAGCTGCCTACAAGGGTGAGGGGAAAAAAACTTGCGCGAAACGGGAAGGTTACGTGAGCAGTAAGCATTTTAGAGATATATCAATAAATGAATCCGACTGTCTACAGGCAATTCCCATTAGGTACAGCATCACTATTTTAGTCTTTGAAAATAAAATCTGCTTACCAATAAATACGCGTCTATGCCTGGTTTTCAAAAGTGATCTTTTTTACAATGGCACGTGAATTCCTGGCTGAGTAATTAACCGTAATTGCGAAATCTAAATCGGTTTCTAAACTCGATTATTTTGTTTCAGTGTATAGTTTGACACTTTTACAAAAATGTTTTATAATTTCCTCACAACAATAAACAAACAGTCAACATTCAGACCCTGAGCAGAAAAGTCCTACAAAAGACTGTAAACCGTTACCTCACTTTAGTGAACCTTGCTTTTCTGAGCAGGTCTGGTTATTTCTGTGCGTTCCATACATGCTAGATCCTTTCTGGTGCCAAAATATTTTCACGTTTTTGCCTACAGCTCGTCGAAATGACACCCAGATTTTGCGTTACTGCATGTCTATTATTATCAATTAATTGCTTGTGTTTAATTCGTAGAACTCAATTTAATTTTTTAAATTTAATTTGATAACGTCAGTTCTGCAAGTATTTTAGTTTCTATATTTGTGATAGCTGTTTCGGCTTACGAAGCCATTTTCAAACTGTGGTTAAACCATTTTGGGTCGACTTATTTATACGCTTCTAAATTTTAATATTTTGAAGTTTTCTATATTGATTTATTAATGGTTAAACCAATTTGCTGAGAAAAAAATTGAGACAGTAGATACTCTGTTATGTGGGGTACTTGAAATCTGTTTTCCGCACATTAAATAATAATGTTTTCTGTTTTTTTTTTTGTTTTTTTGTTTTTTTGTTTTTTTTTATTAATGACGTTACTGCTATGATATATTATTTAAGTGCGTTACATTGTTTAAGTTTTGTAAACATAGTAAGGAGTGGGGAACAAAAGATTTTTCCTTACTTTATTAATTAGCGTTAAATTGGGGTCTTTCGTTCGTTTATTCATTTGCTTGCTTGAACAATTAGAAATCAATAAACGAACGAATAAGAATCTTACAAAAAAAATACTGAAAGTGGTTTAACCACAGTTTCAAATTGGCCTTGTAAGCCGAAACAGCTGTCACATGAATAAAAACAATAATATATTTTTGAATGTAGCTATTACTTTGTGGTTATCCATTATAGAAAAATGCAACAATATAACTTTGTAAAAACCACTTATATAGTGTGCAAATCCGACCGGTTTCGGAACAAACATTCCTTCATCTTGGAAAGCTTATACTTATATAAGCTTTCCCTGACGAAGGAACGTTTGGTCCGAATCCGGTCGGATTTGCACACTATATAAGTGGTTTTTACAAAGTTATATTGTTGCATTTTTCTAAAAACAATAATACCCAAATTTAATTTAAATTATATTTTAAAATAACTATATTCATAAAAATCTCGTGTCACGGTTTTTGTGGTCGACCTCCTCCGAAACGGCTAAACCGATTTTTATGAAATTTTTTATGTATATTTGATAGGTATGAGAATAAGTTTTAAAGTATATTTATACTGCTAGGTGATTAGGGTGTCCCTATCCAGGAAAAAAATCTATTTTCTTGATAAATATTTTTTTGTATTTTTTTTTATTTGGCATCAAAAATACCTATAACCCTAAATTGTCACCCTCCTGTCTCCACACTCCAATTTTTTAATCGCGATTTTAGTATTTTTTATGAACAAATTTAACCGTGCGTCGTTCGTATTTCAAACAGAACGAAATTATTTATTTCGTTGAATGACAGATCCGCCTCATCGAACTTTCATCCACACATGCGCAAGACATTCACGAGAAGCGTCGCGTCATTTTGATATTTCAATCGGCATCATGTTCTCGCATGGACAAACCATCGAGCTTATTTTTGTGGGTAAAGACGGACTGAAAAAAATATCGTACACTCAATTGCTCTTCGAAATTAATATTGATTTTCTTTAATTCATTTACGATAAAAAATACATTATTTTTTTTCACTTTACATTTAACTTTTAAGAGATCAAACGATGAATATGTCCGTTACTTTAATGAAATACATTGAATTGAGAAAACGAATAGTCGATTTCTACAGCGCTCCATTCCACTTTCTGTCATAGATCCCATCCCCACACACTTACAATACATTAGTTATTTTTTATCAAAAAAATATTCACTACAAATAATTTATATGGCAGAACATCGTTTGCAGAGTTAGCAACTACACATATATGTATATTTTTTAATTGACTATTATTGTTTTTCGTTTGAATCGCTTGGTACAGATAATACTCCTGCGAATGAACCATTCAATTGTATAGTCTCTAACGTTAATCAAGAATAATTCAATGAGTTTCTTTTCGGCACCACACAATATATGCTACCTATTAAAACGTGCTATGTATTTGGTTATCCGTTCACGAGAGGAAACTAATCGGTTTCGATTTTAGCAGACAGCAATCTTGTCTAATCCATCACAATGGACAGGGCCTTTTTTGGGCACGGAGAACCTCGAGGTATCTTTTATGTTTTCATTTATTATAAAGAACCTTCCGCAATTTAATTATGAAGAGCCTCATTCCACCCCTAACTGTCGGATGGACGGGCTAGAGACGAGGGTCGTGAGAGATTTTTAAAAAGACCTTCTCTTCTCTCAAGTGCCCATTGGCATATTTAAAGATCACGGAAAAGCCTAATAGCAATACATAAAATTAGTAACCTAAATAGACCCTTATGAAATACCGTGTAACTTAACCACATTGTTAATGTGAATACCGCATAAGAGTCCCAACTGCTCCCAGCTGTTTGCGAGACAGTGTGACGGAATTCCCATTTAGGGAATGTTGTGACTCACAACATTCCCTAAATGGGGATTCCATTGTTTGTGAGGCTGAAAAGAGTGAGAACGGGAAAAGGGTGGGAAAGAGGAAAGATAGAAATAAAGTACTAGATGTGTTGAATAGACACGGTTAAAGCCATTTCAGGCAACGTTTAGATTTGTTTTGTTAATAGGACGATACTGAGAGAATCTTTGGAGTGTCACAAACACGTAAAAAAATGATTGAAGGTACTAGTAATTTATGTAATAAGACCAATCAATTTAATAAAATTTATTTGCGCACGCCAAGATTTTAACCCGCGTGCTCTGGATTCATCATCGAACATCCTAACCGCTTGACTACGGAGGCCGTCAAAACACTGCACAATGCTAAAGTTTTTTTTGGAACATTGTGTGGGGTTATTTTAATAAAGACTCTCAAAATATGTAATAACATTATTTTTGAGTTGAACATCTATACTAATATTATAAATGCAAAACTGCGTGTGTTTGTTTGTTACGCTTTCACACCTAACCCACTAAACCGATTTTTAAAATTCTTTCAACAATAGAAAGCTACATCATATGCGAGTAAAATAGGCTATATATAATGGTAAGCTCCGGCGTAATGAATTTATAAATATTAAAATAGTGATTTATTAATATTTATTATAAGCAATAATTGTCAGCCTGAAACACTCATCCACATTGAAAAATCTTATGTGAAAAGATACATGACGCCAACGGGACTTGAACCCGTGTCCTTCTGATTGCTGGTCAGCTGCTCTCCCAATTGAGCTATGGCGGCTTATCTTGTACCCGCCAAATGATTCAATATACAAGGTGTCCGAAAACTCGTAGTACAAGCGGGAAACTGGGGAATCCTCATCACATTTGGAGTCGATTTTGTGGTATAATTTTTTTTGATTTGAGCTTTCGTTTTCGAGTAAATCGAGTCAGAAGTTGATTTTTTTTTTGGTCAAATTCTTATAAATTATTACTGACGTTCATAGTACCTAACTAATAAAAACTAATTAAAAGAAAACAAACAAAGAAATCCGGATTTAAAGCATTATTTTGAAATTATCCATAATTTTATTCCGTGTAGTACGGTCGTTTCACGGTTAAAAACAGCTGTTCATTATTTTCGCGCTTTCAAGTCAAAGTGCAATGCGAAATTTGCTGTCCCTTTCTGCGCTCGGTTCTATCAACACAATAGAAGGGGTAAGCTACTAATCCGAATGACTTGGCCTTGAACTGTGAACTTGCGAACCAAATTCTGTACCCGAAACATACGGAAGCAAGTCCAAAAAGGTAAATGTTCAGGAGATGTTGTATGATAGATAAGAAAAAAACTAATTATTAAATCAGTTAGTTTTGTTTTAAAAAGGAGCAAATTAAACTAAATTTTTATAGTAAAGCCTTTAAAAATAATTGTTTAAAAAAAAACGCTGACTTGAGTCAACTTTTCAATTTGGGAGGCGGGAATGGGTACCGCCGCCCCGGGAACCTTTATTGGATAACCAACACCTCTGCCATAGATCACCCCAAGTGGTTCGCTACGTTTGGTGATTTAGCAGGGGTGCCGGGTTCATGGGGTGAGGTTTGTCTAGGTCTTGCAGGCGGATGACCAGGACATGCTGAACCCTAGATTCCTACCCACCCCTTAAACCCTTTTCCTTCCCAGAACTCTCCTCTCCTTCCCTTCCTTTAAAAAACCCCTCCACACAGCATCCCCAAAGATGAAATAGGCCCCGAGGGAAATTATTTTCCTCAGGGCCTCCTGTGTGGAGCTCATGTAAAAAAAAAACAAAAACATGGACTTGAGTCCTACTGCCTCTAAATGAAGTGGACTATTTTGTTATGACATGTGGTGTATTATAAAAGGAATAAAGTCCATGGTACACCCTTCTGCTTCTATGATAGTTGTTGCATCATGGTACTTGCATCCACATGCAATTTTGAAAATCTATTTTTTCTTCATAATGGGACTTCCATTCTTAACATGATAATTTACTTCAAGTCTACATCAAAAACTCATTTCTTCAAATTTCGGACTTGGACCGTTTTATCCTCGGGAACGGAAGTAAAAAATGGTTGCTGACGTGGCACACAACAAACATGGCCGCCATTTGACTACAGTCGTGTTCGAACCAATTTGAACAAGCTTTTTTTATTATTTTTTTATAATGTAATAAAATTTATCAATTTAGAAGGCGGGTATGGGTACCGCCACCGCGGGAACCATTTATTGGATAACCAACACCTCTGCCGTAGGTGACTCCAGGTACTAATATCTACAGCCTGTATGTCGGACGAATATCAACAGCTCATATGTTGGACTAATATCTACGAACTTCAGAGTGTTGACTAATATCTACAGAGCTAAGATCGGACGAAAATCTATGACGGTCCTAGTGTTGACTAATATCTACAGAGCGTAGGTTGGACTAATATCTACAGAGGGCAGCTGAGCAAGAGGTTGTACGGAGAAGCTTAAATTACTTCAATTACGTAATTACTAATTACGTAAAGGCTTAATTGTTTAAAGTACATGAAGTTTTTGCATAATATTACGTATTTTGCTGTTTACGAGGACAATAATTTATTGAACATAATTTATTGGTCATAATACAAAGATATTTATTTATTTATTTATTTCGAAATACACGGCACCTCAACCTAAACTAACCTAACCTAACTCACATAGAAATAGTTATGGTAACAGACTACATAATTTAGAAGCACTCGAAATAAAGAAAGCTGTTAAAACAAAAACCCAAATCCTTAATAATCAGCTAAATGTGTCCAATAGGTCGATATTAGGGGTTTTTACATACATACATAAATAAAGTTTTTTTAAACTGCATTATTACGTTTTCCAATATGGTATACATAATTGCAAATCCAACCTATGCCAGTGCCGTAGATATTCGTCAACTTTGGTTCTCATAGATATTAGTCAGCAATTGAGCTGTAGATATTCGTACGCCCTTTGGTTCTCATAGATATTAGTTAGATTTTTTCAGTTTTTGGAATTCCTGTAGATATTAGTGGACGCCTTCGTCGTAGATCACCCCAAGTAGTTCGCTACGTTTGGTGACTTAGCAGGGGTCCCCGAGTTCATGAGGTGAGGTTTGTCCGAGTCTTGGCGGCTTTTATTTGTCTGCCTACCAGCTGCATGGCAGGAGATCGTGAGAGTGGTTGAGGCCGTACTCTCTCGTAACTCGAGCTAGTTTATACTTCCATTCAATAAATAAAGTTATAGATTTTAAACTGAAATACTCTGGCATTTTTAGTTGCTGAAACTTGAACTGATACCAGTAAGCATAATTTCACTTCTTCAGTATAACCAAAATTTAAAACAATTGACAAAAAATACAATTAATGAGTATAAACATCATACATTAATAGTGCGGTAATGAATCGGCTGCCGCGGAGCGACGCAGAGATGGTGCACCAAGCATTCACGGTTGATATCTGATGTTTTCTAGCCATAAAGTACACATTAAAATATATAACTTTACAGCTCTTAAAAAGGGCTACAATCTTTGTAGGAAACATTTTTTCATAAAATGTCGGTCTGAAAAGTTCTGTGACAAAATGTAAAATTACATGCCAAAAAATATACAAATTTTTACCATTTCATACGAATTACAAACAAACGGTAAAAGTTACGACGAAAGTTAACTGAATATTAATTGTAGACAATGTTACAGCAAAGAGAATAAAAAAAAATTCAACCCGATATGTTGTTTAGTAATCGAGATAGACGTGATTTACAAAACCCTTACACTTTTCATGTTTGGGCGGGCACGAGCGGGGAAGCAAGGGGCGTAGGAGCGGGGACTTTTGGCTAAACACTTGTCTAAATGTTAGTAGTCGATGGTGTTTCAATTGGTGTTCTACGACTTAGGCTGACTGGACTATTAAAATCATATTCCACAGCCATGGGAGAAATGAATTCATGCGTCCGTCACTCCTGGATACACTGACTCTCAGATTCCTACCCATCCCTCATACCCTTGATAGGTATACCTATTTTTGTTTGATGTCCGCAATAATTAACTCTGCAAAAATCATACCTATGCTGCTAAAATAAATTAAATAATATTCCCAGTGTTCAGCGATAATTTAATAGGACTGAACGGATATTTGTTACGCCACAAATGTATTTCGTTATTTTTCGTCAGTTTGTTTTGTCTCTTGTTGATTGCGGTCGTTGACGTATGATGAAGATTGCGGTCGATTGATATCTTTTCTTATTGAACGGCGTACAAACCCTTCATTTAACAAGGTTTAAAATAAACTGTGTGTTATTTTCATATTTAAATGTGATTAATTAAATACCCCAGATACGATTTTAGATTTTCACGGCCAAAAGTATTTTTGTTATTAGTTTTTGGGATATTATGCCGTGTTGCGCTACCCCCTTCTTTAGCCAATGTTTCGGACACTGTTACGCTGTCCGAAACGTTGGCTAAAGAAGGAGGTAACGCAACACGGCATAATATCCCAAAAAGTAATAACAAAAATTAAATACCCTTTCATTTAACAAACATTAAAACAAAGTTTGTGTTACTTGTGTGTTATTTTCATATCTAAACGTGATTAATAATACTTGTGCAAGATCAATAAAACACCATTTCATCATAACAAACTCTAAAACAAAGTGTGTGTTATTTTCATATTTAAACATGATTAATTATTGTGCATTACGATGGAATAATGTCTTGGACGCTCACATGCTCCGCTCGGGGCTACTATCTACATAACAAAATAAACAGGTACGCTAATTAACCATATTGTTTAAAAGAGAAGAGGTGGGAGAATAAATGTTATTTTTTATGCATTAAACCGCTTACTTGTTAATACGGAATACTTTTTATCCAAACAGTTAGATTAAGCTTTATTATTACGAAAAGTGAGTATTTATGTCGGGGGAGAACAAAAAACATGCCAAAAATATGGATTTAACATTTTAATTTTGTTAAAATTAATCCACTCGCGCGGAAACGCCATGTTTCATCGTTTTTATTTTAACATTTCATCAATGCTGCCAATCATAGAAAAAATATTTTTTCGTATAACAAAGTGAATGCATTATTGACAAGTTTGTACCTGTATTTATAACAGTAGAACATGGAAAGAAATTTATTAGAATAATTACACAAACCCGCTAGACAAATCCTGCTTTGCCAACAAACCATTCAAAAACCTGGGATGTTTTTTAAAATGATGATGAAATGCGAGTTTATTTTAGATAATTTATTTTATAAGATTGGTAGGTACTTCCGACAAACGTCATATTTGATTGTCTATTAGTTAAAAAGGTAACATTCCGTATTATCCGTGCATCAAACTTCGACAACGTTGAACGTTCCGTATTATCCGTGAGGTGGAACATCTTCCATCTGTCATCATGACATTTCCGCCTTTTAAAAATTTTAACCCTAAATAAGCCGAATTTTTTTAAAAATATTTTTTTTTTTAAATTTTAAATTTGAAAATGCTTAAATTGAAAATCTTTATGTTTATTTGGGTTGTCTACGTGATGTAGGTTCACCAGTTTTCCGCTTGTACTACGAGTTTCCAGACACCGTGTATACTAGTGTTTCATTCAACAATTACTGCAGTAAATGAAGACATAATTTGTCTCGACGCCACCTAGCGAGGGATTTTAACACTAGCAATGTCTCTCTCGCAAAAATAAAGTTGGTTGTTTTCAGGTGGAAAAAATATAATAAGCAGTAATTGTTGAATGAAACACTAGTATATATTGAATCTGTGTTTCCTCCTCTATATCTAATATCCTGCTCTAATATTCGGCCTCTGTGTTTCCTCCTTCCTACAACATGGGTCTCTTCAAGACCAATGTTCATTACTTCCTCTCCTCAAAAAGACCCTCCACACAGCATCCCAGATGACATAGGCCCTGAGGGAAATTATTTTCCTCAGGGCCTCCTGTGTGGAGTTAATGTAAAAAAAAAAAAAAAATTTGGCGGGTACAAGATAAGCCGCCATAGCTCAATTGGGAGAGCAGCTGACCGGCAATCAAAAGGACACGGGTTCAAGTCCCGTTGGCGTCATGTATCTTTTCAGGCTGATAATTATTGCTTATAATAATTGTTACCCTTTGTGCTATGCATAAAAATCTTGTCTTAAACGTTAGTTTAACAATAAAAATAATAATTTATTAATATATTAACGTTTTCTGTCTCCCAGCAAAAGCGATTTATTGCTAACACGAGAAGAAAAGCAAAACAAATCGTTGTTATGGAAACGATATTGATATATTTGCGGGAAATTTTATTTCAGGCGTCGTAGTTAATATCTCGCTATCTATCTATCTATATGTATTATATTATTATTATGTAAATAAAAATGAATCGCAGAAATGTATATTCGCGCATAACTTCCGAACGACTGCACCAAATTGGATAATAATTTTTCTTGTGTTCGTTATTATCAGCGTTGCGTGTGTTAGGGTGAACGGTGATTTTACGTGGCGGTTCGACATAATTGTATGCAAGAATTGAAAGAGGTGGGATTGGGCGCGAAATTGAGTAATCTGAAAGTATGTTGCCTGTTGTATGCTGAAGATGCGGTGCTGATTTCTAGCACTATGGAAGATCTACAGTCTCTCGTATCTAGGATGAACGAAGTATGTATGAATAATGAGTTAATGATGCATGTAAGTAAGTCTAAAGTCATGGTGTTTGAAAGACAGAGTACGAAAACAGTATGCCAAATAGTTGAGAATGATGAATACTTGGAGCAGGTGGATGAGTTTCTGTATTTGGGTAGTATGTTTACGAGGGATGGGAAGGCTGATAGAGATATTGAAAGAAGGGTGAATGCCGGTAACTCCATTAATGGTGGACTGAATGCCGTTGGCGCTAATAAAAAACTGTCAAAAGAAGCGAAGCTAGCAGTCCACAATGGAGTCCTGGTAACTACCCTGATGTACGGTAGTGAGGCATGGAACTGGCGGAGAAAGGATGTAAGTAAACTGAATGCTGTTGAAATAAGATCCCTGAGACGTATGTGTGGTAAAACAATGTATGATCGTGTGAGAAATTTGGATATCCGCAAAGAATGTAAGGCTGATGTAAACATAATGAGTAAGATTAAGAAAGGGACCCTTAGATGGTTGGGCATGTAGAGCGAATGAACGAAGAAAGTAGTGTAAGAAGAATATACGACGCCAATGTGAACGGTAGAAGAAGTCGTGGACGCCCAAGGAAGACATGGCACAATTAAGTGAATCAGATACTTCAGTCGGGCCATGTCAAAAGTCAGAATAATAGAAGAGAATGTATGAGACGATGTATGAATGTGAGTGAGGCAAAGAGTGTGTGCCAAGACCGAGTTGTTTGGCGGTCCATGGTTTGGCGGTGATGGTTAGTTAGTTAGTTATTATCAGGACAGGGTTTGTGTAAAACTACTGGTGAGCTCTGGTATTATGAAATTTGCAATAGATTGCACGCGAGCTGTTTGAAAACTGAATGTACCGGGACTGAACGTATGGAATGCGTAAAGGGGGAGGGGGATCAGAGAGGGGGGAGGGTTACCCTGGGAGGGGGGAGGGGAACTCAGGAGGGGTGTTCGCGGTACGGGGGAAGGGGGGGAGTGGACTGGGGAGAAACAAGGTGGAGGAGGCGGAGTGGGAACGCGAGAGGCGGAAGGGGAACGGGACGAATAGGAAAGGACACGCAGGAAGAAACAATTTTTTTATTAAATGGCATAGCAACGCATGCCGGGTACCAGCTAATAAAATAATAAATTTAGACTGAAGAACTTTTATGTGAATCAATTTTAAAACTCGCGTTAGTCTGAAAGTATTAGGTACAAAAACAAAACTGTGTCATGTTTGCATTAATACTCTAAAGAGGGAGTTATCTTAAATTTGTAGAGAATCCCGGAATAAATTATTTCTAAATTGGTAATATTATGTATTTATAGATTGAACTACGCTATAAGAATCGGAGTGAAATATCTACAATATTTTTTTTTGTGAGTACTGTTTTCAACCGTCTGGAGCTAGTGAGTCTAATGCATCGCCAATCGGTCTTTGTTGTGAAACTAAAGGTAGTGGAGATGGAAATGAGATGAGAAGAAGAAGATGGGTAATATTACGTGGCTATTCAGATCTGGTCACCAAACACGGCTAATTCCATTTCAAGCAATGTTTCATTTCTGAATGGTTGTTTTACATAAGGGCGATGCTAAGAGATTCTTACACTCTAGAACGTGTCGCAAATATACTATTTATTATTTAAATTGAATAAATAGTAAAATAACACAAACTAATCAAATAAAACTTAGTTGCGCAAGCTGGGATTTGAACCCGCAACCTCCGGATTGCTAGTCGAGAGCATTACCTCACGACCTCGGCGCCTTGCAAAATTTTAATAAAAGTTTAGCAAGTTTTTAATATTAAATTTCTATTTTTGGTACCGAAATTTCCGTGGTGGAACACCATTATAATGATATATTTAAAAAGTCTGACGGTGGCTTAATATGCTGAATCCAGTAACGGTCAAATAAAATATGATCAATTTGCGAGGCGGGTATGGGTACCGCAGCCTCGGGAAACATTTTTTGGATTACAAACACCTCATTACCATTACCACTTTGCAAGGGTGCTCGGGTTTGCTGGGTAATGTTTATCCGGATCTTGTCGGCGGATGCGTCTGACGATCAACTTCGTGGCAGGTTCGGATCGGGAGAGACTGGTTGAGGGATACCTTTTGACCTCTCCAGCAGTACTCTCGCGTAATATCGCCTTGCAGCACAGTGTAAGGGATAGATTCACATTTCACTTTCCCTGAAATTTTTTTCGTTACGCGAACCTCCTCTTCTTCCTTTCCTAAAGATACCCCCACACAGCATCTATATAGATGACGCATTCCCTAAGGAATTTTTTCCTAACCACTGGAGCGATTATGGTCGAAAAATGGACCACTTTTATTTTTCTGCTATTGACAGCGGTTCAAAATTGGACCACATTTTCCTACTATTCGTAAAACATTTATTGTAATTATTTAAAACATTTCCATGGCCAGCCATTTATTTTAAAACGAAACTATTGAAATGTTTTATCTATTATATACATCTAACTAACATGTTTCATATAAAAATGTAAAAAATATTATATAGTTACTAAATAAAAAAATAAAAAATAAAAAAATTATGATCATAGATGTCGCAAATCCGAACCTCGTAGACTATTTTAGGACGATGTTAAATATAATTTTTTTAAATTTTTTTTCCAACCGAATTATTGATTAGCTTTTTACGGTTAAAATTAAGTCCCTTTTCCATAGATATCATCTTTCATTATCAAGTATACACAGACAACATACAGAAATCGAAAATATTCTATGAGATAAACGGTAAAATTGGCTATATATGTAGCACTATAATAAGTTTTTATGTCTCAACGTTAAAATTCGAAAGTATTATTTTTTTTAATTTTGACGAAAAATTAAAAAAAAATTTCTTCTGGGAAATCTCGAGTAATCGAGGCAAACTTATTTATTTCGCGTAGGGCCTTCTGTGTGGAGCTAATTTAAAAATGTGAATGAACTTTATAAGAGGAGAAAAGCAATATATAACACTAATTTATTGCTTTCTAATAAAAAAAACACGAGTTTAATTAAAACTTTTTTTATTATTTTAACAGGTTTTCTGGGAGAATTAACCCCGGTTTTTATTACAAAACTGTATCTCAATTGGTAATTGTTTTGGTAATTAATTAGTAGAGCTCCATTTTTTTTAAATTTTATTAAAATTAAATTTAATAATGTTATCATCAGGTTCTGCAGGTTTTTAATTTTTTACAGCTGTTTTGGCTTACAATCTGTCTCAATTATTGTTTTATACAGCTTTATGTTGGAGAAATAACGTACTTCGCGGTAATTTATCTTTATGTATTTAGGATTTTAGGGGATTTTTGATAATCAGAAACGTAGTAAACATATAATTTTAAAACATTTTTTTTTCTATTAAAAATTTGAAGAAATGCTAGCGCAGACCCAAGAGGTTCATGGAATGTATATTTTAAGAACTTTTATAACCTTGTGACCCTTGGAAAATCACGATTTATGGCCGTTAGATGACTTCTTTTTTCAGCCCGATTCCCGTATAGAGACCAAAGACAAAATTTTTCGCTTTACGCGATCTCTATTTTTCTCTCTGTTATCATTTCTACGTTTTCAATTGGCATTACAGCAAACAACACGTGAACCATATTGTTTGCTGTGATGCCAACTGAATTCAAAATAGAGATGAAAATAGCGATCGCTTAAAGCGAAAAATTTTGTCTTTGGTCTAAACGGGAATCGGGTTGAAAAAAGATGTCGTGTTTTGTCAACTTTAGTCTGAATTCTTGTCAAATCATTTCCAATTTTGGAAATAACGACTAAAAATACTATAAGGCTTGTCTGAATTCTACACATAACCAGTTTTAAAATTATGGCTCAATGTAAAGCAAATCCGAGTTCTAGAGTTCATCAGAGTTACGCAGGATTTGCGCACAACTGAAATAAGTATTCTTGATGAGTGATGATCAAAGATATTGAAATACATATTTTAAATAAATACAACTAAATTGAATTTCAATATTTTATTTTTGTATTAGTTTTTATATACATACACATGTAACATAATCACGAGTAATTAAACATGCAGCATTGATCAGAAAATGTAAAAACAAATACATGTATACAATATATAACCTTTACGAGAGTGTAATTACTCGTGTGTAAAGGGAAGAAAAAAAAAGTTTTAAAAATTATAACACAAATATATGCGTGCATAAATCAAAAGTATAATATTTGGTGATAATGATGATATGCACATGCTTGAAAATATAGTTTTGCATTTGCATACGGAAAATAACCGAAACATAACAAAACAACAATAAAAAAATATTTTCATTGTTTTGAGACTGATACCGTTATGTTTACCGTATTTTTATAAGGATGTTTTTTTTTCATGTTTTTATACCAAACTTCTAGTCTTGTTTTATTAAAGATACACGTGTTTACCAAAATACAATTTATCATCAACTTTCCAAGACATTGTCTTTCCACCGCGAACACGAAAATTTAAAATTACAACAAAACAAAACCTTGGAACTTTCGTCATTATTATTTGAAACCTTTTCATACCTGAAACTTTCCCGAAATAACGACTTGTATTTTTTTATATTCAAAGTCCGAGTTCACCCCACGATCTCGCGTATTTTATTGTTTCCTTAAGCCTCGAAGGCTTTAGAAGGTTGTATTTTTTACGAAGGAAACACGGTTATAACAGGATACGTCAATTAACTCGGTTTCCGACAGCGGCCTTCGTTCTCACTCTATCTCGTTAATTAACTCGTGCGGGGTGAAAGAGAGGCACTAAACCTTCGAGGTATAGGAATAACGGTTCTCAAAATACGTCATAAAATGAAAATAGAATTTAGGGCGGATAGACAGGTGGAACGCCTATTGTCAATCAGATGAACCTGTTTATTTTGTAAAGTGAAATTACAATTACGAATGACATACACCAACATAGCACAGGAAACTAATCAGACTATAATGTTTTACCTAAAATGTGCTCTGTTAAATATGAACTAAAATCTTTAAAATACATATCTGATAAACCGTACAATAATCTACCTAACGAGATTATTAATGTTCAAGCCAATTTGAAAGGTCTCGAAGTAGAAAATTGTTTTATTAGAAACTTGTTGAACCGGCGAACTTCGTACCATCTCAGAATCGATAACTGTTGTGTTAGCATATTAGCTGATAAAGTAAAATTCAATTTTTTATTAAGTTAAAAATTACACAATGAAGCAATTATCGATGCGCAACTGTCCGTGTTTTGTTTTTGTCAGTAGCAGAGATGGCGTTATGTACGGATTTATATTTTTTGTGATTCTTACAGCCTCCTGTGTAGAGCTTATTAAAAAAAATGCGTTTCATTTCAGAGATTTATTATAATTATTGTATTTTTCCTTTGAAGGTGTGCAGTGTGTTCACCATTTGTCTCATTTTTGACTATTGACATTGATTGTGTAAGAAAGAAGGGCAGCATTATATGATTAAAAACAAATGCACAACAATCAATGCATTGACATTTGACGTTTTTGAATGTTTGGAGTTCATGCACAGTTTAATATTATACCCCTCACAATATTGCTGCAGTTCTTTCAAAATCGGAGAATTCGTTCCATACAAAATGTATCGGGAAAATAATTTTAATTTTGTGACGTTTTAATAGTTATTATCCTATCCGGGGTGGAGACAAATCCAACAAATCAAAGATCATCAAAATCAGCCCAGCCGTTCTTGAGTTATGAATAGTGTAACTAACCCGACTTTGTTTTATATATTAAGATAATACCGTAAATATGACAAGGTTCTGTGTATGTCTATTAATTACGTATTTCGAATTTAATGTATCTATGTATCAAATGTACCGTACCACACATGAATTTAATAAAGTCCCAAAATGATTTTCTTAACCTCTTAGGCTAATTTGTTCGTTTTTGTGAACAGCTCAGGAAAGGTCTCAAATAAATCGTTACATCTCCCTTACTAACACTGTCATTGTGAGAAATATGATCAAAAGAGTGGTAGTAACCACAAAAAAATTTAAATGTGCACCTCCGTGAAGCCAAAGTTTCCCACCACAATTTGAGAATAATTTATGAAAAATCGTGAATTACAATTTTATGAAATGACAAAAAAGTGAGTTGAAAATAACATTTATACATATTTGCTAATTAAATTTGTTAATTTTTGTTTTTAGATTTTCACAGTGTCCATCATCTGTCCTGATGATGGACACTGTAACGCTGTCCGAAACGTTGGCTAAAGGAGGAGGTAGCGTAACACGGCATAACACCCCAAAACCAAACAATAAAAATGTTAATTTTTGTTTTTGTTCGTTATCAGTAATTTTAGAACAAGATGTTTTTAAACTTTTTTGTGTTTGGATTCAAAATTTTAACAATGAAAAAAAACTCTTATAATAACATTTCAAACTGACTTTAACCACCTTTCAAAAACAGTTTTTAGTTTTTAAATACACTCGGAAATATTCCATTTATTCGTACTGCATGGTGGAATTTTTCTGATCTTCTGACAGAATGTGCCCAAGGTCTGATGTGCTAATTCTAGGGAAAAAAGTGCCTAAGGGAATTTATTTATTGTATACTTTTTTTAATTAAAAAAAAAAACCGCATCTTGTAAATAACAATTGTCTTATAATAAACGAGTTTTAAATTTTGCAAAACTTATAAACAACCGATAATGTAGTGGTTGTTTATGAGCTGTGTAAAATTTAAAATACATTTATTTGTAAGGCGGATAAATAAGAGGTTTATTATACTTACGTTTTGTACTAATTACCAGATTTTTTACGTTTGGTACTCATTTTTGTTACAGAATAAAACCATAATAATTTCGACTTATTTTACTGTCTATTCAGCTAACTACAGACTGTTTAAATTACGCAGAACGGATACTCTCCAGAAATGTAATATACATACCGATTTTAAAGAAACAAGAACGCGCTAAGAAAGGGCCAAAAAAAATGCATGAAGAGCCATGAAGATGTAAGAAGATTGAAAAAGTGGCAAAAAGGGGCAATAAGAGCCAAGAAGAACCAAAAAGATGCAAGAAAATGTAAGAAGGGGCAAGAAGAAGTGGTACCTACTTATGTATTTTATTATTTAACTCATGACTTCAGTAAGTCTTTAAATAAAATTTAAAAAAAAAATATATATAAAAAGTTGTTAGTAGCCGAGTTCTTCAAAGCAGTTCCCGCCAGAGTTCAATTATCTGCTAGCCAAATCCTCCATCACTGCACAAGCATCATTTTCAGCTTATTTTTATTCTAGCCCAAGGATTGAGAAGCTATGTCTGCGGGCAACAGTAAGGAAGCGTAGCACTAAGGGGTGCGCACTCCGCGGAAGGGCGATGAATTGATATCTTACAAAAAGTGAAAGTTTTAATGACCAGATAGAAACTCCATAGAATCCCATTTGGATTTATTTTACAACACTGGCTTAAAATTCAAAAGAAATCTCACAATGGAATATATTAGCATTTGAGGTGGATTTAAGTTATTTATTTTGATATAAGCACTTAAAAACCCGCTCCGCAGGTTTATGCTGCTAGGCCCTGCGGGCGGCTTTTAGTTACCCTTCCGCTCCCAAGTTCCTCTCCTACCCCTCCCCTCCGCATCCTTTCGAGTTCCCATTTTCCCCTTCCCCCTCCCACCTTTCCCTCCCAAAACCCCTCCACCCACCCTCCACCCTCCCCCTTCCAACACCCCTACCCCCATCCCCCTCCACCCTCCCCCCTTACTTCTCCTCCCCCTCCCTCCTCCCATCCCCACTCCCACTCCCTCCTCTCCCCTCCCCGTCCACCATCCAGCTCCCCCTTTCCACTCCTCCCCACAAATCCCCAAATTTTTATCGGATGAAAGGTTTAGCAATGCATATTTGCATGATGCCAGAGCTCACTATTGTATACAGAAACCATCGCGGGCATGCACACATCAAATCCCTAAAGTTTCATCGCAATTGGATGAACGGTTTAGCAACGGGTAATTTCATGATGCCAGAGCTCACTATTATATACGGAAACTATCGCGGGCATCCGCACATCAAATCCCCAAAGTTTCATCGCAATTGTATGAATGGTTTAGCAACGCATAGAGGACATGCATACATATATAGGTACATACATGCAAACATATTTAGATTTTTATATGTATAGATATCTCGTATTGTTAATATTATTATTACAAACAAATTTTTAACGAATTAAAATTTTATACGTAAATTGCGCCATAAATAAGCCAATTATTATGACGTGGGTTGTGTGGGTAAAATGAACGTGGCAATGAATTCAATCAATTCGTGTATTGCATTTATGAAAACAAAATTAAATTATTTCTAATATTGGCGGTGGTAGCAGTTATTAAACCATAAAATGTTGTTTAAAATACACTCATTAAAGAATATTATTTTATATTATAAAAATATTTTTCAGGATTAAATAACATGTGCTCATAATTATGCCCTCTGCGTGCGAACTCTATCTAAATTTCTTTAAATTGACAAGAAACAATGCGACAAGCGACCTCCCAGGTTAAGTATGGTCCTATATTCATTCATTTTTATGCAGAATCGCGTTCATTGGTCAATATTTATCAGGTTAAAACGAGTAAGATTAAGAAAGGGAAATGGTAGAAGAAGTCGAGGACACCCGAGGAAGACATGGCACGACCAAGTGAATCAGATACTTGAGTCGGGTCATGTGAAGAGTCGAAATAATAGAGGAGCATGTTATATGAGGTGATGTATAAATGTGAACGAGGCAAGGAGTGTGCCAAGATCGAGTTGTTTGGCGATCCGTCCTCTCTGCCTACCCCTGTGGGGAAAAGGCGTAATGGTTAGTTAGTTAGTGATCAATGAACAGGTGGATGCAATTTTTAGCCATAAGTCGTTTTTAATTGTTTGTCTAGCTTGTTGTTTTTCTAGATTTTATAAATATTTTATAAGTTTTTAGCGCTCTTCAGATGATTTTTCACAAAAAACGGCGCTATATAAATCATCCAAATATTATTATTATTGTAGCGCCCACTTACGCTAAATTTACTGCGCCGCCACTGGCGCCGTTGGAACACACCAGAAAGAAATACCTAAATTAAGTAAGGCACCGCGCGCCGGTACATATCTACCTACAAACCTACCTAGCGTTAGTTGCTACAGCCGGTTAATAATTCCGCCACTTACGCGAAAGGCCTCGAATTAACGGCCGCTCATTACAACGGCCGCAGAACGTTCGAGCACTTTCTTCGCAACATTACCTCGCGCTCTCGCAAGCTACTCCACCGGTCGCATATATAAAGGAAGCGACTCACCTCTGCGCTCAGCTCAGTCAGTCTCAAGTCTAGTCTCCATTCACCGGCCGACACCCAGCAGTGATTACAACAGTACAGTGCCGCAACAAAGTTCAAGCTCTCGCGGGGCTACAGCCCCCGTAGTCAGCAACTTGTGATTAACGCATATCCAGAGTGTGACTCCAGGAACATGTCCAGCACCTTCGAGGCCTCCATCTCCCTGTCCGGCCCATTCGCGCCACGAAATGAGATGTCACGACCTATCAACTACCAAGCACGCGCTTGCTGTTCACATAGGTGCAACCCGTTCTCTGGCATTCGAAACCCATCGCGTTCCGCTGCCAGAGGTCATCCTCATCGCCTCTCAAGGTTTCTTCCTGCGTTACGTGTGTGCTCCGACTCAAAGGACACAAAGCCGCCATATCCCGTCAACACGACGTCGATCGACCGATCCCTCATTATTTAAAAAAAAAATATGTTCATTGATCACCTATAAATCGTGTCGTTTTGAGCCTTGAGTTTTTAAGTTCTTGCTCGGCTGTGGAATGATCTGCCGACCTCCATGTTTCTTCTCTCCTAAATCATAGCTATTTTTTTTCAGAAGTCGGCAGATCATTCCACGTCCGAGCTGTTGAACTCAAGAACGAGTAGTAGAAACGATCCGTTCTCATGTGACAAATGTGAACCGTATATAAATTTAATGTTGTACGCGTGTTTCTAGAATATGCACCGGTGCCGCAGAGATCAGTGATACTAGTTCCTCGGAGCACCTTCCATCGAAATACCGATTTAACGCGGACCGCAATCCCACCTGACGCGTGTGCTTTAAATTTGTATTTCAATCGATTAATCCAATCTATATATGTATTCCAATCAAAAGACAAATCAATTAAAGAGACCGCTTCATAATTCAGATTTACTCCTTTATTCAAAAATACTCACCACATAGCATCCGAGTGAAATTATTTCCTCATGTATCCTCTTCTACGGAATAAGTGTATTATATAGGTACATAAGATACATTTACTTAACTCTGTGTACCAATGTTACCAATAAATTACAACCTATTAAGAATTAAAAATATTTTCCTTCCGATAGAAAACTTATTTCCGACAAGACTTATATTTTTTTAATTGTTTATGGAATTCTAGACAGGCCTGATTAACTAAGCCTAATTACCTTCCATAAAACCAATAAGAACAATTAAATCTAAAATTATTTTTAATACCAAAAATAATATCAGGACTATAGGTACCTATTTATTGCATGTAGGTGGCAATACTTTCTAAGAAGTGGTAGATCGGTAGATGTGTTCTGCACGCAATATGGTTATAAAACATACCTCAATAATAATAAGCAAAAGTGCGCATATTGTCTCATGTTTGTGAAGGCCGTATAGGCGAATAATCTATCTATCTATTTTATTCCATATAAATAAAAAGGAATCGCCGAAATGTATGTACGCGCATAACTTCCGAACGACTGCACCAAATTGGAAAATTATTTTGTTTTGAGTTCGTTATTGTCAGGACAAGTTTTGTATAAAACTACTGGTGAGCTCTGGCATTATGAAATTTGTACAAAAGCTATTTGAAAACAGAAGTATCGGGACTGAATGTATGGAATGTGTGAGTGGAGAGGAGAACTCGGGTAGGGCGGAGGGGGGGTGGGGAACCTGGGAGGGGGGATTAGGGAGGGGAACTCGGGAGGGTGGTTCGCGGGACGGGGGAAGGGGGGGAGTGGAGTGGGGAGAGGGAAGATATAGGAGGCGGAGTGGGAACGCGTAGGGGATGCGGAAGGGGAACGGGATAAATGGGGAAGAACACGCAGGCAGAATTTTTTTCTTTATTAAATGGCAAAGCAACGCACGCCGGGAACCAGCAAGTGAAATAAATAAATGTATTATTTAAACGTACTTGTAATTATCGAAGAAATGGTATTATCAATCTACCAGAATACGTTATAAAAGAAATAATTATATTACTTCATTAATTAAGGGGTATAAATCTTTGACGACGATCATAGGTCAATGGGTATAAATACAGTCAGGAGGGCCAAAAATAACGATTTTTCAAGAATTTTTCCTGAGAAGATTTATAAAATTATTAATGCTAAAATTTGTACACCTATTATGGTAACTTTAAACTGTATTTTAACGATTATTATAAGCAATAATTATCAGCCTGAAACACTCATCTACATTGAAAAATCTTCCGAGAAAAGATACTTGCCGCCAACGGGACTTGAACCCGTGTTCTTCTGATTGCCGGATCAGAGGACCTGCTTATAATAATTGTTACCCTTTGTGCTATGCATAAAAATCTTGTCTTAAACGTTAGTTTATCAATTAAAAAATTATAATTTATATTTTAACGTTTCTGTATTTCTAAAAATAATAATTTTGAAAGCTGTTTTAACTGATCTTCAGGAGTTCTAAAAAAAACAAAACGGTTTTCGTTAAAGTAACGTATAATCTTGTCATTATTTGAATAAATAATAAAAAAATATATATTTGGAAAAATAGCGGCTCCTCAAAAAAAGAACGATTTTGACCAAAATTTTGGTCTTAAATTATTTAAAAAAAAAATCTTCTAACAGGTGAGAAACAATCTTCGATTAATTACTAAAAAATATACTTAAGAAGCTTGTGTTGAAATTTGAGACTGGTTCAGCCGTTTCCGAGAAATATTGGCCACCGACTTTAAAAACCCAGTTTTGAGAATAACGCGTTTAAAGTTTCAAAAGCTCCGCAAAGTCAAAAAAATAGAACAAATATGCGTGTAACTTTGAAAGTAATCCGCCGGATTAACTTGAAATTCTCTGTGTGTGTTGTTAATAACCCCTTAAATAGACGTGAAAATAAAAATTAAATATAGTAACAATCTCAAAATCAAGGATAATAACAGTGAATAATATAGGTATAATGTACGAGATACTAGCATTTTTTGCCAAACACACACCATTCATGAAAAGAAAATCAAATTCTTCCAAATTATTTTAGTAAGGTACACGTGTGGGATCAAGGATCAGAAGAATAAGTTCCAACCTAATATTAATATTACGACCTTTGAAAGTAGGGATCGCGTAACACATTGGTGTAATCACCCTTCCCGATTTCCTCTAACTATTGTTCCCACTCAACTGAAGTTCAGCGAAGATCCTTTGTCTAAGCATTTCCACTTGGAATCGAGAAAACTCATTTAACTTTCATCTTGAAGTTTAACTTTGACAAATATGTGAGGAACTCGGCTCAATTGCATTCGGATATCTATTGGAATTATTCTTGAATCAATAACTGGAAAACAAAGGGTGTACACATTAGAAGGGTTATTTCAAAAGGGTTCATCAAATATCAAAGAAAATTTTCAGGTTCTGTTCAGATTTTATTCACGATATTATTCAAGATATTATTATTGTTCGGTTATTTTGCACAACTGATATAATATTAGAACTAGAAAAGAGCTTTCACAGAACTTGAAAATTAACTTTGAAATTTGATCATTTGTTCAAAGTAGGATATAACGTATAATATGAAAAACCCTTGTAATGGCAGCATTCCATTTCTGACGGCGACCTATTTACAAGAGAATGGGCCAATTTCTGATGACTTAGATTAAAAATAAAAATAAAGTTTACGCTTTTCAAATTTTCTTCTTTTGTTAGTAAATCACTATTATTATTTCATTTTATTTTATTTTACCCTTGTAGATGTATTATATGTATAATATAGAACTCGTGAGACTGCACCACCCTCCCCGAGATCATAAATAAACAATAAAACTACAAAATAACATCATTGTATTTTGATATTTTTAGACATATTTTAAAAATTATTATTTTTTGCTAGTTTGTTACAAGTTTAACAATGAATTATTTATTATTCTTGGGTGAAATTGAAAAATATTTTTTATTTATTTTTTAATTTTTTTTTTAAATTTTTTTTTTTTATTATTATTGGCAATGCTTATTTAAAATACATATAAAGTTACATCAGTTACATCAGTTACATCAGTTACATCAGTTACATAGTTACATAAGGTTAACAAAAAAAAATAAAAAATTGCCTTTCCTCACCATAAAGAGACAATGCTCTTGTGTTTGGTGAGGGAGTTCTAGCTCAATTGGTAAATTAATGATCGTGTAAGTTAGTAATAACGGCTATTGTAAGTAATAGGTAGGTTAAAAAACCTTCTATAAATTTTAAAATAAAAATCCTGAATAGTTTTAAAAAATCATGATATAAATTAAAAAATCATTATAAATGAAAGAATCATGTAAGTTAGTAACAAAAATTATTGTTATAAGTAAGTAAAGGATACGTAAGAAAGAACGCAAGATTTATACAATAGTAGACTCAGAGATATAGAAACTAAGAAATGAAAGAAAAAGAAGGAATAAATGATTTATAAAATAGCAGACTTTAAGATACAAAGTAAACATATTTGGGACTTTTATAGCAGTTTAAGGTAATTTTTTAATTTGGGCTTAAATTCCTGCATATTTTCGATGTGAATTTAAATTTAATTAATAATAGCAGATCGTTAAATTTAGGAGGCGGGTTACGGTATGGTAGGGTAGCGTTGACCAAAAAATCAGTTAGCGCGCAACACGACATAATACCCTAAAAATAAATCACATTGGTAGTGTGGGCGGTGAAAATCTCAAATCTTTGTCAATAAACTTGAATAATGATTTCACATCACGCATGCACCGACAACCTAAATTAGTATGATAAATTGTATTAGATGCATATTTTTTCATTTTAATTTTTTCGAAAGACAAACATTCCCGGGATTTCATCCATTACAAATAACCCAACTATGTTTGAAAATCTCCTACTACCACCACAGAAAGCCGAAAATGTTACTTGTGTTGTGATGGAGGACTTAGCCAGCCGAGGAATCGAACAAGCGACGCTTGGGTGAGACCCAAGCGCTGTGCCCACTCAACCACTGACCGGTCGACGGCCCTTAAAACATATTACATTCAGATACGTTTTAAGATTTTCACGGCCAAAAGTATTTTCGTTATTTGTTTTTGGGGTGTTATGCCGTGTTGCGCTACCTCCTTCTTTAGCCAACGTTTCGGACAGCGTTGCAGTGTCCATCATCAGGGCAGATCCGGTATAGATATGTAATTTTTAGAGGTGAAATGTGTGCTTATTTACTTGGAAGCGATACCGTGTCACCAGCTCCACTACATTCACCGGTAAAAAATAACCGTGATAAGCAGTGGCGTCATTGCCGCTGAGCGGAATATTTTTAAATTTAAAAAA
This sequence comes from Limnephilus rhombicus, assembly GCA_929108145.2. NCBI lineage: Eukaryota > Metazoa > Arthropoda > Insecta > Trichoptera > Limnephilidae > Limnephilus > Limnephilus rhombicus. The sequence goes on along the minus strand of OV815292.1, from coordinate 12,444,270 downwards.
AATATTTTTTTTTAATACTTAACAAATATAAAAAAAACAACAAACAAGTCCTGCTAAGCCAATTGAATTAGCTTGTCAGCCGGTGCGTATATTTTAGTTACATAATATACATTTTTAAAATTTAAAATTTACATCTTATATCTACAGATTCAACATTTTTTCATATATATATCTATCAATATAAATATTTTTTTCCGACAGCCAATTTTTCACCATACATTTAACCTAATTCATAGAATTACATTGCTTTATAGTATCAGGTAATAAATTAAATATCTTCGGTATAATGTATTCCAACCTTCTCTGTCCGTACTAATTGTTAAATTTCGGAACTATTAACCCGTCGTTGCGCGTGAATCTAGTGCTGCATTTATAAATATATGCTGAATTATAATTTTGTGCCATAGTATTGCCTTAACAGGTAAAATTATGGCACTCTGAAACAGCAACGGTGTATTATGTTTCATTCAACAATTACTGCTTGTTATATTTTTTCCACCTGAAAACAACCAACTTTATTTTTGCGAGGAAGACATTGTTAGTGTTAAATCCCTCGCCATAGCTCAGTGGTCAGAGCATTCGACCGTGTATTATGTCTCTGTTTGAAAATATTAGGGACGACTAATAATTTTACAATTGTATTTTGTATAACTTGGACTTGTTTCAGATTGGTTATAGTAGTATTTCCCCATATTGTTAATTCATATCTTATAATAGATTCTGCCAGTGAGATATAAATTATTTTTAGTGTTTTAATTGATAGGAAAAAAATTAATATGTAGATACATTCTGCCAGCAATTGATATGAGTCTTTTAGAGTTTTTTTAATATGTTTGTCCCATTTAAAAAAAACAACTGTGAACTAATAACGAAGATGTTACATTCAGTTTCTGACGAAATTATAATACATAATGATTATTATGTATTATTATGATTTAATCATAATTTCTGATTAACAACCGTTGCCAAATTCATAATTTAGAACTGTCTACTCTACTGAACACATAACATAACAAATTGCAAGCAAACTCCGAATAACATTTAACTGTGTGGATCAACAGTATCGAAAAACAATTTAGCAAGGAAGTACTAACTCTGTCTGCTCAAATAGAACAACATAATCTCATCCATGGCTTTGGAATAGTCGGGCTCGGCATTATTTGCTAGGTGGGCGGCATTAGGTAAATAATTATTGTATTAGTAAGCGAAGCCACGCAAAGCTTTGATGTCAACTAAAATGCAAAACAAGCTAGGACCAACTAAATTTCGTTAAACTGCGATTGTAAGTATATGGATTCAGCGATGAAAGAATTACTTTAGAATGTATGGAAAATTTAATAAAGGCTGTGAAAAAAGGTCGTTACTATAATTTAATAAATGAAGAAAATTTAATTAATGAATTATCGACTCTCAGTCGAAAATTTCTCACATCTAGAAATCGAACCCAGGATCGCCTTGCCATGGCGGTGATCTACCACTAAGCTAATGGGACCCTTTCATACTTAACCTGGTCATATTTAACTGTACCACACATCGACAATCAATTCTTTCTTCATATTATTAACATATACTTTTATTGACTGCTATCTTTGTGATCAATAAAATGTTCAGAAAATGAAGATCGTGTTGATAATTCTTAATCGAAGTATGATACTGTTAATTATGATCGAAGGGGATAGGGTCCTAAATGATTGGTAAAAAATGGGTGGTAAATCACCACGCAGGCAAGAATAAAGTCCCTTTAAGATGAGACCGTATCTTTTTTGATTTTTCTATTTCAAATTTTCGATTGACAGTCGCTAACATTGTCTTCATAAATTAATTATTACTATTTAAGGTTTTACTACTTAAAATTATAATAAATGTTTAATCTATCATTTTGTTGGTGTGGTTTTAAGCATTTTGTCTGTCTTTTTTCTACCCGACCTCGTGTTGTTAACTGTAATATTCTGAATTGAATCTATATTTATTACTTAGGTTCCGCTGACCCATGATCAAATCGATTTTCTACATTTCTTTAAAAAGTAAGCATCCAATAATGTTGATAATGATATTTGTCAACACGTAGCTTTTTTAGGGGCAAATTCAAGGCGTCGAAGCATTATTTAGGGCGTGTGATTCAAAAAATGATATATATCAGCCCCCTAACATCTCAGCCCTTATGGGACTCCTCAGGTTGAGATGGGCTGGGCATGTACAGAGAATGCCGGACACTAAAAAGAACTATGACTGGACATTCAGGTAGAAAGAGAAAAGTGGGACAACCCAGACTGAGATGGGAAGGCGAGGTAAGAGAGGACGCACCACAGCTTCTCCAGGTAACAAACTGGAAGTCAGACGCTGAGACGAAAATGTCGGTAACTTGAAATCGCTCCCGAGCACGACTGCAGGCCACTAACGAAGAAAAATATCAGTTCACGTCAAATAAATTAGAAACCCTTGGTCGTTGTGAACTGTTGCTTGTTCGTTAGCGGCCTGCAGTCGTGCTCGGGAGCGATGACAAGTTACCGATATTTTCGATAAAACCTATATCGATAGACCATGCTAGGACCCCTGGGGTCTTGATATTCACAGAAAAACTTGTATGTATATTTCAAATTCGTCAGAAGGTACCTTACCATTGTAACAATTCAGGTACCAATGCAGAAATAAACTCAGTAATGAACCGACTGCACAGTGCAGGGAATGAATATTACATGAACACCAACGGTACTGAATGTCTATCAGCCTATTAAAACATTGTTATTAAATCTGTATGTGTATATTGATAGCTTTGAAATGTTTATAAATTTTAAATATGTATCGAAATTTATATGAATGTGTAAAATGCATCCTATATTTTTGTTTGTTGTTTTTAAGTAAAAAATTTTATACTTTATTTGTTTATTTTAATTGTTATATCTCTTAATTCTTTGATTATATCAAATGTATTTTTAATTTTATCATATTATGAAAAAGCCCTTATTGGGCGTGTACAAATAAAGGAATAAATGTAAGACTTTCATCTTAGGACCACTGGTACTATTTAATAATTATCTGCTGACTGATTGAGATTTATCCAGATGCTTTAGATTAGTAAATCAATTATAATACACAATAACCACAATTTACAAAAGGCTTGTTTTACAACAGCACACAATATGATAAAAGCAAAAAATTAAGCTGGAAACAAAGCAAAAGCCACATATTATTATTTCCCTGAGACCTTTACTTAAGCCAAGCTTAGGCTAGGGATTTTTGCACGAGCCCTAACAAATCAACATGTCCCCAAATTTCTCAGAAAATTGGAATATGAAAGAATAAGGAAAGTGAATATAAGGAGGATCATTATTAAAAAAAGATAAGAAAATATGAAAGAAAAACAAAATATTAATGAATTAAATGAAGACAATATTAGCGAAACTCAATCGAAAATCTGGAGACAGAAAAATCAGAAAAAGATATTGGCACCTCGGGACTCGAACTCAGGACCTTCTGCTTTCATGGCAACAACTCTACCAACTGAGCTAAGGTGTATATTTCGAATTCGGTCAATTTTAACTGTATCATACTTCAACTATGAACTACCAACATTATCTTCATTTTCTTAACGCACATATTATTGTTAATAATTAATTAATTATTATATAGTGGTGTAAACGTAGTTGGCGTCATGTATCTTTTCTCGGAAGATTTTTCAATGTGGATGAGTGTTTCAGGCTGATAATTATTGCTTATAATAATTGTTACCCTTTGTTCTATGCATAAAAATCTTGTCTCAAACGTTAGTTTAACAATTAAAAATAATAATTAAACGAAGTTATTTGATTTTCATTATATATTCGATTTTATTTATATTGATTATTCATTTATTTACATTTTTTATATAATTAATCTATTTCTAAAAGTCTAAAAGATATACAATTTTTTTATTTTTTTTTATTGATAAGTATAACTCACTTCTTTATAATAACTTTTGAAGGCTATTCCCATAAATGTATTCCCATTAAATATAAATGAAATTTGACTATAAAATAAGAGGCCTCAGTAGCCAAGTTGTTTTTTTTTTTTTACATTAAATCCACACAGGAGGGGCTGAGGAAAATAATTTCCATCTGGTATGCTGTGTGGAGGATCTTTTTGAGGAGAGGAAGGAATGAACATTGGTCTTTAAGAGACCCATGTTGTAGGAAGGAGGAAACACAGAGGCCGGCAAATCATTCCACAGCCGAGCTGTTGAACACAAGAACGAGTCGAAGAAATGACCCGTTCTCATGTGACAAATTTCAAATTTCATTTGGGCACGCGTTTGGCGTGTTTCCCGACTATGCACCGGTGCCGAAGGAATCAATGATGCTAGTTCCTCGGAGCATCTTCCATTGTAATACCGGTAGTACAAGGATAGCATTCCCACCCGACGCCTGTGCTCTAAAGATTGCAATCCGTCTGTTTAGATGGGAGAATCTATTAAACGGACCGCCCGTTTCTGCACAGAGTCGAGGGTATTTTTCAGGTATTTTGGAGCTCCAGACCAGAGGTAGCTGCCAAATTCAACCGTGGGGTGCACTTGTGATTTGTACAGGGTTAGCAGTTGTGTCTATTTAAGTATCTGCGGGCCCTGTACAGTACGCCCAGTTTTTGGGAGGCTAACTTTACTCTGGCTTCGATGGAGTCCCCATACCTGAGCTGGTCACTTAGGGTTACACCAAGCATATCAATGGAGGGCCTGTTCGGAAGATTGCTTCCGTTGAAGGATACTAGATATTCATTTCGATCCCTTTTAGACGTAATCAGACAAGATTGGGTCTTTGAAACATTAAATTCAACGAGATTATTTTTACCCCAAGAGAAAACACTCTCGAGGTAACCGTCCATTCTTTTCTTCAAAGCCCTCCGAGCCTTTGGGGTTTGTGAGACCTTTGGGGGCTTGTCAAACAAAAAGCTATCACGGTCTGTACTGTTATCCGCGTAACAGTGAATTGGTGCACATGACAAAAAAAGTTAAAGCGTTCATCCCAGTAAGAGAGATCCTGGATTCAAGTCCCGGTTGCGGCTAACTAACTAACTAACCAGCCATTAAGACGTTTTATCGTAGCGGTAGGCAGAGAGGACGAAACAAAACGGTCTTGGCATACACTCCTTTCCACATTCACATTCATACATCGTCTCATACATACTCTTCTATTATTTTGACTCTTGACATGGCTCGACTCAAGTATCTGATTCATTCCAAGTGTTCGTGGGGCGTCCCCGACTTCTTCTACCATTCACATTCGCCTCATAATATATATTTTTTACACTTCTTTCTTCGTTCATTCGCTCCACAAACCATCTAAGCGTCCTTTCTTAATCTTATTTATTAGGCTTTCAAAAGTCCTGCATTCTTTACGGATCTCCACATCTTTAACATTATCATACAATGTTTTACCACACGTACGCCTCGGGGATCTCATTTCTACAGCATCCAGTCTACTTTCACCCTTCCTCTGCCAGTTCCTGGCCACCGTACATCAGGGTAGATGCCAGCACTAGATTGTGGACTGCTAGCTTCGCTTCTTTGGACAGTTTTTTTGTTAGCTGTGACCATTAGCTTTTAAAAAAATTTTGTGTCTTTTTCTTTTTCGCTTTTCGTTTAGATTTTTTTTTACCTACGTAGATGGGTATAACCTTCAAAGGTTATTATTAGAGAGATTCTAGATCTATTTATTCTAATAAAAAAATAAGAACATATTCATTTTTTTAACTTTACCATCCTCGATCTTTAAATTGTCGTAAGTGATCCCGTGGTGAATTGCAAGCGATAAATGAGATCTATAGGGATCAGCATCCGATTTCCAACAATGTTTGCGTGTGGAACTGGAACGCATTTAACCGCTTAGCTTTTTCCACAGAACATCGAGTAGTTCCAACATATTAACACAATTAAAAATAAACTACGATGTTGTGTGGTGTGTAGAACAAAGAGCTTATTTAAAATAAAATGCAATAAACGCGCATAAATTTATTAAAAAAAATACATATGTTAGCTCCGCACAGGAGCCCTGATGAATAATTTTTTCACATGGTCTATGTCATTTTTGGGGATGTTGGGTTGAGGGTCTTCTTCGGGAAAGAAAAAGAAGTTCTTGGAAGGATAAAGACATAGATAAGGGGTGGGAAGAAATCTGGGGGTCAATGTGTTCAAGAGTGACGGACATATGAATCCATTCCTCCCCTTGCGATGCAAAGCGGTGGGTCTAGAGCAGTGGTTCCTAAAGTGGTCCTTATGGATCTCCAGAGGTCCCCAGGATCATTCAGGGGGTCCGTGGAAAATAAAAAATAGAATTGGGGGTCCCCGAACATCTAGATTCTCAACCTTTTTTTTGCCCACTGCCCACTCCACAACGGGGGTCGTAATTGGATGAGATGGGGCTGGATGGGATGGGGCAGGATAGGGTGGGATGAGTTGGGTTTCTCTGAGTCTCCTACCGTCTCCCCTGAAAATCTGAAAAACGACCGACAACGAATGGGGTCCGTGGGTCAAAAGAGTTTGGGAAAGGGGTCCGTGGTCCAAAAGAGTTTGGGAACAGCTAGTCTAGAGTATCCGGTTGGAGAGGTCCAGGTTAGGTCTCCCTGTCCGGCCCGCCACGCAGTGGTTGGGCAAATACATTGTCCGCCAAAACGTAGACTTACTGAGAGTAGGAGTGCCCGGGTTTATGGGGTGAGCCCCATTATGAGCGTGAGTCTCATAAAAAATGTTTAATTAATTTGTTTCACAATAAATTGATTAAAAACATAATGCGATACGTTTTAAAGTGGAAGATACTCTCAGTACAATAAGTGATACTGGTGAAAGACAAGCATTCAGAAATGAAACTTTGTTTGAAATGTCTTTAGCCATATTTGGTGACCAGATCTAAGCTGCCAGGTACTTTCCCCCTTGCTCTACCCCGCCTCTTTCCCCTACTCACTACTTTCAACCTCGTAATATATGTACCCCAATGATTGGAAATGCCATATTATCACTGGTTTCAGACAGCTGGGAGCAGTAGAGACTCTTGGGCGGTATTCACTTTACTCATTCAATAATTTTCCTTTTTTATATTAACTCCACACAGGAACATATTTTCCCTCATGGCCTATGTCATCTTTGAAGATGCTGTGTGGAGGGTTTTTTTGAGGAGAGGAAGGAGTGAACATGGGTCTTGAAGAGACCCAGAGTCCTGCAAATCATTCAACAGCCGAGCTGTTGATTTCAAGAATGCCTTTATTTACACTTTGGTTCGGCGCGCCTTCCGCGTGTTTCCCGACTATGCACCGGTGCCGAAGGGATCAACGATTCAATTTATGTGAGCATCTTTCATTGTAATACCGGTAGAATAAGGAGAGCATACCTACCTGTCATCTGTCAAATGTGCCGCCCATTTGTGCACAGAGTCGAGGGTTTTTTTTCCACGTATTTTGGGGCTCCAGACTAGAGGTGGCTGCCAAATTTAACAGTGGGGCTTACATGGGGGTCAGTTATTAAAGCATTTTCGGGTCCTGTACAACTCGACTTTGGCTTCGATGGAGTCCTCTTATTTATTATTCAACAAATTAGATTTACTTTAACTTTTTTTTTCAATGGGTTTCTATTTGTTTTGGTTTACTAGGGATTAAAACAAAACAAATAGAAAACCAATTAAATTACAGTATCAGATCGTATCTTCGCGGAATGTGGTATTTGCGAACCATTTGAACCAAAGATATTGAAATATAAGTAGATGTGCTATCTGCTGTTTTTACTATGTGGGTCTGCGCTTCCGGATGTCGCCGATATTGTTTACCAATTAACAAATAAACTAAAAGAACAAATAATTAACGAATAAACCAAATGAACGTTAAACTAAATGAACGAATTCTTTCCTTATTCAAAATATATTGTAAACCAATATTAATGCACATTTTAAAAAAATCAACGAAATGAACAAATTCTTTTTGTATAAAAACTACGCTAATTAGCGCGTAGTCCGGCGACAGTTGCGCGGACACCATAGCATACCTCTTCTGTATTTGAATATCTTTGATTTGAACCAACCAACCACAAACACGAAATTAACCGATGTCCATGTGGCTGAATTTAACTAAACTATTTCTTAATTCTTATTAATTATTATTCAATAAGTATTTAATATGTAAAACCAACGGTGTAAATATACCACACACAATAACTGTAAGTCACAGTTTTTGTTTCATTATCTCCACAAAGGAGGCCTTGAGGAAAATAATTTCCCTAAGGCCTTTTGTCATCTTAGGGGATACTTTGAGGAGGGTTTTTGTAGGAAAGTTCTAGGAAGAAAAAAGGTGCCAGGGGTGGGTATGAATCTGGGGATCAATGTGTCCAGGAGTGACGTATGAATCCAATATTTCGACTGCGATGTAAGGCGATGCATCGCCTTACATCGCCCCATCGCGATGGGTCGATATAGTCCGGCTGGAGAGGTCGGAAGGCATCCTTCAACAAGTCTCTTTCGATCCGGCCAGTCTGCAGTAAGTGGGCAGATTAATTAATTAATTTATTTTTATTTATTTATTTAGATGCATCCGTCGATAAGACAATGAACCCGGACAACCCTGTTAAGGCTCCAAAAATAGCGCGCAACTTGGGGTGACCTATGGCAAAGGTTTTAGTTATCCAATAAATGGTTCCCGGGGCGGCGATGCCCATTTACGCCCCCCAAATTGAATAAGTAAATTAAATACTTTCACAAGGAAATAGTAAAACTAATTTTTAAAAATAACAATAAAATGTGGCATTAGATTGATGACTTAGTCGAATGACTTAATGTTTACTCTCTGGAAGGATTTAAAAGTTTAAAATGACGACCTCCGTAGTCCAATGGGTAAGACTCTTGACTCACAATCCGGAGGTCGCGGGTTCGAACCCGGCACGCGCAAATAAATTTTAATTGATTAATTTGTGTTATTTCACAATTAATTCATTTAAAATAATATATAGAAAATTTGCGGCATGTTCCAGAGTGGAAGATACTATCAGTATCGCCCTGGTGTAAGACCACCATTCAGAATTGAAACGTTGCTTGAAAATGGCTTTAGCCGTGTTAGGTGACCAGATCTGAATAGCCAGGTACTTCCCAACCTTCCTCTTCCCCACCTCCTTCCCCTCCCCACTACCTTCAGCCTCACAACATACCCCAATTGGGGATGCCATAGTCTCACTGGCTCCAGATTGGAGCAGTTGAGATTCTTGTGCGGCCTTCACTGTAAAAAAAAAAAAAAGTAAGAGATACGTGTACATACAAAAGATGCAGGTAGAATAAAGTTAAATTAATATTGATTACAAAGAAATGATTCTTCTGAAGATGATTCTTATGAAGCCACCTTGTACCTACCTTCCATGCAGTTAATTTTTTTAAATATTTTATTGTAAAACAGATTATTACCCAATTACCGTACAATTTTCTCATTTTGACGGTTTTAACACCTAGGAAGATGATTATTACACAAAACAATCTTAAGGCTATCTAAAGAAGAGTTATATATGTCCAGTGTTTCCGATATTTCGTTCAACAGCACCATTCCTCTTGTCATGGTATGCTGTGCTAAAACATCTGTTCTGCCGTATGGTATTTTGAATAAGTCGTATCGACGACTACGGGTGAAATTTTCAGGCACGTATAAACCATAACATTCCAAGAGGAATACAGTTATGTATTATGTTCAAACTAAGAATTGCAAGATTTGCATAACGTCTAGTTTCTAAGCTAAATCTATTTTTTGCCTCCAGTAATTCCATATTATGGTACATGAATCTCGGATATGTTCCATGCATCCGCATATAAACATATCTAAGGAAATATTTCTGGATTTATTCCAGCATATTAATATATTTAGCTTGGTGCGGAGTCCACACACCACATGCATACTCCAGCTTACTTCTTATGACGCCATCGAACTTGGCTATCATTGCATCTGGGTCATCAAATTGCTTACATATTCTGATAATGAAACCCAGGAGTTTGTAGCATGCTGGAGTGAGCCGTGGTATATGATCCGAATATGTCAGTTTGGAATCAAAGACGATACTGAGATCTTTGAAGCTTTTGCATAATGTTTTCCCTTTAATAAAAATAATAATAATAAGTTATTTATTTCAGCCGAACAGAGCGGTGGGTGCAATACTCTGTCAGCCATATAAAAGTATACATTACATAAAATGGATTTACGTACTATATAAAAAAAGAAAAAATAAAGTTATATAAAAAAGATTTAAAAAGAAATATATATATACACATATTTAGTACTCGTATATCTACTGCGGGGGCTTCAGATGAATTCTCCATGTTTGGTGAAGAGGCGCGCCCTGCCACTGGGCCACGGCCTGGACTAGAGTGTTCTCTGATCTTTGGTAGCGCTGTATCACCCCGGCTATTATGTGGCGCATCAAAGCGGCGAACCCATGTACACTTCCTTCTGTGACCATCTGCGAGGTACCTCATCGCCAAGGTAGGCTGAATAGCGCCCTATATGCGTTATTGTATTGTATTTTTTTAATTTAATTTATTTATTTATTTAAGTTTTTATTCCAGCAGGGCTGGGAGGGTAGTGCAATCCCAGTCTGCCATATTACATAAACTATAGTATAATATATTTTACAGAGTAAATAATAAAAATTAATCACAAAATTAAAAACAAAATAAAATTAAACAAAAATTAAACAGAAATTAAAATTTAAAAAAGAAATATTGTTTTTTTTATCGTCCATCAGGGAGGTCGCCTCATCATTTGCATCCATCGCTCATTCAGTGGGGAGCTGAGCCACCCGGATGCAGCCACTACAATGATGTTGTTTGATTTCCGTGTCCTGCTCCAGAAGCTGGCTAGCCGGTGGCGAAGTAATGCTGGGAATGAGTGCACCCTCCCTTCGGTGAACATCGTGGAGGCGCTGCAGAACCTCGGTAGTTGCAGAAGTTGCCTGTATGCATTTTTGTAGCACACCCTCAGTTTGTCCCATTTATTTATTATTATTATTGTATTGTAATGTTGTATTAAAAAACTACGGGCTTCTAGCTTCTAGGAGCGGGTATATGTCATAGTTACACTTTTTTTTTAATCTTGATTTCTAATTTGTTTTTTACTGACCATTCTGCAATAGCATCAAGGTAAGATTGCATTTTTCAGCAGTCATGGTAACAGATTATTTCCATCAAAAGTTTAGTTAAAAATAGATCTGCGTATCTATTACGAACTTCATGTAATCATGTAAACGAGTGTTTGTATTGCTCAGTCTTGGTTTTGTTGAATTCAAAAAGGATTTTGGAACGGTTAGCTTTAGTTAGTATGTCTGTTCGCGATAAACTCAAAAACGACTGAACGGATTTTCATGAACATTTTTCATTCATTTATCATTTTCATGCATCATATCATAAATTGGTTGAAATATATAATGTGTAAAGGAGAATGTCTGTGTGTGGTGAACAAACGGGCTGGCAAGCGGACGTGGTGGATTTGATCTGTATGCAAATTAACAGATGGCGGTGGTTATAAAGGTTGGGTAACCATCCAGTAGATGGCGTTGTGTTTCGTTAGCCACAGCAAGGCGCTGCAGGATCAGCTACTTATTTATATTAAATAGATATAGTATCATTTTTAAAATCTCAATTCAAATGAAAGGCACTCGGTTTCAAAATAAGTATTTTCAATTTATTTTCAATTTTACTTAAGACATTTCTTGCACTATTCATTTACTCTACATGGAGTATGATCCATAACAGTTCGGTCCCTGGGATATAAAACATTCATAGTTCGTTGGTTGTTTTGAATAAAAAGAGGAAATATTAAAAAGCACGTCGATATTTATAAAAATGCTAGCAAAAAGGATATAACACATTTCAAAACAACAACACACAACTCTCAAAGAGACATGACCGGCTGGATTAGATATCCATTGTATCATTTGACGATTAATTACTAGAACACATAGTAGGGGTCCAGCCAAGTGCCGAACCATTTTATACAATATTGTATCTATAATATAAAAATGAATCGCTAAATGTGTTGGTAAGCGCAAATCTCGAGATCAGCTGAACCGATTTCGCAAATTTTTTTTTTAGAATATTCCTTGAAGTGCGAGGATGGTTCTTACGGAGAGAAAAATTAAGAAAATTGCCCAGAAAATTAGATAATAACAGAAAACATCGCACGTTTGACAGTTCGCGTGTTAGAGAATGACATTTTGCAAAACAATGAATGATTGTGCAATCAGGATTCTATTTTTGAAAAGTTGAAAAATTTATTTAAAGTAGGTACTCCCCTAATATTTTGAATCGAATCAAGAATTTTAGATATTTTAAATAGGTACCTATGTTAGGTACCAAATTAAATATACATGAAAAATGGAAAATTGAATAAAAATTGTAAAAGGTGGCACGCGGACTGTTTAAGAACTGAATGTACTGGGATTGAATATATGGAACGCGGGAGGAGGGTTGGCGGGATGAGGGAGCGGTAAAGGGAAGAGGGAAGGCGGGGAAGGTGGAAGGGGAACGCGGGAAGGGTGACCTGGGAGGGGGAGGGGAACTCGGGAGGGGGGTTCGCGGGACGGTGAAGGGGGGGGGGGGAGTAGAGTAGGGAGAGGGAAGGTGGAGGTGACGGAGTGGGAACGCGAGAGGGAAAGAGGATGCAGGAGAAGAAGGGGAGGCGGAAGGGGAACGGGATGATGGGAAAGGACACTCAGGGAGAAACAATTTCTTTATTAAGTGGCATAGCGACGCATGCCGGGACCAGCTAGTCTATTATAAATATTATTTCATGGACCGCTGTATTACCTGCTTATTAATTTTAACAGATATCTAATTTCGTTTTGAAGAAAAAAGGTCTTGTGTGAACTTATGGGATCAGTTTAATTTCTAATCTGAGTAAATCACATTTCTTGCGATAATTTATTCAGTGCAGTGGTTATAATAATATAAGTTTTACCATTAATTTAGTGGTTCATATAAAGTGATCGTTTTAAATCGTGGATACGATAATTTCAGTATAATTTACGTGCCAAGTACACCAAATTACATACTGTCTGTGTATAATGTTGAAATTGCAACCTATTCGCATATTCATGCCCCCTGTTAACTAATATCTGGGTACCCTGCCAAGAGAGGCTCATTTCCAGCAAATAAGTTCAGTATTGCCAAATATTCCGTTCGTATGCCGAGCACGATCTGTACCTGATGAGATAAACTGGGTGTGATCCGAAACGTTTCGTTCTTGAATGTATCAATTACCGGTTCAGTACTGCACCAGTGTGCATTTAAACTGGCACAAGATTTGAATCATAAAACATAAATTATTATACAAGAATATTTATATTTATATTTATAAAAGTAGTCCATGGCTTCACTTGTCAAACATTGTACTGAAAAATCTATATTCGGATATGAGAACTACCCTGAGAATTGAACTGATGGCAGCAAAAAATCGCTTTTCTAAGTACTAGATACGTTTGGTAGTGCCTACACTAAGATTGATATTTAAAAAAATATATTTTCAAAATGTAAGAGCGGTAAAAGGGTGCCAAATGGGTTCAAAATTAAAAATTTTCAAATTTCTGAAATATGATCTTTTTCCATCGGATTCCCTTCAAGGATTTGAAAATTTTCATTATAAGGGGTTATTTCTAGTGCATTTTATAAAAGTTGCTATGAATCCTTTAAACCATATTTTTGTAATCTTTTATAGCAAATGTTATATTAATTTACGAAATCATTTACAAAAGTTCCAAGGTTGAGCCTCGCAAAATAATGCCGAAACTTGAGAGTAAGAAGAATTTTGCTGGTATTTGAAAACACTGCCTTGAGATAATTTGAATTATATTCATATATTTTTTAACTCTCCCGCAGCCAACTGGGGCCGAAGGTAGACCCCAACATAACTATCCTTCTTCTATCTACTTAAATACATGAAATATATTTTTAGTATTTTAGGTATTCCTGCGCAAAGGATTAATACATAATATGCCATTTAAAAAAAAATGTGAAAAAATCGTTGATCGCAGGAAAAAGTATTTTGTCAAATATAGGTAGGTAATATTCCCTGCCCAATAAATGGACAAATAACAAAAAAAACATAAATAACCAAAAAAATATATCAAAAAAAGAAAAAGGATTTTCTTTGGTTTAAAAGTTTAGAAAAAAAAATGCTTGGGGTCATCAGCCGACCCCCACGGTTACGGACGTCATGTTTGACATCTTGGCCTGTCGAGAGTTAAATAAACAAATCTATATATTTAATTATTATATTTTAATATTTATAATTTAGTTTTTTACTGAAAAATAAATCATTTTTAAAACATTACTAAAACTTTCGTAAGATTTAATAAGGGTGGGTTTTTTTCAATTATGTGAAATTTCAAAGTCAATCCGGAGAAAGAATATGATATCCACATATTATTAATAAAATGAGGGGATTTTAAATCTTCATTTAACACATTTTTATCACTATTAGACAAATCAAAACAAGAATTATTTTTTTCCCATGCACTCGTGACCCACCTTAACCTACACCTTTTTTATGTTTATACCGCACTAATGTTTCACCTGCCCGAAGCCAGTCGGATTATAGCTTCCCTAATTAGGCTTTTTTTTTAATGTTGTTAGACTGAATGGAGTAGGAAAGGGCAGAAAATATGGAAGAAAATATTGGGGAAGATCCTGAATATTGCCTTCTGAATGATGGTCTCTCACCAGGGCGCTACTGAGAGTTTCATGCGCTCTGAAAAGAGAACAAAAATGAAATTCAAAATTTATTTGCGAGCTCCGAAATCCGAAGACGGATGCGTTGCCCTTTCCTTGCAAACCTTAATTTTGGATTAGATGCCAAAATATGCGAGCAAATTGAATTAATTTGTAATCTACATAATTTATTTTGTATTAAATATCTAATACATATGGATATATGTGCTACTTTATATGATATTGATAGTGTGTTACTTATGTGTGTTTAAATTATAAAATGTAGATTTTAATATTTCATTTAAGAATATATTTTACTGTATTTATTATTTATTTATTTATTAATTTACGGACAACAGTCCATTAAAAACATAATAAAAACACGAACAAAAAAACAGAGATGACAGTAAAGGGAGAGCACATACAAATTAATAGCAATGACAATATTAAATATAAAAAGTACATATATAGACACTACAAGTCAAAACATGAAGAAACATTTAAATATTGCGTATCGACTGCCGAAAGTCATTTAGTTTTACACCAAAAAAATCAATGCTTTGACTTGCGTTGACAAGTCTCGACATTCTGGATAAGGGAGAATGGTATCCGTAATTAGTAGAATGTTGATTGAGTAACAGCAATTCATTATTTAGAAGCCTATGGGAAGGGATGTTAAACTGGATGAGTTGTAACAATGCAGGTGTATCAGTAATACTGTTGATAATTTTAAATATGCAGATTAGATCAGAGTCCTTTCTACGTTTTTGTAAAAAAGACATGTTTAAAATGTGTTCAATTTCATCATATGAGTACTTGCCTCTTTCAAGACCCAACCTCCAAGCAATTCCTCTTAGGAAACGATGTTGTACGGATTCGATGTGACAAATGTGGACAGCGTAGAAAGGATACCAAATGACACTAGCATATTCAAGGTGAGGGCGAACCAGCGAACAGTAAAGAGTTCTAAGTGTACTTATATGTTTGAAGTCAGAGGTAATTCTATGAATGAAGCCTAGTAGTTTAAGTGATTTATTTACGATAGTATTAATGTTGTCACGGAAAGAAAGTTTGCAGTCTAGAGTGACCCCAAGGTCCTTGATAGATGTGACAGTAGATAGACAAACACTATTTAGTTTATAATCAAACTGAATAGGTTTTTTGGTTCTATACAATGACAAAACTTTGCATTTATCAACATTAAGTTCCATGCAGTTAATTTTGCAGCAATCGTTAAATGAATCAATATCAAGTTGAAATAGTAAACAGTCAAGGTGGGATTTAATAATCTCAAGAATCTTATTATCATCAACAAATAGCCAGAAACGTGTGTAAGAAAAAACTTTAGTGATATCATTAATAAAAAGTTAAAAAGAAGCGGGGCTAAATGGGCTCCTTGGTTACATCGATGTTAAAGGATTCAAAGTTATTTATTTTAACCCTTTGTTTTCTATCTGTCAAGTAAGAGTGAAAGAATGATAACAAAGGGTTTCTAATGCCTATGGCATAAAGTTTGGCCATGAGGATGCGGTGATTAACTTTGTCGAAGGCTTTGGAGAAGTCAGTGTATAGGACATCAACCTGAGTGGTATCTTCTAAGGCAGGGGTGCTTCATTTATGCCGATTTTTATATCACACGTGACGAGTATTCTACGCGGTGAATCGGCAACTTGTTATTTAATTCATCGTTATATCGTGAACACAAAACTGGCTCGAATTAAAACTATACCCAGAGCATGAAAATGGTTTATCTTTGATTCTGACAGTACATAAATAGTCTGCAACTAGAATTTTATAACTGCATTTCGGATAGGGTTTTTCTTTTGAAATGTGTCTGTGTCAGCAGATGGGTCCACAACTGGAATTTTACATTATGATCACAAAACTGGTTTTAAATTAAGGGTGAATCTATTCACCGCACTCATTTTGTATTATTTATTAATCTTTCGTATCGCCTCCAAGTTACAACTCGGACTGACTGACTCATAAATAAATTAAACCACACACTAGAAACTAGAACGATCACTTTGGGTTTTTGAAGGGGGCAATTTTCGACAATATTTCACCATGAATATGCAAATAATTTGACGATTTTTTTTTCTATGGGGACTTGTGACATCACACACCATAGATGAGGATAGAGTAAACGACAACAAAAAGGCGCGACCATTGACAATATAATATACAATTAAATAATAAACAAAATTGCATGAAAAATGGGCGTTCTTATTAATTGGAGATCAACTAAAACAAAAACTGTAAATAAATCTATTTACATCGTCAATTTTTTTTCGAGATCGACTCAAAAAGCACTCGCGATCGACCGTTTGAGCACCCCTGTTCTAAGGCTTTCACAATGGTACTTGTAAAGGTAAGTAAATTTGTTTTTGTAGATTTCGCCGATCTAAATCCATGATGTTCCTCAATTAGAACACTTTTGAAAACAAGAGTAATTTTCTTTGTAATTATCGACTCAAATATTTTTGGAATATTAGATATAATTGATATATTCCAATATTCGACTTGTTTCCGGACTTAAAAATGGGTCGAATATATGTAATTTTCCATGAGTCAGCAAATGTTCCAGAAGAAAGTGACAAGTGATACAACATAGAAATTGGGTTAGATAGTGTATATTTACATTCTTTTAGCAAGATTTCTGGAATGCCATCAGGTCCGGTACTTTTTTTGTTAGAGAGATTATTTGAGGATTGGTAAACCTCCTTAAGTGTAATTTGGCAATCATTTAAGTCAATATTATAGTCATAGTTAAGTGGAGGGATGTTGCATGATGCATCAGAATATACAGAGGAGAAGTATTTGGCAAAAAGGTTGGCGATATCATGGCCGTTAGTAGCATGAGTTTCATAATAATACATACTTGAAGGGAGATTATTATCAGTACGCTTTTGCGCTACAAATTGCCAAAATTGTTTAGGATTTTGCAGTAACTTTGTCTCTGTAACTTCTACAAAATATTTATAACATTTGGCTGGTTCGATTTTGGACAGTTCCCTAATTGAGAAAATTTATGATAAAAGCTTAAGTTCCCAGTGTCTTTAAATAATTTATGAGTCTTCTTTTTTTCAATTATTAACTGTTTAAGTTTTGTGCTAAACCAATTTGGAAACTTGGGTTGAGAGTAACAATAAAAATAACATATATAATAACATATAAAAATAACAATAACATATAAAAATATGATGAACTAGCTTTTTCCTGCGGCTTCGCTCGCATGGTGTAAGGGGGTTCCCACTCCGCCTCCTCCACCTCCCCCCCCCCTCTCACCGTTCTCCCTCCCCCCTCCCCCCTCCCCCCTCCACCCTCACCCCTCCCCTTCTTCCCTCCCCCTCCTCCATCCCTACTACCCCCTCCCTCCTCCCCCCCCCCCTTCCCCCATCCCTCCTCCCCCCCCCTTCCCCCCTTCCTCCTCCCACCCACTACCCCCACCCCTCTCCCCCCTCCCCCCCTCATTCCATCTCTCCCTCCCTACCGCTTTCCGTACATTCAGTTTTCAAACCTCGCATGCCACCAATAGCAATTTTTTATACAAATTTCGTAATGCCAGAGCTCACCCTAAGTTTTATATAAACCTTGTCCTGACAATAAAGAACAGACAAAAAAAGAATTATCCAATTTGGTGCAGTCGTTCGAAAGTTGTGCGCTTAGCAACACATTCAGCGATTCATTTTTATATTATAGATGTGAAAAAAATGGTGACCCGACAATTCGTCCTGCGACAATTCATCCGGCGACAGTTCATCCTGCAACAGTTCATCCGGCCGACAGTTCATCCTGCCGACAGTTCATCCTGCCGACAGTTCATCCCGCCGACAATTCATCCGGCGACAATTCATCCTGCCTGATCATTTAGAAGATTTTTATTAAGTAAGTATGCAAAGAGGATATACGGCCGTACAACCAAAATCGATATACTGAAGGCATCTTGAGTGGAAAACGGCCGTACAACCAAAATCGATATCTGAAGGCATCTTGAGTGGAAATCCGCTGTAAAAATATTTTTACTACCAATAATTTCGATTCTCCGAAGAAGCATGCGTGAATAAAAAAATACGACATACTTTTATGTTAGGTTAGGTTAGGTTAGGTTAGGTTGAATTGTCAGGATGAATTGTCGCCGGATGAATTGTCGGCGGGATGAACTGTCGGCAGGATGAACTGTCGGCAGAATGAACTGTCGGCAGGATGAACTGTCGGCCGGATGAACTGTCGCAGGATGAACTGTCGCCGGATGAACTGTCATGGAACCGAAAAAAAAAAGTGGGTATATTCGGAAAAAGCATTTTTATGGGTGCAAATTTACATTACAAATGCCCTGTTGGAACACGTTTGTTGTAAGTACATTAAAATTACTATTCAAAAAGCAGCTTTTTTACAATGTTTAATGATTTATTTGATTTTTCATTATATTTAACACAGTAGAAAAGGCAAGATTTTATTTGAATAATTACAATTAACTTATAAAGTGGACACCAACATCAAGCAAAATTTGCTCTACACAGGAGGCCCTGAGGTAAATAATTCCCCTCAGAGCCTACGTCATCTTTGGGGATGCTGTGTGGAGAGTATTTTTAGGAAAGGAATAAAAGAAAGTTCTGGGCAGGAAAATGGTATTAGGGGTGGATAGAAATCTGGGGTTCAATGTATCCAGGAGTGACGAACGTATGAATTCATCCCTCCCACTGCGGTGCAAGGCGATGTTCCGAGAGTACGGCTGGATAAGTCGAATTATCATCCTCAACCATTCTTTCCCAATCCTGCCTGCCATGCAGCACGGTGTGCAGACGCATCAGCCGCCAAGACCCGGACAAACCTCACTCCATGAACGCGGGCACCCCTGTTAAGTCACCAAAAGTAGCCTTAGTAATTATTTAAAACTAACATAAATAAAACAACACGTACATCTATTCTAGATAATTCATGTAAATTTTGATTAACAAATATATTATTTAAATAAATTTCTGATTTTTCTGTTTCCAGATTTTCGATTGAGTTTCGCTTGTATTGTCTTCATTTATTTAAATATTACAATTCGGGGTTTTACTCATAAAGTTAAAATAAATAAAATAAAAAAAAACAAATATATTATTCAGTTTAGTTGGGTGTTTCGGCCTCAAACCCAAAATTAAGTTTTGTAGGAACGGGTCGAGCAAATTATGTAATTTAGAACACCATAGCAATATTTCAATGACTGCTAATTTATTTATTTATTTGTTTATTAAGACATACACAGTACTTTTTAATACAGATTATAAGGTATGTTAAATTAAATTATTACATGGTTATGTACCTATTACGTAAGTCCATAGAATGTCATTTGATAATTACGCCTGAGATATGAACCGGTCTTAAAACTTAATTATTGAATGAATGAAGTAATAATAATAAAAAGGAAGAAAAGAGGGGGGGGGAGATAAGGAGACATTTTGAAATCAAGAATTATATGCTCACTAATTGAAATTGACTGATTAAAGTTTAATGAAAAGTTAAGTGTAAGTAATTTTAAAACAATTATATCACGCCAAGAAATTTAATAAATTAGTTTTGTATGTTTGCAAGGAATCATGAAAAATGTCTAAGTGTAGTAATTTTTCATTGTGGTTATAAGTTATGATTGCGCGAGTAATTGGTGAGTTACTCGCTGCATTAGTGTTATTGGATTCTATATGAAAAAGAGAAGTGTGCCTGGTACGCCTCATTGGGACATTTAAACCAATAGTGGATAGCAATTCAGGACTATCTATTTTATTATTTAGCAGGTTATACAGAATGTTTTTGTGTTTACTGCATTTCCTAACCATAAAAGCACGCGGGAAAGAGACATTAACAGGTACCAGCACAACAATGGTTAGTAATGTTATTTTAACGACAATGGGTTATAAATTCAGGCCACTGTCGATCATGTACATTAATTAACATTACAAAATCGGGAGACTTGTTGGTCTAGTAATTTTGCAGCTGCAACCGGACCGCGGTTTATGCAAATGGAGATTGATTAACACTAAATTATTTATAATCAGTCACAGCGTAGTGCTTTCTATTTTACATAAAAATTACATTTTATATTTATGTTTTATCTGAGTAGGTACCACACAAGATTCCGAACTGCTTCTAAGAGTCAGGAGCCAGTGAGATTATTGCTTCTCCAGTTTTGAGTTAGGGGCCATTCAAGTATTATATAAGCAGATTGTTTTGCAATTATTAACCCCCCCCCCCCCTCTCCTCCTTGTCAGTAAAAGTAAGCAAAGCTTTTACACCCCTCCCATGTTAACGTAACGTAACGTGTGGTCTAAATCACACTCGTTTTTTTTTATTCATGTAAATTTACGGTGAATATTTTTTTTAAGTTTGTCGATTTTCACATTACAGAGACTATCCTTTCAAGGAATTGTTTAAATTATTATCGGAAATACGGATTTGAATTTTTTTTATTCAAACATTTTATCATAGAGGTCATTGCAGATTCATTCAAGATTTGGAAGACCGTACAAGTTAGTGTTATTATTGTTTTTGTTTTTTTCGATGTTCCTATAACATGCGGATTGTCAGAATAGTATAATAATATTTTTTTTTTTTTTTTTTTTAATTGTACAACAGATTTTTATCCAATTACTGTACAATTTTCTCATTTTAACAGTCTTAACACCATTCAAAACCCGTCACCATTTTTACCCGATTCAAAATCAAAACAATGGTTAATCTTAATAAATAAAAATGAATTTTTGTTTATTTGCGTTCTTAAATCATTCATCCAAACTTTGGTGATTTAATTTTCGCATCCGCGTTTATAAGTATTCCTATGTAAAATCTCATTAAAAAAATGTTGAAAAATATATGTAGTCATATATAATGGTCACATAATGGAACCAATGGATTCCATGAGAAAAGTTTTGAACTTGATTTTTTTTTAAATTACTGTATATTTACGTTAATATGGTATATTTTCCAAAAATATAAGTGACTTTAATATTAATCTTATACAATTTAAATTATTTCCGAAATCAGACTGTATTGCATTGAACATAGAAATGGTTCATGGTAAAACACACTGTCTTTTGATCAAAGTAATTAATTAAAAATGTATTATTGTTTAACGGTTAAATGGTTAAATAAAGTAGAAAATATTCATCTAAAAAATGTATCACTTTCCAATATTCCACAACATATAAATATGAAAAATCTGTCAAATTAAAATCGTCGGACATGGAAAAACGTAATGTACAAACTTTGGCGAAATTTCCCAATAATTGAGTCGTATAATTTCAATACCCGCTATATCCGATTTTTTGACAAAATGATCCGAGAATGACATCTTGTTCGCATTTTTGCGAGGAACAAGACTAAAATTGAGTTTCAACCTCCCTTATCACGACCAAAAACCATGTTAAAACTGCGAGTGAGAAACAAAACCCGCTATTTCATTTAAGAAGTTCCTATAAAAACCCGCTATATCGGAATTCAACGAATCACGAGCAGTTATTTTGCTAAGATGGCGGGTATCGAAATGTGCCCCTCGAGTTTCAAAAGCCTCTATATTCCATGTAAATCATGAAGTGAGTAATCCGCAATATCCATTTTATTTATCCAAATTCCTTAAATGTTTCTAGACATACATTGATAAATGAACACTTTTCGAATGCGTATTATTACTCCAATTCATTATATAAAAAATGCAATTTTTTATTTACGCTAGAGATGTGACAGTTTTTTACGGTTTTCTCTGAATCAGTGAAAGTTGATATAGTGGGTATAAAAATTGAACGACTCAATTATTGACTTTAAAATATGTAGCAACAAAAACCTTAACAAATCATTGGTGTATATTCACTATACTGTCTAATGCTGTAGGGTGTAGGGAATGAGTTTACCGTATATAAATAATAAGTGATATTTCTTCCGATGTATTATCATTGTAATTTTTTTTTTTTTTTCATAAGTTTTTATTCCAGTAAAAAAGAAAATAACATTTTCACTTGCTTAACTAGAATATTGAATTATGTACTTTTTACATTATATTACATAGTTTTTACATTACATAGTTTTTACATTACATAGTTTTTACATTACATAGTTTTTACATTTCATAACCTTAGATTACATTAGATTGCAATACTAACATTTACATGATATTATATTACCATACGATATTATTCACTATCACTACTTTGTTTTTTGTGAATAAACATGAACAATTTTTTTTGAATTTGCACACACTTTTTTCGTTTTTGATATCATCTGGAAGGCAATTATATAAATTGTCCCCCTCGTAACTAATTGATTGTTTACCGTAGTTAGTATGAATGGTGTTTAAACGTATGTTATCGTGTTGTCGTGTAAAATGTTTGTGTACTTGGAACGTTTCAATGAATTCTGTGTTTGTATGTATGAGTTTATTATTTATTTTGTATTTAAGGACACATATATATATTACTCGTATAGTTTTCTTAATGTTATCAGTTTTGTTTCCAAATATATTTTTTTGTGGATGTTTTGGATTCGTAGTGAAATAGTTTTTTGATTATCTTATTTTGAATTACCTGTAATTCATTGATGGATGTTTCATACGCATTTCCCCAGATTTCAATAAGGTAATTTAGGTGTGAGTGTACGAGACTATAGTATAAACTTTTTTTAAATTTAATTGGTAATAGATATGATAACCGGCTAAAAACGCTAATTAAGGGTATGATTTTATCTTTTACATTTTGAATGTGTTGTTTAAAAGTTAAATGCTTATCGATGCACAGCCCAAGATATTTTTCCTGTATCAGGATTTGCAAATCGTTATTTTCAATTTTTAATGGTACATGTGGAGGAATTATGTATCCTGTTTTTTTTTTATATTCATTGTTAGGATATTTGATTGGAGCCAACCGCAAATTCTTTCTAGGTCACATAATAATATGGTCTAGTGTGTCTGACCGATATTATACTAAATGATCGTTTAAAAATGCGTTTTAATATAGCTGTTGTAAGGAGCAGGGATTATTCATTTATGCTTAAAGTTAACCAATAAATTACGAGTACCATAACACATCAAGTAACAAAATTGTATAAATCATTGACCTTTTGTCACAGAAAAAAACTATTATTTCGCTTTATGACAGACTGTCAAAGTTTTACGACGATAACCAGCTTATTATGCCCCATCAAAGGCCACCAAGCGGTAGTATTAATATCAATATTAAACCGGATAGATTGAAAAGCAGTAAAATAGCTTCTTCCCCCCACACCGTGACATTCCCCCACCGGCCGCCACTGTCTCGCAAGGAGGCTCCACTGAAGAAATAAATCAACGGAAGGGTGTTGTGGGCGTATCCGTGTACCCGAAGTAAGCTCATTTCTTAAATGAGTGGGACAGAACCAGTCTTGACTATCACAAATTTATATTTTTTTGAAAAAATTGACTTCAAAAGTGCAGATATCAATTTGGGAGGCGGATATGGATACCGCCGATATGGGTATGGATATCCCGCTCCGCAGGTTTTTACTGCTAGGCCCTGCGGGTGGTTTTGGTTTGGCTTCGCCCAGTTAGTGTTGGTAACTGGCGACCATTTTATAAATCCAATAGGAACTGGTTAAACAAATAGCCCGTTCCTCGGATCCACTGTCATCCAGTGATAGCTAGTCACCGGGACAAAGTAACCGGGACGGACATTGACGTCATATATAATATATAGCCACGTGATACAACTGAGTACTACCGTCACTATTTCAAGAGAGAGTGCCGGACCTAAGCAATTTTTTATATATAAATCAGTTCATTGGAATTATTCGTGTGTGAGACGCAGATGAAAGTAGCGCTATCTATACGCGAGTTTTGTAATTTATCAGTTTTGTAATTAATTTATCAGAATAATATGTAGCTCGAGTTGGAACCTTAAATTTATCTAATTCGGAGTGAATAATTTTAAACAACAAAGTTAGGTTGTTTATTTTTCTTCTGTTTTCTAAGGAATGCAATTTAAATGTATTTAAATGTAGGTGGAAAAAATATAACAAGCAGTAATTGTTGAATGAAACACTAGTATATATTGAATTATTTGGCGGGTATTTGATAAGCCGTCATAGCTCAGTGGTCAGAGCATTCGACCGGCAATCGGAAGGACACGGGTTCAAGTCCCGTTGGCGGCAAGTATCTTTTCTCGGAAGATTTTTCAATGTAAATGAGTGTTTCAGGCTGACAATTATTGCTTGTAATAATTGTTACCCTTTGTGCTATGCATAAAAATCTTGTCTAAACGTTAGTTTATAAATTTAAAAAAATAATAATTCAATTTTCCAGGTTGGCACAATTACCATTAGTTTCAGTTATTTTTATCTGAATGCAAATTTCGAGAAATATCACTATTGTTGTTAAAAATAATTTTCGACAAGCTATGTGAGTATTTAAACAATACTTGTGCAATAATATTTTGCATTGGCCAAGTAGGTAGGAATTATAACAATCATTTTCTTTTTGTTTCCTCTCCTAAGTAAGGTCTTGTAGGACAGAAATCGACCATTGGGAAATGAAGGACAATGACAGGTGTTCACGCCTGTATTGTTACATGTGGTTCTTTCGAAAATACCTATTGTGTGCCCTCTGCCATAATTAGTCTAGTTGAATTCACCTCGCCGCAAAGGACACAAGTCCTAAAATCGCATCGCTTGACAGTTGGAATAATAATAAGAAGTCATAAACCGCATTTATTTCAAGTAAAAAGGCCATCGCCGCGCCCCGCGTCGCCTGATATCGCTCATTGAATACGCGAAAGTTCATTTTCCCCACTATTCCTTCCCAAAGATCACTATCTCCCAACTAACATATACCTTTCCCAGTGAACACCAATATCAGTGGAAAGCAGAATGCAGTTCGATAAGTGATATCAAATATAATAAAATAGATAAGAACTGCACACGCATACAGTCCACGCAGCATTTGATCGCTCGATCTTGAGAGGGAACATTTTCTCCCCGCCGCAACAACAGGACTTTGGAAAATGGATTAGTCCCAAAGCTGTTTCAACACTTAACAATTTATGACTGCTATAGTAATGACATTTAGACAATAAAATGTAAGTGCCAAAGATGACCAACCCACAAATATCAACTAGAAAGTTTAAGTAAATAAGCTACATTAGTCCATTTTTTTCTTCCAAATCTGAATAATGTGTAGATCACACCTATAGGAATTTTTAGTTCAGTGAGGGCTAACTGCTGTTTTAATGTCACATTTCATACAGTTTACGGCGCTAGCAAGAATATGTAGGTAGGCTACTATCGTCTGTATGCAGCGGCGGCGCGTGGAGCTGCGCTTCGAGCCGTAAACTGGGAAAGGTTTATTATACTTCGAATATTAGTGTGGTTTTGATATACACATTGTCACAATTTTCTTATGGGTCGTATATTATTGTGGTTTATTTGAAAACACGTTTTAAATAAATAAATTTCTAAAATTGGAACAGATTTCGTTAAGTTTAAACATTTTTTTTAATTTGGGAGGCGGGTATGGGTACGGCCATCCCGGAAAACATTAATTGTATTACCAACAACCTTGCCATAGGTCACCTCAAGTGGTTCGCCACGTTTGGCGACTTAACAGGCGTGTCCGAGTTCAGATCTTGGCGTTGGATGCGTCTTCCCACTAACTGCGTGGCAGGCCGGATCGAGAGAGTCTGGTGGAGGGAGACCTTTTGATCTCTCCATCAGGATTCTCTCGGAGCATCGCCTTGTTTCGCAGTGGGAGAAAACGATTCACACGTCCTACCTTTTTACTATACGTCTTTCCTTCCCAGAAATTCCTCTCCTTCCTTTCCTAGAAATACCTTCCACACAGCTTTCCCAAATATGATATAGGCCTTGAAAGGAATTATTTTCCTCAAGGTCTCCTGGGAGGAGCTAATGTAAAAAAAACAAAGATTTATGTCCTCAAAACAGCTGTCATATATAAAAACAATAAAATTTCTAACTAAAACAACTAAATGAAAAATCAGAGTGTGCAACTCACACGCGGTAGAAGTGAAACCTTCAGAAAACAAAAGTGGACAAGAGTGGAAAGCCTAAAAAAGCACCACACAACGAGGAGACTGATTATACTATCTCATTCTCATGCTGGCTAAATCTTATAGATGCATGTGCTCGTCTCTTTTTAATGTCGCTTTTTATCGTTTCATCGAGTTTCATCACATTGGTGCTAAAGAAGTTGTCACTCAATAACGTGATAATAAATAACACAAAATAACTAACACAACTAAGTAATAAAATTATTAAATGCAGTACCTATAAATTATCACATGTTTTATAATTAAGATTATCCTAGAAAAATTATTCGGTGATCGAGATGCATTAAAATAAAATTCCGTTATTATTTTTAAAGATATTAAATAACATCTATCCAATTTTGACGAAACTGCCATCCCCTCCAACCTATCGGATTCAAATTTTAAAAAATCCTTACCGCAAGCAAGCCGCGAGTGCGATCGTAAAATGTGCATTTTGCTGGAAAGTATACATAAAGTATATGAAGCACTTGTTCGCAGCGTCCTGGGAATACAGATTATTGGGGCACCTTCTGAACAAAACAATATCCTAGAAAGTACAAAAGAGGTTTGGTAAATGAGGTAAAATAATATACATGGTACTATCCATTTCTGTAGTATCCTTATTCAACAGAAATAATCTTAGAAGCCCGCCGAAAAATATTTTAAGGTTAACATTGTTTAAGTTAATCTCTAGATATATGTACACTCAAGAATACTCGTGGGAGATCCCATGCACATTTTTATGCTCAGAAAGTGAAGTCATTCCGCCTATGAGAACGCGCCAATAAACAGAGCAATTCACTTGCAAGGATTCTGTAATGATCATCGACTGGTAATAGAAATGGTAAAACTGCCTCATGCTTTTGTTATTTTGCAACATATTCTTGATATATTGGTTTATAACCGTTTAAGTGAGAACATTCATCCGTAACTTTGGTAAAAGAAGGATGAAGCACAGCGCGGCATAATAACTTAAAATTTAATCACGGTAATAATGAAGAAAGCTGTTTAAAACGACATTTCGATTCAGAACGGTGGCTTACACCAGGGCGATATATAGCATTTTTGCAATGAAACCTATCCTTTTTTCAATTTGGGAGGCGGGAATGGGTACCGCCGCCCCGGGAACCTTTATTGGATAACCAACACCTCTGCCATAGGTCACCCCAAGTGGTGCGCTACGTTTGGTGATTTAGCAGGGGTGCCCGGGTTCATGGGGCGAGGTTTGTCTAGGTCTTGGAGGCGGATGATCAGGACATACTGAACCCCAGATTCCTACCCACCCCTTAAACCCTTTTCCTTCCCAGAACTCTCCTCCTTCCTTTCCTAAAAAAAACCCTCCACACAGCATCTCCAAAGATGACATAGGCCCTGAGGGAAATTATTTTCCTCAGAGCCCCTGTGTGGAGCTCATGTAAAAAAAAATCTATCCAATACGGTTTTAAGAATTTATTTTTGAATTGGATTCTTCTTTAGCAGCGTTGTGATTTGAAACGAAACAGCGACGTTAAAAGAGACAAACACATATATCGATGAGATAGAATAATCGATCTCCTCTTTATGCGGTGCTTCGTAGCCTCCCCACTCTTGTCTACTTTAGTTACCTGAAGATTGTATTTCTACCGCGTGGGAACGGCGTAGTTGTATTTTTAATTTTTTTTTCACTACGTGGATATCAACGAAATGGTTCAATCTGATTTTTTAAAATTAGAAATTGAAAAAGAAAGACAAACATTCCCGGGTTACGAATAACCCAACAATGTTTGAAAATATCCTACTACCACCGCAGAAAACCGAAAATTGCTTAGTTGCTTGTTGTGATGGAGGACTTAGCCAGCCGAGGAATCGAACACGAGACGCTCGGGTGGGATCCAAACGCGATGCCCACTCAAACCACTGACCGGTCAAAAATGTATGTAGAATAATTTTTTCGGTCTACCCGCGTAACTTAATCCTTAAAAGGACTTTTTAACTCCTGGCGTTTTGGACAGATCTCACTGTCCATCTTCAGAGGCCTTATGTCTTGAGTTTTGTCTCAAACTGATCGCTTTTGCGTGTCTGTTCGGTCCAGAAATCGAAACCTTAGTGAGTGCTTATCAATCAACCAAGAAAATTTTTCTACATCTACACCCGTGAAAACCTTAACCGTAACATATGGCGTTCCAGCCACTTTTCCTTTCCAGTTGCATGGCGCTTTATCCATTTATCCCTTCCAGCATCAATATATTGTAATGTATGTATAGTACAAGAGGTTTTGTGAAAACGCTCCCCAAATTGAGTTCTAACGACAAATTATAAAACTATGTGACAGTCTTAAGTCTAAATCTTGTCAAGTTAACGCTATCTGCCTAAACAAAAAGGAATTCTCCACGCATGTCTATTGTTCCAATTATCCTGACTTACCTAGGAGGAACTGATGCGAATTAACGACATTAATTAGCACTCACAAGGCAGCGCGGCGCAGCGCAACTCTAGATGTCACTTTGTTGTCAAGTTATTACAGTATAATTAAGTTAATTCCGCCAACTACCTACCCCCCCCCTCACCGACCTGTTTCCATTTCCAATCTGAATTTTGTTGCGGGGTAATAAATCAGACTAGAATTTATGGCGGTGATTAAAATACCTACCTATTCAAGGAACATGATTATTATTCGTTTTTCTGACAAGTTCAAATTCAATGGTCAAACATTTTTTTAGAGAGTATTTAAAATGAATGGTGTGAAAATAAATAATATAAAGGATTTATTTTTGAAGTGAAACTTCCTTAGCCCCGGTAGAGTGATTTGAAATTAGGATGAGATGGAAATGACGCACTATGGCACCTGCGAAGCATCAAACTGTGCTCAAGGCTCTTATTGGTTGAGATATAAAACGGAAACCACGAAAGGTCTGCGATCATCGGCCGCTTTGTTTTTACGGGTCATCGGAATATAATGCCTCTCCAAGTGCGTCCCATAGAACAGCGGTATAGTGCGTCGCAAATCTCAGCGGCCAGTGAAATCCAGCGGACGGAGGTTCAAATCCTACGAAATCTAAAAAAATTAACATTTTTGTTTTTGTAAATCAATATCCAATCTTCAAACCATTTTAAAATAAACAGACAAAAGAAAGCGACATCTAGCGACTTTCTAGTTTCACTTCTTTCGCGTGTGAATTACACACTCTAAAACTTTTTATTTAGTTTAATTTATACGCTGATGATGCTTGTGTTAAACGAAACTAGTCGGTATTAAAAAAACGTAAAATAAATAAATTGTTATAAAAAAATTAGATAAATGTTTTTTTCATTATTTTTTTATTTTTATTAATTTAGCGCTATTCGATGTTCGGGAATTCGTTTATTTTTAGTAGTTTTTGGGCATTAACTCTATTATATTTTCTAATCATTTTTCTTGAAGTGTTCGTATGTCGGTACATTTTTGTTAAAATTATTAATTATACCATTAACTCTTACCATTTCTGTTACTGTTTAATTTTAAAGATAGTTTTAAGTTTGCTAGTTTGAAATGTATGTGTTGACATCAGCAGCAGATAAATAAAAATTGAGGTAGCTACAAATGTACATGCGAAGTAAAACTGAAAACAAAAGTATTATTTATTCTCTACCTACACAAATCCCAAAATGGTAATACGTATTACGGACGAGATATTCCTTCATTCGACTCTTCATAGTCTAAGATCCCGATATAAAACAACTTACACCGAGATGTTTATTTGATGAAACATGTTTTATATTTAATTTAATATGTCAATAAATATATTGCATGTGGGTTGCCTAACAAATTTTAGTACAAGGTATGATAAATTAATAATTTAAAACTTTTTTTTTTAACATTTCACCGGTTTGAGTGAATGTGTGCGACTGAGAGGTCCCAACCAACCATCCCATGCGGTAGAAGAGGACACAGCATAGCAGCTGTTTGAAGTCCGTCCATTTAAAGAAAGAGAGTGCGCATGCTATTGGTTTGTAGCAACCAGCCTTTGCTACGTCACGCTTTGGATTGCCCCCGAACCATATCGATGTTTCCAGAAGCGGCGCCTGTGTTCAAATATATGCAAGCGAAATTACTAGAGCTCCCGTCAGCCGTCTGGCATGGACGGTACGCGACTGAACAGTAGGTACCTAGTTCATCGGAACAGAGCTGCGGACCTACCGCTCACGCATTCCAGAAAAGGTACGAACCATTGTACGCTTGCAATGCACAGTTCCAGCGCTTTCGAGTAACTAGCCGAGTGATGATTTACTACCAATACTTCATTCGCCTGGCCATATAAAACGCGCCCAACAACAGCGAAAGGAGCAATGTTCATTCAACTTACCGAGCAGTCGCCTGTTCTATCTACAGGTTCCTACTGAGTACCTACAGGTTCTTGAAAATGAAAAGGATAGCGATAGACTCGTATATACTCTGCATCATTTTGGAGTAGTTTATTATTAAAATAGAGGAATAGTTATTACATTGGATAAGTTTTAAGATTTTCACGGCCAAAAGCATTTTCGTTATATGTTTTGGGGTGTTATGCCGTGTTGCGCTACCTCCTTCTTTAGCCAACATTTCGGACATCGTTGCAGTGTCCATCATCAGGGCAGATCCGGTAGATGTGTAATGTTTAGTCGTGAAGTGTGTGCTTATTTACTTCGAAGCGATACCGTGTCGCCAGCTCCACTAACTTTCACCAGTACAAAATAATCGTGACAAGCAGTGGCGTCATCGCCGCGGAACGGAATATAAAGTTCACTAAAACGTGGTATTTATGCTAGCCAGGGGCAAGTCCGTTTGCGAGATGCCGACAGAAGTGGCTCCATTTCTTAATGAATTCTAAAATTAGAAACCACAATGGTAAGAATTTAAGAAATAGAATTACAATGGTTAAAGCGAATTTAGTCAATGTAAATCAAAATGATTTACCACGAGCTTGCATTACTGTATACTTAGACATGTTTTTTTTTCTCTATTAATATAAAATGAAATTTCATTTCTCAATGCAATATTAACTCATGACAGAATATGTTCATTCATCGCGCTTCACGCATTTTAAATATTTCATACAGCGAATTTGACGCAATCAACACAGCAACCCACGTTTGTAAACCTAAAATCAATAAATAACACATTCATGCTACTCATTGCACAGAATAGAACCACCCCCTTCCTCTCCCTCCCACCACCCCTTCCCAAGAGGCTAATGTAACTCTTTTTTCTTTATGTGCACTAAATAATTCAGATACATCAGTGAAAGCCACTTATTGGTTGAATAGTTTACACATATTTTAGCGTACATTATTAAATATTATAACGGTTTGTTTTCCAAATAATTTTTTTTTAAATATTGAAAAATAATATTAAATTTAAAACTAATAAAATACTTAGTTTTAACCACTTTTATTGTTTTAAAAACCAACATGTTTCGTAAGCAATGCTTATATCATCAAGGTTAACTTCAAACCATTTAAGTACAACAATAGACTTAAAAATGCCAATGAATGGGCGGTAGGGTTGTGGGGGGGGGGGGGGGGGATAAGAGGACGTAATTTACAAAGGGAACAAATTCAATAATGGGTTATTTCAAAATATTATTTGGGTATTTATAATAGTTTAACTCATCATTATACTCTTTCTGATTTCCAAGATTTCGAGTTCGCTTAAATAGTTCGTCTAAAATTCATTAGCATTATAAAATGTAACCATTCTATTCCATAAGTTTTATGATTTTCACGGCCAAGAGCATTTTCGTTATTTGTTTTTGGGGTGTTATGCCGTGTTGCGCTACCTCCTTCTTTAGCCAACGTTTCGGACATCGTTGCAGTGTCCATCATCACGGCAGATCCGGCAGATCCGGTAGATGTGGTAGATGACACATCTACCGGATCTGCCCTGATGATGGACACTGCAACGATGTCCGAAACGTTGGCTAAAGAAGGAGGTAGCGCAACACGGCATTACACCCCAAAAACAAATAACGAAAATTCTATTCCAATATTAAAATCAAAAGTAGGGTAGACTCCTATAAAATAGCAAACTCCGAGAGACTTTGGTATTGTATCAGTAAGCAATGCATACGAAACATGCTGGTTTTAAATCAATAATAGGGGTTAAAAATAAGTATTTTGTTATTTTGCAAACATATTTATTTTTTTTTAACGAAAAGGAATAATTATTCCCGGGTAACGAATAAGCCCACAATATTTGACAATCTTTTACTACCGCCACAGTAAACTTTTTTTATAGTAATACCTCACAAGAGTCTCAGCTGCTCTCGTCTGGAGCCAGTGAGACTACGGCATCCCCAGTTGGGGTATGTTGCGAGGCGAAAGGTAGCGGGGAGGGGAACGAGACGGGGAAGAAGAAGGTGGGGAAGCACCCACCTGGCTATTCAGATTTGGTCACGAAACACGGATTATGCCATTTCAGTAACATTTCAATTTTGAGTCTTACACCAGGGTGAAACTGAGAGTATCTTCCTCTCTGGAACGTGCCGCAAATGTAATATACATTATATAATGAATAACAGATCACTTTGTTTAAACCAATATATTATAAACAATATCGACATGTTTCGATAACAATGTTATCTTCATCAGGATATGTTAATATAAAGAAAAATAAATGACAAACAAGTATACACAACTTAGAATAAACTATAACATAGACAAAATATTAAAAAGTAGAGGTGATTAATTACTTACAAATCATAAAAAATAGTTATACAAAATTAAATATAAAAATTATTTATGGAAAAATAAAATTGCATTTGGATAATAAAAAACTTTTAAGAACAAATAATTAAATTAATTAGTCTAAATCAAAAAATCAATAATTATAATTAATTGTAAGTATTAATTAGAAAATAAATTTAAAAGATGGCTATTTTAAAAAAAATGTTTGGTTATTTATAATATTTAATTTACTGTTAATGCTTTTTATAATTTCTAAAATTTCTAAATTATCCAATTGTATGCCCTTAGTGTTAGTATGTAAAATTTTAAGACCTGGATTAATGTCAAAAGAATGACTTGTTTCCAAAATATGTTTGGCAAATTCAGAATAATAATTATTATTTAAACGTCGTATATGTTCCTTAACTCTAATGTTAAAATTTCTAGAAGTTTTTCCAATATAAAAAAGTTACAATCATTAAAAATTAATTTATAAACCCCAGATTTGTTAAAAAAATCACATTTATCCTTATTATTAAATACATAATTTGTTAATTTGTTATTTGTATAAAAAACTGGCTGTACAATTTGGCATGTTTTTAATAATTAAATTTGAAATGTTATTATTTAAAAATAAAATTTTTCTCTTTATAGTTTATTCTAATTTGTCTATACTTGTTTGTCATTTATTTTTCCTTATATTAACATATCCTGATGAAGATAGCATTGTTATCGAAACATGTAGATATTTTTTGAGGAAAATAATTTCCCTCAGGGCCAATATCATCTTGCTTCTGTGTGGAGGGTTTTTTTAAGGAAAGGAAGCAGAGAAGAGTTCTGGGAAGGAAAAGGGTTTAAGGGGTGGGTTGGAATCTGGGGTTCAGTGTGTCCTGGTCATCCGCCTCCAAGACCTAGACAAACCTCACCCCATGAACCCGGACACCCCTGCTAAGTCACCAAACGTAGCGAATCACTTGGGGTGACCTATGGCGGAGGTGTTGGTTATCCAATAAAGGTTCCCGGGCGGCAGTACCCATTCCCGCCTCCCAAATTGTTATGAATATGTTATTGAATATGTTATTTGTGTGATGGAGGACTTATCAGCCGAGGAATTGAACTCACTATGCGACGTCTGGATGGGAACCAGACGCGAAGTCTACTCAACTACTGACCGGTCATGCCAAAATGCATTTTACTTATTTACTAAGTAAACGCCACTGATAAATTATTGTTGTTATAGAAATATGAAACAATACAACTTTGTAAAAACCACTTATATAATGTGCAAATCCGACCGGTTTGGGAACAAACGTTCCTTTGTGAGGGAAAGCTTATACTAATTTGACAGTTTCGAACAATGTTTTATTATGGTAGGGGGTGGAGCCGTTGTTAGTTAATAATGTAGATTGGGTGGGTAGGTATTAGTGTAGAGTGGGTGGCTAGGGGAACAAATCCATGATTGGGCTGTATGACAATATTTTTTGTTTGTTGATAATAGATTCATTATTTTTAAGGGATTTTTTAATTTCCAAAGCTTCTTAGTTATCTAAACGTTATTATATTAAATTATTCTAATTAATTTCATACCAACCGTAGTTCATATTATAATACAAATTATGTAATAAAACTGCCAACCTTGTGCAAATCGCAAGTGCTCCCCACGGTTTAATTTGGCAGCCATCTCTGGTTTGGAGCCCCAAATACCTAGAAAAAATTCTCGACTATGCAGAAATGGGCGGTCCGTTTGATAGATTCTTCTATCTTAACAAACGGATCGCAATCTTTAGGGCACAAGATGCTCCGAGGAACAGTGGGGAATCGCGCTGTAATTATAATAAGTAATAATTATTTAAAAAATCGTTTACAAAATAAATCAAAAAAGTTTCACTTTTTGCAAGAAACCCTTCCACAACGATTTGACAGGTTTTTTCTGACGATTGCTCATTAAAATTTGATGATGGCAACGATGTATTATTGCTGACCTCTACGCTTGTTTGAAATAATCATCCCTGTAAAGCATTTAGCAACACTATCGAGTCTCTGCTTTTAAATAGATTTCAACCTTTTAATATAATTACATCAACCCCACCGTGAAGGAAAGTAGGTACTTACTAAATATTAATTCTTTTTTCAAAAACATCCACCAATTTAAAAATGCATTAGGAACTCGCTCAATGTTAAGGGGTGTTTTTTGTATGAAAAATTCAGATTATTTTATCCCTCCGCTGGGAAAAGCTTCAGAATTAACCTTCGGGAAAGCGCTATCAAATTTACACTTGCCGGATAATGAAAAAGGCCCTCATCAACAGACTACAGCGATGTACGAAGTACTGTGTTATTTTTGACGTAATCTAATAACCTATTTATATCCAATCACTCAAAAAAAGTTCTGTCCATAGTGATTGATGGTAACTGAACTTTAACTGTGGGAATAAAACTTTTAGCCATGTAGAAAAAAACATAACTTATTTACTTTGAGGGGATATTCTAGTCTAATAGAGAACTCCAGTGAAATTTAGTTTTTTTAATGAATAATGACCTTCTAACTTAAATAACTGCATTTTTATTTTAAGAGTTAGTTTTAATAGTTAAAATAATTGTAAAAAGTTTTAATTTTTCAAGACCCCCCGAAAACCATCGTACATATGGTCAATCGTGTGATGTCATCACTCCTGAAAAATTACTACAGGATCGGGCAATCAACTGATCAACTGCCGCCATTTTGAATTCCGTTGTTCGAAGTATTCTTCCTAAAAGTAGCGTTACTATTTTTTTTGTAAAATAGTTTTTGAATATGTTCAATAACAGAGATAAACTAATAAGCGGTACCTTTATTTTTTAAATATAATTTAGGCCTAAATAATGTTTCAATAAACACAACAACTAAATCTCTATTAACAGTATGTAATTAAAGGAATAATATTAATACGATGGCTTGTGTCATATCATACATTCCCATACAACGGCTTTACGGTGATGTCACGTCACGTCGAACAGTGACGTCACCACTTAAATTTTAAAAACGCCAACTTGATGGCGTGTTTTTGCGACCCGATTAAAAATGGACTTTTTAATAATTTTTAAAAACTCTGATTTTAATATTATTAAATAAAACTAATATATTCAGAATCAGTGTTTATTGGTCTGTATGAACATATTTTTTTAAAGCCTTAATATTACTCACTGGAGTGCCTAATTATAGGTATTTTTTCAGGTGCAATAAAAAAAACAATAATCTTTTTAATAGTCATTATTATCTCACCAAATATTTATTAAACATTAAAGAATACATAAAAAAATCAAACGAAAAAATTATAAATTCGAAAAGTTACAGGGTGTTGAAGTGGGGGGTCTCAAAAAAATGGCGCGCCTGGTAGACACTATTGCAACCCTTCTAGTAATTTGAAAAAAAAAACAAATTAAGTCTTAATCTAAAAAAATGCTGCTATGGCCCGAACTAAGGAAAAGTAAAAACATTTTTTTTTCGCAAAATGGCGGCTGTATGAAATAAAAGTACATTTTTTACCAGTTTTTGAGATTTCCGAATTTAAAAAAAATAGTAAATTTTAAATTTTGTTCAAAAGTTTTAGTTATCTCGATAGAGTAATGTATATAGAAGGCTCACACCAAATTTTTAATTGGTTTAGTAGAACTTGATATATCGTGTCAACCGTCTCGAAAAAAGTAGTTTGGAGTTACACGCATTTATAGTTTTGCTCTTTTTAGATTCTAGTTTGATTCCATCTAAACCGATCGAACTAAAATAGCTATGACTTTTAAAATAATTCGAATTTTGAAGAGTTAATATCGAAATAAGAAGATTTTTTTTCTATACTAGAATACTCCCTTAATTAGTTTAGATACTTATATTTCTTGTAAATCAAGTTTTAGATTATTACCATTGTTGCATCTAAAACTGCTTGTGAATTACAGCTTTAGATAGAATGTAAATACTAAAAACGAAACGAGACGAAATGGTGATGGCTGGAATTCGATGATAGTATGTGTAGGAAAAACAAGGCATGCACGGAAAAAGGAATGACCAATCACTTAACACTGTATTTCTGCGAAGGAGCACACGACAACCACACTAGAGTTACATAGATCCACCACGATACCTCGTTCAATTATTGCCACAAGAAAAGATTGGCACAAAACCAAATTATATACATCCAAGATAGTCGAATTAATTCTTTTTACTTAAAACCGAGAATATGTACACGAAAATCACCAACGACTTGCTTCCAAGGTAGGCCCAATTCTTCTTCCTTTTTCAAAATAAATGCACTCGAATTTTCAATATTTTTCTAGCAAATTTTCTTGCAAAGTTTCAAATTTCAAATTATTTTCAAGGAAGGTAATGGTTATTTAATAGATGGGTTTCGGGATATAAACTGGATAAATGTTCATATTCCCATTTTAAACTAAAAATAAGGAAAATTGTTAATTTTATTACCAAATATAAATAAGCCATTAAATCGATTCTATTACGTTTGAGCTCCCAACAGTTGTCCCCCTGGTAGTTGATGGGACAATTATTGATCATCTGGGTAGTTAATCCCCCGGAGACCTGAACCTTCAAAGAAGTAATTTATTGTTTCTTTACGCGATAGGTTTATTTTTAAAATTTTTAATTTTAAACCTCACCGGGACCGGGCTGTGTTGAGGTTGATAATTTTAAGAGTATAAAGGTGATAATAATAACACAAAATAATAATACTCGTAGGTATGGAAAGAAAAATATTGTTCCATTAACCTTCCAGTAGTCGCACCCTTGCGCCGAACATAAACAGTCGTGCGCGGTCTGTGATTCCGCAACCTTTGGCGTCTGGTTCTATAAGACGACTGAATATTTTTAATGATATTTCATATAACATTGTCGTTTATTCATATAAATAATAAATTAAAAAATAAAACATTAATTGGTAATCACTTTTTAATTCGTACTTAATGCCTTTGAAATTCTCAATTTTTTAGATATCTGACACAAAACAACGCTATAAATCAACATAATAACAAAACAAGATAAAATTTTACGACTACCGTTGTGCGTATAATGTATTTATGTGAAATAAAAGTAAGTTCTAAATGATATGATACAAATATCATGAAAGAATCGCCCAGCTCTCAATATTATTCAAGAGATTTTTCAAGTACACAACGAGTCGCATGTGGAATCTGAGACCGCAAATATAAACAAAAGAACACGTGCGTTTGCAACGAATGTCACTGGGGTACTGAGGGGACGTACTTCACCCCCCGAGTATATCATGGAAGTGCAATTGTCTATTGTTTATAGTTAGTGAAAAATCAATAAAATAAGTTCGCTGCGATCTCAAAGACCACGCGCAACGAAGCGCCGAAAGGTTAATGTTTCATACAGGTAATGGGTCTTTATTAAACTGTAGGAATCTTAGAGTGATAATGTAGATCTTATATAGATTATGTTATCACGTAGGGTGACCATGTGTTAAATAGCAAATTTATCACTCTTTTCTTCTATTGTACTTCCTCTCTGATAAGGTAATCAGATATAAACTATATGCAGCCGTATAAATAAAGTCGATATTTTAATATTTCGAATCGCCGTAGTGCAAAAAAGTTGCTCTCTATAATAAGAAGAACAAATAAATTATAACACACTATGATAATAATAAAGAAGAAGTTTGTAGAAATTGACAAAATCAATATTTATTTTTTTTTTAATTTACGATCAACACGCTACTTGTATTTTTTATTATGATTTTGTTGTGGTACAACAAATTTATGTAAATTAAAATACACATCAAATATACAAATCCGAAAAATCGAAGTTTGTCTTGAGTATGCACTTATATATAAAGTGTACCCTCTATCTGGTACAATACTCAGATTGCTCTAAAACACCACCAAATCAATTATAACGCAGAAAAATTTGTAGTAAGTTAAGCGAAGGCCAAACCAGCGCGATCATTTTTCGTCCGCGATGGTGTGCACGGTGGTGTCCTATGTGCGTGCAGAAACCGTTCACACCAAACTCCAAACTAGCGATCAACAAGCGTCCGTGGAACGTTCAAATCGTTAATCGTGCGGTGTAGCTCGGAGGGGGAACTATTTACATAATTATGTTTGGAGACGAATTCAGTGAATCTGAAGAAGAAATGTTACCTCTAGCGGTTATTGCAGAAGATGAAGAGAGTAATGCACCAGGGTGGTCACAAGGTATAAGGTGAAAAAATATTTTCGTCCTAATGCCAGCGAGAATAATGGTAATGGGTAATGTTGCGATCTTTAAGTTTTATTCTAATCACTTTTGTTGTTAAAACGTTTATATTTAAAGATATCTATTATTTTACAAGACCGGACATGATCCAAATAAGTCGCCTTATTCCCTTAAAAGGTCGGATTTGTTACAAAAGAGCTATTGCCAAGGACCCTTTCTTCAGAGAATCCCTAACTGGAGTGTCATAAACCTGGGGTTTTCCCACTCTTTCAAAAGTGTGAGGAAGAGGTTAGAGGGCTTTAGTTAACGTTTGATTTTCAAACAGTGCATGTCATTCTGAACATGATTAAACAACGTTTTTCTAGTGAGTTTTTTCTTATAGAGGTTAGTGGGACTATGTCTTCTACAGCATTAACGAGCCATGCTCGTACAGGTTTGACTTCAAGGCAGAAAGAAATGGTGTATTTAATTGGCCACATGTCTCATCAAATCACTGGCAGTAAATTACCATCTAATTGTCAAGTTTTAGGCAGCTTTTTTTATAATATATGGCAAGTGAAATTGAACACCAGAGATGCTGCAAGACTTACAATACAGGAAGTTGTAATTTTTTGGGAGAAAGCTAAGATACCAACCAGACACTTTAAAGATTGTGTTGAAAAGCTTTAAAAACTGTGCGAAGAGTGGAGAAAACTACAAAAAAACGCTAACAGATCTAAAATCACAGCTCAAAATAAAAAAAATAGAAGCTTTCAAGTCAGCACTTGATGACCTTTTGATATTGCTCATCAGGATGCATTAAAAAACAATGTTGAAGAATTCAAGCAGTTTTTGTTACTCCAGAGAAAAAAAGGACGTCCTGGCTGCGTGGGAGGCGTTGATATGAATTTCGTAAAAGCACAACGAAGAGAAAAGAAACGAGCAGCTGAGATGGCGAGATTGGAAAAATCACAAAACAAAGTAGGTTAGTAGAGTTTTTCTCTCTTTTTTTCACGTTTTCCCTATTCTTTTTCTCTTGAGATTATTTGATTTGATTTCTATTCCGTGAGTGCTTTGCTGCTTGTTACCGCTTAATGGGTTTTTTGCCTTTTTTTAGAAGATGTAAATTTAATCGCACAACTGGAATCTTCAACAAGCAGTACATCAGAAGAAGAGGAACAAGAAGAGTTGGAGGTGAATTTTCCCGACACAGAGGAAGGAGAACCAGAAATAAAGAAAAAGAAGTACGCTAGAGGAAGTGAAGAGATTATTACCGAAAAATTGGCTTTATTGTTAGATAGATGTAGAATTTCAGA
The DNA here is from genome assembly GCA_929108145.2 of Limnephilus rhombicus. Lineage (NCBI taxonomy): Eukaryota > Metazoa > Arthropoda > Insecta > Trichoptera > Limnephilidae > Limnephilus > Limnephilus rhombicus. Next base: position 12,403,385 of record OV815292.1, on the reverse strand, counting down.
TAGAGACGCAGTTCGAATAATATCGATAGGTTTTGACTCACAGAATTTGATTGTAAGTAAAAGTGTAATACGACTTCGCAGACAGCTATTCCGAAAACAAAGGACTGAGCTTATCAAACATAGATTCAAAAATTCCGATTTAGAAGGAGTTGTTGTACACTGGGACGGAAAATTACTTCAAGATATTTTGAGTAAAGAAAATGTAGAAAGGGTAGCGGTTTTGATTAGTTGTGGGGATGAAGAACAGTTGATAGGAGTTCCTCAGTTTGAAAATGGTACGGGAATTACTTAGGCAAAAGCAGTATTTTCAGCAGTCGAAGAGTGGGGGGCAGTTGAAAAAATCCAGGCAATGTGTTTTGATACCACTGCGGTAAATACTGGTCGCCTCAACGGAACTTGCGTTTTGTTGGAGCAATTATTAGAGGAAAATCTACTTTATTTAGCATTTCGCCACCATTTTTTAGAAATTATTCTCAAATCAGTTTTTGATTTAAAAACGGGCACAACTACTGAACCCCACTCAAATATTTTTTTTAAAGTTTCAGACTAGATGGTCGAAGCTAGAGAAGACAAAATTCAAAAATGCTATTGAAGATAAAAATATTAGACATAAAATAGGGAATTCAGATGAAATATAATTTTTTCTTACAGAACAATTAAAAAACCAACAGCCAAGGGATGATTACAAAGAATTAATTCAACTTTCGTTAATTGTGTTAGGACGTATTTCCCCAAAAGACATTTTTTTATAAATTAATATAAAGTGAAACCGGTCGGTTCATAAATTAATAAATCTCGTGGTTTTAAACAAAAAAGTATTTTATTTTATTAAATATGTCAAACCACAAAGTGATTGCTTTCTACAATAATATTTTTATAGATGAGGCACGGGTTAACCTCATCAAATTGAGCTGAAACTTCACCAATCTCATTTCTTAGCCAATTGGCAACTTTTAGGGGGGTCCCCCCAAAAAAATTCCAACATTGATTTCTTGTGACCACACTAGTAATGCACGGTATGATTGTGGTAGAATATTTTAGCTAAAATAAGTTTACGTCTGCTGTCTAATGAAAAGGGTAAAATGATTTATTTTTCAGAAAAAATAATAGGATTTGGATCCATGACATTAATAAAACTAGAGAATCAGAGGGTGAATTCCATACCTTGCGACCGCAATTACTTCTATATGAAAAGCGTTTCTACATATACTATAAAAGTTTCAATGAACTCCTTGATATGTTTAGGGATGGTATTAAGAAAGAGTACACCAATTATTATCGTTTCCCTCTATCACCAGAAGAAAGACCTGCTATAACTTTGAGGTTAGTATGGGTACATAATAAAGACACACAAAGAATTCATTTAATCGTTTAATTGTGCACAGATTATTAAAAAAAACACACACCTTTTCAATTATTAAGGGCTGAAGTGACCATAATAAGTTGCAACACTTTGATTTGAAATATCAAGTAAAGGGGGGTATTAGCGGCAGTCAACAAGAATCTAATAACAACTAGAAAATCATCTTGGGAAAGTGACGGTGAAGATTTATGGTTAGCTATAAAACTGCATGAATATTCAAACTCGTTCATCTATATATGTGTTCTGTACATTCCCCCCAATTTATCTGTTGATGATTACTGTAATCGAATCAAAAATATTCAGGATATTTATTTGCAACATATTAATTCCAAATCTCAATTTATAATCATTGGTGATTTTAATATACCTGAAATTAAATGGACACCTGACATAACATATAATAACATAATACTAGCTCCATCCAATTATTTTAGTCACAAAGCTCATTCCCTTGTCAATTTGGCCTCAATGTGCAACCTTCACCAATTTAATTATTTACCTAACAAAAATTTTAATATTCTTGACCTTGTTCTTTCCGATAAAACCAATATTAATATTTCAACGACAGCTAACTTATCAAAAATTGATCACCATCATCCCTGTTTTGAAATAAATGTAAGTCTAGAAAAAATGCAATTCCTACAAGAAAATCACTCTCCCGTAAAATACAACTTCAAAAAAGGTAATTATGAAGGATGTTGTCATGATCTAACAAATGTAAACTGGATCTCACTTTTTAACAACTGTCATCTCAATAATAAGGTACAGTTATTCTACAATACACTATGGGATATTATAGACAAGCACATTCCAAAAAAAAAAACATACGTAAGAAATCACTATCCCAATTGGTTTAGCGAATCTCTAATAATGCTCCTCAAAGAGAAAAATAAAGTAAGACTTCGGGCTAAAAAATATAACAACCCGATAGACTATTCCGAGTTTGCTACTCTTAGAAAAAGATAAAAAAAATGCTAAAAGAATGCTACACATCCTACATCAATCTAGTTGAGCGTGGGATAAAAGATAATGTTAAGGCTTTCTGGGCTTATTCTAAATCATTGCGTAATTCAAATTCGATTCCAAAAACAATGCATATGGATTCTATGATTGCAAACAATGGACAGCAGATTGCCAATATGTTCTCTAATTATTTTGGATCGGTTTATACTCAGTCGAATCCCACATCAAATACTTCCGGACTGAATGTTCCTCAATTCAACCAATTTAATCTTAGTAAACTTAACGTAAGCATGGGAACTATCAAATCTTGTTTAGAAAGCATTGATATACATAAAGGCCCAGGACCAGATAAAATACCTCCTTTGTTTGTAAGATGTTGCTCTAGCGCGTTGATTAAGCCACTTTTCATTATATTTAATGAATCATTATCTACGGGAACTTTCCCAGATTTGTGGAAAAATGCACATATTGTCCCAATACATAAATCTGGCGATCAATCTTCTGTGAAAAATTATCGACCAATTAGTATATTATCATGTTTTTGCAAAAGCCTTTGAATCTATAATCTATAGTTCCATATTCGCACACTTTAAACCACAATTATGCATCAATCAACATGGATTTGTTCCTAACAGATCCACAAATTCCAATCTTCTCGATTTCTGTGATTATGTTTGCAATGCGTTTAATGAAAGAACTCAGGTAGATGCTATTTACACAGATTTTTAAAAGGCTTTTGATAAAGTAAATCATTTTATTTTACTACAGAAGCTTGGTCGTATAGGTATTCACGGTGATCTATTTAGATGGCTTAAATCCTATTTTTAAAACAGAACACAGCTCGTTCTTATAAATGGGTATGAGTCACCTCCCGTAATTGTAACCTCTGGTGTACCCCAAGGGTCCAATCTTGGCCCTCTGCTTTTCTTAATTTTCATTAATGACCTAGGCCCCATGTTACGCTGTGATTTTGTTTTATTTGCCGATGATTTAAAGATTGACCGTAAAATTTCCAATTATTCTGACCAAGTTATGCTTCAAGAAGACCTTTTCACACTACATAACTGGTGTATTCAGAATGATATGTTTTTAAATATTGAAAAAGGTTACATTATGACTTTCAGCCGTAACAGAATGCAAAAAGATTATGCATATTCCATAAATAATGCTCGATTAAATGCAGTTACAACCATCAGAGATTTAGGAATCATTCTTGATTCAAAATTTAAATTTGATGTACACGTCAGTGATATCGCGACTAAATCCTTGAAAATGATGGGGTTTATACATAGAATATCTAAACCATTTAAAAAACCCCAATCCATTATAACCCTATACAACTCATTGGTAAGAAGCAAATTAGAATATGGTAGTGTTATCTGGAATCCACACTACTTAAAATATTCAAAAACTATTGAATCTGTGCAAAAAAAAATTCTGAGATTGTTATCATTTAAACTTGGACTAAATGCCTTACTCCAATCTTACGAGGAACGACTCCAATATTTTAAGTTTACAACTCTGGAAAAAAGAAGAAAAGTTGCTGACTTAATGAGTCTATACAAAATCATTCATGATAAGCTTGAAACAACTCACTGTCTGAGCAATATTCTTATTAAGGTCCCCAATAGACGTAATTTAAGGAATCAGAATATATTTCATCTTGAATTATTTAAAAACAATATTGCATACTTTAATCCACTGTCTCGGATGTGTCGACTGTATAATTCCATTGAATGTAACCATATAGACATCTATGCAAATAGTCTCGCTTACTTTAAAAAGCAAATTAACAATAGACTAACCTAACATGTAATTGAGAATTGAAAATACTTATCTTAATACTTATCTTGAACTTGAATGTGAATGGCTGTTCTTCACTCTATTTGTACTTTACTTTTTTTGTTTTTCTGTTTTTTTACATAGTTTATCGATCTTTTTTATCTTTGTCATCTCTATATTGTATCATCACTATTTTTGTTATCTCTTTTTATACCTCCGTTTATATTTTGATATTCCTAATTTCTGTTAACAACTATTAAACTGTGCATTCTGTGAACATTTTTAAGTGGACTATTAACATGTACGCTTTTCACAATGCTAATCCAATGACTTTTTTCTGTTAATACTCTGTAAATGTTCCAAAACAATAAATAAATAAACTTTAATTCATAAAAACGTTAGGTATATATTTTTTTCTTTATTTAATAAAAGTGTAAATTAAATGTTAATTCATAAAAATGTATATCTTATAAAAATAAATATATTTTTCCATAACTTACCTCTCAATCCCAATATTTCTCCTATTTCTTTCCAAACTTGATCCATCTTTCTATTATTTTTATATTATCGATGTGAAGTGTTGTAAAGTAAGCGATGCTTGCTAATTTTGTTGATTTTTTTTTTTCAGTATTTGTGTCCGACATCATAAAAATACTATCAAATCAGAAACAAAAACGTCGCGTGCAGCGTGGAAACTCTGCAAGCAGCAACTGGTCGCGGACGCACGCCGCGGTCAATCAGATAACGTCGCGTCGATGTGAACACGTTGCTACGAGTTCGTCAGAGTTCGTACTCAACATCTGATCGCCACCGTGCACGGGATCGCGGACGCACTTTGAACGCGCCGGTTTGGCCTTAGTTTAAAACAAAATGTTGATGTTATGCCTCCCAGTATTATTTTAAAGCATGTTTATACATATTAAATACAGATACGCATAAATAATATTTAATCTACAATTTGGAAGGAGGGGAATGGGTACCACAGCCCCGGGAACCATTTATTGGATAACCAACACCTGTGCCATAGGTCACCCCAAAGTAGTTCGCTAAGTTTGGTTCATGGGGTGAGATATTTCTAGGTCTTGCCAGCACATGCGTTTGCCCACCAACTGCGTGGCGGGCGGGATCATTTTTTATTATTTTTTTATTATTTGTTTTTATTCAGTTTAAACTTTCGGTATAATTTTTAAGCTGAGTTTGAAATTTTTTTATAATACTATTTATGTTTCAAATTTTTTTGAATGGTGAATTAAAAAAAATAACTCAGAGTTATTTATTATTCAACTGTCCTTTATTTTTTTTTAATTTTGGACCATACCTTATTCCTTCCCAGAACTTATGTCCTTCCTTTCCATAAAAATATCCTCCAATTTCATTGCGAAAAAGCTCTTGCAGTAAAAACAAAGTTTATTATAAAGCATCCATGAGAGAATCAGCCGCTAAATGAGAGGCCGAAGAGAAAAGTGTGGCACTATAAGTCAGCAGATTGGTTCGGTCTGCGGGCACATTTTAATGCTTTCCCGTGGTCAGCTGTCTGTTTTCGGACTTCGGATCCTTCAAGATGTGTCCAGGAAATTGGTGAAGTCATCACATCCGCGATGGATGGCTTCATCCCATCTACTGTTAAGGAAACTGGTGTAGGCTCAAAGCCGTGGTTCAGTCGCCAATGCGCTGAAGCAGTGCGACGAAAAAACGCGGCTTACCGAGCCTACAACACATCTAGAACATCCGAAGACAGAACAGCTTACAACAAAATGGCAAAGGAAACCAAGAGAATCGTAAATAGGTCAAAATTGGAGCACGACCTGCAGATCAGCAGAAAGCTGGCTGCATGCCCGCATGGCAGCAGGCAATTCTGGTCGCTTGCGGGCGCAACAGGCCGCAATTTCTGCAAATCCAGTCTGCCACCTCTCACCAGACCTGACGGCTCACTAGCAAACACCGCCACCGAAAAGGCAAACTTATTAGGTAAAATGTTTGCGCATAACTCAACCCTCGATGACCAAGGTGCTGTCCCGACGTCGGTTCCTCACTGCGGTTTTCGTATGAAAAAGCTGAGGATCCGGCATCGGGAAGTACTCCATGTTTTACGAGGGCTAGATGTTAATAAAGCTAGTGGGCCTGATGGAATACCTGCCCTGGTACTGCAGAGGTGCGCTGCAGAAATACATCCAATTTTGACGAAGCTTTTTAAAATGTCCCTGAAGACTGGCTCTGTGCCCTCTGGTTTGAAAAAAGCGGTTATCCATCCTATTCCAAAGAAGGGTGACCGCTCCAACCTAGCCAACTACCGCCCCATAGTGATCACATCAGTTCTGTCTAAGGCGATGGAACGTGTGATCAACGACAAACTGCTCACATACCTCGAGAAGAACAAAATTATTAACGACCGTCAATACGGATTCCGGCGGAACCGCTCGTGCGGTGATCTTCTCGCGTATGTGACGCATGTTTGGGGGCGGTGCCTGGAACGTTTTGGTGAGACCCAAACGGTTGCACTGGACATTTCCAAGGCCTTTGACCGGGTTTGGCACCGAGGACTTGTCTACAAACTGCCTTCTTACGGACTTCCCGCATCCTTGTGTATGTGGATTGCCGACTTTTTGAGTGAGAGGTCGATTCAGACGGTAATCGACGGTTTCATCTCTTACTCACACTTGATAAATGCTGGCGTCCCACAGGGATCGGTTCTGTCTCCGACTTTGTTTTTGTTGCACATCAACGACCTTTTGTCATGTGCACCAATTCACTGTTACGCGGATGACAGTACAGTCCATGATAGCTTTTTGTTTGACAAGCCCCAAAGGGCTCACAAACTCCAACGGCTCGGAGGGCTTTGAAGCAAAGAATGGACAGTTACCTCGAGAGTGTTTTCTCTTGGGGTAAAAATAATATTACCTTTGTGCTATGCATAAAAATCTTGTCTTAAACGTTAGTTTAACAATTTAAAATAATAATTAAAAATAATCTCGTTGAATTTAATGTTTCAAAAGACCCAATCTTGTCTGATTACGTTTAAAAGGGATCGAAATGAATATCTAGTATCCGTCAACGGAAACAATCTTCCGAACAGGCCCTCCATTGATATGCTTGGTGTAACCCTAAGTGACCAGCTCAGGTATGGGGGCTCCATCGAAGCCAGAGTAAAGTTAGCCTCCCAAAAACTGGGCGTACTGTACAGGGCCCACAGATACTTTAATAGTTCACAACTGCGAACCCTGTACAAATCACAAGTGTGCCCCACGGTTGAATTTGGCAGCCACCTCTGGTCTGGAGCTCCAAAATACCTGAAAAATACCCTCGACTCTGTGCAGAAACGGGCGGTCCGTTTAATAGATTCTCCCATCTTAACAGACGGATTGCAATCTTTAGAGCACAGGCGTCGAGTGGGAATGCTATCCTTGTTCTACCGGTATTACAATGGAAGATGCTCCGAGGAACTAGCATCATTGATCCCTTCGGCACAGGTGCATAGACGGGAAACACGCCAAACGCGTGCCCAACATTTGTACACGGTTGACATTTGTCACATGAGAACGGGTTGTTTCTTCGACTCGTTCTTGTGTTCAACAGCTCGGCTGTGGAATGATTTGCCGGTTTCTGTGTTTCCTCCTTCCTATAACATGGGTCTTTTCAAGACCAATGTTCATTCCTTCCTCTCCTCAAAAATACCCTCCACACAGCATCCCAGATGACATACGCCCTGAGGGAAATTATTTTCCTCAGGGTCTCCTGTGTGGAGTAATGTAAAAAAAAAAATCCATATTATGTGAAAACAAGTTAACGCACGTTTAACACATTACAATATTGTCGATTTTTTATAATACATGCAAATATATTATTTTAATCTACGTTTTATAGAACCTCTTTAATAGTCTACCTACATATATATGACGCAAGTGCTTACGTTAATTGTGTTTTTACTTGAAAAGGTTAAACATTACGCTTACGTAACATTACTGTTTTCAGAGAATCGTCGGGATATTATTTTAAACGAAATTTGGGTAACCTGAAATAACGTTGGAAATTTCTTATTGTCTTTTATTTAATAATATTTAACAAGAAAAATAAGAATACCTTTTGCGTGCTTTGAAACACATACATTAATTAAACATTGTTGTTGTTGTATACATTCCATACGATATGATATTTTATGTGGTGACTCGACAATTCGTCCTGCGACAATTCATCCGGCGACAGTTCATCCTGCGACAGTTCATCCGGCCGACAGTTCATCCTGCCGACAGTTCATCCTGCCGACAGTTCATCCCGGCGACAATTCATCCTGCCTGATCATTTAGAAGATTTTTATTTTTATTTTTATTTTTTTTTTTATTAAGGAGAAAATACAGATACAGACGTCAATTGACAAGAATATACAAAACTATTAATAGAGAATTCGCCTGCATCCAAACTATTTCTCACGAATTAACATTGACAGCAGATAAAAACATATACAAATATTTTTACCGTTAAATACGGAAAAGACGTATGTATATATACATAAGTAAATATTATTTTACAGAGAGATGAAAAAAAATGCGCAATATCCTTATAAAAGTTTACAAATTGTTTTTGGAAAAATTTTGATGGTAAGACCAAATATATATATAGATAAAAAATAATGTCATACAGAAATTTAAAAAAAAAAAAGGTAGTTAAAATTATAAACCAAGCAATGTCTAAGGTATTGTACTTTGTAGGAAAACGGCCTTCAATTTTCTACTAAAAGTACTGCGTGTATCAAAAAATAAGTCGGAATCCTTGATGTTTTGATTTTGATTAAACGATTCGCACATTCTTCTGATTGGATCCCTGACACCAGCATTTGTACGCGTCCGGCTAATGTGGAATAAGTCGTTAAGCCTTGTTACTCTGGGTGGTATTTTGAAGTTTATTAGTTTCAGTAGGTCAGGAAAGTCGATAAAGTTATTGCAGATTTTATAAAGCGTCATGAGGTCAAGGTATGTTCGCCGGTTAGTTAGAGTGGTGACGTTATAATTCGAGAGCATATTTATGTACCCCCGTTTAGGTGCGCTCATTCTGTAATTGAGGTATTGCAGAAATTTCTTTTGAATACTTTCAATGTTGACTTTATAGACACCGTAAAGTGGTGTCCATATGGAGGTGCAGTATTCAAGTTGAGAACGGACCAGCGTGTAGTAAAGTAGAAGATAAGTTTCAGGTTTTCGAAATTCGCGGCTGTTTCTGATGACAAATCCTAGCATGCGGTAAGCTTTATTCACAATGTTCTCAATGTGCGCATCGAAATGGAGTTTAGAATCAAAAAGTACGCCTAGATCTTTTATACAGTAAACGCGCTCGAGTAAATAGTTACCAATACAATAATTGTGTATAATAGCGTTGTGATTTTTAGTGAAGCTTATTTGTTTACATTTGTTGTAACTTAGGTAAATTTTGTTTTCATTGCAAAATGCTTCGAACCTTACTAAGTCGCTTTGGATGAGCAGACAATCGTTTAAATTCCTAACAATGGCAAATATTTTTATATCATCGGCGTACAAAAGAAATAAATAATGCATGAAACATTTAGTAACAGTGTTAATAAAAAGTATAAATAACAGTGGACCCAGGATTGACCCCTGTGGTACGCCAGAGGTAACTGGTTCCCACGTAGAAGTATGTCCTCGTAATGATACAGCTTGCTGTCTTTTTGTCAAATATGAGACAAACCAACGTAATAAGTTTCCCCTAATTCCATTGAACATTATTTTTTTAATAAGAATAAGGTGGTCAACCTTGTCGAAAGCTTTTTTGAAATCGCAGTATATTGCATCTACCTGGTGGCCTCGATCCATGCTAGTGAATAAGAAATTTGAGTAAATTAGTAAATTACTCATGGTAGATTTGCCTTTTACAAACCCGTGTTGTTGTTCTGTAATTTTGGCGGCAAGCTGGGGATATATATTATCATGGACAAGTCTTTCCAAGAGTTTAGGGATCGCCGAGAGAATGGATATTGGCCTATTTATTTATTTATTTTTTATTTATTATTAGTTTCAATAGCAAGGTTTGTACATGTATGTATAATGTATAGTATAAGTATAGATTCTTTTTTTTTTTTCACAGACCTCCTCACTAGGATTTCTTGTTCTGAGGTGGTCTGTAGTTTTTTTTTAAATATTTGTATTTGGTTATGGATTGTCTTTATATCGTCTTCACGATGTTTGTAATTTTATTATCACTTTGATCTCTCAGCCATGTTTTGACTTTTGTTTTAAATATATTCATTTCCTTTATATTTTTGATTTGATCTGGTAGAGCATTGTATAATTTCATAGCATGGAATTTATTATTTCTCTGTCCAAAAGATGTGTTCAAACTGGGAGTAACCAGGATGTTATTGCTTACTGCCCTGGTTGAGTATTTATGTTGGGCAGTGGAGTATACATATATGTTTTTTTTCAGTTTAAATAAAATATTTTTTGAATAAAGTTTCTGTACATTGAAGACTTGAAAGTTATTAAATATTTCTTCCGTCGGAGTTCTAAGCGGAACTTTCAGTATTGTCTTTAGTACTCCTTTTTGGGCTATATTGAGTCGCTCTGTGTGAGTGCTCAAGGCAGACCCCCATCCAGTTATACCGTACTCTATTTGTGATTGACACAAAGCATAGTATACTTTTTTAATATCGTTTATGTTGAGGATATTACGAATGTTTCTAAAGAAGTATATGTACCTGGTTAGTTTTTTTGTAATTACGTCAATTTGTGAGTTCCATCGGAGATTATCATCAATTTCAATTCCAAGATATTTGATGCTTTTGGAGTGTGCTATAGTGGGACAGAGGCATGATAAGCCTAGATTTTGTTGATAAATTCCTTGGCATGTGTGTAATTTGAGATTCAAGTCCTCCGACGGCTGCCCTCTGGCTGTTATAGAAAATGTAAGATATTTTGTTTTATTAACATTAAGCGTGAGGGAATTTCTTTTAAGCCAGGTTTGCAGGAGACTAAGCCCGTGTTCCGCTTCTTTGTAAGTATTTATCCAATCTTTTTCGTTAAATAAAATTACTGTGTCATCAGCAAAACTAATAATTTTTCCTCTTGTTTCTAGGTTACAGATATCATTGATGTATATCAAAAACAATATTGGTCCTAGTACACTTCCTTGCGGTACGCCATGGTTGATTAGGAGAGGCTCGCTTTTTCTCTTATTAATTTGAACGCTCTGTGTTCGCTCCATCATATAGCTTTTTAGCAAGTTTAGTGTTGTATTTGTCATACCAATTTTTGTAAGTTTAGCAAAAAGTATTTTGTGGTCTATTGTATCAAAAGCCTTTTGTAAGTCTATGAAGATTGCCAAAGTTTTTTCTCTACTGTCTAAACTTTTAGTGATCATATCTGTAATTTTTTCTATGGCGTCACTAGTACTTAAGTTCTCCCTAAAACCATACTGTGTTTCCGATAATATTTTATTTTCTTCTAAGTAGGATAAGAGTTGTTTTTTTAATATTCTCTCCAATATTTTTGAAAATGTGTTGAGTAGGCTTATTGGTCGGTAATTGTTTATGTCATTTTTACATCCTTGTTTAAAAATTGGTATAACAGTAGCTTTTTTGAGAGCCGTAGGGAATATGCTTTCAGTTATAGACAGGTTGACTAAGTATGTTAGAGGTATGATAAGTTCTTTACAGAGATATTTTATTGCATTGGTTGTGATTAAGTCCTCCCCCGAAGAAACATTTGATTTTAGAGAAGAAATTATGTTTTTGATATCATCAGCTGTAATTTGCTTAAACTCGAGTTTCTTTCCTTGTTCAGGGGGTTCATTTATTAGTATAGCGTCATTACATTGTGTAGCTTGCTTTGCTAGATTTGATCCTATATTTATGAAAAATTTATTGACGTATTCAAGAATTTGGTCAGGATTATCAGCGTATGTCCTTGGAACATTGTTTATATTCAGCACGTCAATGGATGTCATGGTAGCAGATTTAGAACTGGTTATTTCATTAATTATTTGCCACATTTTCCGTGGATTTTGTTTACAATCTACAATTTTTTTCTTGTAGTAGGTTTCTTTTGTATATGTAATAACTTTTTTGCAAATGTTTCTATATCTTTTGTAGAATCTTAACATGTGTATATCGTATGGATTTTTTTTTAGTTTCTTGTGTAACTCGTCTCTTTTTCTTATGCAGTTTATAACATTCTGTGTAATCCATGGTTTAATGTGTACATTTTTATGTGAGATTTTCTTAATAATTTTTGTGGTATTAGAGAGAATATTATTCTGAAAGAGTTCTATGAAGAAATTCCATGCATCATTTGCATTGTTCATACTTTGCAGTTTTTTCCAATCGGTACATTGTAGATTATGTTTAATGTCATTCCAGTTTATTTCAGTTTTTTCTATGGTTTGTGGTCTTTTCTTGATTTTATTTGACTTGTTTATTTTTATTGAAAGTATAGTTGTATAATGATCTGTTATAGTTGAGTTAAATACAATAGTTCGAGTAATATCTTTTGTTTTACTCATTATATGATCTATGCAACTTTCAGTGCTGTCCACTTTTCGAGTAGGTACATTTATTAAGCTTACCTGTCCATGGGATGCTAGCATCTGCAGATATTGAATTCTCTTGGGATGTCCATTTTCTAGGATATTTATATTTACATCTCCAATAAAAATATGTTTTCGTGTCTTTTAGAAGGCAGAGTTCCTCGTCTACGGATTTAAGAAATGGGTCGATGTTTCTTGTAGAAAGCGATCGGTAGATTGCTAATATAGCCTTTTCTTTTCCGATTTTAATTTTTAGACAATTGGCATCTGTGATAATAATTTCCTCAACTTCGGCTTTTATTTCGTTTTTAATGTATATAATTACACCATCGTTTTGTCTTTTGTTATTCAAACTTGAGTAAGTGGTATATCCAGCTATTTCCAAATTCATGTATTTATGATTTATCCAACATTCAGTAAGTATTATTATGTGTAGATTAACTTTTAAATATTTCAGTAAAATTTGTAATTCATCAAAATTTTTTCTGATGCTTCTTATGTTTTTGTGCAATATATTAAAAGAGTTGTTGTTTATCATTGATAGGTCACTTGGTTCCGAGGTTAGTATGGTGTCAGTCATTTTTTACTTTAATTCATAAATGTTGTTTCGAAGTGCCTTTTTTTACACAATATTTTTAATATCATCTATATGTTTGATGTAGATTATTTTTTCGTTTGGCATTTTTCGAGTCATTATTTTTCCATCTTTACACCAAACCTAAGAATAGTTTTTTCTTTGGCAGCTTTTTTTGTTTTCCAGAGCAGTTCCCTTTGATATGGGCTCAATTCTTCTGCAATATAGATTGTTTCAGTAGTGATGTCTTTTATGTCTTCATAATTAATATTTTTCCTTTTAAAGATTAGATTATCTCTAGTCGTTTTATCAGCAAATTCCACTAGCAGTTTTGGTGGCGCATTGTTTCTTCTATCAGGAGTCCTTTTTACTTCAATTATCTCCTTGTGCTGGATATCCATTCCTGCCGCCGCCGCAACTTTTTTTACGATTTCAATCTGCTGCTCCCCATTTTTTTGGGGAATGCCTGCTATTTCTAGGAAATTAGACCGAGATTTGTACTCAAGGTCTGATATTTTTATTTCAAGTTGTTTGATAATAATATGTTTTTCCTGCTGTTCTTTCTTTATGTTTTCTAATTCATTTTCGATTTTTTTATTTTGTAATATTGTTGTTTCTAGTTTTTTTTATTATATCATCGTACTGACTGCTCATAAAATCTATGCTTTTTTGGGTTTCCTGGGATTGTTTATCAATTTTAGAAATGATTTCTCTTTTCATTGATTCAAATTTTTTTTCAATAATTTGAATAATTTTATCAATGTTAAATTTGTCTTCGGTTTCAACGACAGATCCCTTTCCTCTTGTATTTGCCATTTTCCGTTTAATTAATATTTAATTTATCTTATACTTTTTAAATGTTGGAATCAATATGCTCCTTAAGTGAATATTAATTTATGTAGATTGTCTATGACGAGATAAGTATATATTGTCTATGGTTTTTTTTTATCAGTTCTTACAAAAGTTAATTTATGGTCACAATGACAATAATTTTTTTGCACTTCAATTAACTAATGATTGATTTCACTGCCACTGTCGCAATCATTGGCACTTTGTCTAGCGTATCACTATTTATTATTTTTTAAAGCGAGTTATGTTATTAGGTTGCTTTATTGCCACTATATTAATATTAATTACGGAGCTGTCAAAAAACCGACTGTTGTGTCTACAAAGCTGTTGTGTCTATAGTTTTCGACTTTTTGACGTGAGTCACCCTTATGGACTGGTATAATATAAGCCAACTTCCACCTATCAGGGAAAACCCCGTCACTCAGGCATTTATTAAATATTATGGTAAGTGGAACATACAATGACGACGCAGCAGATCTGAGGAAAAATGCCGGTAATAAATCGTGACCCGCACCTTTGTTTATATCTAACGCCTTTAAACTTGATTGCACTTCTTGTTCCGTTAGTTCAATGGTGTGAATGTGCGTAAGTCCAGAGTCCCGAACGGCCTCAAGTTGGTCAATGTTAATTGAGTCATTGATAGAGGAGGGTTCAAATGTTGACTTGAAGAACTCAGAGAACATATTACAGATTTCTTGGGCATCATTAGATTTGCGCCCTTCGAAGGACATAGTAGCAGGATATCCATCAGATGATTTTAATGAGGATATGTATGACCAAAAGCATTTAATATTATTTTGCAATGAACTTTCGATGTTTTCAAAAAATATCTTTCGAGATTCACTAGCCAATTTTTTGTATGTAGCACGTAAGAAGGAAAATTTACGATAGTCAGAAAGACCTTTATATGTCTTCCATTTGAGCCAAACTTTATCTTTTTTCCGTGATAAGCTAATAAGTTCGGGAGTAAACCATATGGGGAATTTGTCATTTTGTCTGGCCAATACTGGAATAAACTAATCAATTATATTGTTTATTATTACATAGAATCGGTCTACTGCTTCTTTTGCTAATAAATTCGCGATTTCTGACTTCCAATCAATACAATTAATGTCATTATTAATTTGAGTATAATCAGCTTTCCTGAAATTGTGCCTACGCTCTTTGTTGTTTTTAATTTTTGGTTGAATCGCGGATGATATTTCAAATTCCAGGGCTGGATGGTGTCTGTCCTCTGAAAGGAGAGGGTCGTCGCTATGTGTAACTTTTGTTTCGCGACTGTAAAATATAAGGTCTAAGAATTTATCGTTGTGGTTAGGTATACAATTATATTGAAATAAGCTCATCAATGCCATTGTTTGAAGAAAAGTTTGCGATGCAGCCGTGTTTGAGGAGGCAATACCATGATTGCAGCCTTCGGAAAATGTCCATGTAAGAGTAGGTAGATTCAGATCTCCAAGAACACAAAACGTATTATTTGGTTCTGATGAAAAGACGGATTCCAGGTTTTTGGAGAAAATATCATAAAGCATTACTGGCGATACAGGAGGTATATATACAGCACATATGGTGAGATTTAGAGACCTTAAACGGAATTGATATAAAGATTTGTTCAATTTGATTTTTTTCCCAATCGTCGAGACGGGAAGCTGCGAGTTCCTTGCGCACTGCCACTAACACACCACCTCCGTCCATCTTACCAGTAATTATACGGTTCCTATCTCGTCGGAATACCGTGTAACGCGAATCTATGAATTCGGCCGTGTTTACACTTGCTACAAGCCACGTTTCAACTAGAACTATAACATCATAGTTATTCGATGAAATATTAATAAGAAGCTCCTGAGTTTTGGTCTTACCACCACAGTTCTGGTAATAAACAGATATAGATGATGAGGTCATTTTTTTAGAGTAAGAGTGTTATTCGACTTATTCCACATTTGCGGGAGTGATAAATTAATTAGGACGTATGATGCATCAAAATTATATATGAAACATTGATTACTTAGTGTAAAATATGAATGAAAATGCAGGAAATATGATAGTGCTATATGATTATGGAGGTATTGCGCTATAAACAAATATATTGAGTAATTTTGCAAGAAAAAAATGAATGACCAAGAGTACAGGATAGTGATAGAAAGCTGGCATCGATAGTAGCAGTAACGAGTTTGTTCTAGTAGTCACATATTTTGTTGACCATGAGTGCTGATTTTTTTAAGGTCTCCCTCGCAACGAATGGTGACGACTCGAGAGAGATCATTCCTCTTCGCCAGGATACTGCCATTCCTCACCCATATGTATTTATAGCCGTTTTCTTTTCCGGTGGCACGTGTTTTGGCAAAGAGTATTTTATTTTATTAAGTAAGTATGCAAAGAGGATATACGGTCGTACAACCAAAATCGATATACTTATATCTGAAGGCATCTTGAGTGGAAATCTGCTGTAAAATATTTTTACTAACAATAATTTGGACTCTCCGAAGAAGCGTGCGTAAATAACAAAATACGACATACTTATACTTATAGGTAAGGTTAGGTTGAATTGTCAGGATGAATTGTCGCCGGATGAATTTTCGGCGGGATGAACTGTCGGCAGGATGAACTGTCGGCAGGATGAACTGTCGGCCGGATGAACTGTCGCAGGATGAACTGTCGCCGGATGAATTGTCACAGGATGAACTGTCATGGAACCATTTTATATATACGGGTGTTAAGCGACGTACTTTACTTACTTTAACAAGTGATTCCTGACATTATTTGTGATAAAAAAATACTATATTTTATTTATTTATTATTACATAATATACATTTGTACAGCAAAAATAACATAATAATAATATTTCAAAATAACTGTAAATATTAAAAATGTGTACAAGTGTTATTATGTTTTGTAGGTCGATATTAGTTCCTAGCTAGGCAGATTGCCCATTCTAAGGAACCAAATGCTGGTGGAAAATGCTTAAAATGTATTCTGTAAAAAAAGACAATCAAAATATTTTTTTTAAATGAAATATGTAAGTACCTACAAAGTTTTTACTGATCGTAAATTTAGGTGTTTTAAGTGACATTATTTAAAAATATTGTCTAAGAGCCCGCGAGGGATTTTTCAATATTTAATGTTTTTCTCGTATTTTTGCGTATTTTCGAAGTCATCTGTGTCGATAACAGCACCTCAAAAAAAAGTTTGTCATTATTTTTTTTTAGATACAAGCATTTTCGATGCCTCAAGTAAAAATTAAATATTAAAAAAAATATTTTTTCTTACTTTATAACTGTTTATAAAAGATCAGTTTTCAAAAAATTGTCAATGTACCACTGATTGTTTTCCATCTGTCGTCATATACAAAAAGAAAAAATATATTGAAAAATATTTTGTTATAGGAAACATATCAACCTACACCCCTACATTTATATTTTTTTATAAAATGCGTAAATAATTATGTAAAATTATTTTTAAAAACTACGTAAGTCGATGTACTTTGAAATCGATTTTATGTATTAAAAAACAATTATTTGAAAAAAATAAAAATAATGTGTATGAAAACAATATTTAAACTATAAAAAAACGCTGATAAATAAATAAAATTAATTTTGTGATTTATTGTATAATATTCCATTTTTATCTGTACCCAAAACAGATTAAAGCGATCCCATTTTCAACTTTTTTTTATTACGCGAAAGTCAGTCGCCACGAGAGGTCGGCTCGTGACGGTCTGTTCTGTAAAGTAGTATTGAGAATATATGCATTTGTTGGTTTTTGTATAGAATACGTATACTCTGGAGGGAAGAAATTCGACCACTGAATTTGTACGGGGAAAGTGAATGAAACGTGTCAAAAAGATATATTTTAAAACGATTGTGGCAAGGATTGACTGTCATATACTTGTACCTTCTTACATATTGCCTTGTTTGTAGACCCAAAATGAATTCAGTGATCACTCGGTTTTACGAATCAATTTTTAACTGCTTTTATGTTTATTTTTGTACGTGGGCTTTCGAAAAATATTTTTAATGTTATTATTGAAATCAATTACTGTTTATTAAGTTCTGCTAGATATTTTTAATGATTTTAATTATATGCGTACCGGCAACAATTGTTGATTTGGCGATGACTTTGGTAGGCAAAACTGCCATTAGGTACTTGTAAACAGTAATAAATGAAATTTGAATTATTTTCAATTAGCTTTTATTATTCGGAAGTTTTAATCGTTTTGATAATTTTTACAAGAAAATAGTGTAAGGAGAAGGAATGAGGTGAATGAGTAGGTATGGTAGAAGAAGTCGGGGGGAGAATGGCACGATCAAGTGAACCTGCGCCCTAGGGGTGATTTTTCACTAATACGGCATTTTATACGGAAATTTATTCATTGTAAAAGCCCATCAGTGCTTTTACAATGAATAAATTTCCATGTTGTCTTACTTTTTCGAAGAAGGCATGTATATCATCCGTCATAATATTATTTTATTTTTCAAAAGCGAGTGTCAAATTACACACGAAATAGGGCTGTCCAAATAAATGGTTAATTATTATTATTCATAATTTAACTAACTAACCATCACGCCGTTTCTCCGCAGGGGTAGGCAGAGAGGACGGACTGCCAAACAACTCGGTCTTGGCACACACTCCTTGCCTCGTTCACATTCATACATCGTCTCATAAATGCTTTTCTATTATTCTGACTCTTGACATGGTCCGACTGAAGTATCTGATTCATTTAGTCGTGCCATGTCTTTCTTGGACGTCCACGACTTCTACCATTCACATTTGCGTTTGTGATATTTCGTCTTTAAACGTATTGTACTTAATTCTTATATAACTCTCATGGTCCTCGGCAAGACAGTTGTAATATTCTTCTTTTTTTACGTATATATTTATTTACTCCTGGGCACTTGGCACCAGTCGTAATATTTTCGTTTTTTCTTGGCTCTGATCGATATTTAAATTCTTAAGGCTTTGCATATGTGTGGTAGGGATGGAAAATTCCTCCCCTACGTCACACAAGCCTTTATGAAAATTGGACCCTTATTTCCTCTGATAACTACAGAAAGCTACTTAAAGCTCCCTTGTACTACATATCTTTAGAGATATATGTACTAAACTAATTAATACGTTATTTACGACTTTGAACGTAAATATTTTCGTATTTAGGTTATAATCCAATTGGAGTAATTTCATTCAATATCGATTCTTCGGGTCGTGAATCCTCCCTCCACGTTCAAGAAATGAGACGAGAGTGACCCGACAGGTCTAAAGCACTAACTGTTAGTGAGTTCGTTTCATCCAATGAACAAAACATAAAAAGATATATATATATATATATATATATATAAACATACATTTTGGGAAGGTTTATAAAACTTAACGAAACTACTTGCATCGCATTTCAAGCTCGGATCTCGCCCATAGAATTCTGCAAAATTCTAAGTTTGGTACCGAATACATACGTAAGAATAGTGGGTAATATTAATATATACAAGTAGATTAAGATCTTATCTGGCGATGTGTTCTGGAGATTCGCCAAAACTCTAAGCTTTTGTTTGGTTTTTTGACGGTTTTATTTGAGAGACTCGTCATCTCTATTGTTTTGGTTAATGATCCTTGTTATAGAAGCGACCACTGCCTTTTGTTGGTTGAACTGTATTTTTTTTTTCTTTCCCTCCCCTCCAAGGTTCAACTTTTGATAAATTCTTACTATCCCGTGATTCTCAATTGATTCATGTAAATCTTCATTACACCTTATTAAACTATCCCGTGAATTATCAACTGCTTCATGTAAATCTTCAATACACCTTATTAAGCTTTCCCGAGATTTATCAACTGCTTCATGTAAATCTTTAATACACCTTATTAAGCTACCCCGTGATTTATCATCTGCTTCATGTAAATCTTCAATACACCTTATTAAGCTATCCCGTGATTTATCAACTGCTTCATGTTAATCTTCAATACACCTTATTTGATTTGCTATAATTAATCTGTTTATTTTCAATTGTTTAGTTCTATAGATATCTCTTTACGTTCAAATTAAAGATTGTGTTTAATTTTTTTTGTTTCTCATAATTGCGCAATATCATAATTTTATCCCGTTCCTAGAAGTTAATACCTAAGTACGATATCCACTAATCAAGGTAATTTTTTTTCTTCTTTTAACGTATTCGAACTAGTATCCCAGTGACCGACTTATTTTGTAAACAATTTTAATTATGTAAACATTCCCGATGGCCTCGTGACCTAGATTCAAAGCGTATGATGTGTGTTTACTTTAGACATTCCCGAAGACGTGTGCGATGGCTGTAATTTTTTTTCTTTGTTTGATAATGACATACCTTGCGCAATTGTCTAGTCTGATCCCCGATAAGTATAGTAATTACGTATACATATATATTCAATTATATATACTTTGTCTCAATAAATAATTAATAATATACTGGTATATATAATTATATTATGATTGAAATAATTTCTAATATCATAACTTATTTCAAATGCTCTGGATTTTCTGAAGTTATATTAATACATATATAAAATTAAATACAAAATATTGACTTGGAAATTTATCAAACACACAACTATTTTTAATAGTTATTGATGAATTCAGAGGTAGGAATCGATACCCCTTTTTTTTCTTTTTATATAAGTGTTTTTCTTTTTGATTAAATTTTTCTTGGGAACAATAAAATTATAAATATATATATATATAAAATATACCTATTATATTTATTATATTTTAATATAGTTACATATCACATATTAAGCGAGTAATATTTTGTTATAATAATTAATTCAAATACCAACGGTTGCTGCATGCCACTTTCTCCTTGGAATCTGGAAAATTTTTAAAATGGGAAAAACTTACCCATACAAGGTTTTCCCACCGGGTTCTACACGGATAAACCTTGCTGCAATTTTTCTAAATTAATTTTCATTGTCCTAAATTTAAATAAATCTTTTTGACTTCAATTTTTTTTTCGTTTAATCTAATTAATTATATAATGATGTATAAACTTTATCGTTCTAAGCTGTATTTTATTTCAAAACTCGTTGGTTAAATAACACTTTAAATGATAGTTACTTCACGATTAATTTAGAGATGGTAGATTGTTGTTAAATTAAATTTTTATCCCTCCGAACTTTTATGTATTAACAAAATATTATTTTGTTTTATTATTATTATTTTAGATAATCAATTAAAATATTTATTAATATTTAGAACACTTTTCATTTAGATTGGACACACGTATTTAATTATAACTTCTTAACACTTAATTATCACTGGTACTAGAGGCGAAATTTCTAAGTCTGAAAATACAATATTAAGTGATTATAAAATCCGAATTTTCCACTAAAACAAATTGTATTTATCACGAGCACTTTTATTTTTCACAAGTAATTAATGCGTTAACTTTATTTTTATTTTCACTGACTTTAACTGCAAAGTTTTTTTTTTTTTGTAATCACTGGCTAGAATGTGAAATTACAATACTTATCACTTAGAATTTTCAACTTTAAATTACCAAACGTTTCGTCACGTCTCACGAACCTTCAACCCTTTCAACAACGACCATAGACTACTCCCAACTGGCATTTGTCTTCTCTCTTATACCCCTCTCAGGTCCAAAAGAGAGTATCTGAATTTCCTGTAATAAACCAATCTATTTTTTATCAACTCGTAATTTCTTGAAATTTCCTCATTATTATCGAATGCTGTCCCTTAGTCCCTTCCGCGATTGTACCTTTGACTCCTGTCCCGTACTTTCATACTTACAAGACCCGGATTCAGTAAGATCACGTTAAATCGCCTCAACTTCCTTTGTTCTGGTGTTTATACAAAATTAGCTTGAATTTAATAATTTTAAAGTTCTATTTTCATCTATTTCGCAACATGTCCATGCGTACGGCATCTACCATATGTTCCAAATCTATCCCCAAATTCACCTATCAGAGATATCTTCATGTCGAAGTCTTTCTCGCAAATTGTTCATTTTTATTTTATTTTTTTTCCTCGAGTTTTTCTGTCTTCTATATGAACCTTTCCATTTAAAACCGAATTTTCTCTATTTACGTCGTATATTTGAATTTTCCATTTTTTTCTCCAATTTTCTTTTATTCACGACACTCTTTCCATGAATTTCCTTATTTATTCTCACGCCATTGTCCATATCCCTATAATTTTTTACATTTCAAGCCGTATTTATTTTATTCACTGTTAATCTAAGATTTCCTTTGTTTTTCTCTGTCGTATCTACTCTCCCATCGTTTCACTGTACCCTCCTCACATAACCATATCGTTTTTTTATGTTTGCTGCCTCTTGGAAAATTTCATTTTCTATTTGTTATTAATTAACATTTTATTTTAACATTTTTATAGGAGATACCCCCACTTCGGCCCTTAAATTCCTGTCATTTTTATTACTCCATAGTGAACGTCTCCCAAATTTCGTCTCTCTCTTACCCAGAATCCCATAAACCATAAGCTTTGACAGTTGTTTACTTTAATATCTGTACCCACCTCGCAATAAATTCTCTTTTATTTCAGTGTCGTTAACTTTTATGGGAATTCTATAATTAAATATTACGTAAGACCAATGTTAATCTTTATAGCCCTTTTAACGACTAATTGCTTTAATCTAAACAATTTTCATGTTCGAATATTCCTTGTTTATATCAACAAAATACATGTGAGATCGACAAGCATTGTAATGTCTCATTTTTACCTGCAGTCGCGTGCTATGCAACACTATGATCTCCATTTTAATTACGTAAAATGACTACTTTTCCTGAGTTAAATCTATCGCAATGTTTTCAGAATTTTCCACTCCCCTAGATACTCTACTCTATTTTCCTCTCAAACACTTGTTACTGCACTAAACCACTGAAATGTACCCTCATCCACTCTTTATAACTCTCATTTTTTTTTAAGTTTTCTCCCTAAATCTTTTATCGTAATATCCTCGCTCCGTCTAGAATTGATAACAATAATTTTCCATTGTTTTTTCAACATTTCCATTTCCTTTAGCACGTTTTCCCTCGAATCGATCATCTCCGGTCGTCACAAACAATCGTATTATAGATGGAAATTTCCTTAACATCTTCCAACACGTTTTCGTCACTTGCTATTCAATTTTTCACTTTTCCATCGTTGTTTACGTGTATCTTTTTTTCATCTTTAATTTTTCCATATTATCTCGAAATCTACGGTTCCCTATCTCTTAATTTATTCTTATGTTTAGTTTCAAACGCGGGTTCAATGTGGTTATGTCCTTGAATCGGTTCGTGTTTCCCATGGAGTTTATTCACCTCTCGGTCCGATGAGAACGAAAGGATAGTTAATTACATTCTTAATTGCCGAGTCCAAAGGTCGATACTTTGTTCCCCGTTGGTGTACGCCTTTCTGTTTATTAATGGGTTTGTTAAATACTTTTATTGCTTTCGCTGCAATCTAATTGGCTGTCAAGATATCAATATTTGGAATTTGGCCTAAAAAAATTGGGATGTCCCTGTCCGTGGTTATTTGTTGATACCATCTGTGATTTTTTTAATCAATACTCGTCTCACTTTGTTTAATTATAGATCCCTACCGTAAATATGAATTCACTTTACTCTGATGCGATAGATGTCGTAGGTGTGTCCGTTTTATAAGTAATTGATATTTTCTTTATAAATTTAAGTGGGAAGCTACGATATTTTCTAATTTTCACTGTTGATCAATGCAATACATCACACGTTGTATATTCTCCTTACACTATTTTTCTCGTTCATTTGCTCTACATGTCTAAACCATCGGAGCGTTCCTTTCTTCATCTTACTCATTACACTTACATCATCCTTGCATTCTTTGCGGATCTCCATGTTTCTCACACGATCGTACATGGTTTTACCATACATACGCCATACATCTCAGGGATCTCATTCTACAGCATTCAGTCTACTTTCATCCTTTCTCTGCCAGTTCCACGACTCACTGCCATACATCAGGGTAGGTACCAGTACTCCATTAATAGAGTTAACTGCATTCACCCCTCTTTCAATATCTCTATCAGCCTTCCCATCTCTCGTAAACATTCTTCCCAAATACATAAACTCATACAACTGCTCCAAGTTTTCATCATTCACTACTATGTTGCACATTGTTTTCATATTATTTCTTTCAAATACCATGGCTTTAGACTTTACTTACATTCATTATTAACTCATTCTTCGTTCACCCTAGACACGAGAGACTGTAGATCTTCCATACTGTGAATCTCTCGACCCATCGCCTTGCACTTCGTTTGAAGGGATGGATTCATACGTTTGTTACGCCTGGTTCGATACACTTACCCCCAGATTTCTACAACCCCTAATACCTATTTCCTTCCCAAAACTCCTTCTTATTAGAACTTCCTCTCCTTATTTTCCATAAAAAACCCTCTACACAGCATTCCATATCATAGGAGACCATATTTGTCCCAACGCACATAGGTCTCATATAAAACGCCGTAACTCCCTTACTATCCATAGTTAGATATATGTTCTAATAGGTGTTAGAAAGGAAAAACATCATGCTTTATATTCCATTCTAAAAAAAGCCACTAAATAAGTATAATGTACACTTTTATGTACACAAAGTTTTGAATCGCAAATTGAAAAAGAATTTGAAATTTCGGGAATTTTTTATAAATTATTTTTCATAGAGCGACAAAAAAGTGTAGTTACAATATGTGTTTGTTATACGTCTAATAAAATATGTATGTGTTTTTATTTTTTTTATTATCAGTAACGTTAGTTAGAAAAAACAGAAGGTGGGTCATTTTGAAAACTTTTTATGTTTGTATGCAAAAATTTTATAATAAAAAAAAAATAAAATCGAATTGTATAATTTGAAAGCGTATTTCATCACCTTTCTAAAACATTTTTTGGTTTTTGAATGTGTTCAGAAATATTCCAAATATTTGCATTTTATTGAAAAGCGAAAATATTTTGACCATCCGAGAAAAATGCCAAATTTTTGAAGGGTTAAGATGATAGTGATGATGACAGTATATAATAAGTCATTATTGTATGATATATTAAATCATTATTATACATCAGCTTTCACAGCAGAATACTTTTATTTATTAGGAAATAATAACAATGTTAAAAATAATACATAACGACTACTTAATATAAAAACCTAAACTTTAAAAATTTTTTTTTAAATTTTTTTTATTTATTTAGTAACTATATAATATTTTTTACATTTTTATATGAAACATGTTAGTGAGATGTATATATAAAATATATTCGTAGTCCTCCTCACTAGGAGATCCTGTGCTGAGGGGGACTATGCTTTGGATAAGTTTTTCAGCGACTTCTATGGTTTAACTTCATTAATTTGATAAGGTTTTCCAGAAACTTCTATGACGTTTTAAGTATACTAGTAAGTTCATTTTCCGATAGATTCTTCAGCCAACATTTAATGTCCTTAATGTAGCTATTTTGTTCTTAATGTAGCTATGTATAATAAACAAATATATTTTTCAATGGTGTTTTATATTTTTATGTTGTGACGCCCTGGGGAATATTCAACTGGCGACGCAGACATCCTTCGCGATGGCGGTTCGTGCAGGTGTTCCTTCTGAGTTGACACTTAGCCGAAAAAATTCCCGTATTTAGGGAAAATTAGTTTACTTGTTAAATGTGGGAAGATTCAGATTTTCAGATTAGAAGATTCAGATTTTTCAAGAACTTCGTTAACTTTTTGTGTTTTATGTTTTTTAAATTAAAAAAAATATATAGATTGTAGTGTTAAACCCCATAAACAACTCACCATTTGCTTCTAAAACCATACTAGTTGAATCGTGAATTTCGGTGAGTTTTAAAAAAGTTGTTCAAATAATATTTTTTTTATAAATTTTCTTCGAAATAGGGAATCTTAGGGGAAATTTCCCCAATTTTTTATGGGGAATAATAGAAATCCAGCGTTCAAAACAACCGGCCAAGATTTATGCCAATATTTAATTTGTGATCAGGAATGATCGTGTAACTTCGGATTTTTACGAGCGGATACTATTACCAAATCCATTTTTAGTAACCATTTACAATAAATTTTGAGAGAATTGACTTAAAAAGTGATGAGGGTGACACAAGCGACTAAAAATTAAACTATTTTAGCAAATTTCGATAAAACCGATTGTCCTGCTAGGCTCTTCCCTACCTTACTTTTTATAATATTTTTTCTCTTTAAAACCAAACCAAAAAAACTGTTCCTTAGGTCATCACTGGTCACTCAGCCTGGTAACCGCCCAACCCCTCGCCTTGACCTTACCTGTTCAATACTAACTGATTTTTGCGATTTAATTTAAACAAAAAAATTGTATTAGTACATACATATATCGAAATGTCACTGGAGACCATAATCTAATTCACACTTTATTTTTAAAATTAGCTTCACACAAGGAAGCTTTGAGGAAAACAATTTCCTTCGGGGCTTATGTTATCCTTGGGGATCCTGTGCAGAGGTTCTTTTTAGGGAAAAAAAGGAAAGGAAGTTCAGGGAAGGAAAAGGGTATGAGCGGTGGGTAGGAATCTAGCGACCAATGTGTCCAGGAGTGACGTACGTATGAATCCGTCCCTCCCAATGCGGTATAAGGCGATGAGTCAAGAGAGTCCAGCTGGAGAGGTAAAATTTTTCCATCAACTAGTTTACCGTGCAGTAGTCAAACCCACGTGGGCAAACCCATGTGCCGTCAAGATCTAGACAAACCTCACCCCATGTACCAGGGCACCCTCAGTAAGTCTTAGAACGTAGCGAACTTCTTGTCGTAACCTATGAGCATATTACCTATGTTAACCTATGTTATGTATGGCAGGGGAGATGGTTATCCAACAAATATTTCACGGGGCGGCAGTACCAATACCGACCTCACAATTAATGTCAGGAATCACTGGTTGAAGTATGTCAAATACACCCATTAACACCATGTACACAATATTGACGTACTTTGATCTATAGGGTTTAAAGTTCACTTTTTAGTTTATACGGGTTAGTGATAAACATTCAAACGATAAACATATTGACAGAATCATTGAATGCATTGGATGTACAAGCACTACGTTAAAAAAATGCATTTTCAAACCTGAAAATAATTAGCAAATTTTAGGTCGTTTTAGAAAATATCAACAACGTAATTATTGTATTCAATATAAATCTGCATAAAATTTAAAAATAAATTATTTTTACTGTTTGGGAAATGTTCTCACCAAGGTGAACTCCGCGTGGAAGACCTTAGCTATGTATATGTCGCCTAGGCCAGTAACTTGTAACTTTTTTTAAAAATAAAATAAAATATTAAATATATGTAGATATTTTAACAATAAAGACAGGTTATTTCACAAAATAAGAGCAATTCGTAAAATTAAAAAGTTGAAATTCAAGATCTGTGAAAGTTTATTCATAACATTATCTTATTCGAAGTCCAGTTATAAAATTGTAGTTGCAGACTATTTTTGTTCTGCCACAATCAAAGAAAAACCATTTTCATGTTCTGAGTGTAGTTTTAATTCACCGCGTACAGATTTAATTTAAACCAGTTTTGTGTTCACAATATAACGATAAGTTAAGTAACAAGTTGCTGATTCATCGTGTACCGGATGAAGCTTTGAATTTTAGTTGCATGCCATATTCTGATAAATTGACTGTTCCGTGTGCAACTATTATTTCGGAACTGTTACGCGGAAGTAATCTTAAGTTAAAATCTGCCTTGAAATGACCTTACAAGTCGAAACAACTGTAACTAAAATACTTGCAGAACTCGACGATAACATTATCAAATTTAATTTTAATTAGATTTCTAAAAAAATAAAATGTAGTTCTACGAATTAAACACAAAAACAATTAATAAGGAAGAATACTACTCACATGCGTTATAGAAATCGGCATAAAATGAGGTGGCAATAAAAAATAAAAAATTCTGTGCACCCCGGCGCGCGGCGCTTGAAAATCTGAAATTGAAGTACCTAAATAATTCCTCTGCCCCGGGCGGCTGACACCCATGCAATGCCACTGCATCTTACCTACCTAGATGACAATCGTGTATCACACATACTTGCAGCCTCTCAGAGTCGATCGATCGGAGTCTAATAATATTGAGGTAGATCGCCAGCAGTTCAAGTTTGAGCACCCCTGCACTAGAGTGATACTGAGAGCTGAGAGTATCTATCACTCCATTTTACGGTACATAATTTAAAAAGAATACATTGTAAACAAACACACATTAATATTCTTGCTCAAGCGGGGATTTGAACCCACGATCTCCGGATTGCTAATAGAGAGCCTTATTCCTCAATCACAGAGACCGTCAAATTTCAATCCATCACTGATTTATTCCATACCATCATTTATGTAACTTCCTATCAGCTCGCTTGGTACAGTCGCTCACTACGATTTGCTACGCCACCCTATGCCCCCAGTTCCGTAGAACGTAACCCGTAGAGCCGTAGAGTAGTATCGTAGTATTGTGTCCGCCGCGAGGTTTTTTTTCCGTCGCGCTGCCTTCTCCCGGGTCCCCGAGGAAATTAAATAGAGTGGCCCTAAATCGTTAGTTTACAAGAAAATTACCCACTGTACCGAGGGGAGGCGATCGTGTAGGTAGTGTATTACGGATATGACGTCACGTTTTGTCATCGCCGGAGACTTAAGTATCAACATTTTGAATTCAAACAGCAAACGAAAGGAACGTGTTACTTTTATTTATTTTATGATTGCGAGGATAAAATATTATTTGGACATCAGGGAACGATTTACAAAGCCAAATAATATTATCACGAGACTTTCTTTGGAAAAAGTTTAATTAATTAATAATTCAACGCTTAGTTTTAGCCTTTCAGGCTTTGGCCATATTTTGTCAGATTGTCAAAATATTAAAAATCCCAATAAATAGAATATTTCTAAAAGTATCTGAAATCTAAAAACTGTTTTTGAAAGACGATGAAATACGATTTTAAATTTTGTAAATTGAAATAAATATATAGTTTTTGAAATATAAAAATTTTGCATGCAAAAATAAAAAGTTTTGTAAATTGGTCACCTTACGTTAATTCTAACTAAAATTAGTGATAACAAAAATAAATAAAAACACATATGTACATATTTTATTAGACGAATGTTTCATAAACGTTATTATCACATCATTTTTTTGTTGTTTCATGAATAAATAATTAATAAAAAATTCCCAAAGTTTCATGATTTTGTTTCAAATTGCGGTCGGACACTTAAGATTCATAAAGGTATGCATTTTTTTTAATGGTAATTTTTTAGATTTGAAAATAAAACATAGTATTTTTTCTTTCTAATACCGTTTACATCGTATTTCTTTCTATGATAGAAAGGGAGATTCAGCGATTTCTATGAGACCTGTATGAATTTTTGACGAAAAAACGAACAAATTAGCCAGAGGGGTTAACCACTACTTCATTGTCACAAATCATGTTTCGGAACCAGTGGTTTCTTCAGTAGGAATCAAAATTATCGAGTTCATAATTTTTTTTTTAATTTTGTTTTTTATTTTGACGTAAAAACTTCTTTAGCACCGTTGAGATTTGAAACTCGAAGAAACGAAAAATGGTGATACTAAAAAGACACAAACAGATACATTTATAGGATTTATCCCGCAAGATAATCGATGGCCTCTTTGCGCGGTGCTTTGTAACCTATCGGCCTTCTCTCTGTGCCGTGCTTCGTAGCCTATCGGCCTTCTCTTTGTGCGGTGCTTCGTCTAAAAAAATTTTTTTTTTTTCGCTATGATAAAATTGCTTGTAAACTTGGTACAATATTTTAATAAATAAACTTTGCAATTATCCTATTCCTTATACTCTGCATTCGTCTCATTATCTCGAAGTTTAGTTTTCTGAAGGTTTCACTTCTACCACGTATGAACTGATTTTTTTTAAATATTTCTATTTATGTTAAGTCACCAAACTAAGCAAACCACATGGGGCGACCCATTGCAGGGTTGTTGGTTATCCAATAAATGGTTCCTGGGGTGGCAGTACTCATACCCGCCTTCAAAATTTAATAATTAAGTTGTACTGGCTATGACAAGATAAATGTAGGCTAGGCAGAACGGACTAAAAGACATCAAAACACTTTTGAGTTTGCAAACTCTGCCGTCCTGACAAATTGGCATTTGCAGCACGTTTAATTGAAACTGCGCATTACTTATGGATTTGTTCCTGACGTCCTGAGAAGACCCAAATGCAAAGAGCACGGCTAATGCCGCAGTTGGATTTCGATAAATTTGGACAACTTGTGCAGCGCTGTTTTTTTGGTATGTGTGTATATTTCCCTCTGTTTTGTATCCATTATTTTATTAAGAATTAAATATTATAATATTTCGTGATTTTTGAATGAGGTGGGATTTTGTTGGAGGGTTTAAACTCAATGGTAATTATAATTATTACCACAGTGCAAGGATGTATCATTTAGAGGTATGTCTAAAATTTGTATTTTAAAAAATTAAATTTACATTCGTACATCGTCTGATACATACTGTTCTATTATTCTAACTCTTAAAATGACCCGAATTAAGTACCTGATTGTGCCACATCTTCCTTGGACGTTCCCGACTTCTTCTACCATTAACATTTGCAAAATATATTCTCTTTACACTTTTTTCTTGGTTCATTCGTTCTACATGCCCAAACCTTCAGAGAGATCTTTTATTAATCTTACTCATTTCTCTTACATCAGCCTTATTTGGGAATTTCCATATTTCTTACACGATCATACATGGTGTTACCACATACACGCATAAGGGATTTCATTTCTACGGCATTTAGTCCACTTCAATATGTACTTGTGTGTGATTTTAATTTTTGGTATTCTTTGTATCCTGATGAAGAAACCATTTGACTAATGCCCCATTGGCTTCTTAAGCAGACTGTAAAATACTTAACGAATATAAAGAGCTTTCAACTATGCTTTGTTATTACTGGGAAAAGAGAGATGGGAAAATCCCTACCTTTAAATGTGGTGATTTGCTCCTTCGTCCACAGGTCACTTGGTACAGTTACACCAGAAGAAAGCATCATATAAAATGTATCCTATGAACGCGATTTTGCTATAGTTTTAAAAATCAGTGTGATCACGATCGAGACGATATTTCAACTGATTAATGTGGGTACTTCAAAATGATCGTACAAATAATATTTTGAACTGGCATCGGTAGGTAGGAATATTTCATCTTTTTCTTTCTTCCGATTCCCAAGTTGGGCTTTGTAAGGAGGGAAAGGAACAATAGGAGAAGGCAATACATTGATCAAGACCTTGCGATATACGGGAAAAGTCTAAAAGATACTAAACACCATCAATGAAAGAGCTATTTGAAATCGATGACCATTTAAATAATTGCGCATAATATATGTATGTCATTCAGGTGGTATACAAGTACATTTGGGTGACATCAATTTCACAACAATGAGACCAACAAAATTATCAAATGTTATTATACTAATAACAACCATAATTATAGACACTAATCAATACAACCAACTCGTGAACTAGTGCAATATATTCCATTCACAGTATTCAAAGACTATTCCCCGTGATAATGATTACATAAAAATACCTTACAAAGGTTATTTAATGATTATTATTATCCCTGTCGCAGTTAATGAAGCCATATTTTCATTTGCCCGTTCTTGTTACTACGGGTGGATAACTATCCTGTCAACAGACGTGTTGCTTGCACACCATCTATAATGCTGAATGGCCACCGGCAGAGTTATTTGTTATTTGTTTATTTGTTTACGCCTTGATGGCTTTTACATGTAAGGTAAATTGTACAGGAGCATTATAACAAGTATGTAGAATCATAAAAAGGATATAGTATATAAAATAATAAACAGAGCATGACAGACATAAGTTGGCACAACACAAGTAGGAATGAGTTTTCGATAAGTAATTTGTTAACAAAGGAGTACAACCAACATATTCGTATTTGGACTAAGGCTACAGTAGTTTCAGAAATTATTGTCACAATATTACACAAAACATTATTACAAACATACTCGAAGCAAATCGGTTGGCAGAGGTGTAAAACATTTTTTAAAAATCGGTATATTTCTTGTAATTTTAATTTTGTTTTGTGCTATTATAAATGTACGTAAGTTTGTTATTACTAACTAACTAACCATCACGCCGTTTCCCCGCAGGGATAGGCAGAGAGGACGGACCGCCAAACAACTCGGTCCTGGCACACACTCTTCGCCTCACTCACATTCATACATCGTCTCATACATTCTCTTCTATTATTCTGACTTTTGATATGACCCGACTCAAGTATCTGATTCACTTGATCGTGCCATGTCTTCCTCGGGCGTCCCCGACTTCTTCTACCATTCACATTCGCGTCGTATATTCTTCTTACACTACTTCCTTCGTTCATTCGCTCTACATGCCCAAACCATCGAAGGGTCCCTTTCTTAATCTTACTCATTATGCTTACATCAGCCTTACATTCTTTGCGAATATCCACATCTATCCACCTGCTCCAAGTATTCATCATTCAAAACTATGTTGCATACTGTTTTCGTACTCTCCCTTTCAAACACCATGACTTTAGACTTACTTACATTCATCATTAGCTCATTCTTCATACATACTTCGTTCATCCTAGATACGAGAGACTGTAGATCTTCCATATTGTTAGAAATCAGCACCGCATCATCAGCATACAACAGGCAACATACTTTCAGATTACTCAATTTCGCGCCCAATCCCACCTCTTTCAATTCTTGCATACAATTATCCATGTATAGATTGAATAACCATGGTGACATTACGCAGCCTTGCTTGACACCTTTTGTGATGTCAAACCACCCCGTAAAACCACCGTTCACCCTAACACACGCAACGCTTCCCTCGTACAGAGACGCAATTGCCTGTATGAGATTTGTATTCACTCCATACTTGGACAAAACCTTCCATAGTTTTTTTCCTGTCGACTCGGTTGTATGCTTTTTGTAGATCTACAAAGGCGCAGAAAAGTTTCTGGTTTTTCGCCAAAAACTTCTCAGTAAGCATACGCAAGGAGAAAATCTGGTCCATGCATCCCTTTCCACTCATAAAGGCACCTTGCACATCCCATATTTTATCCTTTGTTTCCATTCTTACCCTTTCAATCAATATTCTTCCGTACAGCTTGCCGACTGAACTTAGCAGGCTAATAGCCCTATGATTTCCACATTCCATACGTGACCCTTTACCTTAGTTATTATTATGAAAAATATTAAAAGGTACACAGCAATTGCATATATAAAGAAGGAATTAGGTACTATGAAAGTAGTTACAGAGCAGTGTGTATAAAAATTTTTGCTGTTAACAATTTCAAACATTTAAGAATTTTTATGTTAGTTTGTTCTTATTATGAAAAAAAATAAATAAATAAAAGGTACACAGCAATTACATACATAAATAAGTAAGTAGGTACTACGAAAGTAGTTACAACGAAAGTAGTTAGAGCAGTGGGTATTAAATTTGTTACTCTTAACAATCTGAAACATTTAATAATTTTTGCATCTGCGTACATATACGTTTTTTAAAAGAAGCGATGTTTTTATAAAAAAATATCTCAACAGAATAAGTTTCATTCCCCACACGATGCAATCTCTGAAGACAAGAGTTAAACATAAAATTAGTGCGAGAAGCAACTATGTTAAATGGAGCATGGAGTCTAGTATTACGATTGTTGGGGACTGGATAATTTATCATATTCACTAGTTCAGGGCTATCCAAATACCCGTTGATGATTTTAAATAAACATCACAGATTTTTCTTCGCTGTGATAATTCAGGTAGTTTAAGCAATTGCATCAAATAATTATAATTTAAATTTTGTATTGGAATGTGCAGTTTATAATTTATATGCCTTAAAAATCTATGTTGTACTCTTTCAATGTTGTGTGAATGTACATTGTATAAAGACGGCCAGAGAGAGGAATTATACTCAAGAATTACAGGGTTATCATGGAATTAAACGTATTTCATCATTAAAAACTGCTGAGATGACAAATGTGTCTGATTCCAACCAAGTTCAGTTCATCGGCTTGCTAAATCATTCATCACACACAGTATTTCCGCTGATTTTTTTTTACAATAGCCCACACGGGTGGGTAGGAATCTGGGGATCAGTGTGTTCAGGAGTGACGGACGTATGAACCGATTCATTCCACTGCGGTGCAAGACAATGGGTCGAGAGAATCCGGGTGGAGAAATCAAAAGGTCTCACGCAGTAGGTGGACAAACCCATCTGCCAACTAGACCTAGACGAAAGATATTGAAATATAAGTAGATATGCTATCTGCAGTTTTTACTATGTGGGACTGCGCTTCCGGGTGTCGCCGATATTATTTACCAATTAACAAATAAACTAAATGAACGAATAGTTAACGAATAAACCAAACGAACGTTAAACTAAATGAACGAACTCTTTCCGTATTCAAACTATATTATTAACGAATACTAATGCACATCTTCAAAAAATCCACGAAATGAACAAATTATTTTTGTATGCTAATTATTCTAATTAGGGCG
This sequence comes from Limnephilus rhombicus, assembly GCA_929108145.2. NCBI lineage: Eukaryota > Metazoa > Arthropoda > Insecta > Trichoptera > Limnephilidae > Limnephilus > Limnephilus rhombicus. Next base: position 12,368,774 of record OV815292.1, on the reverse strand, counting down.
TAGTCCGCCGACAGTTGCGCGGACACCATAGCAAATCTCTTTTGTATTTGAATATCTTTGACCTAGACAAACCTCACCCCTTGAACCCTGCTCCCCCTGCTAAGTCACGCCCTGGGGGGCGATACCTATACCCGCTTACCAAATTGTGTGATGGTAGTTGCATAAATATTTTGAAATATTTAAAATAAAAGTCGGAACCCGAGAATGTAAAGTTTGTTTTTCTTAGCAAAAATAAATTTATTATTGCTGAAAATAATAATCAATTATCAAATATTTTTTTATTAATTGTTCGAAAAGCGTATAAGACAAATGTGCAATTGATTTTTGCAGAAGCAAGAACAAGCACGTACCAATTTAAATAATTTATTTATGGGCGTTCGTTTTGGTCGAAGAACCAACCATTTAACCACGCTATAAGTATAGAACATATTTTAAAAAGCTATTATTTCATCATAATACGATTGTATATTGTGTGTTCATAGTTTGGACGTGATCGATACTGATATAATGTACAATATGAAAATTTTGAATGTATTTCTGAGACAGACTGTTTTTAGAAAGTCACAACATACAAGAAGAATTGTACGATTTGTGAAGCTTAAATTATATATTCATATTATATGAAATTTATAAAATATTACCGAGCCTTTGAGTTGATTTTTCAAAAAAAAAAATGGCGGAATATTAGTTGCCTCGGGATCATTGCCTACCAAAAAATATTAAGAGAGACAGAAATTTACCTTTCGAATGAACATCGTAAGTTAACTTTTAGTGATGATAAAATGGAAATAGCGCGTTTGCCTGGAAAGCGAGAGGTCCTGGGTTCGAGTCTCAGAGGTGTCAATATCTTTTTCTTATTTTTCTTTTTCCAGATTTTGGATTGAGTTTCGCTTATATTGTCTTCATTTAATTAAATATTACAATTTGAGGTTACTCATAGAGTAAATATAAATATAAACAATTGTTTGTAGTAATTTCATTCTCTTTCCTTCAAGATCAAGTTAGTGTGGTTCATATAACGCATCCCAGGCACGACCCAGTGAAATATAACACAAACTTCTCCAGATGGTCAGTTTTAGTGGAAGATGAAGTAGCACATGAAGCAGGATGATTAAGGGCGAAAAGACTTATCACAACTCTTAATAATACTTACTTTTTAACACAATTTTTTTATGAAATATCACATTGTGACTAGTAGCGGTATATCATCTAATATCAACTAGTTCTGTGAAAAGACCTCAAGTGTTAAAAAGTTTTTCTGATTTCAATAAATGAAATGAAAAAAAATGTTTTGAAAAAAAAAATTTTTGACATCATATATGTTATCGAGGTCTCTGACTCACATACATAATGTTATCATTTCCATTTTTGGCCCATCTGTTTTTAAATGATAAAATTAATATATTCTCATTATAATCTCCAAAGTTTTTTAAAAGGTACTTAGTACTTTTAAAATAATTCACTTTTAAATATTTTCCATTGGATATGATCTAATAAATTTCATTTTCCTCGATAAGGCATGGAATTCAGTTGAGGCTATTAAATTCTGAACTTCGGATGAGTTCGAGGTCATCAATATGGTCACTCTCTGTCATTCATATTTAATGCATTTCGATAATGTGTGTTCGACTTTTTGTGCATTTTGTTTTTCATGTTGCATACTGCTTACTAACAACGTATGCAAAGACACTCGAGGTCTAGATTCGTTCAACTAAATAAATAATAATAAATGTAGCTTAGTTTAACAAAAAAAAATAGAATCTTGCGAGAGCCTTGAAGGAGTAACCATCTGTTACTTATACCAGGGCGGGTAAGTGCTGGATAACCTCCAATGTTCGACATCTTCAATTTGTTCACATTGGACAACCCGAAAGGCTATCGTATTTAAAAAAATGGTTAAATAGGTTATGTAAGGTTAGGTTATAGCCTATTTTTCAATTTTTTTCATAAATTTTAATGACTTTTCAAAGGGGTGTTGAAATGCCACTTTGTTGAGTTGTCGTGGAATCGATTTAAAAACCTACCTACTTAATAACTTAAAAAAAAATTAAATTAAGAAATTATGCCATTTTTTCGTTATTTGTTTTGGGGTGTTATGCCGTGTTGCGCTACCTCCTTCTTTAGCCAATGTTTCGGACAGCGTTTCAGAATCCATCGTCAGGGCAGATATGTTGTCATACACATCTGCCCTGATGATGGACACTCTAACGCTGTCTAAAAAAGGAGGCAGCGCAACATCGGCATAACACCCCCAAAACATTAATTCTTTATTAAATTGAATAATAGCCTTATAAACGTAAGCAATTAGAAACACATTTTTCACGGGCTCTTTAAAAACCCACTGCGTAACTGAACATATTAAAAACAGTTTTATCATCTTTACGTTTCTTGTGTACGTGTGTGACGGGTATAATGGTCTAAATATGAGGTTGACATGTTATTTTAGTTATGGGCGCTGTCAGTCTGTAAGCGTGATGTTGACTACTTGGAAATAAATTTACAGTCGTCTGTGCGTCAAACATTGAATAATAACAACATATTTACACGATTGGCATTTTTAACATTGGAACGGGTCGTTTTTACGACTCGTTCTAGAGTTCAACATCTCGGCTGTGGAACGATTTGCCGGTCTATGTTTCTTCCAAAGATATTCAAATACAGAAGATATGCTATGGTGTCCGCGTAACTGTCGCCGGACTACGCGCTAATTAGTGTAGTTTTCATACAAAAAGAATTTGTTCATTTCGTTGATTTTTTGAAAATGTGCATTAATATTGGTTAACAATATATTTTGAATAAGGAAAGAATTCGTTCATTTAGTTTAACGTTCGTTTGGTTTATTCGTTATTATTTGTTCTTTTAGTTTATTTGTTAATTGGTAAACAATATCGGTGACACCCGGAAGCGCAGACCCACATAGTAAAAACAGCAGATAGCACATCTACTTATATTTCAATATCTTTGGTTTCTTCCCTTCTACCGTATCTTCAAGACCCACGTTCACTCCTTCCTCTCCTCAAACAAACCATCCACACGGTATATCTTGTCCTGAAAAGAGTTAATTTAAAAAAATTAAAATAAACATTATATAACGAAAATGTAACAGAAAATAGGCATATTATTAGAAATTTGCCTGTTTTCTGTTACATTTTCATTTTAATTTTCGTATTTTTCTTAACGCTCACATTTTAACATTATTCAGTCAACAATCTTACCAAATATCACGTCGTTTCACTTTATACGTAAGCAAATATAATGGACCGCCACACGGTCTTCCTCGGGCATTCCCGACTTCTTATACCATTCACGCTTCTCATGTATTGTATTCACCTGACACCCTTTCTTTCTTTCCTTAATCCACCCTTCATTTCAAAAATTTTAGAGTCCCAGGCGTTAGAACCAGAGAAAAATCACTTATTTATCTTCAAAAATGTTCTACTAATCTCAGACAAAAAGCTTTTATATTCAGAGCATGCAATGTATTTGATAATAATATAGACATACTTTCATGTAATTTAAGTACCTTCAAAAAGTACGTCATAGCTAACATTAAATAATTTTTTGACCATTTTGCAAGTTATCATGTTATTGCTGTGAATCCTTTCCATTTACTTGCCATTCGACTTACTATTGTGTTCATTCTGAGTTGGAGGTATGTAGGTACATATTATTATCATTGCTGTTTTAGTGAGAATAGATTTCTGACTCTGACTATTTTATGTTTTGAAATTTAGTAAGCAGATTATTAGTTTATATTATAGTCAAAATTGTGTTTTTATATCTTTTTTTACCATTTTCAAGGTTATATTTTTGTTAACTTCTAACGGGTACAGGACTTATTTTTTAATTGTAGTTTTATTTATGTGGAAATCTATTACTGGATATTATGTGAATCATAAATTTTCTTATTAAAAATGCAAAATATCTGTTGATTTTCCCTAATAAATAATATAAAATAAATAATAAAAAAATACATCAGAGATAGGTACTTCATTCACTACACTTACATAAATTCCTCCAGAATCTCCACACTCGTGCTTTGTCCTTGTGGCCATCGATCAGAATTATTAGTCGTCTAGGAAAAGTTTAATAAAACCGTTCTTATAAAAAATATATATATATTATATCTACCACTTTTTTATTACATTTCAGAGTTAGTAAAGAGAATAATGAAATGTATATACACATTTTTTGGATTATAAAATATTTTAAAAGTAAAAATAATGAAAAATGTGTACTATGCCCTTGTTTATTCTGTACTTAAGAATTATAGATTGGGGAGGTTCTTACGAAAACAATCAAAACTCAGTAAAAGTTTCGTAAAGAATGATCACTATAGTAATATTAAAAAAAATCTACCTTCTCAACAGAATCACTTTTTAAATTGTTTCCAGTTGTCGGTGACCAAATGTCGATGACATATTCAAGCAAGCTTCCATTTTAAAAATGTGTTAAGAAAAAAAATAACAAAGAATATTAAGAATTTTACAAACTAATGAGAAGTGGAAACCAATTTATTACACTTAATTTTAAAATAACTCAAATGCAAAATCATTGTATTTTCCAAGGCATAAAAAACTAAAATAATCTCCCTTACGCTATATCATCAACCAATCAGAACAAATAAATAAAAATAAACAATTTTTCAAAAAAAATTACAGGTAAAAGTAATTATTTTATACAAAACATATTAAAGTTAAAACCTAAGTAAGATTCGTGGCTCCCTTATCCGGCTCATGTGCTCCTCTTTTCTGATAAGGTATACATGACTAAAAACGACCTTTAATATAATATTTTCTAAAGTATGTATGTATATATGTAACTCATATTTTTTATATTACAATAAAAAATAAAAAAAGTTGATACACAAAACCGATAGGTACCTAAACACAACATTAGAAATCAATTTGACTTGTGATCGAGTTTACTTATAAATTTTGTAAAAAATATAAGAATTTGACTAAAGAGCATGTCAAACATAAAATGTAGGTATGTCCACTTCCGGAGTACTGCAATCTTACAGCTTTTTCCTCCGATTACCCTGATTATTATTTTTTTCTGTATTCACGGCACAATTTATGCCATTAACTTCCAAGATTAAGATATCAAAATTAGATTAAATTCCTACCACCTCGGAACAGGCTCAGCCTAGTGAGGTGGGAAATACTAAAAAAATATATAATTATTTGTATATGTAGGTATATTATTATATTATCTTGGTTAAAAACATTAGAAAAAAACTTAACTAAACTTAATTAAATTAAGATATGAATAGCACAACATACATAATTTTGCAGTATAAATGTAATGTAAAAAGTAAAAGGTAAAAAGCAATCAGTCGAAAGTATTAAGTAGAAAGAATAATGTACAAACATAAAGTAAAAATTTGAAAGGTAAATAATAAGTTGAAGGTGAAATGTATAAACTATAAAATACCTAAAAAAGGAATAAAAAGTACTGGTGCATTTTTAAATGTCAATATTATCACGATTAAGTCTTTCACGTTACAAGACTTTCATAGAGGAAACTTCATTTTGTTGACTTTGGCTTTGTCATGTTGGCAGCTAGCTGCACGTCATGATTGTTTAGACTAGTCTTTTGAAAATTTGTCTTCCCAGAAAGGGTTTCGGCATGAAGATTATCTGTAATCTAACTCAAATCTCATGTTTGCAATATAACTCGAACGTCTACGATTTATAATTAAACTCACAGTAATAATTTTTAGAGATATACTCATTGATTGACTTTCGCTATATGGTCTTCATTTAATTAAAAATCAATAAATGACTCTCTGATTTCTATTTAAATCATTAAATTGTAGAAATTGGAAGAAGTAGATAAGTTTTAATGGTTGCAGAGCTACCCGGTGGTGATCGGAACTTCTCTAAGCATTTTCTAGTCTGTTGTTACAGGCATCGCGGTTCTGGTAACATGTAATTTGTGTATTACCTACGTGTATTTTTGAGCAGCACGACGAGAGCGTTAAAATGCCTACGCCAATACAAGTTTTGTGATCTACGATTTGTTTTGATATCGACAACCTTCGCTAACAACGTTAACTATTATTATTGAAAACAAAGAATACAGTTGAAACATTGCTTTTTAACCATAGAAGAAAGACCTCGGTCAAAAACCTTATAATTTGAATCAAATCCTTGTAGACTACCCCCCTTCCTCTTCTGCGTATGTTATTATATAAAGTGTAGATTAAGAATTATTTGTACCGTTCTGACGATGGATGGAAACGGTTACGGTAATAAATAAATTAAGTGGAAATAAGTTATGTGCTTTATTATATTATCATAGAAGAAAGGTTAATATTATTTGAATGAATCTAATAATAACTAACGCCATTGAATATATTAATATGACGTAGAATTATGGGTACTCCCGCCTCGAGAACCATTTATTGGATAACCAAAACCCCTGCCGTAGGTCACCCCAAGTGGTTCGCTATGTTTGGTGACTTAGCAGGGGTGCCCGGTTTCATGGAGTGAGATTTGTCAAGGTCATGGCGGCGAATGCGTTTGCTAACCTAATTATGAAATTATTTCCTAAGCTATTCGTGCGATTGCGATAAATTTTTGGTGAGTTGATGTAGGAAAAATGACCGTGGAAGCAGTTGAGTTTATGTTAAGACAAAGTTATGTGAAGGTCGATCCTCTGATGCACCATTCATCCGATTGCGATGAAACTTTAGTGAGTTGTTGTATGCACGCCCGCGATGCACACACCAACTCATTAAATATAGTGGTGAGCTCTGGCGTATTGAAATATTTCGTTAGCTATTCATCCGATTGCGGTGAAACTTTGGGATTTGATATGCTCACGCCCGCGATGGTTTCAAAATAATAACGGTAAGCTCTGGCCTCATGAAATTATTTCCTACACCAGTCATCCGATTGCGATGAAACTTTGATGAGTTTTTGTGCGCACTCCCGCCATGGTTTCTATACATGAGTGAGCTCTGGCGATAAGAAATTATTTCCTGAATGCGATGAATCTTTGGTGAGTTGATAGTGAAAAAACGGCGTAGTGGTCAGTTATTTCGTAATGCTGTTATTTTTACGGAGATGTCCATAAAACTACATATAACGTGTGACTCATTTGAAAAAAAATTCGCATGATATGTTTACAATTCCATTGAATAACTCAATTTATTACCCACTTTCTAAAATGCAGGTTGAAAGATACATAAACAAATTGTAAGATTATACATAGTAAGGTGCATTTTGTTACGTAAAATACGAACCTTGCAATGCCAGGGGAGCAGCGGCACTGCAGCGGGGTTGAAATTTTAAAGCTGGAGCGATACAAATTGCACATTTAAGTCCCCCCCAAGGGATAAAGTGCCAATGTATCAACGTCGGGATGTCTCCAGTACCACTGAACAGAAAACTACCCAGAAGTGTGATCTATCTGAAAGAAGCCTGACATCGCCAATTTAGTAAGACCTTTTTGGTATCTTGGTTCCTCGTTTCCAAACAAACAAAAATTATTTTTCGTTTCAAGAAATATTTTTATCATTATTAATTCAATTTAAGGCTAAACGTCACGTACGTTATAATCTACGCATTCACAGATGGCGCCAATTAAATTATTTTAGGTTTTTAATACTTTTTGCACGTTTTGCTTTAAAATATTGAGGTTAATTAATTGTTTGCGCCCGAACATATTTAATATGAATCTAAATAAATAGTTTTGTCCATAAACAAATCCAAATCTTTCAAGAAAGGCTGAAAAATACAATATTGGATCGAGTCACCGATACAAAATTGAATTTTTCAGCCTCTCTTGAAAGATTTAGGTTTGTTTATGTACAAAACTATTTATTTATATTCATATTAAATGTGTACGGGCGCAAACAATTAATTTACCTTAATATTTTAAAGCGTAACGTGCAAAAAGTATTAAAAAACCTAAAATAATTTAATTGGCGCCATCTGTGAATGTGTAGATTATAACGTACGTGACGTTTAACCTTAAGGTTAAGGTTAAACGTCACGCAAGGTCTTGGGAAGACCCAAAACTTACAGAGCACGCCTAATTACGGAGGCAATTGAAATCTACAAAAATCCTTGTAATATTAATAGAGACGACGGAGCTAAGCTCAATAGCTCTTGGTATCCGGTGATTGACGGCTACACCAAAGCTAAACGCAAAAAACATGTCTAAGTATACAGTAATGCCAGCTCGCGGTGAACCATTTTGTGTTATAACTTTATATTAACTAAATTCGCTTTAACCAGTGTAATTTTAATTCTAGTAAAATTCATTTAATATTAATAGAGCAAAAAACCATGTCTAAGTATACAGTAATGCCAGCTTGTGGTAAACCATTTTGATTTATATTGACTAAATTCGCTTTAACCATTGTATTTCTATTTTGTTAAATTCTTACCAATGTGATTTCTAATTTTAGAATTCATTATGAGATGGAGCCACTTCAGTCGGCGTCTCGCAAACGGACTTGCCCCTGACTAGCATAAATACCACGTTTTAATGAGCTTTCTATTCCGTTCCGCGGCGATGACGCCACTACTTGTCACGATTATTTTGTACTGGTGAAAGTTAACCATTGTAATTTTTATTTATTTTATTTTATTTTTTCTTAAATTCTTACCATTGTGATTTCTAATTTTAGATTTCATTAAGAGATGGAGCCACTTCCGTCGGCGTCTCGCAAACGGACTTGCCCCTGGCCAGCATAAATACCACGTTTTAATGAACTTTCTATTCCGTTCCGCGGCGATGACGCCACTGCTTGTCACGATTATTTTGTACTGGTGAAAGTTAGTGGTGCTGGCGGCACGGTATCGCTTCGAAGTAAATAAGCACACACTTCACGACTAAAAATTACACATCTACCGGATCTGCCGGATCTGCCCTGATGATGGACACTGCAACGATGTCCGAAACGTTGGCTAAAGAAGGAGGTAGCGCAACACGGCATAACACCCCAAAAACAAATAACGAAGATATGTATTATTGTACAAATAAACGATGCCTTTAATATATTATTGTGTTCATTTTCTTAAGTTAAGCTTAATACGCTAAGTCAAGAGTTGCTGATCTTTCGGCCGTTGTTTCTAAGTTTTCGGTCGATCAATCTGAGGCACCGATCAATGCTCGATTCGCCCGTTTGGAAAAATATTTATCATTGATAATCTTGAGTTCCCAGTTTCGTAGACAATAAAATGATATTATATTACTTTTCGTAGACAGAAAAATGGACGTTAGTCGTAGAGTCAAATACCTCGGATATATTATCACAGACGATCTGAAAGACATCGAGGATATGGAACGACAAAGAAGAACGATATCCTTCAGAGCAGGAATGCCGTCAAGGCATTTTCACTTTCGCAAAAAGTTAAAAGGATGTTATTCATGTAAACGTCAGAACTGTGGGTTGATTACACTGCATCCCAATAGCATAAGCTAAAATTCACTTACAATGATGCGTCTCGCCAACTATTCGGTCTACCGAGATACTGATACTGCTACGAAAGTTTACCAGGAGGTATGAGTGCACTCTTTAAGAGGCGCATAGGAAGCTTATGACGCAGACGGTGACCGGCCAGCTCAGAATGAAACCAACTCAGAACCACCTCGGAAAGGTCATTATTTTTTATCATCATAAAGAGTGATGATAAAAAAAAAAATGGTTAAACAGGTTATATTAGGTTAAGGTCAACGGCTTTTTAAAAAAAAAATCATAGCTTTTAATGACTTTTCAAAGAGTTGTTGAGTTGATTTGATTCTGAGTTGGCATGGTTGGCAATCGAATAGTACAATTATCCCTGCCACGAACCACGAATGTCTGGATGGAGATGGATATATTATTAAATCGATTGTTTGTTCGCAAAAAGAATTTCATTATTTAAAAATGTTAAATCAATTTTACAAGTAATGGGAAAAAAATTACTTACTCCTTGCCTATTGGACACGCCCACAATACATTTCTGTCAGATTATTTCTCCAGGTTTCAGTAGGATCGCTGAACACCCGCTCATGTTTAAACAATTCCCGCAGAAATGATCACTTTGTAGAAGTGTTGATTTATCAAGCCGTCTTGTGGCGCTCACAGCGTGTAAAGACTATTTTTTTTTGTTGAGGTCTCATTTGTTCAAATGATTTATGGTCTGAAATGTCCCAAAGAAACAACGGGTGAATCTTAGAAAGATTTGTTGTTTGATGAATTGGAATAAATCTCTCAATTATTTAGAATCACCGCAGATGTAAAGTATATTGATCGGGGTTTTGAAATTTAATTTGAAATATTGGAAGAAAGAAGTGCCAGGGAAATGCGACACGCAAATTTTGAAAACACTTTGACAACGACTAATGGAACTATTCCAGAGTCACTATTACAGAATAATAAATAATCAATATATTATATGTTTTTAACCACTGGAGTGACAGCGCAATTTAAAACTTCTTTCTCCGACTGCTCGAGATTTTTTGGTAATCGTTTTGAATATTTTCCGCCCACATTAAAAAAAAAATCATTCCTCCGAATTTTAATATGGAAACACACAAACTGATTATATTTCTATATAGCCAATTCAATTCTGAATTTGGCAGGCGGGAATGGGTACCGCCGCCCCGGGAATCTTTATTGGATAACGAACACCTCTGCCATAGGTCACCCCAAGTGGTTCGCTACGTTTGGTGATTTAGCAGGGGTGCCCTGGTTCATTCGGTGAGGTTTGTCTAGGTCTTGGAGGCGGATGACCAGGACAACTGAACCCCAGATTTCTACCCACCCCTTGGACCCTTTACCTTCCCAGAACTCTCATCTCCTTCCTTTCCTTAAAAAAAACACCACACAGCATCCCCAAAGATGACATAGGCCCTGAGGGAAATTATTTTCCTTAGGGCCTCCTGTGTGGAGCTCATGTAAAAAAAAATGAATTCGCCTTTTTTTATCGATTATTGCATACTCCCAGGATTTGTATAAAAAATATTATAAAATCGTAACCTTCTACTTACGAGTACTTACAAATAAATGATAATTTGCCGAAATTCACAGCAAAGCAATCCGAGGTATTTTAAATAGTGCCATACTGTGGCACAAAGTGCTCTAGTGGATAAAATAAAGTGTAAAAACATGCATCTCGCTAAAACTCAGAAACGAGTCCCGGTACGATCAAGACAGTTATATGGTGTGGTAGCCCTTTATCCCCCATCCATGAAGAAGATTCCCGTTTATACCTGAAAGGCGTGCTTTGAAAGATATTAGGGCTGAAAGTTTCAACAAAGAAAACAGTCCAGAACATTCAAGAGTATTCGAGAGCGTTCCACAATATTCCAAAACAACCCGAAACAATCTGGAATGTTGTGGAAGATTATTGTAAAACATTCAAGAATACTCTCGGATGTTGTGGAATGGTCTGGAACATTGTGGACCTTTCGAAGCCTTTTTTGTTTGAATGGGGCTACCCATAGGTTGGGGTACATAAACCAAAATCCGTGGAGGGCTGAAACCTCAGTTCAATCTCATATCAACTCCCTGAGCGAAGCCGGGTACCCCAGCTAGTATCAGAATATAAATTACGAAGTACCCATGAATTGTTCGTAGCAAAGTGTACGTGTTACGACAGTGTTTTGTTGCATATTTGTATCGCAAAATTGATTCAAATACTCGCACATACCTTTGAATACCTTTTTATTCGATTTCATCCCAGTGAACTAGAAAACAAGATATTTTTTTCTTATGTTTCTTGGGAATTCGCTGGGTATGACGTAACAATTTTCTGATATTTGTTTCTGAATTTGTTATAAAACAACTGAAATCTGAAGTTCCCACAGTTGCTCGAGCTAAACACAGAGTTTTAAATTTTCTAACCGAAATCACATGTAGACAGTTAAATCCCTCTTATTTTGAACGTCAAGTGCGCAATTAGAAACGGGGATTTTTTTTTTTACATGAGCTCCACACAGGAGGCCCTGAGGAAAATAATTTCCCTCAGGGCGTTTGTCATCTTTGGGGATGCTGTGTGGAGGGGTTTTGGTGCAAAGGAAGGACAGGAGAGTTCTGAGAAGGAAAAGGGTTTAAGGGGTGGGTAGGAATCTGGGGTTCAGTGTGTCCTGGTCATCCGCCTCCAATACCTAGACAAACCTCACCCCATGAACCCGGGCACCCCTGCTAAATCACCAAACGTAGCGAACCACTTGGGGTGACCTATGGCAGAGGTGTTCGTTATCCAATAAAGATTCCCGGGGCGGCGGTACCCATTCCCGCCTGCCAAATTCAGAATTGAATTGGCTATATAGAAATATAATCAGTTTGTGTGTTTCCATATTAAAATTCGGAGGAATGATTTTTTTTTTAATGTGGGCGGAAAATATTCAAAACGATTACCAAAAAATCTCGAGCAGTCGGAGAAAGAAGTTTTAAATTGCGCTGTCACTCTAGTGGTTTCTCCCCTCCCTCGTCACCCCTCTTTCGTTCCCCTTTCCTTTAAAAGGCATTCCCCTCCTCCTTCCTCCTTCCCTCCCTGCCGCAAAACTCCATGAAATACACTCGTTTTTCGAACATATCGCGCGCAAATCATTGCAAAATGTTTACACAACTTTTAAAACGCCAGAACTCACTTTATATATATAGAAACCATCGCCGGCATGCGCACTTAAGATAACTAAATTTCATCGCAATCGGATGAATGGTTTAGCAATCCATAAGGTACAAACAAAGAAACATTCATTTTTATATATAAAGACTGACGAAGGTTCCCGGAGTTTCCGGACTTTAAATAGAAGTTTTATTTTTTTAAATCAGTTGTTGAACGTAATTTTCCTCTGAATTCGAACGTCATGAAGAAGTATCTAAATATTGGAAGATATTTTCAAGCGAGTGTATTCATTGTCCCTTTTTTCTCCAATAATAATTAACAGACGTAAATAAGACAAAGGCCTGTTCTCATTATAACTATTATCTGGCTGACAACCGCCCTGAGACTTGAACCTGTCAGCGTTTTCAGCATCCGTCAGCAGCGGGGGGAGCTGTATGCTTATCTCTGAAGGCAACTTTGGGAAAAGAATTTTAACAATTATGTGGTGAAATGATTACGTCGACCAGCCGCATGAACCTTGGCCGATGTCATCCGTGGTTAGTCAAAGAATGAGGGATCAAGGCCAATCTTGTCTTCTTGACTCCTCTGCACAGATGGTCAACCAAACCAATTGTGCAGGGAAAGATATGGATGTTACCAATATAATAAGTGCGAAATGTCATTTTTCAGGTATCTTTAGGTATCCACTTACAGAGAACTTATATTTTCTATTCAATGATTTTAGTAGAGGTACACCTGTCACGTCATTTATGAGTAATAAGGTTAAGCATCACAAAAAGGTATAATTTTGTGGCTTCTAAAAAGGTCAATGTCAGCTTTATTTATTTATTTATTTCTATTCATAAAAAAAACTTTTTACAAATGATTAGGTACAGTGGTTGACGTAGATAATAAGTTCCAGTAATACAGAAAAATGTTAGTAATCTGTAACTGGGTTAGTAGTAGTGTTTGGTGAACACCTCGCTAGGAGAACCTGCTAGCATGTTTTAGATTAAGTGTTATTCTGTCGACATAAGTAAAAACACAGTATACTCCTTGATATTGTCAAGAAGGGCATTGTGGTTCAACCAATGGCGGCAGTATCGTATACAAAAACTTAAGATTAGTAGCTGTTAAGTTAGATAAATAATTATCTTGTAAGGCGGTATGTGCATTTTTCTATGAACCACGCACCACCGGCACTGGTATAATAGGCCACTTGCATCATATTTTTAAAAAATTTCGGTTTAGGCAAATATTCGAAGATATTCTCTATTTTTTTTTTAATTGTATTTTTGAAACCCTGGTGATTTTTTGAAAATTTCAATCTAAAACCAAATATAATTTTAGGGACACCCTAACCACCTAGCTATATGGAATATACTTTACGACCTATACTTCTCATACCTACCAAACATACATAAAAAAAAATCATAAAAATCTGTGGAGCCGTTTCGGAGGAGTGCGACCACAAACATCGCGACAAGTGATTTATATGTATGTATATACAGGGTGTCCGGGGTAAAGTGCATTAATTTCGGGAGGTGATTCTACATGATAGTACAAGTAAAAAAGATAAATAACTTTTTCGAAATTCCATCTTTTAGGGGTAGTTTTGAGGTAAAAAGATAAAATTAGTCCGGCGTGTGCGGCCAGATTTATTATTTTCCGCTGTCACGATACGGGCCAATCAAAATCGAGTCGGGCACCCGGCAGGCTCTCAGTAAGTAACATCGTACCTCACATTAAGGATTTTTAGTAGGTACGTCTTTTTGTATGGGAAAAAAAAAGTTGGAATTTCGGAAAAAGTTTTTAATCTTTTTTACTCCTACCACCATGTAGAATCACCTCCCGAAGTTAATGCACTTTACCCCTGGACACCCTGTATATAGAAGATATACCATTGAAAAGAAATTTAAACATAACTTATAACTAGATAAAATGACAATCTTTCGAAATCAATTTACATAATTTGTAGTAAAGACGCCTAGAATTTGATTTAAAAATGACATATTTCCGGTTGTGTCTGGTTATTCCCTCTTAATCAAACCTACATACATACGTATCTGAATTCTAATTAGAACACGAAGGCAAACCCATTGATCCTGTTCTGTCATTGAATTAGAACACTAATCTGGGATTCGTGCGTCATTAATCCAGGATAACGTAACATTACGTTATATTACGTTTTCAATTATGTATACCCATTTCTGTGTCGTGGTTTTCTTAACATTGTGCTTAAAGGCTGCTTGTACAAATCAAACTTAACCACCTAGATTAATTGTAAGCCAATATTATTATTGCATACCTCGGCGTCAACAATGCAATTGAGCGCATGAGCTCTAGCACGGTATCACTTACCTTACACTTATCACGGTACCATATCGAATGATTTTACGTCGATGTCCAGGGCACAGTTTCACCGTTGAAAGCCGAACCGATATTGAAAGGTAATAAATAAGAAGTCGATATACCCTGGCAACACAATACGTTTCTTGACTTAATATGCACTGCTAACATGCTTGGTCGATCGATAAAACACCGTACAATTTGACATAGACCAAATCCGGCATCTTATATTAATAATAGTTATTGGATGATTTTTATAGCGCCATTTTCGTGAGAAAATCATCTCAAGGGCGCTTTACAGTTGTGTGATGAAGTAGTCAAAATTGTGCTGACATAATACGTCACCTCCGGCATTGGGTCAGTACTACCTTGTGTGTCGCTCTCCATAGAGAAAAAAAGCCTTATGTTTAAACGCGACTTTTGAGACCCCATGTGTTTAAACGCATGGGGTCTCAAAAGTTGCGTATGAACTGTAGCTATTCAAAAACGTAAAAATAAATGAAATTGGTGTTTACTTTTATTGGCACGCTAAAATGGCCGGAAATTTAAAAAAAAAAACATAGATTTCTCAATTTGGGAAAAAAAATAAAAGAAAGGGTCCATTTTTTATATTTTGTAGCAAACTTAATTTTTATTCCATAACTGCAGTACAAAGAACGCAAAAAAATATTTTTTTTTCAAACGTTTGTGATGTATTTGTAAAAATATAAATGGGGAAAATAACCATTTTTCCGGATAGAATCAGTATTTTTGTATTCGTAAACTTGATTTTTTTCTCATTTTTATCAGCTATGCGCGGTTTTTAATAACAAATAAACGTTAGAAGGTTAAATTATTGAAAAAAAAAATTAATTACCATTATTTAAAAATACAGGTTTTAGGTTATTTTTCTGATTTACAATTCATTTTAGCGAGCCAATAATCCTTTAAAAAATTATATTTTAAATGCAGTTCTCATTTTCTTTGTAAGACGCAACTTTTGAGATATCAGGCGTTTCTGAATTCAAGTTGAAATAATTGACATACCCTAGTCAGTACTTTTCTTAGTAAATAAAACGCACTAATGGAGTTGAAGGCACTGGATGAACCCGTATATGCGGCATTTTCAACTCAAAAATAATATTGTATTTCTCAAATATATTAAAGAATCTTTGGGCTTATTTTCTAATGATTACTAGCGATAAGAACTTTCCAAATAACGCCGACTTTTTCATTGCTAAACTTTGATCATAAAATCAACAAAAATTCCAAGCGTTTCACTTAACCTTCCCCCGCGACCTTCAGTCGATCGTTAGCGCCTCCGGTCCTTTTCTGACCCCAGCGGTCCGGCCGGTCGTGGCAGCCTTATTATTGTACCCGGAAGCTACGAATTGCCCAAATGATATATTATAGTATATGGCTTTTTAACCCTGGCATGGCCGCAGTTCTGTTGGGGTGTCTTTTAAATTGTGTGTAAGCTCTGTAGGAGCAACCGCGAACAAACGGCGGCCTCCCTTGTTTGAATTTTGCAATATTTGATTGAATTATAAATGGGAGCAAAGGCTCTAATCAAACATTCCGTTTTTGAGGTTTTTCTTCTTTATATAAGCTGAGCATAGCATGTGTTGAAATATTTTCGTTTCCGTACATTCCTTTGTCCATACTTCCGAATCAAACATAATGTAGCAAATTAAAAATATATATTTAAAAATTGTGTGGTTGTACAAATGAGGCCTGTATCGCTCCACATTTTCAACCGCCATTTTTGGAACCGGCTTCCTTTTATTATTTCAAATATTATTATTACTTTTATTTTTTTTTTCTGAATACCTACTGCAAAAGAGTTAATACCAACCTTCTGGAGCATCTCCAATACTTGGGATATGTTTTTAGGCGGAAAGAAGTGCTGAGGGAAAGGTGATGGTTAAAAGGAAGGTGGGGCTAGCTATTCAGATCTGGTCAAAAAGCACGGCTAATGACATTTTTTTTTTGTATGTGAATACCGCATAAGAGTCCCAATTGTTTACAACCACCTGGAGCCAGTGAGGCTATGACACCACCAATTGTGATATGTTATGAGGCTTTCAACTATTTATTAATAGTTTTTTTGTTTAATTCGTGGAACTCCATTTAATTTTAGAAACGCATAAATAAGTCGTCTCAAAGTGGTTTACCCACAGTTTAAATAGGCCATTTCACATGGATTTCATAACGACTTATGAAATCCATGCAAGTGGCCTATGTAAACTGTGGGTAATGATCTTTTTACTAAGATTACGAAAATGTTACAATTTTTTTTTAGAAATGTACAGTTTTTTTTATTTTTAAATAAATAAATTCATTATTTGGGCTCATGACGTCACTACATGATAATGTCCCTTCTCCGAAAATGTTCCTATTAATTTTGTAAAATTCCACACTGATTTATTTTTTTTATATGGCATCACTTTGATTTCAGGCGAATTTTTTAATTCGTTCACTAGATTTATTGTTTATTCTCTGCGAACTTATCATTTGGTTTGAATTTTTGACAGATGTCATGAAGAGAACCCCGTATATTTTAGATGTCGGTACGTGTTTAAGAGGTATAATGGTTATGGTGCAGATTTTATCAAAATCAAATTTTATAATATTCTTATTATTATTATAATTCACAAGTACAAGTATATTACATTAGATTTCTTAATATAGACGTTCTACATTATAATGATTTATGATCATAAAGATGGATCAAGGAAAAAAATATTTATGAGATGTAACATTTTTGGTATGCCTCGTTATTTTCCTGTGCCATTCGTGTGGAAAACGTTATTTTTTAAAAATGATTTTCGACTATGTAGTTATCGTTTTTCGCACCTATAAAATTATGCCCCTTCTTTCCGGTTTATAAAAAATGGACTGATTTTTCGAACTGAAGTTTTCAAAAATCCCCAGAGTTTCAAAAATACGATTAAAAAAAAATAGGGAATGTCTTAGAATATTTGCCTAAACCGGATTTTTTTTTTAAATGTGATGCAAGGGGCATATTGTGATATATTGTAAGGCTGTCAACTATTTATTAATTGTTTTTTTTTTTTGTTTTATTCGTGGAACTCCATTTAATTTTAGAAACTCATAAATATGTCGTCTCAAAGTGGATTACCCACAGTTTAATTTGGCCCTATAAGCCGAAACAGCTGTAGGCACCGCGAATATTATTTTTGTGCCCTGATATCATTTTTAGACTGACAACACTGCCTGCGCAGTCGAAATGCGCAGATGACAGAAGTGAGCTCGGATTTGACATAACGTTTGAGTTCATTCTGTCACCGATCGCCTTCCCCGCTAGCACCCGCTAGTAAAAATAACTAAATTCGCTTGCGTTAAAATTATTGTCGCGGATAACTCTTGTAACCTTTGAAGTACTTTGAACTTGTGTTAAGAGGGCATTACCAGAGAAAACCAGAAATATGTCATTTTCAAATCAGATTTTAGACGTATTGACTCTTTTCCACAAAAAATTATAAATGGATTTCGAAAGATTGTTCTTTTATCTACCATTCGCATGTAATAAATTTTGAGAATTTTTTTAAATTTTTAGTATAATAAGGTTATTCCATAGGTTGTTGAAAGATTTGTTAAATTTTCAAAAAAGATTTTGTATTATACCACAGCCATTTCAAATAATATAATCATGCATTAAAATAAATCAATCCATTATCTAGCAAACGCATGTTTTAGAATTTTAATTTTAGTTTCAATAAAATCATTAAAAAATACATACGTTCATGTGTTTCTTGACGAAACTTAGTCAGTTTGTGTATTTATTTGCGAACTTATAAACTAATATATTTCAGATTTTTTTACATACTTATTGTGCTAAGACATTATTGACAAATCATAAATAAGTTTGAGCGAAAAATAATTTTAGGAAGTATTTAATATTAATTAATTTACAGCTTCGCATTTCACGATTTTTATCATAGCGCCGTAACACAAATTTCACACTTCATTACGGCCCGAAAAGTGGCCCGACAAGGACGTGTCCACGTCGCTCTGAATCACAACAGTTTGAAATAATATTTTGGGAACGAAACTGTAAATACATACGAATTCCTTGTTTCACGTTCGTAAAATCAACAGGGTTGACCGAATTTCATTTTCATTGAATATTTTTATGCAAAAAGTTTTATATTTAAAAAGAAATGTTTTTATTTGTCCCTCATTATACGATACAAGAGACAAGAGTCCCGACTGCTCAAGAGTCCCAAAAGCCCCATTTTTTAAAAGTAAAATTTCTTTACGCATGCTCGACACATGGGGTTAACTGGTGAATCGTTACGAAAAGTGGTGATTATTACGAAAAGTGGTGCTGGTTACAAAAAATGACATGCGAACGGTAATCGATGCGAACAGTGATCAATTGCTAGGCGGGTCGGGCCTTTAGGCTCGCTTGTTATTCGTGTTATTATTATATTGTTAATGGACTATTTGTCCGTAAATAAATAAAAGAAATTATATACAGCGCGTACCCGGCATGCGTTGCAAGGCTGGGGATGGGGGATGGGGACGGGGATGGGATTTTTTTTTTATTGTAAATAATTTTTATGTTTATATCGCACAAGAGTCCAACAGCTCCCAAGGGAGGGAGGTTGAAGAAGAGTTGGGATGAGGGGTAAAAGAGGCGGGGATTGGAAGGAGGGTATGAGGGGGGGGGGTTGAGAGGGGGTGGGCGGGTAGACCTTTTTTATATCCATTTTTCGTATTACAAAAATAACAAACACGAGAATCGAGTATGGGTACCACCGCCCCGGGAACCATTTATTAGATAACCAACACGTCTGCCATAGGTCATCCCAAGTGGTTCGCAAGGTTTGGTGACTAGCAGGGGTGCCTGGGTTTATTGGGTGAGGTTTGTTCAGGTCTTGGCGGCGGATGCGTCTGCCCACCAGCTGCATGGCAGGTCGGATCTGGAGAAAGTGGTTACGGCGTTATGAAATTATATATACATATATTCTATTATACCATTCACCCGATTACCGTGAAACTTTGTTGATTTGTTTTGCGCACGCTCTCATTTCTCTCAGAATTTTTTAACACAGAAATTTAACTTGGACGTTATTGAAATATTAGAAATAATTTGTGACCAAAAGTATTTTTTTTTAAATATAATTCTATTGAATTTGCGACACGCCTTTGTTAATATTTTATTCTGTATTTTGACGCACGCAGCGCCAACCAAAACTGTTATTATCTATGTTTCTGTCTCTGTCGATTCACGGCAGCGAGCGGTCGTGTTGTCCGCGCCGATCCAGTTTATAACGTTTTAAATTTATTCATCCGCTCAAAATGGGGAGAAAAATACGTGTAGACAAAATTTTCACCAAAAAAAAACACTACACCAAAAACATATCTGGGAGAAATATAACGAGAAAAAACGAAGGTTAGTAATATTAAATAATCAATATGTGTATGCATAACACTAGATCGAATAAAAATGATATAAAAAATATTCCAAGTTATAAAACCACATTTGGACAAAGAAACTATACATACTTTGCAACAAAACTCCATAACATCCTCCCCCAAGACATAAAACTAATAAAAAATCCAATTGAATACAAATCAAGAATAAAAATATGGCTTAAAGAGGTCAATGAGAAAACCCTAGCGAAGACGCAAAAAACGACATAGAAGACAAATGAACTATATTTAAATAACTTTAGTCCGCCTCGGCACAGAACCCCCTAGTGAGGAGGACTAAGAAATACAATATTTTGTACTTAATTTCACATTGTATTTTGTATGTAAAATTTTTTTATATAGTCGCTATAATAAAAAAAAAATAAAATAAAAAAAATTACGTTGTACATAACTTATATGCTACAGGGTCGTTGGAACGAATCTGTCAGATTTATTGTACATATTTTATAATAATATGTTGTTTAATTTCCCGAGAAAAGAATCAACATTCTAAAGTTAATAATGACTGTTAAGTTTCATCGGTATGTGCAATTCAAATTTTTATTACATTACTAGCTGACCTAACAAACGTTGTTCTGCCATGTAAATTATTTCTAGTTATATTATATTATTATGTAAATGGGCTTTGACCAAGTATATTTGATCACTGTAAATGGCTAGCCACATCATGATCTGCCGCGCCGTGAAATGGCGGCAGATCGTGATGTGCGGCGCATCATGATCTACCTGATTTTACGATTGGCCTGCGACATATACACGGTGTCGGGAAATACGTGGTACATAACTCAATTCAATTGTGATTGCCTTAATTAATTTAACACACTTGTTTCAGTTATAATTATATATTAGAAATGTGTACTTGCTTTATTTAAATTTTTGACATATGATTTTCGAGCTTACTAACGGCGTTTATTCGAAATGTAAATTACTGACTCCTCTCTAATTTGTCAAAAAAAAATAATATTTAAAAAAAAAAATATTTAAAAAAAAAATGATAATACAGGGTGGGGCAGAGAGGAGTTACTGATTTCAAAAAATCACTGAAGGCTCCCCAGACTGAGCAGAGGAGCGGGGCGGGTGCCGTTACGTCGGGGAAATGATGCCGTTTTTTTTCATGATATTTTTTAAATGATATCGTTTGACGTGGCGGCCTTGGCGAGCAATACACATATTGACCCTTTGAAAGAAGTTTTCGGCCACTCTTCCCAGCATATCTTGCGGAATTCCAGCGATGACGCCCTCAATCGCCTCGTTCAGAGCTTCAATGGTTCATGATCGAAGTTTGTTTACCTCAACTTTGACGTATCCTTACAGAAAAAAGTCACTCGGGGTCAAATCGGGGGAGCGATGGGGCCATGGAATATCCTCTCTGCGAACTTATTATTTGATTTGACAGATGTTATGGAGAGAACCCTGTACATTTTACGCTGTCTGTATGCGTTTTAGAGGCATAATGGTAGTGGTGCTGATTTTAATAAAATCAAATTTTATAATTTTCTTATTATTATTATAATTTACAAGTACAAGTATATTACATTGTATTTAGTAATATAGACGTTGAACATTATAATTGATTTATGATCAATAGAATGGATCAAGGAAAAAAATATTTATGAGATGTAATATTTTTGGTATGCCTCGTTATTCTCCTGTGCCCTTTCTTGTGGAAAACGTTATTTTTTTTTAAATGTTTTTCGACCATGTAATTATCATTTTTTCGCACCCATAAAATTATGTCCCGTCTTTCCGGTTTATAAAAAATGGTCTGATTTTTCGGATTGAAATTTTCAAAAAATCCCCAGGGTTTCAAAAATACGATTAAAAAAAATACAGAATGTCTTAGAATATTTGCCTAAACCGGAATTTAAAAAAAAAAATGTGATGCAATTGGCCTATTAAACAATTATAGTAGGTATATGGTGTAAGCACGTTGTAAAAAAATATCAAAAAATAGTTACACACAATAAATACTGTAAAATTTCTGTTTTGAACTATTAATAATAAAAAATGTCATTAACGGACTGCGAAAGAGAGGCCAGACACCATACGCTTGAAATTCCCGTCAAAATGACAGTTTTAATTTGTGATTGTGTAATTCAAATTGTGTTTTTGTTAATAATTTCTGTTCTAATGACTAAGTCACTATTATATTAGTCTATTATCAATATATTTCATATTATTTTCCGTTTTAATCTATTAATAATGCCATTGTGCACACGAATAAATATTTCAAAATGAGACATTTTTTACAATACAACTGAATATTACTCGGTTAATTTGATTAAAGTACAATTAAAAAACAAAATATTTAAAAATTATAACAAATTTTTTATTCATGTCTATATTATATCATCTACTTTATACCTACTGTGTTTACGCATTTCATTTGTATATATTTGTGTTTATGTACTTCGATGTACAAATTACAAATAACTGCCTACTACTAATTAAAATTCTGGAAACGAGAATTCAACATCTTCACCTCACCCATACTGTAGCCAGCCCTAGCTCCGCGTGAGATAGTCCTAGTAGATACGCGAAACCAAGCTTGCTGCGGAACGAAATCTAGTTCCAAAAACGTCCGCTCACGACCGCTGATGTGTGAGCGCTATAGTCGGAACCGAAATTATGATTTGCTGGTATGACAGTCTTAATAAATCTAACTATATGAAATATCCAAGTTTGATTAATTTAAATGAGTTTCGCGACCTTTTATTTTTTTATTTTTTTTTATTTTAGTTTATTTAGGAAACAAACAGTTATACATATTTTAATAAGAAAGTAACATATTACATGATTGCATTAACCAGCGAAGTTTCCGCTACAATTTATAATATATAAACATGGATTAAAACATTGAAGAAAACATAAAGTGGTAGAAAAAAAAAGAAAAATATATATATATATACAACAGAAATGAAAGAAAAAAAAACACACACACAAATTAAAGCATATGGGATATATAAATCATCCAAATATTATTATAATAATAAAAAGAATGAAATGCGAAATATCTCTGAGCGGTAAGCAGAGATATTCCGACACATCTAAACAGCTCTAACAAAAAAAAATTAAATACTTGCAGTAATTGATAATAATTATCATTTAAAAAAAATGAAATAATACTACTTTGTATAAACCACTTATATAATGCGTAAATCCGACCGGTTTTGGAACAAACGTTCCTTCTTCAGGGAAAGCATATAAGGTCGGATTTACGCATTATATAAGTGGTTTATACAAAGTTGTATTGTTTCATTTTTCTTTAATGGAACCACAAAGTTATAGCTACATTCAAAAATATATAATTATCAGTATATTTAATTTATATTATTTGAAAAAAAAAAATCAATGAAGAAGAAGATTACAATAATAATCTAAACGAAAACATGAAAGACAACAAAACACTGAAAAATAGAAAAAGACAATGGTCGCAACTGAGACCCGAACCCAGGCCTCTCGTCTAACCGGGACGTGCGCGTTAACCAATTTCATTATTGCCACCTTCTGTCAAACCGTCATAATCTCGTATTTCGAATTTAGTTATAGCCTGAAAACGAGAAGAGCCGACCCCAACAACCTACTTAAGCAATGAGTTGGGACAGTGCAAAGAAAAAGAAGAAGTATTAGATATTAAATTATTACTTTCTTTTACTGAAAATAAAGGCAACAAAAATTTACCAATTTTTATAAGTTGAGTTTTTCTTTAAACCAAACAAACGTTTAATGTTCACTGGTTGGTTAACTTTCATAATGAAATGTTTTTTAAAACTTTTTCCTAACTGAATAAAAACAAATATTTTTTTAATACTGTTAAAGAAATATGCGGTACAAGGTATACAACATAATATATTAAGTAACTGACGAAAAACAGTTTTTAATATGTGTATAAAGCTCGGCGTTCCAAAACCAGCAAAAACTCACTAAATTCACTTTGAGTTTTGCTGTTTTCTAAACTGTGGTAATTGGTACGAGTAAACTATGGTTGATTAAAGGAAAATAAAGTAATAAGGACAACAATGACCGGTAGAGATCAGGTGGTTTTTTCCTGAATAATTTTGAAAACGACACATTTTAGCATCTAACAAAATTTTGACAATTGTTGTATTTGGTGACTTTGTTTTGTAGGGACGAAATGCATAAAACTAATGTTACTCATATTTTAATGCAAAGCTTGAATCAACTTCTCGAACAACGTCATAATCCCAAAAGTCGGTTTCCAAAAAGAACTAAAAAATACAATTGAAACGGAAGACATATATTAGTAATTTGCAAACAAATTTATAGGTTCAAATTAATAAAATACTTAGTTTTTACCACTTTTATTGTTTATTGTACGTCCATTCTTTTTCAATTGACACCATTGTCTATGTCTATTATTTGTAATTAGTATCAATAAAAAAACCCCGAAGAAGTGAGCGTTGCTCGCGAAACATGTTGGTTTTGTAAACAATAAAAGTGGTAAAAACTAAGTATTTTATTAATTTGAATCAAAATGGTGCCACAAAATAAGTTTGCTGTGTTAGAAGAAGAAACTTATATGTACCTACAATGCACTTTCACTGGAAACTAGACAGAACACAAATACACGAACGCTTAGTATAAATCGGGCATGAGTCTTATCATCAGCCTAGCCGATCAAACTAAAGATTGTTTTATACCCCTTTACCCTTGTTACCAATGGGAACCATTTACCTTGTTACCAATGGGAACCTTGTTACCCTTGTTACCTTGTTACCAATGGGAACCATTTATTGGGTAACCAACATCTCTGCCATTAGTGGTTCACCACGTTTAGTTAGAAGAGGTGCCGGGTGCATGGGATGAGGTTCTTCCAGGTTTTGGTGACAAATGGGTCTTCTCACTTACTGCCTGGTGGTGCGGATCGGGAGCGACTAGTTGAGGGAGACTGTTCGAACTCTCCAGCAGGCCTCTCTCAGAACATCACCTTGCATCGCTCCGTAAAGTTTGGATTCATACATCCGTCACTGTCACTGTTGACACTGTCACTGACCCCCGGATTCCAAACAAACTCCAAACTCCTTATATCCTTTTCTTTCCCTGATCTTCCTCTCAATCCTTTCCTTTAAAATATCCTCCACGTAGCATCCACAATGATCACGTAGGCCCTGAGGAGTGTTGTGGAGCTGTTATAAAAACTGTGTGGAGCTGTTATAAAAACTGTGTGGAGCTGTTATAAAAAAAAATATTGTTTTATTGCCTTGTCAATAACGATTGTGTTGTTTTTTTTTACATGAGCTCCACACAGGAGGCCCTGAAGAAAATAATTAATATCGTTGTAAACTTAATTGACTCTTTATTTTTTATTTTAATGTATTAAAATATTGTAAACTGCGCCTGCTCTTAACACGGGATTTCCTATTTAGACAGACACAATACATACATCAAAAAAGATAAAGATGTAGCCACGCCATAAAGTTAAATGAATTTAAAAACAAATGTTATAAAATTATTATTCTTTGAACGAGATTCCGTGTTTTTGCAAGTCATTCAGGATTCCACTTTCAAGATTCCGGCTTTCACAAAATTTCTGTTCCAAAGAGAGTCAAAATATCTCTGAAGAACTAATAATCATTTGACCTACATATTCCAAGGGGAAGGTATTTATGATATTCGTCATATACAAGTAGTTACGTTGAGGATCGAAAAAAGTTTCCTTTGCCTTGTTCGTATGTACACGCTCAGGCGGTAGAGCACTGTTCTATCATCCATTGTGTGATTTCCCTTTGATGGTATTGTGATTTCCATTTAACAAAGTGAAAACCACATTTTCGTTTCTCCGCTATTGTGTTAATAAGACCCGGGAGGAGAACGTTCATGGTTAACAAAAGATCAAAGATTGGCGAAAAAATATATTTGTTACTTAAATAACCAACAACGCTGGATTTGTTAGGGCAAGAACACCTTTCATGAGTTTTTAGTTGATTGCTTTAAATGCTTCAACTATAAAAATATAGTCTTGTTTGTGTTTACTTGAAATTTTTAACCCCTCAGGATTCCACCATATTTTGTCAGAGGGTCAAAATATGGAATATTTCTGAACATATCCGAAAACAAAAAACTGTTTTTGAAAGGTGATAAAAAATACAATTTCAAATTTTATAAATCGAAATAAGCATATCATTTTGGAAATATAAAATTTTTGCGTGCAAGTGTAAACAAGTTTGAAAAATGACTGACGTTTTTTCTAACAATTTTTTTTTACATGAGCTCCACACAGGAGGCCCTGAGGAAAATAATTTTCCTCGGGTCTACGTCATCTTTGGGGTTGTGGAGGGGCTGTTTGGAGGGTTTTTTTAAAGGAAAGGAAGGAGAGGAGAGTTCTGGGAAGGAAGTGGGTTTAAGGGGTTGGTAGGAATCTGGGGTTCAGTGTATCCTGGTCATCCGCCTCCAAGACCTAGACAAACACGTAGCGAACCACTTGGGGTGACCCATGGCAGAGGTGTTGGTTATCCAGTTATGTTCCCCGGGCGGTGGTATCCATTCCCGCCTCCCAAATTGTAGAAAATTATTGATATCGAGAAAAATAAAAGCACACAAATACTTTCTTAGACAAATAATGTATTAAAATAAAAGCTATCATCACCTCACTTTTTTGTCGTAACATGTAAAAATAATTAATAAAAAAATTCCCAACGTTTCATAAATGTTTTTCGAATCAGGCTTCCTTTCGGGTTAATTTTAAGATTAGATTATAAAACATATTGTGTTTTCTGTTTCTAACACTGTTCGTATCGTATTTTTTATTTTGATAGTAAGGCAGACACAACGATTTATATAAGACGTATATGAGTTTTTCCGAAAAAATAACAAATTAGCCTGACGGGTTAATTTCCTTTTTCGAGAAGAATTTGTTTTGTTACCAACTTAGTCCAGTAACTTTGTCGCCTGAATGTATGGGGTAGTATGCGTTAAATCCGGTAGTTCTGATTTTTTGCAGACTTGTTTATTATGTTAGCCTAATGAATAATCTAAGTTTTCGACCTCGAGCGCCGAACGCAACTTTGTCAAAAATCGATAAAACCGCGAAAAAATCGTTATTTTTTCAAATTTTGGCGATTGTAACCATAAAGTACTAGTTTTTGAAAAAACTTTATTTTGACGTTTTTAAAGTAAACTAAATTTGCTACAATACGATACTAAAATTGTCTCTGTAAACCTAATAGTTTTTGATATTAAGCCTTTCAAAGTTTGTGACCTCGAACGCAAACCGCGAAAAAATCGTTTTTTTTTTTTTTAATTTTGTGATAATATACCTGATGTTGAAGTAATAGATATCCCAGAAGGCGACGATCTGTCCGACGTCGAAATGAAGGATGACATGTGGGCACAAGACGTCGACGATTCTTCACCATCTCCTGATGGGGATATGCCATCCCAATACGTCGATCCAGATACGGACCAACTTCAACCGGGACCTTCCAAGAGGGCTAAATTATTTTAATTTTTTACTTCATTATTCGTAGCTTAGCTTGAACATCATCATCCCATCATAAAAGTACAGGGCTTTGATAGTATAATTGTATAATCAGGGTCAAAATTCATTCAAAACGACAGAATTGCAAAAAATTGCGAAGTTCGAAAAGAATGATTTATTTATTTATTTATTGATTTATTGTGAAAAACAGTATAATCCATGATAAACTTTGAAAGGCTTAATCTTGGAAACTCTTGGGTCAACAGAGACAATTTTAGTATCATATTGTAGCAAATTTAGTCTACTTTACAAACGTTTAAAAAAAAGTTTTCAAAAACTAGTCCTTTAGGCTTATAATCGCCGAAATTTGAAAAAAAAACGTTTTTTTCGCGGTTTTCGCTCGAGGTCACAAACTTTGAAAGACTTAATCTCGGAAACTATTGGATCTACAGAGACAATTTTAGTATCATATTATAGCAAATTTAATTTACTTTAAAAACGTCAAAAAAAAGTTTTTTTCAAAAACTAGTCCTTTAGGGTTATAATCGCCAAAATTTTAAAAAATAACGATTTTTTCGCGGTTTTTTCGATTTTTGACAAAGTTGCGGTCGGCACTCGAGGTCGAAAACTTGGATTATTCATTATTCCAACATCATAAACAAGTCTGCAAAAAATCAGAACTACCGGATTTAACGCATACTGTGATGTATAAAGTTCTGGACTAACTCTTCGAAGGATAAGTTTTAAGATTTTCACGGCCAAAAGCATTTTCGTTATTTGTTTTTGGGGTGTTATGCCGTGTTGCGCTACCTCCTTCTTTAGCCAACGTTTCGGACATCGTTGCAGTGTCCATCATCAGGGCAGATCCGGCAGATCCGGTAGATGTGTTGGCTAAAGAAGGAGGTAGCGCAACACGGCATACCACCCCAAAAACAAATAACGAAAATAACTCTTCGAAATTTAAATTTAGTAAGAGAAAATGTTGAAAATGAAAACAAAAAGAGAATTAAACATTTCAAAAACTACATTTATTCAGTAACGAGCACTCGAATATAATGTCAATATTATGTGCATGAGCTAATGAACATAACATTATTACGGTATGCCACTTTATGCCCACAGGCAGAATTGAACAAAAAAACCGTGCGAAATATATTTTTTTCATTAGGTACCTACTGTGTCCCTCAGTTCGTAATGAAATGAACACAAACAAATATAAATCTGAAAATAGTTAAATGTTTGCAATGGTTCAGCTAATTACAAATAGGTAGTTAATACAAAAATCGAAAATGAAATCGTACCACAAAGCACAAAACATTTCAGTCCAATTTTTTAAATTTGTGCCTTTTCGAACAACTACAATATTTTTAATTATGAATTATTATCTTTTTGCGTTAACGAACCTCTATTATGTTTGCCGAGGGTCATTGTCAGAATGTTAACAATAGCTTTAAAATGCCATTCATTTTTTGAAAGTCGATTGCTCATAATTTATTTATTTATTAATGCCCTTTTTCGGGGCTTTTACATATGAATAGTAAAAAATATACAGTATTTATTGTTCATAACTGAAATGCCTTCGTAACAATATTTTATATTTGTTTAAAGATAAATTGAAGATGTCCACTGACTTGGTATAATTGTTTCCCTCCATTAGTATTCTGGGTAAAGAGGAATACATATGGTAGTTAGTTCCAGAATTACTGCACTGAAATAAATCCTGACTTCTAGTATTACGTAGTGGAATCCGGAAGCTTATCAATTCGAGCAATACCGGACTGTCAACTAAATCATTTAGAATTTTATACAGAAATACCAAGTCAGTGAAAGTTCTTCTGTCTGACGATTTGAGCATATTCATATCATTCAAAATAGTATTGTAGTTCAACATAATTGCTGGAATACCCATTTTAAAATTAAGAAAACGTAAGAATTTGTTTTTTATTCTTTCAACAGCTTGTACATGTATATTGTAACATGGGTTCCAGACGGGAGAATCGTATTCAAGTTGACTTCTAACATATGCAAAATATAACAGTTTTATACACTTAATATTGTTAAAATTTCTAGTTAGCCTAGTTATAAATCCTAACATTTTTAAGGCCTTATTAGAGATTTCTGTTATGTGGTTAACAAATGAAAGATTAGATTGAAAAGTGATGCCCAAGTCTTTAATTTGTGTTAATGTCTCCAGAGTATTGTTATCAATGTGAAACGTATCATGTTCGTATAAAATGTAACCTTGCGGCAGAGCAGAGACCAGGGCTCAGGATAGTGGGCCAAGTAGATATCTGTCATGTAGGTAGGGTTTTCAGTCAAATAAAAGAAGATGAACTTTATAAAAATGTATTGAATCCAAACCAAAAAGCAACATGGAAGTGTACAAACTTCATACCAAGGTAACAAAAGGAATATAGAAAAATACACATACCAGATGGACTCCTAATGGATACGCTAAACTAACTATACGGAAATAACCCCGGAAGACGAACGCGATCTTGCCTCGCAGAGAGAGAACACAAGACGGGACGGGAATTCCAGCCTTCCCATCCGGGAACGGCGCGGAATCCAGAGCACCAAGGTCGTCCTTCTAATTGGGCAGGAGGCCGCTATAACTCCAAGGAGCGCATTCAGCCACGGGCCATCTCGACGAACTCCAATCAAAAGGCACGTGGCCCCCAACAGTATCCAAGTCTGGCGTATTACGGTAGTACGGTAAGCAGACCGTGACTTTGCGATGCGGGGTCGTGAAGGCATATTATAGTAGCCAACACCAGGACCTATTCACTTCACGATTCCTTTTCCAAAAATACTTCCACAAAACGGCCAACCACCCACATCGGAAAAAAGTGGGACTTTCACGTCATCCACTATAAATAACACGTACACGAACCTCTCGTGTTACGTAAAAACACCCCGCGTTCTTTTAGGTTTTAAATCAACTTACATTTTGAGATATTTAAGTAAAGTAAAGTAAAAGTAGTAAAGTAATCATAACATTTTAGTTTTCAGTTGCAATTTTGACATCACAATATGTTTACGTAAAAAAGGCGAGTTTTATATCCTCATCAAAATTAATATTGTAAAGTATAATCTGGTCTTGTATAAATGAAAATTTTTGATTTTTTTTCTTAAGTCGGTTTCTCATTGCTGATAATCTTGATTCTTACTCCAATTTTCACGGAACACAAGGCTCATCTACTCAAAAGCACCGACGTACCGGACACCGCGCCGTGATACACCACCCCAACGCATTGGTGAGCTTCCCCTGCTCCTTCTGACTTCGACTTCGCCAATGACCATGTGTTTCTCCAAGTTTGAGTCCTCAGCTTGGCGAGCTACGTGTCCAAACTATCTTAAATGCGTTCTAGGCAGATAGGTAGTTGAAAGGCTGTTGTGGATGACTAGCTCTTCCAGAATGGATATGTTGTGAACACCACGAGAATATGTAAAACTGACAGAATGTTGTTACACATCAAATTTTTACGTCAATGCTTGTAGTTTCGGATAATTGGTATTTTCCGTAGCAAGTTATAATAAATAATGTTTAATTAATTAATTGACCAAATAAAAACCACAGCAAAATATTTCAATCATTTATATTAGTACCTTTATATTTCGCCAGATAGTACGAGCGTTGCGTGATGTTTATTTTTATTAAAAAAATTTTTTAATATGAATAATACCAAAAACATTTTTTTATAATTTTATTTATTTAATTATGATAACTAATTAATTATGTTCCTTTGTATTTGACAATTCTCATGTTTTTAATATAATTTTATTTTTTTAAATTTTTCATTGTTACTCCATTAGAACTCCATTTTAATTTTAATTTCTTCTATTTGTATATTCAATAATATCATTATTATATTAATGAAAACAGTTTATTTACAAACGAGTTCTGCTGTGTAATTATTATTGCCCGTGACAGCTGTTTCGCCTGTTATCAAACTGTTTGACAGTTTGATAATGCTTTTGTGCAAATTATTTTAATTTGAATATATAAAAGAAATAAATTTAAGATAAAGGAAACAATTTAACTTTGTTTGAACCACTTTTATATTTGAGTAAATCCGGCCGGTTTCAGAACGAACGTTCCTTCTTCAGGGCCAATGTATACTGATTTGACAGTTTTTTCATAAATTGACTGATTCCGGAGTATATAAACTCAAATGTAATGATTGTTCCTCATTTTATATTGCTAAAACAACTCGTAATTTTGAAATTAGAATCAAAGAACATTTAAGGTGTCTTAATAATAATAATTTTTCTGAGTTCGCTAACCATATCATTGAAAATAACCATAGTTTTGAAAAAAATACGAGGATAAATTTTCTTCATATTAATCATAAAGGAAAACGTTTGGATAACTTAGAAGCCTTGAAAATAAAAAAAATCCATATTTCAAAACTGTCAAATAAGTATAAATTTGCCCTGAAGAAGGAACGTTCGTTCTGAAACCGGTCGGATGTACTCAAATATAAAAGTGGTTCAAACAAAGTTAAATTGTTTCATTTATCTATCCTATACAAAGTTCTATAACCACAAAGTTATAGAATCTATGTGGTTATCCATTATAGATAAATGAAACAATTAACAATAGCTACATTCAAAGTATATAGAAATAAATTTTTTAAATTTTAAGTTTACTTTATATCCTTATAAGGATATTTTTGGCTTTGAAACACGTTGATATATATTTTTTAAACAGTAGTGAAAATAAAGTTGCTTACGATATGATTTGATATTTTCACGTATTACGGTGATTTGTTTTAGGGTATTATGCCGTATTGCGCTACCCCCTTCTTTAGCCAATGTTTCGGACAGCATTGCCGTGTCCATCATCAGGACAGATGTGTAATCGAAGATTGTGGTTAAGTGTGTGCTTATAAAGGACATAGATAGGATTCCCTTTTGCCAGCTAGAATTCTCTAAGGGCTGATATTAATAAACGGTATTATAAAACGGTTTTCTGCGTTTAGTTTTGGTGTAGCCGTCAATTAACAAGAGCTGAAAACTAATGAACTTAGCCCCATCGTCCTTATTAAAAGTATCTAATGGGATTTTTATGAATTTCAATTGTCTCCGTAATAAGGTGTGCTATGTGCGTTTTGGGTTTTTTCAGGACTTTAGGAACACGTGTAATACTGTCTGAAATTTTTGCTACAGAAGGAGGTAGCTCAACATGGCAAAATACCCCAAAAATAAATCACTATAAAGTTATATCTCGGCTTCGCTCAGGACAACATTTGAGAGTGTTCTGGAACGTTCCACAATTATGTTCTCGATTCCCTATTCCCGAACATTTCATGACAAACGCCGCCACTCCTTCCAGAACTTTCTAGATCTCTGTCGAACCTTCTAGAACATAGAAATTTCAAGAGGGTGAAACTTCCAGCCAATATTATATCTTCAATGGCACGCCCTTTAGGTAAAAACGGGAACCGACATCCTTTTTGGACTTTCTTTTATAGAGATTAGACTATTAGACTATTCTTTTTTTGAGATCTTAAATATGATAAAGGATAGAAGAGAGCTCAAAAATGATAAAAGAGCTGAATCACAAGAGAAATACAAAGTGCTGAGAAACCAAATAAATAGAGAATCAAGAATAGCCAAAGAAACATTCTACCAGAATAAATGCGATGAGATAAATGACGACCTCAAGAGAGGAAATGTAGAAAGAGCTCACGCTGCGGCGAAAGACTTCTTTGGGATGAGAGTTGGAAAGGGTAATGCAATAGAAGGAGAAGACGGCAAAATACTTTTCGAAAATTACCAAATAGGAGAGAGATGGAAAAGATATCTCGAAATGCTGTACAATGCAAAGGGAAATGATGACAACGAAACATTGATAGAAAGAGAAAATGAGGTAGACGCAGATGATTTGGGAGATCCAATCACTAGAGAAGAGTTTGACCTCGCACTGAAAAATCTCAAAAACGGGAAAGCACCCGGAATCGATGACGTTCCGGCTGAACTAATTAAGCCAGCAGGAAAAGGAACTATGGATGCCCTGTTTAAAATGATACAGACAATGTATAAGACTGGAAAGATATTCGAGAAATGCCTAATTGTCGCATTACCAAAGAAGGTGGGCACGACGAAATGTGAACAACACAGAACTCTTAGCCTTATATCCCATGCCTCAAAAATATTGACTAATATCATTCTAAAAAGAATCGAACCAAAAGTAGAGAACTCCCTTTCCGGAGACCAGTTTGGCTTTAGAAGAGGTGTAGGAACCAGAGAAGCAATAATGTCGCTACGAATACTACTAAAAAAAAGATTAAAAAGAAACCAAAACACATTCATCGCATTCATAGACCTGGAGAAGGCTTTCGACAAAGTAGAATGGAAAAGACTCTTCGAGATTCTGAAGAGAATTGACATCAAATATAGAGATAGACGAATAATCCAGGCGCTATACAAGAATGAGGCCGCTATAATTAGATGTGACAATGATACAAAAGAAGCCAGTATAAGACAAGGGGTGAGACAGGGATGCTCTCTGTCACCTGTTCTTTTTAACGCATATATACAAAGTGCGATTGATGACTTGAGGTAGAGAATGAGTCACAGAAAAGGTGTAAAGATACACGGGCAAAAGGTGGATATGATAAGGTTTGCTGACGATATTGCTTTGGTTGCTGAAAGCGAAGAAGAACTGCAAGAGGCCTTAACAACCATGCAAAGCATTCTTCAAAATAATTACAACATGAGGATAAATAAAGACAAAACAAAGCTGCTGACTGTAGGCCGAACGCAACATCAGATGAGAGTAGAGATGTCAGGAGTTCCACTAAAGAACACCAAGGAGTTTGTGTACCTCGGGAGCAAAATAACATGGGACGGTCGGTCTAAGAGCGACGTCGACAGCCGTATACACCAGGCTAGGCTTGCATTCAATAAAAGGTCGAAAATAATAGAATCGAATAATATAGACCTGAAACTGAGAATACTCCTCATCAAGACCTATGTATGGAGTATCTTGATGTACGGCTGCAAAACATGGTGCTTATCCGAAAGAGATAAACGGAGACTAGAGGCTTTTGAGATGTGGTCCTATAGAAGTCTACTAGGAATTTCCTGGAGAGACCACATCACAAATGAGGAGGTTCTCCAAAAAATCGAAGGAGGAAGGCACCTGCTCAGGACCTTGTCCGAAAGGCGCGCAAGATGGATCGGCCATGCAATAAGACAAGAAGGCCTCTTGCATGCCATAATGGAGGGTATGACCGAGGGGACAAACGCTAGGGGACGCCCACGCCGAGAGTACCTGGAGGACCTGCTGGTGGACGTGCGCTGCTTATCATATGCAGAATTCAAAAGAGCCGCACAAGACAGGGAAGAGTGGAAGAAACGAATAGATGAAATTGCTGCAAACCAATCCCATGATTGAAACCAGAGAGAGAGAGAGTATGTATAAATGAAAGTGTAATTTTGGCCATTCACTCGAATAGATTAATTTATTCGACCACTTCTTGTTACCAAAACGAATCAGTAACTTCAAAATGAATACTGCAAACGTTTGATTTCAGTTATATCGTTGACAGCCCCAGTCCGCAATAATTGTTATGAATCAACAGGGTGCACTTAACCCCCACACCGAGGGTTATCCGAAACCCGGAGAACGCCGGGAACTCGAGAAGCGACTGCCGTCATCGGCTAATTGCATCCTATTAGTATTTCATTGAGGAGTGATACACTCAGGAAGAAATAAAATCCTTTTAAACTTTATTTGAAAAAAATCATTATTATGTTAATAATTCAAAGGATAATAATTGATGAGTAGTGCTTAACCTTTCAAAATTCAGTAGATAAAAATGAGAGATGTCATGAATAGTAATTTTGCCGAATACCGAATATTCGGCTAGGCTCTCGACCGAAACGCCGAATATTCGGAAGCCGAAAATTGGGCGATACATTTCGCAGGTGGCAGGTTCCTTCCTACCTGTATCATTGATGTGCGTGTGGAAACTACGTATTTGTTTCATTTGCGAGTAGGTCGTATCACAGCACGCATTATTGGTTGATTTTATCATCAAATTGTGGTACTTATAGTGTGTAACACGTCAGTTTGTTAAGCTTTACAAATCTAATGGGAATATTATAAAATTTGTAATGAAGACAATAAATATTAAATACTAGCTGGTACCCGGCATGCTTTGCTATGCCATTTAATAAATAAATTGTTTATCCCTGCGTATCCTTTCCCATTCGTCCCATTCCCTTTCCACCTCCCCTTGCTCTCCCGCGTCCACTTTCCTTCTCGCTTTCCCACTTCGCCTCCTCCACCTTCCCTCTCCAAACTCCACTCCCCTTTGCCCCGTCCCGCAAACCCCCCTAGGTTCTTCTCCCCCTACCCGAATTCCTCCCCCCCCCTCCCGCTAATTCCCAACCGAGTTCGTCTTCCCCCGCCCCCCTCCAGCATTCCATTCATTCAGTCCCGGTATATTCAGTTTTCAAACAGCTCGCGTGCCACCTTATGCAATTTTTTATGCAAATTACATAATGCCAGAGCTCACCAATAGTTTTGTACAAACCTTGTCCTGACAATAACAAACACAAAAAAAATTATCCAATTTGGTGCAGTAGTTCGGAATTTATGCGTGTACATACATTTCGGCGATTCATTCAAATTTACATGCATTTTTTCATGATTTGGTATTCGGTTTTCGGCCGAATGGTTCGCAATATTCGGCCAAATATCAAATAGTAAAAAAGTAGCCCAATAGGCCGAGTACCGAATATTAGCCGAATATTCGTGGCGTCTCTAGTAAAAATGTTTCCGCTTTGCAATACAATCCAAATAAATAGAATATTTGTGAACGTATCCGAAAACTAAACAAATGTTTTCGAAAGGTGATGGAATATTTTTTCAAATTTTATTATTAGAAATACCCTTGTAATTTTTTAAAAACAATTTTATTTTTTTCAAATTGCGGTCAGAAATTTTGGTTTTATTAAACATTCAACATTTTAATTATTTTGTGGTTAATTTTTAGATTTGAATATAAAGCGTGTTATTTTTTCTTTCCAATACCGTTTAGATCATACTTCTCAGTATGATAATAAGGCAGACACAACGATTTTTGTGAGACCTATGTGAGCTGAGACAAATATTATCTACTGCGATTAAAGAAGAAAATAGCAGACATTTAATGTTGTTATGACTAATTTGCGTCAATTTTATATGAGTGCATTTGAAAACTAATTCTTGACTGGAAGACCCCCTTAAGGTTTCAGCAACCCTTTATAAGTTACATACGAGCTAAAATAATAACGTATCTAGTCTATTTTTTCAAATGCATTTTTATTCATCTATTACAATAAGGAACTCCAGTGATAAATATTCTGACTTAAACAAATTATGTTCATAGGTATTCAATAAACGCTGATTCTGAATATAGATTTATTTAATAATATTAAACGCAGAGTTTTTAAAAAAATATTAAAAAGTCCTTTTTTAATCGGGTCGTAAAAACGCGCCGTCAAGGTGAAGTCACTGTTCGACGTGTCGTGACGTCACCGTAAAGTCATTGTATGGGAATGTATGATATGACACAAGTCATCGTATTCATTTATTCGTTTATTTACATACTGTTTATAGAGATTTAGTTGTTGTATAATAAAGGTATCTCTTATATCTCTATTATTGAAAATATTCCAAAAATACTTAACAAAAAAAATAGTAATGCTTCTTCTAGGGAGAATACTTCTAACAACGGAATACAAAATGGCGGTAGTTGATCAGCTGATTTTCCGATCCCATAATAATTTTTCAGGAGTGTTGACGTCACACGATTCACCATGCATACGGTGGTTTTCGGGGGCTCTTGAAAAATTAAAACTTTGACAATTATTTTAACTATTAAAACTAACTCTAAATATAAAAATAAAAATGCAGTTATTTAAGTTAGATGGTCATTATTCATTAAAAAAAAATGGACAGGAGTTCTCTATTGTAATATTTATTTCTTTTATATATTCAATAATATTTTTATTCCATTAATAAAAAACGGTTTATTTATAAACAAGTTCTTTATAAATAAACTGTTTTTATTAATATTTTTGATTTAAATTGAATATTAATATGATTGAATTTATATAAAATAAATAAAAATTTCAATGGAGTTCAAAATAAATACAATAACTGGATATGCGATGCCAGGTAGATGCCATCTATACTGATTATTCCAAAGCATTCGACCGTGTTAATCACTATATTCTTTTACAGAAGTTATTTAGTCTAGGAATTCACGGTGATCTCTATAGATGGATCGCATCATATGTCAGTAATCGGCACCAAATCACGGTTGTCAACGGTTTCGCATCCTGTTTAACGGAAATCGTCTCGGGTGTGCCCCAGGGGTCGCATCTCGGACCACTCTTATTTAATATTTACATAAATGACATCTATGTATGCTTTCAAAATAGTTACTTTGTGTTATATGCGGATGATATGAAATTTTTTAAACCTGTACAGTCTTTATCTGATTGTATAAAATTACAAAGTGATCTTGATCATTTGTGCGCGTATTGTGAATCAAATTTACTCTCCTTAAACATTTCTAAGTGTCACTCAATTAAATTTACTAGAAATAAAAATAAAATCATCTATTCTTACAACTTGAATAATAAACCTTTACAATCTACGTCTACATGTAAAGATCTAGGTGTTTATTAAGACAACAAATTAATTTTTGATAAGCATATCGAACACATAATATCAAAATCCTACAAGATGCTAGGTTTCCTATTAAGAATATGTAGAGTTTTCAAAAGTGCTAAGACTCTTGAAATGTTGTTTTGTTCATTGGTCGAGTCCACTGGAGTATGCGTCCCCGGTATGGAATCCTCAATATAAGGTGTACATAGATATAGTAGAAAGTATACAGAATAAATTCTCTAAATATTTATTCAAGAAATACAACAAAACTACAAATAACATGTTAAGTTTACAAAAAAGACGCACATTATCAGATCTGCTGTTTCTGTATAACCTGCTAAATAATAAAATAGATAGTCCTGAATTGCTATCCACTATTGGTTTAAATGTCCCAATGAGGCGTACCAGGCACACTTCTCTTTTTCATATAGAATCCAATAACTTATAACCACCATAACTCCAATCCAATCATAACTTATAACCACTATGAAAAATTACTACACTTAGACATTTTTCATGATTCCTTGCAAACATACAAAACTAATTTATTAAATTTCTTGGCGTGATGTAATTGTTTTAAAATTACTAACACTTAACTTTTCATTAAACTTTAATCAGTCAATTACAATTAGTGAGCATATAATTCTTGATTTCAAAATGTCTCCTTATCTCCCCCCCCCCTCTTTTCTTCCTTTTTATTATTATTACTTCATTCATTCAATAATTAAGTTTTAAGACCGGTTCATATCTCAGGCGTAATTATCAAATGACATTCTATGGACTTACGTAATAGGTACATAACCATGAAATAATTTAATTTAACATACCTTATAATCTGTATTATAATGTACTGTGTATGTCTTGATAAAAAAATAAATAAATAAATAAATAAACAATTATTTTTATCTGGGTAATATTTTTTTAATTCATATTTGAACAGGAAAAAACTGCGACTTTTTACAAACATCATGATATTAGGTAACGAAAATGTTGTAGTGATTTTTAGGGATATTTTAATATGCATTTACACACTCCATCCTACTTTCCAGTGTTATAAAAATATTTTGGTGATTTAATAATTTTAACATAAAGCATTGGTACTACACGCCATAGTGACTATTTGGGTACTTAAATAGCTAGAAGCTATGTGTTATTCGACATTAATACTTATTTACTGGATAAAACACCTCAAAATTGGAAGGCAACTGTCTATCTGACGGTGTGTGGCCAATTTACCTATGTATGTTTGATATTTACAACGATAAATCATGGTACATTCAGTTATTAAAGGAGACCGTGCGGTGAGCAACTCCTACGGTGATGTGTACATATAAGTTCGAATCTTGTATACGTGATTGTGCAGTGAATAAAACCAGTGTCCTTCAAGGACATAAGAACGATTCTTATCAAGAAAAATATTAGAAGATAAATGGCAAATCAGTCTTTTACAATATTACCAATCTTTATCAAATCCCTGAAAGGTATTTGCAATTATTTATTACAGTCCACAAATTGATTAGCGGAGAATATTACGACTGGTAGATTGTGTCTTTCACCTCAGTTCTGACAAATTGTTACTTAATGACATCTGGCATTTCCGACGATATTTTTCTTTATGAAGAATAGCATTTTTTTATAAAATAATCTCATCGTCTTGTGCAGCGTTTTACCCGGTTTGCAGATAAGTAGGTCGGATACCGCAGGTAGGGGAGACCCCCAAGATGCAGTCACATTCCGAGATGAGGGGGATCACAAACTCGCGCATCTTGCCATCATTATGGAGATTGCATCTCCCGTTATATCAGTCCCTTGCTATTATATCGCATAACTTGCACACTATATGATACAATACACATTCATGGGGTATAATTACTTTCAATAATCAAGAGCGGGCGGAGTGGATTTGAATTTTGTGCAAATCTAAAGTCTTATTCCGAGACATGTTACACAAACCTACAATTTTATTCCGCGACATGTCACACAATCCTACAGTTATGTGCAAAACACGAAAAAGGCCACAGTTTACATTAGATTTCGAAAAACTGTGCGTTAAGTACGGCCAACGTCATTATTATTAATACACAAAAAGCCTTACAACTTAAAGTCACACAAATGACATGTTACACCAATCTACAGCTTTATTCCGAGACATGTTAAACAAACCTACAGTTTTTCTCTAAGACACATGCTTCACAAATGTACAGTTCTAATCCGAGTCATGTTGTTATTGTTCAATCTACAGATTTCTTCCGAAAAATATTACACAAATATACAGTTTTATTCGGAGATATGTTACACAAGTCTACAGTTTTATTCCCAGACATGTTAATAAGTCTACAGTTTTGTTTCGAGACATGTTACATAAATCAACAGTTTTATTTCGGAACATGTTGCAAAAATCCACAGTTTTGTTTCGAGACGTGATAAACAAATCTACAGTTTTTTTCCGAGACATGTTATATAAATCTAAAGTTTTACTACGATACGTGTAACACAAATCTTGAGTTTTATTCCGAGATATGTTACACAAATCTACAATTTTATACAAAACACGAGAAAGGCCACTGTTTACATTATTTTTCGAAAAACCCTTCGTTGAGTCCGGACATTGCTAGGCACTTCAGCTAGTCTGGTTTAAAGTTAATCAGTCTGCCTCTATAATTATTAATCAAATAAATTATTAGATACTGCGTCGATCTACGTGCATTTCTTCACTCAGACGGAATCTCTGATGTAAAGGACAACTCATCTCGGTATTTAAAAAGCAAGAAGGGGTGATATTTCCCAGTAAACTTTGGAACGCTGAGCCTTCTGGAAACCATTGAAATTGTTTAACGCTAGAACCCGATGGTCAGAAGTGTTTCTCGGCTATGTTCGGGTATTTCCGGTAGTGTTCGGGCATTTCCGGCTGCATGGGTCGCGCCACTGACTCCAATATTTCATTACTCTGCGGGTCGCGCGGATGACTTAGTAATAACACAGCGTGGTGTGGGAAATGTTTGATTATTCGGCGAATTGTACAATTTATACATAATGAGAACGTCTGTTTAAAGAATTTATAGTTAGAAAACTAAATGCATCATGCAAAATAACACATTTACAAAAATTATATTAAAATAAAACTGCATGTAAATGTAAAAAAAGCAATGGGCAATTCAATTATAAAGATTACCTGAAATTTAAAGATTTAATTTCAAAACACACTCTGAAAATATAAACTGAATACTCTCAATATTTACACGAAGAAACACCGATAACATATTCTAAAAAATCCTTCATACAAACAAGCCAGGCTTTATTATCGTGGCACAACTTCTCTATTACAGAATTAGAGGTTTTTATAATTAATTGAAACATATTTTCTGTAAGTGATATAATTTTTTTTAATAATAATGCTCGTGTCTTTATGTTGTTGTAATCATTCATACGCAGTTATCTCTGTCAAATTTTAGACACTTTAACTACTCTAATAAATAAAAGATATAAAGTTAGGATGGAAAAATAATTAAGTATTATTTTTGGGGACTTTGCGATTGTGACGATCACAAGATAATTACTTACTCATGCTTTTTATTCTGTTTTCTTGGTAAAGGTATATTTTTTTGTAATTTTCTTCTAGCTGTGTTAATCTAGAAATTTCGAAAACTTTTGCTGCTATCGACGCTCGATTTGATTTCCGAAAAGATGCCCAGTCAATATTTTCAAAAAGATAACCATTATTTATTTGTTTATTTTTATATTTTTTTACAAAAATTGAAAAGAACACTATATTACGAAAAATATTACTAAAGGAAAATTATAAACCAATATTTAGAAGAAAACATAATACAAACTGTAATCTTTGTAAGGTTGCAAAATCGAATCTATATTCTTCCTTCCTGTATCCATTATCCATAATACGTTAATATCAAACAACTCACAAATAAACTCCTCAAAACCATACACATTTTCCTAAACATAAGGAACATATATAAAATAAAACAATGAAAACAATATATTTTGCACTTTGTCAATCAATAATAGAATATGGAATAATTGTCTGGGGAGGAGCAACAAACTCAGCTATCGATCACTTAGAAATCGCGCAGAAAAAGATCTTAAAGGTAATACTTATAAAACAAAGACTAACTGGTACAGACCAAATATTCAACAGTTGTGACGTACTAGACATACGCCAATTATACGTTAAAACTCTACTAAACTACATTTTCGACAAAAAAAAACAAATTTCAACAATCTCAAAATATCACTAACAGACCAGTAAGATAATCGTACAAAAATTACATAAAAATTCCGACAGTGAATACAAGCTTTGGACAAAGGCACTATAAATATCATGCTACAAAAGCATTCAACCCTTAAAAATAAAATTGAAGAAAACAAAAATAAATTCATTCTCAAAATTAAAAAAAAAATGGATTAAAGAACAAAAAAGACAATAATACCAAAATCTCATTACATAATAAGAATAAAACACATACACGTAACATACAAAAGCAAATATAAAACACATCATTAAAAAAAATTATTTTACCTAAATTATAAATTTTTATTTTTAGTTTAATTTTAGCTTTTTTTATGCAGCATTAATTTTATATTATTTTTAATGTATTATGTATAAATTTTTGTTTTATAAAATGGAGGCCTCAGCACAGGTGAGCTACCCAGCGAGGCCGACATTGCTGAATTGTATTTAAAAATGTTAGAAATTATGTCAAATAAAATTTAAAAAATAAAAAATACCTCTTTTAAAATTGTTTTTTTTTAATGGTTTTTATTTCAAGAAGGAGGATATTAAATAATTTTATAGATTAATATTCCGTACTTCTTTATTCGAAAGTCGTTTTAGTTGTAGGTTGGTGGAATGTATTAGATTTTGTAAACTCTTAGTAAAATAATTAATATCGTGGATCATAATGCAATCATTGACATTAATGTTGAAGTTGCTATTGGTTGTTCGTCGCACAATACCAAACCATGTAAAGTTGCATTGATGAGTGCACAATGCAGCCAATGTCAATTAATCAATTATCATTCAAGAAGCAATATAAGCTGGAAACTTGTTTTGTTACGTGCATTGAGTTCATTGTGCACTGGGACAAAGACTCTATTGCACAATGCGTCTCGATCAGGGGTAACTGCAAGCCTCCATTGTTAGGAAAAGGTCCTTGAGCTTCTGTTATTATTATTAAATTTGACTGGAAACTAATTTCGAAATAAATGTTTTGTTAAAACCTAATTCCCTTTATTATCTGGAGTAATTTTTAATTTGTCATTTTACAACAACGAAAAACATAGTTTTTGGGTTATTCGTTGTGTTACATTATTATTTTGTATAAATATTGAGAAATTTTCAAAAAAAATTTCATCTGACTTCGTACAAGAAATTCAACTGCTCGCAAACAGAAAAAAATTATCACGGTATTTCCTTTTCCAGTGACTCACCATACTTAGCAGGGGTGTCCGGGTTCATGGGATGAGGTTTGTTTAGTTCTTGGTGACTGATGCGACTGCCCACCAGCTGCATGGTGGGCCGGATTGGGGAGGCCGGATGAGGGAGACCCTTTGACATCTCCTGTTGGACTCTCTCGACCCCAATGCCTTGCTGCGCAGTGGGCGGAATGGATTCATCTATTTTTTCCTTACCAGAACTTCCTATCCTTTCTTCCCTTTAAAAGACCCTCCCCAAAGATGACGTAGGCTCTGAAGGAAAATATTTTGACGGCCGGTGTAGTCTCGAATCTTGGCGGGCAAAAAAAAAAAAGATTTATTTGTGTTATTTCACAATTTATTCATTTAAAATAATATATAGCATATTTGCGCTACGTTCCAGAGTGGAAGATGCCTTCAGTATCGCCATGGTGTAAGACCAGCATTTAGAATTGAAACGTTGCTTGAAATGACTTTCAGCCGTGTTTGGTGACCAGATCTGAATAGCCAGGTATTTCCTTCCCCTCCCCACTACCTTCAGCCTCACAACATACCCCATTCGGGGATGCCATATTCTCACTGGCTCCAGACGGGAGCAGTTGGGACTCTTGTAAGGTATTCATGTAAAAAAAAATCCTCTGGGCCTCCTGTGTATAGTTAATGTAAAAACCTTTTATTTTTTGTTGTTGTGGTGAATAACACACAAGAGTTCCAACAGCTCCCAACCATCTGGAGCCGGTGAGACTAAGACAACTCCATTTATAAGGCTGATGGTAGTTCGGAAGGGAAGTAGATGGATATGATGAATGTGCGTGCAAATCATGGTCCTGTAAAAAATTAAATACCTACGTATTCTATTTAGGTCATCAATAGGTTGAATAAATTATTGATGAAGCTTCCCCAGTGTGTACACGCGATGATTGTAACTGAATAATGATCGATTCAGTGCAGCCTACCGTAGGCTGTATAGTGTAAGCCGTAGCTGTATAGTAAATCAGCCGCCAACAAGTCCTGCGGATGCAAT
The DNA here is from genome assembly GCA_929108145.2 of Limnephilus rhombicus. NCBI lineage: Eukaryota > Metazoa > Arthropoda > Insecta > Trichoptera > Limnephilidae > Limnephilus > Limnephilus rhombicus. Next base: position 12,323,862 of record OV815292.1, on the reverse strand, counting down.
TCGGTTAGGGTATTGCGCTGCATTTCCGGCTCCTGCTGTCTACAGCCTACTGCCTGGGAAGGTTGTACATCTACGTGTGTATCCGCTTCCACCGTGAACCGAGTATGCAATGTGGGTAGCAGTACTAGCTTTCGACGTTAATTAAAAAAAACTTCAACAGAGATGTTGAGTATTGAATTTAAAGTTAAGTAATAATTTAACAGTCGACGTTGAGAACTATTTCGATAAATTTAGTAACAGTCGAAGAGGTTTTAACATTTTAACATGTTATTGCTTGATGGTATTAACCATTCATTATTTTACGTTTACCTACGTCCCGGAAAAATTTCTAGGATCTTCGAAATGCTTCCGAGGTATTTTATATACTATATGTAAAAAAGTTAGAACTTGGGAGAAAAAGAAGTAGTTGTGTTTGTTTAGTTTATACAATAAAAAATATAAAAAAATTAAATTTTCACACAGATTGAATTTTTTTTTAAATTTTAAGTATAAATATTTGAGATAATGAGAAGAATAACTATGCACTATGCCTCTCTTAAACTATGAAAAAATCACGTATCTCCGCATTATAGAAAAAAATATAAAAATAAATTTTGATTTTTGGATGTCCCGGTCTGACAATCCGCAAAAATATTTTTTTACTCAAACGCAAAAAACATAATTTCTTTTATTATTATTCTCCGTGCAGTGGAGTTATTACTCCACTGCACGGAGATTTTAAAACGACCTGAACAACTGAACTTCCGTAATACATAACTTCTCTAAAAATAGATGTTTATTGCCTAGTGTTGCGGGTAACGAGTATGCACAAAAGCTTGGGTTTCCAGCGATAAAATCTCATAGTGTTATTGGTAGATACCTTAAAAGGATCGCTATAGGAAAGCGGCTAGATACACCGCGTGAGGAACCAATACGTTAATGTCACGATAACGTTCAATTGACTAGTTTCATTTTAGTAAAAAATAAGTTAGGTATTTTTAAAAATTTTTAGCTCCTAACAGCGTTCAGTGTTAATGAAATTTAGCGGTTTAATTCAAGCACTAGTGTTTTTTTTTTAATTAGTCCCAGTGCACTATTATCTGGTTCTGCGCGGGAGACTGTATTGAATTCTGTGTTGGGTTTAGGAAATTGCACTGAACATTGTTCAAATGTTTACACACGATGGAAGAATGAGTGTAGAGACAATGCCAGCAGTAATTGATAAATTTTCTCCGAATCTACGAGCTTATTTAAAATATTAATCAACGGAGAGTCAAGTCGTTTAAGAGGAAATAACCCAAATAACCAACACCACCGGAAATAGGCATGTCATTTTGAAATCAAATTCTAGACGTATTAACTTTTTTTTATAAAAAAAAAAAAAAATTCACATGAGCTCCACACAGGAGACCATGAGGAAATTTTTTTCGCTCAGGGCCTGTGTCATCTTTGGGGATGCTGTGTGGAGGGTTTTTTAAGGAAAGGTAGGAGAGGAGAGTTCTGGAAAGGAAAATGGTTTAAGGGGTGGGTAGGAATCTTGGGTTCAATGTGTCCCCTTTAAAGCGCCGGGGGGGGGGGGGGGGGGTTGCGGTAGAATTTTTACTTTCCCCTCACGTGTTCCCACTCCGCCTTCCGCATTCCTTACATTCAGTCCTGGTACATTCAGTTTTCAAACAGCCCGCGTGGCACCGTAGAAATTTAAAACTGCACTTGGAAATCAGCAGAGATTTTCGCGACTCGAGTTTTTACATTGTGTTTAGAACAATCGTTTATTTTAATAAAGGCAGTCAATTTCTCTGAATTTTTGCAACATATGGTGTGCAACTTCTCTCGGTATTTGATGAATCTGTAGCAATCAGACGTGCTACGTAAACGTGTAAAGAAAACACTAGATTTAACTGTTCATTGTTTTTTTACTAAGCAGTAAAATTCACAATAATATTGGAATACCGGAGCGTGACAGAAGTAAAAATAACGGGACCATTTGTTTTGGCTTGCTGTTCTAAAAGAATAATGTACAGGGAATTTGAATTCTCCGGTACTTTCCGTAAGGTGCGTAAGTACTTCTCGCAGCGCAGGTAGGTAAGTTGGCTTGCCACAAATCTGCAGCTTATTATTTAATTTATCCTTTTATTCTGAACACAAAACTGGATGAACTTAAATCTGTATGCGGTGAATTAAAACAACACTCAGAACCAAAAAATGGTTTTTCTTTGATTCTGGCAGCAAATACATACATGGTCTGCAACTAGAATTTAATAATTCGAATAAGAGAATTGTTTTATCTTCAAAATGAGTCAGCAGATGAAGCCACCACTTTCGTATTATGTGTGTGGTTTTTATACCAATTACAAATTTGGCAACAAATGGTTTGAAACCAAAATTTTAACTCTACTCGAAACATTAGAAGAATTTTCTTCGAAATGCTTCAGCAGATTAATCAGCTTCTGGAATTTTGACAGATCATTCGGAACATGAAAGTGGTTTTAACTTTAGAGCGAATCTGCATGCGAGTCCCCAGCTTTAATTGATACTTCACCTAGAACATGAAAATGGTTTTCTTCTGATTCTTGCACTAGAAACAATGGATGTTTTCTTTCGTATTGCGTGAATTAAATTATATTTATTTATTTTCCATGTTCTCCGTAAAACGGTTATTCACCAATACATTATGGAGAAGATTACAAATTAGACAAAAGTATAGCAAAACACATAAAAAGGTCAGTTTCACTACCTTGTGACATACGTCAAAAGATAATTGTTAAACTGCCTGTAGGTTACGTTAAAAATGTCGATGGTCAATACAGACTCGTTGAGCAGTTCAGTCACTCTGTTGACTGGCGCGTTCTGATAGGCAGAAGTCCTCGCTTTTGGAGCATAAAAAAGGGTATGGGACCTTCCACGAGTATACTTGTCTGGGACATATAAGTTATTCTCTTTCAAAATAGGTGGATTATGTATAGTTCCAGAGATTATCTTAAAAAAATGTTTTCCTAAAAATATTTTTCGGCGGGCTTCTAATGTATTAAGATCGATCATTCCTGCTAAGAATAAGGATGGATACAGGAAAGGGTACTTAGAACAAGTGAATGGTTTTCCTGCATATACAGCAAATTTATTGACCGCAATAATTTTTTCATAATTTTATATTTATTTAACTATGTATTTAGAATTATGGAATATTTTTTTTATTAAACTTTGTGGCAGGAATGTAGCAACTTGTAAAGAAAGCACAACTTTTTTTACCTTCCTAAATAGAATTGTCATTCATACCGAGATATTTTTTGATAAATTTTTTTATCGTATAATTATCAGAAATTAAGATAAAACTATAAAAGAGGATGTTGAATTATGTATGTATTTGTTTCTAACCTGATTTCTAGAAACATATATTTTAACTTTCTCTGGTTTACGTAATAATGACTTTAAAATGTAGCTGTAACGCTGAAAGAAAACCGTTCTCGCCTTCTGAGTGAAATTTTTTGTAGTGCTTTCTGATTGTAATTTTTTTTCAGCAGGCCGTACCAAAAGTGGTCGCGGGCCGCACTAAAAGGCCTCGCCGGCCGCATGCTGCCCGCGGGCCGCAGGTTCCCCACCCCTGTTCTAAATAAATAAAAACGAATCGCCGAAATGTATGTACGCGCATAACTTCCGAACGACTGCACCAAATAGGATAATTATTTTTTTTGTGTTCGTTATTGTCAGGACAAGGTTTGTATGAAACTTCTTTTGAGCTCTGGCATTATGAAATTTGTATTAAAAAAATGCAAGATGTGGCACGTGAGCTGTTTGAAAACTGAATGTACCGGGACTGAATATATGGAATGCGGGAGGGGGAAGGGGAACTCGGGTAAGGGGTTCGAGGGAAGGGGGGAGGTAACCCGGGAGGGGGGAGGGGAACTCGGAAAGGACTCCGCGGGACAGGGAAAGGGAGGGGAGTGGAATGGGAAGAGGGAAGGTGGAGCAGGCAGAGTGGGAACGCGAGAGGGGAAGGGGACGCGGGAAAGAAAGGGGAGGCGGAAAGGGAACGGAACGAATGGGAAAGGACACGCAGGGAGAAACAATTTCTTAATTAAATGGCATAGCAACGTATGCCGGGAACCAGCTAGTTTTGACTATTTATTAAAGATGTTAAAAACATTTGATTCTTTTCACACATTTATTATGATTAGACATTATTAAAAATTATAAATATTAACGATGAAAAAATATTTACAAAAATAACATAATAATAATTTTATCATCACGCGTTTGAAGATTTTTTACGCTAATTTGAATGTAGACATGTGTTAAAATAAATGTTAAATGAAATAAAATTGATATCGACTTATTAGTTAAATTCTAGCATGGCGAATAATAAATCTTTCTCAACTGAACCGCCTTGTTCAGTTGCAATGGTATGATAGCCAGACGTGGGCAAAATTGAATGACTGAATTGAATGAATAAATTCAATCTTGTGACACACTCGATCTGATTCTCAATTTCAAAAGGAATTGAGTCTTCATTCCTCATCTTTGGCCTTGCATCCTACGATTTTTAACGGCACCATTAATTTTTTTCCATTTATTTTAATGTTAAATTATTTCAATGAATGATGTGTACCTACCGTAAACGATTTAAATATTATAATGATTCGTAAATATTTAACCCGTTTAATCACAGGAGACCAGATTTGTCCCAACGCACATAGGTCTCACATAAGACGCTGTAACTCCCTTACTATCATAGTTAGAAATATGTTCTAATTGGTGTTAGAAAGGAAAAACATCATGCTTTATATTCCAGTCTAAAAAATAGCCACCAACAAAATAAAATGTACACTTTTATGTACACAAAGTTTTGAATCGCAAATTGAAAAAATAATTTGAAACTTCGGGAATTTTTAAAAACAAATTTTCATAGAGCGACAAAAAATTGAGGTTACAATAATGTGTTTGTTATACATTTTTCTAATAAAATGTGCATCTGTTTTCATTTTTTTTATTATCAGTAACTTTAGTTAGAAAAACATAAGGTGACCCATTTTGAAAACTTTTTTATGTTTGTATGCAAAAAATTTATAATTTAAAAAAAATATATATTTTTCGAATTCTATAATTTGAAAGCGTATTTCATCACCATTCTAAAACAGTTTTTGGATTTTGAATGTGTTCAGAAATATTCCAAATATTTGCATTTTATTGTAAAGCGAAAATATTTTGATGATCCGAAAAAAAAGCCAAATTTTTGAAGGGTTAAATATTAATCTATGGGCGGCGCGCCCATAGAATAATATTTAAATAATAGTGCAAAACACGTAAAGTATCCCTTTCCCGCGCGCCATTCGTAAAATACCCGTAGGTATCAACTTCATCGTGGTCAGCCCAAGCGAAATACGAAAGCGAATCGGCCGAGTCACTAGTTTCGAATCTGTCTCTTTCACAACGCAGGAATTAATAGGTACATTGCTTCTATTCAGTATATGATCCAGTCATAGTCCCGCCGCGCCGATCGAACCCGTCCCGCGTAAATAGTCTCTGGTTTATAGTCTGTCGCTAACAAGTTTGTCCGGGGCCCGAAGTCTTTTTCACTAGTTCAGGAATTAAATCTCAATTCAATTGTGACGTCATCGTCTCTGTGATCGCGTCAATCTCAGATCCCAACACCCAACAGGACCAAACCCAGGTCCTGCTAGGTCCGCAGCTCGCGAGTAATCAACTCACTGCCAGGCAAGAGGCAAGACACTAGTCAAAAGTAACTAATTCATTCCTCAATGCTCGCCGCGAAACTGACCGTGCGGGTTCACTCATTCCTCTCCGTTGGCCAAGCCGTCAATTTCATTACATAGTTGATTGAAAACTTCCGACAAAGCTATTGGAATACAAATACCTACCTACTTTGAGACGCCGAACTTCGGCAATCGGCTGTGGTCAGCTGTCATAAAATAATGCTTAATAATAATGATAAAATGTTTGTTTATATTAGATCACGTGAAATGGAATAATTTTAATTTAATAAATAAAATAAAATTGGTAAAACTTTAGGGGTGAAACAAAACACTGTTTAATTTTAAGATTTTATTGATATTCTAATGTAAATACATTTTTCTTGTCAATTTTTTTTTTTGTTTTAACAAATGTAGTATTTTAATATTGCATTAACCCCGTAGCACAATTTTTCAGAACGACATAATTCGTAATATTAATTTGAAGTGAAATAGGCAATTTTCGTTATTTGTTTTTAGGGTGTCATGCCGTGTTGCGCTACCTCCTTATTTAGCCAACGTATCTGAAATAGGCATATTCACCCTAGGAACAGTGCTTTGCGTAGTGAAAACTTCTTTAGCACCGTTGTGTTTTGAAACTCGATGAAACGAAAAATAACGACATTAAAAAGAGGCAATTTGGGAGGCGGGAATGGGTACCGCCGCCCCGGGAACCTTTATTGGATAACCAACACCTCTGCCATAGGTCACTCCAAGTGGTTCGCCACGTTTGGTGATTTAGCAGGGGTGCCCGGGTTCATGGGGTGTGGTTTGTCTAGGTCTTGGAGGTGGATAACCAGGACACACTAAACCCCAGATACCTACCCACCCCTTAAACCCTTTTCCTTCCCATAACTCTCCTCTCCTTCCTTTCCTTAAAAAAACCCTCCACACAGCACCCCCAAAGATGACATAGGTCCTGAGGGAATTTATTTTCCGTAGGGCCTCCTGTGTGAAGCTCATGTAAAAAAAGGCAAACACCTACATTTATAGGATTTAGTCTAATCGGTCTCCTCTTTGTGCGGTGCTTCGTAGCCTATCGGTCTCCTCTTAGTGCGGTGCTTCGTAACCTCTCCATGTCTTCTTTGTTTTCTGAATTGGAGAGTACATAATTTTTTTTATTTCTTTAGCCAACGTTTCGGACAGGGTTACATTGTCCGTGTGCATGTGTGAGGTGCCTGATGATGGACACCGTAACGTTGTCCGAAACGTTGGGTAAAAAAAGTGGTAGAGCAGCTCGGCATAACACCCCAAAATATTAATAACTTCGTTTATTTATTAAAAAAAACTTCAACAGATCGGAATAACTGGGATACCCTACACATGGTTCGAAAACTACCTAACAAACCGAAATCAACAAACTCTTATCCACTCTGACAAAATAAATAAAAGCAAAAAATTATCCATGTCTTACGGTGTACCGCAAGGCAGTGTACTAGGACCAATCCTATTTCTTTTATACATCAACACACTATGTACCATGGATATTGGAGATAAGATATTATCATTTGCTGACGATACAGTCTTAATATTCGAAGATGAAACATGGCAAGCAGTTATAAACAAAACTAATAATGGCCTAATAAAAGTAAGGCATTGGCTTGACACAAATCTCCTTACACTCAATATTGACAAAACACAATATATGACGTTTTCCATACGCAAACATAATTTTCCCAACAACTGCCCTAAACCAATAATTCACTCGTGTTCACTAAACATGCACCCACACCCACCCGGAACCCCACCTATTACAAATTGCACGTGTCCTATCCTTAAATCATCTTAGGAAGTTAAATATCTGGGCATAATCATAGATGACCAATTACGTTGGGAAGCACACATAAGTGGCACAGTAAAAAGACTCCGTAAGCTCTGCCATATATTCTGCTCTCTTAGATCCATCTTAGACCTAAAAACCCTTAGAAGCGTATATTTTTCCCTTTTTCAATCAATTGCAACATACGGTATTTTGGAATGGGGTGGTTGCACAGAATCCGTCATTAATCCAATAATTCCAGTTCAAAAACTAATACTGAGAATCATATTTAAATGCCAACCTACCCACCCCTCTAATGTGCTATTTACTAAATTTAAGGTCTTAGATATTCGCCAACTATTCACTAAGACAAGCCTATCCTACATACGGAAAAATAACCTACTGGTGGCTCCACAACATCAAGCCAAAACTCGCTTTTCATCAAATCTGGGATCCGTGGTCCCAAAAACTAGAACCACACTCACTCACCGACAATTTTGGTTCATTGCCCCCAAAATATACAATGCATTGAGCGCCGATATAAAATCAAATATTACCATACCTCTTTTTACTATTCGTTTTCAAAATTGGATATTCGAAAAGGGACGAGATTTTTTTAAAGAATATATGACTTCCTAACCATTTTAAAAGAAAAGAAAATAATTAAATTAACTAAATAAAATATCATACTTCACATCTTTTTCCAACCTGACTTCACTGAAATCTAATCTAACCTAAATATATACTCTTCTAGACGATTAATTACCTACCTTGACAAACCTCCAGTAAAAATTTTAGCTTTCATAAAAAAAAATTATAGATTAACATATTTAAATCTTACTTCTTAGTATTTTATATAGTTATATTTTAGTATTTTATATAGTTATAAGTTTATATTTCAGTATTTTATTTTTTATATTTATTTTATATAGTATTTTATTTTTAGCTTCTTTAAAACATTTTATTTTTTATAATCCTTTATATATTTATATATATATATGTATATTTATATGTATATATTTCTGTTTGTATGTATTTATATGTATTTGTGTATGTATGTGCATATGTATTTGTATGTGCATACGTATACATATATCTTGTTATATTTTACCTTAAATATTTTTATCTTTTTTCTTTCTCTTGTTTCTAATATCTTATAATTTCTATTTCAAACCTATATTTTGTTCTAGTTCATACACTGTATAACTTATATCATGTATGATTACCTTAACACGGGCATTAGCCTAGTATGGTAATCAAGAAAAAAAACATAAAAGTTTATTTTCAAAAATTGTATGAAAAAAAAAAATAAAATAAAATAAAATAAAAAATTACGTGATTCCACCAGAAAATGACTTTGAGTCATCCAATACAAAATGCAAAGTGCAAAGTGCAAAGTTATATAATAAAACTAGCTGACCCGACAAGCGTTGTTCTGCCATATACTCGTACATTATATCTAGTGAGTATTTTGGTTGTTAAATAAAAAATAACGAATGTATTGCAAGTGTGCGGGGATGGTATCTATGATAGAGGGAGGAATGGAGGGCTGTAGACGATGACCGCCGACAAAAACAAAAAAAACACAAACCATTCATTTTCTCAATTCAATATACATATATTTCGTTAAAGAAACGTACATATTCATTGTTTGATCTCTTAAAAGTTAAATATAAGGTGAAAAAAAAAATTATCCTGAAGTAGGAAAATGAAATAAAGAAAATCAACATAAATTTCGAAAAGCAATTGAGTGTACGATATTTTTTGTCAGTCCGTCTTTAGCCAACACATATAAGCTCGATGGTTTGCCCACGCGAGAACATGATGCCGAATGAAATATCAAAATGACGCGACTCTTCTCGTAAATATTCTGCGCATGTGTGGGTGAAAGTTTGATGAGGCGGACGTAACGCCATCTATCAATCAACAACATAAATAATTTCGTTCTGTTCGAAATACGACGACGGTTAAATTTGTTCAAACCAAAATATTAAAATTTGCGATTTAAAAATGGAAGGGTGGGGGTAGGGGGGTTAAAATTTTGAATTATAGGTATTGTTTGACGCAAAAAAAAATACAACAAAAAAATTGTCAAAAAAATATTTTTTTTTTTTGGATAGGGTCACCCTAATCACCTAGCGGTATGATATTTATTTTAAAACTTATTCTAATATCTACCAAATATACATAAAAAAATAATCATAAAAATCGGTCAAGCCGTTTCGGAGGAGCGCGACCACAAACACCGTGACACAAGATTATTATATATAATATTAGATTTTCACTAAAGAGTTTCTAGAAAATTTTTTTCTAATTTTGATAAAAAAGATTAGGATTAATCTTAATATATAAAAAATTAATGTTTCTTTGTTTATCCTGTAAGCGTTCCTAAACCACACTCATCCGATTGCTATGAAACTTTGGTGAGTGCTATGAAGATTTGAGGTGTGCAATGTGTGCGTGCCCCGCGATAGTTTCTAAGTATAATAGTTAGCTGAGGCGTTATGAAATTATTTCCTTTACTATTTATTCATCGGATTGCGATGAAACTTTGGTGATTTGTTTTGCGCACTCCCACTAATGCTTCTATATGTATTGGTGAGCTCTGGCATTATGAAATTTGTATACAAATTTTGCAATACGTGGCGCGCGAGTTGTGTAAAAAATGAGTGTATTTCATTTAGTTTAGCGACTGAGTGGGAAAGAGGCAGGGGAGGGGAATTCGGAAGGGGTAGAGAGGTGAAATTAGGAGAGGGCGTTCGCAGGAGGGAAGACGAGAGAGGTGGGGAAGGTGGAAGGAAAACGCTGGAGGGGAAGGGGGGGTGCGGGATGAGAATGGGGACGGGAACGGGGACGCATGAGAAAGAATACACGGGGAGAAATAATTTCTTTCTTTCAGAGGGATTGCAACGCATGCCGGGTATTCACTAGTATTTTATAAATAAATTTGCGGAGAGTTAAGCGTAAGGTTAGATTTTGGCTGATATTTTAAGTAAGGTTTTAAGGTATAAATCATTCCAAAAGGTATTATTGTTGTGGACGAAAAAACGTAGAATTTTAATTCTTGTTAAAATGCATAATATTATTTAAAATTACTTAACCAATTTACTAGAATTTCAGTCAGAGTCCAAAACTTCGCCGCTAACGCTAAAATGTAAGTTTACAATTTCTTACTCACTGTTTTCAGAACAAGTAGTTTTCGAAACACACTAGCTTTTTTCAGGTTTTCAACAGGTCCATAATGTTGATGTTTAGTATAAATGCGCGCTGTTGCCTCCGGGCTAACCGGATACTCTGAAAAAGCTTTGCATACGGAAGGCATTTACAGGCTTTTTAACCGCACTGCCTAGTAGTGCCCGTGCTCATTCAACTTTTCTTTGTGGATTCCGCTGTAATAGCCAAAATAAGTTGTTTTTGGGTCAAATAAAAATCAAATGATTCTAATATAAAAAAATGATGCAATTTTCATTAATTTAAAACTAATAATTCTTCAAGATCTTGGTTCACTACTTTCTCTTCTCAAAAATACCCTCGGCACAGCTACCGCAAAAATGATGTTGGCCCTGAGCGAAATTATTTTCCTACGGGTCTCCTAAGTGGAGTAAATGTAAAAAAAAACAATAATAAATTTTTGATGAAATCTTCCTCAAAAAGTTAACCTAAATGTGTGTTAATTAATCGAAGATAATAATGTTGGTAATAATTGTTTTAATTAAGAAAGGTTAAACATCGGAAAATAATCAGTTCTCAGTAGCAATGATTAGAGTATGGGTTTCCCATTTAGACAAAGGGCCCTGAGTTCGTTTGCCAGTTAGGACTATTAATTTTTCATTTTCTGTACCTTTTTCTGTATGGTGTTACGTTTTAAATTATTAAAATTATCTTCTGCGTTGATCGTAAATATTATTATCTTTGTTATTAGAATTATATTTTAATGAATTTTTTAGTAGAATAAATTCATAGCACTGAAAGAGAATATAAGCGGAGGAATGATGAAAATTAATGAATGACTAGAAAAATAAAATATATTACGCCAAGCAATAAATAGATAGGTATATAATATACATTTTTTATTACCTCTTTCTAAAATACATATTCGGATAGATCGTGGGATTCACTGAAATAAACATTTAAAATAAATTGAAAATTTTAAATTAATGAGTAAAACCTCAAATTGTAATATTTAATCACTGAAGACAATATTTTCGACTCTTAAACGAAAATTTGAAACCGAAAAATCAAAAAAAGATACCATTATCTAGGAAATAAACCCAGGACCTTAGTTTTGCCGGGGCGCTGCTCTACCACTGAGCAAATGGGACCCTATGGGGTCATATTTAACTTTATTGGCCCCCCTTCCCCCTCTACCCTGCTCCATCCCCGACTCCCCTGCCCCTCTCCCTCCTCCCTCCACTTTCCCCTCCCCCTCCCCATCCCGCATTCCATACATTCAATCCCGATAAATTCAGTTTTCAAACAGCTTGCGTGCCACTAATTGCAATTTTTTATTCAAATTTCATAGTGCCAGAGCTCACCAGTGAAATAATAAAATAATATATTCAATTTGGTGCAATCATTCGGAAGTTATGCGCGTACATACATTTCGGCGATTCATTTTTAGAGATAAACTAGCTGACCCGACGAACTTCGTACCGCCTCAGAATCAATAACTGTTGAATTAAATTAAGGAGTTTTATTAAGTTAAAAATTACACAATGAAGCAATTATCGATGCCCAACTGTCCGTGTTTTGTTTTTGTCAGTATCAGAGATGGCGTTGTGTATGAATTTATATTTTTTGTGATTTTCTTACTTTTCCACTTACTTACGGGAATTTTTGAAAGGAAGCGGGTACGGGTGCCACCGCCCCGGGAACCATTTATTGGATAACCAACACCTCTGCCATAGGTCACCCCAAGCGGTTCGCTACGTTTGGTGATTTAGCAAGGGTGACTTTTTTCCGGGTCTTGGCGGCGGATGCGTCTGCCCACCTGCTGCGTGGCGGACCGGATCGAGAGAGGCTAGTTGAGGGAGGCCTTTTGACCTTTCCATCCGGATTCTCTCGACCAATGGGTCGAAAGAGTCCGGCTGGAAAGGTCAAGGTAAAAGGTCAATTCCGCTCAAGGCAATGGTCTTGCACCGTAGTTGGAGGGATGGATTCACTCCCGGATACAATGACCTCCAGATTCCTACCCACACCTCATGCCTTTTTCCTTCCACTTTTTTACTCAAAAGAGGTGCATATGGTACCACCCAACGATTGTCAATGTCAATGTCTACGTTACTGATATTTTTAATGAATGATTGACCGCCATTATCGGTATTTCTTCGACGATATATTGCATATCCTTCAACATGTGTGACCGTATCGTTGGTGAAATCTTTAATAAAACCCTTTGTACAATTTCCGTCTACCATGCAACGCGATGAACGATTCAAATTACCGCATGGACCGTGAATCATGTTTGTAGTAACAATATCAAACAGTAATTGATTATTAAAAAAAATAAAATTAGAGAAAAGAGGCCGGCTTCGTTCTCATCGGGTTAGAAGTGACACCGGTTTGAATTACTAATATCACTTTTAAAAAATATGGGTTAATGGTAGAAGGGTAAAAATTTAGGGTTGCATGTATTTTTCAATGCCTCACCATAAAAAAAATTAAAATTTTGTCCAAAAAAAATAAAATAAAAATTCGGAGTGGAACACCCTTTACTTTTAGGGGTATGAAAAATAGATGTTGGTCGATTCTCAGACCTACCAGATAAGCACACAAAATTTCATCAAAATTGGTCCAGCCGTTTCGGAGGAGTATGATAACAAACACCGTGACACGAGAATTTTATATATTAGATATTAACAACGACGCCGACATCGTTTCCACGACAACCGTTAGTTTTGATTTTCTTCTGACGTTTGCAATAACTCGATTTTGTTAGGGACAGAAAACGTATGATAAATGATTTCATAACGCCAGAGTTTATTCATAACGCCAGAACTTACCATTATATACAGCCTATTTTACTCGCGTATAATGTAGTTTTCTATTAGTGAAAGAATTTAAATTTTTTTGTTGTTGTTGTTTAGGCCTGAAATAGTAACGAGCATATATTCATCCATCCTTACAAACTTTCACGTTGATAATATTAGTAAGATTCAGTGATTTAAAAAAATCAGTTTATAGTAATTATTATATTATTTGTCTACCTCGGGAGCAAAATAACATGGAACGGTCGGTCTAAGAGCGAGGTCAACAGCCGTATACACCAGGCTAGGCTTGCATTCAATAAAAGGTCGAAAATAATAGAATCGAATAATATAGACCTGAAACTGAGAATACTCCTCATCAAGACCTATGTATGGAGTATCTTGATGTACGGCTGCGAAACATGGTGCCTATCCGAAAGAGATAAACGGAGACTAGAGGCTTTTGAGATGTGGTCCTATAGAAGACTATTAGGAATTTTCTGGAGAGACCACATTACAAATGAAGAGGTTCTCCAAAGAATCGAAGGAGGAAGGCACCTGCTCAGGACCTTGTCCGAAAGGCGCGCAAGATGGATTGGCCATGTAATAAGACAAGAAGGCCTCTTGCAAGCCATAATGGAGGGTATGACCGAGGGGACAAACACTAGGGGACGCCCACGCCGAGAGTACCTGGAGGACCTGCTGGTGGACGTGCGCTGCTCATCATATGCAGACTTCAAAAGAGCCGCACAAGACAGGGAAGAGTGGAAGAAACGAATAGATGACACTGCTGCAAACCAATCCCAGGATTGAAACCAGAGAGAGTGAATATTATTACGGTATAGGATAGTCCGATGCTTAAGTTTACGGAATTCAATACTTCGTTTATATTGTGAAAGCACTATGTAATAAAACATGATTATTATTTCAACGTGAAGTTAGAATTTTAGTAATAACATGATATTATGAAGCTTAAAGCTCTAATCGGATCCGACGCCCCAACAAACACAGACTTAATTACATCGCGAATTTTGCCTCCAAGTTTACTGAAAATAATAACAATGATTATATCAGAATTTACAATATATCGTGGGAATGTATTTAATCAGAACATAGAACGAGTATTTACACGAAAATAAATGATTGACAATTATTATAAGCAATAATTATCAGCCTGAAACACTCATCAACATTGAAAAATCTTCCGAGAAAAGATACTTGCCGCCAACGGGACTTAAACCCGTGTCCTTCTGATTGCCGGTCAGCTGCTCTTGACCACTGAGCTATGGGGGCTTATCAAATACCCGCCAAATAATTCAATATATACTAGTGTTTCATTCAACAATTACTGCTTATTATATTTTTTCCACCTGAAAACAACCAACTTTATAAAGTTGGTTGTTTTCAGGTGGAAGATTTTTCAATGTTGATGAGTGTTTCAGGCTGATAATTATTGCTTATAATAATTGTTACCCTTTGTGCTATGCATAAAAATCTTGTCTAAACGTAAGTTTATAAATTAAAAATAATAATAAATGATTGAATAAATCTTTTCTTCAATCTTTGCCAATTAACTTTGTGGCGTCGTTTTTAATCAAATTAAAATAAATCATATAATGAATAACAGATCACTTTGTTTAAACCACTATATTATAAACAATATGTAAATGTTTCGATAAAAATTTTATTTTCATCAAGATATGTTAATATAAAGAAAAATAAATGACAAACAAGTAAAGACAAATTAGAATAAACTATAACATTGACAAAATATTAAAAAGTAGAGTTGATTAATTACTTACAAATCATAAAAATAGTTATACAAAATTAATTATAAAAACTATTTAATGAAAAATAATATTGCATTTAGATAATAAAAAACTTTAAAGAACAAATAATTAAAATAATTAGTCTTAATCAAAAAATCAATAATTATAATTAATTGTAAGTATTAATAAGAAAATAAATTTAAAAGATGGCTATTTTAAAAAAATGTTTGGTTATTTAAAATATTTAATTTACTATTAATGCTTTTTCTAATTTCTAAAATTTCTAAATAATTTAATTTACTTGTTTGTCATTTATTTTTCTTTTTATTAACATATCCTGATGAAGATAACATTGTTATCGAAACATGTAGATATTGTTTATAATATAGTGGTTTATACAAAGTGATCTGGTATTCATTATATAATTAATGATGCCACAAAGTAATTTTGCGAAGTTTGAATAAGTAAAATAAATCACTTTGGACAATACTACTATTTTGATAAGATAGTGGTGTTTTACAAAGTGATTGTTTTAATTTAATTTAATTTATTAGCGTTATAAACAGTCTTTATAAATTCAAACATGACAGTGATAATAATATATATTATTTATGCATTAAACCGCTTACTCGTTAACACGGAATATTTTTTATTCAAAAAGTTAGATTTAGCTTTATTATTACGAAAAGTGAGTATTTATGTCGGGGGAGACCAAAAAACATGCAAAAAATATGCATTTAACATCTTAATTTTGTTAAAATTAATTCACTGACGTAACGCCATTGTTTATTCATCGTTTTTATTTTTACATTTCATAGACAATCAATCAATCAATGCTGCCAATCATAGAAAAAATATTTTTGCGTAAAACAAAGTGGATGCATTATTGACAAGTTTGTACCTGTATTTATAACAGTAGAACACGGAAAGAAAGTATTAGAATAATTACATAAACCCGCTAGAAAAACCCTGCTTTGCCAAACAAACCATTCAAAACCTGGGATGGTTTTTTAAAATTATGATGAATTGTTTATTTTAGAGAATTTATTTTATAAGATTGGTACTTCCGACAAATGTTATATTTGATTGTCTATTAGTTAAAAAGGAACATTCCGTATTATCAGTGCATCAAACTTCGAACGTTCCGTATTATCCGTGAGGTGGACTAACCGCATATTTATCTAATACTAGCTGGTCCCGGCATGCGTCGCTATGCCACTTAATAAAGAAATTGTTTCTCCCTGAGTGTCCTTTCCCATCGTCCCGTTCCCCTTCCGCCTCCCCTTCTTCTCCTGCGTCCTCTTTCCCTCTCGCGTTCCCACTCCGTCACCTCCACCTTCCTTTTCCCTACTCTACTCCCCCCCCCTTCACCGTCCCGCGAACCCCCCTCCCGAGTTCCCCTCCCCCTCCCAGGTCCCCCATCCCGCGTTCCCCTTCCACCTTCCCCGCCTTCCCTCTTCCCTTTACCGCTCCCTCGTCCCGCCAACCCTCCTCCCGCGTTCCATATATTCAATCCCAGTACATTCAGTTCTTAAACAGCCCGCGTGCCACCTTTTACAATTTTTATTAAAATTTCCATTTTTCATGTATATTAAATTTGGTACCTAACTTAGGTACCTATTTAAAATATCTACAATTCTTGATTCGATTCAAAATATTAGGGGAGTACCTACTTTAAATAAATTTTTCAACTTTTCAAAAATAGAATCCTGATTGCACAATCTTTCATTGTTTTGCAAAATGTCATTCTCTAACACGCGAACTGTCAAACGTGCGATGTTTTCTGTTATTATCTAATTTTCTGCTCAATTTTCTTAATTTTTCTCTCCGTAAGAACCATCCTCGAACTTCAAGGAATATTCTAAAAAAAGAATTAGCGAAATCGGTTCAGCCGCTCTCGAGATTTGCGCTTACCAACAAATTTAGCGATTCATTTTTATATTATAGATATATGTCATCAACCAATAAAATAACGACAAATTGAAATTTAGAACCAAAATACAAAAATACACAACAATATCTATACCTACCTGGTATAAACAATTCTGATAAAGTGCATCCTCTTACTAAAATCTACAAAAAGTGTTACATAAAATTTTTCGAGGGTTTACATTTAAATTTTAACGGATAGCAAAAATATCTTCGAGGAAGTGATTTTATTTAAATTCGAACTGTTAGTAGAAGAGAAAAAGTGGTGAACTAAAAAGAAAGAGAAATACAGAAATCAATGATTTATTTAGTTTTATTTAAATAAATGAAGACAATATAAGCGAAACTCAATCGAAAATCTGGAAACAGAAAAATCAGAAAAAACATATTGACACCTCTGGGACTCGAACCCAGGACCTCTTGCTTTCCGGGCAAACGCGCTAACCACTGCGCCACGGTGTCGATATGAAATTCGGTCATGTTTAACTGTACCATACTTCGACTAAGAACCAACTACACTATCTTCATTTTCTTTAACGCATATATTATTGGCAAAAAAATTTTGGGAGGCGGGAATGGGTACCGCCGCCCCGGGAACCTTTATTGGATAACCAACACCTCTGCCATAGGTCACCTCAAGTGGTTCGCTACATTTGGTGATTTAGCAGGGGTGCCCGGGTTCATGGGGTGAGGTTTGTCTAGGTGTTGGAGGCGGATGACCAGGACATACTGAACCCAAGATTTCTACCCACCCCTTAAACCCTTTTCCTTCCCAGAACTATCCTCTCCTTCCTTTCCTTAAAAAAACCCTCCACACAGCATCATAGGTGAGCATAAAGATGACATAGGCCCTGAGGGAAATTATGTTCCTCAAGGCCTCTTGTGTGGAGCTCATGAAAAAAAAAAAAAAAACTATCTTTATGTATTCAGCGCCCTTGAGGTGATTTTCCACGAAAACGGCGGTATATAAATTAGCCAATTATTATTAATTATTATTATGATTGCAAGATTCAAACCCGAACTAAATGCTCTCTGGATAGTGTCTGGATAAATCTTTATCCATTTTATTTAATATGCGACATCTATCGACTTTTCTGCAAGTCTAGGATGAATATTTTATTCTGATGTATTTTATTCTATGAGTAAAACCTCAAATTGTAATATTTTAATAAATGAAGACAATATAAGCGAAACTCAATCGAAAATCTGGAAACAGAAAAATCAGAAAAACATATTGACACCTCTGGGACTCGAACCCAGGACCTCTTGCTTTCCGGGCAAACGCGCTAACCACTGCGCCACGGTGTCGATATGAAATTCGGTCATGTTTAACTGTACCATTCTCCAACTAAGAACCACCTACACTATC
Source organism: Limnephilus rhombicus (assembly GCA_929108145.2). Lineage (NCBI taxonomy): Eukaryota > Metazoa > Arthropoda > Insecta > Trichoptera > Limnephilidae > Limnephilus > Limnephilus rhombicus. The sequence goes on along the minus strand of OV815292.1, from coordinate 12,305,347 downwards.
TTCATTTTCTTTAACGCATATATTATTGCTTTCCGGGCAAATGCGCTAACCACTGCGCCACGGTGTTGATATGAAATTCAGTCATGTTTAACTGTACCATACTCCGACTAAGAACCACCTTCACTATCTTCATTTTCTTTAACGCATATATATATATTTTTTTGGTTTGAGGCAATTCACCCTGAAAAGAGTGCTTTGTGCCGGTAAAAAAAGTGGATAAAAAAATTCAATTAATCTATTGGGAAAATAATAAAACAAATTAAATATTGGACTCATTTAGATCACTAAAACAAATTAAATATTTAATTCATTCAGGTTAATAAACTTACATAAAGCTGTATGAACACGAGAATTGTTAAGAGATAAAAGGTATGAAATGTTAAGGGGGGACTGGTGTGTGATTTTAATAAGCCGGCGGTATATGTTCTTGAAAGATGAATGGTTTTTACAGTTAAAGAAAACGTGGTCGAGGGTTTCCTCTTCCACACCGCACTGGCAGACTGGATCATCTAAAACTCTAATTCTAGACAAGTGAGATGCAATTGAACAGTGACCAATTCTCATTCTCGAAATACATGAAATGAATCGTTTTAAAAGTTTTTTACCGTGAAACCATGGCTTAGCAGGGATATGGTTTTGAATTCCAGCATAGAAAGATCCAGTTCTTATTTTGGAGACTGCCCAATTTTCTTCCCAGGCACGAGTCATGTTGGATTTAAGAATCGGGAAGACAACGCATATATTAGTTGCCAATAATATATGCGTTAAAGAAAATGAAGATAGTGTAGGTGGTTCTTAGTCGAAGTATGGTACAGTTAAACATGACCGAATTTCATATCGACACCGTGGCGCAGTGGTTAGCGCGTTTGCCCGGAAAGCAAGAGGCCCTGGGTTCGAGTCCCAGAGGTGTCAATATGTTTTTTCTGATTTTTCTGTTTCCAGATTTTTGATTGAGTTTCGCTTAAATTGTCTTCATTTATTTAAATATTACAATTTGAGGTTTTACTCATAAAGTTAAAAATTAAAAATTAAATATTTTGTTTTAGTTAAACATGTGGCATTCAATCGAGTGGTATTTTTTTATGAATACTGTGAATTTAGCAAGTTTCGTGTTAAACATATCGATATTTGGGCATAATCTGTTAAATGCGTTACAGCTTCTTCTTATAAATACATTTTCAAGATAATTTGTGTTTCTCTAAGGGATATAAAATGTGTAAATAACTCTTAATGGACATCTTAATTATTCATTAATGAATTACTCTTTTTTTCAGAAACTATTCGCATAACGAACTGTCTATTTTTCACATATTTGCAATTGCACAACCGGTTTCACTACTTTAGGTATCTTTCCCCTATTCGAAAAACCTTATATTCCCAATTTAACATACTAAGTTGCCTGTAATTTTAAGTTTGTTTAATATTTCACTCAACTCATATTAATTAAAGCTACGGCCATGTTAAGCTCTGATTAGATCGAAATTTTGCAATAAACTTGCCTAAGTACACGATAAATCAGGCGCAATTACGTTATTTGATAAGCCTTGTATAATATATATTTTTTTCATTTCTGAAGGTATAAAAAAGCTCACATTTTCCTATCGTTAGTTAAAGGGTGTTATTCTTCTTCTTCATTTTATGGTGCGGGGTCACATACGGACATGTAGGTCTATGAGCCAGTCTAGAACCTCCTCAATCCCGCAGAAGAATGAATGGAGCGGCATTCGTTGACCACATGTTCGGTGGTCTGCACCGTACCGCGTTCACACATCGCTGACTCTTTAAGGCGCGGTGTACCCGCTCAAAAAGAAGAAGATGGAGAGATATGTAAATGCGAATGCGCTAATATTAAAAACGATAATATTTAAGCGAAAATTGTGAAAATATTTAATAATACACGACTCGTTTAAAATAGAGCGAAAATCTCGTGGATATTGTCTAAAACAGCATTTAAAGAAGCACTGTGAATTTTTAAATATGTAGGTACATATAAATTGAAAAAAACGTGTTTATAATATATATTTTTTTAATGTACATATTTTGCGATTTTTTCTATCGAAAAACTTTCATATAATTGTAGTTTGGCCATGGGAATATATAGATATTATCTTCAAGAATAACATATATTTTTTAAAAGCTTTAAAAAGTATCTTAGGAAAATTGTAATAAATCGGCTGAAATGAGGAAAGCTGGGCTTTAAGAGGATATTACCAGAGAAAACCAGAAATATGTTATTTTTAAATCAGATTTTAGTCGTATTGACTCTTTTCTACAAAAAAATATAAATGGATTTCGAAAGATTGTTCTGTTATCTAGCATTCGCATGTTTTAATTTTTGAGAAAAAATGTTCATTTTTAGTATAATAAGGTTATACCATAGGTCGTTGTCAGATTTGTTAAATTTTCATAAAAGATTTTGTGTTATACCACATCCATTTCTTATCATATAATCATGCAGTAAAATAAATCAATACAATATCTGGGTATCGCATGTTTTAGAATTTTAATTTTAGTTTAAATAAAATCTTTAAAATTTTTAGTTGTCTACATGTGTTTCTTGACGAAAATTGGTCCGTTTGTATATTTATTTGCGCACATACAAACTAATATATTTCAGATTTTTTTAACATTATTATTTTATTTAGACATTATTGAAAAATGATAAATACTTGTAATTAAAAAATAATTACAAACAGTACATTATTTGAATAGTTTTATCATCACGTCTTTCAGCATTTTTGGATATGGGTATAAATTAAAGCAAATTTGGAATGAAATAAAATCGATATTGAGTTATAATTTTAAAAAGCTGGTACGGAGTTTAATTATCCTTTCTCATCATAACCGCCCTGCACGATCGTAAGAACAACTTTCGACGAAATGTGGATTTACGGTCGCTGGCTGGTTAAACGCTCTTAAGGCTCCATCTTTGCATCATGCGGGCACAGCGGCTATGGATGCACCTTATTCTATTGATGGTTTACCAGAGATTACGAAACTATGGGAATCCAGTCCTCAGTGGAATCGTGAACGAGATGGGCATTTTATCACCTCGGCCGATTGCCACTCAAGTTTGCACCCATCTTCTGGAGTGAGAGATAATCGGAGAAGCCTCTCTCCTTCCATTCAGAAGGGTTTTCGGAATTTCGAGACGACATCATTATGCAAAGGTATTGCGCTTTTTATAGCGCCTTTTTGCATTCATCCCAGTGACTGGACAACTCAGAATAACTCAACACCTCTTTTGAAAGTCATTAAAAGTGATGAAAAAATATGCAAAAAAATTGGTTAAATAGGTTACGTTAGGTTAGGTTAGGTTATGGGCTATTTTTCTATTTTTTTCATTGCTTTTAATGAATTTTCAAAGAGGTGTTCAGTTGAGTTGATTCTGAGTTGGCGTGAACCGTTTGCAATCAATTTATGAGGCGGGTAGGGATACCGCCGCCCCGGAAACCATTTATTGGATAATCAACACCCCTTCCACAGGTCACCCCAAGAGGTTTGCTACTTTTGGTGACTTAGTAGGGGTGCCCGGATTCATGGGGTGAGGTTTGTTCCGGTCTTGGCGGCGGATGCGTTTGCCCACCAGATGCATGACAGGCCGGATCGGGAGAGAATGGTTTTGGGGGTCCGTTTGACTTCTCCAGTCGTACTCTCTCGGAACATCGTCTTGCACCGCAGTAGGAGTGATGTATTCGTCCGTCATTCCTGGACACGCTGAACCCAAGATTCCTACCCACTCCTAACACCCTTTTTCTTCCCAAAACTTCTTCTCCTTCCCTATCCTAAAAAGACCCTTCACACAGCATCCCCAAATATGACATCGGCCCTGATGGGAATATTTTACTTAGGGCCGCCTGTGTGGAGCTAATGTAAAAAAAAGAGCAGATGTCACGACCGATGCCGCGACACGAGACGATGTGAACTGTAAATCTTATTTTGGCAAGTAAAAGACAATTGACTGCGTTTTAAAATATCGATCACATGAATTGGGCTATGAAAGGAATAGTCCCTACCTTTGATGGCTTCCTCAACTGTCTCAGTATTGATCCTGGTATTGGCAGCTTCCCAATAATAACGGCACAACATAAGGTCTCAAACACCGACACTTTGGGATCATAAAACAGGAATTTATGCGATTAATTGCGATATTTCGAAAGCGAGCTGTAACCAATGTTACTTCGATTTTTCAACTGCCCAAGTAGGTTATTTAAAAACTTTGGTGGCAATATTGCTTATTTTTTCCATGTAGGTAGGAAAACATCTTCTTCTTTTCAGCTCAGGAGGACAGGAGGAAGATAAAGGAATAAATTACTGATGAAGGACTTGGGATTATGGATTTAGTTTTAAAAACTGTTTCAGTACCAAACTAAATAAACTGAAAAGTAAATTTTCAAGTCCTACTGACGGTTCGCATTGTGGAATTTAATTAAAAATTGTTACAAGATTAGATGAATGTGATTTAATGGGGTTGGGTTAATTAATCAAATCCTATAAAAAAAAACCAAGGACTTTGAATTTTCTCTGTAGTTTTAAATGGGATTTCATTTTATGGTCAAATAAAATTGTTAAAATTTCCTTTCACATATTTTCGTTGTAATGTTCAATGGTTCCAGTCCCTCAGGACGTGTTAGAGAATAAAAATTAAAAGTAGGTACATAAAAATAAAATTTACTTACTGTGATAATAAATGCGACTTTTGCGATCATCTGCTCTCGAAATTGTAAATTGAATACGCTCTTAAGATGAAATGTATAAAATTGGAATAAAATATGATTACTTAATCAACCATACGCGATAATGTATGGCTCCGATAATGCTGGACTATGTACAGCTCTTACTCTAGGCAACTCGAAACAGCAGAAATGCGAATGGTTAGATGGTCGGCAGGAGTATCACAAAAAGATAAGATTAAAAGTTTACGCATTCGTGGTAGCCTGGGTGTCATAGACATAAACAGTAAGCTGTAGAAACGAATTGAGATGGTATAGGCAAATTAAACGGAGACTATCGGACCACACAGTGAAGCAGGCAATGTCTATGGAGCTTCATTGACAATCATCCAGAGGAAGACCGAAGAATTCCTGGATGACTCAATGCTCCAAAATACTTCAGAAAAACGGCCTGGATGAAGGCGATACTCAAAACAGAAGAAACTACAACCGGAGAACGAGAAGAGCCGACCCCAACTACCTACCTAGGCAATGAGTTGGGAAAGCGCAAGGAAGAAGAAGACTTAACCTTAGGACCTTACACATAATAGACTTTAAGTAACAGTATCCAGGGGTACTGGCGTACCCTGGTAAATAAAGCATATTTTTTACATAAGAATAAACATTTTTTACTAAACAACTTACATAGACTTTTATGGCACTTATTTCAGTCTCACATAATACACTTAGGCCTAAACAAAAGTAACTTATCTTAACAGTTTTGATAATAAATGCGACTTTGCGAAATTTAATGCGCTATTAATATGAAATGTATAAAATTGAAAGAAAATTAGAGACTTTACTTAAACAAAATTCGTCGAAAGGATTTAAACATTTCAATAATTTACTTTCTGCAGCGAAATAGATAGGGTATAAATAGGGAATACCTACCTGTAATATTTTGATAAAATAACTAACTGTCCGGAAGAGCTCAACAACTTCAAACGACAACGGAACAAAGCATCTTTCTTTATTTCGGCTTCATCGATTTAAGTAAAAAAATGAAAATAAAAGGTTTCAGGATACAAAGCAATATGATAATACCCAGAAATATTATTATTATTGTGAAAAATAGTTATTGGTGGTATTCTTATACCCACTGGGTTCACAAACCTTTAATAGATACGAGGATTTATTTTTAAATAAATTAAGGATGTTCTAAAACTAACCCAATATTTTGTTTTGAAGAGTTTTATTTTCCAATGCACATTAAGCTGTGTACACATATGGCTATGAAATATAAAAGATCATCGCACGCCAAATAATGGTCTCCATACAATCCCTTCATACCGTTCACACCTAAGCAGTTAAAGCTCAGATCAACCATAGACGGTACAGATCCGCCGTAACCGCTCCCGATGCGATATGTGAAAAGTTAAGCGCCCCCCTCTTCGACGAAAACAGGAGAGGGGGTCATTTTAATTACGGAGCTGACTAGAACGGTGGATGACAGTCGTCAAGTTGACAGTTTCAGTACAAAAAATGTGCATTCCGTGGCCGCTCGCTAATTCATCTGACCCCCTCTCCTACCGTAAGAAGAAATATTTGGTAGCGTGGTGTGAACTGTACAAAACATAAGCGCTCGCGGTTCAACAGATATCTGCTCGCGGTTTATAGCTGTGTCTGTACACAGCATTATTGTATAACTTAAATGTTTTATTTTTATTTTTATTTTAACTTATGAGTAAAACCTCAAATTGTAATATTTAATTAAATGAAGACAATATAAGCGAAACTCAATCGAAAATCTGAAAACAGAAAAATCAGAAAAAGATATTGACACATCTGGGACTCGAACCCAGGACCTCTCGCTTACCAGGCGAACGCGCTAACCACTGCGCCACCGTGTCGATATCCAATTCGGTCACTTTTAACTGTATCATACTTCGACTAAGAACCACTCACACTATCTTCATTTTTCTTAACGCATTCGCAAGATAGCAGCCAATAGTATATGCGTTAAGAAAAATGAAGATAGTGTGAGTGGTTCTTAGTCGAAGTATGATACAGTTAAAAGTGACCGAATTGGATATCGACACGGTGGCGCAGTGGTTAGCGCGTTCGCCCGGTAAGCGAGAGGTCCTGGGTTCGAGTCCCAGATGTGTCAATATCTTTTTCTGATTTTTCTGTTTTCAGATTTTCGATTGAGTTTCGCTTATATTGTCTTCATTTAATTAAATGTTTTATTTGTTACCGGTTTCGACACACCTGTGTCATTCACAAGCAATCTTAAAGATTTGATATTGATGGTGAGTTAACGGACGTGTCGAAACCGGTGGCAGGTACATATATCTTTATCTTCCTTTGCATAGAATAAAATGAAGTCGCTCCTGATGTATGTGCGCTTAGATCTTTTAAACTACCCAACGGATTTTAATGCGGTTTTCACCACTAGTTAGAGTGATTCAAGAGTAAGGTTTATATGTATAATAAATGCATATTTTAATAGAGAAAAGTCGAGAAATTTAAAGGTTCAATTCAGACAGCGGGCAGCGGGCGGATGGCAAGCGGGCAGTGTGAATTTGATATGTATGCAAATTAAAAGATGGCGTTGGTTATAAAGGTTGGGTATGCCACAGCAACGTGTGGCCAGGTCTGCTAGTTATGAAATAAAATTCAATAGTCGAAATCGTTACACACTGAAAGCCCAAGAAACACAAAGAAAAACAATCCCAATAGTTTATTATGGAGAGTGACTTTTTTTCTGAATGAAATGTGGCCTATTTCACTATCTAGTCGTTCAACCATTCCCAGGCAAAAAATCACGTCGATCGGCTGCTTCGTTGCGACGTAAATGAAGAACAAACAAATACACTTTCGCATTTAAAATTATACTTCCTAGAGAAGATTACACGTTTTGAGATTGTGTAGTAAGTATTTGAGGATTTTGCTACAATAAAATCATTATTTTTTGTGTACTTTTTAATCTTTATTTATATGTATGCAAGACGTGTAACAATTATAAAACTTATTTCCACTTAATTTATTTGTCATCATAACCGGTTTCAGCCTATTAAGGCCATCTTCAGATTTGTTCAATTGTTTCTTAATTTATAGTTTACATACATAACACATGGGGGAGAGAGAGGGGTAGTCCATAATGATTATTTTGAATTTATAGGGGCTTTCCAATATTTGTTGCCATATCTAGCTTAATAACCAGACATTCAATTGTCAAAGACGATAACTCAACAAATATGGGAAATCCCATATAAATTGAATAAAATCCTTGAAGACTACCTCCATCCCTCTCCCCCATATATTTTATAGGTTTATAAACTGTAGATTAAAAAACAATTGTACCAAACTGAAGATTCTTAACGGGCTAAAACCAGTTTCAGTCACCAATAAATTATGTTTAATATTTGTTTTATTATATTACACTTATTATTATATGTTTAGATTGAATTTTGTGAAATTTTGTATTTCAAAAACTCGTTTCAAAATTGTTTCAAAACCTTGGATTTTCAGGCAAAATTGTAATTAGTTATATTTTTTTTACATTAGCTCCACAAATGAGGCCCTGGGGGAAATAGTTTACCTTAGGGCCTATGTCAGGGGATGCTGTGTGGAGGGTATTTTTAAGGAAGGGAAGGATAGGAAGTTCAGGGAAGGAAAAGGGTGTAAGGGGTGGGTAGAAATTTGGGGGTCAGTGGGTCCAGGAGTGACGGAAGTATGAATCCATTCCAAGAGAGTACGGCTGGAGAAGTCAAAGAGATTCCCTCAACCGTTCTCTCCCGATCCGGCCCGCCCCGCATCATGTGAGCAGGTGAATCCACCGCCAAAACTGGACAAACCTCACCCCATGAACCCGGGCACCCCTGCTAAGTCACCAAACGTAGCGAACAACTTGGGGTGACCTATGGCATGGTTATCCAATAAATGGTTCCCGGGGCGACGGCACCCATACCCGCCTTCCAAATTTAAATGATGGGAATAACCGTCTAAAGTCATAAAAAGATAGATGTTCAAATAAAAATTGATAATTGCAATTATTTAATAAAGGTAAATTATAAATTATTCGAAGAAAACTTCTTCGGAAAAGTTTTCACTTTGTGATGGCATTATTTATTTTAAGAAAAAGACAAATAACTTTGTTTATATCACTTTTATTTGTACACAATCTACATGTTTCGTGAATGATGTTCACATCATCAGGATCATCGATGTTCACATCATCAGTATACATTTGATCCTGATGATGTGAACATCGTTCACGAAACATGTAGATTGTGTACAAATAAAAGTGGTGTAAACAAAGTTATTTGTCTTTTTATTAAAGTAAATTATAATGCTTAAAATTACCGTATCACTAAATAATTATTTGCTTGCTCAAATAGTAAAGCTGTAACCCCTTCAACAGAGAGCTTTTCACATAGTTATACTAAATTTAACCATGAAACGTGTGCGAACATATTTTCATGACTATATTTGTAACTACATTATACCGTTCCGTTTATCTAATGAAGCAGTAGAATTTGAACGTTGTAAATTTAATTAAAATAGTTCAGCGCTATTCGTCATTCAAAAGAATTGCGTAGCAACTAATAATGTTGTTTGAGTTATTATAATAATTAATTGCATATTCGATTTGACTAATTGTGTTCAATTTGGAGATACAAATTTTGGAGGGCAGGTTTATTAATAAATTGATTGGATGCTGATGGAGTAGGGGTGTAACAAATCAAATTATATTGTACGTAAGTTACTTACCTGTCTTATACATGCATGTTTTTACATTATTTTATGACTTCATGTTCGGGTTAAATCTTCCCCACAGGAAAAACTAAACCCTTTCACACGCTTTTCCACAAATGATCATCTATTCAATCTACGCTATGCAAGTGCACTATATAAGTATAATAAATACAAAATAATACAAGAACAATATGTCAACCTACCAGAGACCAAGTTGGAAAATAATTCACCGACTCCAGATATTTTCATATCAGAGGGTTAGGCTCGGTAGAACTCCTAGCTGGACCGATAAATCCTATTGATCCCTCAATATATGTAAATATTTTAAAAATCTTTCGTTATCCTACATGTATTTAAAATGACTGATTTTTGAATTTTAAATACAAATTCTTTGACAAATCTAATATGTCTAAATTTTGAATGAGAGAGCTAGATATAATGCCCGTAGCCGAAATAACAAATGGTAGTATTTTTATAGTCTGAGAATACCAAATTGTTTTAATCTCGTTTCCTAAATCTGTATACTTTCTTATTTTTTCAGAAACAGATTTTTTTAATATTACAGGAATTTGGAATAGCGACATCGATGACATAAGTTATTTTTTTTAAATTTTGTCATGTTAAACAATATCGGGTCTATTATGACTAATTGTTCTGTCTGTTAATATAGTTTTATCAAAACATATTTTATAAAATTCATTTTCTTAAAATGAATTTGATTCGTATTCATAATATAGTACTATATTACGGCAGTCAATCAAATTATGTTTGATTACCAATCTTTGGCAAATTATTTTTAATCCTGATTGTCCTAAATGTATACTCGTATGGCGCTAATACAGAACATCCTGATGTAATATTTTCTATAGTTTCCGGAAAAGCCAAACATATTCTACAAAATCATCAATTTGATTTGTATCTTTGATTATATGCTTCCTCTAATTTTTAGTATTAATGACTCAAACATAAATCCTTCTATTTCTTTGCTCAACTCTCCAATACTCAACTGACTGACGAAAGTTTCTCAACATACGTTTGGTTGAGATAATTGAAGCGTTTTGCGTGAATAATTTTATTTGACCAGGAATCTAATAATTCCTGGTTGGTATTTATAAGAATGTTGGCATTCTCGTCTTATAAATTTAATGGTAATGTTTCTTTCTGCGGTTGTTTCTTATAGGTGTAAAGTTTCATTCGGCCTTGCAAATTATTTAATGCATTTCTGAGCTATCAGCTTTCCTATGGATAACAGTTCTTGGCATTCCTACCCGAGTGTGTTTAAATCTTAGCATTTCTACCTGATTTGGTTTCAAAAAAATAAGTTTGTAAGTTATTTACCTATCTTATACATTCACGTTAACTTCTATGTATTTATATTTCTGGAGAGAATGTGATTAGGAATTTTTTTTTTTTACATTCAATATCATTAATTCTTAATCGGTCATTTCTAACAATTTTTTCTTCATTCTTCTTCGATGGCGCTACAGCCCATATCGAGATTTGGCCTCCTGCAACATTCGCCTCCAACTCCTTCTGTCCTCAACGGCTGACTTCCATTTTGCTACCTGGTGAAGCTGTGCTGCATCCCCCCTTACCTCATCTTCACACCTCAGTCTGGGTCTTCCCACTTTTCTCTTTCCACCTGGGTGTCCAGTCATAATTATTTTTGGGACGCGTGTGTCCGGCATTCTCTGTACATGCCCAGCCCATCTCAACTTGAGGAGTCGCATATGGGCTGAGATGTTATGGGCCTGATATACGACGTATAACTATTAGTAAAACAAAATGTCATTTCAAAAATCACAAATTTTGAGAAGTCGGCAGAGCATAGGACTCACGGTCAGATTCAACAACGTCTCATCAAATCAATATATGTATGTACATATTTACATATATTAGGTCCTTACATATGAAATTGGCGTTTTGTATGGGAGGAACATAAAGACGATTTTTTTTAAATATAATATATTTATTTAATCAAAGTATGTACCATTGCTATCTATGCACTTTTGCCATCTCATAGGTAGTTCATCGATCCCTTTACTAAAAAAACCATTCGGACGGGAATCAATAAAATCTTTGAAGGCGGTTTGGACTCCCCCATCGGAGTTGAATTTTTTCCCTTGCAAAATGTTATCCAAATTTCGAAAAAAATGGTAATCTGTTTGGGCAAGGTCCGGAGAGTACGGTGGATGTCTTAGAAATTCCAATTGAAGCTCCTCTAATTTGGTAGCCGTCTGTTGTGCAGTGTGTGGTCTAGTATATCAAATTAAGTTATGAGTATTAAACTAATTGAAAATAAACTTGTTAATAACTTTATTAGGGTTTTTATTTGATTTAATATTTTTGACACTCCCAAAATATAAATATTATCTACTAGCGAGTTTCACGCATGCCACTTAAATAAAGGAATTGTTTCTCCCTGCGTGTCCTTTCCCATTCGTCTGCGATCCCCGTGCTGCATTCCGATTCCTCCTTTTCCCTCTTTTTCCTAACCAATTCTGCTTCCACCCATGCAGTGAACACCCCTCTCCCTTCCACGTTTGACCCCCCCCCCGCGTACATCCTCACCGTACATCTATGCACTATACCTTCCCTCCTTTCTCGTCCCCACTTCCTTCGTTCTCCTCCCCCCTCCCGCATTCCCCCCTATTTGAAATACACTCATTTTTCAAACAACTCACGCTCCACTTATTGCAAAAATTTTAAACAAATTTCATAACGGCAGAACTCACCAGTGTATATAGAAACTTTCACTACTCACCAAAGTTTCATCACAATCGGATGAATAGTATAGAAAATAATTTCTTAACGCCAGAGCTCACTGTTATACAAAGAAACCAAAACAAATACACCAAAGGTTTAGGAACGCATAAGGGACAAACAAAGACACATTCATTTTTATACATTACTAGATGACCCGACAAACGTTGTTCTGCCATGTAAATTATTTCTTGTGAATATTTTGGTTGTTAAATAAAAAATAACGAATGTATTGTAAGTGTGTGGGGATGGGATTTATGACAGAAAGAGGAATGGAGCGCTGTAGATGTTGACCGCCGATAAAAACAAAAAACATCAACTAAAGTAGGAAAGTGAAATAAATAAAATCATATGAATTTCGAAGAGCAATTGAGTGAACGATATTTTTTATCAGTCCGTCTTTTGCCAACACAAATTAGATCGATGGTTTGCCCACGCGAGAACATGATGCCAAATGACATCAAAATGACGCGACGCTTCTCGTGAATGTCTTGCGCATGTGTGGATGAAAATAACAACATAAATAATTTTGTTCTGTTTGAAATACGAAAGACGGTTAAATTTTTTCATACAAAAATAATAAAATCGCTAATAAAAAATGGGAGGGTGGAGGTAGGAGGGTTAAAATTTGGAGTTATATGTATTTTTTGATACCAAATAAAAAAAATAAAAAAAAATTGTCAAGAAATTTAAAAAAAAATTCTGTGTAGGGACACCCTAATCACTTACGGTATGAAATATACTTTAAAACCTATTCTCATACTACCAAACATACTTTTATAAAAATCGGTGGACCCGTTTCGGAAGAGTGTGACCACAAACACCGTGACACGAGATTTTTATATATAACTAGCAGACCCGGCCACACGTTGCTGTGGCTAACGAAACACAACGCCATTACCCAACCTTTATAAAATCCACACCATCCGCTTGTCAGCTGCCCGCTGCCCGCTGCATGAATTAAATATTTGAATTTCTCGGCTTTTCTTTACTATAATAAAAATATTTTTATAAATATAAAACTTCCTCTTGAATCACTCTATCTGTTGGTGAAAACCGCATGAAAATCCGTTGCGTAGTTTAAAAGATGTATGCGCACATAAATTTTGAGCGACTTCATCAAATAAAATAATTCAAATCAAATACCTACTTACTCTAGGACATCTATTTCCCAATTTTTTTTCGTAGAACGATTTTCAAAAGTGACTTTAGTACGGCCCGCCAGTCGTTTTAAATCGCACAAAAATATGTTTTCTTTGAATTTCTCGGCTTTTCTCTAATATAATTTACATGTATTATACATATAAACATTCCTCTTCAATTACTACATCTATTGGTGAAAACCGTACGAAAATCCGTTGCGTAGTTTAAAACATTTACGCTCACATACATTTTTAGCGACTTTATTTTATACTATGTAATGATGATAAAGATAATTGTCATTACGGTCGTGAAGTTTTCATTAGTACTTAGTATTTATTCTTCTGAAGCAAAATTTAAAAAAAAGGTGAAACTGAGAGGTCGGATATAAAAAGAATTCGGAATAAAAAGAATCGGCTACCTACACCAGCTTTGAGAACATAATATTTTCCTGGCGATTTATTTCTCAGTTCGCGTCTAATTGAATGTTAATCTGAGTTCAGTTTTCAAAACTTTCAGCCAACCAAAGAAACACTCAGCTTTTTCCTTTCATTACGCTGGCTCTCAAGTTCCAGTAGAAAACTCCTTACAATAATGAAATTATCGAAGAAAAACCAATGAGAATTGGTTCCATAGCTTGCGCGTTGGAAACTTTCGTTTATTCTGCAGCGTTAGCGGGGAACTTGAGAAAAAAATTGAGATCCTTAGTTCAATTATTGACTTGCTTGCATTGTTTATCGACGTGGGTCAGTTTATAACGTGGAGTGGACCATAATTGGATTTCTCAAACCAAGTTTTTATTCATACAAATTATCAGGAGACAAATCGGTTTTCTTTTTTCTGGGTGATTTTTAACTATTTTTTTTTTTTTAACTGCACGACAGACAGGTTAGTCCAATTACGGTACAATTTTCTTACTACTAACAATACATGTATATAGTTTTTTTAATAGATGGTATGGTGTAAAGTATCAAACACATCTATATCCGCTGGTAGGGCATTAAGCAATGTCATACCTCTTCTCATGCTGTGTTAAGCCATGACATCTGTCCGACCCTGTGGTATGTATCCTTATCCTTACCAACATTAAGAGTCAATAACCATAAATCCGATTAGTGAGTGAGTAAACTTCGGAAAAGTAGAATTTCATGCTGTAGAAAAAAATGTGTATATAATACTAGTCCCAGCGAGATCGTCATCTTCCTTCTCACGCGCCTTGTATCAAAACGAAAGAGACATAAGACATCTCTGCCATACGTGTCAATTACGATCTCTCGCTAGGACTAGCATAATGTAATAATTAAAATTAAATTAAAATAACATAATTTTCTGCTAACATTGTAAACTGCACGATTATACCAAACACTTAGTCGAGGTCGAGAAACAGTAGCAAGCAAAACGCGACACCACACTCCAAAAGTCAACCAAACTACAGCTGTTATAAGCTTCCCAAGCTGAAGATATATGGACCGGTCAAGTGGCCAGCAGATATCCAAATCTTCACTAGAACAATAATAATTCACGGGGTTTGCTACCAGCAACAGCACCTCATCAACCTGTCAGATGGGAGAATAAATCTTACCAACGGTCCCACCGGTTGAAACGGTACTGTTTCGTGCTTCATGTGTATAATTCATGTTATACTGGTACTGAAGTTATTAAATGTTAATTTATTTGTTTGTAATTCGAATTTTCGGAATCGGATCGAAAAGAATTTCACGCGCACACAGTGCCCACAAGAAAGAAAGTAAATATTAGACCAAAAAGAATAAAAGGAATCAAGAACACAATACAGATATATATTTTTTTACTTTAGCTCTACGCAAGGGGCCCTAATTTCCCTCGAAACCTATGTCATCTTAAGGGATGCTACGTGGAGCATATTTTACAGAAAATGGAGGAGAGGAAGTACTGGGAAAGAAAAAAGGTATGAGGTGTGGATAGGAATTTGAGAGTCGGTTTATTTCAGGAGTGACGGACAAATGAATCCATCTTTCCAACTGCGTTGCAAGATGAGGGGTCTTTCAGAGTCCGGCTGTAGAGGTCAAAAGATCTTAACATGTCGGTCTTAGCACATTCCTCGCTTCAATCACAATCATACATCGTCTCACATGTACAACTCTAAATACCCATTATTTCAGTCGTGGCAGCGACCTGTAGTACCTGCATATAGTTTCTCAGTAGAGGTAGGCAGAGATGATGGACCGCCAAACAACTCAGTCTTGGCACACTCCTTTCTTCAATCACATTTATTCATCGTTTCGTACAATCACATCTATAAGTCTTGGCACACTCCTTTCTTCAATCACATTTATTCATCGTTTCGTACAATCACATCTATATTACTATTATTTTATTGATGCAGTGCACTATATAGTGCAGTGCACTATATAGTGCAGTGCACTATAATACCATCAAACATTTTCCGCCAAACAACTCGGTCATGGCACACTCCTTGCTTCAATCACATTCATACATCGAATATATTTGATTGATTGCGCCCTTGAGGTGATTTTTCGCGAAAACGGCGCTATATAAATTAGCCAAATATTATTATATACAAATCTATAAACATGTTATTTCAGTCATATATATTACCATTAAATGGTAGAGGCAGAGATAATGGACCGCCAACAACTAGGTCTTTGCACACTCCTTTCTTCAATCACTTTCGTACATCGTCTCAAGCACAAATATATACCTACTAGTTTAGTCATTGCAAAATACTATATTACCGTCAGATAGATTCTCCGCAGTAGTAGGCAGAGAGAAAGTACCCCAAACACTATATTTTTACGTTGTAAGGAACCAACAAATGCAAGTTTTAATGCATCACAACTTCATGCATCCGTTTTTTTTTTTTTTTTTTACAGTGAATGCCGCACAAGAATCTCAACTGCTCCCGTCTCACGGAGCCAGTGAGACTATGGCATCCCCAATTGGGGTATGTTGGAGGCTTAAGGTAGTGGTGAGGGGAAGGAGGTGGGGAAGAGGAAGGTTGGGAAGTACCTGGCTATTCAGATCTGGTCACTAAACACGGCTAAAGCCATTTTTATTTAATTTTTATTTTTAATTTTTTTTTATTATTTTATTAGCGTTATAAGCAGTCTGTACAAAATTCATAAATGACAGTGATAAAAATAAGTATGTCATAGACCAATTAAAATAACGACAAATTTCAATTTAGAACTATAATTCAAAAATATACAATACCCACACCTGATATAAACAATTATGATAGTATCTTCTTACTTAAATCAACAATAACTGAAAATTTTCAAGGGATTACAGTTAAATTTTGATGCATATCAATAATATATTTCAGGAAGTGATTTTATTTGAATTGGAACTGCTAAAAGTAGGAGAGAAAATATGGTGATACTAAAAATAAAAAAGAGAAATACAGAAATCAATGAAATATTAAGTTATTAGTTAAACATGATTCAATAGTGTTATTTTTTTATGCATGCTGTGAATTTATCAACAATTTATTTTCAAGCAACGTTTCAATTCTGAATGGTGGTCTTACACCAGGGCGATACTGATAGTATCTTCCACTCTGGAACATGCCGCAAATATACTATATATTATTTTAAATGAATTAATTGTAAAATAACACAAATTAATCAAATAAAATTTATTTGCGCATGCCGGGTTCGAACCCGCGACCTCCGGATTGTGAGTCAAGAGTCTTACCCACTGGACTAGGGAGGTCGTCAACTCATGGACACTGACCCCCTGATTCCTACCCACCCCTCATACCCTTTTCCTTCCTAGAACTTCTTCTTCTTCCTTTACTAAAAAGATTCTCTACATAGCAACCCCTAGATGACCTAGGCCCTTTAATTATTTTCATCAGGGCTTCATATAAACAGAATTGTAACTTTTCGTCTAAAAAGGAACTTTCTAAATCACGTTTTTTTATATAATCACTTGGTGTAATTAGTTTTTGGGGTATTATGCCGTGTTGCGCTACCTCCTTCTTTAGCCAACGTTATGGACAGCGTTGCAGTGTCCATCATCAGGACAGATGATGGACACTGCAACGCTGTCCGAAACATTGGCTAAAGAAGGAGGTAGCGCAACACGGCATAATACCCCAAAAACTAATTACAAAATAATTTTTGGCCGTGAAAATCTAAATTCGTATCCAATCACTTGGTGGTTTGAAATTTATACAGGGTGAGTATTGACTTACAGGCTGTTGACTTTTTTTAACCGGTGATTTTGGACATTCTGTACGTGTGAAAGGAAATAATACTAACCTACGCATCTCTTTAAAACCACTAATTTAGTGGTTAAAAATACATACATTGTTTCATTTCACACTAGGCATTACATGAATACCAAAAAACCTACACATATTTAGGGTTAAAAACACATTACCGTTTATATGTCTAATGTAAATTTTTATATATATTTGAGCCTGATAGATATTTTTTTGTGTAATATCTCGCAAGAATGACCCTGTCTGTGCGGTGTAAAGGCAAGGGAGCATTGTAGTATCGCGGTTGTACAGAATTGAAACTCGGGTTAAGTTTGGAGCTGTAGGAAGGGATTAATTAAAGCAAGTTTAGAAGAGGCTTCAATTAAATTAAGGATTTTTTAGTATTTCCTCCCTGGAAAGTCATAGAAATTCCGCGGACGTAGGTACGTTTTTACGAAAAATAGCCACCCCAATAATAGGTTGCCCGGAATTACTCAATACTATAATTCAATTAAGAGTTCCCATTAGACAAACCAGACAAAACCACCCATTAAACATTCCACAATGCAACACTTACTCAAAACAAAATACATTCATTTACCCCGCATTTTTATCATTTCATAGGGACTTATTTAACTTTTGCACCCAACTTCGGACTCAAAGCTTTGTGGGACTACTTAAAACTTGTGTTAAAAATTTCTTATCTAAATTAAATAAATAATTAAAAAAAGATTTTTGGGTAGTAATGTTTAGTTACCTGAAAGACCGATATTGGTAAATAAGTGTCACACGTCCACTCAGCACCAATGCGTGCGGACCAACAGTGCCTAACAACAAATTAAGAAGGTACTATAAATCTCAAAGTCCCATTGTTGTTAATATTTGAAAAAGCAACGTATTATCGATTTGTCGGTCAAAGAGACCAATGCGTGTAGGAAGGTTAACACAGTACCCCAATAAATAACATTCTACTAATTTACTTTTTATTTTTTTATTTTATTTTATTTTGCAGAAACAAACAGTACATAATTACATGGTAGAAAATAGTTCCAAAGTTATAGAATTTAACCCAATAATTGGTACCAATGACATGTCGCTGTTATATACTTATGTTTTTATGTGATACATTTTACCTAAATTAAGTTAGTAAATTATTGAAGGAGAGGGGTGTGTATATGCGCGTGTGTGTGTGCGGATGTGTGTGGATGTGTGTGTTATGTGTGCGAATTCAGTGTGCTAGAAATGATTTTCTTAAATAGAGAGAGGGAATCAAAAAATATATCGGTATTTGTGGTTTTTTTTATTTGAGTTGAATCTTTAAAGTATGCGGGAAATGGGGGAGTTGGCTGCAGCGTTCGTATTATTACTGGTTGTGTAAGAAAGGTTGGTGTGGCGAGTTCTTTTAGACGGGATGTTAAAATTTATTTGGGATAGAAGTTCTGGGCAGTCTATTTATGTATTATTTGAGGGAAAATGTCATGTTAGCTACCGTTCGCCTGGATTTCAGGGATCGGAGAGTGCAGATATAATTATTGTTGTATTTGTAACCGAGAAACTTAAAAAATTTATTTTGTATGCGCTCTATATTATTGACGTATTGGGTGTATTTGGGATTCCAGACAGGCGATGCAAATTCCAAAGTATTTCTGACTAGTGAGGAGTAAAGCATTACTGGAATATGTGGATTTTTAAATAATTTACTCAGACGTAGTATGAAACCCAATATTTTGTAAGATCTATCAGTGATTGAATCAATATGCGTGTTGAATATAAGTTTAATGTCTAAATAGACTCCAAGGTCCTTACATTCATTTTTTGAGGTCACGTTTATATGCTTGTTTCTAGTAAAGGACATAGTGTGGCATTTAGAAACATTGAGGTCTAAGTAGTTAGCTGTGCAATAATTGCAGAGCCTATCTAAGTCACTTTGTAGCTCTTTACAGTCTGATAAAGAGCGAAACGTTTTATAAATTTTCATATCATCTGCAAACATCAAAAATTTAGAGTATTGGAAAAATGAGCCTATGTCGTTTAAGTATATATTAAAGAAGAGCGGACCGAGGTGGGAACCCTGAGGGACACCTGAGGTTACGTTGATTATTTTGGATAAAACTCCATTTATTGAGATAACTTGACTACGATTGCTAATGTAATATTTAATCCATCTAAACAAGTCACTGTGTATTCCAAGACGAGTGAGTTTTTTAAACAGAATTGAGTGGATAACGCGGTCGAAGGCCTTTGAAAAGTCCGTGAATCCGTGTTGGCTCTGTGAAATTGTTGTAGTGATAATCGGGTAAAGTCGGTCGTAAACTATTTTGTCAAGAATTTTACTTAAGATGGGAAATTGAGAGATAGGTCTGTAGTTTGTTACGTCATGTTTGTCACCCTTTTTAAAAATGGGAGACTTTTGACAAAGCTAAATATTTTTTTTACATTATTTTGTATATCATGTTCTAAGTGTGAAATATAATTGTGGTATGTGAGAGTAGCGATTTTCTTTTGTCGTTTTCGGAGCAGTGAAAAGGTTTGGTAATCTAGTGGATTCTTGTGGCGTTTCCAGGCTCGAAAGAATTTGAGCTTTTCTTTTGTAATATTAATAAGAGCCGATGAGTATCACGTTGGGAATTTGTTTGGTTTCAGAATTTTCTTTGGAACAAAGGTATCTATTAAGGCGTCAATGATTAAGTAAAAGCTGTTAACTGCCGTCTTGACGTCTTGTGCGTTTAAGACAGAAGACCAGTCAGTTATTGACAGAGCGTCGTTGACTTGGTCATAGTTGACTTTATTGAATAATTTGATGGTCTGGGGTGGGAAAGTAGTTGTGGGGGCGAGAATATTAAGTTCGACTATTAAGGATATTGTGATGTGTATTCTCGTAAACCAGAGGGGAGTCGGCAGGAGAGACGCAGACTATGGTGTTACAGAGCACTAGGTCAAGTGTTCTACCATGCCTATTTGAAATGTGGTTGTATTGTTTTAAATCCGAATAAGATAGACAATTAAGGAGGGTGGTGGAGCAAAGGCCAGTACCGAGGGGATGATGTGTGGTGTTCCAGCTGATATTAGGCTAGTTGATATTGTAAGCTCCAGTTGATATTGTAATCTCCAATTAATAGGAAGATATCATTTGGATAGTTTGTGGTTAGATGGGATATTCTGGACGTATGACTGTTGAGACGAGATAATCATTTCACAGAATAGATCCATCCCCTTCCTCTCCCTCCTACCATTCCTTTAATATCATCTAATAATAATAGTTTGAACAAATTTTACCACACATTATAAAATACGGTAACTGTTGGTTTTCCAAATAAAATAAATTAATTAAATATGATGTTAGCAGAAACAAGGCTTTTAACCTCTCAGACTAATATGTTCGCTTTTCGGAATAACTCATATAGGTCTCTTGGAAAATGTTGTGTCACAGATAATGAACTACGCTTATAAGAAGAAGAATATAACTGAGAGATTTCCAATATTCTCGAAAAGCCTCACGAAATTTTTAAAACGTTCGATGTTTTGCTGAAAATTGGAGATTTTTACATGTGTACCGAAACACATGGTACGATAAATATTGCATTTTAAACCAGTGAAAAGTGGATTTACATCAATTGCTATCAATAAAACTAGTTAAATAATATCGGAAATAATTAAATATGTGGAAACCACACGTATTTATTTGGGGCATTAATAGTGTAATAAACATGAAGTGATTATTTAACGAATGCTCTGCTTGGCGAACACCGATACCGCGGCGGGAATTATCTGGATATTTATACGTTATCAAATAGCCGAATTAATTGCAGCATTCCCAATGATAATCATTATTCATTCAACCATTCCGACAACCAACAACATTATTATTATCGTTAATCTTTGCAACAGGAACCAAACGCGTACCGAGTCAATATCTACACTTCGAATGGTATGCAGTAGGTATGCAAGCTAGAGGTTTGAGTGTATAATTAAATAAACTGCTATTTTACACAGGCGGTACACAACCCTTATAATTTTTGTTTGCTCAAAACTCACATTTTAATCATTTCCGGTGAATTCGTAACTATATTAACTTTCTTATTTCCATGCCGCACAAGGAATGCGAGTTATTTATATTTTAGATTAATAAAAACAGTACCTATGTTACCAATAATATCTTTTACGTACAACGATTTAAAACCTTTAAATCCAGTTTTTAAATTATAAAGTTAGCGGTAAGCACCAGATTTTATTTTTCTAGACGATGAATTAATAACTTCGGGAGGACAGCATGGAGACATGTTTTTTTATATTTGTAACACGTTCTTCAGAATTAATTTAAATGAACGCGGAGGAAAGGTCGAATCTCCAGGCCTGCTAGGGTGAATTCGACCATTCGTATATTTGCTTACACGCTTTCTTCACTTATGTCGTTAAGGTTCCCACATTATTTTTCTTCTTCTTCTTTTCTTTGATACGGCAAATTCTACAGTAGCTCTGTCCAATACACGGGTCGCGAGTCGCAAATTACTTTACACGGCTTCTTTACTTACGTCGTTAAGATTCTGAATATATTTTAGGGTATATTGTCGTCTTAATAAAGAATCCTTAGGTTGGATTCTTACAAACTTCAGTAACACGTGTGTTCATCAAATCGCCAATCTCCTTTAGTTTAAGTTTTTGACATTTGAACATTTTAACATTTCCCCTCAGGAGTCGACCATATTATGTCATTAGGTCAGAATACTCCCGCTTTGCAAATAACAATAAATGAAATATTTGTGAACATATCCGAAAACTAAAAACTTTAATTTTTTAAAGTTGATAAATACGCTTTCAATTTTTTTTAATGAAAACTTAAAAAAAAATAAAAATGACTTACCTTACCTACTATTTTCACCTTTTTTAAATTACCGGTAATTAATAAAAAACAATAAATCCAACATATGGCTTACCTTAATCCCAACATTTATGGATGCTAAATGAACGAACACGCCCTAGAGTTCAAGCTGCCGAAATGAGGAGTGGCAGGGGTTAAGCAATGGAATCATATAAGAAACTCGACGATCCGAGATAATCTAAATATTGAACCACTGCTAGAAAAATCGCAACAGAGGTGGCCTGGGCATATACCAAGAATGTCTGATGACCGAATTCCGAGGAAGATACTGAGTGCGGTTCCAGAGGGTAGACGCCTAGTGGGCAGCAAAAGACACAGGTGGGCGAGGCAACTCCAGAAACTGTGTGAGGAGAGGATGGGTCTACTATGGACGGAGGCCGAACAATCAGCACAATACAGATGGGACAAAGGGGACGTATAGAGGAGCCTTGCCGATGCAATGGATCGCCGACCCGAATAGGACTAGAGGAAGAAGATGATGATGATGACGATGAAAAAAAAATAAAACACATATTTTATTAGACAAATAAATTATAAATGGTGACCCGACAATTATAAATGGTGACCAAGATTCCTACTTGCATATAAAATAACTTTTTTATCTGAATATAACATAAGACTCCCAACTGCTCCCAACCGTCTCGAGTCTCGAGCCAGTGAGACTTTGGCATCCCCAATTTTGGTATGGTATGATGCTGAAGGTAGTGGGGAGGGGAAGGAGATTTAGAAAATGTACCCGCTACTCAGATCTAGTCATCAAACATGGCTAAAACTATTTCAAGTAACGTTTCAATTCTGAACGAATACTGACGAATAGCAAAATACGACATACTTAAATGTGCAATATCTACTTAAGATTTAGGAGGCGGATATGTTAACCGCCGTCTCGGGAACCATTTATTGGATAACCAACACCCCTGCCATAGTCCCATCCCAAGTGGTTTGCTACGTTTAGTGACCGTGTTTACGGGATGAGGTTTGTCTAGGTCTTGGCGGGGGATGCATGGCGGGCCGGATCAGAAGAGACCGGTTGAGGAGACCTTTTAATCTCTCCATCCTGACTCTCTCGACTGCACTGCAGTGTGGAAAATTCACCTGGCTATCCAGATCTAGTCACCATACACGGCAAAAGTCGTTTCAAATAACGTTGATTTCAGATAACGATTAATTCTGACGAATACCAAAAAATATCTGATTAGCCAGTTACATTTTCCACATCTCCTTCTTCTCCCCACTACCTTCAGCATCACACCATACCAAATTGGGGATGCTGTAGTCTCACTGGCTCGAGACGGTTGGGAGCAGTTGGGTCTCTTGTGTTATATTCAGATATAAAAGTTATATTACATACAAGTAGGAATCTTTAGCGTTTTTTTGCTGAGCTGACTGCACGTATAAGTATGTCGTCATATTTTACCAAGTTAAGATATTTAAGTAACCAAACACGCCTAAAGCCAAAAGTAATAAGACTAAACCTACGTACACTGTGCTCCAGCGTAAAAATTAAAAAAAAATCGAATGATGTAACTTTTTTATCAACGCCTATCACAATGTTTAATTGAAATAATGAAAGAAAACCTTCTCCACCGGTAAAATGTTCTAATGGTCTATTGAACATACTATTAAACATACATGAACTAAGGTGACGATGTCTCGGTGTTAAAAATCGGAGGCACGATTTTTTTAATGAGCGTGGGCTAAAACAAAACCAATCGTGACAAAATCTCCAGCACTCATCAAACCTTTTTTGTAAATGTCTTGGCTCTCTAACGTTTGTGGTATACGAAAAAAATTATTTAAACATTTTCCCATGATACACTTAGTTCAAAAACGTTAGTCAAAATTATATTGTCAAAGAAAATTATTATAAGAAGAAAATAGACGAATGTAACAATGACCCGCGCAAATTATGGAAGATCATTAATGAAATTACAAATGCAAAATCATCCCATTACAAGAACATGGAGGAATTAACAATTGAAAATACCCAAATCTCTTTCGCAAAGCATCCGGACAAAATTCTCGAATACGTAAACGAATTTTTTACTAATATAGGGTCACAATTAGCAAAGAAAATCAGACAACCAATAACTAGCATTTTACCAGAAGAAAAGGAAAATATGAACCAGATAGACAAATTAAAGTTAACTGATGTAACCAATACTGAAATCAGAAATGCAATTGTATCCCTTAATATTAATAAATCATCGGGAAATGACATAATCTCAAATAAAACAATAAAACAACTACAAAATGAACTGACCTTCCCATTGACATACTTGGTCAATCTGTCTATATCTACAAATGTATTCCCTTCATGCCTTAAAAAAGCTACAGTTATACCCATACATAAAAGTGGTAACAAAAAGGATATATATAACTACCGACCCATAAGTCTCTTAAGCTCTTTTTCAAAAATCTTGGAAACTGTAATGAAGAAGCAAATTGTTCAATTTCTTGAACAAAACAAATTACTATCACCATCCCAATATGGTTTTAGAGAAAATCTGAGCACCAATGATGCCATAGAAAATCTAACAAGCATGGCCATAAAAAACATAGATGATGGGAAAAAATGTTTAGCTTTATTCATAGATCTTCAAAAAGCTTTTGACACAATAGACCATAAAATATTACTAACTAAACTAAAAAAAATAGGAATGGCCGAATCAACAATTAACTTATTGGAGTCATATATAACAGGGCGAGAACAACAAGTACAAATTGGCAAACAAAAGAGCAAACTTCTATCTTTAAACTATGGCGTTCCTCAAGGAAGTGTACTGGGACCGATTCTGTTCATTATCTACATCAACGATTTAACTAACCTTACCATTAAAGGAAACGTAATCAGTTTTGCTGATGATACTGTTTTATTATTTCAAGAAGAAAATTGGACTGATACATTTAATGAGGCTGAAAAAGGGCTTAGTGCACTTCAAAATTGGCTTAAAATCAACTCGCTTACCCTTAATATAAGCAAAACAAAATATATAACATTTTCAATGAACTCAAGGGGCCAACCAATAAAATCACTAGAACTAAAATTACATGAATGCCATGGAAATAATATACAATGTTACTGCCCCGTCATCGAAAAAACACAAAACATAAAATATCTCGGAGTAATAATTGACGAAAATCTTAGATGGGACCTACACATCAAAGGTATTACGGAAAAACTCACAAGCCTTATATATTTCTTCAAAAATCTAAGAAACGTGCTAAATAAAAAGGATATGAAAAAGGTCTACTATGCGTTATGTCATTCTCGAATTGAATATGGAATCATAGGATGGGGATCTGCTGCAAATACGTACCTACACAGCCTGAATACGATTCAAAAAGGAATCATAAAGACCATATTGAAAGTACCAATTAGAACGCCTTCAACTGAAATTTTCAATAACTTTGACGTACCAAATGTACAACAAATATATTCCAAAAATATATTATTGAAGCTCTTCAAAAATAATGAATCCTCTACTAGACCGTGTATGCATAACACTAGATCGAATAAAAATGATATAAAAAATATTCCAAGTTATAAAACCACATTTGGACAAAGAAACTATACATACTTTGCAACAAAACTCCATAACATCCTCCCCCAAGACATAAAACTAATAAAAAATCCAATTGAATACAAATCAAGAATAAAAATATGGCTTAAAGAGGTCAATGAGAAAACCCTAGCGAAGACGCTAAAAACGACATAGAAGACAAATGAACTATATTTGAATAACTTTAGTCCTCCTCGGCACAGGACCCCCTAGTGAGGAGGACTAAGAAATACAATATTTTGTACTTAATTTCACATTTCATTTTGTATGTAAAATTTTTGTATATAGTCGCTATAATAAAAAAAAAAAAAAAAAAAAAAAAAAAAAAAAAAAAAAAAAAAAATATAACTGTCAATAAAAGTTAAAGCTAAATTCGATTCGATCCGAAACAGAAACGCTTCGCAACATTTGGTTATTTAGTTATTATGCAGCACGATTGATTAAAGCGTACCAATGACTAAATATTCAGGAAGACAGCGGGAAAAGTCAAATGAATGAAAAATGATATCATTTAAAAAAAGGAAAAATAGTTACCTATATGTACTAAATAATAATAACAACCTATAATAATAATATTTAATACAGACTGAAACCTAAACTACTCTACTACATTAAAAATATACAATCTAATCTATACTATTTTTTTCTTCTCATGTTAGAGTTGTAGGAACTGCCTTTATTATTTATGTAAAAGCCCTCTGGGCGTAAAATAAAATAAATAAATAAACAACTAAATAAATTAATGTTCTCAAAAACGAGCTGGAAAAAAATTCATTGGTTTATAAATGTGTAATTTCTACTACTTAAGAAATTCTAAAAATTATAGTACTTTATTAAAATTAAATGGTCAAAAATACATTGGGAATTCATATGTCATATATTGTTTCATAAATGTGTAAATTCTAAACAATCGTAAATGTTCTCTAAAATGGTCTGGAAAGAATCTCCTACTTGTGATCTCACTAAATAAACCACTCAATTCACTCTGAATGCAATTATTAATGTTCTCCAAAATGACCTTAAAAAAAATCACATCTTTGCGATTCTTTCAGATATAAAGAAACCATCTCACAGTGGGCCAGCGCTCAACGGAGAGCGGTTATAGCATGTTGACGTTGTTATAAACATATGCTATTGGGTTTTTTCACCTTAATTGCTCAAGGAATTAAATTTCAAATTGTATGGTACTAGCATTATTATCTGTTGGTTCAAATTTGGAATTATTTTACTAATTACTATTGGGAAAAACACACATTATTAGCATATTGTGTGTTTTCTTAATAATTTACCTTGTTGCTTAATGTTATTTTCCAGGTATTAATTTATATTAATAATGAACGCGATATTTACCAATGCAGTGCGCAGTGGGTGGTACTTATTGTCTAATTTCTCAAGTAATGGTTTATTGATATTTTTGGAATTATTCAGTACCTAAACTAATTACTAATTACTTAAACAATTTTGAAGTACTATGCATGAAGTATTTATTACAATTATGCAGGAATTTATGGTAATAGAGATGTTTAACTTGGTAATGAATATATAATTGATGAAACTAAGAGATTTTGCGTTAAATTTTAATCGTTTATTCATCTTGAATTAAGGGTCATATTACAGAATTAAAGGTCATATTACATGCAATGGCAAAACACACAAAATTATAAAGGTACAGAATATTCACAAAAATCTATATTACTTTAAACTATTTTTTTCAATAAAATATAAAATAAAACACTAACAGCCTTACTAAAAAAACACAGCACGGCCAATAACCTGTGTTGTTGCCGCAACATGAATAAAACAAGAATACACTAAAACACGAAATATTACTAATAAGGTTTGTTCTTAAAATGTATTTTAAATCTGGCAACAATGTAATTTTTTATAGTGTACATAATAAATTGTTTGTTTTCCTAAACTGCTAGGTGGCGGCGCCTGCGCATTCACCGTTCGCGCTGAAACCGTGAAAAAAAAATTCACTCCGCGGATGTATGTGTAATATTACTCAAATGTGATAGTAATTTCTATTGATGTGACTAATTCACTCTTATATTCGTACGATTGATATATTTACCGTTTTTTGTGGTTTTTAATAAGTTTTAGTCAAGTTATAATAACATTTATCATACTTAGAAAATTGAAACGTCAGAAAGTATTTTATATAAAACATGAAAATTCAAATTTACTTTTAAAGGATTGTATTTTATCAGAATTTCATAAAAGTGGTGTTTTTTTTTTAAATATTAATATCTAATACATTTGTTCCTAAACGTATCAAAGAAATTAACGTCTTTAGAGATGCAATAAATCTGTTTTAAAATTCGGTATTATTTTTTAGGTTAGTTTTTTGGCAATAAAAAAATTTGAATTTTTTTATTATTTTTTTATTGTATGCACGAGGAAAAAGTGAGGTGACAGTTGCGTTCCAAATTTATTATATAAAAGGATTATATTTTTAAAAATTTGTTTTTTTATAAATTTCTCTACACTTTCATCAAAAATGTTTTGGTAAAAAAAAAATTCCATTTTTTTCGCGTTTGAATCTTAAAATATGGCAGTTTTTTTAAACTAAAGTGTATTTTAAATACAAAAATCTAAAAGGTAATTTTATCTAGTTTTAATAAATGGTATTTGTTTTTAAGAAACCGTCAAAAATAAGAAATATATGGAACATTCAAAATACTTTGGAAAAATTCCAATTTTCGTTCAGACATCATTAATAAAATAGAGAAAACTACCCTCTCAGGCCGTGTAAACAATGTGTATTTTTTCCATGAACAATTTTTTAATTAGTAATGTTTTCACATCCGCGGCCATTTGTCAATTGAATAAAATTTTCACTGGGTTTTTTAGTAAGGCTGTAAACGTTAAATAACAATTCTAATACCTCTTTTGACATCACAGAGTTCTTCTAACGAGGCAAATTCCTTAAGCTTTACCAACCATATCCATCATTTTTCATAGACCGTAACTTATACGACGGTATACAAATGGCGTAGATGACGCATAATTAAGAAGATGGCAAAAATAGGGGGCAAAAAAAATATTCTTCATAAACTGCTTATTCTAAGGAACATTTTTCATTAAATAAAACTTGTGTCACTGCTGACTGAAGTAGTTAAAAGTTTATGCAAACACAAATACAAATTTAAATTTAACCAACAAATTTATACGTTCAAAACATAATAAAAATAATTTAACGTACCTTCAACTTGAAATACCATTGTAAAACAACACTCGCAAATAAAAAATTCCAACAAATTAGCAACGGTAAAAACGGTGACTAAAAAAGGTCCAGATAATAGTAATTTAGCACTTCCCGCAATTAGATCACTTTGGAAGCCGAAAAACTAATCGTCGCCTTAGTTCTTAATTGTCCAAACGACCATTTGAAAATTTGACAGGAGGTGAAGGTTTTCTTTCATTATTTCAATGAAACATTATGATAGGTGTTTAAGATAAAGCTATTTCCGTAAAGGCAAAGGTCTGATTAGTTTAAATAATTCTTAATTAAGTGAGTAACTATCCTTTTTTATACTTAATTTTTAGTTTTAAAGTGGAGATTGAACAAAAACTAAAATGGTCGTTTGGACAATTAAGAACTGAGGCGACGTAATGAAATCTTTGGGAAACCGGGATTGTTTTTGAATTTTTTGTACAGTTACGAGTAGTTTGGTAATTAATCACTACTTACGTACAATAATCACCTTATAATGATGACATCAATATTTTAGGGCTATCACCTACGGCAGGACTGTGCATCCCTTCGTTCAGAATACAATTTTAAATGTTCTCAAAAGTTGTCTTAACAGAAGCTCATTCCTTGATGTCATGAACGAAACCATTCTTTTGTTAAGAATATTATGAACTAAATGCCTATACAATTTGGCTGGCCTAAAACGGGTATCCAATCCATCCCAGTTGGACAGACAAAGTATCATTTTGTAATGTATTGTGATATATATATATATATATATATATATTAATTACAATATTTATCTCATAGATGTCACTAACTATTCTATATATATAAGTAAGTGGCTAGAAATGATACGATCTACCCGAAAACAGCACGATTTTACTTAACCAAACAAAATTTTGCGAGATGTTTAAACAATAATTTTGACAAGTGAATTTAATCTATACGTCTCCTCGGGCGTAGGGGACGTATAAACGCGATCTTTGACTCTACATTTACATTTACATTTATTTAACTTACTAATTCAAAAATGAAACAAACAAAGGTGCGAGGATTCGCCGGCGGAGGGGGGCTCGTTTTCAGCCTATCCCCGTCCGCCGACGGCTCGCACTTAACCATCGATAGGTACTAGATCTGGTCGTATCACGACAGAATGCTCTGAAATTCATAAATGAACCCCAGAGCACCCTGGTCGTGATACCTCTTAGCGTACCCCGGAAGATGCCAAGCTCAAGCAGGCTCTTAGCACTCTCGGGGCACCATATTCCTCTCCATGAGATTGTCGCGGCAAGCACCTGGACCTTGCTTGGGTCTGTTTGGTGCTTTTCCGCGACTTTCTGTTTTAGCTCCGTCGCTCTATACTTCCCAATCTTGTTTCTGTTCGCGCGTCCCAGGCCTTGTGTCGCTGACACAACCTGCGCGTCTAATATAATTGCGTTATCGCCCTTACTGGCTGTTATATCAGGCTGCAGATTGCCATCTCTCGTGGCGAACCGTGCCTCTCTTATCACACTCCATCCTCTGTCCTTAAGGGCGCCGCCCAGGGCATTGCACACTGCATACATATATATATATATATATATATATATATATATATATATATATATGTATGCAGTGTGCATATATATATATATATATATGTGTATTATATATATATATATATATATATGTGTTAAGAATAGTTAGTGACATCTATGAGATAAATATTGTAATTAATTCCATTTGGTTAATTATTCTTAGTTTATTAGAAAAGTGTGCATATTAGAGACCTCTGTGGGAATTTTATAGAAGCTAGAGTTATCAGCCAATTTATATACCTACAATTTTTTAAAAAAAGTAATTTTTTTGCATAATTATTCCTTCAAATATCATAATTATTTGCAAAAAAACACTACAAAAATATACATAATAATTACAATAGAATAGGGTTGTGTTCGCGCCTTTATTGTTACATGTGGTTCTTTGGAAATACCTTTTGTGTGCCCTCCGCCTCAACAGTTCAGTTGAATTCACCTCGCCGCGAAGGACACATGTCCTAAAAACCGCACCGCATTTCCAGTTGTAATAATCAAACCGGAAACAGAATATTAACTCTCGCAGCTATTCGCAAGTACCATCGCCACGCGACATCCATTCTCGCTTATTATTTCGCGATCAAACATTCATTTCCAATCGCCATTCCCTTCCAAAATCTCTCCCAAACTAACATACCTACCTTTCCAGTGAACACTGAACGAAGAGGGAAGCAGTCTGGGTAAGTGCGATTAAAATATAATAAAATAGGTAAATAAGAACCGCATACAGTATACAGACCACAACATCCACGCAGCATTTGATCCCTCGATCTTGAGAGGAATCATTTGCTACCCGACGCAACAGGTTGTAAGATAAAATTTTCCGTTTTCCCAGTGAGAATATGGTTATCTCTACTTGCAAAAAAAGGAAGATAATTAAACATTTATTGCCATACTAAAATCCCAGTGAAAATTTTATTCCATTGACGAACGGCCGCGGATGTGAAAACATTACTAATTAAAGAATTGTTCATGGAAAAAAATACACCATGATTTACACAGCCTGAGAGGGTAGTTTATCTCTGTTTTATTAATGATGTCTGAACGAAATTTGGAATTTTTCCAAAGTATTTTGAATGTTCTATATATTTCTAATTTTTGAAGGTGTCGTAAAAACAAATACCATTTATGAAAAAAAAATAAAATTAACTTTGAGATTTGTGCATTTAAAATACACTTTAGTTTTAAAAAACTTCCATATTTTAAGATTCAAACGCGGAAAATAATGGAAAAAATTTCTTACTCAAACATTTTTTATGAAAGTGTTAAGAAATTTATAAAAAAACTAAATTTAACAAATAAAGTCATTTTATATAATGAATTTGGAACGAAACGGTCACCTCACTTTTTCCTCTTGCAATAAAAAAATAATAAAAAATTTCAAAGTTTTTTTATTGCCAAAATAATAACCTAAAAACAAAATTGACTTTTATAACAGATTTCTTGGATCTCTAAAGACTTTTATTTCTTTGATACGTTTAGGAACACATGTATAAGATATTAATATTTAAAAAAAAACACCACTTTTATGAAATTCTCACAAAATAAAATCCTTTAAAAGTAAATTTGAATTTTCACATATCCTTTGATACGTTTAGGAACACATGTATAAGATATTAATTTTAAAAAAAAAACACCACTTTTATGAAATTCTCACAAAATAAAATCCTTTAAAAGTAAATTTGAATTTTCACATATCAAATAAAATACTTTATGACATTTCAATTTTCAAAGCACGATTATTGTTATTACAACTTGACTAAAACTTATGAAAAACCACAAAAAACACGGTAAATATATTAATTAAATGAATATTAGAGTAAATTAGTCATATTTATAAAAATTAGTCACATTTAAGTAATATTACACACACATCCACGGAGCGATTTTTTTTTCGCGTTTTCAGCGCGAATAAGCGTGAACGACGAATGCGCATTCGCCGCCTCCTAGCGGTTCTGTAAGAAAACAAACAATTTATTTTGTACACTATAAAAAATTACATTGTTGCCAGATTAAAAATACATTTTAAGAACAAATCTTATTAGTAATGTTATCGTGTTTTATTGTATTTTTGTTTTATTCATGTTGCTGTAGCAACACAGGTTATTGGCCGTGCTGTGGTTTTATTTTAGTAAGGCTGTTATTGTATAATATCTTTTCACTATGCGCCTCTTTTTGTAAAAAAATCAAAACATTATTTTTGTCATCTAATAAAAGCATTTATCTGACGGCCAGCGTGATCTAGGGGTCAGGCTCTGGATTCGCAATCCGAAGGTCGTGGGATCGAATCCCGGCGTGGGCAAATAAATTTAATTTGAATAATTTGTATTATTTCACAATAAATTAACTTAAAATAATGTATAGTATATTTTCGGCACGTTCCACGGTTGAAGATACTCTCAGTATCGCCCTGGTGTAAGATCACCATTCAGAATCGAAACGTTCCTTGGAATGGCGTTAGCCGTGTTTGATGACCAGATCTGAATAGCCAGGAACTTCCCCACCTTCCTCTTCCCCATCTCCTTCCCCACCACACTACCTTCAGCCTCACAACATACCCCAATTGGGGATGTCATAGTCTCACTGGATCCAGACGGGAGCAGCTGGAACTCTTGTGAGGTATTCGTTTAAATAAAAAATAAAATGACCTTTTTTAATATTTTCCAGAACAAACAAAAAGTAAAAAATTTGTGAAAAAACAAAATTAAAAGATTTTTTCTTTTATTTTTGGGGAACTCCATTGTCGTTTGTTTTTTTTTTTAATATCTAATTATATTATCATATAATTTATAATAAAGTCGGTTTATCTGTAAACAAATTCAGCTGTGTAATTATTATTAGGCGTGATAGCTGTATCGCATTTCGAAAGCATTATCAAACCGTGGCGAAGCCACTTACATACGATCTATTTATATTACTTTTATTTTTCATTTTTCTCATAGTGGCGTGCAACTCTGTCACAAGGTATTAATTTTTTAATATAGTATTACTCTAAGCAATAATTGTCAGCCTGAAACACTCATTTACATTGAAAAATCTTCCGAGAAAAGATACTTGCCGCCAACGGGACTTGAACCCGTATCCTTCTGATTGCCGGTCGGATGCTTTGACTACTGAGCTACGGCGTCTTATCTAATACCTGCCAAATAATTCAATATATACTGGTGTTTCATTCAACAATTACTGATTATAACATTTTTCCACCTAAAAACAACCAACTTTATTTTGGTGAGGGAGGTATTGTTAGTACTAAATCTCTTGCTAGGTGGCTTCGAGACAAATTATGTCTACATTTTTTGGTGAAAAACTTTTAACTTGTTAAATATTAATTAATATTTTTAATTTATAAATTAAAAATAATAATTAATATAGTATTACTCTTTTTAATAAATCTATGAAGTATACCACTGTTATCCTGCACCATTAATTATTTACCCATTCCTGTAATAAACGCCGGATTTTGGCAGTTTACGTTTTGGGGTTAGGCTAATAACCCCACCCCCCCGCCTACCCACTAGACATTACCAAATAGATTACTCCACGATTATATTACATATCTATATATAAAACAGGTGACCCTAACCCCTGCCCCTCCCCTTAACCTTACCCTGGGTATATTGAAGTTGTGGAGGTTTACTATTACATCAAACTGTTATTCGATGTTATTTGTGCGAAATGATTTATTGTACTTCTAAATGCGTCGGAGTCTAAATTTATCTGTTGTAGGATTAGCTATAGGTAAGCTGTATTTAGGAGAATAATTTTAGGCTGTCGAAAGTTATTTCATCGAAGGAAAATCAAACGACATAAGTTGGAAGTAAAGGGCTCTCAACGCTAGCTACTACGAGTACATTCTCATGAAAAGTGATGAAATCTGAATTACTGAACTAAAATACATTTTGCTGTCGACTTCTGTGGTTCAAATTCTAACCTTACTAATAGTGAATTTTAAATTTATCCCAACCGATAAACATCAATGTACAGTATATTTGCTGCACGTTCCAGAGTGTATCACCCTGGTGAAAGACCACCATTCAGAATTGAAACATTGTTTGAAATGGCTTTAGCCGTTTGAGACCAGATCTGAATAGCCGGGTACTTTCCAGCCTTCCTCTTCCCCATATCCTTCCCCTCCCCATTACCTTCAGCATACATACCCCAATTGAGGATGCCATAGTCTCACTGGCTCCAGACGGGTTCAGTTGGGACTCTTGTGAGGTATTCATATAAATTAATAAACGAACAAAAAAATTAAAAATGTATATAAATATTTGGGCATCAAGCCTGTCTTATAAACTGAAAAAAAATATATCTAAATATTTGGCCAACATGCCTGTCTTATGAACAGAAATTAAATTTAAAAAATTTAAAAAAAAAACAATAATAATCCCTACATTTATCATAGTTTCTCAGTTGTGTAAAGTTAAAACACGCTTATTAGTAAAGAGGAAATTAAATTATTATGTACGTATAATCGTTAGACACCTTATTATGCAGATATTTGTTGAATTCGGCTTCCTGGGGAGATTTACAAAACCTCTACCATTTCTTTCTATAAAAGAGTGGCTTTGTAAAATCATTTACAAAACCTACACCTTTCAACCCATAAACTTTATTTTATGAATGAGATTGAAATAACATTATGCTAGCAAAGTCTAGGTAAGGTTAGTTTGCACAAACAAAGGATAATCCGTGAGAATCGTCACCCTGACCGAAATGGTAAGGCTTTATAAATACACATCCGGGTAATTTTACATGTACTTTGTAAGGTATTCGCGAATTTATTATCATTAATTAAAACCTGTACAAATTATAGAAAAACGCATTTATGGTAAGGTACTTTCACAAAGCTGCACATTTTAATAGATTTAAACTCAGAAATCGTAATATTTCTATAAAACTTGTTCACTAATGTAAAAAACCGTCAATTATTATCGACTAGTTACGATTTCCATAAAAAAAATCGAAAGCAATTAACACGTGGTAAAAGCGAAACTTTACTTAAACAATCTCAACCAACCGGAGCCTTAAAAATTGAGGTCATAATCACAGTGGCCAATGAGGGCAGATCTAGCGTCATTTCCGTTTCATATCTCAACCAATAGGAGCTTTGAAAAGTGACATTATAATCCAAGCGGCCAATGAGCGCAGTTTGATGCTTCGCAGGTGCTGTAATGCTCGTTTCATCCGAATTCCAAATCACAATATATTTGGGAGGCGGGAATGGGTACCGCTGCCCCGGGAACATTTATTGGATAACCAACACCTCTGCTATAGGTCACCCCAAGTGGTTCGCTACGTTTGGTGATTTAGCAGGGGTGCCCGGGATCATGGGATGATATTTGTCTTGGAGGCGGATGACCCGGACACACTGAACCCCAGATTCCTACGCACCCCTTAAACCCTTTTCCTTCCCAGAACTCTCCTCTCCTTCCTTTCCTTAAAAAAACCCTTCATACAGCATCGCCAAAGATGGCATAGGCCCTAGGGAAATTATTTTCCTCAGAGCCTCCTGAGTGGAGCTCAATATAAAATATAATAAAAACAACGGGGCTAAAGAAGTTTCACTTCAAAAAATCCAATCAAACAATGCTGGACACTCAATGAAAAATAAAAGTGCTAATTTATCATACAATTGGAATTTGATTGAAGCTGGTTAAAGTGGTAGCATTGAATCTTTCACATTTAACCAAAGATTGGTTATATATTATGGAATATAGGCAAACAGTTGTTTTATTTTGCAATGTGTTGTGTATTTCAAACTGATCAAGCAATTCTTACGTAATATGAATATTCATAACTATATATGTATGAAATAATGCCATTTCATGGGCGAATTGTTAGCATAATTAAACATCGGTATTGTTAAAGGGTAAATACTAAATGAAGGCCTGACTGTCAGTTGTTCCTGGTACCTACTTAGGTTGTAGGTCTCGTGATAATTCTACGGGGAGAATATTCTCGAAGTCGAAACATCTCGACTCTGTTGTATTCCTGCAGTGTTTGCAAAAGAAATACAATTGTCTTTCTGAAACGTTTTCCGCAAATAGAGACGGAAACGTGAGACAACAAATCAAGATGGAGGGAGGAAATTGAAAAATATATCAGATATCTAAAGGAAGGTTCCCGACGAGTGCCGGGGAAATAACAGCCTTTGAAGAATTCTGGAACTGTGCTGCAATTATTGTGTGACAGTAAACCAAATAAAACGTAGATGCACGTTCACATGCAATTTGATACTTTATCAATTATATGATATTCAGATCGACTTTCTCAAATTGAAAAGTAGGGATTTCGGTGTGAGTGACATCGGTAGCGTTTATCTTGTTGTCAACCACCTTTCTTGATTTAATTTTCAATTAAACATAATAATTTTGGTTGTTGTCGCATGGGTAATTGAGTAATGTGAAATATTTCTGGATAATGCATAGCATTGTTCGAGTTAAATGAACAAACAAAAATTTTAACAAAACGACTTCAAAAAATGCAATTAAAAGTAAAAAAAAATTTCGTATTCTTCTACAACTTAATAATCAACTTACTTTTTCCACTCATCAATATGTAGGTACGATTGTTATTTTTGGAGTCGGTGTCAGCCAAGGTAAGTTTGTAACTATATACATAGTTATAGGTGAGATGTGCTTGTGTCGCACGCGCGATTTGACGAGGCGAGAGCGGGGCCGCGGCGGGAGGCGAGCTGTCAAGTGAACACGCCGGGCCGGGTACCTTGGCTGACACCGACTCCAAAAATAACAATCGTACCTACATATTGATGAGTGGTACCTAATACAGTCGAATTGAGAACCTCTCAAGTTTGAAACTATTTGTTGGAAGTGTGGAGGACGAACAAAGGACACTATTCTGCATCGTCTGGCCACCCGATTGGTCCCTCAGGCACCAATTGGATGCAGACCTTTCCTCAAGCAACTTGCCTCGCTCACATCAAAAACTATCGATTCATTCTGCTTTAACTCTCGGTCAGGAGTCGCTGGTCTTTAATATTTGTTCGCCCTTCACATTACTTTATTATTGCATATATTTAAATTGGAGATTTATGTGTCTGTAAATAGTGTTAATAAACTTGTAAGTATTGAATCGTCTTACTTATTCGCTCTGCTATCTACACACTTACACAATAAATACATAACCCCCAAAGAAGTATTAAATATTTATTTAATGGAAATGGATATTTGTTATAAATGAATTAACGATCTCGAAGGTATTAATAATTTTTGTGTGTAATTCGTAGAACTCCATTTAATTATTTTAAATCTTAATTTTAATTTAATTTAACAACGTTATTATCAAGTTCTGCAATAAATATTAAAATATTTGCAGAACTTGACAATAACATTGTTAAATTTAATTTCAATCAGTGTTTATTTTAATATGTGTAACGCGTCTTGCATTTTTATAATGTCATCAGATAGATGTCGTAATTTCTCAAATTTCCATAAGTAAATCTCTTATTTTGAAAATCAATGATCCCAATACATGATGAAGGTTAATATATTTTTTTATAAATTCTGTCAGCTTCACAAATCTTGATCTTTCACAGGCCTGGGCTAGTTATCTATAACTTTGAACTACTTATATATTTTAGGCCCCGCCGCGCCGGTTTCATTCGCTTATTTTACATATTCTGGGCATTTATAAAATCGAGGTCAGTGATGAAAACGAATGACCTACACGGTCGGCAAATTTTCAATTCTTTGAATAAACAGTATTGCGCAAGAAATAAAATAAATATACTAGTACTGTACTATAAATGTACTAGTCAAGCTGAATTCAAAATTAAGCAACTTAATTGTTAAAATATTTTATTTTTGAAGTCGTCAATTTTTTGTATTTAGTATTTTTTTAATATTTGCTCCTCGCAAGAGGCCCCGAGAAAAAAATCCTTCATGGCCTGTTTCATCTTTTGAGATGCTATATGGAACATAAACATTAATAAAGTAAAGCCATTTGATGGTTGTGAATTGAAATTACAAATGACCTAATTACTTACACAAATTTGTCGTAAATAAATAATTATAATTACCACCTATTATAAAGTTTTTTTTTTCGTTTTTGTTTTTCTTTATATTTATAGTAGATAAGGCAAGATGTTTTTTAAGTAAATATAATTAATTAACTCTAAAAAATTCCAAAGTTGCCTCCACAATGAAGCAAAGTTGATTGTTTTTCCTATATATCACCATTTAAAACAAAAATAAAAATTACAAGTGTGCAGTTCACACGCGAAAGATTTTTTTTTTTATAGTGATACCTCACAAGAGTCACAGCAGCTCCCGTCTGGAGCCAGTGAGACTATGGCATCCCCAAATGGGATATGTTGAAAGGCTGAAGGTAGTGGGGAGGAGAAGGAGATAGGGAAGAGGAAGGTGGGGAAGTACACGGCTATTCAGATCTGGTCACCGGCTAATGCCATTTCAAGTAACGTTTCAATTCTGAATGGTGGTCTTACACCAGGGCAATACTGAGAGTATCTTCCACTCTGGAACGTGCCGCAAATATACTATATATTTTTTTAAATGTATAAATTTTGAAAAAAAAAAAAAATCAAATAAAATTTATTAGCCACGCCGGGATTCGATCCTGCGACCTGGAATGCTAGTCAATAGCCTTACCTCTGGATTACTAAGATGTGAAACCTTCCTAAAGCCTAAAAGAAGGTCAATTTCCGGACAGTTGTAAAATTGCAAGGGTTATCCCAATATATAAAGGGAGCTTGAAAACTCAAACATCTAACTACAGGCCCATTTATGTCCTACCGATCCTATCAAAAATATATGAAAGGGTAATTAATATACGATAGGCTAGACAACTTTCTGGAAAAAAAAAATCATTTCTATATGCTAAACAATACGGTTTCAGAAAAAAAATCTAATACTCTCTCTGCCACTAATGATCTAATGATGAAATACTGATTAAAAAAATAGAAAAAACAGGTGTAACCGGTCCAGCTATTAAACTAATAAAATCCTATCTGTCCAACAGAAAACAATGTGTTAACATAGGAGATAAAAACAGTCAACTCGAGAGTATAAACTATGGAGTTCCACAAGGATCAATACTGGGACCACTTTTATTCCAAATATACATAAACGACATCTGTCAGCTAAAACTACATGGTTATTTCTTATACGCCGATGATACGGCAATATTTTACTTCGGCAAAAACTTAGAAAGTCTATTAGAACAATCTCAAATGGATCTTAGTGTACTAAACGATTGGCTAATAAAAAATATATATTAACAATAAATATTAATAAAACCGGTTACATGATCTTAAGCTCACCTAAAAAAATAATACCATCGCATAAACCATTACAAATAGAAGAAAGAGACCTACATATTCTAGATAGCGAAAAATACCTGGGCTTATATATTGATAAACATCTGACATTTAAACAACATGTAGAAAAACTAAAAACAAAAATCATCCAATTAATTGGTGTATTTGGTAGAATTGCTCATCTTCTACCAACAGAGGTAAAGAGAGGCTTATACCTACAGTCCCACCTAAATTATTTAATAGAAATATGGGGAAACACATAGGGTAAAGGGGGGCAAAGTGGAAGGGGCGGGCAAAGTGGAAAGTTCACATAAAACAAAAAATAGCGACTTCCCCCCCCCCCCCCCCCCCCGTTGCGCTCACTTACCGCAAGTCGCATGTCGCCCTTGTGCCCCTGATGAAATTTAACACGGCTGCGGCGACCTAGCGCAGTGCACGTGTAAGTTGAGTGATTTGTGCAGATTCCTTACGAAAACATTCAAACTTCAAAGATTGATTTTTCATTGAAAGGTTAGGATTTAGTTATATGCTATTTATTATTGCAGTGCATACAAGTATTGTCCAACGTTATTTTAATACGTCTGTGATATTTTTATACGATTTTTCGATACATATTTTTTTTGTTCCTTTCACACGATTTGGGCAAAGTGGAAAGTTGTATGGGAGGGCAAAATGGAAACCTTTCCACTTTGCCCGCGCTCGTGAGTTGTCCAGTTTTATAATATAACAAAAATCAATTCGAAGAGAAAATAGCCAAAAAAAATTAATTTATCAAGGAAAGAGAGCAGAAAGTAAAAAATACAAAAGAAAATAAAAATTGAGAAAATGGAACAGAAAAAAGAAAATTTCAAAAAACAAAAAATCTGCAAGAAAGATGAGAAACCATTTTCTCGAAGAGAAAAAAAGTTACAGAGAAAATTAATTTTCAACCTCAGCCTTGCACATCAAAACAACAACATTTTACACTTTGCATATTTTGCAAAGAAATTTACATTGATCCTCCAACTGAAAAATAGATTCAATGTAATGTCTGTCAAGAATGGGCACACGAACTGTGTGTCGATGTTGACAATGGTGGAAAACTTACCTACTTTAATTGCCAATCCCATTAGAGGAATCATGCTATCGTATTCTGTATTTTATTGTTCTATATTATATGTTTCCACTTTACCCTTTCCACGAAAAAGGTTAAGTTTTCAAAACTGGGTCTCCATTACCAAAACTGTTCTTTTTTAGTATTATTTTTTTTCAATTAGCAAAAATATGTAAGTTTCTTGTTTTAATAAACTTTTAAAAACTAAAAAAAATTTACATTTTCTTAATTAATCTGTACACTGAAGTTAAGTTTTCCGCTTTGCCCCCCCTTCCCCTACATTACGTACTTAAACGAATTACAAATAATAATACAAAACAAAGTTATTAAAGTAGACAAGAGTGGGGAGGCTTTAAAGCACCGCACAAAGAGGAGGCCGATTAGTCCGTCTCATTCTCCAGCAGGCTTAATCCCGTAGATGTATAATGTGTTTGGGTTTGTCTCTTTTTAGTGTCGCTATTTTTCATTTCATCGAGTTTCAAATCACAACGGTGCTGAAGAAGTTTTCACTTCCGAGAACCGAGTATTTGTGTATAACTGAGTTGTGGCGCAATTCCGTTTCATCCCAATTTCAAGTCACTAGCAGCGCTAAAGAAGTTTCACTTCAGAAAGTACATCTAAGTTCTTCGGGTTTAATATCATTCTCCGGAATAATTGTTCTCTGGGTGAAAAGCAGTGGTAGTTTTAGATTAGACATTCATGTTTTGTAGAAATACATCAATCACAGGTTTTCAACTTATATTGCACATATCTAAAAAACTTCCTTTGTACTTTCTCCAAGATATGTAAACAACGAATGTAAATAGGAGACCATACAGGAGATGCATATTCAAGCTGCGATCTCGTAAGGGAGCAATAAAGTAGTTTCATTGACTCAACGTTATAAAAAGTCCCTGTGATATATATTACGAAACTGAAAATATGACCTTATTGGAAATTGCTTCGCTGCGGCAATAACCAAGTTATTTTTCAATAACATTACGAAATAAAATCAAATATACCCCAATTCGTGTAAAACTTTGTATTGATTATACTATTCTACTATTTCGTGACTATATTACGCAGCTGAAACCTCACTTCAGGATCAACAATCAGCCCCCAAAATGCGAGCCGAATGTTACTTCGTGTATTTCTAATGCAAATAATAAACAATACAAATGATTAATTAATTATTTATCAGTGATCAGTGCAGTTTTAACTTGAAATTCCAGTACACATTTCATAATAATTATATTGGACGTACGGAGACAAATATGTTTTTGTTTCGTTATTTATTTTAGGGTATTATGCCGTGTTACGCTACCTCCTTCTTAAGCCAACGTTTCGGACAGCGTTGCAATGTCCATCATCAGGGCAGATCCGGTAGATGTGTTAATTGTTAGTTGTGAAATGTGTGCTTATTTACTTGAAAGCGATACCGTGTTGCCAGTTCCACTACACTACGAGCTGGTATTACAGTATACCTCAAAATGGTTGTAGATATTCAATTGTCTCCGTAAGTACGATTTAGTGAACTTGCAGTTACACTCCGCGACTATGACGCCACTGCCTGTCTTGGTTATTTTGTACCGGTGACTAGCAATCATTAAACGAAAGTGGATTCAGATAGAGGGATGCCACCGAAGCCGTGGCGAGCGTTTGGCCGATATTTGGTTTCATACATAATTGTCATAGATCTTTCTGTCATAATAAAAAAAAGATAATTCTCTAAAAACTTTTTCTTTTATCTACAATTAACATCGTGCATTATGGTTGCACCACTCTTCATAATGCCAAACTACTTTGTCAGTCCTTATGCCGCATCGATATTATTTATATTTCGGCCTTATCAGACTTTTAAAAATTATATTCTCCTTTGTACGACACCGTGAAGAGATGAGAATAATCACCCCCATTGAAATATTTATCTACTTCTATTGAACACATGTTGTGAGAGATTTAGTGTAGAATTTTTGTCCAATAAATAGAGAAGTGACTGGTAATAACAGGTGCTCCTCATCCAATAGTACTCGGGAAAGGTAATAAGTTGTTTTATTCAATTGACGACTGTATTCCCACTACCTACTACTGCAAAACTCTCGCTGCTTTTACAAACTGTACTATACCTGAACAACTCTGAGATCAAGGTGTCCAAGTGTGCTGGTGCTGTATTTGTGCAGGCTCCACTAATTTGTCCCATACAATAAATTTATTCTCAAAGTATATGAAACAGGCAGCTGCCTAGTATGGTGACCTAATGTATCTTCTCAAGTAAATGTATTAATCATGTAACATGTACTTATAAATAAATAAAGTTCCATGATAACAAATACTGTAGCTATATTCAACAAATTCCATTATATTTGACAAATTTGCACAAAAACGATCTTAACTCATCTGTTTAAAAATAAAATACCAAAAGTATTGTAAACACGTGACACAAAACCAACACAACATTATACATACACCTAAAACAAACACAACATTTGGTCAAAGAAATTTCAAATACATTGCGCCTACAGTATACAATAACCTACCTGACAAAACAAGACAATTGAATAATATTAACAAATACAAAATCCTAATCAAACAATGGATCATCGAAAAACGTCGTGCAATAATTAGTCACCTCACCCAAATATAATCCTCTATCTCATTATTGTTACCACTACCCACCAACCTGAAAATTTTTGTCAAATATTTTTGCTTTATTGAAAAAAAATGTACTTCATTTAATATTTATAAAATATTTGTAAACTAGTCTGTCTCGACACAGGAATTCCTAGTGAGACAGGCAAGGCCAAAAAAAATGTAAACCTTTTTATATAGATGCACATAATAAAGTATATATATAATATAATTTAATACATTGGAAATCTTAGATACTTACTTTCCGATTCAGCCGTACTTTACAGACAAATGAATTAAATTATTGCGTTGTTTCTTGCATTAGAAATGTATAAAGTGTGCATTTTTTTCTGCTGTCTCTTAAAATCAGAAAAATGTAGGTATTAATATGTTATTATCATTTTCAGATAATTATATTGTGTGTGCTATAAAATACACACTTTTACAGGTACTGCGTGTTTTCATCTCGGAGCATGTATGCGATGATGTTTGAATAAAGTTTGACTGTAAAGTTTGAATGTTTGAATAAAGTTTGAATGTAAACGAGGTAAGGAGTGTGTTCCAAGACCGAGTTGTTTGGCGGTCCATCCTCTCTGCCTACCCCTGAAAAACGGCGTGATGGTTAGTTAGTTAGTTAGTCATGTCATTCATTAGCAGTCTTAAAACATGGTAGTGGATAACCGGTACCACATAAATAAAAATTAAGTAACAAATGTTCATGTGAAACAAACCTATTCAAAATAAAATTTCAGGTAAATTAACTTAATATTAACTTATTTATGCTGAAAGGCTAGACTTGTAGGAAAATTCTCCAACTTATTTTTTTTTCATGTAAATTCGTAAAAGTTCCACAGTCAAAAAATACTCCAAAACTCGGTACATAGTCAGTTCCTGCCCCAGGAATAAGTTGTTAAGTTCAAAATGCATGGATAGCCTTTGGCTCTGCAAACTTTTAAAAAGTTCGGTGCATTGTTCCAGATAGGGCAAAGTTTCCCCATTTCCCTTGCGGCGATTCCCGTTGCGACTCAAAAATCTTGAATTAAATGAAAAAAAGCACCGTGGACAGCGCGCGACGTGCTCGGTCTCGAAAACCAGACGTAAAGTGTATTAGTTGTCTGGTAAAATAATAGAATCATTACATTTTACCACGTAGTCGGGTAGTAACGTAATAAGGGAAGTAAAA
The DNA here is from genome assembly GCA_929108145.2 of Limnephilus rhombicus. Classification (NCBI taxonomy): domain Eukaryota; kingdom Metazoa; phylum Arthropoda; class Insecta; order Trichoptera; family Limnephilidae; genus Limnephilus; species Limnephilus rhombicus. The sequence goes on along the minus strand of OV815292.1, from coordinate 12,260,431 downwards.
CTAATATTTGTGCAGTTTCACGATAAATTTTGAGTCTTGTGTGATTACCACAAAAAGTCTCCGACTATTTTCTACTGTCTGGAACCAGTGCGACGATGCCATTGTCAGTCGGGGTGTTGGAGGTTATCCACCACTTACCGCCCTGGTATAAAGTAAGAGATGGTTACTAGTACTGGGCGTTGACGATAATTCCACCCAATGCCAATGGTATTTTATATTGTGAGAGTGGATTTATGTGTTTGTGTCAAAGAATGACTGGCGAAGGACCTTGATTTTGTGTTACTATCACTGCTTAAAAATGATAAAATACATGTTGCATAGAAAGGAGAGGACTCACCGGAAAAGGATAATAACTTGTAGGCTGGCAATGCACTTATATGCTCCTTTCCCATCCAACAGGAACAAAACAGTAATAGTCGTGAGGTGCGTTTATTTTATAATACACGGCGGAGTTGTTTTAATGTCGATTGACCGATAGCGGAAGCACAATATGGCTATATGCGGTGGGAGTTTATTGCAGACTGAATAAGATTGGCGGGTAGGCAAGTAGGGATGGGTAGGAAAAGGAACTTGCAACAATATTAATACCAATTCCAAACAGTGACAGTATGTATGCATGCTATGTAGGTGTGTGTATGTGTAGGTATGTGTATGGGCGTAACTAGCCAACGTCGTTATCGTTGGCGATTTTCAACTGTTGAAAATAACTGTTGAAAATAACGTCGACGTTGACGCAACTATAATAGGAGATCGACACGACACTAACAAAAAAACAAACAAAAAATCTATCAAAATCGTATTAAGGAATCCCTTTTAACGCTTGGTTCCCCGAATCATTGATGTATTCTTACTATCTCTATGCCTCATACCCCACACACGTAATAATAATCCTACAATAACGTTAAAAGTTGAAACTGTTGGAAGACGTTGGTTTCGGTGTTGAAAATAATATTAACCCGTTGAAATATTAAAAGACGTTGACGATATATTTTGCTTGTCGTTGATAAATTTGATTGTCCCCTGGCGCTGCGAATCGGCCTATTAGATGGAAAAAAAAGTGCAGTAGTGCGTACCTTACCAAAATATCACGTCTAATTGGGTATGATATCGTTCACGAAGTGTGATCTCTTGACCCTTTTGATTTAATTGGCCAACACTGTTGAAAACAATAGGTACAAAACGTAGCTGTTAGGTGACCGACATTGAAAATTATCAATAGGTTATTTTTTGCTTGTCGTTGTAAAATTTGATTGTCCCCTGGCGCTGCGTATCGGCCATATTGGATGGGAAAAAAAAAGTGCAGTAGGTACGCACATTACCAAAAGATCATTTGAAATATCGAGTAATGTTGTTCACGAAGTGCAAACTCTTAAGCCTTTTTATTTATTAGGCAGTTGAATTGTTGACTGCGTTGAATAATATTCGCATGTAGGTATTATACTTTTTAACTGTTGGCGCTAATTATTTTCAACAGTGTTGGACGTTGAAACAATATAACTATTGTTTCCAACGGCTAGTTATATTTTAATACAGTACTAATGGTTACTCCATCAAGATTCTCGCAAGGACTCCAATTTTTTTGAAAGAACGAAGCTACATTTAGTTATGAACGAATCTAGTTAACCTCCAATATCCCTGCATCGATGTTGTTATTACATAGTAAGCACTATGCAAGTGCTTACATAATAAACTTGATACAACGGTGTTAGTAAAACATATATAATGGCATGGAAAGATGATAGAAAGTAAGACGACGGACAGCTGCTCGGGGGGGCTTGTATCTTATGTATGCTGCAAGAATCTGCAAGAAAGGACAGGAGAAAAGAGCCAATAAGTGTACGTTGTAAGGCTGAACTAACTAAGCAACAAGCCATTTCTCCGCGGGGGTAGGCAGGGGGCGGACAACCAAACACATCACGCCGCGCGTGCACTCCTTGCCTCATTCACATTCAGACATCGTCTCATATCAAATCAAATCAAATCAAATCAAAAAATATTTTTTGTAAAATAAAAATTACAAAAGGTGTAGCTTATGGGTAGACCCCATTTCTTCCAGCTAACCACATTTATTTAATTATAATGTTTATATAATACTACTCTTCCATTATTCTGGCTCTTGACATGGCCCGACTGTATTACGACTGTTCACATGTCGTCCTCGGGCGTTCCCAACTTCTTCTACCGTTTACATACATTTGCGTCATTATTCTCCTTACATTCCTTTCGTCGTTCATTTGCTCTACATGCCTATACCATCTGAACGTCCCTTTCTTAATCTCACTCATTACGCTTACATCAACCTTGCATTTCTTGCGAATCTCTACATTTCTCACACGATCATACATGGTTTAATCACACATACGCGTCCGTTTACGTTTCTACTGTATTGAGTCTGCTTTCCTCCTTCCCCTGCGAGGGTATGTAGTTGTAGTGAATGTGAGGCTTGGTAGTTCCATGCCTCACTACCATACAATGGCGATCAACACAAAGTACTGTTGCTGGGTACATAATACTATTTCTTGTGCGTAGCTAATTGGTGGACTGTAAGAATTTAAACGCTCGGAAAGTAGGTTAAAAAATAATGATAAAACAAAGGCGTACTCTTTTATAATGGTGACCGGACAACTCAGAATGAAATTAATTAAAAGAAGTGATTTAAAAAAAATATATATATTTATTTTATATCATTATCATAACATACATAGTATAAAATGAAGTCGCTCAAAATGTATGTGCGCATAAATCTTTTAAACTGCGCAACGGATTTTCATGCGGTTTTCACCAATAGATAGAGTGATTCAAGAAGAATGTTTACATATATGTATAATACATGCTCATTATAGTAGATAAAAGTCGAGAAATTCAAATATTCAATTCAGGCAGCGGGCAGCGGGCAGCTGGCAAGCGAGTGGTGTAGATTTTATAAAGGTTGGGTAATGTTGTTGTGTTTCGTTAGCCACAGCAACGTGTGGCCGGGATAATATTATTATTCAATGTATAAAAACTATCAAGTTCTGTTTCTTCTTCGTAATTATTACTATGCGTTACAGCTGTTTCGCCCTCTGAAGGCATTATCAAACTGACAATTTACATTGAATAATAAAACTATTTAATATATAAAATAAATAAAAAATTAAAATGGAGCTCTACAAAATAAACTTAATAACAATAAATAAAAAATTGATATAAAAACTAAATTAAAAAATTGCTTAAATATGTTACATTGTGTTAGGTCATAGGTTCTCAACCTTATTTTGCTCACAGCCCACATTGAAAATATTTTTTTCTATAGCCCCCAATTTTTTTTTGACTTACGGGGGGGAAGGTGGGACTGACAATTACAAAATAGTAGGTGAATACGATGTATTATTACTTTCTGTTTTTACTAAGTAGGGGTTGGGGTGGGGTATGGCTAGGGATTAATGAAGAGTGGTTGCGGAAACAGAACCGACATTGAATGGGATCATATCTTAAATCGTACTCACTATTATACCTTATTCCGAAACAGGTCGGCCCTAATAAAATATAATAAATATGTATAAGTGACTAACAAAGAAATATTGTTTATTTTTTTACATTAACTCCACACAGGAGGCCCTGAGGAAAATAACTTCCCTCAGGGCCTATGTCATCTTTGAAGATGCTGTGTGGAGGGTTTTTTTGAGGAAAGGATGGAGTGAACACGGGTCTTGAAGAGATCCATGTTGTAGGAGGGAGGAAACACAGAGGCCAGCAAATCGTTCCACAGCCGAGCCGTTGAACTCAAGAACGAGTCATAGAAACGACCCGTTCTCATGTGACTAAAATGTCAACCGTGTACAAATGTTGGGCGCGTGTTTGGCGTGTTTCCCGACTATGCACCGGTGCCGAGGGGATCAATGACTTTCTTCTTGTATTCATGATATAGTGTCAATTGTTAATAATAATAATACACGTAAGATGACAATATTACGTATTAAAATATTTAAAAAATCATATCATCCCATTTATTGTAGATCTGAATAATTATAATATTATTTAATGTAAGTTTTATGTTTTCTTGAGAAATGAGATCCCTGAGGCGAATGTGTGGTAAAACCATGTATGATCGTGTGAGAAATGTGGAAATCCGCAAAGAATGCAAGGCTGATGTAAGCGTAATGAGTAAGATCAAGAAAGGAACGCTCCGATGGTTTGGGAATATAGAGCGAATGAACGAGGAAAGGAGTGTAAGGAGAAAATATGACGCAAAGCGCCCTTGAGGTGATTTTTCACAAAAACGGCGCTATATAAATCATCCAAATATTATAATTATTATTATTATTAAATGTGAATGGTAGAAGAAGTCGAGAACGCCCAAGAAAGAAATGGCACGACCAAGTGAATCAGATACTTGAGTCAGGTCATGTCAAGAGTCAGAATAATAGAAGAGAATGTATGAGGCGTTGTATGAATGTAAACGAGGCAAGGAATGTGTGCCAAGACCGGAATGTTTGGCGGTCCGTCCTCTGCCTACCCCGGCGGGGAAACGGCGTGATGGTTAGTTAGTTATTTAATGTAATCTTTCAGTTCAATTTTCATCCACTTCCCAAACTACCAAAATATGAAGAGAATTTTCGCACACCTGAAAAAAAATGATTGCAATACATACAATAAAAAAAATTAACCAATATTAATGTTTACTTCGCTTTATTATTACGTGATAAGCGCGTTTTTTGTATTTTTTATACCATTTTTTGTTACCTGGCCACGCCCTCCCTTTGCTATCTCAACGCCCCCTAATTTTCTCTGGGTCTTCTATCGCCCCCCTGACAGTCTCAACGCTTCCTAATTTTCCCTGGGTCTTCTACCGCCCCCCTGACAGTTTCAAACGCCCACAAGAGGGCGTTATCACCCACGTTGAGAACCTATTGGATAGGTTATCGGCTATTTTAATTATTTATTTCATAATTTTTTATAAATTTTCAAAGAGGTGTTCGGTTGAGTTGATTCTGAGTTGGCATGGAACCTTTATCACATTAAGGTTCCATGCCAATCGTTCACATACGATTTCAACACCTTCTTTGAATAGTCATTAAAAGTAATGATTTTTTTTTAAATATTTAAATATGTTATGTTAGGTTAGGTTATGGACTTTTTTCATACTTTTTAATGAGTTTTCAATGTCGTTGAGTTAAGATGCCATTTTATTAGAATACTGACCATCATCCTGTCGCACACATACCCGGTTTTCCCTTTCGTAAATTTAGACTTAACCAAGAGCGGAAACACGAAATACTGTGAAGGACAATAAATCCGAAAATGAGAAAAATAAACAGAAAAAATTGCAAATTAGCAAATTTTTTCTGTTTTTTTTTTCTCTTTCGATCTGAGCCTTGAAAATATTGCTAGAAAAATAAGTGCGTCTTTCACGACATGCTTTTTAAGAGGTTGTTTTTCTGTAAAACGGAAAATAAATTATAAAATGATAATAAATTTACAATAAATGTTAAGTATTCTGAAAAATCTATTCAATGTTGTTTTTTTAATAAAAAAATAATGACTATAGATCTACAAACGCAGGAGAAACAATTTTTTGAAAAAAATTAAAAATTATATATATATACTTATATATATATACTTATATATATATATATAATTTTTTTATTATGTATATATATATATTTTATTATATATATATAATAAAGAACATGTTCTCTTGCACGAAGGATAATAGTGAAAAAGTTATGATTAAACTGACTGTTCGTCGCCTCAGTTCTTATTTGTCCAACAGACAAATGTAGTTTTTGTTCAATCTCCACTTTTAAATTAAAATAAGTATAAAAAATGCTGGATAATGATTAAAGTAAGAATTATTTAAACTAATGAGACCTTAAACTTTACGGAAATAGCTTTATCTTTACACATCTATCATGATGTTCCATTGAAATAATGAAAGAAAACCTTATCCTGTAAAATTTTCTAATGGTCTATTGGATAAATAAGGAGTAAGGCCACGTGTTGCCAAAATGGTTTCTACTTATGGTTAATTGCACGGTTTTTTTATTAACAAAATATTACAAGGTTAGCAACGGAAATGAAATCTGCTCAGATTCTCCATCGCGTTTAATTTTATTACACGTTTAGGAATAATGGACGCAGCCGCCCAGACAGGAGCTAATCATACAATTAAGTTCCGCTCCTTCCCTAGATAAGGAGGGACATCTTAAACTCTGCTAATGAGTCTGTTAAAATGCATCACCACCCCTGGCGCAGGTAACACGATGGTACCAGTGGCGGCTCATGACGAAGCATTATTCTCAGCATACCGTCTTCATCTTTTTATCGAGCTCTTGGGACAACAAGTTTCTATCTGCCATTTGAATCATGAATAAGTTTTGCATCCAAAGCATTTGCATTCAAAATTTCAATCACGAATAAAATAATAAATTAAGTATTGAGTATTTTCTTATTCCAGTCATTAAAAAAGGAGCGTTTTTTGGCATTTTTCCTGTAGATGTTATGAACAAAATTTCATTCAACGAAAAGCACTCCGGTTCAAAATAAGTATTGGAAATGCATTTACAAAGTATTTTTTAACATGTTTTTACGGCCGGCGTAGTCCAGCGGAAAGGCTCTTGACTCGCACACCGAAGATCGCGGGATCGAATCCCGGCGTGGAAAATAAATTTCATTTGATTAATTTGTGTTATTTCACAATTTATTCATTTAAAATAATATATAGTATATTTGCGGCACGTTCCAGAATGGAAGATACTCTCAGTATCGCCCTGGCGTAAGACAACTATTCAGAATTGAAACGTTGCTTGAAATGGCTTTAGCTGTGTTTGGTGACCAGATCTGAATAGCCAGGAACTTCCGCACCTTCCTCTTTCCTATCTCCTTCCCCTCCCCACTACCTCACAACATATCCAAATTGGGGATGCCATAGTCCCACTGGCTCCAGACGGGAGCAGTTGGGACTCTCGTGCGGTATTCATGTAAAAAAAAAAATACTTTTACTCGGTCCCTGGGGGGTCTAAGACACTTCTTGGCTGAATTATGTGCAAAGAGAAAGATTAAGGAATCCCATAGTAATTACAAAAATGGTAAGCCTTTTATACATTTTGGGTCACAGAGAGTATGATATTTATTGATTTTAACACCGGTTTTAAATGAAAGGGTTCGTTGGAATTGGAATATTTTTCACACGGTTTTATTGACTTTCAGCGCGTCAAAAATATTTGTGTTCAGTTGTTTCTTTATTAAAAAAGGGGAAATCGTGTTTTGTTGATTCGCTTGATGACAATATTGCAAAATACCCGTTTTTTAAATTGAGGTATGCAGGTATCTGGAAATTTTTAAATATTTTTTATATTTTTACATTTTTTAAATATGGTTTTCGTGAATTATTTTTGGGGTATTATGCCATGTTGAGCTAAATCATTCTTTAGCTAACGTTTCGGACAGCTAATATAAATAACGACGACGGGGCTAGGCTCAACAGTTCTTGCCATCAGGTACTTGTTAGCTACACCAAAACTAAACGCAGAAAACCATTTTAAATTATACTCTAATTCCACCTTGTAGAGATTTGGAGCTTCCAAAACGGCATCGTATCGACATCATAAGCACCTATAATCCCCCATAATCCTCACCTCCCTCTTCCCCAACTTCTTCCCTTCCCCATTACCTTCAGCCTCATAACATACCCCAATTGGGGATGCCATAGTCCCACTGGCTCCAGACGGGAGCAGTTGGGACTCTTGTGCGGTATACATGTAAAAAAAGCACACACTTCTCCACAAGCTTGTATTACATATCAGCCCTGATGATGGACACTGTAATGCTGTCCAAATCGTTGGCTAAAGAAGAACGTAGCGCAACACGCCACATTATCCCAAAAATAAATCACGATAATACCGGTTGATGCATTTTCAAAACAAGAATAATCATTGATGTGAAAAAAATTAAAAGTTTTATAATCATAAATAATTTAAAACGCCATTTTATTTGCCTCTAGTACATACGCGTTTATCGTAACTTCGCTAAAAAAAACAACAGTTTTGTACCTTCCAGCGTACGAGGGTAGTTTTTTTCATTTCACTTTTGATGCCCTACTACAAAGTGTTTGCATTCTATGAAAATATTCATAAAAGGCGTATTTTTAAAATGACCGCGCGCCACTGCCCTCGTTTTAGAAGCAAAGTACTCCAGCCCCTTGATTGGACCCTTTTGTCTCATGGTGGTTGGTTTGCAAAGTGGCTACTTTACAGCAAACGGACGCCGAGGGTAGTTGACCTTAGATAATCATGTGAAGCCTCTCTGCTTAGGTAGGAGGCGCTAACCCACACATATATCCATGTTCAACATTACTCAGTATTCTTTAATACACAGACGCGTTAGAAGATTACAATAAAAGTATGTAAACCGACGACTAAATGTAGTGAAAAAAAATATATTTTACGTTGATTGAATGCCCATCTTTTGAGATCACTGATGTTTTGAAATTGGGCAAAGCTTTGGCTGCTTAGTAGTGCTTAGCCTAAATTGTTAATAGGGTAAACTAGACTAAGATTGCCCGCAACCAGATATTGTCCACTCTCGGTTTGATTGTCCTTCTATTTCTAACTTACGTGATGTGTATCTAGGTATTTGTCGTTTGAAAAAATAGACATCGCGTCCAAAAAAAATTGTTTCTAATTTGATTATATTTAATGAATCAAAACCAAATTTTCCCACTGAAATCATAAGTTAAGTGATTTGATACTTATTTACCGATGTAGTTAATTATAAGCCGTGTATTTTGTATTACTTTGTTTGTTTTAAAAATAGGAAATAATTCAATATGAAACGTCACTATCTCAGGGACAATACTTTCTTAAAACTTTCTTAAGGCAGGGAAGGTACCATTATATTAAAAAAAAGGTTCAAAAAGAACGATTTCACACCAACAAAATAAATCTTTTATGAACCACTACATCGATGACCATATAGAAACGGAAAAGAAACGTGCAAACAAATTTAAAAACAAGAGTTTGAAACAACCACTTCATCAAAACTGAATTCAGATTACAAGAAGCGTGAACTTTGAAGGCATTTCTTTTTATCCTAATATTGTGTCTATAATTATTTATAATAAAACAATACAAAAAATAACAATAAATTATTTTGGCAATAAATTTGGGAATATTGTAGACATGTTTGCAGATTCCATATTAGTTATAAAACGAAATCTTTATAATTACTTTAATCAAATGTATGATTTTAATTTTAATTAATTTTATTTTTCATTATTATTTTAATCATTGTGTACTAAATACTTGCCTAACTGTTATTATCTATCTTTGTAAAAGCCCACTAGGGCGTAAATAAATAAATAAATACAAATAATTATGTACCATCTTCAGTTTGTTTTATTAATACATTTTTGTTGAATCAATAAAGTGGGCAATCACTGTCATTATTGTGAGTATAACTATGAACCGATGGCCAATGACTGTACGCTTAGCTTTTGGTTTTTGGTCATTTAAAAAAATCGTATAGTTATAGTATAATACAACCGATGAAATTTGAAAGGGTAATTAAGGCGGTACACAGTCCTAATAAATTTTGTATGCTCAACACTCACATTTTAATCATTTTCGGCGAATCCGTAACTAAAATAATTTTTTTTATTTCCATGCCGCACAAGAAATGCGAATTATTTATATATAGGAGTAATAAAAACAGTACCTTACCATTAATATATTTTACGTAAAACGATTTCAAAACTATATAACCCGTTTTTCAACTACAAAGTTAGCGGTAAGCACCAGATTTTATTTTTCTAGACGATGAATTAATAATTTCGGGAGGACAACATGGAGACACATTTTAAATATTTGTAGCAAGTTCTTCAGAATTATTTAAAATGAACGCGGCAGAAAGGTCGAATCTACAGGCCTGCTAGGGTGAATTCGACCGTACGTTCGTACAATGCGCCGCGGCGTATATTTGTTTACACGCTTTCTTCACTTACGTCGTTAAAATTCCCACATTATTTTTCTTCTTCTTCTTTTCATTGATACGGCAAATTTGTCAGTAGGTCTGTCCAATACACGGGTTGCGAGTAGCAATTTGTATACACGGTTTCTTTACTTACGTCGTTAAGATTCTGAATATATTTTAGGGTATATTGTCATCTTAATCAAATATTATGCAACTGATTTATAACATGGTGGGTAGGACCAAACTTAAACCAATTCAAAGTCAAATTTTCCTGTGGGCAATCATTATCTTTAACCCCAACGTGTTCTGTGTTTGCTAATGAAGCATGTAGGTAACTATATTGTCAAACCTACATTTTAATACAGCTGTAGATACGTCCACTAATGCTCAGTGTAAAGTGTCCAAGTAACGCAGTCCCTTAATCTAATCTTAAGCTAATTGAATTGGGACCCGATCTTGCGATCTTGTCAGCTAAACATTCCAGGGCTCTGCCCATCGATGCTGCAAAGTTATGGAAACATTTTCTTTCTCGTTTTGATAAACAAACAATAATATTTTTAATTATCGTTACTGTTGAACAGCTGTGATTGTTTTAAACACGATGTATAAGTTTTTCCAAAGAAAATAGGGTAATTTAGTCATACTTTTTCTTCATCGATAAAAAAATTATGGATTATGTCTGTTTATCACTCAAAAAAATTTTTTTTTCTAGTCCTATGTCATTTTAAACTGCGTGGAGGGTTTTTTAAGGAAAGGACGGAGAGGAGAGTTCTGGGAAAGAAAAGGGTTTAAGGGTTGGGTAGGAATCTGGGGTTCAGTGTCCTGGTCATCCGCCTCCAAGACCTAGACAAACCTCACCCCATGAACCCGGGCACCCCTGCTAAATCACCAAACGTAACGAACCACTTGGGGTGACCTATGGCAAAGGTGCTAGTTATCCAATAAAGGATCCAGGGGCAGCGGTACCCATTACCGCCTACAAATTGTTTCAATCTCATAGCAATTATTGCTAAAAAGCTATCCATGCATTGAAATAGTGCAAGTTTAAAAAATTAAAATTAAGATTATTTATGCATTAAACCGCTTACTCGTTAATACGGAAAACTTTTTATCCAAACAGTTAGATTTAGCTTTATTATTACGAAAAGTGAGTATTTATGTCGGGGGAGACCAAAAAACATGCAAAAAATATGCATTTAACAATTTAATTTTGTTAAAATTAATTGACTAGCGCGGTAACGCCATGTTTATTCATCGTTTTTATTTTAACATTTCATCAATGCTGCCAATCATAGAAAAAATATTTTTGCGTAAAACAAAGTGAATGCATCATTGACAAATTTGTACCAGTATTTATAACAGTAGAACATGGAAAGAAATGTATTAAAATAATTACACAAACCCGCTAGACAAACCCTGCGTAGCCAAACAAACCATTCAAAACCTGGGATGTTTTTTAAAATGATGATGAAAAGCGAGTTTATTTTAGAGAATTTATTTTATAAGATTGGTACTTCCGAAAAATGTCATATTTGATTGTCTATTAGTTAAAAAAGGAACATTCCGTATTATCCGTGCATAAAACTTCGACAACACGAACGTTCCGTGTTATCCGTGAGGTGGACTAACTGCCTATTTACCAAATTTAGAAATAAAAAAAAGTCTGTATTGTTACGTACCTACACTAATACACACTACGTACACCCCAGGTGGTCCACTACGTTTGGTGACTTAAGCAGGAGTACCTGGTTTCATGAAGTGAGCAACGTCCGGGTCTTGGTGGCAGATGCGTTTGCCTACCAACTGCGTGGCGACCGGATCGAGAGAGACTTTTTATCTCTCCAGCAAGACTCTCTTGCATCCTAGTAGAAGGGTTGGACTCGTATATCCATATTTTTTTTTTTTTTACAGTTAATACCGCACAAGAATCTCAACTGCTCCCGTCTGGAGCCAGTGAGACTATGGCATCCCCAATTGGGGTATGTTGTGAGGCTGAAGGTAGTGGGGAGGGAAAGGAGGTGGGGAAGAGGAAGGTTGGGAAGTACCTGGCTATTCAGATCTGGTCGCCAAACACGGCTAAAGCCATTTTCAAGCAACGTTTCAATTCTGAATGGTGGTCTTACACCAGGGCGATACTGATAGTATCTTCCACTCTGGAACATGCCGCAAATATACTATATATTATTTTAAATGAATTAATTGTGAAATAACACAAATTAATCAAATAAAATTTATTTGCGCATGCCGGGTTCGAACCCGCGACCTCCGGATTGTGAGTCAAGAGTCTTACCCACTGGACTACGGAGGTCGTCAAATCCATTACTTCTGGTCTCTATGCTTTTGTTGGTACATTTAAAAAAAGACCACTAGATTCCTTCCCACCTTTCATATATTTTTCACAGAACTTTCTCCCCTTATTTTCTAAAAAGACACAGCATCCCCAAAGATGACAGAAAACAATAGTAACAACATGAAAAGATATAAAACAGGAGTCAAATTATGTTCAGAAATAAGAACCTTAACCCTATTTAAATTATGTACAATGTCCATACAAAGAAGTATTGGTTGGTACATCTAAATTTAGAAAGAATATTTAATTTTACCAAATTTAGCCAAGGAAATTCATATTTTTATCTCCGTATTATATTTTATTTATAATATATTAAGTAATATAAGTAATTATTAGTAATTAAGTTCTGTGTTTTTTACGAAAACACGACAAATATTATTTATAAATAACATAACACGGGCATGTGTTTTCACAACTCGATAAAACTTAATTTTTTATCTTGAGGTTTTCTTTCTTGTTACGATAAAAAAAGTTATTATATTTCCTCATAAATTGCAAACATCAGAAGTTACTGTCGAGTGTTGTGATTAGCGAAGATCGATTACTGTTTGCTATAATAGGGGTTAGAATCGTTTAAGTGAATGTACATAATACGTTATTAGTTGTTTTTAGTTAATTCTTTGTGAGTTTACTATGAAGTAAAACAGTGTTAATAAAATGTCAGCACAGTTTACCGAGGCTTGCCTCTGCATAATGGACTATTTATTACGTTCGCGATCGTGCGTACTTTTTCATCGTAATGTCAAACTTCTTTGTGGTATAAGGTTGTTAATTAATCTTTTTTTTGTCATTCCTGACAAAATATTTATTAGTTTATTGTCGTATTAGCGTTATTGAAACTAGATTTACAGATTACAATTTACAGATCTCCATCTACAAAAAATCTGGAGCCATTTCTAAACTCCTTATCGTTTGAACTGAGTTTACTAAAAAACACTAAAGATGTATTTATTATCGGTGATATAAATATTGATATCCTTGAAAATGGCCACCCAAAAAAATATGATTACATGCAGACACTTGCATACCATGGATATGAAAGCCTAATTGAGGAACCTACACGTGTATTTAATGATAGCAAAACTTGCATTGATCATATCTTTAGTAAAACTAATAAAAAAACTCAAGCCATTATTTATACTACCACACTGACAGACCATTACACAATAATTCTATCTATAACAAAAAATTACTCTTATGTAAACCTAAATACGAAATCACTCCTAACGAAGTCTGAAACAAATTGGGAAAATGTCAAAAGGGAGTTAACAACGAATGACTGGACCGCCCTTCTGAAAAAAGATGATACTGATGTGATGTATGTCTTTTCTCTAAACTCTTATATTTGTCTGTATTTTATTTACTCCTGGGCACTTGGCACCAGTCGTAATGTTTCGTCTTTTCATACTTATTTAACTCTCCTTTCATCGGCAAGACAGTTGTAATATTCTCGCCTTTTCTCTTGGCTCTGATCGATATTTAAATTCTTAAGGCTTTGCATATGTGTGGTAGGGATGGAAAATTCCTCCCCTACGTCACACAAGCCTTTATAAAATTGGACCCTTATTTCCTCTGATAACTACAGAAAGCTACTTAAAGCTCCCTTGTACTACATACCTTTAGTGATATATGTACTTAACTAATAAATACGTTATTTACGACTTTGAACGTAAATATTTTCGTATTTAGGTTGTAATTAAACTCCATCAAACGTTGTGTAATTTTTTTGATTTATGATATAGGACTTTAATTACTTTAAATTTTGTGGTAACCCTCTTGATTCTAAACAGAGTGTTGAATTTCAAACTGTATTGGTCTCTCTCTTGCAAATTTAACCTTAAGTAATTTCTCTAAATGAACTAACTTCCCCTTGACGTTTATTATGATTCCCTACATCCTAATGAATTCATGAATAAGCAATACTAACCGAAACTACACATGACTAATTGAACAGATAATTAAATATAACTCAAATGGTTAAATGTTAGTAAATTTGATTATGATTGTATCTCGTATCTGCTGGGCGCCCCTCCGTTTAGATTCAGCTGCTATAAGGTACATATAAAGATGGATTTAGTAGGTTAATGTAATTAGTTAATTGCATATTTGACGAACTCAGAATAACCCTTTTTCTGGCAAAATTTGGCTCCTGCCTCCATCAAGTAAGCAGGGTGATCAGAAGTCAACCCAAAATTCGCACAGTCTTTTGGCACGGTTCAATTGATTGATACCTAAGTTATCGCGTCCCAATTGACCTTCCTTCGCCATCATGCACTGCCTTCAGGTCTTCCCCCAAGCCCAGATACCTCCAAATTCCTACTCCTCCAAAGTTTACTATTTACTTAGGGCGAACCGGTTTCGTCCTATATGCAATCATATACTCACGGGTTTGTGTGGAGTTACGGGTCGTGAATCCTCCCTCCACGTTCAAGAAATGAGACGAGAGTGACCCGACAGGCCTAAAGCACTAATTGTAAGTGAGTTCGTTTCATTCAATGAACAGTACATAAAAAGATATATATGTAAACATACGTTTTGGGAAGGTTTATAACTCGCAATACGAAACTACTTGCAACGCATCCCGAGCTCGGATCTCGCCCATCAAATTCTGCGAAATTTTCAGATTGATACCGAATATATACGTAAGAATAGTGTGAAATATAAATATATACTAGTACAATAAGATCTTATCTGGCGATGTGTTCTGGAGATTCGCCATAACTCCAAGCTTTTGTTTGGTTTTGTTGACGGTTTTGTTTGAGAGATCCGCCATCTCTATGGTTTGATTAATGGTCCTTGTTACAGAAGCGAACACTGCCTTCTGTTGGTTGAACTGTATTTTTTTTTTTCTTTCCCTCCCCTCCAATGTTCAACTTTTGATAAACTCTTGCTATCCCGTGATTCTCAATTGAATCATGTAAATCCTCATTACCCCTTATTAAGCTATCCCGTGATTTTTCAACTGTTTCATGTAAATCTTCAATACACCCTTTTGAACTGCTATAATAAATCTGTTAATTTTCAATTGCTTAGGTCTGTAGATACCTCTTTACGTTCAAATTAAAAATAGTGTTTAATTTTTTTTTTTTCTTTTGTTCCTAATAATTGCGCAATATAATAATTTTATCCCGTTCCTAGAAGTTAATACCTAAGTACGATATCCATTAATCAAGGTCATTTTTTTTTTCTTTTTACTGTATTCGAACTAGTGCCCCAGTGACCGAATTATTTTGTAAACAATTTGAGCTTTGTAAACATTCTCGACGTCCTCGTGACCTAGATTCAAGCGTATGAGGTATGTTTACTTTAGACATTCCGGAGACGTGTGAGATGACTCTAAAATTTTCTTTGTTTGATAATGATGTACTTAGCGCAATTGTCTAGTCTGATACCCGATTACGTATACATATTTATTCATTTATATATACTTTGTCTCAATAAATAATTTATAATATTGATATGTATATACATAAATTTTATGATTGAAATAATTTCTAATATCATAACTTATTTCAAATGCTCTGGATTTTCTGAAATTATATTAATACATACATAACATTAAATATAAAATATTGATTTGTAAATTTATCACACATAACTACTTTCAATAGTTATTGATGAATTCAGAGGTAGGAATCGATACCCTCTTCCTCTTTTTATATAAGTGTTTTCTTTTTGATTAAAAATTTTCTTGGGAACAATAAAATTACAAATATATATGTTTATATACATACATATATAAATATATAAAATATACTTATTATATTTATAATATTTTAATATAGTTACATATCACATATTAAGAGAGTAATATCTTGGTCAAATAATTAATCCAAATACCAATGTTTACTGCATTCCGCTTTCTCCTTGGAATCTGTAAAATTTTATAACGGAAAAGACTTACCCCTACCAAGGTTTTTTCCGACCGGGAAATACACGGTAACCTTGCTGCGATTTTCCTAAATTAATTTTTTATTTTCCTAAATTTAATTAAATCTTTTTGACTTCAATTTTTTTTTTTTTCATTTAATCTAATTAATTAAAATGATGCATGAACTCTATCGTTCTAAACTGTATTTTATCTCAAAACTCGTTGGTTAGATAACACTTTAAATGATAGTTACTTCACGATTAATTTAGAGATGGTAAATTGTCGTTAAATTAAATTTTTATCCCTCCGAAATTTTTATGTATTAATAAAATATTATTTTGTTTTATTATTATTATTTAAGATAATTAATCGATTAATTTAGAGATGGTAAATTGTTGTTAAATTAAATTTTTATCCCTCCGAACTTTTATGTATTAATAAAATATTATTTTGTTTTATTATTATTATTTAAGATAATTAGTTTAAATATTTATTATTTGTTAGAACACTTTCACTTAGATTGAACACACGTATTTAATTATAACTTCTTCACGCTAAATTATCACATCACTTCAGTTATTTATTGCACTAATATTAAACGCGAAATTTCTAAGTTTAAAAATACGATATTAAGTGATTATAAAATCCGAATTTCCCACTAAAACAAATTGTATTTATCACGAGCACTTTTATTTTTCACAAGTAATTAATGCGTTGGCTTTAATTTTTATTTTTCACTGACTCTAACTGCAAAGTATTTTTTTTGTATATCACTGACTAGAATGTGAAATTTTTCTAAGTATCAAAATAATTATCACTTAGAATTTTTCAAATTTAAATCACCCACCGTTTCGTCACGTTCCGCGAAGTTACAAACTTTTCGACCACGACCGTAGACTGTCCTCAACTGACATTTGTCTAGACTTTTATACCCCTCTCAGGTCCAAAAGATCGTATCTGAATCTCCTATAATAAACCAATCTAATTACTATCAACTCGTAATTTCTTGAAACCTCTCCATTATTGTCGAATGCGGTCTCTTTGTACGTTTTGCGTTTGATACATTAAATTCTGTCTCGTACTTCCATACTTACAAGATCCGGATTTAGTAAGATCCATGTTTAATGGCCCAACTTCCTTTGTCCTGTTGTTCATACAAAATTAGCTTGAATTTAATAATTTTAAAGTTCTATTTTCATCTATTCCGTAACATGTCCGTGCGTACGGCATCTACCATATGTTCCAAATCTGTCCCCAAATTCGCCTATCAGAGATATCTTCATGTCGAAGTCTTTCTCGCAAATTGTTCATTTTTATTTTATTATTTTTCCACGAGTTTTTCTGTATTCTATATGAACCTTTCCATTTAAAACCGAATTTTCTCTATTTACGTCGTATATTTGAATTTTCCATTCTTTCTCGAATTTTCTTTTATTCACGACACTCTTTCCATGAATTTCCTTATTTATTCTTACGCTATTGTTCATATCTCTATAGATTTTTATATTTCAAGCCGTATTTATTTTATTCACTGTTAATCTAAGATTTCCTTTGTTTTTCTCTGTCGTATCTCCTTTCCCCTCACTTCCCCGTACTTCCCTGATATAACCATATCGTTTTTTGATGTTTGCTGCCTCTTGGAAAATTTCATTTTCTATTTGTTATTAATAAATATATCATTTTTAACATCTTTATAGGAGATACCCCCACTTCGGCCCTTAAATTCCTGTCATTTTTATTGCTTCATAGAGAACGCCTTACAAATTTTGTCCCGTTCTTACGAAAAATCCCATAAACCATATGTCTTGACAGTTGTATACATTAGTTCCTGTACCCACCTGGCAATAAATCCTTTTTTATTTCAGTGTCGTTAACTTTTATGAGAATTCTTTAATATAAATATTTCATAAGACCCATGATAATTTTTATTACCTTTTTAACGGCTAATCGTCCTTATCTAAACAATTTTCATGTTTGAATATTCCTTGTTTATCACAACAAAATACATCTGAAATCGACAACCATTGTAATGCCTCATTTTTTTATCTGCAATCGCGTACTATGTTACTCTATAACCTCCATTTTAATTACGTAAAATGACTCCTTTTCCTGAGTTTTTCTATCGCAATGTTTTCAGCATTTTCCACTCCCCTCCGTACTGCACTCTATCTTCTTCTCTAACACTTGTTACTGCTCTAGACATCTGAAATATACCCTCGCCTATTCTTTAAAACTCTCATTTTTTTTTGACGTTTCCTCCCTAAATCTTTCATCGTAATATCCTAGCTCCGTCTAGAATTGATAACAATAATTTTCCATTGTTTTTTCAACATTTCCATTTCCTTTAGCACGTTTTCCCTCGAATCGATCATCTCCGGTCGTCACAAACAATCGTATTATAGATGGAAATCTCCCTAACATCTTACAATACGTTTTCGTCACTTGCTTTGCAATCTTTCACTTAAACTTTTGCATCGTGTTTACGTGTATCTTTTTTTCCGCACCTTATATGCTTTAATGCGTTCGAGAACTAGGGTTTCTGATCCCTGGAACGTACCGGTTAATGATAACATTTCTTGGGGTCACCGTACTTTTGTCCCTGAACAGATTATTTCTTCCCATGGAGTTTATTCACCTCTCGGTTTGGTGGGAACGTCAAACTCATTAATTACATCCCTAATTGCTAAGTCCAAAGGTCGTTCCTTTGTTCTAAAAATGGGTTCGGCCCTCTTCCCGTTGATAGGCTGAATTGGTTTTTAATCGCTTTTGCTGCAATTCAATTGGCTGTCAATATATCACGTCTAAAGTATATTGGGGAGTCCCTGTTTCTGATTATTTGTTGATACCATCTGTGATCCTTTCATCAATACTCGTCTCACTTTGTCTAATTATAGATCCCTACCGTAAATATGAATTCACTTTACTCTAATCCGATAGATGTCGTAGACGTGTCCGTTTTATAAGTAATTGATATTTTCTTTTTAAATTAAAGTGGGAAGCTACGATATTTCCTAATTTTCACTGTTGATCAATGCAATTCATCACAGTTCCCTCCTCTGAACTCAATTTGCTGTGGCTAACGTTGTATTTTATTTTAATGTCCTCTTCTTTTTTTTTTTTTTTTTTTTTTTTTTTTTTTTTTTTTTTTTTTTTTTTTTTTTTTTTTTTTTTCGTTAGACACCGAAATTGTGTTCAAATTTAGACTAGCTATCTTCCCCTCCTCATTTGGTTATCCCCTATCTCTACTCCGTGTCATATTACTTCCTATCTCCCCCTCCTCATTTTGTTATCCCCTATCTTTTTCCGTATCCTATTACTTCCTATCTCCCCCTCCTCATTCTGTTATCCCCTATCTCTTTTCCGTATCCTATTACTTCTTATCTCCCCCTCCTCATTCTGTTATCCCCTATCTCTTTTCCGTATCCTATTACTTCCTATCTCCCCCTCCTCATTCTGTTCGGATTGTTAACAATCTTGAATTTGAATCTCATTGTATTCTTTATTTTCTTTTCGCGTAGATTTTACTTTATGAAATTTTCTTTAATTTTGATAGATTCAAAATTAATTTCTTTTTGCTGGAACACGCCCCTCGACTCGCGTGTTTTGGTGGTCCCCAACCAAATTGGACTAAGACCTCCCTTACAATGATTTAAGTAAAGATTGTTTACAATCTCGCGGCCTTTCGAACAACTGAAAAGCGGGTGGTCTCTTGGTGTGCAATTAATTGTTTTTTGTTTTGTAAATATGAATATTTTTGTGAAATGTGTGTTTTCGCACGACCTCACCCAATCCGACAATCAGTGGTATACATGTTTCATATAAATTTTCCAGCATTTTTTTTTTTTTCTTTATTTATTTAAACTTTATTTTATAATTCTTAATTTCTAATTGTAATTTCTTAATTCATCCAAAGTTGTTCTAGCCTAAGTGTTGTCCACTCTAATATTTAAATTTTTATAAATGTTCTTTATTATCCTCAAATTGGTTCAGCGTTCCCTTTTTTTTCCTTTTTTTTTTTTTTGAAATCTAAACTATTTATACCTTAATTCAAATGTTACCTTTTTATCTCTATACTTAATGTCTACCCTATATCTATAGATAAACTTTCTTATTTCAATATTTCAAAAAACAATCCCTAAGCATTGTTTATTTTTTTTTCAAAATGTCCCTTTTGTGTGCCATATAATATCTCTAATTCTCTCCTTTTGAGTGTTCTTACTTATCTAACATTTTTTTTTTTTTTCTTTTTTTTTCTCACTAACACATAAAAAAAAGTAAAATTTTTTTTCCAACTAGAAAATCAAAATTAACGAATTTATTTGCCTTACTCTATTTCAATAATTGAATATGATTGTCGCTTATTAAGAACTTGTCCACTCACCCTCAAAGACTTAACGACGATCCGCCCCTCGCAAGCAATCTGATAATCTAATATTTTAGTAATTTTCTTTCTTCCCCCTCCCCAATTATAATGTACCCTAACATATTTTTATTTGTATTTCTCAATCGTTTATTTATTTATTAACATTTACAAATATTTGTAAACTTCGCACTCTATCCGTTGATTTCCACTAACTGTAAACCTGATTTTTGTTTCTCATTACTTGTGTAATATCTCGCTAAATGTAAAGCGCTATAATCTCCTTTTATCTCCCGAGTTGGCTGCGACCATTAGCTCCTTCCCGGCTGTAGTTATTGTAGAATTTTCTTTTGGTGAACTGTTAACTTCGGTGCACTTGCTGCAACTAGCGTTTTCGCCCACACTTTCAATTGCGTGTATCCTCCTTTTTATGGCGCGGTAACGGTCACGGTATTTGTCCTTCTTGCTGGATTCCTCCCCACTCCTCTTCTTCATGTTCCGTTCTTCTGGTGTACATACCATTGTATCTAGTTTTCGTAGAAACTCAGCGGCGACAATCTCATCTCCTGATTGCCCCGAAAACCATAGCGATTGAATTTCCTTCGGATAATGTCTCATAATTTCGTCAACTATGCCCAACGGTGTGTCAGTAATCTTTAAAGCCTTCGCTAGCTCCCAATAGTTTGCGAAATGAGTAAGCATGGATATATTTTTCTTGGCATCATATACCCCTTCTGCAAGACGACGGCGAACTTCATTTTTCTTTATGTCTCCCCAATAGGTAGCTAAAAAATCTCGTTCGAAATCTAACATAGTCTCCCATCGTTTATTGTACAATTTTGCCCACGATTTAGCTTCCCCTTTCAAATTTTCCCGTACGACGACTAAAGGATCCGTTCGTTTCACTTTTCTAGTGTATTCTTTTAAATCTTCCAGGAAACTAATGGGATTTTGATTTCCACCGGAGAATGATGGTCGTTCCTGCTGTGGTAACATTTCCACTACTTGGAGAACGCTTTTCGGCGCACTATCCTCTCCTATCACCGCCACTGTTGCTGGGCTTTCCAATTGTTTCTCGAGTTCTTGCATCTTATTGACGAGCGGTGCCAAAGCTGCCTGAATTATTGTAGTTATATCTCCTATGTTTATTGTTGAAGTCTCGGTTGTGACATTTTCCCCGATTGCTGTCACTAAAGCCTGGGCTCGCCTACTTGTCCCACGTTTCCCAACCATTTTCTTTATTTTCCGAGTGTCGCCTGGTTAATGTTTATATGTTTATCTTATTAAGCGACAACCTTATAATCTCTATTTTAATTTCCTAAATTACCTTATGTAAGGTATGTTGCCTTCCTTATTCTATTTATTTACTTATTTATTTATTTATTTTTTTTCAATTTTCTCGTTTTTCTATATTTTTTATTTTTCCTTTTACTTCGTTAACTTTTCTTGTTCCTTTTCCTCGGGTTTTTCCTGTAACATACCATGTGTGAGTCTCTCTTCACACTCTCGCTTATTTTCGCCCTGTTCCTCCGATTTTGTGTCGGTCTCCCCCTCTGGCTGAACGACTTCTATCATATCCTCGACTCGTAACTTAGACCTCTTTGAACGTCTAAATATCTCCCGTAATTCATCTCCCGACGGTATTTCTTTAGCTTCTAATTCCGTCGCATCCACTTTCCTTTTTTCCGCCATTTTTTGTTTAAAATTTTTAATGAATTTAACTCAATACCAACTATTTATTATAAATATACCTATATATATTTATAATTTATTTTATTTATTTTTTTTTTTTGGAACCTGTCCCCCTATAAAACACAATATTTTTAATTATTTATATTTGTTTGCATGATGATTGTAACCCAAATTAGATCAACTCTACCATCACTCTTCATTTCAATTAAATGTAGGTAATTGCAAAAAAAACGGAATGAATATTGTTACTCCAATGTTAATGAATATCCCGTGATTTTCGTTCAACCAATAATCACTCATTGTTTAGAATGCCAACCATTCCTTCAAGTTCCGCAATACCTACGATATTTTCGCAAAATCTGTTTAGAGTTCGCAATACCTATCTTGATGTTATTTCGTCAAATCCCCTCCTTTTTTTGGTCCGAATGATCAAATGTTCCCTTAAATAGGTATATACCTATAAAACATTCGTCTGTGATATTAAAGCTCTCAACTCGACACTATCCCCAATCAAATATTTTATGTTATTTTTATTTTATGTTCCTTATCTTTTATGTTATGACTTTTTATGTGATAATCCTCACATACAAACCCACAACATTAACTATAAACAAAGGGTCACTTTATGTAGGTAAGTTCCCCCGTTTTTATCTGTAAAGTCTGTTTATTTTTTCCGTAACCGAGTGTTGATATCATTTTCGAGTTTGTTTATTCTACAATCTCTTAAAGCGATGCGCGTTACCCCCGATGTCGCCTACTTCAAAATTTTTCGATGTTTTGTTATCACTTTCGATGCTTAGGTTATCAATCTTTCGATGCTTACAAACACCGCGGTATCTCGTATCAGATTGTTTACATTACGATCATTAACATTCTGGATTCAGGAATGTCAATACCATTATTCTGTCAATTTATGGCCTGCCTTGAATAAACTGTTTACGCTTGTATCTGACCTACATTCTTTGTTACGATATTTATAATCTCATAAGCAATCAACAAATTCATGGTCACTTGATTTAAACTTTATCGACACTTTTATAAATTATTTTAAAACATGTAGAGTTTATTCGTTAACACTTTTTTTTTTTATATTTAAATGTATTGTTTATATATTTATTTTCGTATATTTATTTATTAATTTATATATTTTTTTCGTGTTTATTTAACGGCGCACTGTTCTGATTTTTATTTTATTTTTATTATCACTTCATTTAACATAACGTCCTACTTATTATTATTATTATTTTTTTTTTTTTTTTGCAATAGATTGACCAATAAAAGTTTTTTTTTTTTTTTTTTCTAAAACAACTTGTAAAACTCTGATCTCCTGTCACGGCTGTGCAGTTGTGATGTATGTCTTTTCTCTAAACTCTTATATTTGTCTGTATTTTATTTACTCCTGGGCACTTGGCACCAGTCGTAATGTTTCGTCTTTTCATACTTATTTAACTCTCCTTTCATCGGCAAGACAGTTGTAATATTCTCGCCTTTTCTCTTGGCTCTGATCGATATTTAAATTCTTAAGGCTTTGCATATGTGTGGTAGGGATGGAAAATTCCTCCCCTACGTCACACAAGCCTTTATAAAATTGGACCCTTATTTCCTCTGATAACTACAGAAAGCTACTTAAAGCTCCCTTGTACTACATACCTTTAGTGATATATGTACTTAACTAATAAATACGTTATTTACGACTTTGAACGTAAATATTTTCGTATTTAGGTTGTAATTAAACTCCATCAAACGTTGTGTAATTTTTTTGATTTATGATATAGGACTTTAATTACTTTAAATTTTGTGGTAACCCTCTTGATTCTAAACAGAGTGTTGAATTTCAAACTGTATTGGTCTCTCTCTTGCAAATTTAACCTTAAGTAATTTCTCTAAATGAACTAACTTCCCCTTGACGTTTATTATGATTCCCTACATCCTAATGAATTCATGAATAAGCAATACTAACCGAAACTACACATGACTAATTGAACAGATAATTAAATATAACTCAAATGGTTAAATGTTAGTAAATTTGATTATGATTGTATCTCGTATCTGCTGGGCGCCCCTCCGTTTAGATTCAGCTGCTATAAGGTACATATAAAGATGGATTTAGTAGGTTAATGTAATTAGTTAATTGCATATTTGACGAACTCAGAATAACCCTTTTTCTGGCAAAATTTGGCTCCTGCCTCCATCAAGTAAGCAGGGTGATCAGAAGTCAACCCAAAATTCGCACAGTCTTTTGGCACGGTTCAATTGATTGATACCTAAGTTATCGCGTCCCAATTGACCTTCCTTCGCCATCATGCACTGCCTTCAGGTCTTCCCCCAAGCCCAGATACCTCCAAATTCCTACTCCTCCAAAGTTTACTATTTACTTAGGGCGAACCGGTTTCGTCCTATATGCAATCATATACTCACGGGTTTGTGTGGAGTTACGGGTCGTGAATCCTCCCTCCACGTTCAAGAAATGAGACGAGAGTGACCCGACAGGCCTAAAGCACTAATTGTAAGTGAGTTCGTTTCATTCAATGAACAGTACATAAAAAGATATATATGTAAACATACGTTTTGGGAAGGTTTATAACTCGCAATACGAAACTACTTGCAACGCATCCCGAGCTCGGATCTCGCCCATCAAATTCTGCGAAATTTTCAGATTGATACCGAATATATACGTAAGAATAGTGGGAAATATAAATATATACTAGTACAATAAGATCTTATCTGGCGATGTGTTCTGGAGATTCGCCATAACTCCAAGCTTTTGTTTGGTTTTGTTGACGGTTTTGTTTGAGAGATCCGCCATCTCTATGGTTTGATTAATGGTCCTTGTTACAGAAGCGAACACTGCCTTCTGTTGGTTGAACTGTATTTTTTTTTTTTCTTTCCCTCCCCTCCAATGTTCAACTTTTGATAAACTCTTGCTATCCCGTGATTCTCAATTGAATCATGTAAATCCTCATTACCCCTTATTAAGCTATCCCGTGATTTTTCAACTGTTTCATGTAAATCTTCAATACACCCTTTTGAACTGCTATAATAAATCTGTTAATTTTCAATTGCTTAGGTCTGTAGATACCTCTTTACGTTCAAATTAAAAATAGTGTTTAATTTTTTTTTTTTCTTTTGTTCCTAATAATTGCGCAATATAATAATTTTATCCCGTTCCTAGAAGTTAATACCTAAGTACGATATCCATTAATCAAGGTCATTTTTTTTTTCTTTTTACTGTATTCGAACTAGTGCCCCAGTGACCGAATTATTTTGTAAACAATTTGAGCTTTGTAAACATTCTCGACGTCCTCGTGACCTAGATTCAAGCGTATGAGGTATGTTTACTTTAGACATTCCGGAGACGTGTGAGATGACTCTAAAATTTTCTTTGTTTGATAATGATGTACTTAGCGCAATTGTCTAGTCTGATACCCGATTACGTATACATATTTATTCATTTATATATACTTTGTCTCAATAAATAATTTATAATATTGATATGTATATACATAAATTTTATGATTGAAATAATTTCTAATATCATAACTTATTTCAAATGCTCTGGATTTTCTGAAATTATATTAATACATACATAACATTAAATATAAAATATTGATTTGTAAATTTATCACACATAACTACTTTCAATAGTTATTGATGAATTCAGAGGTAGGAATCGATACCCTCTTCCTCTTTTTATATAAGTGTTTTCTTTTTGATTAAAAATTTTCTTGGGAACAATAAAATTACAAATATATATGTTTATATACATACATATATAAATATATAAAATATACTTATTATATTTATAATATTTTAATATAGTTACATATCACATATTAAGAGAGTAATATCTTGGTCAAATAATTAATCCAAATACCAATGTTTACTGCATTCCGCTTTCTCCTTGGAATCTGTAAAATTTTATAACGGAAAAGACTTACCCCTACCAAGGTTTTTTCCGACCGGGAAATACACGGTAACCTTGCTGCGATTTTCCTAAATTAATTTTTTATTTTCCTAAATTTAATTAAATCTTTTTGACTTCAATTTTTTTTTTTTTCATTTAATCTAATTAATTAAAATGATGCATGAACTCTATCGTTCTAAACTGTATTTTATCTCAAAACTCGTTGGTTAGATAACACTTTAAATGATAGTTACTTCACGATTAATTTAGAGATGGTAAATTGTCGTTAAATTAAATTTTTATCCCTCCGAAATTTTTATGTATTAATAAAATATTATTTTGTTTTATTATTATTATTTAAGATAATTAATTTAAATATGATTAATTTAGAGATGGTAAATTGTCGTTAAATTAAATTTTTATCCCTCCGAACTTTTATGTATTAATAAACTATTATTTTGTTTTATTATTATTATTTAAGATAATTAGTTTAAATATTTATTATTTGTTAGAACACTTTCACTTAGATTGAACACACGTATTTAATTATAACTTCTTCACGCTAAATTATCACATCACTTCAGTTATTTATTGCACTAATATTAAACGCGAAATTTCTAAGTTTAAAAATACGATATTAAGTGATTATAAAATCCGAATTTCCCACTAAAACAAATTGTATTTATCACGAGCACTTTTATTTTTCACAAGTAATTAATGCGTTGGCTTTAATTTTTATTTTTCACTGACTCTAACTGCAAAGTATTTTTTTTGTATATCACTGACTAGAATGTGAAATTTTTCTAAGTATCAAAATAATTATCACTTAGAATTTTTCAAATTTAAATCACCCACCGTTTCGTCACGTTCCGCGAAGTTACAAACTTTTCGACCACGACCGTAGACTGTCCTCAACTGGCATTTGTCTAGACTTTTATACCCCTCTCAGGTCCAAAAGATCGTATCTGAATCTCCTATAATAAACCAATCTAATTACTATCAACTCGTAATTTCTTGAAACCTCTCCATTATTGTCGAATGCGGTCTCTTTGTACGTTTTGCGTTTGATACATTAAATTCTGTCTCGTACTTCCATACTTACAAGATCCGGATTTAGTAAGATCCATGTTTAATGGCCCAACTTCCTTTGTCCTGTTGTTCATACAAAATTAGCTTGAATTTAATAATTTTAAAGTTCTATTTTCATCTATTCCGTAACATGTCCGTGCGTACGGCATCTACCATATGTTCCAAATCTGTCCCCAAATTCGCCTATCAGAGATATCTTCATGTCGAAGTCTTTCTCGCAAATTGTTCATTTTTATTTTATTATTTTTCCACGAGTTTTTCTGTATTCTATATGAACCTTTCCATTTAAAACCGAATTTTCTCTATTTACGTCGTATATTTGAATTTTCCATTCTTTCTCGAATTTTCTTTTATTCACGACACTCTTTCCATGAATTTCCTTATTTATTCTTACGCTATTGTTCATATCTCTATAGATTTTTATATTTCAAGCCGTATTTATTTTATTCACTGTTAATCTAAGATTTCCTTTGTTTTTCTCTGTCGTATCTCCTTTCCCCTCACTTCCCCGTACTTCCCTGATATAACCATATCGTTTTTTGATGTTTGCTGCCTCTTGGAAAATTTCATTTTCTATTTGTTATTAATAAATATATCATTTTTAACATCTTTATAGGAGATACCCCCACTTCGGCCCTTAAATTCCTGTCATTTTTATTGCTTCATAGAGAACGCCTTACAAATTTTGTCCCGTTCTTACGAAAAATCCCATAAACCATATGTCTTGACAGTTGTATACATTAGTTCCTGTACCCACCTGGCAATAAATCCTTTTTTATTTCAGTGTCGTTAACTTTTATGAGAATTCTTTAATATAAATATTTCATAAGACCCATGATAATTTTTATTACCTTTTTAACGGCTAATCGTCCTTATCTAAACAATTTTCATGTTTGAATATTCCTTGTTTATCACAACAAAATACATCTGAAATCGACAACCATTGTAATGCCTCATTTTTTTATCTGCAATCGCGTACTATGTTACTCTATAACCTCCATTTTAATTACGTAAAATGACTCCTTTTCCTGAGTTTTTCTATCGCAATGTTTTCAGCATTTTCCACTCCCCTCCGTACTGCACTCTATCTTCTTCTCTAACACTTGTTACTGCTCTAGACATCTGAAATATACCCTCGCCTATTCTTTAAAACTCTCATTTTTTTTTTGACGTTTCCTCCCTAAATCTTTCATCGTAATATCCTAGCTCCGTCTAGAATTGATAACAATAATTTTCCATTGTTTTTTCAACATTTCCATTTCCTTTAGCACGTTTTCCCTCGAATCGATCATCTCCGGTCGTCACAAACAATCGTATTATAGATGGAAATCTCCCTAACATCTTACAATACGTTTTCGTCACTTGCTTTGCAATCTTTCACTTAAACTTTTGCATCGTGTTTACGTGTATCTTTTTTTCCGCACCTTATATGCTTTAATGCGTTCGAGAACTAGGGTTTCTGATCCCTGGAACGTACCGGTTAATGATAACATTTCTTGGGGTCACCGTACTTTTGTCCCTGAACAGATTATTTCTTCCCATGGAGTTTATTCACCTCTCGGTTTGGTGGGAACGTCAAACTCATTAATTACATCCCTAATTGCTAAGTCCAAAGGTCGTTCCTTTGTTCTAAAAATGGGTTCGGCCCTCTTCCCGTTGATAGGCTGAATTGGTTTTTAATCGCTTTTGCTGCAATTCAATTGGCTGTCAATATATCACGTCTAAAGTATATTGGGGAGTCCCTGTTTCTGATTATTTGTTGATACCATCTGTGATCCTTTCATCAATACTCGTCTCACTTTGTCTAATTATAGATCCCTACCGTAAATATGAATTCACTTTACTCTAATCCGATAGATGTCGTAGACGTGTCCGTTTTATAAGTAATTGATATTTTCTTTTTA
This sequence comes from Limnephilus rhombicus, assembly GCA_929108145.2. Classification (NCBI taxonomy): domain Eukaryota; kingdom Metazoa; phylum Arthropoda; class Insecta; order Trichoptera; family Limnephilidae; genus Limnephilus; species Limnephilus rhombicus. The sequence continues at coordinate 12,231,313 of OV815292.1, read as the reverse complement.
AATTAAAGTGGGAAGCTACGATATTTCCTAATTTTCACTGTTGATCAATGCAATTCATCACACTGATACTGCTTGGAGTTATTTTGTAGAAATTATACAGCACAGTATTCTATCTAACACCAAAACCACAGATAAAAAGGTATCTCATAAAAATATTCACATTAAACCATGGATCAGTCAGAATATTATAAACTCGATCAGAAAAAGAGATGAACTGGACAGAAAAGTAAAAATCAACCCTTATGATGTCCATACACTTCGATTCTACAAAAGATATCGTAATACATGTAAAAATGTAATTCGTTATGCTAAAGAAACATACTATAAAAACAAAATTGATGAATGCAATAATGATTCCCGTAAACTCTGGCAGATCATAAATGAAATTACAAATACTAAAACCTCGCATAAAGACAAAAACATTAAAGAATTAAACATTGATGAGATTCCCACATCTTTTACGAAACACCCAGACAAACTTCTTGACTTTATAAACAACTACTTTTGCAATATAGGCTCTAACCTTGCAAATAAAATTAAACAAAAATCTACTTCTGTCGAAAAAACAATGAGGAATGATGATGTAAATCATGAAAACAGCCTCAATATAGTCAAGATAACAAGTGATGAAATAAGAAATATTATAACCTCCTTAAACACAAATACCTCATCAGGAAATGAACTGATATCAAGCAAATCAATTAAATACCTACAAAATGAGTTAATTCAACCACTGACATACCTTGTTAATCTATCAATATCTAAAGGTGTTTTTCCCGCTTGTCTTAAAATTGCTACGATCATACCATTATATAAAAATGGTCCCAAAGACGATATTTCAAATTATCGACCAATTAGTATTTTAACTCCTCTGTCGAAAATATTGGAAAAAGGAATAAAAAAACAAGTTCTTACATTTTTGGATACCAATAAAATATTATCACCTACGCAGTATGGTTTTAGAAAAAAACCTGGGTACTGGTGACGTTATAGCTAATGTAACTAATACAATTATTAGAAAACTGGATGAAGGCAAAAAATGCTTAGCTGTTTTCATTGATCTTCAAAAAGCTTTCGATACAATTGATCATGAAATACTTTACTTAAAACTAAAAAAAAAAGGAATAACCGAAACAACTCTAAACCAACTTAGAAGTTATTTAACTGGAAGAGAACAAATTGTACAAATTGGTAAAAGAAAGAGCAAATCTCTTCCAATTAAATTCGGGGTCCCCCAGGGAAGCGTATTAGGACCTATACTATTTCTAATATATAAATAAATGACCTTATGAATCTTCCCATTAATGGAAACATAATGAGCTTTGCAGATGACACTGTTATTATATTCCACGAACAAGATTGGACAAGAACCTACAAGGAGGCGGAATATGGCCTGGCTGTACTTCAAAACTGGCTAAAAGTAAACTCCCTTACATTTTTTTTTTTCCATTATTTCTGGCTTTCACCCTTCAAGGGTGTTCTAGGCCATCATTTATAATTACAGAGAAAGGAAAGGAGAATTTATATATTAATTTTATTTAAATGTGCAAATTTCAGAATTTTATGGAAGATTGGAGTAGAGTTCAGACTTAGAAGAGATGAGATGTTGAATGGAGGAGAGGCAATTTTTGATAACGCTTGATAGAAGAGAGGATATTTATTAAGAGAGGGACAATCAAAAAATATGTGATCTAAAGTTCCCACATCTAGACCACAGAACGTACAATCTGGGGAGTCAAGCACATGAATTTTATAAAGGTGAGAAGGAACGGAACAATGTCCGATTCTCATACGAATAAGTAAGGAAATTTCTTTTTTGGAAAAATGGGGGAATTTTTGAAACCACGGTTTTGATGGGATAGTCCTTTGTATTGAGGCGTAGCGGGCACCCTTGGATTGACTAGCAATGTTCCAATACTCTGTCCAAACATTGTGGGATCTATCTTTGATGATGGAAAAAATATCAGACAGGGGAATATGATTTACGAGGGTAACGGTAGGGTTAGACGCTCCTTGTTTTGCCAAGGAATCAGCAATATCGTTACCCACTATGCCAACATGTCCAGGAATCCAAATCAGAGTGACAGTTTTTCCAGAGCTTTGAATGGAGGTTATCAATACTCGAATAAGGCATACAAAGTGATCATCAGGATGAAGAAGAGGACTTGTTTTAAGTTTTTGGAGGGAACTGAGAGAGTCAGAGAGGACAAGAGAATGTTCAAAATTATTTTTTATTATATATTTGAGAGATTCAATAATCGCAATGCACTCGGCAGAAAATATTGAAAATTGGTTTGAAATTGAATAAAATATTCTTTCATTAGAATTATTGTGGTAAACGTTAATACCAATACCACAGTTCGGAGAGTCCGGAGATTTGGAGCCATCAGTAAATAAAAGAGAAGAGTTGGGCCATTTAGAAGAAATAATGTCATTGAACATATTATTGACAGTACGGGCTGGGAGATTGGAATGACTTTTAAGGATGCCGATCCCTTCTAATATCGTTGGGGATAGGGTGACGTGACTATATTTTAATTTGTACAAAGGAAGAAGATCATTTTTGATAATTTGAAGCTCTGAGAGAGAGCGAAAATTTTTACAGATGGCAGGGAGAGGTTTAGTTCGAGCTCTGATTGTAGATGAATGTGTTGAGTCGTTGAATAACGAGACTCTGGGAATAATCTGATGACTTTTAGAATTTAAACATTTAAGAACAAATTTATCAGCAAATAATTGACGCCTTAAATAAAGAGGAGGATCAGAACATTCTACTTGAAGGGAATTGATGGGCGACGATTGCATCGCGCCAGTTATTATTCGCAATGACTTAGATTGAATTTTGTCTAATTTACTGAGTGCATTTTTGGATGCAGTACTAAAAAGTGGGCAGGCATAGTCGAGATGACTTCGAATAAGTGCATTGTAGAGCAACTTAATGCAGATAGGATGAGCACCCCACCAAACGCCAGTCAATGATCTGATAATATTTAAATTTTTTTCACATTTAGTAACTATATTATTAATGTGGGAAGACCATTTAAGTTTCCTATCAAATGTTACTCCCAAAAATTTTACTTCGGAAGCATTGGGGATTGGAGAGTTTTTAAATAAAATTTGAACAGGGGGGTTATTATGACGATTTGAGAAGGTAACACACTGACTCTTTTGTACTGAAAGTTCAAGACCATTTAAAGTAAGCCATGTGCAAAGGGCATCCATGGCTTCATTAAGATATTTGACGGCGGATGGAATGATTTTGGATGATAAGAAGAAAGCTATGTCATCTGCGAACTCAACAACTTTTACTTGAGGGGGAATGGTGACATGCATATCGTGTGTGTATATATTATACAGTAAGGGGGATAATACATCGCCTTGGGGTAAACCCTTCCAAATTGACCTACTCTGAGGAGTAACATCTGGTAGCTCAATGAAAATTTTCCTATCGAGAAAAAGATTAATAATAGATTGGACAAACATGAGGGGTAAGCCAAGGCCTAAAAGTTTTTTTTTAAGAATTGGGATGGAAACATTGTCAAAGGCGCCTTCTATGTCTATAAAGACTGCAAGACATACTTCTTTGTTAGAAATGGATAAATTAATATCAGTGCTGATGATGGCAAGGTTATCTTGTGTAGATTTCTTTTTCCTAAATCCAAATTGGGATGGAGAGAGAAGATGATTACTCTCGACAAAAAATTCTAACCGGTTTTTAATTAATTTTTCATAAATTTTACTAAGGGTGGATGAAAGAGCAATTGGCCTATAGTTGGATCCAGAATTGGGTGATTTGTTTAATTTTAGAATTGGGATGATTATTTGAGAACTCCAGTCATCAGGTATTATGCCAGTCTGGAAGATTTTATTTAAGATGCTTAAAAAGTGATTTAGAACATTATCATTACTATTTTTGATAATGCTATAAGGTATACCATCTCTGCCTGGAGATGAGTCCTTGACTGTTGATAAACAATTTTTTAATTCAATTAAAGTGAATGGAGAGTCAAGCCAATGATCAGACATAGGAGTGTTGTGGATTGGAGTTATTTCATCTAAGTTAGGTACAGAAGGGGGGGCAATTTTGTCCAAGAACTCGTCTATCCATTTAGAATGAGAAGCTCGAGGAGATGTTGGACTGAAGGAGGATCGAAATCTTCGAATCATAGACCAAACTTCCGAAATTGGAGTGTTCGGAGATACTGAACTGCAGAAGTTGTACCACCCGGATTTTTTTTTTGACCTCAATACCCTTTTGGCATTGCCTTCGGCATTTTTGTATATGAGATAGTTCTCCATAGTCATATTGTGACGATAGGAAAGAGATTTAGCTTTCCGAATTCTCAGTACTTTGGAACATTCCTCATCCCACCAGGGAGTTGGAGGGAGTTTTTTGAGAGATTTGGTTTTAGGGGGAGGATTCGATTTATTGATTGCAGTTACGAGCATTGATTTGAAGTTATCGTAGTCATCTTTGACAGATAATGTATCGGTATAGGATAAATTTTGTATAAACTTATCCATATGTGAGTTAAATTCGTCCCATTTGGTCTGTTTTGTTTTAATCTTTGTCGAAATATGGGACTTGTCTGAATGGAAAGAAGTTTGATAAGTGATGGTGATCGGGAAATGATCACTGGAGCAAGGGTCGGGGGACACCACCCACGAAGAGAGAGGTGCCAGATTAATAGAGCATATGGAGAGATCCACTGCACTGGGGTTTGTGTTGGGGCGAGAGATTCTAGTAGGAGATCCGTCATTCAAAAGAAAAAGGTTGGATTCATCTAGGAAATCCATCACACTTCGACCGTCTCGATCACAGAAAGCAGAACCCCAGACGGGGGAATGGGCATTAAAATCACCCAATAAAAAAAAAGGAGGGCTTAGTTGACGGACAATTTGCAACCACGCTTGTTTATTGAAGTGCGATGTTGGGGGAAGATAGATAGAAACAAAGGAAGTGTCCTTTATTTTAGCTGCAACCATTTGAAAGTCAGCATTGGGGGGTTTGATTTTATTAATTGGGAAAAACGGAAGGGATTTTTTAATAAAAAGGGCAGCACCACCGCCCGTACCTTCCGGGCGATCATCGCGGAGACAGGAGTACCCTCCCACATTAAAGTGGGTGGATGGAGTAAACCATGTCTCCGAGACAGCAGCCACAGAAACAAGGTTTGAATTTAATAGGTTAAGAAGGTTTGATTTGTTAGAAATAGCACTGCGGCTATTCCACTGAAGAATTCTGACATCTTGAAGAGCCATTTTGAATAAATGATTTTAATGTGGAAATAATAGAAGCAGCGTTGGACGGTAGATTAGTTTGAGAAGAAATTAGGTCAATTAGAAGCATAATAAGAGTTTGAATAAATGAAGAATTATCTTGGGAGAGTTGTTCAGAAAGCTTTTGATAGTTTGTTGAGGATGAATTATAATTGTTTGCGCACCCATTTGTGGCGTGTGAAAGAGGAGAACCATTGGGATTTAAGAGAAGTGAGTTGTGTTGTTGCTGATCGTATCCAGGAGCCTGTTTAGAGATAGGGTTTTTGTATGTGAATTTTGTTGAACGGGAAGATGTTGAGGAGGAGGCGAGAGGGTTGGATGAAGAGTTACTGGATAAAACCTCGGAAAATGATTTTTTGACAGGCGGGAATAATTTAGAAGCCTGCAGAAAAGACAAGTTCTCTGAGGCCATAGAAATTTTTATATTTTTTTGGCGAGATTGTTCGGGGCAAGAAGAGTTAATGGCGGAATGAGCGCCTAAGCAGTTAAAACATTTAGGTGAAGAGAGAGAAGAACATTGGTCAGCCGAGTGGTTTTCTCCACATTTGAAACATCTGGGAGGGGATCTGCATGCAGCTTTGGTATGACCAAAACGGCAGCAGTTGTAACATTGAGTGGTGGGATAAGTGTACATTTCAACTGGTAAGGAGTTGAAAAATAAATAAATATGGGAGGGAAGAGATTGTCCTTCGAATGTGATGACGACAGATTGGGAGGGCTTCCAGGAAACGATGCCCTCAGAGGTGTCCTTATAATTTAGCCTCCTGGCTTTTATGGGATTGCCGATATGTTGGGGGGTTGAAAGTGAGGACAGAATTTCTGGAATGGACAGATCGGTCGAGATACCCCTGACCAGGCCCATTCGAGTGACATTGAAAGTTGGGATGTACGCCTTGAATTTAGAATTTGATGAAATAAATATATTTTTGATAAAGTTGTTGGCGGCTGAACCTGACAGGAATTCAACAGAGATTCGGAAGCGACCCTCGGCTTTAACACCTCCAGGTTTAATCGAAAGGTTCTTGTTATTTGAAAGAAATTTACCAAATTCAAGAGGCAGGATGGTTTTACCTTGTTCAGTTTTTTGCGCATATACAATGTAGGGGCCACGGGAATGAGTAGAGTAAAAGATTGTTGGAGGAGGTTGAGGAAGAGTTGGAGGGGACTGAGAAGACAAAGGTGAATCATGTTTTTTTGGGGAAAGGGGACTAAATTTTCTTTTTTTAATTGAGGTTAGGATGACAGATTCATTGTCTGAAATGTTTGAATGTTCTGAAAAGTCTATTTTATCTGAAATGTCTCCATCTGGAGGGTCAGGAGGGGGATCTGGGGGCTTTGTAAGGGGTACAGGAGGGAAATCCTCCTCCATTGTTCAAAAAATTACAGCTAATATAAAAAGTGACAGAAGTAAAAAAATTATATAAATATCTGAAAATGAGCAGCAAGAAGTGACTCCTGGAAGATCAGGGGGGAGAAGATTCCAACACACTAAACTTTTTACAGCCAAAACACAATAAAAAGATTGGTTTAAGAATATTTTTTGAAAGAGCAAAACAAAAGAACTGATGACAGCCACTCCCTTACATTAAATGTTAGTAAAACTAAATATCTAACTTTCTCCAAAAACAAAAGAGGACAACCAATGAATGTGCATACCCTCAAATTACATGAATGTCAAAATACTTTTCCACAATGTTCCTGCCCGTCTATAACCCAAACCAAAAGTATTAAATATATTGGGATTGAAATTGATGAAAATCTACAGTGGAATTCACACATTGATCTTACCTCAAAAAAGCTAACAAAACTCATCTACTTCTTCAAAAAATTAAGAAACATCTTGTCGATGAGGGATCTAAAGAGAGTATATTATGCTTTATGCCACTCTCGATTGGAATATGGAGTAATAGGATGGGGCTCAGCAGCATCTAATCACTTGAAACAACTTAAGACAACTCAGAATTGCATTATAAAGACCATTCTAAAGGTCCCCATAAGGACGTCAACAGTAGAAATTTTTAAACAGTTTGATGTTCCAAGCATACAGAAAATCTATGCCAAAAACATTCTAGTTCATCACCACAAAAATGATTCAGAGGCAGACACCTCACACGCTCATAAAACCAGAGCCAAACAAAAAGACATACTTAATATACCAAAGTGTAACTCTTCATTTGGTCAAAGAAGTTCTGCATTTTTAGCAGTAAAGTTATATAACAAACTCCCTCTTAGTATCAAACAAATAAAAATAAAAAATAGCTACATTAAGGACATTAAATGTTGGCTGAAGAATCTATCGGAAAATGAACTTACTAGTATACTTAAAACATCATAGAAGTTTCTGGAAAACCTTATCCAATCAATAAAGTTAAACCATAGAAGTCGCTGAAAAACTTATCCAAAGCATAGTCCCCCTCAGCACAGGATCTCCTAGTGAGGAGGACTACGAATATATTTTATATATACATCTAACTAACATGTTTCATATAAAAATGTAAAAAATATTATATAGTTACTAAATAAAAAAAAAATAAAAAAAAAGATAGTAGAAAATGTCACGAATAAGTTAAGTGCAAATTAATATTTGTCGAGTAAATTTATTTCTTGAAATATTCCAGTGAGACAGTCAAATAAATTGTAGTTTAAATATATTCGAATACCTCAAAAGAGTCCCAGCTGCTCCCGTCCGGAGCCAGTGAGTCTTTTGCATCCCCATTGGGGTATGTTTTGAGGCTGAAGACGCCACACTATTACAAACATCAGTAAAATAAATCACACATAGACAAAAACAACTATCCACATACGACCTAACCCATATAAAATTATAGAATCCTGTCAAATTTAACTTCTTAAATAGATTAGACAGAATTTACTCATCATCACTATTGGCTCTACAACCCCTGGTGGGTCTTGGCCTCCTCAAGAGTCTTCCTCCACTCATCTCGGTTTTGTCCCAGCTCTGTCCAGTTTGGAAGCTCCAAGATAGATATGTCTTTGAGGACGTTGTCGCTCCATCTTAGTCTTGGTCTTCCCAGGCTCCTTCGCCCTATTGGTCTTGAGTTCAGCAGGGACTTTGGTGCTTGATGCTCGGTCATTCTCTCCACATGAACCAGCCACCGAAGTCTTCCCAATTTTATAAATTTTGCGACGTTTAGCTCCTTAAACAAAGTATAGAGCTCATTGTTATAACGTCTGCACAAAAATACATTTTCTAGAACCGGTCCAAGGATGCGCCTCAATTTTTTTCTATCAAAAACGTCCAGTGCTCGCTCATTCCTCTTAGTTAGTACCCAAGTCTCAGCTGCGTACGTAAGTACTGGTCTGATAAGTGTTTTGTACACTAATATCTTCCTGTTTCTGGACGGCAGTCTGGCTTTAATTGGTTTTGTAGGCGGAAATAACAGCGATTTGCGTTCACTATGCGCTTTTGGATCTCCTCTGTGGTATTATTGTCGTTTGTTATCAGGGAACCTAGGTATGTGAATCTTGGTACCGTTTCGAAATTTTGGTTTCCACACGAGAGAGTTGGGATTTGTTGGGTGCATCCTACAGCCATGTATTTGGTCTTTTGCTGGTTTACTACGAGACCCATATTTTTGGCAGAGCTTTCAAGATTTATAAAGGCGTTACGTAAAGCATCTGGAGTTTTCGCGATTATGTCGATATCATCAGCGTAAGCCAATAGTTGCACAGAGTTGTCAAATATCGTTGCTCTTATCTCGATGCCTGAGTCACGAATAACTTTTTCTAAGGCCATGTTGAATAAGAGGCAGGTCAATCCATCTCCTTGTCTCACCCCGTGGAGTGCTTCAAAGGGCTCGGACAGATCACTGCCAACCCTGACTCTACACGTTACTGGGGACATTGTTAATTTCACCAGATTGATCAGTTTACGCGGTATTCCGAACTCACTCATTGCATTGTACAATGCATTCCTGTTTATGCTATCGTACGCGGCCTTGAAGTCTACAAAGAGATAATGTGTTTCGACATTGTGTTCTAGCGTCTTTTCCAAAATCTGTCTTAACGAGAAAATTTGGTCAATACATTATTTGCCTGGCCTGAAGCCACATTGGTAGTTGAAGCAATCTTTTGTACAAGATGTTGGACATAATTTTACAGCCGGTGTTTAATAGCGTTATTCCCCTGTAATTGCAGCACTCGAGTTGGTCGCCTTTCTTATGTAGTGGACTCATAATTTCTAGTCTCCACTCTTCGGCCATCTCTTCTTCTGTCCATACTTTTTGGATAAGGGTATGCAGGTATTGGGTAAACCCTCCACCTCTGCTTTAAATAATTCAGCCACCAGCTCGTCTGACCCGGGGGATTTGTTGTTTTTCAGCTGTCTTATTGCCTGCTTCACGTCTCCAGTGAAGGGGGTTCAGCATTGTCAATGTGCAAGTCATATCCCGTGCTCTCCACCGTGTTGTACTCCACCTCTGCCGAGTTGTTATTGAAAACCGTATCAAAGTGCCTCACCCATCTCCTCAGGATGTCAGGCTTTTTACTCAGTATCACTCCGTTCTCGTCCTTGAATATATTTATTTTTGGCTTAAACTCTGCTCTCATGTTATTTACTTTTTTGTAGAAAAGCCTACTCTCATTTTTAAGCCTGAGTGCTTCAGCATCTCTAATTTCTTTTTGTAAATATTCGCGTTTCTTTTTCCTGTGCATCTTCTTTTCTCTCTTCCTTGTTTCCCTATAGGTGTCCATAAGTTGTCTTGTGCAGCCTTGTTGTAACGTTTTTTTATAGAGTTCATTTTTCTTTTTCGTTACCTCTGCGCTGTCTGAGTCAAACCAATGGTTTCTTCTTATAGGGATTTCTTTTTTTAGGGTTTCGAGAGCAGCTGTTGTTAAAAGGTTTTTGCAGGCCGTCCATTGTGAGTTGATATCTTGTGTGTCACACTGCGCTATTCGAAATTCTCGAAATTCCATTTTGGTTTTGGGGACTTGTAATTTGTTCGTGTTAAATTTTGTGATTTTAGACCTTCATGTTTTACCAGCATTTGATATCTTAAACCGCAGTCGCCTTGCAACGAGAAAGTGGTCAGAGTCAATATTAGCTCCCTTTTAAGAGCGGACATCTAGTTAATTTGATTTATGTCTGGCACTAATAAGTATATGGTCTGTTTGGTTATTGGTTTTGCCATTTGGGTGTTTCCACGTGGCTTTATGTATATTTTTGTGTGGAAATAACGTACCACCTATGAACATATCGTGAGATGTTGCAAAGTTTATCGGGTGTTCCCCATTATCGTTTGAGTTTAAGTGGAGACTATGTTTTCCGATTGTTGGTGTAAAGTAGGGCTCCCTACCAACTTGCGCGTTCATGTCCCTATTATGATTTTAATGTCACGCGGTGGGCATTCATCAAAAGCTTTCTCCAGCTTGTCATAGAAATCTTCCTTTTCATCGGCAGGTTTGTCACGATAATAATTATTACTTAATAATAATTATTTTCCTGACTTAATAAACCTTCACCTGGCCGCTTATTTTAATTGTTGAATCGCCGTATTTTGGATTTTTTCGATTGGCAACGTGATTGTTAAACTTCCGGCGGTACTTTTTGGATTCGCACCGTACGGGAAGCCGGTGCAAATTCGACTTGTCACTTTAGTGATAGTTCTGGATTTAAAAATGGGATAATCCCTTTGTTACAAATTGTTTTTAATACGATTTTAATCGCGAGCCGGGCGATGCACATTTTGCGAACGCTTCTTTCTGATGTGATCGGAACGCTGTTTCTAATGTGTTCGGTCGCCGCCATTGGGACCGATATTTGTCCGCGACATAACGGTGTTGTAAATTACCTATATAATCGCGACTGGCATATTGAAGAGCGTCGCGAGGGAGAGTTCTTATGACCTGGTACGGTCATTGCTGCTCATATTTGTGACGGATGGTTACTTGGCGTTCATTTCCTGATGAGGCGTGCTGACGGAAATCGTGTTTATCCGAGGGGCTCAACCAGAGCACTGGTGCTGATCTTGGACTCTACTCCCCGGCAGGGAGTCCTCAAACTCTGGTCTTCCTGGGGGTCTTTCCTGGTTCCCATCCTGGAGATTGCGTGAGAATATGGCCCGCGGTTCATTAACGCGCTATCTTCAAGTAAATTAAGAGTTCGTGTCAGTGTAGAAGTAATTAAATAAAGATCCATGGTCCGCAGGTACGATATTTCTTTCTGCTTAATTATGTTCCTGTCAAATTTTCAGAATCTGTTATTTTTTTGGGGATGTGAAACCCGGCCCCTCAAAAGGGCAACATTGTTATGTTCTTTATAAAAATATATTGGGATTTGGTTGTTTTGGAAATGAACTCTTTTATTAATTATTACAAGCAATAATTGTCAACCTGAAACACTCATTTACATTGAAAAATCTTCCGAGAAAAGATACTTGCCCCCAACGGGACTTGAACCCGTGTCCTTCCGATTGCCGGTCGAATGCTCTGACCACTGAGCTATGGGGGCTTATCAAATACCCGCCAAATAATTCAATATATACTAGTGTTTCATTCAACAATTACTGCTTGTTATATTTTTTCCACCTGAAAACAACCAACTTTATTTTTGCGAGGAAGACATTGTTAGTGTTAAATCCCTCGCTAGGTGGCGTCGAGACAAATTATGTCTGCATTTATTGGGGAAATACTTAAACTTGTTAAATATTAATTATTATTTTTTAATTTATAAACTAAGGTTAAGACAAGATTTTTTATGCATAGCACAAAGGGTAACAATTATTACAAGCAATAATTGTCAGCCTGAAACACTCATTTACATTGAAAAATCTTCCGAGAAAAGATACTTGCCCCCAACGGGACTTGAACCCGTGTCCTTCCGATTGCCGGTCGAATGCTCTGACCACTGAGCTATGGGGGCTTATCAAATACCCGCCAAATAATTCAATATATACTAGTGTTTCATTCAACAATTACTGCTTGTTATATTTTTTCCACCTGAAAACAAGTATCTTTTCTCGGAAGATTTTTCAATGTAAATGAGTGTTTCAGGCTGACAATTATTGCTTGTAATAATTGTTACCCTTTGTGCTATGCATAAAAAATCTTGTCTAAACGTTAGTTTATAAATTAAAAAATAATAATTAACTCTTTTATTACTTAAACCAATTAAACCTCACAAGTTGGAACCTGTATTCGTTTATTCCCACAATCCTGAAGAGATTCTCTCACTTTACCATTAAATAGAATAATCAGAAGGTCCATACTGATGATTACTGTTACAGGTTTGTCCTCTGTGGGTGCATGGTCATTTAGTATACTCAGGTTGAAGAAACTTCCCTTGACTCTGAGATGTGCTATTTGAGGGCTGAGTGCCTTAAAGTCCATGATGAGACGCTTAGCTCGTTTGCTTACCAGGAAGCCTGTTCCCTTTATGTGGTGCTTTTCATGACAGCTGTAATACATGCAGTGGTCTCCTTTTACAAATATCCCATTTCCCAGCCATCTAATTTCCTGCAGAGCCGTGATGTCTGCTTTATATTTATTAAGTTGATCTGTTAGTGTCTAGAAGGCGCCAAGTTGATAGAGTGTTAGAACATTGCAAGTGCAAATTTTTAAATCGTATGCCTTTTTACGTTTGCCGGGTCTGTTATCCTCATTCCATTCCGATGTCCGAGGCTTGTCTTGAGGTATAGTAACATTTTGTTTTTTTATGGGGTAGGGTTGTTAGCCCTACGCCCAACCCCCATCCTGGAGGACCAGGGTTTTCTATTGGGGTTTTTCTTCCCTGAGTTGGGTAGTTCCCGTTTTACGATTTACTACTTAGACAGAATTTACTACTTTACTTCATCTCCTCCAACATTTATAAGATAACTCTATTCAAAAGATTTACCCACCCTTCCAATCACCTATCTGTTTTAAATCTATTCAAATTAATATATATTTTACCTTAACCACTTGGACCCATTAGCTTGAAAACAAGCTACCTACAACACGGCCAGACATATATGTAATGACGTACGAGGCGTACCTGAGTTATTATATATTCTTGTAACTACGATATTCATTTGTATACCTTTACGCCTGTCTCGACACAGTGAGACAGGCATAAATAAAACCAATTTAAATAAATAAAAAATAAATAAATAAAGTTACTAAGAATATTTTTTATTAGTGTTGTTATTTATATCGTGCAGTTTTCATCTTAATATATAAAACAAAGTCGGGTTAGTTACACTATTTTATAACTCGAGATCGGCTGGACCGATTTTGATGATCTCTGATTTGTTGGATTTATCTCCGCTCCGGATAACAGAATAACTATTAAAACATCTTGAAAAAACAAAAAAACAAAAAAAAACTTTCTTCCTAAAATAGTGCACAGGTATATAATTTTACATACATGTTATTTTTATTTTATTTTTTCATAAATACGCTCATGGTAGCATCAATTAAACATATATCAAAATATCAATTGTGTTAGTACTCCCTCCCTAAACACTAGAAATTCTCAATTAGAGAGGTATTATTACCACCATTAAAAAATATTTGCATTACATGTACATAATTAAAAAAATAATTGTACTTATACCTAACTTTGTAAAATTGTAAAAATGAAATAAATAAATAAATAAATAAAAAAATAAAAATCTCAAAAATTGAAGAATTAAGAATTTTATGAAGAAAAAAAATTTTACGCACATTTTATATGGAACGAATTCCCATATTTTGAAAGAACTGCAGCAATATTGTGATAGGTATAATATTTAACTGTGCGTGAATTCCAAAAATTCAAAAATGTCAAATGTCAATGCGCTGATTGTTTTGCTTTTGTTCTTAATCATATAATGCTGCCCCTCTTTCTTACACACTAAATGTCAATAGTCGAAAATGAGACAAACGGTGAACGTATGTCTCTGCACCCCTCCAAAGGAAAAATACAGTAATAATGAATCTCATTTTTGAAATGAAACGCATTTTTTTACATAAGCTCCACTCAGGACCTAAGTCATCTTAGGGGATGCTGTGTGGAGGGTATTTTTAAGGAAGGGTAGGATAGGAAGGGAAGGAAAAAGGCATGAGGGGTGGGTAGGAATCTGGAGGTGAGTGTGTCCAAAACAAAACACGGACAGTTGTGCATCGATAATTGCTTCATTGTGTTATTTTTAACTTAATAAAAAAACTTAATTTAATTCAACAGTTATTGATTCTGAGGTGGTACGAAGTTCGTCGGGTCAGCTAGTTTTTAATAAAAGTTTTAATTCCTTTTTTTTAAGTTTTCCATGTATTTTTTTATTGTGTTTTGAATTCTTTGAAGCTGTTATTAAAGGAATATATTATTATATAAGTTATACAACAACTATACACGTTTTGTGATATTTATACGATTGGTACTATATGTAGATATGCATATTATTTGTAATTAAACTACAAATTATATATTGCTTATTTGATGGTAGCGATGAACGGTTTCGATAATATAGTTTCGTCATCCCTACATATCCCACATATGGCTAACTCCAGTATTTAAACTCCAAGGTATGTCCAAACGGTGTCGAGGACACCGAAAAAATGTTCAAAAAACTTGGCTAGTATTAATGTTATAATAGTTAATAATAAGTGCTGAATTTCTTTATTAAATTTATAGCGTGACTGGAAGCGCATTCAATAATTGAAAATATATATATTTTTTTGTTTTTATGTGGGTAATCAAAATCATCGTTCACCATATTGAAGTTATTTTTTCCTATGTCGGTAGGTAGGTACCTACTCAGTTTTTAGAAAATTATTTTCTTCGCCATGTGTGAAAATATATTTTTTATCACAGAGCCCATAAAATTAGTAGACTATAATAAATAAATTTTTAAGGTTTATCTATAATAAGGATTATACAATTACACACAATTCAGATATACATAACTTGCCCCCCATAACAGGTCTGAAATTCCAGGAAGCATGTCATCCATAGAGAATACATGTCCGGTTCGTGTTACTTGCATTGATATACAATTCATTAGAAGAGACCTCCACTGGTTGGAATTCAGGAACTGCTTAATTCAAAGCACAAGAAAAAACGACAAGCCTAAAAAAATCCGGAAGCAGGGCCAATTATTTCACACATTTGAACAAGTCATCAAATTTCGAAGTTGATTTTCAAGTTATATTCTAGTTCTATTTGAATATCATTATGAGCCAACAGCTTCAAAATAAATTCATATTAGAAGTAAACTTGAATATGGAAGCACTATCTTTTGACGACCTCCGTAGTCCAGTGGGTAAGACTCTCGACTCACAATCCGGAGGTCGCGGGTTCGAGCCCGGCATGCGCAAATAAATTTTATTTGATTAATTTGTGTTATTTCACAATTAATTCATTTAAAATAATATATAGTATATTTGCGGCATGTTCCAGAGTGGAAGATACTATCAGTATCGCCCTGGTGTAAGACCACCATTCAGAATCGAAACGTTGCTTGAAAATGGCTTTAGCCGTGTTTGGCGACCAGATCTGAATAGCCAGGTACTTCCCAACCTTCCTCTTCCCCACCTCCCTCCCCTCCCCACTACCTTCAGCCTCACAACATACCCCAATTGGGGATGCCATAGTCTCACTGGCTCCAGACGGGAGCAGTTGAGATTCTTGTGCGGTATTAACTGTAAAAAAAAAAAAAATCTGGAATCCACATTACTGCAATTATGAAAACATTGTAGAATCAGTTAAAAAAAATTACTTAGACTGTTTATCCTCCAAATGTGGACTACATGACCATCTCAGATCATACGACGTACGTTGTGATTACTTCAAGATTGATACACTTAAAACTAGAAGGCAATTGCCTGATCTAATATGTTTACATGAAATTATTCACAGCCACCTTGATACTACATTATGTCTTAGCAGTATTGAATTAAATGAATACATTTAAAAATAATATCGCATACTTTAGCCCTCTGACCCAGATGTGTCGACTATATAACAAGATAGAGTGTGCTGAAGTGGATATTTTCGTTGATTTTTATTTTATTTTTATTTTCGTACGGGTTCAAAAAAAAAATTCTGTTCGCTGTTAAAAAAAAAAAAAAACTAACTAATTATATTGTGTGAATTGTCTCTCTATACATGCTTCGCGTATTTCTTATGTCTCTTACCACTCATTGTAATGTGTCACCCGAGTGACCTTGTATATAATTCTGTATTTTTATTTGTGATGTTTTTGTTTTTGTAATTGTATGTATCTATATTTAATTGTATGTATTTGTAGATTTTTACAAATGTGAAATAACTGAGTTTTATAACTGGATAGTTTTCACGTAAATTTAAACATCTGTAAAACCCAGTATAAATAAATACATGACTTTAACAAAACTTGGAAATAATTTTATGAATTACTAAAATTCTGTGAAACGATCCGTCCATGATAATTTTATGTACAGTTGCCGGTAAGAAAAGATTCACCGTAGTACACACATTTTATGTTTATAAATTTTTTATTTTAAAAGAAAGACAAACATTCCCGGGTTACGAATAACCCAACAATATTTGAAAATCTCCTATTACCACCACAGTAAGCCGAAAATGTTGTTTGAGTAGTGATGGAGGACTTAGCCAGCCGAGGAATCGAACACGGAACGCCTGGGTGGGACTCAAACGCGATGACTACTCCACCACTGACCCGCCAAATATAATAAATATATTTCACTCATATTGACCACTCCGATAATGCTGTAGGTTTTAAAAATAATTTTCTCATAAAGAATACAAAAATTGTAAATATTAATAACATATTAATACAAAACATTAGAAGTCATGTCAATAAAACAACTTTATGCCAAATCTGCTCTGCTACATTTCCTCTAAAATAAACTCCATATTCCAATCCAACCAAAAACAATAATATAAACCAGGTCCCTAACAAATATAACCCTGAACAAATCGATAACACACACCACTCACGGACAAAGACATTTTCAGTATTATGCAACCAAACTTTTTAATTATATGCCAGTTACTCTTATGGCAAGGTACTGTTTAATGTACAATTTATTTTATGTACTGGCAATTTTGAATGCTGGTCACACCGGAAAGACTAGATGTAGTTCAAAAAGCTACCGCAAAATCATTCCGTCTCGATTTGTCCTGGTGTGTACAGCTATCAGATTTAGCCCCGCAACTTTCTGATATTAATATTGTTTCGCGATTGTGTTTGACTATTACAACAAAAAGAGAATCTATTAAAACCTTCTAATCATTGATTTAACTCCCGTGACACATGTGAAAGTGTTGACTTGATAAGATTAACACCTTCTATATTGGTGACCCCGACGTGATACTCCATATTGGTGATCCGATTTTTTTTAAATCAAGCACGTACAGAACCAGCCAGATATTTTGGACGGAATCCTTGGAAAAAAAATAGTCCCTTTTCATTTTTAGTAATGAAAAATCATCCATCCATCCAAGTAAAATATTTTTAAAAAACAAAAGACAGTTGAATTTATCACGAGATACGTATTTACCATTACGTAGCTCGCATTTCGCATCTTTGTAAATCAATGATATACTCGTATTATATCCACTAATGCATTTTAAAATGTTCATGTCATCAAAAAAGAATTAAGTGCGTTTCAAAACATTTT
Source organism: Limnephilus rhombicus (assembly GCA_929108145.2). Classification (NCBI taxonomy): domain Eukaryota; kingdom Metazoa; phylum Arthropoda; class Insecta; order Trichoptera; family Limnephilidae; genus Limnephilus; species Limnephilus rhombicus. The sequence continues at coordinate 12,213,436 of OV815292.1, read as the reverse complement.
CAGACATACGTGCGTCGCCATTGATCCAGAAAAACTGCCGACTTCAACTGCCGACCGCGCAGTTCACATACAAAATACGCACATCAGACTCCCAGAATCCTGCAAAAGAATCACCAGCTCCACATCGCATTCTCCAGGATCATACCATTGCAGTCAAGACCACATCAAATCAAGATCATCCGAGTCGTAAATTTAAAAAAAAAATCAAACAAACAAAAACAAAAAAAAAACTCCAAAACAACTCCTAACTGCAAATACATCTACAAACATTCACAAAAAACATATCACAGTCTGAATCAAAAATCAAGATACTCACTTTCTACAAAATACTTTAATCCCTAATCAAACTTAACCAAACTATATAATAAATAAACATGTCTTTCAAGAATTTACCAACTATTCATAATATGTACATATATATATATATATATATATATATATATATATATATATATATATATATATATATATATATATATATACATAACACCGTCTATTTGGCGACCAGCATGGGCAAATATGCATCTAAAGTGGCGACCACCGACATTTGGCGACCGATATACGGTCGCCACTTTATTTTTCGAAATTTTTACACAGTTCATAGTACATGTCGTCACAAGCATTTTGGCAAAAATTGTCCTGGTAGCCAAATTGGGCGTGAAGTGGATGATTTCGAATATTAAAGTTCCGCCATCTGTCGCTACGCAGCTAGGCGCTAGGTGATATACACGGCCATGTATACTACCATTCATCCTACCGACATTTAGGCGACCGGTGTGACATAACATGCCGCCTTTCATTCCTAGCATTTACCCGCCACCGAGGCGTTGGCAAATGTGTTGGGAAACAACGTTGCCGGTTAATTCCAACTCCCGTACAAGAGTTGAGGTGCACGTGGCGGTGGCGTGTTTTGCGACGTTGCCGCCGCGCTTATTTAGCCTCGGTTGCCTCGAATGTTTTGCCTTTTAAAATTTTATCGTGATCAATCGTATTATCGTATACCGAGCATTAACGTACATGTGATTTGGAGTGTAGGTATTTGGCGACCGACCATTTTAGTGTCTTAATTACAATACATTATTGATTACGGTTGACTCAATGAAACGGAACAAAATAATTGCAAGAATAACAGAAATGCAATATCAAGATGATTCTTTGGAGTCATACCTACCTATGACATAGAATTCGGATAATCTGAGGTACTTGCCTTCAATTAATAATTCTTCTTTTCGGTCATTTATACGGTCAAATTTACTTCTTTAAAATTCCCGATTCTTATTTTACAGGAGTTCACTTACTCTGACGGTGATGGTGGGATACGACCCAAATCCCATGTGTGAAACAAAAGGCGAGCTCACCAATTAATTTTAATCGAAAAAATAAAAATATTGCATGGATGATTCATCTAATCAAAACGACCCACGAACATTGTTTCCACAAAACTTCAACGTGTTGACCAAATCGAAGAAGAAAATTGATATAGAAATAACGAAAAATAAATTCAGTGCGCAGATCACATGCCGTAGAAATGAAACCTTCAGAAAACTAAAGTAGGCAAGAGTGGGTAGGCTACGAAGCGCCACACAAAGAAGAGACCGATTATTCTATCTTAGGGGCATACATTAATTGAGCTCAAAATGGGGGGTGGGGGTCCAGTAAAATCTCACCAAATCTTGAACAGTTTTTCAGCATATTGTCGCGATCATATTTACCACAACGGGGGGGGGGGGGGCGTAACGGGATAGCATTGGGCGGGACGGGATAGGGTGGGACCCCAGATACACAACTGATGTCTCGTGAGGGGAGAGGGGGGGGGGGGCACCAAATCTCACCAAAGGGGGGGGGGGGGGTTAAATTGGAAAATTAACTGCTCACGTTATTAATGTATGCCCCCTTATTCTCTCGCAGTCTAAATCCTATAGATGTATGTGTTTGCCTCTTTTTAGTGTCGCTAATTTTCGTTTCATCGAGTGTCAAATCACAATGGTGTTAAAGATGTTTTTACTTCAAAATAGTACTGCCAGATTTTTGTTTTTATTTCGAAAAGGACTTAGGACAGGTGGTTTTAAAAATTTGTAGGAGTCATCAAAAATTAAAAATTTTAAGTTAATTTTCACGTTCTGTGTAAGTTCTATTCAAGTTCTGTTGTTATAACAATGAACTTGAATACAACTTGCACAGATTGTGAAAATTAACTTCAAATATTTGAAGAATCTGTCATTTTTTTTAACAACCCGTTAATTATAATTTTAATTGTTCGAGGCGTGTTTTCAGAAACATTGTATTCGAGGAAACAACATCGAAAACAATGCGACTAAATTTAATATAAATGTTTTTGTTTTTTACTTTAGTTTCACACAGGAGGCCCTGAAGAAAATAATTACCTCAGGGCCTATGTCATCTTTGTGGACGCTGCGTATAGGAAAGGAAGGGGAGGAAGCTATGGGAAGGAAAAGGATTTTAGGGGTGGGTAAGAATCTAGGGTTCAGTTTGTCAAGGAGTGACGGACGTATGAATCCATCCCTCCCACTGCGGTGCAAGGCAATGTTCCGAGAGAGTGCGGCTGGAGAAGTTAAAGGGACTTCCTTAACCACTCTCACCCGATCCGACCTGTCATGCTGCTGGTTGGCAGACGCATTCGCCACCAAGACCCGAACAAACCACACCCCATGAATCATTAGATGACTAAGTCGTAGGTGAAAATATTGAAATGAACCAGAACCCACCACATCAAATGCATCACAACCATTTAAAAGTTTCTTAAATACTTATCAGACAGTCGCGAGTAAACATTCTACAGTAAAAAATTTCAGAGTGTGCAATTCACACGCGGTAGAAGTGAAACCTCCAGAAAAACTAAAGTAGACAAGAGCGGGAAGGCTACGAAGAAGTGCACAAAGAGGAGACCGATTATACTCTCTCATTCTCTTGCAGGCTAAATTCTATAGGTGTATGTGTTTGACTCCTTTTATTGTCGCTATTTTTCGTTTCATCGAGTTTCAAATCCAAAACGGTGCTAAAGAAGTTTTCACTTCAAAATACAAATGTGCAGTTCACATGCAGTAGAAGTGAAACCTCAGAAAACTCTAGACAAGGGTGGGGAGACGACAACGAAGCACCGCGCGAAGAGGAGACTGAATAGCTACGAAGCACCGTACAAAGAAGAGACCGATTAGTCTATCGCATTCTCTTGCAGGCTTAATCCTATGGATGTATGTCTTTATCTCTTTTTAATGTTGCTATTTTTCGTTTTATCGAATTTCAAATCACAACGGTGCTAAAGAAGTTTACACGTACTCGAGTTTAATCTATGTACCTACATCATCTCTAAATATTTAAATTTTTAAAATTAGTAAGATATACATAATAAAAAAATGCTCGTACATCTATGGAATTTAGCCAACGAGAGAATAAGAGTATAATCGGTCTCCTCTTTGTGCGGTGCTTCGTAGCCACTCCTCCCACTGTATTCTAATTTATTTTCTGAAGGTTTCACTTTTAATTGCGTACTCGGATTTTTTAAAATTGTTTCGGATACCTATTTAGCTACCTTTTATTATATTTTTTTAATTCTTTTTAAACGTTTTATATCTTTTCATGTACATAAGAAGATGAACATTCATTATAAGTGATAATTAAATCCTTTTTTTACTTTGGTAGAAAGCAGTCACTTTGTGGTTTGACAAAGATATTAATTGAAATAAAACAATCACTTAGTTTGTAACCACGATTCATCCATTAACCTTTTTTATACCGACCGGTTTCGCTTAACCTGCGCATCAGCGTTATTTCATTATATCTACTTTATCGCATTGAAACCAAGCTCACGCACACTAACGAAATTCAAAACAATAAGCGCACACAAACTTAGCTGTTGCCGGCCGAATTCCCTATCAAGATTCCCTTCACCTCACCCACACAGCTGTTATCCCGCGCCGATCGGCTTGCTTGCCCCCCGTGCGACTAGCCCCACCGCTTCCCTTACCCCGCGGACTCCTGTTCATACAAAAGTCACGTGGAATCTGCGTGCAATCGAAATCAATTTAAAAAAATAGGTTGTCGTTGAAAATTTAGTTGGATCTTTGCAGAAATTATTTTAACATAGCTATCCTATCAATTTGACTTAAAAAAATTGGACGGAGGATTTTTCCGGAGCGATATTTTTGACTGATATCAAAAAAGCATGTACCAAAAGAAAAAAAATGTTGGATCTTTTGATTAAATAAAGCTAACACCAATATAAAGACACTTCGTGATCAAAAATTGGAGGGAGGAATTTTCCCGGCAAGAATAGAAATAAAAAAACAAATCTCTTTTTAAAAACACACTTTCCCAACAATAATATTGTTGAATTTCTATTTAATCAGGTGGATATTAATTACCTAATACTAACAAGATGTGAAGAGTTTTCGAAAGAAATACTTTTCTAGCGGGAGTTATAATTTTTTTTTCAGTTTTTGCTAAAAATAACTAGGTAACTTCCCGTTAAATATTTTGTTGGATCTTTTGTCATTCGTCATCCCTAAATGATACTCCACGTGACTGCAAAGGTTTCATCGACGGAGGAATTTTTGCGTACCTCAAACTCTTTATTGATTTGCCTACTACCTACCCAAGCAATAGGCCACTTGCATGGATTTCATAACGACTTTGAAAAAATCGTGTGGATAGATATTTTTACCAAGATTACGAAAATGTTAGTAAAATTTTTTAGAAATGTACAGTTTTTTTAAATTTATTTTTAAATAAATAAATCCATTATTTAGGCCCGTGACGTCACTACATGAAAATGTCCCATCGCCGAAAATGTTAATTATTATTTTTAATTTATAAACTAACGTTTAGACAAGATTTTTATGCATAGCACAAAGGGTAACAATTATTATAAGCAATAATTATCAGCCTTAAACACTCATCAACATTGAAAAATCTTCCGAGAAAAGATACTTGCCGCCAACGCCGTTGGCGGCAAGTATCTTTTCCTGGAAGATTTTTCAATGTTGATGAGTGTTTCAGGCTGATAATTATTGCTTATAATAATTGCCGAAAATGTTCCTATTAATTTTATAAAATTCCACACTGATTTATTTTTTTTATATGGCAGCACTTTGATTTCAGGCGAATTTTTGAATTTGACATTTAACGTTCAGTAGAATTATTGTTTGTTCTCTGCGAACTTATCATTTGATTTCTTTTTGACATATGTTATGAAGAGAACCCCGTTCATTTTACGATGTCTGCACGTGTTTAGAGGTATAATGGTAGTGGTGCTGATCTTAACAAAATCAAATTTTATAATATTCTTCTTATTATTATAATTTACAAGTACAAGTATATTTCATTGGATTTAGTAATATAGACGTTGAACATTATAATGATTTATGATCAATAAGATGGATCAAGGAAAAAAAATATTTATGAGATATAATATTTTTGGAATGCCTCGCTATTCTCCTGTGCCCTTTCTTGTGGAACATGATCTTTTTTTTAAATGATTTTCTGCTATGTAATTATCGTTTTTTCGCACCCATAAAATTATGTCCCGTCTTTCCGGTTTATAAAAAATGGTCTGATTTTTCGGATTGAAATTTTCAAAAAATCGCCAGGGTTTCAAAAATACGATTTAAAAAAAATGCCGAATGTCTTAGAATATTTACCTAAACCGGATTTTTTTTTTAAATGCGATGCAAGTGGCCTATCCGCAAAATAATTATTTGTTCTTTGTAGCATTTTGATCTCGACGGACAGTGCAATTAGTGCAAAAAAGGGGGTCGCGATCGGAATTATTTCGGTAGCCCCAATTTTTTTATATGTTTTATACACTCATCTCCTGATGAAAAATCTGAGTTTTCGACCTTCGGTCACTTGAGCTTTCGCCGCCGTTTTGAAAAAACCTGCCGAAATCGCGCCAAAATCTAGTTTTTCTCAAATATTTCGTTCTCAATGAAAATTTTGGCTAAGGTAACTTCACAAGTTTTGTAGAACATAAAATTATCTACAATTTTTATTAAAAAAAATGTCTTCTACCTCTAATAAGTATTGAGATACACAGCCGTAAAAATGTGTATAAGTTTATAAAAACAAGTAAATTGCACGACTTGGTTTGGTTTTCTGTACGTACCTCTTTTTCAGTACAGTTTTGTAGAGAATAAAATTTCTAAAACGATTTTTATGTTTTTTGTATTGTTTTTACTGATTTAAAGTATGAATAAACAAATATCGGTAGGTGAAAACATAAAAATTTATCACGATATTACCACGTCTTTAATATAGAAATAACGAAAAATAAATACAGTGCGTAGTTCACATGCCGTAGAAATGAAACCTTCAAAAAACTAAAGTAGGCAAGAGTGGGTTGGCTACGAAGCACCGCACAAAGAGAAGCCCGATTATTATCTCATTCTCTCGCAGTCCTGTAGATGTATGCTTTTGCCTCTTTTTAGTGTCGCTATTTTTAGTTTCATCGAGTTTCAAATCACAACGGTACTAGGCGATTTGCAGGTGCTAGAAGTTTACACTTCAAAGTACAAGTGTGCAGTTCACACGCGGTAGAAGTGAAACCTCAGAAAACTAAAGTAGACAAGAGCGAAGAAGCTACGAAGCACCGCACGAAGGGGAGATCGAATAGCTACGAATCACCGCACAATGAGGAGACCGATTAGTCTATCTAATCTCTTATACTTATCACTCAGAAGTGATAAGTAAATAAGTACTTTTTTTCATTTTTTTATTTTTTCATTCATAGTGTAATAATAAATTTTGTTAATTATTTTAAGTTTTAGATACTTACTTACTAGCGACTTGAAATTCAAATGAAACAGAAATGCGTCACGAAAATTTATTATTATTTTAATATAATAGTTAATTAGTTCTAATATAATAGGTACGGTAAATCCTCACTCTCACTCAAGGCTCCCATAGTCCAGCGGCGTAAAGCGCCTCACGAATTTAGTGGCCAGACAATTCAGACCGCGTGGGTTCGAGTCTTATAAAATAAAATAAAAAACGTTTTAATTTTTGCAAAATTAATATTCAATCTTCAAACCACACAAAATGAAAATGAACCACACCAAGAAGAAACCATAATTATTAATATGATGACCCAATGTATAGCAAAAGTTGCACCAGAATTCGACGTCAAAAATATATATAAAATCATCCTTCACTAACTAACTAACCATAACACCGTTTCTCCGCAGGGGTAGGCAGAGAGGACGGGCCGCCAAACAACTCGGTCTTGGCACACACTCCTTGCCTCGTTCACATTCATACATCGTCTCACACATCCTCTTCTATTATTTTGACTCTTGATGCAGCCCGAATCAAGTATCTGATTCACTTGGTCTTGCCATTTTTTATATTAGCTCCACTCAGAAGGCCATGAGAAAAATAATTTCCCTCAGGCCCTATGTCATCTTAGGGGATGCAGTGAGGAGGGTCTTTCAACATCATTTTACAACTCATCGTATTTCTACGTAATGTGTTTATTTATTAAATTGATAAAATTGAGCACAATCTTTAAATTAAATTATAATTAATTATCAATCTAACAATTAACAATGTATTACGGCCAAATAAACGCATTGTTCCCACCCGCCAGTTACGGCGGGTACCCGCTAGGAGCGAGGAACCGAGGTAGGTACAATGCCAAACCGCGCGCCAGAGCTAAGCGCCCCGTAATTTGAATGATGCTCGTAGTAAAAAATCCCAAAACGTCAGAAACATGCATGTCACTAAAAATCGGCTGATCGCGTGCCGCATGGCCGACCCGAAGAGCTTCGGCATTCTTCGGAAATATTCCGAAGCTTTGGTTCCAGCGGTAGTAAGGTTTGAACAAGATAATATTAAGTAATAACATTTCTCTTCTAAAATGTAACCATTAGTCAAAGGGTCAGCTATGCGTCTCGTGTGACATTATCTTGTTCGAGCCCTTGGGATGTACCTTTTTGACATTATTATTTGTTTGTCACCCATTGATCAAAGTTGTCACGACAGTAAATGGCGATATTGGCGATCCACGCCGCAGAGTGTTTCTTGTGTGTTAATTATTATTATTGGATTATTGCGTTATTATTATTATCTTTGGAAGGTTGAGTATTTTTAAATGGATATCACACCCACCCTTTCCACTAATCTTCCAATAGATGTAATATCAATAGTAATGGAGTGTAAAATGCTTCTAAAAATATTGATACCAGAATAATTCTATAATAATTGGATAATTACTAGAGCGCCGTTTTAGTTATGTTGCGTTGTACAATTTATTATGAGTTCCTAGGCTATATGTATTTTTATTATTTGAATTTACAAACAGATACATAAAACATACCTACTTACCTGGCAGGTCAATTGACTATATTAAACTCTAGACATCAGCATGTTTTTACATCGCACGATATTTTTACTATTACAGTTACATGATATTTTTAGATACTTAGCAAGTAATGTAAAATTATGCATGATGTCTAGATTTTTTTTTAAATATAATATCAACCTTTCGTTTTTTATGAATGGCTTGGTGAACCACCTATAACTTGAGGCACCGGCCGCGCCTGGTAGGAATCAGAGGTTTAGTATATCCAGGAGTGACGGACGTATGAGTCCATCCCTCCAATAGCTGTGCAAAGCGATGGGTCGAGAGAGTCCTGCTGAAAAGGTCGAAAGGCCTCCCTCAACCAGTCTCTCTCCGCCATGCAGTAGGTGGGCAGGCGCATCCGCTGCCAAGACCTCACCCAATGAGTTCGGGCACCCCTGCTAAGTACCAAACGTAGTGAACCACTTGGGGGTGACCTATGGCAGAGGTGTTGGTTATCCAATAAATGGTTCCCGGGGCGGCGGTACTCATACCCGCCTCCCAAATTGAAATGCCACACGTCTTCTCGTTCATTCGCTCTACAATCCATCCGAGCGTTCCTTTCGTAATTTTACTCATTACGTTTACATTGGCCTTGCATTCTTCGCGGATCTCAACGTTTCTCCCAAGATCGTACATGGTTTTACCATACTCACGCCTCAGGAATCGCAATTCTACAGCATTCAGCCTACTTTCCTTCCTTTGCTTCCTTCCTCTTCCTTCCTCTACCAGTTCCATGCCTCACAGCCATACATGGGGGTAGGTTCCAGCACTCTATTATGGATAGCTGGCTTCGCTTCTTTGGACAGTTTTTTTGTTGGCGCCACTAGCGTTCTATCCTCCGTTAATGGAGTTACCTACATTTAACCTTGTTTCACATATCTCTATCAGCCTTCCCATCTACCGTAAACACACTTCCCAAATATACTTCACAATACATACTTCAAAAACTTATCCACCTGCTCCAAGTATTCATCATTCACAACTAAGTTTCACATTGTTTTTGTATCAAACACCACGATTTTAGACTTACTTACATTCATCATTAACTCATTCTTCATACATATTAAATTATCTGTCTAGGTACATTTAAATTAAATATCTAAGCATAGTTTTCTATGTTTTCATATTGTTTAATCGAAAAAAATCCCAAGCATTTGGGGCATGGCAAATAATCATTAAATGAGGAATGGTATTTTCTTGTAATGGGTTTTTTGTATTCCTGATAATTTTGTACATAATCTCCCGTTTTATGCAATTTAGCAGAAGACCTTTTCTTTCCTTGCCATTCATTATTGTCAGGATATTTTGAATTTCACATTCTATCTCGTGGTTTCTGAAAATATGCCTCGAGTCCTTTTCGAAATAAAAACAAAAATCCGGCATTCGACCTTTTTTGAAGTGAAAACTTTTGTAGCACCGTTGTGATTTGAAACTCGATGAAACTAAAAATAGCGACACTAAAAAGAGGCTAAAACATACATCTATAGGACTACAAGAGAATAAGATAATAATCGGGCTTCTCTTTGTGCGGTGCTTCGTAGCCTATCCACTCTTGTCTACTTTCGTTTTCTGAAGGTTTCATTTTTACGGCGTGTGAACTGCGCCCTGTATTTTTTTTTGTTATTTCTTTATCAATTTTCTTCTTGGATTTGGTCAATACGTTAAAGTTTTGTGGAAACGACGAACGAAGGTCGTTTTCAGAATGGGGGTGAGGTTTGTCTAGGTCTTGGAGGCGGATGACCGGGACACACTGAACCCCAGATTCCTACCCACCCTTTAAACCCCTTTCCTTAAAATAATTTTCCTCTCCTTCCTTTCCTTCAAAAGCTCTCCGCACAACATACCCTAAGATGAATAATTTCCCTCAGGATCTTCTGTGTGGAGCTCATGTAAAAAAAAAAGAAAAAAAAAGTACGAGATTTTAAATTAGTGACTGATTATTTGTAACCCAATAATGATTGTCTTTCTTAAAAAAAAATTGTGCCTTTATTGCACTTGTCAATTGCTACCTATCGCAATAAGGAGCCAATTTTATGCATCCCAAATAATTATTGGTAACTAAAATAACCTAGTTCCTGTTCACTCTATATATTTTTTTTTCATTAGCTCCACACTGCAGGCCCTGAGGAAAAAAATTTCCCTCAAGGCCTATGTCATCTTTGGGGATGTTGTGTGGAGGGTATTTTTGGGGAAAGGAAGGAGAGGAAGTTTTGGGAAAGAAAAAAGTATGAATGGTAGTTAGGAATCTGGGGGTCAATGTGTCCAGGAGTGACAGACATATGAATCCATCCCTCCCACTGTGATATAAGGCGTGGATCGAGAGTCCGGTTGGAGAGATGAAAAGGTCTCCCTCAACCAGTCTCTCCTGATCCGGCCCGCCATGTAGTAGGTGGGCAAATGCATAGGTTGCCAAGACCTAGACACAGCTCACCCCGTGAACCCGGGCACCCCCGCTAAGACACCAAACATATCTAACCACTTGGTGTGACCTATGGCAGGGCTGTTAGTTATCTTGTAAATGGTTCCCGGGGCGGCGGTACCCACACCTGCCTCCCAAATTTTTAATTTGATTGTTGTTTTTCCTCCCAAATATAAAATGATATAATAACAGTCTACCGTTTTGACTTCTTGGGATTCTGTTTTGGTTTCCTTCAAAATAATATTTATGTAACCAATCATTATGTACCTACGATAGATAGACCGTTGGCAAATCGAGAACGAATTAAAAGGATTCTGAAAGCATCGTAATTTAAACGTACTGCATACAGGAATATACGGAGGTCGTCAAATGTTCGTAATGAACGGACGCCCTAAATATGGAATGAAGTGTGATATACGTACGATATACGCGGTTGCCAAAACGGCGGCAATATGAAAGGACGCCCAAAAGACTCTAAAGTATACGTACCTATCAAAAATTTGAATACCCTCAAAACACAATTTCTGGATAATTCTTTTACTATCACTCTTTTGTCAACCTAAAAACATGTGAACATTCACCGCAATTTTATTTAAAAACCTACCGTAAGCAGTGGTAGCCAAAAGGATGCGAAGTGAAAGGACGCCAAATCTGTAGCGGGATGTATATATATATATATATATATATATATATATATATATATATATATATTTTATTTTTTTCTTATAAATAATTTATGTACAATTACCATTAAACTGTAAAAAAGAAGATAAAAAACTAACTTTCTACTACAACACATAAATACCTGTACTTGTCACGCTTAATCATAAACATGTAAACACCTCAGCATAGGCTCTCCTAGTGAGGTGTTCACGAAACATACAATATTACCAACCAACAGTTTCACCTTCTCAAACCTACCTTACACCCAACATAAAGAAATTTAATATTAATATTATGTAAAAAAAAAAATTCATAATATATTATGTAAAAATGTTTATAATAAGGTAAAAACTGTAATATATATAGAAATAAATAAATAAATAAAAATAAATATCATTACTATTTTTTATTTTTTTTAGTTGTTCGATACTAAAATATGGGTGTCTGATCAAAATTTAAAAAAGCTGTAGCTATTCAAAATCGAGGACTTACTTCTGTAACTCCGTTTCATTGAACTCTATAACACTTGCTTTGGCAAATCGGTCTTCATAGTCGGGGGGTAAGGCTTACGACTAGCATTTCAAAGGTCGAGGATTCAAATCCCCATGTGCGCAATTAAATTTTCTTTGATTGATTTGCGTTATTTCATAATTTAATAATTTAAAATAATTATAAGGTATATTTGCGGCACGTTTGAGAGTGGAAGACACTGTCAGTATAGTCCGGGTGCAAGATCACCATTTATTGTATTTGGTGACCAGATCTAAACAGCCAACAACCCCACAATTCCTCTGTCAGAATTTCCTTCCTCTCCCCACTACTATCCGCCTTAGATGCCGTAGTCTCACTTGCTCCAAGCGGTTGGAAGCAGTTGGGACCCTTTTGTGCGGTATTCACTTAAAAAAAAACAAGTTTTATTTGATAGTCCATGCAGTATGGTCGTGACCTCTTGGGACTGGCTGCGGTATTTAAAAAAAAAAAAAAAAATTAAAAATTAAAAAATAATATAATTCCAAATTGGAAGTGTCTCTGGAAGTGTGAAGAAAATTTTCTGATAAGCCGTAAAGTACTTACCTATATAATCATATACTAATTTTGAATATTTTATGTCTTTTCAAAAATGCGACTGATTTGTCGGGAATTCAGACTATCAAGTATCTGATTCACTTGGTCTTGCTTTGTCTTCCTTGGATGTTCCCGACTTCTTCTGCCATTCGCATTTGCGTCAAATATTCTCCTAATACTCATTTCCTCGTTCGTTTGCTCTATATTACGCTTACATCAATCAGCCTTGCATGGATCTCCACATTTCTCACACGATCACACATGGGGACTCAGGAATCTCATTTCTACAGCTTTCAGTCTACTATCATCGTTCCTTTGCCAGTTTCGTGCCTCACTGCCATATATCATTGCAGGCACCAGGGCAGTTTTTTGTTGCCCCCAATGACGTTCAGTCCTCCATTAATGGAACACTTAAATAATAATTGATATTTAATAAAACATCACGGGACACTAGTGTGTTTTTAATGCGTCGTTAATTAAAAAAAAAAATAGTGCATATTGCTCTAGTAATAAGTAATAAAATTAATTAAGCAACAAATTACCGGACTTTTAGCATGACCGTTAATTCGGTCCAGCATTTGGATTTATTCGAATAATTTGCGCGTTATTTTCCGAAATTGCAACTTTATACCGTCATTCCGCGCGCTCATTTAGTCAGGTGAAGAGCTTTTTAATTATTAAATCATTCTGATTGTTTTCACGAAATCACCGTGCTTTCAAATAATTGTAAAAACAGTATTTGTTAAATAAATAATGATCAGTTAACGAGTTTATAATTAACCCCTCAGGCTAATTTGTTCGCTTTTGGGAATAACTCATTTAGATTTCATAGACATCGTTGTGCAGCCCTTATTATCATGGTGAGAAATGTGATCTAAAACGTTAAGAAGAAAAAAACTTTCTTTATATGCAAATCTTAAAGTTAAATACAATACATAAAATGAATGCCTTTACGAAACCAAATTTTCCGATCGCAATTTGAAAACAGATTTTTTTTATATTTGTAATTTTAAAAAAAATATATTTTTACATAAAACCACAAAAAACGACGTGATGATAATTTTTTTTTTCGTTATCAGTAATTTTAGTAAAAAAGAAACGTAAGAGAAGCCATTTTTAAAACTTGTTTATGTTTGCATGAAAAAATGTTATATTTCTAAATAAAGTAAAATTTGAAAGTGTATTTCATCACCTCTTTAAAGCTGCGTTTTGGTTTTGGATACGTTTAGAAATATTTAATTAATTCGAAGTTAAAGTCATTTCAAGCAATGTTTTAATTCTAAATTAAGTCTTTCATTCAAAGTAGTATCTTCCATTCAGGAAGGTGCCGCAAACCTGTTTATAATAAAGAAGATTGTGTGTAGCGGGCGGGTGGTGTGGATTTGATTTTGATACAAATCTGCAGTTTTAATAACAATAATAATATGACTTCATTGTAAAAAAATTGCAACAATAACTTCTTCTTTCGTGTGTTGGTGGGTCAGAGGGGGACAGCTCGGTGTGTCTACAATTTCGCAATACTCGCAGTATTTCCTACGTTTGTAATATTTATAGTCCCATTGTCGTTTTTTACACGATGCAATGCCGCCTCATGGAGCCTCAAGAATGAGTTTTTTTTGCTTTTTTAAATTTATATTTGTGTTAACTAACCTATTATTTGCATTTTGTTTTTCCTGTTAAGTAAGCATTGGCATACTGCTTGCTAATAACGTATGCAGGGACTCTGGAGGTCTAGAATCGTTCAAAATAAATAAATTTAACTTCGTTTAATTAAAAAAAAAATGGAATCTTGCGAGAGCCTTGAAGGAGTAGCCATCTGTTACTTATACCAGGGCGGGAGAGTGAGGCCCATTGTTGTAGGTACTTGAACTCTAGGAACTCTTGTGAGAAAAACCTTATTAAGTCCTAGGTACATAGTTTCATCGTAATGTATTACTTTGCAATAATTTCTAGTAAGTAGTTGCATTTCTGCTTGTATTTGTACATGCTTTCATCTTGTCACAAACGTTTTCATTAGATAGTTTCTCGCTAAGATAACACCATTACAACAGTTTGCAGTGAAGTGAATGCCTGCGATAATATGCATTCCCTCTTCTTCGCAGAAACCGTACTGGAGAGTGGGGACTCGAGAGTGGAAAGTGGAGGCCTGGAGTTGAGCAACTGAGAGGAACTTGTGTACGTGAAGCCAGTAATGCACAAAGGACCGCATCACAACATTCTTTGGTCACAAATATTTGTAAGAACGGAGCGTGAGGTATTTGGGGTAGGAAAGATAAGGGAAGGTTTAATATTGGTTCACCTTTCTTGCTGTCTATGTTCGTCCCAAATTTGTTTTCCTACCATGTTAGTTTTAATGCTTAACACGGCGATGAACACTTAAATTGGTAAGACTTTGCCGCGCAGGTATATATTGTTGCTGCTACTTCAATATTAGTAACAAAAACGGTTTTTATGTATTAATTCTTGCTGTTAGTTAATCCACTAGCTACCTAACATAGCGGCGATTATATAATAACATATTGTGTCCAAAATTATCACTGGGCCTATAACAAAAAAACAAACATTTGGTGCATTGAAAGAGACCACAAGATTTATTAATGATTTTTTTGCGTTTGGGATATTACCCCTGGCTACAGTCATTTATTTATATCTTGGGCGTTTAGCCCAGTCAGTGGGGGATAAAAAGGCCTTTAGCTTGCCAAAGATTGTGTAGTAGCGATTTTGATATATGTTGTTTAGATTGGGACTCTAAAGAAAGAAAAAAGTTTTCGACCTTGGGGGGGTCGAGCTCGAGCCGCCATCTTGGATTAAAGGTGCCAAAATTTAGCTTTTTCAAAATAATTCCTCAACGGTTGATTTTACAACAAAAATGTTAATGGAAAATTTGAAGAAGACTAAATTACGTACATTTTTTGTTTGATTTTTTTTTTATTTATCTAATATATAATGACTTACAGCGGTAGAAAGAAGAAAAATTTTACAAAAAAATCGTAAAACTCAAGTTTTCATAATACATTTTGTAAGAACATATTACACAATATCATTTTAACGTATTTCCACACCACATACAGCAAAATCTATTTCAAATTACAGTAATGTTTCGTGTTATATAGAGGAGAGAAAGAGACGGCAACATACTGCGTGCCTGCAGTACTGACTGCAGCGTTGCCACCTCAGCGCCTATATTACTACAGGCTAGGATCCCACTATGACAAACCCGACGTCATCGAGTGCATGGATGAAACTACTTTGTAGTGATAATGAACATTTAGTAAGCCTTAAAAAAGCTGGTCTACCAGTGCGTCTTTATTGAGTATACGAATGAAAACAACATGATGCAAAACCAGAAGACATAAGATGAAGGAAAACGCTTTCTTGTTGCTTTGTACGGGAGTTCAAAAATGGTATGGAATCCAAAAAAATCCAGAAAACTAGGGCTGGAAACGTGGCACCAATGGGCTTGTTCCAGTAAGAATGACAAAGAAACCAGCACCCGAGATTTATTAAAATTTATTTCTTGCAATTGAATATGAAGAGATTTTGTCAATGGAAGCCCAGCATCTCAGTACCATAGGCAATGAGTTAGATCATGACATTTATGACAAAGTATATTATTAAGATGTCAATTTCAACCAACCGGGATCAACAAAAAAATATTATTACGCAATAGCGAATATGTAACATAATTACGAATATTAGTCGAACTCTGTGCGGCTCACCATACCATCGCTGGAATATCTGTGGAAAAGACATACTGACCTTAACATTGTCAAAATATCCATATAGGCTATAAGAGAGATTTTCGGAGACTCGGCAAGAGAGGTGGATTTGCAAATCAATGAGAATAAAACTAAAATCAAGAACCCCACACCATAGAATAAAAGATAAATTGAAATTTAAAGACACTTATAATTTCGAAGTGGTCGAAGAGTTTACATACCTGGGCTCCATCATAACGCATGACAAAGAAAACCCAGTAGAAGTAAGAAAGCGCATCACAGGCACTAACAACACTTACTTCGCGTTGTTGCCAGTTTCAAATCCCGAAACGTCCATATGAAAACCCTATATAAAATAATTATTAGAACGGTCTTGGCCTATGGATGTGTGGCGGAAACAGCTGGACACCTTCGAAAGAAAGGTACTTCAAAGAATCTTAGGAGCGGTGCCAGGGTGAGAGGCATTGGAGGGGACCCCACCACTTTCCCAACGGCGTTATAAGGAAACATATGGTTACCTCCTTCACCGCACACATCAATAACCATTTTATTGAACGAAACTACATTTTTTTGAACGACTTTAGACCCTCCAATGTCCATGCATACGGGGTGAGAAAGCAGTATGAAAGTACTTACATTCACATGAGGGAGAGGAATGGAGAATCCGCCACAATACAGCTCTATGTTATTTACCAAGCTCCCAGACTCTCTATCCATCTAAGGCTCCAAAGACTAAGAAGGTTCTAACAGAACACCCAAGAGTTAAACGTAAGGCGGGCAGACCTAGGCTGAGACGGGAGGATGATGTCAGGAAGGATGCAAGAGGACTACTCCACGTCGCAGTTACGAAGACGACGGCCGAGGACGGAGGGCGGTGGAGGCTTTTGTTGAATGAGGTCAAGGCTCGAAAGGGGTTGTAATGCCATTGAAGAGGAAGAAGACCTATTGGGGATACCACAATAAAAATGCGCTATTTGCTCTCCCTCATCATGGTGGTGTGGAAATGAGTTAACAAAATTATAATTATGTAATGAATAGCCCGAAAAAATAACAAACATTGGGAATTTCACAATTTTTAGAAATAAATCACATTTCCGCCACTGTAACTCGTTACCTATTAGACTTACAAAAAAATATTAAAAATTTTATCTTCTTTCAGTTTGTCTACAAAAATATTTGAAATTTTATCTTCTTTAAGTTTGTCTTTCGCAATTTGGTCGTAAGATCAACCATTGCACAATTATTTTGAGAAAACCAAATTTTGGCACCTTCAATCCAAGATGGCGGCTCGAGCTTGACCCCCAAGATCGAAAACTTTTTTTTTTCTTTAGAGTCCCAATCTTAACAACATATATCAAAATCGCTACTACACGACCTTTTGCAAGGTAAAACTCCCCACTGACTGGGCTTGTGATCAAAAACCGCTCTTTAAAGAGATAGGGAAGGTATTGCTCTGAATAAATAAGTTTTTTCTTTTACGAGCCGGATACATATCTACATATGCACGACCTTTTGCAAGGTAAAACTCCCCACTGACTGGGCTAGTGATCAAAAACCGCTCTTTAAAGAGATAGGGAAGGTATTGCTCTGAATAAATAAGTTTTTTCTTTTACGAGGCGGATACAACGAGATTCAGGTTCAAATAAGTTTCTTTATACCAGACTGTCAAAGTCGAGGACCATAACCATCTTCACTGAAGAACTAGGCACCTTTAAATTTGCTTCCTTGAGAGAGCCCTGAAAGAGTAACCATCAGTTACTTATATCGGGGCGGGTATGCGGTGGATAACCTCCAATGTAGAAGCTAGCCGCACCAAATTTGTTAATGAGCTCACCTGTAGGAATAGCAACGTACTTCCTTTCTAAATGCAGTTGATCAAAATATCCATATTATTTTTCATATCTCAAACTGCTTTAAAAGGTTTTTTGCACTGCAAATGTGTTGTTTAATTGGCAGATTTATAACGAATCAGACCCTTAATCTGTAAAGTTTTTAAAAAATTGGATAAATTGAATTGAATGAATATTTTTTTTTTTTTAAATTCGCTATTGTCGCCTTTTCTGATATTATCTAAAATCGATAGTCTCACTCTTTCTATGATTTTATCAGTGAAAAGTTTAGGAAATTTTACTTACTACTACCTACTTGCAGTTCCATTACATTCCTTGCATTTTCACTTTTTGTAACTATTTACTAGCAGCTATAACAAAAGGCGGCGACTCCACTCCCTGCAGCAATGTATTTGCTAAGACTGCACAGGATATATCGAAATCAAGATTGATTCAGACGTTTATCACAACAATGGAACGTTTTCTAGATCTGGCTCCAGCGGCGGTTGTTTTAGCCAAAGCCAATTGGCTTAAGGGACAAAAATAATCTAATTTTCTGTACAGACAAAAAAGTGACGGTAGGAATTAAAGGTTGGGATTTGAAACAAATCCATGAAAGTGGCTCAACCAATGACTATTATAAAAACCGTATTTTGACCAGCTAAAGTTTCGACTAGGAGCTTTGTGCGCTGGTCGGAATGGTCCGTGAGAGAAGAGAAGTGGGCGGAGTTTGTTGGGAACTCTAGGTAACTTTGTCTCGGCAGATGCTAATTTCCCACTTGTATCAAAGTGATGTCTGCTTCGTTCCGACTTCCACTTCGAGGTGTCATTAATCAATGGTTTTGCCGCTGGGACTTTTCCGGGAAAGCACAACGGGAGAGGGTCGTACTATTGGCTCTACTTCTGCATTGATAGAGATGAGATTATCATAAAGTAGAGTCTGTCAAATAAGAATAGAAAATATAAAAAATGGAACTGTGAAATTCGTAGGCTGGAAACCCCAATTTACCCGTCAAATGTTATTTTAAAGTGTAAAGTCAATAAAAATACAGAACATTGTACACACATATAAAAATACATTTTTTGTTCTTAAAAAAAATTAAATCGAAGAAGGACTGTTGTTAAGTTACCAACTTAATGACATAAATTTGATTAAATTTTGTTTTACAAAGTGATTGGCTTTCATTTAATTTAAGATAAATTTGAATTTAACAGTAGGTAGAAAGGAAGAATCATTAATCTGAATGGGTTAAATATATACAGATCTAAAATAAGAGACATAATCCAAAGACTGGACAATGCTAGTAAGTACTTAAACTAATATTAAGTAAATGTGAGCAATTTCGAAAGTGTGCTTTATATTTTATAACAATATCGTTATTCTTCATAATGTTAACACAAAATTGCCAAGTTGTAATAATAATATACCATTTTGCAATTTTAATTTTGAGATCGGTGGAATGATTTTTTTTTTTCATTTTTGTGCCTTTTTAATTTTTAATAATAATTTACGTTACACAGCTTTAGATTATCACCATGATTATATTTTTAGTATTGCAATTTGAACAACAGTGGCGCCCTCCTATGTTTTCTACTCTTATTTGACAAACCGTAACTTTACGTTCTTACTAGATGAGGTTTATAACCGAATTACTGAAATCATCGCTATTTTATTGAAAGGGGTACTTGTAATTGTCAAAAAAAAGGAATTTACCATAAGTTAACTTAACACCTCCCAATGTTAGTAGGGGTTGACCCTGTCCCGTTGCACAAAGTCTTAGCAGCCAGTAGCGATACCGACTCACTCTCGAAATCAGAAGAGTTTGGAAATATACGGTTTTAGATATTTTTGATCAATATCATTTAATAATGAAAATTTCGTATTTAAACGGCCGGCGTAGTCCAGCGGTAAGGCTCTTTACTCGCACTCCGAAGGTCGCTGGATCTAATCCCGGCGTGGTTAATAAATTTTATTTGATTTATTTGTGTTATTTCACAATTTATTCATTTAAAATAATATAAAGTATATTTGCGGTACGTTCCAGAGTGGAAGATACTCTCAGTATCGCCCTGGTGTAAGACCACCATTCCAAATTGAAACGTTGCTTGAAATGGCTTTAGCCGTGTTTGGTGACCAGATCTGAATAGCCAGGCACTTCCCCACCTTCCTCTTACCTATCTCCTTCTCCTCGCCACTTCCTTCAGCCTCACAACATACCCCAATTGGGGATGCTATAGTCCCACTGGCTCCAGACGGGAGCAGTTGGAACACTTGTGCGGTTTTTTTTTTTTTTTACATTAACTCCACACAGGAGGCCCTGAGGAAAATAATTTCCCTCAGGGCCTATGTCATCTGGGATGCTGTGTGGAGGGTCTTTTTGAGGAGAGGAAGGAATGAACATTGGTCTTGAAGAGACCCATATTGTAGGAAGGAGGAAACACAGAGGCCGGCAAATCATTCCACAGCCGAGCTGTTGAACACAAGAACGAGTCGAAGAAACGACCCGTTCTCATGTGACAAATGTCAACCGTGTACAAATGTTGGGCACGCGTTTGGCGTGTTTCCCGACTATGCACCGGTGCCGAAGGGATCAATGATGCTAGTACCTCGGAGCATCTTCCATTGTAATACCGGTAGAACAAGTATAGCATTCCCACCCGAAGCCTGTGCTCTAAAGATTGCAATCCGTCTGTTAAGATGGGAGAATCTATCAAACGGACCGCCCGTTTCCGCACAGAGTCGAGGGTATTTTTCAGGTATTTTGGAGCTCCAGACCAGAGGTGGCTGCCAAATTCAACCGTGGGGCGCACTTGTGATTTGTACAGGGTTAGCAGTTGTGTATTATTAAAGTATCTGCGGGCTGTGATTTGTACAGCGTTAGCAGTTGTGGACTATTAAAGTATCTGCGGGCCCTGTACAGTACGCCCAGTTTTTGTATTCATGTAAACAAAAAAAAAACACAATTAGTGCGATTTTTCCACACAATTTTTAACACTGTTCCTCATTTGTGAAAATACTTTATTGTTTAAAATGTATAACTCGTTACAATGAGAAAGTCAACACTTATCGTGTAATCATTATTAAAAAGATTTTTTTAATTTATTTTATTCGGTTTGATACCATATTTTATAAATTGCGAACACAAAGATTTTGAGATTTCCAAGATTTCATTTATTTACATCGGCATGCGTCGCAATGCCATTCAAATAAATAAATTGATTCTCCCTGCATGTCAATTTCCGTGCTTCCCCGTTCACCCCCTTCCCTCCCGTGTTCCCCTTCCACCTTCCCTGTCTTCCCCCTCCGTCGTCACCCCTCTCGCGAACCCCACCTCCCCCATTACCCTCCCCTTCTTGCCTATCCACCCTGCTACTAAAATATATGAGATACACACATTTTCATTTATACAAATTTCATAACGCCAGAGCTCACCATTATATACAGCCTATAACCTTCGCAGGCGTGCGCACAACAAATTGAGAATGTTTCACCACAATCGGATGAACGGTATTTTTTTTTACATGAGCTCCACACAGGAGGCCCTGAGGAAATAATTTCACTCAGGGCCTATGTCATCTTTGGGGATGGTGTATAGAGGGTTGTTTAAGGATAGGAAGGAGTGGAGAGTTCTGGGAAGGAAAAGAGTTTAAGGGGTGGGTAGGAATCTGGGGTTCAGTGTGTCCTGGTCATCCGCCTCCAAGACCTAGACAAACCTCACCCCATGAACCCGGTATAGCAGCGCATAAAGTACCTACGAACAAACGAACAAATATTGATTTTTAAATATAAAGATTAATTAAGTAATTTTTTTTTTTATAAAATAACTGAGCGATATTATAAACGTACAAATTATTTATTTTATTTATTGACAGAGGGCTTTTACATAAATAAATAAAGGCAGAACATCTTTAACATGAGAAAGAAATAATATAAATAAAGTTACGACAGAAAAAAAGGACATATAAATGAAATAAAAATATGAGCAACTAAAATTTTAAGTACAGCGAGATAAATATAGTAACCATAAGTTACGATAAAAAAATACATATATTATGAAGCGAAAACAGACGTTCCAAATATTTGGTAGCATTATATACTTATGTATTAATTAGTTTGAATAGTTAAAGCTTTTCATAAACTAAACTATGTATAACATCAATGCGTTAGTAATAAAGAGTTCGGAAGAGCGTGTGAAACAACGAAGGATAGAAAAAAGAAATTAAGGCCCCGCAACCGCGCACCAAAAGAAGAAGATGAAGAGATGAAATTACGAATGTTAAAGGAGAGCGCTAGTATTTAAAGGGACAAAATCGATGCGAAAATTGTGAAAATGTTTAATAAAACACGACTTGTTTAAAATAGAGCAAAAATCTCGCGAGGGTTGTCTTAAACAGCATTTAAAGAAATACTGTGAATTTTTTGATACATATAACTTGTAAAATAACTGAAACAAACGTGTTTATAATAATTTTTGGTGCATACTTTGCAATTTTTTTGTATCGTGGGAATTTTATATAATTTTCGTTTCGGCGCAACGAATTTCTAGATATTATCTTCAAAAATAACATATATTCTTTTTTTTATTGGTGCCCTTGTTTACTCATTTAAAGTACGCTCTAGCGTGTTTAAATAGCACTTTATGGAACGCGCGTTTTTTAAAGTTACCATGGCAACATCAACAAATCAACAAAATGTGAAGTCTAAATGTCAACTTTTAACTATAAATCTGACAGGAATATTTTAAACGTCAAATAAAACAAACCATTTGAATACATACGCCTTCTTAGCAACGTCATCCTTGTTAATTGCCTTCATGAATGCATGCACTTTCACAAATGATTTTAAATCAACCCCTTTATTTATCCTCAACAGACATTGCAATTTCGAATGTATGGCCCACATAGTCGATGCTTCGTACTGTTCCGACATTTTCTGAAGGTAAGCAAGCACAACTCGTTCATCTACATCTACTACGTTTTGCTCCTCCATCCATGTTATGAACCTTTCATATTCCTTTTTATAAACGTCTTTGGATTTTTCAGGTATTAACCGCGATTCTGCTTTGGTATTTAAATTATCAATGTTAGAACTCATTTTACAACACACAATAACTAGTAAAAACTGTGATGTCAACTACTAATCTTATGTGACAGATTGCAAATTAATGTTTGTGTTTTTCATTTCCATGATAACAAGATATTGTGATGTCACATCACAAATTCATTAATAGTTCTTATTTCCAAATTTTTAATAATAATATCAATATTTATGTTTTCAAAGTGTAGTATTCGTGGATAACTGGTCTATAAAACACTTGCTTTATTTTGAAGACTCGGCTACGCCGTCGTGCTCGAAAAATCGCGCGTGTTTTAAAGACCTGTTTATCCACTTATATTTTAATATACTATTAAGAGCTTAAAAACTTCAGATGTTTAAGGGAGGTTTGCAAGAAATCGGTAGAAATTCGGCTAACGGCGTCTTTAGAACACTTTTAAATATCAAAGCAAAAAATGAAAACCTGCGTAAGAAATTGAAAATATTAAAAAATGTTAGTTTACGTAGAAAATCCCACAAGAGTGAGTAAAAAACCAAAGACAAATTCTACAATATCCGAATTAGGTATTAGAAAGATAGGCTAAGAACGTTATAAAAAGAATATTCCTATTATAATTATGTAAGCAGCTTTAATGATGCCTATAATTTCTCTATACATTACAATAATATAAATAATAGCGGGTAAAATCAATGCCTTTGACAGGTCTGTTAGGTTAGTGGTAACGTGTTAATTCTCAAGAACTCCAAATTACTACGCGGAAGTAATCCTACGAAAAGTCGAGGTATTTATCCTTTGGTTTAGAGCAGCATTCAGGCATTAATTAATCTGCACATCTTAGGAAATATCACAGTGCGATTTTAACTGTAGTCAGACGTAATACGAGTATATGTCAGTCACTTAATCGTGTATTTAACTCCGTAGTGTATTTGATTTCGGATGATTATGATTTCTACTTCAGAGAATAATTGATTGATTTTTGAAATGAGTATTTAAAGGTTTTCATGTTTCAATTTCAGAGACCTTACAGTAATAAATAAATCAGCAACAATTAATAATGTATCTACTTTTAAATAATTCGGTTTTAAATACTACAACTTTTAAATAATTCTGTTCAAACATACATCGTCTTTTCAACTTGGGAGGCTAACCGACGTTTATTGGATAACCGACATCCCTGCTATAAGTCTCCACAAGATTGTTCATGGGGGTGAGGTTTGTCTAGGTCTTGGTGGCGGATGTGTTTATCTACCTACCGCGTTGCGGGCGAGAGACGAGTTGAGGGAGATCTTTTGACCCTCTCGACTTGCACTGCAGTAGGAGAATGGATTCGTACGTCCAATAATCACAGATTCCTTACCAACCCCTCATACCTCGTTCCCACAAGGTATGAGGGATTGGTAGGTATCCGGGAACAATTTTGGAGGCGGGAACGGGTACCGCCGCCCCGGGAACCTTTATTGGATAACCAACACCGCTGCCACAGGTCACCTGAAGTGGTTCGCTACGTTTGGTGATTTAGCAGGGGTGCCCGTGTTCATGGAGTGAGGTTTGTCTAGGTCTTGGAGGCGCATGACCGGGACACACTGAATCCCAGATTCCTACCCACGCCTTAAACCCTTTTCCTTCCCAGAACTCTCCTCTCATTCCTTTCCTTAAAAAAACCTTCCACACAACATCCCCAAAGATGAGATAGGTCCTGAGGGAAATTATTTTCCTCAGGGTCTCCTGTGTGGACCTCATGTAAAAAAAAATTAGTCCAAGAATGAGTGGGAAGGATCTCAAAACTTCCTTTCCATAAAAAAGATCCTCCATACAGAATCCCTAAAGATAACGATAATATTAAGATAAAATAAACTTGAATAAAAAGATTTCAGCACGGTGATTTTTGGAAAAGAAACCGTGCTATAAAAACAAAAAATATGTGTAAACTATCAAAAAGTTATTCAAACTTTAAATTATTATAATTTGTATGTATGTTAAATTACATTCAATAAAAATATTTGGAAATGACAGTGCGTTTACGTGTAAGTACTAGACGAATTAATACCTAATAATAATTTTAAAAAATTACAAGAATGTGGGACCGGGTCATATGTGTTGATAAATTGTTGCTCAACAATTTCTTACATTTACATAATGGCAACCAACCCTTATGATTCCATCATGATTAGTTCCACATATCGTGTCCTCTGATTGGCATATCCGGTAAACAAGTCGGTAGTAACGCACAGAACCTTATTAGTTTCCTGTATAGCCCATGACAACCTTTGTGAAAAATTCACCCCAAACAGGCGATCGTGCAAAACGCGCGTTTGACAAGTAAAACATAAAAATAAACCAGGAATTTCAAAACAATATTCCACTGTTTTATTTTCCAACAATTCTCATGCAAATCGTGTTGGATTAATCTAAAATTAGATCTTCACTCAATTATTCATATTTAAACTTCGTAATACTGAATTTAAAATGTATTATTTCAACATTATATTTGATGGGCATGTTTTTACGAATGGCTAAATTTGCCAATAAACTTGAATTTATTTTTTATAATTACCAAGCAATATAATAAAACTTTGAATGATTGTACAGTCCTAAGAAATAAATATGAATTAATCCTTAACTGATTACTTAAAATAAGCTATTGGCAGAGATTGTTAATATTTTGTTAGAGGTCCAGAACTTCTTCTTCTTTATGAGCTTACTGGCATCAACCTTCGACTTATGGTGGATTTAAACTTATCCGGCGTGTGGTGTCGGGACGCGTCAGAATGGTATCGCATCAGAAGCTATCTCGATTTTCAACAGAGCGGTAAAGGTGGAGGGGCGCGGAAGCACGACAAGTGTGCACTGGCCAGTGCTGTGTTGTGTTATTCAAAACATCGTCAGAAAGCGTCAGAATACGACAGATATGAATGCTAGCCATCACGTCAGAACACATCACGACACGATACGTCAGACAAGTTTAAATCCACCATTAGGCAGGTTTCCCTAAAAAATTACAGATTTTACTTTTCTTGGCGGCTCTCATACATTCTAAAACTGCAGTTATCTTCTAATCGTGTCACTTGCCTGGATTGTTCCACGAATAATTTGATGGTAATACCGATGAAGAAGTGAACTTGATGGTAACACCGATGTATAAGCGAATTTGGTGGTAACATCGATGCATAAGAGAACTTTATGGAGATACCGAGGTAAAGGTGAATTTGATGGTAAAACCGACGAATACGTGAATTGGATGGTAAAACCGGTGTATAAATGAATTTGATGGTAATACCGACGAATAAGTGAATTTGACGGTAATACCGATGTATAAGTGAATTTGATAGTAATACCGATTGTGTTTGCAAATAAATAATGTAATCTAGCTTTACTGCGATTCAAAGAGCGGACTGTATTTAAATTTGTTTTGTGGATTTTGATGTTGACACAATATAGGGATAATAAGGTGGAATTGGACAGGATCCGACTCACCCCAACGTTGTTCGGCTGGGATGATTAACACTTCGTCTTGGTCGATCTCACGGTCCTGAGGGATACCACTAGTGGTTATCACTGCACAATTACTTAAGAAAACTAGAGAACTCCTGCATAATTTTCCTATGATGGTCGATATGATTAATAACTGAGGGAACAAGGTCACAGCACAGCATTTAACAATAGACTGACATAAATTATTATTGTGATTTGGTTCACTAGTCCGGGTATTGTCGTCAGCTCGGGAAAGGTTTATGTGAATAGATAGGATGGCTAGGAATGTAATAAAGGTATAAATATAGGAAAAGGTATGTATGTTTGCATCGATACCGACGAATAAGTAAATGTTATGGGATTCACCGATTCAAACGTATGATTTATCTATCTATTCCTTGTGTAGTGACTATTTTCGTCACAACTTTCTTGGTTACGGTTCATGTTTGTGTTTCCAAACATTTTCCATTAGTACACATGTTTGGAGGTGATCGGGTCTCGAATTGTTTTTCAGGATCGTGGAAAAGTTTGCTGAAGGTGGAGACAAATGTAAGTGCCTTTTCACACCTCTGCCGATGGTCACCGCAATTTAAAATGGGTGCCCAGGTTCACAGCGTGAGGTTCGCCTGGATCTTGATAGCAGTTGCGTCTGCCTACCTACTGTATGCTGAGTCGAATTGGGAGAGATTTGTTGAGGGAGACCTTTTGACCTCTCCACCATAACTCTCCGGAAACATCACCTTTCACCACAGCAGAAGGGATGGATTCACACGTCTGTCAATTGATAAAAGCTCCACCCAGATGGCTCGGAAAAAAAACGGATATGTATCAAGCAAGTGCGCCTTTTTTCATTCTAATACACCCACGCCAGGTATACACGTGTTGTACCAATATAAATAAAATACAGGAAGAAATCAGGTTAGAGTTTATTTACCCCATGCAAATGATTGTGTTTCTAAGTTAGACGCGAGTGCTCCCAGGTAAAATTCAAAGCCTTGGAATTTTCCAAAGTTTTCCGAAGATAGTAATTAAAAAGGTGTTTTAAGTGGTGTTAACCCTTTGTATCAACCTACTGAACACTGAAAAGACACCGATAGAAGTGTTTAATGGGCGTTCTTGAAATAGATGTGCTAAGTTTATTACTGGTAATTATTTTAGCAGAATAAGAAATAAATCATTTAATAATTCTTATACACAATTATTAAAATCCGTCGGCTTGGTTAAATATATTCGCACCTCACAATCCGGAAGCCTTGATTTCGCTCGTAAATTCTGAAACCGTCACTTTGGATAGAGATTGTAAAATATCTATGCAAGATAGCTTTCATATTTCAAAGACAATAAGAAGCATCATTTATTTCTCTTTCTGGTTAAAAGAAAAATACATATTATGTTTGCATAAGAGCAATAGAGATATATAGCTTTTAAAATGTAAGGTCGCTCGCGACATTTTTGGTCTTATGAAAGTATAACGCGATTACGTGTATTGGGATGTATATATTCCTAAACAAGCAGACGGGTTAAATCATTATTAATTATGAATCATTATTGAGTTATAAATCTTTATATAATTACAAAATAATTATTTACATAAATTAATTATTATTTAATAATTATAAACTAGCTTTTGCCCCCGGCTTCACTCGCATAGTATTTGGGGGTTTCTCACTCCGCCTTCTTCACTTTCCCTACCCCCACCCCTCCCCCCGCCACTCCCCCCGCCACTCCCCCCTCCTTACCTCCCTCCCCCCTTCTTCACCCTCCTTTCCCCCACCCCTCCCCACTCCTTACCTCCCCACCCACTCGTCGCCCCTCCTTCCACCCCGCCCGCCCCACCCCGAATCAACGAATCTCTGTGGAGAGGACATTCAAGATATATTACAATTATATTCCTGTCTAATTACTAGTTAAGTGTATCGTCTATCTGATGTGAAGCAATCAAAATGTGTTCTGTTTTTCGGTGACATCCGTTTTCTATTATATCGATTGAGACCACACTTCTAAGTTTTATGTGTTCAGTGCTACTGGCAAACAATATTATGTTCCGACGTTCGTGACTCGTTCAGACCGAAATAAAATACGGTGTTCGGATAAAGTCATAAAAAAATATGTAAAGAAAAGAGTCACGTAAGGCCGGTCGTTGCTGTATAGTCCGTTTAATGAGAAGTGGCCGTTTAATAGTCGTAACGGCTTTTACTATGGGCGGTATTATACTCTACCTGCGTCAGTGCCTACATATACCTACCTAATACGCGTGCCCTTGTATTAACCCTTTGTCAGGTTCTACAAATAAATAGGAAATGTGACAGTTTTCTTTGTGATGTCAAATACCCATGGCGTTAGAATGTTATGAATATTGATTATAATTTATTGTGGTGCTCTTTCAACTTGAACACAGTTAAATTATGGGGCAATTACATTTTTCGAAATATTTTGACCAAAAGTACGTATTAAAGTAAAACTTCTTTACACACGCTTGAATTTGGGAGTAAGTTGGCGAATGCGTGACGAGAGCATTACGAAAAGCGAGGCGAACGATAGTTGAGAGTTGAGAGTGAGATAAAAGTTATTGATGATAGAAAGAGGGAGAGTTACGTTTCGTATATTACTGTAGGGGCAAGAGAGAGAGGTACATTTTCTTTCTCTCTTTCTCTCATAGCCAGTGACGTTTCGTATATCTAAGACACAGTGCAGGCCTATTGTCTGTATCACACTGTAGGAGCAAGAGAGAGCAGTGCCCGCGCACATTTTCTTAAATTCTCTCTTCCTATCATATAGATAAAGAAGTTTTACTTCCGTCATGTGGTCTAAAGCACACTCGTTTTTTGAAGTGAAACTTCTTTAGTGCCGTTAGTGATTTGAAATTTGTATGAAACGGAAATGCTGCACAAAATTTATTATTTGGCGGTCGTCGGTTATAATATAATACGGAAAATTCGTACCTTCGCGCGTGCCTCCCATAGCGCAATGGGCAAGGCGCCTGCAAGTCTCAGCGGCCAGAGAGACACAAATAAAGCGAACGGAGGTTCGAATCCTACGAAATCAAAAAAAAAAACGAGTGTGCTTTAAAGCACACGACTGAAGTAAAACCTCACTAACTTATATATGTCTCTTAACTTCCGTTGGCCTCGCCCGATCACAATTTTCATAACGCTCTCATCACGCATTCACCGCTTACTCTCCAAGTCAAGCGTGCGTAAAGGCCCGACCGTTCGCCTCGCCTGATCACATTTTTTGTAACGCTCTCGTCACGCATTCACCAGCTTACTCCCCAAGTCAAGCGTGATTAAAGAAGTTTTAATTCAAAAACATTTTTATTTTTGTGAAATCAATATCCAATTTATTTTATTTATTTATAACATCTCACCATACATATGTTCTAATTTTTTTACATACAAAAATATTAACCTCACTAGGACTAACCGCCTGTATTGAGGTTAATCTTCAAACTTGTATCCAATTCAATTGTATCCAATCTTCAAACCACTTTAAAATAAACAGGCAAAAGAAAAACAAACGACATCTAGCGACTTTCTAGTTTCACTTTTACATCATGTGAATTACACACTCTGATTTATTTAACTTTATTTTAACTTTTTCATCGGACTTAGCAAAATTTTACAACATATTTAAAACTATTATCACGTCGTGTTATGCCGTGTTGCGTGTATTTCTTATTTAGCCGACGTTGCAGACAGTATAACAGTGTCAATCACCAGAGCGTAGATTTGATGATGGACACTCTAATGATGTCCTGCCTGATGATGAATAATGTAAAAATGCCCTGCCCCGATAATGGAAACTGTAGCGCTGAAACGTTGGCAAAATAAGGAGGAAGCGTAATACTGTATAATAGATTCTCTTCATTTTCTCTCACTAAATCTATAACTACCACGAGATGTGATATAATTTTGTTCGATTTTTTTTTTTTTTTTAACATTAACTCCACACAGGAGGCCCTGAGGAAAATAATTTCCCTCAGGGCCTATGTCATCTGGGATGCTGTGTGGAGGGTCTTTTTGAGGAGAGGAAGGAATGAACATTGGTCTTGAAGAGACCCATGTTGTAGGAAGGAGGAAACACAGAGGCCGGCAAATCATTCCACAGCCGAGCTGTTGAACACAAGAACGAGTCGAAGAAACGACCCGTTCTCATGTGACAAATGTCAACCGTGTACAAATGTTGGGCACGCGTTTGGCGTGTTTCCCGACTATGCACCGGTGCCGAAGGGATCAATGATGCTAGTTCCTCGGAGCATCTTCCATTGTAATACCGGTAGAACAAGGATAGCATTCCCACCCGACGCCTGTGCTCTAAAGATTGCAATCCGTCTGTCAAGATGGGAGAATCTATCAAACGGACCGCCCGTTTCTGCACAGAGTCGAGGGTATTTTTCAGGTATTTTGGAGCTCCAGACCAGAGATGGCTGCCAAATTCAACCGTGGGGCGTACTTGTGATTTGTACAAGGTTAGCAGTTGTGTACTATTAAAGTATCTGCAGGCCCTGTACAGTACGCCCAGCTTTTGGGAGGCTAACTTTACTCTGGCTTCGATGGAGCCCCCATACCTGAGCTGGTCACTTAGGGTTACACCAAGCATATCAATGGAGGGCCTGTTCGGAAGATTGCTTCCGTTGAAAGAGACTAGATTTTCATTTCGATCCCTTTTAGACGTAATCAGACAAGATTATGAAGTAACAAGCACACTAATGTTTGCCCTTTAATTAAAAACGTTTCACCATAATAATTATTTAAATATGACTTTCGTGTCTCCCTGCGACTGAGTTTTGGCACCGTAATTATGAAGGTAATAAAGGTTCTATACTAATGAGGAATGCCTCGAACTAGCTGATGTAAGCTGGATCTATGCATTATCACATAACATTTAAATATTAATTTTTCAGCACGTAAATCGAATTTATTTATCTATTTAAAAATATCGAGTGTAGTTAACACGCGGTAGAAGTGAAACTTTACCAAAACAATCTCAACTAGTGAAGAACCAAGGAATCTTGAAATTTATTTTTATTGGCAATGCTTATTAAAAATACATATAAAGTTACATCAGTTACATAGTTACATAAGGTTAACAAAAAAATTTAAAAAATTGCCTTTCCTCACCATAAAGAGACAATGCTCTTGTGTTTGGTGAGGGAGTTCTAGCTCAATTAGTAAATTAAAAGATCGTGTAAGTTAGTAATAACGGCTATTGTAAATAAAAAGTGGGTTAAAAACTCATGTACAAATTTAAAAATAAAAATCTTGAAGAGTTTAAAAAATCATAATATATATTAAAAAATCATTATAAATGAAAGAATCATGTAAGTTAGTAACAAACATTATTGTAATAAGTAAGTAAAGGATACGTAAGAAAGAACGCAAGATTTATACAATAGTAGACTCAGAGATATAGAAACTAAGAAGTGAAAGAAAAATAAGGAATTAATGATTTATAAAATAGCTTGTATAGCAGTTTAAGGTAATTTTTTAATTTGGTCTTAAATTCCTGCATATTTTCAATGGTTTTTAATTTTAATGGGAGGTTGTTATAGTAGATATATATATAGATTGTAATAGAAAAGTGAGGTCATAATCAAAGCGGCCAATGAGCGCAGACCTAGCGTCATTTCCGTTTTATATCCCAACTATTAGGAGCCTTGATAGGAGTTGGATGATTTGCAAGTGCACAGCGGGGCTATAGAAGTTTCACTTCAAAAGAAAGACAAACATTCCCGGGTTATAAATAAACTGATATTTTAAGACAATCTTCTACTACCACCACAGTAAGCAGAATATGTTGCCTGTGTCGTGATCCAAACGCGATGCGAACTCGGCCACAGACCAGTAAATTAGACTTGTAAAAATATTCGGCTTTGCTCTAATTCAAAACGTGTCAAATACCTCCCGAGTAGAATATACTGCCATAGGTCACCCCAAGCGGTTTAGCAGGGATACCCCGCTTTGGAGGAAAGAGACTGCTTGAGGGAGACCTTTTGACCTCTTGAGCCGAATTTTTTTCGACCCATCGCCTTGCGCCGCAGTGGAAAAAACGGATTCATACGTCCCTCACTCTTGGACACATTGATCCCCGGATTCCTACTCACCCGTCATGCCTTTTTTTCCCTTTTCCATAAGTTCTTCGCCTTTCTTTCTCCAAAAAGACTGTCCACACAGCGTTCCCAAAGATGACATGAGTCCTATAATTTCAATTCCCGCTATATCCGATTTTTTAACAAAATGATCTGAGTATGATATCGGGTTCACATTTTTGCGAGGAACAAGACTAATCTAAAATTGAGTTTTAAAACCTCCTTTATCACGACCAAAAACCATGTTAAAACTGCGAGTGAAAAACAAAACCCGCTATATCATTCTAGAAGTTACAATCAAAACCCGCCATGTCGGAATTCAACCAATCACGAGCAGTTATTTTGCCAAGATGGCGGGTGTAGAAACACGCCCCGCAGGTCAGTTGAGTTTCAAAAGACTCTTTTTTCCATATAAATCACGAAGTGAGTATCAAAATCAGCTATATACATTTTATTTATCCAAATTAGGTAGGTACTTAAATATTTCTAAATATACATTGAAAAATGAACACTTCTTCCAATTCTTTATATAAAAATATTAAATGCAATTTTTTATTTACGCAAGAGATGTGACAGTTTTTTGTGGTTTTCTCCGAATCAGTGAAAGTTATATAGCAGATTTAGAAATTGAACGAATTCATAGGCTTCGAGGGAAAATATTTTACTAAAATACTCTGAGGCCGCCGTATCACTGAGGCCGCCACTCAGAATCGAACATCGCATCGCTTAAAATATCTAAAATCGTGTTGTATTTCTTCTACTCGTTTATCCATCAACGAGTGTTTCCCTTCCTACTCCCTTTAACCCAAAAGCATATCTCCTAAGGAGGCCTTAGTCTCATTGTTCTTTTTTTTTTGTGAGTAGGTACCGCACAAGAGTTCCAACTGCTCCCATCCGTCTGGAGTCAGTGAGACTATGGCATCTCCAATTGCAGTATGTTGTGAGGCTGAAGGTAATGGGAGGGGAAGAAGATGGGAAGAGGAAGACGGGAAAGCAATGTTTCAGTGGCGTTATTTGACAAATATGCTATACATTATTTTAATCAATAATTTGTGAAATAACACAAATAAGTACAATTTAATTCAGAAAAATTAAACAATACAACTTTGTATAAACCACTTATATAATGCGTAAATCCTACCGATTTCGGAACAAACGTTACTTCTTCAGGGAAAGCTTATACTAATTTGACAGTTTCGATCAATGTTTTATTATGGTAGGGGCGGAGAAATTGTTACATTGTTCGAAACTGTCAAATTAGTATAAGCTTTCCCTGAAGAAGGAACGTTTGTTCCGTAACCGGTAGGATTTACGCATTATATAAGTGGTTTATACAAAGTTGTATTGTTTCATTTTTCTATAATGGATAACCACAAAAAGATAGCTACATTCAAAAATACAATTTAATTTAATTGCGCACGCTGGGATTCGAACCCTCAGCCTCCGTACATTCAAGGACCGTAATCGCTCAACTACGGAGACCGTCACTTTGAACTCTTGTACTGTATTCACATAAAAAAATAAGATGATTGATAAATAAAACGTGTCTGGATTAATAGGCATTTCCCTACTGCATTGAAACACAGAAACATTCATTTTTATATGCAATGATGGCAGAAACAGATTTCAAAATACTGTAACCACAACGCCAGGGTACAAATTCAACGCTTTGGACCACCCAAACTTCACGAGCTCAATTTTCTATCACTTCATAAGCAAGAACATTTCAAACTTTAACGCAGGGAGTATTCGAAAATCGATAAGTTATTCGTTTCTTAAGAACTTTGTCTTTCTTTAAAAGAAATCTATATATATATATATATAAAAATCTTGTGTCACGGTGTTTGTGGTCGCACTCCTCCGAAACGGCTAGACCGATTTTTATGATTTTTTTTTTATTGTATATTTGGTAGGTATGAGAATAGGTTTTAAAATATATTTCATAATGCTAGGTGATTAGGTTGTCCCTATCTAGAAAAAAAACTATTTTTTGACAATTTTTTTTGTATTTTTTTTATTTGGCATCAAAAAATACCTACAACCCCAAATTTTAATCGTCCTACCCCCACCCTCCCATTTTTTAATCGCGATTTTAGTATTTTCGTATGAAAAAATTTAACCGTCGTTCGTTTTTCAAACAGAACGAAATTATTTATGTCGTTGAATGACAGATCCGCCTCATCGAACTTTCATCCATACATGCGCAAGACATTCATTTTGATGTTTCATTCGGCATCATGTTCTCGCGTGGGCAAACCATCGAGCTTATTTGTGTTGGCTAATGACGGACTGATAACAATATCGTACACTCAATTGCTCTTTGAAATTAATCTTGATTTTCGTTATTTCATTTTCCTACTTTAGGATAAAAAATATATCACATTTTTTCACTTTACTTTTATTTAACTTCTAAGAGTTCAACAAAGA
The DNA here is from genome assembly GCA_929108145.2 of Limnephilus rhombicus. Taxonomy (NCBI): domain Eukaryota; kingdom Metazoa; phylum Arthropoda; class Insecta; order Trichoptera; family Limnephilidae; genus Limnephilus; species Limnephilus rhombicus. Next base: position 12,178,342 of record OV815292.1, on the reverse strand, counting down.
ATTTGTCCGTTACTTTAAAGAAATAGATATAATTGAGAATATGAATGGTTGGTGTTTTTTTTATTTATCGGCGGTCATGGTCTACAGTGCTCTATTCCTCTTTCTGTCATAGATTCCATCCCCACACACTTACAATACATTCGTTATTTTTTATTTAAAAACCAAAATATTCACTAGAAATAATTTATATGGCAGAACAACGTTTGCCAGGTCAGCAAGTAAGTATATAATAGCTTATTCATCCTCCTTTATTAGTCTTAATTATTTATTAACATAATGCTTACAATGAAACCCTTAATATCACAAATAGCACTACATAATATATTATGGCAAACGTTACAATGAAAAACAATGAAACACTGTGTCCTTGCTAAAACTCAAGAATTAATCATTCCAAGTCCATTAATTAAAACTATTAGCAAAATCATTTAAGAACGAGTATTATTTACTAAAATGATTAATTAACAGCACGCCAGGTATTGAACATGCAGGGCTGCCTTTTGAAGGTTTTAGGGGTTGGCAAGGCTGTGTTTATCCGGCTTCACGTGGTCCTCAGTTCAACCCCCCACCCTAGACTGCCACCACCTCCCCCCACCAGCACCCATGACTAAATGACTAAACAAATAAACATTAGTTTGGGTTAGCACCCTTTATTTGCAGGGTGATTGATCACAATTAAAGCGACGCCTTTAGGGGTAGATTTATGGAGGTTTCATACATATTTGATTGGATGATCTGGCACAATCCGTTAAAAAAGAAATTAAACTCCCTTGATTTTTGGATTTACTTTCGGATATCTAAACGTTTCATTTATTTAATTTAATATCATTGAAACGAGTTAAAAGTTTTTTAACCCCTCACTCTAATTGGTTCGGTTTTCGGAACAACTCATATATAGGTCTCCTAGAAATCGAGGCGTTCTCTTACTGTAACGTTAAGAAATAGACGAAGAAAACACCATGCTTTGTATTCATATTTAAAAAAATTCAAATGTACACCTTTATGATTCTAAAATTTCCCACAGCAATTTGAAAAAAAATGAATCTTTTGGAAATTTTTTAGGAATTTATATGAAACGACAGAAAAGTGATTTAACGATAACATAATATTATAATACATTTGCCTGATAAAATATTTAATAGTTTTTATTTTTTTCGTTATCAGTTAATTAGAAAAAACCAAAGGCAAGCCATTATTAAAACTTTTTATGTTTGCTTTAAAAAGTTTTATACTTCAAAAATTGTTTATTTTGAATTATAAAATTTGAAAGCGTATGTTATTACCTTTCTAAAACAGTTTTAAGTTTTCGGATGCGTTCAGAAATACTCCATTTATTTGGATTTTATTAGAACATCGACATATTTTGACTTTCCGATTTCGACCTTTCTTTGAAAGCCGTATTTTGGCAAAATAGAATGTTGTTTTTTGGAAGGTACTTTCATAATAGTATATTAATTAACATTTATTGTTTTCTAATTAATGTGAAACAGATCTTATTTTGCACCATTATTAAAATAAACGCTAATTGTGTAAATGGCAGACTGGTAAATATTTGAGTTCTTGTTCGAAAGTTTACAGGAAAAGTCTGAATGAGAGATATCCTATAGAATCAAGCATTTAAAGGATTTAAGCTTTATACGATAAGATAAGATACCTACTAAATGAACATTTTCCGAAACCATTCCCACATTGATTTTTTTTTCGAATACAATATACCTTCAGTTCAGAATAAATAATTAAAAGAATAAACATGTCATAAACGTAATCACGTAAAAAAATAAAAATAACATTTTTATTTTTGTGAAATCAGTATCCAATCTTCAAACCACTCCAAAATAAACAGGCAAAAGAAAAGAAGCGACATCTAGCGACTTTCTAGTTTCACTTCTACTGAGTGTGAATTTTTATTTTATTTATATCTATATATTACAGTTTTTACCTTATTATTAACATTTTTACATAATATATTATGAAAACATTTTTACATATTAATATAACATTTCATTATGTTGGGTGTAAGGTAGGTTTGAGAAGGTGAAACTGTTGGTTGGTAATTTTGTATGTTTCGTGAACACCTCACTAGGAGAACCTGTGCTGAGGTGTTTACGTGTTTATGATTAAGTGTGACAAGTACAAGTATTTATGTGTTGTAGTAGAAAGTTAGTTTTTTTTTCTCTCTTTTTGCACGTCAATGGTAATTGTTTATTGATTATTAAGAAGAAAAAATATATATGTAAGGTATATTTGTATATATGAATAGTTGGTAAATTCTTGAAAGACATGTTTATTTATTTTACACTTTTTATAGTTTGATTATGTTTTGTTAGAGGTTAAAGTATTTTGTATAAAGTGAATATCTTGTTTTTTGATCCAGACTGATATGTTTTTTGTGAATAATTGTAGATGTATTTACAGTAAGTAGTTGTTGCAGAGAAATGGGTATATAATTAAAAATTTTGGTTGCATAATGCTGAAAATGTCTTTGTCCGTGTGTGGTGTGTGTTATCGATATGTTCAGGGTTATATTTGTTAAGGGCCTGGTTTTTATTATTGTTTTTGGTTGAATTGGAATATGGAGTTTGTTTTGGAGAGCAGATTTGGCATAAAGTTGTTTTATTGACATGACTTCTAATGTTTTGTATATTTCACTTGAATCTATGTAGAAAAGCACTTGTAGGATTAGTTTAATTAGCGCCTTTTATATCTTACATATTGGAACAATTGCTATATTTGTAGCACTTCCCGAAGCCAGTATTCCATATGTGGCAATTGATTGACAAAGTGCAAAATATATGGATCTGAGTATTGTTGGTGGGAAAATGTTTTTAATGGATTGTATTAGATGCATGACTCCTTTTAGTTTATTTATGATGAAAGTTATGTGGTAAGCCCAACGTAAGTGTGTGTCAATAATAACCCCTAGGTATTTTGTTTGTTTGACCCTTTCTATGTGCTCGCATTGACAATTGGATGAAATTTGTTCACAGTCATGCAGAAACAGATCTATGTTGGAGGTTGACCTCTTTGTGTAATTACATACACTCTGATTTTTTTCCTTCTACTTTTCATTACCGCCTCTATTATTCTATTTTATTTTATGTCATAACATATTATTTTATTATACTTTAAATTTAATTTCATTTTATGTTTTTATCGAATTTTTTTAAATTGCAAAATGGGGGCCTCAGAACGGGCGAGGAAATTTTATCTTTGAAAATACATAATATTATTGTTCACTCGGTGCCCGGGTACCCATCTACTGCGTGGCAGAATGGATTGGAAGAGACTGGTTGAGGGAGGCCTCTCTTGACCCATCCTCTTGCACCGCACTTGGGAGGATAAATACATTCGTCTGTTATTTCTGGACACACTGAACCCCAGATTCCTACCCATTCTTATACCTTCTTCCTTCCCAGAACTTCCTTTCCTCCTCACAGCATCCCTTGAGATGACACGGGCCCTGAGGGAAATTATTTTCCTCAGGGCGTCCTGTGTGGAGCTAATGTAAAAACAAAAGAAGTTCCGCGGAGCATATTCCATTTTAATAGAGTCGATGGTTTTTTCAGGAATTTCGTATCGCAATATCAAAGGTGGATGCCAAATTCAACAGTGTTCAACAGCCTCTAAAAATATATTATTACTTACCTAACTTCTTTCACGGAGGTCAGCATGAAAATGATAAGAATATTTTTTTCAATTTATTTCGTAATATCGTTATAGACTTCTGAGACTTCAAAATTTTTGTTGACGAAAGTTTGAAGTTCTCTCTTTCGGCATTATTACTCGCTTCCATAAGAAAACTGACATCATAAAAACGGAACATTTTTTTAATCTCGAAACTTTTTTTTACTTTGTTTAACATTCTCAATTGTGACACGGTTTGCTGGGAAAGTTGTTCCCGACTTCGGCCGAATGGAATAAAAAGTAAGCACACGTACAGAAAACTTTTCCAATTACTTTGACTCGGAGTCCGTTGGTTGAATATTATTTTCGAAATCGGCAACACTTTTGGTCATTCTAATGCAGCTTTCTTTGACCTGGTTCTAGCAGTTAAAAGAAACCTTTTTTCATAATAATCGTCATGGAAAAAAAATCTTAGACATTTATAAAGAAAAAATATGCACTGAGTGCTCTAATTATTACCATGACGATCCAAGATTATTATTTAGGTATTATTTGCATCTATATAAAAAAGATTTAGATACATATGTTTTTTTGGCCAAGCCTGTCTCACTAGGAAATTCTGTGTAGAGAAAGACTATTCTACATATATTTTATAAATATTTCTAATACTATAAAAATGAAAGATTTGATTCTTTGTTTGCATTGAATAGACTCCGAAACTACTGAACCGATTTGAAAAATTCTTTCACCAATAGAAAGTAAGAAATCTATGGACAACTGAAATCAATCAACAGCTGATTCTGACTGGTCCAAATTTAATTAGCAAAGTAGTGACATTTCAGCACATTAATAGACTAAGCATAGTCGAAACACTTAAACCAGTGAAACATTAAACATAATAACAGTGTATTTCATAGTGGCAGTGAAAAATAACTCTATATCTTGCCCTGAAAAATAACGACAATTGATTATCATTGTAAACCATAGACAATTTCAGCCTTACTAAAAAAAAACCACAGCGCGACCGATTAACTGTGTTATTGCGATAACATAAATAGAGCTGGTATACACTAAAAGACGTTTTATTACCAATAACGTTTCTTTCGTGGTCACGCTGTTAAAACGCATTGAAGATGTGACAACGTTGTATATGGTTTTAATTTACTAGGAAACAATGTTGTTTTAATTTTTCTCCGCAAGGGGCATTATTGGCGCGCCTATGCATTAGTTCGTCGGTCCGTGACAGCCCGCGATGGTTTATTTATGGCCCGCGATGTCAAAACAGCTCGGTGTGTTTTATGGCGGGATATCGAAAAATTTGTGATTTTACTTAATAATTTCTATTGTAGTGACGAATTTACTCTTCTGTTCACATAATCGATATATTTACCATGTTATTTGTGTGATTTACATCAGTTTAATCAAGTTATTGTACAAACGCCGTACTTTCAAAGTTGAACTGTCAGAATATTATTTTTTATAGGTTACTTAAAAGATAAAATTTTCATTTAAGATCTTTATTTTAAGAGAATTTCTTAAAAGTGATAATTTTTTATAATATTAAAACCTAATACATGTGTTCGTAAACGTATCAAAAAAATTAACGTCTTTAGAGATGCAAGAAATCTGTTTTAAATTTCGGTATTATTTCTAAGTTTTTTTTTGGCAATAAAAAAAAAAATTGAAATTTTTTATTATTTTTTTATTGTATACACGATGAAAAAGTGAGGTGATAGTTTCCTTCCTAATTTATTACACAAAAGGACTGTGTTTTTTAAATTTTGATTTTATTTAAATTTCTCTACATTTTGGTCAAAAATGTTGTGGGAGGAAATTTTTTTCCATTTATTTCCGAGTTTGAATCTTAAAATACGGCAGTTTTTGAAAGCTAAAGTGTATTTCAAATACTCAAATCTAAAAGGTAATTTTATCTTGTTTTCATAAATGGTATTTGTTTTTACAACACCTTCAAAAATAAGAAAGATATTGAACATTCAAAATACTATGGGAAAATTACAAATATCGTTCGGACATCAATGGTTAAAACAGAGATAAACTACCCTCCCAGGCCGTGGAAACCATGTGTATTTCTTCAAAGAACAAATTTTTAATTAGTAATGTTTTCAAATCCGCGGCCGTTTGTCAATTGAATAAAATTTTCACTGGGTTTTTTAGTAAGGCTGTTTATGTTTTGAATTTGATTTTCAAATCCTTGAATTTGTTCAAAGGTGTTTCGAAGTCATAGACAAATAAGTTAAGTTATAATCATTTTTAACCAAAGGGGTACTTCTGAACAACCACAAGAAACTTACCCACAAATAAAGAAATAAAATGTCTAAATCACGCAAGGTTTGCAGTGCAAAGAAAGCGGCTTCCTCGCCTCTAGCAATCCCGCTCGGCCCTATCGATTCACCATCGGCGCATCAGTCAATAATAAATATTGACACTGACTCGCTCATCAATTTTTTCGAGTCGAAACTTGAAACCATGCGGACTGAAAACAAGAAAGCAATTGATGCAGTTCAGTTAAAATTAGATGCGCTGTCTAATGAATGGAAGGACCAGTGCGCGAAAATTCTGGAATGTGTGAGCGTCCTCCAACAAGAAAACACCAACCTCCGGCAAGAAGTCCAGTCACTCCGAGATGCACACGATGAGATGGAGCAGCGCAGTCGAATGTGCAACATTGATATCCATGGCATTCCCGAGGCAAAGGGTGAAAATTTAATAACCCTAATAGATAAAATAGGATCAAAAATTAACGTCCCGCTTTCAAGTAGCTGTGTGGTGTCAGCGCACCGCGTCGCTCGCGGTCACTCGTCACCCTCCAACCGTCCACGCAACATTGTCATCCAGCTTTCCACAAAGCGTCTCCGTGATGATGTCATCGCTGCAGCAAGGACTCGCCGCGGCCTTACCACGGAACAATTAGGACTTGGTGCTCCAAACACCAATTTTTATATTAACAAGCACCTGACATTAAAAAATAAGATACTTTTTGCGAAAACCCGAAGCGCAGGAAAAGCCAATGGCTTTAAATACATATGGGTGCGGAACGGCAGTATTCTAGCGAAGAGGAACGATCTCTCGAGGGTAGTCACCATTCGTCGTGAGGAAGACCTTCAAAAAATCATCACACATGATCAACAAAACATATGACTCTTACCACAAAGATGTTACTGCTGTCATCAATGCCCGCTTTCTTCCAATTTTCTCCACCCTTGTTTATTAATTTGTTTTTTTCAAAGCTATTTTATATTTTTGTTTACTGCGCAATATCCCTATAACTTTATACCAATACCATGTTTCTTGCATATTAATTCACTTTGTAAAATGTGGACATATCTTATACTCCTTCTAATGAGTAATATATGTTTTATATGTAATTTCGATGCCTCGTATGTCGTACATAACGTATCACTCCCGCGATTGTGGAATAAGTCAAAAGACACTCTTACTCTAGTGAAATGATCTCATCATCTATCTTTGTTTACTACCAAAACTGTGGTGGTATTAGAACCAAAACTCAGGGGCTACTAACTAATATATTATCGAATAATTATGACGTTATAGTGCTAGTTGAAACATGGCTTGTAGCAAGCGTAAATACAGCTGAATTCATAGATTCGCGATACACGGTGCTCCGACGAGATAGGGACCGTATACTTACTGGTAAGATGGACGGAGGTGGTGTGCTGCTTGTGTGGAACTCGCAGCTTCTCGGCTCGATGACTGGGAAAACAGTCAAATCGAACAAATCTTCGTATCTATCCCGGTAAGGTCTTTCAATCTCATCATCTCGACCTCCGTAGTCCAGTGGGTAACACTTTTGATTCACAATCCGGAGGTCGCGGGCTCGAACCCGGCATGCGCAACTAAATTTTATTTGAATAATTTGTGTTATTTCACAATTAATTCATTTAAAATAATATATAGTATATTTGCGGCATGTTTCCAGAGTGGAAGATACTATCAGTATCGCCCTGGTGTAAGACCACCATTCAGAATTGAAACGTTGCTTGAAAATGGCTTTAGCCGTGTTTAGTAACCAGATCTGAATAGCCAGGTACTTCCCAACCTTCCTCTTCCCCACCTCCTTCCCCTCCCCACTGCCTTCAGCCTCACAACATACCCCAATTGGGGATGCCATAGTCTCACTGGCTCCAGACGGGAGCAGTTGAGATTCTTGTGCGGTATTCACTGTAAAAAAAATATATATATGTGCAGTATACATACCTCCTGTCTCGCCACCAACGATTTATGATATTTTCTCCAAAAACCTGGAATCTGTATTTTCATCTGAACCAAATAATATGTTTTGTGTAAAAGGAGATATGAACCTACCTTCTCTTACTTGGTCATTTTCCGAAGGCTGCAGTCAAGGTCTCGCCTCCTCAAACACGGCTGCATCGCAAACTTTGCTTCAAACAATGTCATTGATGAACTTGCTCCAATATAATTGTATCCCTAACCATAATGAAAAATACATAGACCTCATATTCTATAGTCGCGAAACAAATGTTACACGTAGCAACGACCCTCTGCTTTCAGAGGACAGACACCACCCAGCCCTTGAATTCGACATATCCCTCGCTCAACCAAAAATCAATAACAATTTCAGGAAAGCTGATTATACTCAGATTAATAACGACATTAATTGTATTGATTGGTTATCTGAACCCGCAAACTTATCAGCCGAAGAAGCAGTAGATCGATTCTATTTAATAATAAACAATGTAATTGATAAGTTCATTCCAGTATTGGCACGACGAAATGACAAATTCCCCATATGGTTTACTCCCAAACTTATTACGATATCACGGAAAAAATATAAAGTTTGGCTCAAATGGAAGACATATAAAAGTCTTTCTGACTATCGTAAATTTTCCTTCTTACGTGCTACATACAAAAAATTGGCTAGTGAATCTCGAAAATTATTTTTCGACAACATGGAAAGTTCATTGCAAAATAATATTAAATGTTTTTGGTCATACATATCCTCATTAAAATCATCTGATGGATATCCTGCTACTATGTCCATATCCTCATTAAAATCATCTGATGGATATCCTGCTACTATGTCCTTCGAAGGGCGCAAATCTCATGATGCCCAAGTAATCTGTAATATGTTCTCTGAATTCTTTAAGTCAACATTTGAATCCTCCTCTATCAATGACACAATTAACATCGACCAACTTGAGGCCGTTCGGGACTCTGAACTTACGCACATTCACACCATTGAACTAACGGAACAAGAAGTCCAATCAAGTTTAAAGTCGTTAGATATAAACAAAGGTGCGGGTCACGATGGAATACCGGCATATTTCCTCAGATCTGCTGCGTCGTCACTGTATGTTCCACTTACCATAATATTTAATAAATGCCTGAGTGACGGGGTTTTCCCTGATAGGTGGAAGTTGGCTTATATTATACCAGTCCACAAGAGCGACTCACGTCAAAAAATCGAAAACTATAGGCCAATTTCCATTCTCTCGGCGATCCCTAAACTCTTGGAAAGGCTTGTCCATGATAACATATATCCCCAGCTTGCCGCCAAAATTACAGAACAACAACACGGGTTTGTAAAAGGCAAATCTACCATGAGTAATTTACTAATTTACTCAAATTTCTTATTCACTAGCATGGATCGAGGCCACCAGGTAGATGCAATATACTGCCATTTCAAAAAAGCTTTCGATAAGGTTGACCACCTTATTCTTATTAAAAAAATAATGTTCAACAGAATTAGGGGAAACTTATTACGTTGGTTTGTCTCATATTTGACAAAAAGACAGCAAGCTGTATCATTACGAGGATATACTTCTACGTGGGAACCAGTTACTTCTGGCGTGCCACAGGGGTCAATCCTGGGTCCGCTGTTATTTGTACTTTTTATTAACATTGTTACTAAATATTTCATGCATTGTTTATTTCTTTTGTACGCCGATAATATAAAAATATTTGCCATTGTTAGGAATTTAAACGATTGTCTGCTCATCCAAAGCGACTTAGTAGGGTTCGAAGCATTTTGTAATGAAAACAAAATTTACCTAAGTTACAAGAAATGTAAACAAATAAGCACTAAAAATCACAACGCTATTATACACAATTATTCTATTGGTAACTATTTACTCGAGCGCATTTACTGTATAAAAGATCTAGGGGTACTTTTTGATTCTAAACTCCATTTTGATGCGCACATTGAGAATATTGTTAATAAAGCTTACTGCATGCTAGGATTTGTCATCAGAAACAGCCGCAAATTTCGAAAACCGGAAACTTATCTTCTACTTTACTACACGCTGGTCCGCTGTCAACTTGAATACTGCACCTCCATATGGACACAACTTTACGGTGTCTATAAAGACAACATTGAAAGTATTCAAAATAAATTTCTGCAATACCTCAATTACAGAATGAGCGCACCTAAACGGGGGTACATAAATATGCTCTCGAATTATAACGTCTCCACTCTAACTAACCGGCGAACATTCCTTGACCTCATGACTCTATATAAAATCTGCAACAACATTATTGACTGTCCTGACCTACTGAAACTAATAAACTTCAAAATACCACCCAGAGTAACAAGGCTTAACGACTTATTCCACATTAGCCGGACGCGTACAAATGCTGGTGTCAGGGATCCAATTGGAAGAATGTGCGAATCGTTTAATCAAAATCAAAACCTCAATGATTCCGATATATTTTTTGATACACGCAGTACCTTTAGTAGAAAATTGAAGGCTGTTTTCCTACAAAATACAATAACTTAGACATTACATGGTTTATAATTTTAACTACCTTTCTTTTTTTAAATTTATGTATGACATTATTTTTTTTATCTATATTTATATATATTTTTTAATATTTTTGGTCTTACCATCAAAATTCCAAAAACACTTTGTAAACTTTTATAAGGATATTGCGCACATTTTTTTCATCTCTCTATTTGTAAAATAATATTCTTATGTACGTCTTTTTCGTACTTCAAAGTAAAAATATTTGCATATGTTTTTATCTGCTGTTAATGTTAATTCGTGAGAAATAGTTTGGATGCAGGTGAATTCTCTATTAATTGTTTTGTGCATTCTTGTAAATTGACATCTGTATCTGTATTTTCTCCTTAATAAAAAAAAAAAAAAAGCTACATTATCAGCGAGTAACAAAAGCTGTATATAATGGTAAGCTCTGACGTTATAAAATTTGTATAAATGAAAATGTTTGTATATCATATATTTTAGCGGCAAGGAAGAAAGGCAGGGGGAAGATGGGGTTTGCGGTGAGGGAAGACACGAGGGAGGGGGAAGGTGGAAGGGAACGGGATGCACGGGAAAGGACATGGAGGGAGAATCGATTTATTTCTTTGAATGGCATAGCAACGTATGCCGGGTACCAGCTAGTATTAAATAAAGTACATTTTTCAATAAAGCAAAAATATTTGCCAAAATTTTTTTAAGGTTGGTAGGTAGGTGAGGTGACTAATTATTGCACGACCTTTTTCGATGATCCATTTTTGATTTCGATGATTTTGTATTTGTTAATATTATTCGACTATCTTGTTTTGTCAGGTAGGTTATTGTATATTTTAGACGCAATGTATATGAATTTTCTTTGAACAAATGTTGTGTTTGTTTTTTTCGTTATTTGTTTTTGGGGTGTTATGCCGTGTTGCGCTACCTCCTTCTTTAGCCAACGTTTCGGACATCGTTGCAGTGTCCATCATCAGGGCAGATCCGGCAGATCCGGTAGATGTGGTAGATGTGTCACACATCTACCGGATCTGCCGGATCTGCCCTGATGGACACTGCAACGATGTCCGAAACGTTGGCTAAAGAAGGAGGTAGCGCAACACGGCATAACACCCCAAAAACAAATAACGAAAATGCTTTTGGCCGTGAAAATCTTAAAACTTACGTTGTGTTTGTTGTACAATAAAAGCAATAAACATAAAACATGCGTTCCTTATCACAATAATGCTGCAGCCCTTTCAAAAGATGGGGTACACAATGTACGTATTTCTGTTTCACGAATAATAGAACTAATCATAAGGTAGAGGGCTATAAATAAGAGAATTTTTTCAATAAACTGTTTAGAGTATAGACTACTACAGAAGAGTCATCTCTTTTCTTATTTTTTTTATTTTTACATACAAAAAAAATTAACCTCACTAGGACTAACAGCCTGTATTAATTGTTGTTATTAGTTTTTGGGGAATTATGCCGTGTTGGGCTACCTCCTTCTTTAGCCAACGTTTCGGACAGCGTTGCAGTGTCCATCATCAGGGCAGATGTGTAATAGTTAGGGGTGATGTTTGTACTTATCTACTTAGGAGCGATACCGTGTCGCTAGCTCCACTCCTCTACGAGCTGGCGCTACAATATACTTCAACATGCTTTTTTGCGTTTAGCCTTGATGTAACCGTCAATTACCGGACACCAAGAACTATTGAGCTTAGCTCCGTCGTCTCTATTAATATTTATAGGATTTTTGTGAATTTCAATTGCCTCCGTAATCAGGCGTGCTCTATGAGTTTTGGGTCTTCCCAGGACCTCGGGGACAAATCCAAAGTAATGGCCGGTTTCAATTAAGTGCTTGGCGATTGCCGATTTGTCAGGGTGGCCAAGATTACAGGCACGGGAGTGTTCTGATATCCTTTTGGAAATCGTCCGCTCTGTTTGGCCTACATAAAACTTGTCACATCCAGAACAGCTGATTTTGTACACTCCATCTGTTTCCAGAGGAAACTTGGTCTTTGCAGGCCTCAAAAAGTCTCGTATTTTTGTCGTGGTTCCGAAGACAGTCTTGATGCTTTCTTTTTTCAAAAGCCTGGCAATTCTGTCTGTCACATTGTGAACGTAAGGCAGGAAAGCGCAGCCCTTTGACTCTTGTTCAATTCTGTCTTCGTTTGGTGCAGATTTGGCTCTTATGATTTGCCTTGTAACCGTTTATTTTTATTAAAAATATTTTTGGCCGTGAAAATCTAAAATCGTAACAGCCTGTATTGAGGTTAACATTTATAAATTTGAGTGATTTTACACACACAAAATACTAAAATACACTACATTTAAAACACTAAAATATTATAAGAAAGTAAGAAATAAAAATATCATATTAGTGACCAGATGGGTAATTTAAGTATGATTTGTAACAATAAAGACCATAAATAAATCTTTAATTACTATACCCACCAAGAAACAAAGCTAGTTCAAATTCAGTTCTTTTCTGTATTTAACTTTTCAATACAAAATTTTCTTGTCCTCAATTGTTTTTCTATTTCTAATAATTTCAATTTATCATTTTCTTCTCCTTCATGCAAATGATGTACGTTTGTAATGTAGTAACATCTGAATCTTTTTGAAATCGAACAGTATTAATACCGAAGCGTTTGCTTGGTTGAATTTTAGAACCCAGCGACGAGTGCGTGTCGGACGCCACGCCATACGTCTGTATACGTGGAATTTCATACAAAGCTACTGTTATAATTCGGTTTCGAATTCAAGAATTCGACACAAGATGTCGCTACTTCCGTCAGCAGATATAACTGCTTCGAATTTGTGAATATGTGGTATCTCTTCGGATATGAAAAGATTGACGGTAATACATGTTCTATCAAGTGGCTTTATATTACATACGACGTCATTGCTCTTTCTCGACCAAATGGTAATGGGTCGCGCAAGGACTTGCATAAAATCAAAATACTTTTGAAAAAAAAAATTAAGCTGTTATTATTGTTGTTCTTATGTAAATGTAAAATTCGGGTGAAGGTTATTAATGAATGTAAGAAAATTCTTCTTATCTGTTGCTAACTGACCAAGTAACGAAGATATTTTCAACTATAGATAATTTTACCGCCCCCAGTGGGCCGCGGTAAAATTATCACATAATAACTGGGCCGCGGCGACTAAAAGGTTGGGGCCCACTGGCGTAGATGATTGGCAAATATCGTTTTTTTTTGTAACAACCCAGATTTAAAAATATTCCTTTATCTTGGTTTGAAAGGCTCTCCTCGTTTGGGCGCCTTTAAATTCCCACGTCAACGGCTTGCGCTAGTTTGATTATTATATAAATTACTTACAATTTCTGCTCGCATCTCGCGTTCCCTTGACCAGCCAAAAGTTAGTTGATAATACCTCGCCGCAACTCGCCGCCAGGGATACAAGTTTCTTAGAAACCATACCATGACGCTTTATTTAAGGCTCCACTCGCCGCTCCGAGCGCCACTTCGCTAATCGTAATTATCAATTCGCAATTATCTCATTATCTCAAAAACGATTAAAAGAAAATTTTACCACGTTCCTTTCCTATTTGATCATATCCTATACCAACTAACAATTTCCCTTCACTGTGATGTTTCTTATAACTTCAGTTCGACATGCAGAGAGCAGTGTTGGGAAAAAAAATCCAATCCTGTAAAAATCCATTTGACGTTCAATCACCATCATTTACAGTCAAAATTAAAATCATCGCAAACGCCGCAGCACGACTTCATTTCTTTACTACGTGAGCGAGATGTTCATTAATGATTAAATTTTGGAGGCAGGATTGGGGACCGCCGCCCCGGGAACCTTTATTGGATAACCAACACCTCTGCAATAGGTCACCCCAAGTGGTTCGCTACGTTTGGTGATTTAGCAGGGGTGCCCGGGTTCATGGGATGAGGTTGGTCTAGGTCTAGGAGGCAGATGACCAGGACCCACTGAACCCCAGATTCCTACCCACCCCTTAAACCATTTTCCTTCCCAAAACTCTCCTCTCCTTCCTTTCCTTAAAAAAAACCCTCCACACAGCATCCCCAAAGATGACATAGGGCCTGAGGGAAATTATTTTCCTCAGGGCCTCCTGTGTGGAGCTCATGTAAAAAAAAAAAAATGATTGCATTACTCCTTTGGGGGAAGCATATCGATTTTCTCATTTTCAATAGCCTTTTCTTTCACACTAGATCATAAGAACCAGAACCACTAGATCACGAGAACCACTCGTTCTAAAACCCTTTTTAAATGTAACAATAATCGGACTGAGTATACGAAACACTCACTTTTACCTAGGTTGCATGAAGTTACTAATAGATATGCAGATGTGATAGATCTATTTAACTGCACGGAACAGAGGTACAAGACGGCTATGCTATCATATTTTTTTAGTCACTATTAATTTTATTTCTATTATAGATTTTTGCATGTAAATGTATCTCTGGTGTCACTTCCCAATGTATCGTCACAATTAACTGTTATACATACACTGTTTTACCATTACTAATATTTTGAATATGAATTTGTGACATGTAATTTGTATATGCCGTTTGTATTAAATAAATAAATAAATAAATAAGTACAAAATGGTTATAAGTTATAATAATATAATCATAATTATAAAATGATACAGCTTGGTAAGGATTATAGCAAAACTGCAAGTATATTTGCTTTTTAAAGGAAACATTGTTCTTAAAGTTAAAAATCGATCGTCTAGCGTCTAGTTGATTAGTCAGACATCTCCGAAAAATCGAAATTTAAGTTGAGTGTGCAGTTATATGTGTTAGTGTACCCTCTATCTGGTACAATTTAAGTTGAGTGTGCAGTTATATGTGTTAGTGTACCCTCTATCTGGTACAATTTAAGTTGAGTGTGCAGTTATATGTGTTAGTGTACCCTCTATCTGGTACAATTTAAGTTGAGTGTGCAGTTATATGTGTTAGTGTACCCTCTATCTGGTACAACACTTAGATTACTCATAAACACCACCAAATCAATTAAAATGCACTAAAACTTGTAGTGAATTAAACAAAATGTTGATGTTTTCTGGTTCACTAGTAAGATATTTCAAAATGTCATACTTATGTACCGAACCGCGTTATGCCTGCCGGTATTATTTCATAGCATATTTAATACTTTTTTTTTTTTTTTTTTACAGTGAATACCGCACAAGAATCTCAACTGCTCCCGTCGGGAGCCAGTGAGACTATGGCATCCCCAATTGGGGTATGTTGTGAGGCTGAAGGTATAGGGGAGGGGAAGGAGGTGGGGAAGAGGAAGGTTGGAAAGTACCTGGCTATTCAGATCTGGTCACCAAACACGGCCAAAGCCATTTTCAAGCAACGTTTCAATTCTGAATGGTGGTCTTACACCAGGGCGATACTGATAGTATCTTCCACTCTGGAACATGCCGCAAATATACTATATATTATTTTAAATGAATTAATTGTGAAATAACACAAATTAATCAAATAAAATTTATTTGCGCATGCCGGGTTCGAATCCGCGACCTCCGGATTGTGAGTCAAGAGTCTTACCCACTGGACTACGGAGGTCGTCCAGTGGGTAAGACTCTCTACTTACAACTGATAATAAATATCATCCACAAAACATCACATATTTTTATTCGCTGTGGACAATTCGACTAGTTTAAGTAATAGCATTATAACTAACTAACCATTACGCCGTTTCCCCGCAGGGGTGCGGCAGAGAGGACGGACAGCCAAACAACTCGGTCTTGGCACACACTCTTTGCCTCATTCACATTCATACATCGTCTCATACATACTCTTCTATTATTCTGTCTCTTGACATGGCCCGTCTTAAGTATCTGAGTCACTTGATCGTGCCATGTCTTCCTCGCGCGCCCCCGACATTTTCTACCATTCACTATGTATCTTTCTATATTAAAGTAAAATGTAAATAAAACACGAAAGCTAAATAATATAAAAGATTAAAATAAGACCAGTAAAACACAGCGCCCTTGAAGAATACATTACATATTAATATTAAAATATTTTTCAGGATTAAATAACATGTGTTCATAATTATGTCCTCTGAGTGCGAACTCTATCTAAATTTCTTTAAATGAACAATATACAGTGTTAATTTCAAGCGACCTCCCAGGTTAGTATGGTCCTGTTTTCATTCCTTTTTAGGCAGCATCGCGTTCATTAGTCAAAATATTGTACATATATTTTCGTATCGGTGATCAATGAACCGGTGTATGCAATTTTTAGCCCTAAGTTGTTTTTAATTGTTTGTCTAGCTTGTAATTTTTTTTTAGATTTTAGAAATGAATTATAAGTTTCTACAGCGCCCTTGAGGTGATTTTTCACAAAAACGGCACTATATAAATCATCCAATCATCATCATCATCAACATTATGTATAGTGTACAAGAAACAGCTGCAGTTAATTGTGATAAATAAAGTACGTTTAATGTTTATTTTAACGCTGTCGTTGGTATTTTAAAAGCGCCCATTGTCTTACATGATATTATCGGCAATCGCCGCAATGAATCCTAATACACCCCAGATTATTAACATAAAAGGAGCACTTGAAACAGCTCCGTTGTTAAGGCTCTTTGTATACGGAGATACTTACAAGCCACGTGACTGTGTTGCAACCATATATCGTCCTCTGATATGCTACTCTTGAAAGTGGGTATCCGTATACGACGCCATCGGAATTACATTCAACTTGATCAATTTTCCACGTGCAGCCGTGCAGTTATTAGTCAAGTGAATCGAGCGATAAAGACAATATTGTTCTTCTCTATCTTTAAATGTCCGGGTTAAATTTTCCCCACAGGAAAAACTAAACCCTTTCACACACTTCCCCAAATGATCATCTAGTCAAACCATGCTATGCAATTGCACTAAATATGTATTACAAATACAAAACAATACAAGAACAACATGTCAACCTACCAGAGACCAAACGGGAAAATAATTCACCGACTCCAGATATTTTCATATCAGAGGGTTTGGCTCTGTGGAATTCCTAATTCGACCTATAAATCCTACTGATCCCTCAATATAAATATTTAAAAAGTCTTTTGTAATCCTACATGCACTTAAAATTACTGATTTTTGCATTTTTATATATAAATTCTTTGACAAATCTAATATGAATAAATTTTGAATAAGAGACCTGGGTATAATGCCAGTAGCCGAAATGACAAATGGTAATATTTTTATAGTCTGAGAATGCCAAATTATTTTAATCTCATTTCCTAAATCTGTATATTTTCTTATTTTTTCAGAAACAGATTTTTGAATATTACAGGAATTTGGAATAGCTGCATACAATGATATAAGTTATTTTTTTAATTTTGTCATGTAAAACTATATCAGGTCTATTATGACTAATTGTTCTGTCTGTTAGTATAGTTTTATCACAATATATTTTATAAAATTCATTTTATAAAAATGAATTTGGTTCATATTTATAATATGGTACTATATTACGGCAGTCAATAAAGTTATGTTTAGTTACCAAACTTTGGTGGATTATTTTTAAAACCTGATTGTGCCTAAATGTATAACTCTGACGGTGCTAATATAGAACATCCCGATATAATATGTTCTATAGTTTCCGGAAAAGCCAAACATTTTCTACATAAATCATCAATTTGATTTATATCTTTGATTATATGCTTCCTATAATTTTTAGTATTAATGACTCTATCTTGAATGGCAAGCATAAATCCTTCTATTTCTGCGCTCAACTCTCCAATACTTAACCATTTGTTTGACGATAGTTTGTCAACATACGTTTGGTTGAGATAATTGAAGTGTTTTGCGTGAATAATTTTATTTGACCATGAATCTAATAATTCCTGGTTAGTATTTATAAGAATGTTGGCATTCTCTTCATATAAATTTAAAGGTGTAATGTTTCTATCTGCCTTGCAAATTATTTTGTGCATTTCTGAGCTATTAGCTTTCCTATGGAAAAAATTTCTAAGCATTTCTACCTGATTGTGTTTCAAAGATGTTATTTTGACTAAACCTCTACCTCCTAAATTTCTATGTAAATTAATTCGCTCTATAGCTGAATTTGGATGATGGCAATTAAACTTTGTTAACGTGGTTCTAATTTATTAATCGTTCTAAACTATCTATATCTGTATTGGACCATTTAATTATGCCAAATGATTACGTTAACACTAGATAGATCGGGTACTGCTCCACACCTATAAATACCACGACCGTCATTTTGACGGCTGATTACTTTTTTCAAATCGGGAGGCGGATATCGGTACCGCTGCTCCGGGAACCATTTATTGGATAACCAGCAGCTCTGCTATAGGACAGTCCAAGTGGTTCGCTACGTTTATTGACTTAGCAGGGGTGTCCGGATTCATTGGGTGAGGTTTGTCTGGGTCTAGGTGGCGAATACGTTTGCCCACCTACTGGGTAGCGGACCGGGTCGGGAGACACTTGTTGAGGGAAACCTTATCTTGCCCTCTCCAGCAGGACCTTTCTCGTCCCATCGCCTTGCACCGCAGTGGGAGGGATGGATTCATTCGTCCGTCACTCCTGGATACATTCACATTTTTTTTCCTATTCACCTCTCACACTTTTTTCCTTCCCAGAACTTCCTCTCCTTCCTTTCCCTAAAAAAACCAATGCACACATAAATGCACACAGCATCCCCAAAGATGACATAGGTCCTGAGGGTTTTTTTCCTCGGGGCTTCTTGGAAAAAACATGTAAGTTCAAAATGCTGTAATTTTAGTACAAGCATGTGTTATCGAATTGTTCCGTTTTTTATAAAATCGAATGCACTCTTCGCAAACGGGTTTCTTACAATTATCACACATGTCAATTTTTTGGTTTTTATTAATTTGGCACTGTCGTCTTTCAAAAGTTTTATTTTCCGGTTTCTTTTCTTTTTCGTTTACATTAGCTCCACAAAGGAAAATAATTAACATCCTCACACTAAGGAAAATAATTACCCTCAGGGCATTTGTCATCTTTTGGGTTGCTGTGTGGAGGGTACCTATAGAGAAAGGAAGAAGAATAGGTTCTGGGAAGGAAATGAGGTATGAGGAGTGGGTAGGAAACTGGGGTGCAGTGTGTTCAAGAGTGCCTAACGTATGAATCTGTCCCCAACACTGCGGAACAAGGCAATGTTCAGAGAGTCCTGCTGGCGAGGTCAAAAGATCACCCTCAACCGTTCTCTGCTCATCTGGCCTGCCACGCAGTTGTTTGGCAGACGGATCCGCCGCCAAGTTTCGAAGAAACCTAACCCCATGAACCCGGGCACCCCCGCTAAGTCACAAAACATAGCAGACCTGTTGGGGTGACCTATGGCAGACGTGTTGGTTATCCAATAAATGATTCTGTCAGTTCTTCAGAAATTAACGCAGCTGGATGAACTCCGGTATTTGCATACTCTGTCCTTCTCCAACAAGCCATAAAATAAATTTAGGCGAGAGAAATATTTTTTTGGTATTTTTATAAATTATGTGACAGTGACCAATCAACGTACAGATCGAGTATGAATAATACGCGATACCAAAAGAAAAGACAGTTATAATAGTACTATCATAAATGAGGAGAAATGGGTATGTTGGGTACAGAAGGTTGTAAACGAAATCAGCATTATGGCCTAAACCGTCACATTGACGGCGGCGGTCTTTGTAGGTATAAGTTAATGTATCTCAAAAAGTAATTAAGACACATACCTGTTTTTTTCACCATAGTTGTTAAACCATAAATCATAAAATGTAGAAAAAAATCTCACCAATACAATAATTATTAAGCATTACATCGTCATTTTACTTCGGGCTGCCGACAAAATGAAGACTTCGGTCTTTCTAGTGTTAATATAGGTATTGCCCAAGTATTTATTGCTTTTACTAAATTTTTAGCAGATAGATTGCATTTTTAAATTTTTCTGATCCTTGTTTGAAATTTAATCCTTATTAAAGCATTTTTAATACTAGTGTGATCTACTCTATTCGATTGCGGGTATCCTAAATACTTATAAACCTCATCCCCTTTCATACTTTTAATTTTGAAATTTCTAAATATACCCTCGTCTCCATCTACAATTTTGCCTTTCTCTATATGGATCGTTTTACATTTATCTAAACCAAAAGTCATTTTAATATCATCTGAAAATTTTTTAACCACTTTAATCATTTTCTCTAAATTTGATTCAGAGTTTGAAAATAATTTTATATCATCCATATATTATAATAGACATGAAACTATACTATATTATTATTATATTATATTATAATATATTTATTTTAAGCACCAGATTTAAATGTCTAGGTTTAATTTTCCCCACAGGAAAAACTAAACCTTTTCACACACAATAATATAATAATAATGTAATATGTATTATATTACATAATATTATAAAGGTGAAAGTTTGTATGGATGTATGTTTGTTACTCTTTCACACAAAAACTACTGAATGGACTTTAAAAATTCTTTCACTAATAGAAAGCTACATTATTTTTTGAGTACTATAGGCTATATATATTGGTTAGCTCTGGCGTTATGAAATTATTTATCATACGTTTTTTGTCCCTAACAAAATTGATTTATTGCAAACGTCAGAAAAAAAGCAAACCAATTGTCGCCTTGGAAACGATGTTTTATTTTTTTATTTTTTATTAGGCAATTCACCCTAAAAAGAGTGCTTTGTTGGCGTCGTACTTAATAACTATCTCTAAAAATGAATCACCGAAATGTATGTATGCGCATAAACCCGAACGACTGCACCAAATTGGATAATTCTTTTTTTTTTCGTTATTTTGTCTAAAACTACCGTTGAGTTCTGAAATTTGTATAAAAAAATTATAATAGGTGGCACGCGAGCAGTTTGATAACTGAATGTATCGGGAATGAATGTGTGGAATGCGAGAGGTGAGAGGAGGAGTGGGGAGGGTGGAGGGGGTGTTGGGAGGGTGTTGATGGAGGGTGGGAATGGGAGGGGGAGGATGGTGGGGGGAGGGGGTTAGGGGAGGGAGAGGGGGGAAGGAAGGAATTGGAAAGGGGAAGTATGGAGGAGGATGTTGGGAGGGGTAGGGGGTGGGGGGAAGGGGGTTGATGGGGGGGAGTGGTGTGGGGAGAGGGAATGTAAAGGGGTAGGGGTTGAGGGAATGGGGGGTGGAGGGAGAGGGGGAGTGGAGTGGAGAGAGGGAAGGTGGAGGAGGCGGAGTGAGTGGGGTGGGAGAGGGGGGAGGGAAGAAAGGGGAAGGGGGAGGGGTGGAGGAAGGTAGGGGGGGGGGGTTTTTCCAACCTCAATCCACTAAATTCTCTCTAATGTATCTGGTAAAGTGTGGTTATATGAACACACATTTTTTCCACCTCCGGAGCAAAGTTAACATTGATATCAAGTTCGGGTGCCATTTTTTATCAAACGTGTAGTAGATGCGAATTCTACCCGCGTAGCTTACGTCCAGCACTGGCAAACCCATAGTCGACGCGTGACCCGTATGCTACGTTCATAAAACTCGAGTCGCTTGTAAATATCTCCGTAAACTAATGAACTTACTCATTATATACCTGCCTAAGTCTGAGTTGGAAATTCAATTCCGAGCAGACGAAATATTTGACCGCAGTCCGACCACAATCAGTAAAATCCCCAACAGTATCTGCCACGGGATTGCTTGCAGAGATTACCTTTATTTGTGAATTTGGCGACTACCTGACAACCCACCACAAGATACTCGGAGCAAATTTGTTGATGCATGCCAAATGTCCACTGTACTTTTCAACCATTGATATAGATAATGTCAATGCCTGGTCGTATGACCACAACCCTTAAATAATTTCAGCATTAGACAATAAACATATTTTGCAATATTATTAAGGGAAATTACTCTTAGATAAGTTTATAATGTTTGTACCAGGGCCACTGATACATGTGCCCACTTGTCAAACAATTTATGATAATAATAAGAGTATTTTAAATATTTATATGGTACCGTTTGTATGATAAATCCCACTTCATGTAATTTACTGTTGAATTATAATTACTGAAAATTTTTCAGATTTTCATTTTTTTTAATTCCGCTTTCTAAGCAATATGTTTTCGTAATGGTTTTCAACAATTGAAAAAAATGTCGATTTCGGCTTTCGGTAGTTTTCCTTTCCAAACTCATGTTCAGGATCTCAATCTGCAAAACCATCTGTTCTTTATTCATCTTCTTCGTTGTTTCCTCTTCCCATATTTCAGTAAATTTTGGAGATATCATAGATATGTGTTTTTCATTCATAACTAAATGCTAAATTAATAAAGAAACAGGAATCTGAAAATCTTAATTAAATTAATATTTCATTTTTAATGATGAACGCTCTGATTAGCTTTGACGTGATTTTATATGTTTCACGGGTTAAATTGCATGACACAGAGAAAACATTTGTTTTAAATGTATAAGAAACAAAAAAAACTGTACCTACGTTTTTTTCAATGAATATTAGACATAAGCTTTCATGTTACCTAGTTTAAGTGCACATAATATAGTGTACATAAAAAAGGAGAGAAAAGAGAAATAAAAATAGAGAAAGCTGTTTTGAAAATATAGCGATGCCCTTTACAAACATTTTATTCAATGTAAAAAATGTCGTAATCATAATATATGATAGGGCCCATGTAGGTGATTTTATTTCAATGTCCTGTACAAACTATTCGGGTCATCCTACAAGTCCCAAAGCAGCACTGAAGTAAATTAATGTCCTAATTGGAAACAGGCTCGGTTGCAATACAATACTGTCTCTGTTACGCCTCAAATAATAACACAATGTGACTGATTTTAAACCGAAATTGATGATTATATTATTAGAGAAAATTTGAAATACTTATGATAGATTTACGAAAAAATTAACGAAATTACTTCAATACCAGTTTTATCTCTAATTCAATGTCTTGTCTCTGTTTTTTTGCTCAGGACTGTGACGTGTTTAATTTGGCCCAAGTAAATAAGACATAGTTGCGTGTAATAATAATGTACCAGTGTTTCATATTTATCGACTTTCCGTCTCTAAGTTATCTACTTATAAATATTGTAGTGATCTTACTCGTTTATGTAATTTTTTTTTCCTAATTATTTTTTTTTCTGCAATAAGTAAAATTTTCAAAATTTTAAACAACCCCTGACACAAAAAAAGAGCTGATGACGTTGAAACGCCCGCACCGATTTTCATGAATTTTAGCTAAGAACTATCTCGATCACGTAAGCTTTCAAACAAGAAAAAAACCGCATCATAATCGGTC
The DNA here is from genome assembly GCA_929108145.2 of Limnephilus rhombicus. Classification (NCBI taxonomy): domain Eukaryota; kingdom Metazoa; phylum Arthropoda; class Insecta; order Trichoptera; family Limnephilidae; genus Limnephilus; species Limnephilus rhombicus. The sequence continues at coordinate 12,154,722 of OV815292.1, read as the reverse complement.
TATTCGTTTAGGAGCTACGATGCCACAGACAAACACACAGATATGCAGACGGTAGTCAAATTTATAACACCGCTCCTTGCGTCGGGGGTTAAAAACAACAACAGTGCAGAGATAAACTGGTTAAAGCTTTCGACAGATTTTGTAAAATATGATTAATTTGGGAATAAGCAAAAACTTATGTGCAAGACTTTTAAATCACACCAAATTAGAAAAAAATAAACGAAATAATCACTTAAATATAGGTACTCTTTAAAATCCGCCAAAAAGCAAGCATGAAAAGGAAGATATTGAAGCTAATTCAATCGACACTCTATAAAAATACGTGAGAGAGCTTTATCTTTGGAAAACACGCGTTTTACGTACCGAAACTTTTGGCATAATTTTAGAAAGCTCTATGAAACGTGCTCAAGCGATTTCAATTATACGAAAGCACGCAGGGGAATCTGTTGCGAAGGCTGTGTTATGTAATGTGTAGGTTGTAGATCGGTGGTGGCTAAAGCTATTAAACACGTCAGAAGCCTTCACTTTAACACAAGTGTTTTATGGAAACTAGTTATGATCTTTGCGTAGAGGTTCTATGACTCTACAAACTCTACGCTTAAGCTTTACGTGCTTGAAAATAACTTAATAATATATATTTTTTAAATTTCATATTAATTTTTATTTATTCTTAATATATTTATTTTCCAAGAGTATGTATATGCTAAAATAAAAAAAATAAAAAAATATATTATAAGTATATTGTCCTCCAACGCTAGGAGTTCACATGTGTTATAGTGGACATTTTTAAATTGTAAATTATAAATTGTAGAAATTAAAACAAACCGTGGGCTTAGTTACAGTACATACTTAAAAAAGTGAAACAATTAAAATTATAACGATATTTATTTTATTTATTTCATTACTCCATCTCCAACATTTATAAAATAACTCTCTTTGAAAGATTTACCACCCTTCCAATCACCCTTCTGTTTTAATTCTATTCATAATATGTATTTTACCTGAAATATCCTTGTAACTAATATATTCATTTATATACCTGTACGCCTGTCTCGACACAGGTATACCCTAGTGAGACAGGCATACAAATAAAACCATTGTAAATATATTTTATTATAGATAAATAAAAAATAAAATAAAATATAAAATCGACTTCTACACAGTTTCAACAAAATAGATGTGTATTGTAAGTTATGAGTGAGGTAACAAAATTATAAATTAAAAATTATAAGGATTGTAGCCAGTACCGTACGTGTTCTTTGTATTCTGTAAAATACATTGTTTTATATTGTGTTGGATGTGAATTGTATAGATGTGTAGTTTTATAGCCTGATATCTGTAGTATTTTTGTCCAAAGAAAGTGTTTGTTTTTGGTATTTGTAGTTGTATTTGTAGTTGGTGTGCAAGTATTGTTCTAGTATTGCGAGAATTTTGTGAAATGTTAAATATGTTTAAGTTCTTGTAAAGAAAAGTTAGTATTTGTTTTGTATATGATTTTTGAATTTTCAACATTGGGGAATTTATTGAATATGATTGAAGTGGGTGTTAGTATTTGTAAATTAAGAATTACTTTTATTAAGTTTTCTGAGCTTTAAAGTACCTATTTATTTTAAGTATTTAGTGTATTTATGTGTTTTTTTACTGGCACATCCCCAGGCAATAATTCCGTATTCCATTATGGATTGTGCTACTGCGAGGTATACATTTTTTACATCGTATATTTTAAAAATATTTCTCATGTTTTTGAAAAAGTATATCAACTTGTGTAGTTTTCGTATTACCGAATCTACATGCATGTCCCATTTTATATAACGGTCGAAGTATATAGCAAGATATATAATATCACAATCGGAGGGAAAAAAATTGTACCTATTCTATATATATTGGTAACAGAAAACGAAATCTAATTAGATCTTTATTGATAATAAAATTGAGAAATACGCGTTTGATAAGGTAATGTTTTTTGTACGTTAGCTCCACAAAAGGAAAACAAATTTTCCCGGGCCTTACGTCATCTTTGGGGATGCTGTGTGGAGGGATTTTTAGAGAAATGAATGAGAAAAGTTCTGGGAAGGAAAAAGGTATGTGGGGGGAGGGGGAAGCGTAGAAATCTGGGGGTCAGTGTGTCCGGGGGTGATGGACGTTAGAATTCATTCCTACCACTGCGGTGACATGACGAGTGAGTCCAGCTGAAGGGGTAAAAAGGTCTCCCTCAACCAGTCTCTCCCAATCTGGCCGTCTAGATCTACGCAGTTGGTGGGCAGACACATCCGCCGCCAAGCCCTGGACAAAACTCCATGAACCCGGGCACCCCTGCTAGATCACCAAACGTAGCGAAATACGCGGGGTGACCTAATATGGCAGAGTTGTTGGTTATCCAATAAATGGTTTCCGGGTCAGCGGTACCCATACCCACCTGCCAAATTAATAAATATCTGCAAGATATAAATAAATTGTTTTGTTTGCATAGGTGACCGGCCAACTCGGAATGAAATCAAGTCAAAACCACCTCAGAAAGGTCATTAAGAGTGATGATAAAAAATAAGGTTAGATTGAGGGTTAACGGCTAATTTAAAATTATTTTTGAGTTGACTTGATTCTAAATTGGCATGGAACCGTTTGCATAATATGTTTTCATCGCAAACAAATATTCACATCAGAGTACGTTCATATTTTTATCATTATGACAAACCCTTCCCACAGTTTTGTAATCTATTTGCTAGTTGAATATAATGCGTACATGATGATATCACAAGGGTCGTGTGATTACTTAACGAGTCGTAAAACTCTTGTTTTGGAAATCAATTATTTGTGCCTTCTAAACGATTAAAGGAACCAGATTCACATTGTTTATTCCATCTCGAAGACATTATAAATCTTTCCGTATCCTAATTAAATTATCTAATCTGGCCGATAGCAGTGTCCCCTGAGATCACACTGAGAGGATGTAGGAAGACGTAAGAAACTTTTGGCACGCGTAACAACAACGCAACGCGTTATTTAATAATTTATACTACTATTAATTAATCATTTTATGGTGATACAATGACACCAGTTCAACCTAGGTAAACAAGTTTACCACATTTCGTCTACGATCGGATTGAGATGTTAATCTAGTGTCCTTCATCGGAAGCAATCTTCCGAACAGGCCCTCCATTGATATGCTTATTATCTTATTCTGTTATTATTAGTTTTCTTATTCTGCCGGTATTACAATGAAAGATGCTCCGAGAAACTACCGTCATTGATCCTTTCGGCACCGGTGAATAGTTGGAAAACACGCCAAACGCGTGCCCAACATATGAGAACGGGTCGCTTCTTCTGAGAGGGACTCGTTCTTGTCTTTAACAGCTCGGCTGCGGAACCATTTGCCGGCCTCTGTGTTTCCTCCTTCCTACAACATGGGCTTCTTCAAGACCAATGTTCATTCCATCTTCTCCTCAAAAAGACCCTCCACACAGCATCTCAGATGCCTCCTGGGTGGATTTAATATTAAAAAAAAAATTTAAACTTCATAACTAATGAGGATTTTTATCCCGTTGGAACGATTGAAAGCTTTTTTGCCAAAAATCTTTTTTTTTTTCAAAACTGCCTACATTATAAGCATCCATAAGTGTGTATTAGGTTCAGCTCTTTTTAAAGTCAGAATTTCCATTAAAATACATTTTTTTAATATGAAAAAATTATTCGATGATAGTATTGTTAATACTAAAACTTGAAATATGAGATTGACAAATATGACGGTTTGATGGAAGGTAGCAATGGCCGAATTGGTAAAGGCGCCCGTACAGGTTAGTTGATAGGTTCTAGGTTCGAATCCCAGTTGCGACCGTTATCTTTTTATATTTTTCTGTGTCTTGTTCTCTTTCATATTTTCGTTTAGATTTATTACTGTTATCTTCTTCTTCGATGACAATTTTTTTTTTTTAATTTTGATTCGGTTTTCAATACAATTTTGATAAATATAATTATGAAATGGCATTGTCTTCACATCGGTGCACTACAATATAAATTACATAAATCTTCTTCGAGGGGCACACTGTTTGTTAGCACTTTGCGTATGAATTAGCTTACCGTCGCGTCGCCCGCGCTTATTTGTCGGTTTGACACTTCGTCACCTCAGTTGGACTAAGGTTCTAACTGACATTTTTTTTATAAATTAATGTTAAACCTTTTCTTTTGCTCATTACAATAACCAAAATATTTTTCCGAGCCATCTGTGTTGTATTTTGGCAGATACTTGTATGACGAAGTTCTAGCATCTGTTTTTAAGGCTTTCGTTAATACTACAAGGTTCTAACATTACTTTGAGCCTATTTGCAATTACCATTTTTTGGTGTATGACAGTATATCGTGTTAATGACGCGCAGTATACTTTGTCACTATAGTTGTATAGGGTTCTAACTTCACCTTACCATGTTTTGAGGTGTCTGCAAAACCGAATTCTATTCTAATCTATTTAACAATTTCTGATTTTGAGGTTCAATTACATAAAAAAACATTTTTTTAACTGTTGAAAATTGACATGCTACCGGCATCTATGGGTTGCTTGAGCAAACTCCTATGTTTTAACATCTCAAATGGTGCGAACCTTGGCTAGTGGCTGAGTTTCGGTAGGTCGGTAGCAAACTGTTTTAACTACTAGCTCATGTTGACAACACTTGCAATTGTCAGATGATTGTGTGCAGTTTTTATTCTATAAAAAGGCTAGCATCTGAGTATTATTGCTTCTTTTCTACGCAAAGTTTAAATAGTAAACAACTGCCAGTTTTGGCCCGGTGTATTTAGTATTATCACCGTTATTTTATACATTTTAAAACATGTTACACTGTGAAAATAAAAAGTGAAGTTTTTTGTATAAGAGTTATTTATTAAAGGACCCTTTCAATTTTAACATTAACATATTTTAAAGGAAAACACTTAATTAGAACTACTATGCCGTAGTTTGGAATGTTAATAAGGAAATGCAGTTGGAACCTTATGCAATAAATATTATACTTTACCCTAACTGGTTGCATACTGTTCTATCTGCATGTTTAGTTGTGTATTAAAATGGTAAGTACATGTCCTATTTAAATATTTTTCGTACTAAAATACAATCGGAAAATTAATATATATATATAAAAATATATATATTTTTTTATTTCTTTTTTTATGTTTTTATTCCAGCAGGACTGGGAGGATAGTGCAATCCCAGTCTGCCATATTTCATAAACTATAATATAATAATATTTTACAAAGTAAATAAAAACCTAAAAGAAAAAAAAATGTAATTAGATGTTAGGTAGGTACCTAATGAAAACACAAAATGAAAATAAAATTCGTCACACAAATAACAAAAAATTAAGCATAAAATAGATTATGAGAAATCATCTTTGAAAACTATTCGTACACTCACACCTAAATAACATGATTGAAATTTGGGGAAATGCGTATGAAACATACATCAATGAATTACAGGTAATTCAAAATAAGATAATCAAAAAACTATTTCACTACGAATCCAAAACATCCACAAAAAAATTATATTTGGAAACAAAACTGCTAACATTAAGAAAACTATACGAGTACAATATATGTGTCCTTATATACAAAATAAATAATAAACTCATACATACAAACACAGAATTTATTAAAACGTCCCAAGTACACAAACATTTTACACGACAACACGATAACATACGTTTAAACAACATTCATACTAACTACGGTAAACAATCAATTAGTTACGAGGGGGCAATTTATATAATTGCCTTCCAGATGATATCAAAAACGAAAAAAGTGTGTGCAAATTCAAAAAAAAATTGTTCATGTTTATTCACAAAAAACAAAGTAGTGATAGTGAATAATATCGTATGGTAATATAATATCATGTAATTGATAGTATTGCAATCTAATGTAATCTAAGGTTATGAAATGTAAAAACCATGTAATGTAAAAACTATGTAATATAATATAAAGTACATAATTCAATATTCTAGTTCAGTAAGTGAAAATGTTATTTTCTTTTTTACTGGAATAAAAACTTATGAAAAAAAAAGTTTGAACCCTGTTCTACCAAAACGACGACTTAAGCTCACCTAACGTAAACTAAATTTACCTAATTCAACCTCATGCAACCTAACATAGCCTAACCTAAACATGCAATAAAAAATGTTAATCACTTAGGGCACACGCGCACCGGTAAATAGCCGATTCATAATCGCGCACTTGAAGTGAAATAACACAAAACTGCACTATACAAATGTTGCGTTATTATAATTATAAACTAGCTTTTTCCCGCGGCTTTGCTCGCATGTTATTGGGGGGTTCCCACTCCGCTTCCTCCACCTTCCCTCTCCCCATTCCACTTCCCCATCAGCCTTCCACCTCCCCCCCCTCCCCCCTCCCACCCCCTCCACCCGTCCAACCCCACCCCCCCCACTCCTTCCCCCTTCCCCCACCTTCCTATCCCTACCCCCTCCCGCATTCCACACATTTATTCCCGGGAAAATTCAGTTTTCAAACTGCTTGCGTGCCACTTATTGCAATTTTTTTACTCAAATTTCAAAATATCAGAGCTCAACGGTAGTTTTATACAAAATAACAAACAAAGAATATTATTCAATTTGATGCAGTCGCTCGGAAGTTATGCGCGTACATACATTTCGGCGATTCATTTTTAGAGATAAATATTAACTACGACGCCAACATCGTATCCAAGGCAACAATTTGTTTTGCTTTTCTTCTGACGTTTGCAATAACTCGATTTGGTAGGGACAGAAAACGTATAATAAATAAATTCATAACGCCAGAGCTTACCAACATATACAGCCTATATTACCTTTCGATTAGTGAAGAAATTTTTATAGTCCATTCAGTATTTTTTTGCGTGAAAGAGTAACAAACATTCAAAAAAATTTTCGCTTTCATAATATTTCTGGCTTTTCCCGCGGCTTCGCTCGCATGGTATTAGGGAATTCCCACTCCGCCTCCTCCACCTTCCCTCTCCCCACTCCACTCCCCCCGTCAACTCCCTTCCTGAAAGAGCAACAAACATACATCCATACATCCATACAAACTTTCGCTTTTATAATATTATAGTAGGATATAGTAGGGTGTAAGTATAGTAGGATATATTACTAATAAACAGTGCGCCACCGAAATAGATTTATGAGCTTTATCGGGGCGCATATATGTAAAGACACAATCTTATAAAATAACGTTAGATTTGAACTCAATACATAATGTACGTTACCGGTAAGGTTTTAGATTATGTACCCCTGATAATCGTGGTTGGTATAATATTGTAGGCTTTAGATATTCTCAAATACTACTTACTACGGCCCAACAACCACCCTCCCCGCCAGTGGAACCATCCTTACCCCAGAGATAGGGGTGATTACAAGTTAATATTTAATCTGCAGTCTGGAGGAAACAAAATAGTATTTTTATGGATATGGTAGATTTTACAGACAGTCCGAATGGATTTCTTTATAACCTTTAAATCGGTGTTACATCGCAAAACCAAATGTCATCTTCAAGTTGCTTTGAAGTTATTTGCTTAACTTTAATGAATATATTTTTTGATTCTGTAACTCGCATTATTATTTGCACCTATAATAATTTTTCTGTTTAGTGTTTACTAGGGATGTGACTTTTACATAAATAATCGATTCATTTTCTTAGAAATTGATTTATAATTTATGAATAACCGAATTTTCTTGAAAATTTGTTATAATAATTGATTTTTCCCCAAATTAGTCAAATTAAAATAAATCGATTATTAAACAATCGTTTATTAAATAATCGATTCATTTCCTTAGCGTGAAAAATCGATTTATAATTTAAGAATAATCGATTTTCTCGAAAATTTGCTATAATAATCGATTTTTCCCCAAATTTGTCAAATTAGAATAAACGCGTAAAATATCTTTAATCACGGTTTTATTAATTAAAAAATATTCAACAGAAATTACAAGTTTTAAAATAATCAACACAAAATATAAATTGTTCATTGACTACGTTGATTTAATCTGAGGGAGCGTTTCCGCCCGGGATGATGTGAACACGCAGCAAACAGCTTCCTGACCTTCTTCACTCTCATCACGTCGGGGTCACCAGTTGAGGGAGCGGGCCGGATCGGCAGAGACGGGGCGTGAAATAAAAAGCGTCAAGTCGATATATGAGTCAGTCATTTATTGTAGCTACGTAGCGAGGTCGAAGCGGAGCGGAGTGTCAGTGGTGCCGTTGGTGTTGCTTCGTGATGATGAGTGAAGAAGGTCAGGAGACTACGGCGGTGAAGATCACTGGTCTTCATAGAGCCGGCGTGTTGCTCTACGGAAAGCCGAATTGATGCTGCTCGTCGGTACTACGCTGAAGGTAGGTATGCCGTAGTATGTGTTTCCAGCGAGTTCCGTGGAGGTCAGTGGCGCAGCGGTAGATTTCGCAGAGCGGGTTAAGTGGCCGCTACAAATACAAATCTAGTGACAATTTTGATTAGAAACTTCAACTAAACTGCCTTCGAGGCACAAAATAAATGTCATCGTAGACCCACAGATGGCGTTAATGATATGTTTTGTTTATAAAACATCATAGAGGTTCGAGCTCCGGATTCCGGACTAATGACTAAGCGTAGCAGGGCTGCAAATGAAAAAATTGGCAGTGTAAAAAAATCGATTTGGTACTAATTAATAGATTTTTTGAAAATTTAAATTGATTTTGGTTGGCGAAAAATCGATTTTTTATCGATTTTTTTTAATAATCAATTATTTTTTCACATCCCCAGTATAACTTTGATGATAAAAATGATGTTTAGATAGTTTGAAGACACAGTGATAAAAGCGTGTAGTGTTTTTCGGTATGTGGAGAAAATGGATTACGCTTAGTCAGAATAAGATACAATTTTTTTAATTTTTTTATTTTTAATTTTTTAACTTTATGAGTAAAACCTCAAATTGTAATATTTAAATAAATGAAGACAATATAAGCGAAACTCAATCGAAAATCTGGAAACAGAAAAATCAGAAAAACATATTGTCACCTCTGGGACACGAACCCAGGACCTCTTGCTTTCCACGGCTTTATACGGTGTTATCGACACCGTGGCGCAGTGGTTAGCGCGTTTGCCTGGAAAGCAAGAGGTCCTGGGTTCGTGTCCCAGAGGTGTCAATATGTTTTTCTGATTTTTCTGTTTCCAGATTTTCGATTGAGTTTCGCTTATATTGTCTTCATTTTTTTAATAGCTGAAGTGGGATTCTATACTATAAAACATTACAAATTAATTATTACGTTACTAGCCCAGATCCGTGAAGAATAAAATCATTAAAAAAGCATTTCCAAATTTAAAAAATGACAATTAACCTCTCGAGCAATATGTAAATGGTTTTCGATTTGGCCATTGAGCATTTTTATTATTACCGTGACGATCCACGATTGCGGTACCGTGAAGACACAAAAAGGCAATAAACTTTCATACGTTCCTTATCATAATAATGCTGCAGCTTTTTCAAAAGATGACATACACGATGTACGTAGGTTTGTTTCCTCGAAAGGAAAAACTAATTATTTTCATGCATCTCTCCTACACACCGCATCGTCACGTCTCTGTAGACCCCTACAATACTACTAGCCATGACGATAATTTTGAAAGTTTGGAAGATAATAACAAGGATAATATTGAAGTGTGAGTGGATTCCAAAATTCGAAAACGTCAAACGTCAAAGCGCTGATGATTTTGCTTTTTTTCTTAAACATATAATGCTGCAACTCTTTCTTACACACCAAATAATAATAGTCGAAAATGAGACAAACGGTGGACGATCTGTACCCCCTCCTCCCTCGAAAAGAAACATATAATCATTATCATACATCTCCCTCACACGTATAAAGAAAATGAAACGCTTTCACGTCGCCGTCGCTGAACCGTAAAAAATATAATCTGTTTCCTCCAAAGGAAAAAAATAGTACTTTGGAGGAAACAGAGACACGCCAATTGTGCGAATAATCTTTTGTCACACCATGTTTAAAGGGTGTAAAAGAGCTGCAGAATTATTAGGATAAAAAACGTAAGTTTTATGCTTTTTTTGCCGTCACGATACCGTAATCGTGGATTGTCATGGTAATAATAAGAGTGCTCAATTGATGTAAAATATTACTCCTCAGAATATGAATACAGAAACGTTTAAAGCCAATGAATCCACCGTTTAAAGCCAATGATTTGACCGTTTATCCATATTTTTTAGTTCACACAAATTTTGGAACATTTTGGCAAGCGATCGCTCAAGTCGTATTCTAAACTTGCCATAATACGGCGAAAATCGCTCAAGTTGGTAAAATAAGTTTTTTAATTGGTGGTAGGTACTTAAACGTTTATCTGAATTCTTCACACAATCTATTCGCGAGATCTATCTGGCGAGAGTTTTCGGAATATGTTGACAGGGTTGTGGATAACAAACCATCAAAGCCAAATTTCTACGACCGATTTTCGAACCTTTTGTTTGTAGCTGCGAAGAAATTCATCCCTAGAGGTTACAGAAAAGTGTATATCCCAACATGGAGCTCAGAAAGCAAACAACTGAAATACGAGAGGAACAACGACCCAGACACTGCTTCTGATCTTCTCCAGTCTCTGGATGACGGGCGCATGAACAGGTGGAACGAACTAATGGAAGAAATGAGTTTCGAACACTCGAGCAGAAAAGCGTGGCAAACACTCAGGCGACTCGGAGCTGCAAATCAGCCAATTAAGACAACCCCCAAAGTGTCCCCAAATGCTGTTGCTCACCAACTACTCCGCAGTTCAAAAACGACAACAAGGTCTAATATAAGCCACCAGATCAAAAAATCCCTGAAAGCGGCGCGGCTAAAATGGCCGGTGAACCCTAACGATGTGGTCGCCGTTACAGCTGATGATGTAGACATCGCCCTCACTGCAACAAAAGCTGGGAAAGCAGCTGGATGCGACGGAGTTCTTCCAGACTTTCTGAAACATGCTGGGCCACGGACAAAGTTATGGATCGCAAAACTGTTTACTGAAATTTTTAAAACTGGAGTAATTCCAAATATCTGGAAAAAAACTAAAGTTATTGCGATCCTCAAACCCAACAAGCCAACAGAAGATCCAAACAGCTATCGGCCCATCTCGCTTTTAAGTACCATGTACAAACTCCTAGAGCGAGTGGTGCTCCGCAGACTTACCCCAATTCTGGAGAAAGTGGTTCCACAAGAGCAAGCTGGCTTCAGACCAGGCCGTAACTGCTGTGACCAGGTGCTAGCTCTGACAACACACATCGAATCTGGATTCCAGAAACGGCTTAAGACTGCGGCAGCGTTCATTGATCTCTCTGCGGCTTACGACACGGTGTGGCACAAAGGCCTCCTTGTCAAGCTCTACGACACCATAGAGGATGGCAACACAGTACGACTTATTGAGCAACTACTAACTGGCCGTACTTTCAGGGTTTTTCTAGGAGGGCTAAAAAGCAAAAAAATGCACCTGAATAATGGCCTTGCCCAAGGCTCAGTACTGGCCCCATCGCTCTTCAACATCTATACACGAGATCTTCCTCACACTGAAGGCAGAAAATTTGCTTACGCAGATGACTTCGCCATCACAGTCCAAGCCAAAACCCTCAATGCGGCAGAAGAGATCCTTAATTCTGACCTCAAGGCTATGGAAGAATTTTTCCTCAATTGGCGACTAAAGCCGAATGGGTCGAAAACAGTTGTGACAGCTTTCCATCTCAGTAATTCACAGGCAAACGCAAAACTCTGTGTTCAGTTTGATGGAAAAAATATTTACCATGACCCCCATCCCCGCTATCTTGGAGTAACTTTGGACAGGAGCCTGAATTACCGGAAACACATGGAAACAGTGGGCAAAAAAACCAGGACAAGACTAAACTTAGTCAATAAGCTGGCTGGTACTAGCTGGGGATGCGACGCCAACACGCTCAGAACTGGTTTTCTCAGCAGCTGAATACTGTGCTCCAGTATGGGCCAGAAGCGCCCACACTTCCATGGTTGACGTTCAGCTTAATGCCACAATGCGCACCATCAGCGGAACCTTAAAATCGACTCCTCTTCCTTGGCTCCCCGTACTTGCAAATATAACCCCGCCAAATATCAGGCGAGAGATTGCAACACTGAGGGAATACAAGAAGGCGCTGCAAAAAAGCGAAATACCCTTGCACGATGATGTCGTTTCTCACCCGGCATGCCGCTTAAAGTCTCGAAAACCCTTCTGGACGGAAGGAGAAAGACTCCTTCGAACACCTCTAACCCCAGAAGATAGGTGGAAGCTTGAGTGGCAATCAGCCAACGTCAAAAACGCCCATCTCGTGCAAGACCCCACTGAGAGACAGCCTGGGTTCTCATTGCCTCGCAAACTCTGGACTGCCATCAATAGGATAAGGTGCTCCCATAGCCGTTGTGCTCATATGATGCATAGATGGGGCCTTAAAGAGTCGGCGACGTGTGAATGCGGTGCGGTGCAGACCACCGAACATGTGGTCAACGAATGCCCGCTCCATTCATTCCCCGGCGGGATTGATGAGGTCCACAGGGCAACGCCTGAGGCCCTAGACTGGCTCGCAGACCTAGATGTCCCCCTCTGACCCCCCACCATACGAAAGAAGAAGAAGAAGACACAATCTATTCCGATTTTCAAGGATATCCGAGTTCATTGAACCAGAATTAGGCAGACAGACACCCAACCGAAAAAAGCAGTGTTGATGTTTGATTTTCGGAATCATATTCTATTATTCTAACTCATCAAAATTTGCAATGTCGGACATCCTTTTTTTACATTAGCTCCACACAGGAGGCCCTAACGACAATAATTTCCCTCAGGGCCCTTGTCAACTTGAGAATGCTTTGTGGAGGGTCTTTTTAAGGAAGGGAAGGGCGGAAAGTTCTGGGAAGGAAAAGGGTATGGGGGGTGGGTAGGAATCTGTGGGTCAGTGTGTCCAGGAGTGACGGATGTGTGAATCCATCTCTCCAACTGCGGTGCAAGGCGATGTAAAAAAGGCCTCCCTCAACCAGTCTCTCTAGATCCGGCCCGCCACGCAGCAGTTGGGCAGACGCATTCACTGCCAAGACCTGGACAAACCTCCCCCTATGAACCCGGGCACCCCTGCTATGTCTCCAAACGTAGGAAATCCTAAATTTTTCTTCCATTTATCATATCTATAAGTTACTCGTAAAAGTAGAATATGGCATACGTCCCTAATAATATGAGATGGTGACGTTTCTCGAAATTTAAGTAAGAACGGCCTCTATAAAACCCAGCGTTCCCGATTCCCCACCGACAGACCTTGAAAATGTCAGTACTCGTCCGGACGCCGATCACACCACACTCACCTAAAAGAGTGGTAAAGTTTTTGTGCCTCACCGATTTGATATTTACGTAAGTTTCACTTTACTTTTTCCCAAAATTTTTTCTCCAAAAAAATTGTCGATGTTTCTCTGATCGACAATATTATTATTTAAATTTTATGTTTTCGTAATGATATAATGTTAAATTCGAGTAGATTTTATTCCACGAATATATTTGTTTGAATTGATCTTGTTCCTAATATGGGAATTTTTGGTGACCCTAATATGGAATACTGTCTCATATTGGGAAGAGTGTTTCCAATATGGAATTCTAATAGAACCAAATTTCTTTTTGCTATTCAAGGTTGTATTTTGGCCTGTCAAAAAAATTATAAAAGTTATGGAAGCTGTAAAATTGAAGACGGTGGGATATGAGAGTCGAAGAGTGGATCCAATTTAATCCCTAACCAAACATAACCAAACTATAACAAGTGTAAAATAAATAAACATGTCTATCAAGAATTTACCAACTATTCATATGTACATATAATATACATATAAACCTTATATATATACATTTTTTTTTCTTCTAAGTAATCTATGTACAATTACCATTAAAATTAAAAAAAAAAAGAAAAAAAAACTAACTTTCTACTACAACACATGTACCTGTCACACTTAATCATAAACACGTAAACACCTCAGCACAGGTTCTCCTAGTGAGGTGTTCACGAAACATACAATATTACCAACCAACAGTTTCACCTTCTCAAACCTACCTAACACACAACATAATGAAATGTAATATTAATATGTAAAAATGTTTTCAAAATATATTACATATGTAAAAATGTTAACAATAAGATGTAAACTGTAATATATAGATATAAATAAATAAATAAATAAATGTTTAACCTGCTGCCATTCATGCCATTTTGAGTATTCGAGAGCCGAAATTTGGATTTTTTATGTGATCAATGCATGCAAAATTTAATAAATCAGTGTATCCCATAATAGGAGCACTTTTTTAATATCCGTTTTTATCTCTTGTTTTACCTTTCGTTTAAAATGAAGACGTTTATATGTTTTTTAATACTACGTTGACATTTTAAGTTCCGTCAGAGTATTTCCAAAGATTTCAATGTATTAATAAACGATTCAATTCTAATTAATCAGATTTTTTTTACCTAAGCTATTCCATATTTGGTACACCTCCTCTAATATTATAAAAATGTAAAAAAAAATAGATAATTCCCGTTGGTAATCAAGGAAACACCTTTAACTTAATTGAAATTTTTCATATTCAACCACCGTATCAATTAAAATAACGACGTTCTAATAACCATAAATATCCCATGTTGATTCATTCTGGCACAGCACTTAATTTTTATTTTTTTATTTCATACAATTTTTGAAAGCAAACTTTTATGTTTTTTTTTACTACCTTACTAGGCTAATGCCCGTGTTAAGGTGATCATATTAATTAAGTCTGGTCTCCTCAGGACTGGCACGCCAATCCGCCCAAAAAATGCTCGGATCCAGGGCTGACCCCACCATACCCTTTTTCAATTTATTATTAATTTAACCACCTCTGACTGACTGGGGTGAGAAACAGCGTACACCACGGTCATCTAGTAAATGTTAAGTGAGTACAATATTCTGTAAAGAGGGATGTTCTTCCATAATACTCGTGCGAAGGTGTTGTACAATTCCACACATGTGTGAAACATTTAATTTATTACATTTATTTGTAAATGAATTCTGTGTTTTATTAAATCGTGTTTATGGCGGACAGGTTGTTAATTAAAGCGTTATTTCGCTGAAATATTTGATAATTTAGAAAGGTATTTTCATGTTTGGTATAGTGTTTTTAATTGATCAAGCCTTGTAACTGCAAAATCTGAAATTGTACAAGGTAGTATTTACGATTAAAATGAGAAACCGGATGTAAATAAATTAAATATGGCTATTTTAATTTTTGAAGTTGGTAAATTTGTTACATTGAAATAAGCTTTATGTGGAAATATAACGACAAGACGCGACGTGACAAAAATTCCTTTCTCTCTTCCATAGGTCACCCCAAGTGGTTCGCAGTATTAAATGACATGTATAGAGGTGCCCAGGTTCATGTTGTGAGGTTAATCCGTATCTTGGCGGCGGATGCGTCTGCGTCAACTACTGCATGGCAGGCCGGATTGGGAGTGACTGGTTAAGGAAGATCTTTTGACGTCCCGAGCAGGACTCTCGGAACATCGCTTTGTAGGAGTGGGAGGGATAGATTCACACATGCGTCACTCCTGGACATCCCGACCCCCAGATTCTTACGCATTTCTCATACCTTTTTTCTTTCAAAACTTCCTCTCCTTTCTTTGATAAAAATATCCTCCCTACAGCTGCTCCAAAGATGACATAAACCGAGGGGAATTACTTTCCTATTTGGAACTAATGTTTTAAAAAAAGTTCAAAATTTATTGAATTTTCTGAATTCTTCTGGATTTTTGGGGATGTGTGAGGATGTTGGTTGTAAGTAATTTTCGTATATTTTTGGATGTTTGTGTATGTTTGTAGATTATATTTGACGAAGCTAAGTAGTGTCTGCGACAGACGTAAGCTTAATAAACATATTGATTACAGAACTTCCTGAAGAAGTCTTAATCAGTAGAGAAACGTATACATAATCAATAAAAGAGGAAAAAAGAATTTCAACAACGAAACGTACAAAAAAATAGACACATTATTATATTATGGTGTTAGATAAGCAGAAATTATTAGCACGTTCCTTCGCGACCATCTGCGGCATATCCCAAGGAGGTGAGCGGACCACGTTCTCACCCCTTACCTCATCCCTTGCTACCCTAGTACCAGCACCCTACCACCTTGCTTCCTTGCTACCAGCACTTTTACCCCCTTACCGCCTGACACCCTTCTCCCTCGCAGGGGTATACATAAATTTTAACCGTAAGGGAGGGCCGCTCGCTCTGTAGGTGTGTCGATGATTTACCGACCTGTGCTGCAAAAAGAGCCTTTGAATGAAAACTACCACAACTGCCCGGGAAATGTAATATATTATTGGCAAGTATCAGAAAAAATATCTGTTTTCTTCTGGGAAACGTCATTGTTGTGTTTTATCTAAAAGGAGAAAATACGTTGGTTGTTTTGGTGTGGCAAAAATAAACCGGAATTTATTGATTGTTGGCGATAAAAATCAGCGAAAACAATGTTCTTAAAAAACATTCTTTGATTTATGAGGATTTTTTTACGTTAACTCCACACAGGAGGCAAATAACTAATAAGTATAAATAATAACAAATATATGAAGAAAATAATTTTCCTCAGGGCCTATGTCATCTGAGATGCTGTGTAGAGGGTCTTTTTGAGAAGATGAAGGAATGTACATTATTTGTCTTGAATAGACCCATGTTATAGGAAGGAGGAAACACAAAGGCCGGCAAATCATTCCACAGCCGAGCTGTTGAACACAAGAACGAGTTGAAGAAGCCACCCGTTCTCATGTGACAAATGTCAACCATGTACATATGTTGCAATCCGTCTGTAAAGATCGGAGAATCTATCAAATGGACCGCCTGTTTCTGCAGAGAGTCGAGGGTATTTTTCAGGAATTTTGACCAGAGGTTGCCAAATCCAACCGTGGGGCGCACTTGTGGTTTGTACAGGGTTAGCAGGTGTGTACTATTAAAGTATCTGCTGGTCCTGTACGGTGTACAATGCGCCCAGTTTTTGTGAGGCTAACTTAACTCTGGTTTCGATGGAGCCCCCATATCTGTGCTCGTTACTTAGTTACACCAAGAATATCAATGGAGGGCCTGTTCAGAAGATTGCATCCATTGAAGGAGACTAGATTTTCATTTCTATCCCTTTTAGACGTAATCAGAGATGATTGGGTCTTTGAAACATTAAATTCAACGAGGTTATTTTTACCCCAAGAGACGACACTCTCGAGGTAACCGTTAATAATTTTGTTCTTCTCAAGGTATGTGAGCAGTTTGTCGTTGATCGCACGTTCCATCACATTAGGCAGAACTAATGTGATATGGGGCAGTAGTTAATCGAGTTGGATCGGTCACCCTTCTTTAGGATAGAATGAATAACCATTTTTTTCCAACCAGAGGGCACAGAGAAAGTCTTCAGGGACATTTTAAAAAGATTCGTCAAAATTGGAGCTATTTCTGCAGCGTACCTCTGTAGTACCACGGCAGGTATTCCATCAGGCCCACTAGCTTTATTAACATTAAGGGATATACCTCGTAAAACACTTTCCGATGCCGGATCCTCAGTTTTTTCATACGAAAACCGCAGTGAAGAACCGATGTCGGGACATTTAATAATAATGTATAACGGTAGTTATAAATAAAAACAGAATAATAAAAACATTGTAGTCATACCACCAAACAAGAAAAGTAAAAACAAGAATATAACAGAAATATAAAGCAATCGAGCATAGGCAATAATAAAATTGAGATAGAGGAGTAACCATGGAGAGACAAGAGCAATACGTTTGGCAACTGAAACAAAGATGATTTTAATCTACGCCAACCACGACTTTACAAACTTTTTAATGCATTCAAAATTATCTCTGTTCGACACCAGATCGGCATTCCATGCCGGTCTTGTAATCTCTCTCAAACCATCCAACAGTTCCTCACTGGCATCCTTCATCAACTCGCAGTGCCACAGAATGTGCTCGGCTGTCTGGTTAGTGTCACCACATGCGCAGTTCGGATGAGGAGACAGTGCCAGACTATGTAGTCGTCCCCTGAACTCCCCATGACCGGACACCATTTGCGTCATGTAGTGATCCGTTTTATGTGCGCCCCCTCCATTCTGCTTTTGGGATGTCGGGACAGCATCTTTGTCATCGAGGGTTGAGTTATCCGCATATTATTTTTTCTAGTAGGTTGGCTTTTTCGGTGGTGGTGTTTGCTAGTGAGCCGTCACATCTGGTAAGAGGTAGCAGACAATGTGACAAATTGAAATTATAATGCGAAGTATTTAAGCACCCAATAACTAAGTTGGTGGCTACGCATCAATTCAAATTGAAATTTGAATTCCTAATTGGAAATATATCTTTGAAAAAAAATGGAATCCAGCATTTCTTTTGTTTCTCAAAACATACCACGAACAAGAGAATTTTTCATCGAGAGTTTCAAGTAGAAAGCCAGAGGGTTCGGATAGTTGTTTCGACGAGAAGACACATACTTCGGTGAAATCACTGTTACCTGTGAGCTATTGGTTCGGTTAGTTTGGAGTTTATTGATTTACCATTTAATTTTGTTCTATTTGAACTGGCGCCCCCCCCCCCCCCTCTTTATAGTAATTTTCACATCGTGATCATCATTTTAAAACATTTGATTTTATTTTTAATACGCAACAAGCTAACGATTTATTTTGTTTAATTTATAACTATTTCAAAAATGAAAAAATCGGGAATCTATAAATTGAAGTGTAACGATTGTGGTTTCTTTTATATAGGTAAAACTTCGAGAAACTTCGAAATAAGGATTAAAGAAATCTTTAACCAATAACAGTTTCTCGGAGTTTGTCAACCATTTGTTGAAAACTAGTCACACCTTTGACTTCAATAGTGGAATAGAATTAATGCAGTATAATTTCAATGGCATTCAGTTGGATAAACTAGAAATTTTAGTAATCCGAAAGAGTGTTAATGCGAATTTGAATATTATTAATAACCAAAAATTGTTCTTTAATGACCCAATATTAAACCTGTTCCCTTTGTAAATTGTCTCCCATTGCCCCTCTCTCCTCTACCCACTTTCATATTTCCATTGATACCATTGTCTGTGTCCATTCTTATTCAATTGACATCATTGTCTACATACGTCTATTATTTATAATTAGTATCAATAAAAAACCCTGAAGAAGTGAGCGTTGCTCACCAAACATGTTGGTTTTGTAAACAATAAAAGTGGTAAAAACAAAGCATTTTCTTTATTTAATTTTAATTATAACTATTTAGTTTCCTTTTAGGACTAAACACGACGCTGAGTTTTTAAAGTATTAGAATATTATTATTTTGTTAGAGTCTCATGTTCTGATTATTTATAGCTATAATGTTATATCAGTATGTACAACACTTAATATAAAACTTAATATAATATACTTAAAACAATATACAACACTTAATATAATAATTTATATTAAATGTTTTACACACTGATTTATCAGCATTACAACTGGATTTGCAGAAATTGAGCCTATTGAGCCCGCAAGCGACCAGAAAACTCTGCTGCCGCGTGGGCATGCAGCCAGCTTTTTGCTGATCTGCAGGTCGTGCTCGAATTTTGACCTATACTATGTTGAATTAATACTATTTTCTTAACATCATTCATTTTATTGTCATGGGAATACCTTGAGCTAATGGGATTAACACTAATTTGGGTGAAATGGTGGCCGAAGGAAGTAGGGACGTAAAGAAAAAGAAGAGACACCTTTTGGAAGAAGTTACCTGGATATTCGTCTAGATCTACATAGTTACTGAAAACCGCTAAAGTCATTATTTCAAAGAAGGTGTAGAAATAGGAACGTGAAAAAGTAACTGGCCACGCAGATCTGGTCAGCAGACACGGCTAAATAATTTTAATTTCTGAATGTTGGTCTTTCACCAGGGCGATACTGAGACTATTTTCAACTCTGGATACACTATATCTTTGTGTAACGAGGAATTTCTATTGTAAATGCAAAATTAAAAGAATTTCAAAGAAATATAAGATGAAACAAACAAAGCTTTCAAACAACATTGTGTTAAATTTTGATTTGATCAGGTATCAACATTAATTCAATTATTCACAATGTGTACCGGAAGAGCAAGCTTTTGTATTATTTGAAGAATGTTTTGTGGCAACGAAATTTGTGAATACATCAGGGGTTATTATGTGAGATGCTTGGATTTAAATTTGCTGCAAAAATATACATTTGTTCATATAATAATATATTGACAAAGTTGAAAAATGTTTAATCTTGTTACGCTAAACAAGTACCTAAATTTGAACACAGATAGGTACCTACTGTTATATTATTTCCAAAACACTTTTTTTTATCTATCCCGATATAAAATACACATCATACAAAATTTGTCTGCAAATACCATGAAACCATAATATAATCTACCAGTACTTACATACATACTGTAAAATTGATCATATTGCACCGTCATAATCCATCATACCTTCCTATTATTATTATATTCGATTCTCTCGGTAGTTTATCTATTTCTTTTACTCCTACCAAGAGCATTACTTACTATACATTTTTATATTCGTTTTATTTATTCATTTATTTATTTTATTTATTTACTATAGATAGATACAAAAGAAAGTACAAAATACATATTAGGAAGCTTTGCCTATCCATCTAGGAAAGTTTCCCGTACCAGGACAGACAAATTTACAGGTTAAGTAACATAATTACATTAAAAAAAAAAAAAATAGAAAAAGAACCTGATAGCATATAGTATATTCGGATTTGCCGAATTAACCTGATAACATATAATATATTCAGATTTACAGTGTATGAGATAAGTAGGTAAGTTAGTAGCATTGAAAAGTCAAAAAGTGTAAACCAAGTATCTGATAACAAGTTTGAGGAATTACAACAAGATTCACAATATAGAGAGATGCAGTTATGTGTTTAAAAGTGTGAACTTATAATACATAGTTCACTTATAAGAGAAATACATTAAAATTTACAATATTAGATATAATTTATGTATGTAATAATATATATTAAGTTGTTTTTTTTTTATTTATTTGTGCGCTGTAACTAATATGTAAACAATTACGTGCAAACATGACATTATCTTTACTGATTTTAAAACATGTTTTCAGTACATTTTATATTATACGACAATACGAATATACACCGCGCTCATATCTTGTACTACTCCTGCTAAAATACGAAAACAATAACTATGAATTACTAGTGCTACTTTGGTAAAGGTGTAAGTAGTGAAATTAGTGCATTATTTCGTATGTCATACAAGTTGTGTTAAGTATTGTTTATTTATTATAAATAATCACCGCTATAAGGTACCAAGATTCACACAGCTAGTCTTGATGTTAGTGAGCGACGTGAGTATGTTACGCCTTACTTGAAGTACTAACAGTGAAATAGCGAACAGTATTCAGGGGCACAAAACCATAAATCTCAGGTATAAAAATATCAAAAGAATGACGAAACATTGTGAAGCCATATCAGATCTCAATGAAGTGTGGTGGGAGTTTTGGTCTAGTGATCAGGAAAGTTAGGTGATTTTGTTTGATTCATTGAAAAATAAGATAACACTAATAATCTAAACGAACATATGTAAGAGAACAAGACACAGAAAAATGAAAAAGATAATGGTCGCAACTGGGACTCGAACCCAGAACCTCTCGTCTAACCGGGACGGGCGCCTCTAACAATTTGGCCATTGCCACCTTCCATCAAACCGTCATCTCATATTTGTAATTTTTTTTCGAATTAACAATATTATTTATTTATTTATTATTAGTTTCAATAGCAAGGTTTGTACATGTATGTATAATGTATAGTATTCTTTTTTTTTCACAGTCCTCCTCACTAGGATTTCCTGTTCTGAGGTGGCCTGTAGTTTTTTAAAATATTTGTATTTGGTTATGGATTGTCTTTATATCGTCTTCATGATGTTTGTAATTTTATTATCACTTTGATCTCTCAGCCATGTTTTTACTTTTGTTTTAAATATATTCATTTCCTTTATATTTCTTTGACTAATTTTTCCACACTATAGGCAACTACCCTTTTCATTGGAAACCATCGTTCTAAGAACTGGTTTGTAACCTAGATAGCATCTCGGATAAAAATACAAGTTTTTGGAAGGCGGCAATGGACGAATTCTGGTTTCGAGTCCCAGTTGCGACCATTATCTTTTTCATAAGAAGCAATTACAGTTATTATTTTATATAAATAATAAAATCGTGGTTAAATACAAAGTGTTGTTTTATTTTTTATAATATTATCTTTTTCATTTTTATGTGTCTTGTTATCTTTCATACGTTCGTTTGTCAGAATTATCTTTTTATTCAATGATATATATTTTATTGATGGGAAAAACAAAAGTAATAAAACGAGAGTTGTTCTTATAAAAATAGAATTTTTATACTTTTGAATGTAACTATAACTTTGTGGTTATCCATCTTAATATATAAAACAAAGTCGGGTTAGTTACACTATTTATAACTCGAGAACGGCTGGGCTGATTTTGATGATCTTTGATTTGTTGGATTTGTCTCCGCCCCGGATAGGATAATAACTATTAAAACATCACAAAAGTTAACGAAATAAATAATTATAAAAAAAAATATTTTCCCCATACATTTTGTATGGAACGAATTCTCCTATTTTGAAAGAACTGCAGCAATATTGTGAGGGGTATAATATTGAACTGTGCATGAATTCCAAACATTCAAAAACGTCAAATGTCAATGCGTTGATTGTTGTGCATTTGTTTTTAATCATATAATGCTGCCCTTCTTTCTTACACACTCAATGTCAATAATCGAAAATAAGACAAATGGTGAACGTATGTCTGCACACCTCCAAAGGAAAAATACAATAATTATAATAAATCTCTGAAATGAAACGCATTTTTTTACATAAGCTCCACACAGGAGGCCCCGAGGAGAATAATTTCTCTCAGGACCTATGTCATCTTAGGGGATGCTGTGTGGAGGATCTTTTTAAGGAATGGGGAGGATAGAAAGTTCTGGGAAGGAAAAAGGTATGAGGGGTGGGTAGGAATCTGGGGGTCAGTATGTCCGGGAGTGACGGACGTATAAATCCATCCCTTCAACTGTGGTGCAAGGCAATGGGTCGAGAGATTCCGGCTGGAAAGGTCAAAAGGCCTCCCTCAACCAGTCTCGCTCGATCCGGCCCGCCACGCAGCAGGTGGGCAGGCGCATCAACTGCCAAGATCCGGACATAAGTCACCTCATGAACCCGAGCACCCCTGCTAAATCACCAAACGTAGCGAACCACTTGGGGTGATCTATGGCAGAGGTGTCGGTTATTCAATAAATGGTTCCCGGGGCGGCGGCACCCGTATCCGCCTCCCGAATTCCCGTAAGTAATTGTAAAAGTAAGAAAATCACAAAAATATAAATCCGTACACAACGCCATCTCTGATACTGACAAAAACAAAACACGGACAGTTGCGCATTGATAATTGCTTCGTTGCGTAATTATTAACTTAATAAAAAAACTGAATTTAATTCAACAGACATGATTCTGAGGCGGTACTAAGTTCGTCGGGTCAGCTAGTTATAGATAAATGAAACAATTTAACTTTGTTTGAACCACTTATATGAGTAAATCCAACCGGTTTCGGAACAACCGTTACTTCTTCAGAGAAAGCATATACGCTTAAATGTAAATGCTTATACGTAAATGTATACGCTTTCCCTGAAGAAGGAACGGTTGTTCCGAAACCGGTCGGATTTACTCATTATATAAGTGGTTCAAACAAAGTTAAATTGTTTAATTTATCTAGAATTTTTATATTCAATCGTTTTTGTACTTTTTTGATATTTTACTTATTAGATACTTAATACCTACTTTTCACTTATTACTTTTTACCTTTTACTTTTTACTTTACACTTTTACCGTTTGCATTCGTATTTTCTGTACTATTCATATGTTAACTTAATTATGTTAATAAATATATATTTTTTTTTTTATTTAAAAAAAAAAATCTCATTCCTTACCGTGACATATGCCACGAGACATCTTGGGTTCTAGCACCATTTGTAACCGTGACCTTTTTATTTTTCTATTTTATTTTTTTATTTCTTATTTTCGTTTAGATTTATTAGTATTATCTTCTTCTTCAACGATATATTACATTGATGGGTTCAACCTTCAAAAGTTATTACGACAAGAGTTATTCCGATAAAAGATTCATTTTACATTAAATCCTCTAAAAAGAAAAAGGATTCGAATGTTGTGTTTAATTTTTGAATCGTAAAATGTGATTCAAACTACCATTAAACCCACGCACATAATTTATGGAATATTTAGGTAATGTGTTTCTTTGTATTTTATTTTTATAACAATTTCAATACCATGCATCAAAAATTATTTCTTAATCATAAAGGCTTAAGCTATGTTTTGTGACAAGATTTTAATAGCCAGTTACTTGCCAAACTTCATCTTTCCCATCTGAATCCCTCCCACTTCCTTCGACCTCACAATATACCTCTCTAATTCAAGTTGAAACTACCTTCAGTTAGGGTGTTACTAGGTTGTGTTTCTTTGAATAGGTGCCATAATCTCACTATTCTAAGGCAGACATTTCACAAAAAAATCTCTTTTAACCAAATTTAATGTAAAAATATTTCAAACCTTTTGGCTTTCAATTTGAAGATTGACTTGCTTTATTTGCCCAAATCCAAATACCTCAAATTATTATTCAGCTTCGAAAGGCGAGAGGAATAAAAAGAAATCTAAGAACTGTAATTCCCTTTATTTACTCACCTATGGGATACTTTAGGCGTTTTATCCATTTTAGGTAATACATTATTCATAGAGATCAGGTTTATGGCAAAACGCCGTAAGTGGGTAATAAAAGCCTTCTTTTAGAAATTACAAAAAAAAAATTGTATTGTAAAACCAGCAGTTCTTTCAATAAATGTTAGATTCTGTTTTATGAAAAAAAATGTAGCATTCTGTTAGAAATTGTAGTATTCGTTTCCTTGGAATAAAACCTATCAAATACAATGTAAATCCCTAGGTTTTTGTTTTGATTCTATTACACGCTTCATTCAACGATGAGTCACACCAATTGTAATTTCAGTGGTAGTGAGGAATAGTGAAAATAAATCGTTCATATTTATCTCACTCATTCATATGAAGCCTATCCGTCACAAATAAATTTTTAGAAAATTTAGCTTTTTGCAAATTCAATTTTTTTAACATTCCAAAGTTTATGATATTTAAATTCTTCCGAAAATTCAAATTATCTATACATAAAAAAAAATTTTTTTTTGAAAATTTTAGTAAAATAATTTTTTTTGAAAATTTGAATTTTTAGTATAAGTAGTCTTATATATATATATATATATACTAAAGTTTATTCACTTTCATGTACATACCTACCATTAGATCAAGGTTCCCTATTATGGATTATTGTGACAATTATACGTCTGCCGCAGGATACAATTCTGTTTTAAATAGAATACTCACCATAGGTAATTTTTATGCCAATGTTGCTGATATTTTTAATATATCCTTATTAAAATACACGGTTCTACTTATCAAACATTTCAGCCATACGTATTTTAACGAGGTTAGTACATAACAAGTTCTTTTTTTATTATTTCATTGTATCCTTTTAATGTTTTCATTAGTTGTTAGTCATTTTTTCTCTTTTTTCCTTGTTATTGAAATTTTAAAAAAAAATCTTTCTTCACTGTACTATGACTGTTTAAAAAGTATTGAATAAACACATGTTTGTAAATGGCACATTGTGCCGTAAATTTTTAATAAATAAATAAATAACGCAATCTACCTAACTATAATATCCTCTTCGAAGTCGCATACTTCAAAATAGTTGTGTGGCGGTCCGTATTATCTGCTTTCTCCTGCGGAAACGTCATGTAGAGGTGGTTAGTTAGTTACAGGTTAGAGTATTTGTTGTACTCTATAAATTATTACAGGTTAGAGTACTTGTTGTACTCTATAAATTATTACTTGTTGTACTCTATAAATTATTACAGGATAGAGTACTTGTTGTACTCTATAAATTATTACAGGTTAGAGTACTTGTTGTACTCTATAAATTATTACAGGTTAGAGTACTTGTTGTACTCTATAAATTATCACAGGTTAGAGTACTTGTTGTACTCTATAAATTATTACAGGTTAGAGTACTTGTTGTACTCTATAAATTATTACAGGATAGAGTACTTGTTGTACTCTATAAATTATTACAGGTTAGAGTACTTGTTGTACTCTATAAATTATCACAGGTTAGAGTACTTGTTGTACTCTATAAATTATTACAGGTTAGAGTACTTGTTGTACTCTATAAATTATTACAGATTAGAGTACTTGTTGTACTCTATAAATTATTATAAATTCAACAAAATTAACGTTTGCAGCGTTTTTCCAAAGCTAAAATAAAGAATGGCGTTTTTATCTCCGTTTGATTAATTTACATCCTTTATAGTGTGCCATTTTAGATCCAAATTTAACATTACGACCGAAATAAGCTCTAAGATGATAAAAAATTCGGCAATTTTATTTAATGCCTAACTAGATACCTACTTGCTGGAAAAGAAAACAAGGGGAAAACAATTTAACCTTACGAAGGGGTTTACATTTTGGCAATGATCTTGTATAATAATGTTGCAAGTTTTGGCTCTTGGAATGCGTGCGAGAAGGACAAAGTATGGTTAAGTTGTGCTAAATATGCCAAAATAAAACCAGTGAAACTATACATGCTGTACTAAAGGTACTTTTCTTTACTATCAATTTCATTTTATGTGAATATCGCACAAGAGTTGCAACGGCGGCCTCCATGGTCGAGGGGTAACGCTCTTGACTCGCAATCCGAAGGTCGCTAGTGCGGTTTGTGGCGTGGGTATTATAAGCAATAATTATCAGCCTGAAACACTCATCTACATTGAAAAATCTTCCAAGAAAAGATACATGACGCCAACGGGACCCTTGTTACCCTTTGTGCTATGCATAAAAATCTTGTCTTAAACGTTAGTTTAACAATTAAAAATAATGATTAAATATATATAATAGTATTTGAATAATTAAAATTTGAGTTATTTCACAATTAATTAATTAAAAATAATATATAGTACATTCGGCACGTTCCAGAGTGTAAGATACTCTCAGTATCGCCTTGGTATAAGACCACCATCCAGAAATGAAACGTTGCTGGAAATGGCTTTAGCCGTGTTTGGTAACCAGATCGAAATAGCTAGGTACTTCTCAACCTTCCACTGCCCCGTATCCTTCCCCTCCCAATACTTTTAGCCTCATAACATACCCTTATTCAAAAAATCCCATACATTTTTTTCTTTTTTTTTACATTAGCTCCACATAGGAGGCCATGAGTAAAATATTCCCCTCAGGGCCAATGTCATCTTTGGGGATACTGTGTGGAGGGTATTTTTGAATAGGGAAAGAGAATAAGTTTAAAGAAGGAAAAGGGTTTTAGGGGTGGGTAGGAATCTGGAGGTCAGTATATATCTAGGAGTGATGGACGAATCCATCCCTCCTACTGCGGTGCAAGGCGATGTTCCGTAAGAATACGGCTGGAGAAATCAAAGGGACCCCCTCAACCATTCTCTCCCGATCCGGCCTGCCATGTAGCTGGTGGGCAGACGCATCCGCCGCCAAAACCCGGACAAACCTCACCCCATGAATCCGGGCACCAACCTAGCGAATTAGTTGGAGTGACTTGTGGCAGGGGTATTGGTTATCCATTAAAAGTTCATACCCGCCTCCCAAATTGAGAAAAAAAGAAAAAAAATAGTCTCACTGGCTCCAGACGGGAGCAAGTTAGGATCCTTGTGCAGTGATCAGATAAAAAAAAAAATTTCACTGGTTTGTGTCCCACCTAGGCGTTCCGTGTTCGATTCCTCGGCTGGCTAAGTCCTCCATCACGACTCAAGCAATATTTTCGGCTTACTGTGGTGGAAGTAAGAGATTTTCAAATATTATCGTATTATTCTTAACTCGGGAATGTTAGTCTTTCTTAAAACAATAAAAATAAAACTGTCCGGATCCAAGGAGGCTATGGCATTCCCAAACGGGGATGTTGGAGGTAGAATGGAGTAGGAAGGAAGGAAATAGGAAAATTGAAGGTTTATAAAAGGAATAGAAAAAACCTTGTTATGAAAATCTGGTCACCGTATACTGTACTCATAATTTATCAAAGAAGTAAAATACTGATCATAGTAAACGTCTCTCACTCACTTCGAAAACTGTGAGGGAACTGAACTTATAATTTCACAGATGTAGGTAGGGACCAGGTGTGGGTAGGAATCAGGATAAACACAGAAATAATCCCTAACATGTAGGGCTTAAGAGGAATATAAACGATAGAAATATTTCGAATCTCACGCCTTCAAAATTTAAAATCGAGCGTCTTATTTGCACGGGGCCAAGAAAGCGCCAAAGTGTTGTTTTTAATAGTGAGTATAATTTTAAAGAAAAAAAAGAAGATCATACAAAACTTCAAAAATGGTTTTAGCCATAAAAGGGTATTTTTTTTTTAAATGTTTCTCTTATTACTTCATAGTTAAGTCATGAAAAACATATTTTTTTGTAGTTTACGCTTAAATTTTTTGTTACGTAAATTTTTTTTATGTAATTCCAAAACAAACATAAGGTAGTTAAAACTTTAATTTATCCGTAGCATATTTTTTGTGGTCCACGATGCAAACCGATTCATAGTTAAGAATAATCTAAATAGTTTCTAAATATGATTTCGTGTATAACTTCATCTTAAGCCATTGCAAGGTACGTTTCAGTTTTGAAAGGTGATCTTTCACCAGGACGATACTAAAGTATCATCCACTCTGGAACGTGCCAAAAATACTCGTATATTAGCTAATATTGCATTTATCCAATCAATTGCAAAATAACACTTATTTATTAATTATATGAAATTTACTTGCGCAATATGTACAACAAAAATTGAGTTGAACACAGTTGTCAGATAGACGGTTAGCTTGCGTACAGCATTCAAACTTTTTATAATAATTGTTAATAAGGCAAGGACATCGCCGTCTTATGCACCAATGTGCGTAACACCAATCCTAAATTTCATTTATTTTTGGGTCAATTTTAATTTTGCGATCTTTATAGTTTCTCAGAGCAACGATGTAAAAATACTTGCAAAGCAATCAATGGCAAATATCTGATTATACGTCATAAATAAAAAGTAATAAAAGTACTGCGGGCATGTTTCATGATCCAAAAATCTGGGATAATCACCGATTTAAAAAATATATTTATGATTATAATTTCAGGTTAAGAATAATCTGAAAATATTTGAAAATCTCCTCCTACCCCCACAGTTAGTGGAAAATTTTGCTTGTGTCGTGATGGAGGACTTAACAAGTTGAGGAATTGAACTCACGGCGCCTTGGTGGAACCCAAACGTGATGCGAACTCCGCCACGATCAATGGATTAAATCAAATTAAATTTAAAAAATGAAAGAAGCACGTTCCAACAATGAAAATTTTTTAATTTCGATGAAACTTTTTGGCGATGTACTACGTCAGGCAAGTGTAAGAGAGATGGAGCGCTTGCTTAAAAAGGTACAAAAAGGCGACATTGGTTTAAATTCATATCTACGTGAAAGGCATTTCTAGTATTAATTATCTGTTCAGTGTTGTTTCCGCGAAAAAGAGATTTTAGTAAATACATTTCACACAATTTATAAAATACATGTCCAAGCTATGATAAAATTATTTAAAAAGGTTTTTATCACGCAGCTCGCACGAGAGTTAACCCCTCAGGCCTCGGGCCTTTTTTGTCGGAAGGTTAAAATATTTCCGCTTTGCAATAAAATAAAAACAGATGGAATATTTCTGAACGCATCCGAAAACTAAAAACTGTTTTTGAAAGTTTATTTTTTTTTACATTAGCTCCACACAGGAGGCCCTGAGGAAAATAATTCCCCACTGGGCCTATGTCATCTTTGGGGATGCTGTGTGGAGGGTCTTTTTAAGGAAAGGAAGGAAAGAAAGTTCTGGGAAGGATGAATGGTGGGTAGGAATCTGGGAGTCAGGAGTGTGTCCAGGAGTGACGGAAGTATGAATCCATCACTCCCACTGCGGTACAAGGCAATGTTTCGAGAGAGTCCTGCTGAAGAGGTCAAAATATCTCCCTCAACCAGTCTCTCCCGATCCGGCCTTCCACACAGTTGGTGGGCAGACGCATCCGCCGTTCAAGATCCGTACAAACCTAACCTCATGAACCCGAGCACCCCTGCTAACTCATGTTTAACTAATTAGCGAAACACTTGAGGTGACCTATGGCGAAGGTGTTGGTTATCCAATAAATGGTTCCCTCCCAAATTATAGAATAATCTTTCAAATTTTTGATTCGAAATAAAAATAAATATTTTTTTAATATATATTTTTTTAATGCAAACAAAAGTTTAAGAAATGGCTTACCGAATGTTTTTTTTTATAATAAATTAAAAAAATACACTTTGTAAAGCACCACTTTTTATCAGAATTGATATTAAACAGCCAACCAGGTTTCGCTCATCTCGAGCTTCATCAGGGCTTATTATAACAACTAAAGATAATTATCTACAGACATACATATATAAAAGAAATTAAGAAAATGAGTGAAAGAGATAGAAACAGAATAGGCAACACCCTATTGGTGCCAGAGAGCGATACAAATAGAAAAGAGGGAGACAAAATAATTACAGGATGGGTGAGTAAGGGGGGGATGGAGAGGGAGGGAATTGTTTAAGAAGATGTTAACGGAATAAATTAAAAATGGGACTATCAGATAAATTGATTTGGTTATTAATAATGTTTGATTTATTATTGACGGCTTTTTTTATTTCGAGAGCTTCTAGATTGTTTAACCGAATTCCAATTCCATTTTTATGTAATATTTTAGTCCCGGAGGTTTTATCGAATGAGTGGTTAGTTTCTATTAGATGGTTTGCGAATTCTGAAAAAGCGTTACTATTTAAACATCTTAGATGTTCTTTAATTCTTATGTTTATGTTCCGGGCCGTTTTTCCGATATAGAATGCAGAACAATCATTACAATTTAGTTTATATACGCCAGAGTGGCTAAATTTATCGTCAAAATCTTTAGTGTTAATTAAGTGTTTACCTAAGTTATTATTAGTGTAAAAGGCGGGTTTTATTTCCGGAGGGAATTTTTTTACGCTCAAAGAAGAAAAATTATTTGTATACAGTACTCTACGCCATTGGAATTGGTGATTAATATTTATATTATTATTAGAATTATTAAAAAGAAATTTATTTGATGCTGCTTGTTTCAATTTTTTATTAAGAATATTGTCTACTAGTTTTGTCTCATACCCGTTATTTATAGCGATTTGTTTAATTATGGATAATTCCTTATTAAAATTATTATTATTTAATGGTACTGTAATCAAACGATGTATCATGGAGTGGAAGGCGGAATGTTTGTGGGATATGGGGTGGTTGGATGAATTATGAATGGTAGTATCGGTATAGGTAGGTTTACGGTAGATATCGAAATCAATTTTATTATTATTGATACTTAAAGTTAAGTCTAGAAAATTCAAGGTTGAGTTGTTACCTATTTCTAAAGTAAATTGGATTTGTTTATGAAAGGAATTTATTATTTTAAGAAAAGAATTTAGTTGTCTGACGGTACCTGTCCAAATGCACAGAATATCATCAACGTAACGTCTCCACAGTAAAATATTTTTTAAGAAAGGTGATTTAGAAGCAAAAATATTATTTTCCAAATTGTTCATGAAAATGTCGGCGATTAGAGGACTCGTAGGAACCCCCATGGCCAAGCCATCGTTTTGTTGATAAATAATATTATTATATTGAAAATAATTTTGGTTCAAACAAATATTAAAAAGCCGCGACAAGTCATTAGCTAGATCTTTAGTTAAGTGTGAATTATTCAGTAAATTGGATATTAGGGTTTTACTTTCAGGGATGGGAACATTAGGAAATAAATTGACTACATCGAATGATATTAATTTGCAGTTAGCGGGAAGAACCAGGTCCTTTAGTTCGTCAATTAATGTTAAGGAAGTTTCAGAAAAGGGGTACATTTTCATTAACTTTTAGATTTGAATAAAAGCGTGATGTTTTCTCTTTGCTTACCGTTTAGATCATATTCCTAAAACGTCGATTACACAGGGCAAGTTTACAAGCTACTATCTGGGAAATTCACTATCTGTTAGTAAACTCGTGTAACGGTATTTGTCACGGTAATCATCCGAATGTACCTTCGGATTATTCTATTTAATGGTAGAGTGAGAGAATCTCTTCAGGATTATGGGAATAAACGAATACAAGTTCCAACTTGTGAGGTTAGATTGGTTTTAGTAATAAAAGAGTTCATTTCCCAAAACAACCAAATCCCGGTATATTTTTATAAAGAACATAACAATGTTGCCCTTTTGAGGGGCCGGGTTTCACATCCCCAAAAACATAACAGATTCTGAAAATTTGACAGGAACATAATTAAGCAGAAAGAAATATCGTACCTGCGGACCATGGATCTTTATCTAATTACTTCTATACCGACACGGTATAGAAGTAATTAGATAACTTCACTCTTAATTTACTTGAAGATAGCGCGTTGAGGAACCGCGGGCCATATTCTCGCGCAATATCCAGGATGGGAACCGGGAAAGGCCCCCAGGAAGGCCAGAGAATGAGGACCCCTCGCCAGGGAGTAGGATCCAAGATCAGCACCAATGCTCTGGTTGAGCCCACCGGATAAAAACACGATTTCCATCAGCACGCCTCATCAGGAAATGAACGCCGAGTATCCATCCGTCACAAATATGAGCAGCAATGACCGTACCAGGTCATAAGAACTCTTTCTTGCGATTATGTAGATAATTTACAGTACCGTTATGTCGCGGACAAATATCGGACCCAATGGCGGCGACCGATCACATTAGAAAGAAGCGTTCGCAAAATGTACATCGCCTGGCTCGCGATTAAAATCGTTTAAAAACAATTTGTAACGAAGGGATTATCCCATTTTTTAAATCCAGAACTATCACTTATGTGACAAGTCGAATATGCACCGGCTTCCCGTACGGTGCGAATTCAAAAAGTGCCTTGCCAGAAATCGTGTTTATAGAGTTGCCAGTCTCAAAAAAAAAACAAAAGCGAATCACCAATTAAATATACAGCCAGGCGAAGGTTTATCAAGTCAAGATAATAATAATTGCAAGTCCAATAATTATTATCGTGACACTCGCTCAGTGTCATCGTGTTACTTGCTAACTAGCAGATTGTTGACAATCTACGAAAAAAGTTGAAAGGTCATCAACTTTACTCGCAACACGCTTGCTCCGCTTGCTCGTGATTGGTTTATTAATATTTTTCAAGATGGCTACCAATTAACAGCTGATTTCGACTGTCAAACATCACAGAATTAGTTCACGCAGGCGTCGTTATTCTTGTTACTGACGCTAGCAACGACCTCAGATTCCTACGCTACTGAGCGAGTGAACAGTTTTGTGCATCATCGTGACAATCTCACTCGCCGATTTATCCGCTTTTAAACATATTAGATAGTAGCTTGTAAACTCGCCCTGTGTCAGAAGTTATACGTGAAATCCTATTTAGATACTATTTTGATTAATCTTTACGACGAATCGGCTTACAGTATAAACATCAAAAAATATGCTACGGATAAATCGAAGTTTTTACCAGCTTTTCTATGTATTGGAATTACAATAAAATTATTATTTACGTAACAAAGAATATAAGAGTAAACCATTAAAAAATATATTTTTTTCATGACTTAACTATGAAGTTATACAAGAAACTATTTTTTAAGAATACCCCTTTATGGCTTCTAACTTTTTTTTTGTTCTTATAAAATTACGCACAAAATAAATAAAAACCACTTTTTCGAATACTTGCCTCGTGCAAAAAAGACGCTCAATTCAAAAATTTTGCAGGCTTGAGATTCGAAATATTTCTAGCGTTTATATTCCTCTTAACCATCATTTCTGCGAGACCTATTTGAAATGTGAAGAAAACAGAACAAATTAGCCTGAGGGGTTAACTAGATATTATAAATACGAATCACGAATAGAGTATCACAGTGCATAACTTATGCAAAACATATTTGTGATTAATCTATAGAGCTACAGTCACGAAACGTTTCAGTCCCTGAATATAAGTCAATGTATGCATAATAATTTCAGCTGCATTCTGAAGCATTATATAAATGCATCGGGCGAAAAGCGAACATTTCAGTATTCCGGCTGTAGGCTGCAAATAGAACTGCAAATAACTGCATCGGTAGAACACGAGGAAAGTTGCAAAAAACTTAATACCAGAGGTCGGTTGCGAGACTTCGATTTAAAAAGTCAAGCGTAGATACGTTGAAAACCTCACTGATACATTTTATACACTATACACTGTACTATTAAATTATTTCACATTTATAATATAAGAATTTATTAAAATTGAAATTAAAACACTTTTTAACTTATTTCCACTTATTTATTTCACCAGTACCGGTTGCACCACGTATAACAGAACAATAAATAAACTCATATAAGAATTTATAATATGAGTTTGGCCAATATGGGGTATTGTTTAGATATTTCATCCAAGGTCTGAGAGTCCACAGGATTTGCCACGTCTGTAAACTGGATGCGTGTGTGTGGAGGTATTTATTAACAACTCTTGATTTAACGCGAGTCAAAATATATTTACAATGCAACTTTTGTATTACAATAATTTGCACAGTGAAGGTTATGCACCTCTTACCCGCCCTGGTATAAATAACAGATGGTTACTCCTTCAAGGCTCTCGCAAGATTCTAATTTGTTTGTTAAACGAAGCTACATTTATTTTTTTTTAATAAATCTAGACCTCTAGTGTCCTTGCATACGTTGTTAGTAAGCAGTATGCAAGTGCTTAACAGGAAAAGCAAAATGCAAAAAAATAGGTTAGTTAGACAAAAATAAATTAAACAGGGCAAAAGAAAAACTTAATCATGAGGCTCCATGAGGCTGTATAGCATCTGTAAAAACCTGCAAGCACCTGCATGAAATAGAGAACATAAGTAATACAATAAATCTCAAATCAATTGGCAAGTACCAACAAAAAATTTGAATGGCTTTCGGTCTGACCATAAACTACACTTAGCTTCCGTGTCCCTTAGCCAACCACTCAGTGAAGCCTCAAAGAATGTTTGGGGTAAAATACCCAAAGACTAAAAGAAAATTCAGCGTTGGGTAGTCAGAGGCAGGACAAAGGACAGTCAAGGTCGATAATTTGCACAGATTTAATATTTATCTTGCTTAGAAGTAAAGCAGGTAGAGAAGATGAACACTAAAACCGGAATGAATTGCGTTGTCACGCACCTAGCCGGAGAGTGGTGACCGGTGATAGCATTGTATAAAATCGGATAAAAACAGTATTTTATGGCTGTTCGTTGCTTCGCTACACATACAATAATTCATTCTAGTTTGATAAAAGTAAAACAAAATATGGTGTTATATTAAAGAATTAAGCTGCGATTTTCTTTATATAACTAACCTGTCCTCAAAGTTGTTTTTGAAAGCAAATAAACCTTTTTTAATGGAAAATGTTTTTGAACGCCGTTGTTCTGAGAAGTAGGATATACAGGATGTTGAGGAAAGTACTAGACTTACTTTAACCGGTGATTCCTGACATTAAGTTTGTTCCCCAAGGAGCCCATTTGGCCCCACTTCTTTTTAATTTTTGTTATTAATGATATCACTAAAGTTTTTTCTAACGTTTCTGGCTTCTTGCTGATGATAATAAGATTTTTAAGATTATTAAATCCCACCTTGACTGTTTACTATTTCAACTTGACATTGATTCATTTAACGATTGGTGCAAAATTAACTGCATGGAACTTAATTTTGATAAATGCAAAATTTTGTCCTTTTATAGAACAAAAAAACCTATTCAATTTGATTATAAACCAAATAGTGTTTATATTTTTGAATGTAGCTATTACTTTGTGGTTATCCATTATATTATTAATCATTTCATGTTAATCATAAAGGAAAACGTTTAGATAACTTAGAAGCTTTGGAAATTAAAAAATCCCTTAAAAATAATGAATCTATTATCAACAAACAAAAAATATTGTCATATAGCCCAATCATGGATTTGTTCCCCTACCCACCCACTCTACACTAATACCTACCCACCCAATCTACATTATTAACTAACAACGGCTCCACCCCTACCCTAATAAAACATTGTTCTAAACTGTCAAATTAGTATAAGCTTTCCCTGACGAAGGAACGTGTGTTCCGAAACCGGTCGGATTTGCACATTTTATAAGTGGTTTATACAAAGTTGCATTGTTTCATTTTATTAAATAGTGTTTGTCTATCTACATTGGGAAGTGATATACCTGCAAGCACTAGCGCCATCTTTGGCCCTAATTAATTAACTTGTTGATAATAATGATAACTATTGATAATCCATAATTGGTTTGAAACTTAACTAGAAAACTAAACAACCGCCCCTTAAAAATGTATTAAGAAGTACAAATACTAATACAACACCCTGTTCAAAATGCTGTGTAACAGAGTCTGGATCGCCTTAAACTCACGCAGAGGTAAAAAAATGAGCAAAGGGTCACAACGGGACTTGCATGACAATAACTCTTGGGGTGGCCGTGTACTCTCCTCAGATTGGAAGGAGTTCCGAGCGTAGACAGGGAAACTTTACAACAACCATGTAACTTTGTAAATTATTACATTTTCTGTGCTTTGTCAGGTGAGCGG
The DNA here is from genome assembly GCA_929108145.2 of Limnephilus rhombicus. Lineage (NCBI taxonomy): Eukaryota > Metazoa > Arthropoda > Insecta > Trichoptera > Limnephilidae > Limnephilus > Limnephilus rhombicus. Next base: position 12,117,898 of record OV815292.1, on the reverse strand, counting down.
TGGATTATAGCTACGTTTTGAAAACGGTTTGCAGGAAATTATTGTCGTACTCGTAGCTTGTTGATTCTCAGGTTTGACGAAAGGTTTTTCGAAAATGGAATACTTTTCTAGTTGTCTTATTGTTATTTTATTCAGGATTTGAAATTTTTGAAGTGAAACTTCTATAGTCCCGCTTTGATTTGGATTTATGATGAAACGGAAACGACGATTACTGCATCCGCGACGCCTCAAATGCGCTCATTGGCCGCTTTGATTATGATGTCACTTTTAAATGCTTGTATTGGTTGAGATATGAAATGGAAATTTCGCTAGGTCTGCGCTCATTGGTCGCTTTGATTATGACCTCACGTTTCATGTATTGATCAAATTCAATATCACCAAAGTTGTAAATAATCGTTTACAATCGAAAATAAAATATTTATGTAGCACAACACAACATCTGTTTGATCGAGCTTTGAACTTTGGCGTCATGAAATTTACACCTCTGTTTTTTCCTGAAATAGATAGTATAAGGGAGTGTAATGCTGGAAATATCAAATTGAGGAGGATAACCAACACCTCTGCCGTAAGTCACCTAAGTGGTTCGCTACGTTTGGTGACCTCTCCAGCCGGACTCTCTTGGCCCATCGCTTTGCACCGCAGTGAGAGGGATGGGTTCAAACATCCATCTCACGTACCCTTTTCCTTTCCAGAACGTCCTATCCTTCCTTTTCTAAAAATACCATCCACACGGCATCCCCAACGATAACGTATTGTTCGGAGCTGAAGTAAAAAAAAACGAGTCTGCTTTAGACCACACGACTGAAATAAAACTTATTTAGCTCTATCTATATGATAGGAAGAGAGAAAGAAAATGTGCGCGCGCACTGATGTCTCTCCTGCTCCTATAGTGTGATATAGACAACAGCCTGCACTGTGTCTTAGATATACGAAACGTAACTGGTTATGAGAGAAAGAGAGAAAGAAAATGTGTGCTCGCACCTCTCTCTTTTGCACCTACAGTAATATACGAAATGTAACTCTCTCTCTTTCTATCTTCACTAACTAGTATTTCCCTCTCAACTACCGTTCGCCACGCTTTTCGTAAAGCTCTCGTCACGCATTCACCGGCTTACTCCCCAATTCAAGTGTGCATAAAGAAGTTTTACTACAAAAAAATTCTGAAAAAATTAGAAATTAAATTAATAACACTTTTGATTCAATAAGAAAAGCTTTAAATTAACTTTGATATTATGTTTAGGTTGATAACACGCAGATAACAACCTAAGAACGTTGAACTTTTTTTATCATTTGTTTTCAATAAAAATGTTTTTTTCTGAATGGTTTAAATGTTAAATAAATAAACTGACCCAAGTCTTCCTTCTTCGCCCCACTCTACCCTCTTCAGATGCAGTTTTTGCATAGACACTGCCAGCTTCTCTGAGCATGAATAATTTCGTATTAAACAAACAAGCTTGTCCGGCGAACGGTGCAAAGCTCAGGTATAAATTTATATGCACTGCATCAATGCATTATTGATGCGGTTTCCCCTCGTTTCAGAGTGATTTTTTAGGGCATTTCGACTGCAGTAAATTATATGATAAAGCACCGCTATTTTAGAGTGGAATTAAAATGTTAAAACATTTATTTTTATTCGTTGTTAACTGAATAAGGTTATTTATTTAAGTGAAGTACGAAAAATGATGTTAGTGAAATACAAAAAAAATATTTAGCATTTAAAAAAAAATCTAGTGCAGGTCACACGCGGTAGAAGCGAAACTTCACCAAAACAATCTCGACCAATAGGAGTCTTGAAAAGTGATGTCAGAATCAAAGCGGCCAATGCAGCCAGCGCGACGCTTCGTAGGTACTGTTCGTGGGTAAGGTTTGATTCTATATCATTCCTTCGCAGGCTAAATCCTATAAATGTATGTGTTTGTCTCTTTTTCGTGCCATTTCCATTTCATTCGAGTTTCAAATCACAACTGTAATAATAATAATATATATAACACTTCCTCCCGTACACACAAGCATTTGCTTATCATGGGAGAATATTAAAAAATATATATATAATTGTAATAATAATGATAATTGTATTAAGCTTTTTATATACTTTCATTATATCTATTTATCTATTGCATGTATTGTACCAAAAAAAAAATTCATAAAAAAATAAATAAAAAAAATATCTTTATTGAACAAAAATTTAAAGAATTATAACTACAAAAAAGTACATCATACAATAGTTTAAAAGATGCATAAGTACAAAAGTTAATAACAGAAAACCATATACACATAAACAGTAGGTACTTAAAGAATAGAGATTTATATTTTTTATAAATTTAGGTTTCTCGTAACCTGCTTCACTAGGCTAGCCTGTGTTGAGGCAGTAATTTTACGTCTATTTATAATACTGTGAACATACCTACACTTATATTAGATAATAATCACACAATAGATTAGTTGCATTAATAATAACAATAACATTTTTTATTTATTTATAAAATACATTTTACATATATTAGACATTTACGTAGATTAGATTTATTAAATCACCATACTAGGCGGCTGCCTGTTTCATGGTGATCAATTAAAGATATTTAGTTACTTTGAGTGAAGTCTAGTGTAAACACATGGTACTATTATGTAATGATGTTGAAAATTGGTAAAGTTATAATAAAAAATAGAAAAGAGAAAAGGAGGTGCGTAAAATAAACATGTAAATACAATAAACCTGTAAACATATGGTAATAAATAGTATGTAATGATGTTGAAAATTGTTAAAGATAATAACTTTTTTTTTTGAAAATTTTTGATACAATACATATAATAGATACATGAAATAATGAAAAGTATATAAAAAAACTTAATATAATAAATGTATTAACAAAAAATCCCACAAAGGCAATGCCTGTGCGTGGGTATAATATTGATTTTTTACTTTTATTTTTATTTCTATGGTTGTAGTGAATATTTTAAGTATACTGTGGATGATTCTGGCGAAAGTATAACATGTATAAGATGTGTTGAAGTATTTTTAATTGTAAATATTTATATGTTAGTTGTAAATCTCTAACTTTAAGTCATGATTGTAAACATGTATGTCATTGAGTTCAGTTTAGGTTAGCGTTTATATGTCTTAGTCATAAGCCACTAGCTATAAGTCTTAGATGTAAGTCACTAGTAATAATTGTAAATCTTAGTTGTAAGCCAGTAATTTTATTATTTTATGTATTTATTTGTACAGCGCCCTTGAGGTGATTTTTCACGAAAACGGCGCTATATAAATTAGCCAAATAATAATTATTATTATTATACGTAAATTAGGGATTTTAAAAAAAGTAACTGAATAAATGCATTTAAAAACTACAGCATAATAACAGTCTGCACTGTTATTATAGTATTTGTAAGTTTTGTAAGAATAGATGTTACAAGTGCAATTTAAAAACATAAAAAACAAACAATATAAAATAGCAAACAATATTATAAATCTTCTCTGAAAACTGTCCAATGATAGATATACTTAACGGCTTTATTTAAACTTATAAGAAAAAAATATCTGTTTCAGTGTTTTTTAGTCAAATTTTAGTATATTTTTTATAAGATTGAAGATTTTGACATATGTTCTCTTTAAAGGTTGTACATTGTAAGTTATACATTTTTGGAGCTATAAAACTAATATGCCTTTGGGACAACCTAGTTTTGCAGTGGGGTACTGCGTACTCACATGTGCCACGTCTTTGGCTGGTACGATTTGAATTTTTTAGAAAGTTATTGGACGCATGTAAATAAATTTAAGACATTGAAGTCCATAGGTCTGTCTAAGGTCCAAAATATCAGTTTCCTTAAACAATTGTTTGAAGGGATACGATTTATTTTTTTGTACATAATCTTAATAATTGATTTTTTGGCAATTTCTAAAGGTTTTACATGATTATTGTAAGCTCCACCCCAGCCCAATTATTTATTTATTTATTTATTTATTTCAAAACATACGGCACAACATGTGCCATTTACATAATTATATTTATATATATTATAATACAATAACATAAGAAAGTGACATATAAATGTAAAGTTAAATATAAAAACAAAGGGTAAAAGAAAGGAGTTAAGGTAATGAGTAGTAAATAGAATTATGATGTATAAAATGGAATATTCCGTAGGAAAGAGATGAATGGACTAGTGCATCATAAACTAGTTTTATGGTTTTTATATTTACTATGTTACACATTCTTTTAAAAATATAATTTAAGTATCTGAGTTTGTTAACAGTATTTTCTTTATGGTTGGTCCATTTAAGTTGACAATCTATGGTTACACCTAAGTACTTAATCATTCTTCCTGATTTCATCTTTTCACAGTTAGAGCATGTGGTTGGGTTACAATTTATATTATGAAACTTTAAATTGAGATTAGTTTTCGGAACTGACTTCTGTGTGATATAGAAAGGAATACAGAGAGTTTTTTCGTAATTTAAATTAAGAAGGTTTCTATCTAGCCATTCTTTGACAATAGAAATACATTTGTTAGCTTTATTAGTTGTATTTTCCCACGTCTTTCCTTGGACTGTTATTGCAGTATCGTCAGCAAATGAGAAAATTTTAGCAGGTATAACAATATTACACAAGTCATTTATATAGATTAAAAAGAGTAGCGGCCCTAATACAGTCCCTTGTGGAACTCCGTGTTTTACTGTGTCAAAATTACTCAAACGTGTTCCAATTTTTGTACATTATTGCCGATTTAATATGTAATTTTGTAACAGCACAAGACATTTATTTTTAATTCCAATGTTGGACATTTTCTTTAAAAGAGTTTTATGGTTGACTGTGTCAAAGGCTTTCTTTAAATCTTGAAAAATGGTTAGAGTTTTAATGTTTGAGTCTAGATTAGAATAAATATTTTTGGTTAAATTAAATATAGCATCATCAGTACTGAGTTTAGTCCTGAAGCCATATTGGTTAGCTGATAGGAGTGAATGAGATTCTAGAAAATGATTGACGATTCGTTTTTTTAGACATTTTTCTAATATCTTAGACAATTGAGAAGTTAATGTGATTGGTCTGTGGTTGTCTGTTTTACATCAAGGTCCTGATTTGTGTATGGGAATGGTGTTAGCAAATTTAAATTTATTCGGAAAAATACTATTACTGATGCATGTGCTAAATATATGGTGTAGTGGTCTGACTATATGTTTTTTCATAGATTTAATTGTAGCATTACTTAAGTTGTCAGGGCCATCTGCAGACCTAACGTTTATGTTATCAATATGGTTTGAGATTTCGACTTCTGTTATTTCAATAAATTCAGATAATTCAGAGGTACAATTTTTAGTCTCTAAAAAGTCTGAGGGTACATGCTGAGAGTGTAAGCTACGAGACGGGCTATTTTCTATTAGGGTAGAGGCTATGTTAGTGAAAAAGTGATTGAAATTGTTTGTAATGTCTTCAACATTCTCTAAGATTATATTGTTCTCGGTTACAATTTTTTGAGGAATTTTGTGTTCCTTTTGATTCCTGTTTAAAATCTCATTTATGGTGTTCCATGTTTTTCGTGAGTCATTATGTGCTTTTTGGAGTTGCTCAGAATAGTACTGGTGTTTACATTTTTTTATGAGAGTGTTTAGGTAATTACAATAATAACTGCATTGGTTCATTACTAATTTCGAGTTTGGGTGAGTGCACCGGTAAACGCTCTATCATTATTTTTTTATCTTTTTTTAAAATTATTATTTTGTGAATCACATTTTTCTATACTAATTGGAAGAATGTTGTAAAGTTTTGTTGTAAGGTATCTAAAGCTTCGTTGACCAAAAGTAGTATGAGTTATAGTTTTGAGTACAGCGAGTATTTAATATTTTTTCATAGTATTTATGTATATTTGTGTATAATTTTTGTACATATCTGCCGAACATCAAACACATTTATAATATTAAAGATTAAGTTCGAGTCTGTAACAGAGGTAGTCTAAGAATTAATTTTATAATAGCTTTCTGTGCCTTCATGATTGGGTCCCCATGCTATGATACCATGCTCAATAATAGATTTACAGACCGCAAAATAAATCATTTTCAAGTGTTGTATGTCGAGAAAGTTTCGTTTCGTTCTACAGAAGTGCATGCTTTTTCTGATTTTGTTTGCAATTATTTGAGTGTGAATATTCCATTTGAGATATGGATCAATTGTGAGGCCGAGATACTTCATCTATGTAGTGCACTCAATGTAGGGACACTGACAAGATTATCGGAATTAAAACATTTGAGTATTCTAATAGAGGAGTCATCATGAGGTTGACCTGTTATATTTATGCTTGATGTGACATATTTAGTTTTCTCGGTGTTCAATGTGAGCGTATTTGGATCTAACCACTTTTTTATAATGTTTATATCCGTTTGAGCTTTTTTGTAAATCGGTAGCCAAGTGTCAGCTTCAAACGGTAAAACAGTGTCGTCGGCAAAACTAACTATTTTTCCCTGAATATTAATGTTTCATAAGTCGTTGATGTATAAAAGGAACAAAGACGGTCCGAATATGCTACCTTGAATACATTGTAGCATGTAGCATACATTGTGTGGGTTCAATTCCTCTGCTGGCTGAGACCTCCGTCATATGTTTTTGAATGTGATTGTTTTTTTTACAACCAATAATAATAAAACAAATCAGAGTTAATTTTTATTAATATATACTTTACTGAATATAATAATATTTGTGTTGAATTGCACTAAATAGTTAAAAGTTTTAATTTATCCCTACGAAAGAATGTCCGGTTGGCGATTTCTGATCGCAGATGCAAGGGTGATCAACTCTGATTCGTGTGGGATTTGGTATGGAAATAAATGGCGGAAATTGTTAATCCTGAAAATAAGAAAATATGTTAAGGAAAACTGCTTTAAATAATACAATAAAAAAAACATTGTGGAAACACTGTAAAGAGTTGATGATTTATTTATTGACGCCCTATTGGGCTCCTACATTTACATTTTTATTTTTTTTTTATTTTTTTTTTTTTTTAAAGAAAGACAAACATTCCCGGGTTACGAATAACCCAACAATGTTTGAAAATCTCCTACTACCACCACAGAAAGCCGAAAATGTTGCTTGTGTTGTGATGGAGGACTTAAGCCAGTCGAGGAATCGAACACGCGACGCTCGGGTGGGACCCAAGCGCTATGCCCACTCAACCACTGACCAGACAAATCAAATACAAATTTCATTTAGAACAACAGTAAAATATAAATAAAAAAGATTAGAAAATACATATAAAGCATAAACTCAATGTAAAAAAAATAGGAATACATCTAATGCTAATTCCACATGGATGACTTTAGAGAACTCGTAGGAATAACAATTCATTTACCTACGAGCAACAAAAACATTAAAAATAATCAAAACGCAATTATTTTTACTTAATTACTCGTTGTATGCTTTTGGAATAAGAACAATAAACAAAAGAAACTCGAAATAAAATACAATGATTTCTCATTCATTATTTACATCTAAAAAGTGGTGGACTAATTTGGCTTTAAATGTATCGAAATTTAAATTAAAAATGTCAGCGACATCAGTTAGTTCATTGCTCAACCTGTGTATTATTTCCATCATAGAATTCGTAGCGAAGTTATTGTTGCAAAATAAAATATTTCATCTGGTATATTTTGGAGGTATATGTAAGGATAACAAGTTTATAGCGTCAGGGCAGTTCAACCATGAATGAACAATTTTATACTCTTAAATACTCTTTTCCTGTATCACTCAACCTTACAAGTTTACAAAGAGGATATCGTAAACAAAACCATACCTTTCAGAAACACAGAAAATCTCAGGCAAAAATACATGTTACCAATTCTTATTTGTAAAAAAAAACTTTGGGTCAACAAAACTACACATACTTGGGAACAAATTTCTTTAATAAATTATCGAAAAATTTAAGATCCCTTAATGACAGTTTCAAAAATTTCAAAATACAATTAAAAAAGTATACTGAAAACCTTAACTAAAAATAAATAAATAATAATTAAAAAAAAAATTTAAAATTTATATGCATACATACTTATGTCTATATATATATGTGTGTGTACGGGAGAAAGTATTATTTGTTTGGTTATTTTGATTTTTTTTTTGTTTTTATTGATGTTTTTATTTATATTTAGTAACTAAATATAAATAAAAACAAAAAAAAATCAAAAAAACCAAACAAATAATACTTCCTCCCGTACACACAAGCATTTGCTTTTTATGGGAGAATATTTAAAAAATATATATAATTGTAATAACAATAATTGTATTAAGCTTTTTATATTCTTTCATTATATTTATGTATGTATTGTACCAAAAAAATTTCAAAAAAAAAAATTTAAAAAAAAAACAATAAAAGGAAATCAAATATTTTACGCCTTTCATATAATTTCGATAAGTTAAGTTTACTGCGTAAATTGACATAATTGATTTCAATAAAAGGAATACCAATTTTGAAATTAATAAAACCTAAAACGTGATGACACATTAATTAGAATACATATTCTTGTATTTAAACATGGCTGATAGTTTTACGGCTGACTGTTTCTGAATTCTTCTTCTTTGTGTGCCGTATCAGGTCCCCCGACGTTGGCGATCACTCTTGAGAATGTTTCTCTGTCTTGCGCTGCCCGGAATAGCTCCTCCACACTTCTAATGCCGGTCCACTCTCGTATATTACGCAGCCAAGACATTTGTCTCCTACCAGGCCCTCGGCGACCCTCTATCTGAATTGCTTCAGTTCAATTTAACAAAAATCAATTAAGCCGCCTGTTTTACGACAAATTTAAATTTTGTTTTTACTTTTTGAAAACCGAGAGTTACTCCGCCATTGTGACACATTTAAATTGTCTAAGTTGCCTCTAAAATCATGAATCACTAAAATCATGAATCACTAAAATCTTGAATGACCTATATCTTATAATTTAAAGCAAGCATAAATAAAGTAACTTACATCCATAGGTACCTACCTACCAGATATTTGATATACTTTTTTTATCACAAAACTAATTTTTCAGTTTGGTTGTGAATTTTAATCTCAAATCCAAAATTAAGATTTGTATGAAAAGGGCCAAAACCGGCAGAACGGGCGCAAACGTTCCACTTATGTCATGGTTCAGTATATTGAAATATCATCAGTTAACCCTTTCAGACCCTGATTATATTTGAATGGTGACCCGACATTTGATCCGGCGACATTTGGTCCGGCGACAGTTGGTCCGGCGACATTTGATCCGGCCGACACTTGATCCGGCGGACAGTGGATCCGGCGGACAGTGGATCCGGCGGACAGTTGATCCGGCGACAATTGGTCCGGCCTGATCCTTTAGAAGATTTTTTTTCTTTAAGTAAGTATGTAAAGAGGATATACGGCCGTACAACCAAAGTCAATGTACTTATATCTGAAGGCATCTTGAGTGAAAATCCGCTGTAAAAATATTTTTACTAACAATAATTTCAACTCTCCGAAGAAGCATGCGGCAATACAAAATACGACATACTTATACGTGCAGTCAGTTTAACAAAAAAACCGTAAAAGATTCCTACTTGCGTATAACTTTTTTATCTGAAAATTACACTAGAGTCCCAACTGCTCTCAACCGTCTCGAGCCAGTGAGTGCCAATGGCATCCCCAATTTTGGTATGGTGTGATACTGAGGGTAGTGGGGAGGGGAAGGAGATGTAGAAAACGTACCTGGCTATTCAGATCTAGTCACGTCATTTCAAGTAATCCGACTAAACATACATACACTGTACGCCAGCGAACAAATTACAAAAATCATATTAAATAATTTTTTAAATATTTTTATTTATATTCTTTAGAACTTTTATCAAAGCACAAGAGTCCCAACTGCTCCCAACCGTCTGGAGCCAGTGAGACTATGGAATTCCTAATTTTGATATGTTGTGAGGCTGAAGATAGTGGGGAGGAGAAGGATATGTGAAAAAAATTCCTGGCTATTAAGATCTAGTCACCAAACACGCCTAAAGCCATTTCAAGTAACGTTTCAATTCTGAATGAATACCGGCGAATAGCAAAATGCGACATTCTTATATGTGCAACATCTACTTAAGATTTAGGAGGCGGATATGTTGACCGTCCGATATGTTACTTCTCGTTAATATTAGTTGCTAGTTTTCGTTTTCCAATTTCTGGTAGATATATCCGACTTTCCATGTTATTTTTTTTTATTGGATTTTAGCTAGCAGTTAAAACGGTTGCCATTTTTACATTTCGAAGGATGATTTTCTCCCGATTTTTTTAATGTAAGATTTGGAGGAATTTATACTATTACAATTTTTTTTAAATTTAATAAAATGTAATATTTTTCGTTCACAGTGTAGGATTTGCCATTTTTCGTGAAATAAAATCTGAGACCTAATGTTATTTCAAATGAAAGCAGCGATGACTTCTGAAATTATTGAAAAAAAAAGTGTACCTACAGGTATTTCAAATGACTACCAATTATTTATTATCGAGCATCAAATATGTTATACCAATCTCAATTTTAATTCAGATCTGAAAGAGTTACGAGCGACAAGTGGCTAACTAACATTTTTTAGAAAAGGGTTGTAAGTCAAAAAAGTAAATTTTACAGGAGAGCGAAAACAAATGATGATTGGTGAAACAAACGGTCCCGTCGAAAAGAGACACTAGCGACATCTCGCGATGATGGATCAATCTGTACCGTATAGGGCCCGCTGATACTTTAATAGTGCACAACTGCTAACCCTGTACAAATCTCAATTGCGCCCCACGGTTGAATTTGGTAGCCACCTCTGGTCTTGAGCTCCAAAATACCTGAAAAATACCCTCGACTCTGTGCAGAAACGGGCGGTCCGTTTGATAGATTCTCCCATCTTAACAGACGGATTGCAAGCACAGGCGTCGGGTGGGAATGCTATCCTTGTTCTACCGGTATTAGAATGGAAGATGCTCCGAGGAACTAGCATCATTGATCCCTTCGGCACCGGTGCATAGTCGGGAAACACCACGACGATATTTGTCTTCTTAGTTTCTTCGACTCGTTCTTATGTTCAACAGCTTGGCTGTGGAATGATTTGCCGACATCTGTGTTTCCTCCTTCCTACAACATAGGTTTCTTCAAGACCAATGTTCATTCCTTCCTCTCCTCAAAAAGACCCTTCACACAGCATCTCAGATGACATAGGCCCTGAGGGAAATTATTTTCCTCAAGGCCTTCTGTGTGGAGTTAATGTAAAAAAAAAATCTAACTTAACAACGGTTTTCGTGAGGCATAGATAATCACAATCACTTTACTATTCAAATGTAAAAATTATACTTTGTAAAACAGAAAATGGCAACAATAACATTTGGCTGTCATCAGTTCTTTTGTTTTGCTCTTTCAAAAAATATTCTTAAACCAATCTTTTTATTGTGTTTTGGCTGTAAAAAGTTTAGTGTGTTGGAATCTTCTCCCCCCTGATCTTCCAGGAGTCACTTCTTGCTGCTCAATTTCAGATATTTGTATAATTTTTTTTACTTCTGTCACTTTTTATATTAGCTGTAATTTTTTGAACAATGGAGGAGGATTTCCCTCCTGTACCCCTTACAAAGCCCCCAGATCCCCCTCCTGACCCTCCAGATGGAGACATTTCAGATAAAATAGACTTTTCAGAACATTCAAACATTTCAGACAATGAATCTGTCATCCTAACCTCAATTAAAAAAAGAAAATTTAGTCCCCTTTCCCCAAAAAAACATGATTCGCCTTTGTCTTCTCAGTCCCCTCCAGCTCTTCCTCAACCTCCTCCAACAATCTTTTACTCTACTCATTCCCGTGGCCCCTACATTGTATATGCACAAAAAACTGAACAAGGTTAAACCATCCATCCTCTTGAATTTGGTAAATTTCTTTCAAATAACAAGAACCTTTCGATTAAACCTGGAGGTATTAAAGCCGAGGGTCGCTTCCGAATCTCTGTTGAATTCCTGTCAGGTTCAGCCGCCAATAACTTTATCAAAAATATATTTATTTCATCAAATTCTAAATTCAAGGCGTACATCCCAACTTTCAATGTCACTCGAATGGGCCTGGTCAGGGGTATCTCGACCGATCTGTCCATTCCAGAAATCCTGTCCTCACTTTCAACCCCCCAACATATCGGCAATCCCATAAAAGCCAGGAGGCTAAATTATAAGGACACCTCTGAGGGCATCGTTTCCTGGAAGCCCTCCCAATCTGTCGTCATCACATTCGAAAGACAATCTCTTCCCTCCCATATTTATTTATTTTTCAACTCCTTACCAGTTGAAATGTACACTTATCCCACCACTCAATGTTACAACTGCTGCCGTTTTGGTCATACCAAAGCTGCATGCAGATCCCCTCCCAGATGTTTCAAATGTGGAGAAAACCACTCGGCTGACCAATGTTCTTCTCTCTCTTCACCTAAATGTTTTAACTGCTTAGGCGCTCATTCCGCCATTAACTCTTCTTGCCCCGAACAATCTCGCCAAAAAAATATAAAAATTTCTATGGCCTCTGAGAACTTGTCTTTTCTGCAGGCTTCTAAATTATTCCCGCCTGTCAAAAAATCATTTTCCGAGGTTTTATCCAGTAACTCTTCATCCAACCCTCTCGCCTCCTCCTCAACATCTTCCCGTTCAACAAAATTCATATACAAAAACAGTATCTCTAAACAGGCTCGTGGATACGATCAGCAACAACACAACTCACTTCTCTTAAATCCCAATGGTTCTCCTCTTTCACACGCCACAAATGGGTGCGCAAACAATTATAATTCATCCTCAACAAACTATCAAAAGGTTTCTGAACAACTCTTCCAAGATAATTCTTCATTTATTCAATTCTTATTATGCTTCTAATTGACCTAATTTCTTCTCAAACTAATCTACCGTCCAACGCTGCTTCTATTATTTCCACATTAAAATCATTTATTCAAAATGGCCCTTCAAGATGTCAGAATTCTTCAGTGGAATAGCCGCAGTGCTATTTCTAACAAATCAAACCTTCTTAACCTATTAAATTCAAACCTTGTTTCTGTGGCTGCTGTCTCATAGACATGGTTTACTCCATCCACCCACTTTAATGTGGGAGGGTACTCCTGTCTCCGCGATGATCGCCCGGAAGGTACGGGCGGTGGTGCTGCCCTTTTTATTAAAAAATCCCTTCCGTTTTTCCCAATAAATAATATCAAACCCCCCAATACTGACTTTCAAATGGTTGCAGCTAAAATAAAGGACACTTCCTTTGTTTCTATCTATCTTCCCCCAACATCGCACTTCAATAAACAAGCGTGGTTGCAAATTGTCCGTCAACTAAGCCCTCCTTTCTTTTTATTGGGTGATTTTAATGCCCATTCCCCCGTCTGGGGTTCTGCTTTCTGTGATCGAGACGGTCGATGTGTGATAGATTTCCTAGATGAATCCAACCTTTTTCTTTTGAATGACGGATCTCCTACTAGAATCTCTCGCCCCAACACAAACCCCAGTGCAGTGGATCTCTCCATATGCTCTATTAATCTGGCACCTCTCTCCTCGTAGGTGGTGTCCCCTGACCCTTGCTCCAGTGATCATTTCCCAATTACCATCACTTATCAAACTTCTTTCCATTCAGACAAGTCCCATATTTCGACAAAGATTAAAACAAAACACACCAAATGGGACGAATTTAACTCACATATGGATAAGTTTATACAAAATTTATCCTATACCGATACATTATCTGTCAAAGATGACTACGATAACTTCAAATCAATGCTCGTAACTGAAATCAATAAATCAAATCCTCCCCCTAAAACCAAATCTCTCAAAAAACTCCTCCAACTCCCTGGTGGGATGAGGAATGTTCCAAAGTAGTAAGAATTCGGAAAGCTAAATCTCTTTCCTATCGTCACAATATGACTATGGAGAACTATCTCATATACAAAAATGCCGAAGCCAATGCCAAAAGGGTATTGAGGTCAAAAAAAAAATCCGGGTGGTACAACTTCTGCAGTTCAGTATCTCCGAACACTCCAATTTCGGAAGTTTGGTCTATGATTCGAAGATTTCGATCCTCCTTCAGTCCAAAAACTCCTCGAGCTACTCATTCTAAATGGATAGACGAGTTCTTGGACAAAATTGCCCCCCCTTCTGTACCTAACTTAGATGAAATAACTCCAATCCACAACACTCCTATGTCTGATCATTGGCTTGACTCTCCATTCACTTTAATTGAATTAAAAAATTGTTTATCAACAGTCAAGGACTCATCTCCAGGCAGAGATGGTATACCTTATAGCATTATCAAAAATAGTAATGATAATGTTCTAAATCACTTTTTAAGCATCTTAAATAAAATCTTCCAGACTGGCATAATACCTGATGACTGGAGTTCTCAAATAATCATCCCAATTCTAAAATTAAACAAATCACCCAGTCTATTATTAATCTTTTTCTCGATAGGAAAATTTTCATTGAGCTACCAGATGTTACTCATCAGAGTAGGTCAATTTGGAAGGGTTTACCCCAAGGCGATGTATTATCCCCCTTACTGTATAATATATACACACACGATATGCATGTCACCATTCCCCCTCAAGTAAAAGTTGTTGAGTTCGCAGATGACATAGCTTTCTTTTTATCATCCAAAATCATTCCATCCGCCGTCAAATATCTTAATGAAGCCATGGATGCCCTTTGCACATGGCTTACTTTAAATGGTCTTGAACTTTCAGTACAAAAGAGTCAGTGTGTTACCTTCTCAAATCGTCATAATAACCCCCCTGTTCAAATTTTATTTAAAAACTCTCCAATCCCCAATGCTTCCGAAGTAAAATTTTTGGGAGTAACATTTGATAGGAAACTTAAATGGTCTTCCCACATTAATAATATAGTTACTAAATGTGAAAAAAATTTAAATATTATCAGATCATTGACAGGCGTTTGGTGGGGTGCTCATCCTATCTGCATTAAGTTGCTCTACAATGAACTTATTCGAAGTCATCTCGACTATGCCTGCCCACTTTTTAGTACTGCATCCAAAAATGCACTCAGTAAATTAGACAAAATTCAATCTAAGTCATTGCGAATAATAACTCCCTTCAAGTAGAATGTTCTGATCCTCCTCTTTATTTAAGGCGTCAATTATTTGCTGACAAATTTGTTCTTAAATGTTTAAATTCTAAAAGTCATCAGATTATTCCCAGAGTCTCGTTGTTCAACGACTCAACACATTCATCTACAATCAGAGCTCGAACTAAACCTCTCCCTGCCATCTGTAAAAAATTTCGCTCTCTCTCAGAGCTTCAAATTATCAAAAATGATCTTCTTCCTTTGTACAAATTAAAATATAGTCACGTCACCCTATCCCCAACGATTTTAAAAGGGATCGGCATCCTTAAAAGTCATTCCAATCTCCCAGCCCGTACTGTCAATAATATGTTCAATGACATTATTTCTTCTAAATGGCCCAACTCTTCTCTTTTATTTACTGATGGCTCCAAATCTCCGGACTCTCCTAACTGTGGTATTGGTATTAACGTTTACCACAATAATTCTAATGAAAGAATATTTTATTCAATTTCAAACCAATTTTCAATATTTTCTGCCGAGTGCATTGCGATTATTGAATCTCTCAAATATATAATAAAAAATAATTTTGAACATTCTCTTGTTCTCTCTGACTCTCTCAGTTCCCTCCAAAAACTTAAAACAAGTCCTCTTCTTCATCCTGATAATCACTTTGTATGTCTTATTCGAGTATTGATAACTTCCATTCAAAGCTCTGGAAAAACTGTCACTCTGATTTGGATTCCTGGACATGTTGGCATAGTGGGTAACGATATTGCTGATTCCTTGGCAAAACAAGGAGCGTCTAACCCTACCGTTACCCTCGTAAACCATATTCCCCTGTCTGATATTTTTTCCATCATCAAAGATAGATCCCGCAATGTTTGGACAGAGTATTGGAACATTGCTAGTCAATCCAAGGGTGCCCGCTACGCCTCAATACAAAGGACTATCCCATCAAAACCGTGGTTTCAAAAATTCCCCCATTTTTCCAAAAAAGAAATTTCCTTACTTATTTGTATGAGAATCGGACATTGTTCCGTTCCTTCTCACCTTTATAAAATTCATGTGCTTGACTCCCCAGATTGTACGTTCTGTGGTCTAGATGTGGGAACTTTAGATCACATATTTTTTTATTGTCTCTCTCTAAATAAATATCCTCTCTTCTATCAAGCATTATCAAAAATTGCCTCTCCTCCATTTAACATCTCATCTCTTCTAAGTCTGAACTCTACTCCAATCTTCCATAAAATTCTGCAATTTGCACATTTAAATAAAATTAATATATAAATTCACCTTTCCTTTCTCTGTAATTATAAATGATGGCCTAGAACACCCTTGAAGGGTGAAAGCCAGAAATAATTGAAAAAAAAAAAAAAACAGAAATTTTTGACTTGCAACCCTTTTCTACGAAACGTGCAATGAGTGGTAACAATAATCAGGTCGATATTACTTCTTACACTTACTTTATCATTCTTTATTGGTGAATTTTCCGGAGAACAGCTCTTGTCCATCTTTGAAAAATGCGAAAACGAATGGATGGTCCGCTGTGAACTGCTTTGTGGGTTGGTGTAAGACATCCATCTCCACCGCTGAAACAATAAGAAAAAAATTAAGTAACCCCCGACACAAAAAAGAGCTGATGACCTTGAAACGCCTGAACAGATTTTCATGAATTGTAGCTAAGAAGCATTTCGATCACGCCAGCTTTCAAACAAAAAAAAACGCATCATAATCGTCTATTCGCTTAGGAGCTGCGATGCTACAGACATACACACACCCGTCGTTTTTGCGTCGGGGTTAAAAACAAACATGTTAGAAGCCAAAACCCATCTTCACCTCACCTACTGCCACACTGCAGGCAGTCATTATTTCCTATTAGATGACTTGTAGTTGTAAGTCCTTAAAATTGACAAAAAATCGTGAAGATATATATTGTTTTTTTTTTGCTATTTATGAGAATTCTAATAATCACAATAATATTATATCAAGTCAGCGAACATCTCAATTTATCTTTAAACAAAAAAAATAAATACTGTAACTGAGACAATTCAGTTATGCACAATAAATAATCTTATGTATAAAAATCTCGTGTCACGGTGTTTGTGGTCGCACTCCTCCGAAACGACCTGATCGATTTTTATGATTTTTTTAATGTATATTGGTAGGCATGATAGTAGGTTTTAAAGTATATATCACACCGCTAGGTGATTACGGTGTCCGTATCCAGAAAAAAATTCTATTTGTTTGACATAATTTTTTGTTTTTTTTTATTTTTATTTGGCTTTATAAAATACCTAATACCCCAAATTTTAACCCTCCTACCCTTACCCTCCCATGTTTTAATCGCGTTTGTTTGTATGAACAAATTTAACCATCTTTCGTATTTAAAAAAGAATGATAATATTTATGCTGTTGAATAACAGATGGCGCTACATCCGCTCCATCGAACTTTCATTTATATGGCAGAACAACGTTTTCCGGGTCAGCTTAATAACTGTATAACTTTATATATTTACTGTATAATTTTTCAATTTCATT
Organism: Limnephilus rhombicus; assembly: GCA_929108145.2. Taxonomy (NCBI): domain Eukaryota; kingdom Metazoa; phylum Arthropoda; class Insecta; order Trichoptera; family Limnephilidae; genus Limnephilus; species Limnephilus rhombicus. The sequence goes on along the minus strand of OV815292.1, from coordinate 12,100,324 downwards.
ATATGTAAAAGGCCCTAAAATGGGCGAACATAAATAAATAAATATTCTATTTATAAAATTGTCTACAATTCCTCCCTGAAATCGGAGGCAATCTAGGGCGCTTCCCATTACTGCTCCCGACTGCCCCAATATCGCCTCCTAGATCACCGTGTGAGTAGACAATCGGCCCTAAAGTTGGTATGGTGGAAGGCAACCCCACGATATCAGGTCAGTGTGCGAGTCAAATAACCAATGTTCGAGTTAGGCCTTTTAAACAGTTTTTAGTTTTCGGATACTTTTAGAAATATTCCATTTATTTGGATTTTATAGCAAAGCTGAAAATCACATAAATTCTTCAACCATACGACAGCGTTTTTAAGAAATAAAACAGTCAATATGGCAGGGTTTTTAAAATTGCGTATTTCTCAAAATAATCACCCATAAAACAAGGAACAACAAAAAACCAAGACGTCCAAACGAAATGGAATCTGAAATTTAATAAAAAAGACACGGTAAATCATAAAACGAATGTGAGAGCCTTGACCCTTTCGTTAGACATACCAGAGGCAGCGCCTGCTGTAACTCCCTTCTCGTTCACATCGATGAACGCCTTCTGGATACCCTTGTCGACTTTCAGTGGAGTTGTTGGGTTGATCAGGAGACCTCCAAGTTCTGCCATGTTGGTGAACATGCTGCCCATACCAAGCTGGTGGTAATGAAAGTGTTAAGATAGTTGAAATCTTATAAATACGTTGTGTATTTTTTTTACATAGGCTTATTTTAAAGATAATTTATTTTTGCGAGACATACAAATTTATGCTGTTGGAGGCATACCTGACGTATTAAAATTATGAATAAGAGAATCTAATTGAGTATGGAACCGATGTTATGTGCCGACGTCACGGACATATGAATATATCTGGACCTGTCCTAAGTGATAAAAACGTATTATTTCCCCCTCCCCATGGAGCCGGCTAGAGCTCCTCCTTGGACCCAGCTGGGCTCTACGAGAGCCTCGCTTGAATAAAAAAATGTGATGTCATCATTCTTGTCCTGACCAGCGCAGAGGTAACATCATACATTTTACGAAATAACACGGCAAAATATGAGTGCTTGTGCTATAGACCTACCTAGAACATAGCGAATTTGGGCATTTCTCTAGTGAGCTCGTCGCAGGTTACAAGGGTAATTAAATTATTAAACATTTGTTAAAGTGTCTTAACTAAACACGGCAACAAAATATTGCTATGTGAATATGAGCGAACCTTTTTGGGGCAAGCATTTGTCTTTCGCAAATATGTTATTAACGTGGCAAGCAATTCGCGCTCCCATGTAAAAAGGTCTATTCGTTCAAAGCAGATTTTGCTTTTAAGAACTAAATGGTGATATTATAATGCGAGATGCCTATATACTGTCACATTGATTTTTTAACGAATTATAGTATCTTTCCTCTCTTCGCCCCCCATACTTTAGTTTTACCCCTCATCTGTAACTTCTGGTCTATTGAATTCTGATGTCTATGGCCGATGTATATTTTTTCACTTTAATTCCACACAAGAAGCCACAAGGAAAATAATTTCCCTCACGATCTATGTCATTACGTGGAAGGTCTTTTATGTACAGGAGGGAGAGGAAGTTCTGGGAGGGAAAAGGTATGGTCTTCTCTTCTTCCTTGCACTGGGAAAAGGTATGGTCAACTCATTGCCTAGGTAGGCTGTTGGTGTCGGCTTTTCTTCTAAAAGGTATGATGGGTGGTGGATAGGAATCTGGGGGCAGTGTGTTCAGAAGTGACATTGAGTGAATTTTGGCTATAGAGGTCTCAAAGGGAACCGGTCTCTCCCGATCTGCCACCAAGTCCCAGAAAAACCTCACCCCTTGAATTGCAAGCTTGCTAAGTCACCAAACATACCGAACCACTTGAGGTTAACTATGGCGGAGGTGTTGGTTATCTGTTGATTGGTTCTGGGGAGTTGGTACCCCTACCCATCTCCCAAATTAAAGTGGAGGCGTTCCAAAGGCAAGACTGAGGAATAGGTGCACTGGCAGTGTGTAAGAGGATTGGTACAGGAACCTTTGTGGAGGAGAAAAGACACATAAATCTCACCTTAGGCAGGACTGCAGTAAGATCAATAGTGCTCTTGATTTGGAACTTGGGCAGGGACAAGTCGACCACTTCTGGTAAGAGTTCAAACTTGTTCAAGGAAAAGCTGCATTCATTTTCTCTTCGATGACTGCGAGACCATTGAACGTGTTAGGCAATAAGATGACCATGGTCACCTCATCCCCTTTCAAAGGCAGCTCCAATATCTAAGGATAATAAATATCATGATAAAATAAGTTTTCACGCACAATATTATTAAAGAATACTTCTTCGTGATGATATTATAAATTAAATTAACTGGGAAAACTGCTTAATATTGATAGAAACTCACTGGAAGAAGTAGTAACAGGATATTGTCACTTCAGGAGACATGATAAGCAGTAGTTGAGAGTTGGAGACAAATAAGCTTTAGATGACGAAACACCCAGCAAACTATAGTTTCAATTTATCAGTTGACGGGACGAAGGTTCAGATATCCGAGGAGCGCGTTATGGAACCAAGAGACTACGTCAATCTCCCAACAACCTCATGGGCGAGGTACTGTTAAGTTAAAAAGGTGACGAAATGAGGTCTACGGTTGAGCGCTTACAGCAGCTTCGGAGACCATCTAAATTGACTTAATACACTGCAACTAAACAAGCTGGAGCCCCAAAATATCTCATAAATCTACTTGATTCTGTGCAAGGGAGGGCGATTCGTCTGTTTGTCACTCTATTATTAACAAACCAAACTCTATTATTAACAAAGCCTTCTCAATTGCAAATTTCAGTTGAGACTGATCGAAGGAGCTAGCTGCATTGATCCGATAGGAACACCCGTTCACAGTTAATGTTGGTTCATGAAAATGAGTCGTTTTTTCAACTCGTTTTTGTGTACGTTGACTCGTATGTGGAACAAGCATCCGGAAACTGTTTTTCTTCCTTCATGTAGGCCATTTCAACAACTGCATTAATAAATCCCTTTCTATAGCCCCTACCTCATCCGGCTCACAACTACTCCACCTAACAATTCGATCTCGCCACTTCTGGGTCCGGAGACAAGGAAACTCTGCCATGGCGATAAATGTTATTAACGAATGAATAATAAGAATATCTTACATTACCTTTGCATCCAAATCGGTGCTTTCTCCGTAATTAAAAGTATAATCTGTCTGGTGCATCATGTCAACGGTGGTCTTGTCAATGCCGAACTCGGCTTTCGTGGTTTTATTCGGGTTAAACTTATTCTTCCATTCACCCTGCGAAATAAAAAAATACATTTCATGCCTATTTCCATTCTTTTTGTACTCATGTTTCTTGTACTTAACTTTGCAGTTTGTGATGTCGCCACTGTGGATATTAGGCGAAATAAATTCCTGAACCAAAGCATATTTTATAATTTTTTTAAATAAAAATATTTTTTATTTTAAGATTTAATAACGACAGTTAAATTATTTTTTCGATATCTACAAAAATGTCTAAGTTATGAGCTTTCAAATGAACTTGGGTAAAACGTATGCAATGGTGTCTCAGTGCTGTAGTACGGTCGAACATGTACCGTGATATAACATGGCCGCAAATATCGTAATTTTGAAGACTTATATCTTCAGTAGGTAGGTACTATTTGGAATTATCCAAAAATTCTTTCTGTTCTTTCTCTTCTCATTAATAATTTGATAAATTTGTAAAAAACATGAAATTATGTTGTAGGAGACAACATTGTTAAATATTATTAAGATAGTATATAAAATGAACAGTGTGAAATGTTTTCGTTATTATGTTTTTGGGGTGTTGTGCCGTGTTGCGGTATATCCTGTGATGTATGTCTTTTCTCTAAACTCTTATATTTGTCTGTATTTTATTTACTCCTGGGCACTTGGCACCAGTCGTAATATTCTTCTTTTCTCTTGGCTCTGATCGATATTTAAATTCTTAAGGCTTTGCATATGTGTGGTAGGGATGGAAAATTCCTCCCCTACGTCACACAAGCCTTTATAAAATTGGACCCTTATTTCCTCTGATAACTACAGAAAGCTACTTAAAGCTCCCTTGTACTACATACCTTTAGCGATATATGTACTTAACTAATAAATACGTTATTTACGACTTTGAACGTAAATATTTTCGTATTTAGGTTGTAATTAAACTCCATCAAACGTTGTGTAATTTTTTGATTTATGATATAGGATTTTAATTACTTTAAATTTTGTGGTAACCCTCTTGATTCTAAACAGAGTGTTGAATTTCAAAACTGTATTGGTCTCTCTCTTGCAAATTTAACCTTAAGTATTTCTCTAAATGAACTAACTTCCCTTTGACGTTTATTATGATTCTCTACATCCTAATGAATTCATGAATAAGCAATACTAATCGAAACTACACATGACTAATTGAACAGATAATTAAATATAACTCAAATGGTTAAATGTTAGTAAATTTGATTATGATTGTATCTCGTATCTGCTGGGCGCCCCTCCGTTTAGATTCAGCTGCTATAAGGTACATATAAGGATGGATTTAGTAGGTTAATGTAATTAGTTAATTGCATATTTGACGAACTCAGAATAACCCTTTTTCTGGCAAAATTTGGCTCCAGCCTCCATCAAGTAAGCAGGGTGATCAGAAGTCAACCCAAAATTCGCACAGTCTTTTGGCACGGTTCAATTGATTGATACCTAAGTTATCGCGTCCCAATTGACCTTCCTTTCGCCATCATGCACTGCCTTCAGGTCTTCCTCCAAGCCCAGATACCTCCAAATTCCTACTCCTCCAAAGTTTACTATTTACTTAGGGCGAACCGGTTTCGTCCTATATGCAATCATATACTCACGGGTTTGTGTGGAGTTACGGGTCGTGAATCCTCCCTCCACGTTCAAGAAATGAGACGAGAGTGACCCGACAGGCCTAAAGCACTAATTGTAAGTGAGTTCGTTTCATTCAATGAACAGTACATAAAAAGATATATATGTAAACATACGTTTTGGGAAGGTTTATAACTCGCAATGCGAAACTACTTGCAACGCATCCCGAGCTCGGATCTCGCCCATCAATTCTGTGAAATTTTCAGATTGATACCGAATACATACGTAAGAATAGTGGGTGATATAAATATATACTAGTACAATAAGATCTTATCTGGCGATGTGTTCTGGAGATTCGCCATAACTCCAAGCTTTTGTTTGGTTTTGTTGACGGTTTTGTTTGAGAGATCCGCCATCTCTATGGTTTGATTAATGGTCCTTGTTACAGAAGCGAACACTGCCTTCTGTTGGTTGAACTGTATTTTTTTTTTTTTTTCTCCCCTCCAATGTTCAACTTTTGATAAATTCTTGCTATCCCGTGATTCTCAATTGAAGCATGTAAATCCTCATTACCCCTTATTAAGCTATCCCGTGATTTTTCGACTGTTTCATGTAAGTCTTCAATACACCCTATTGAACTATCCCGTGATTTATCAAATGTTTCATGTAAATCTTCAACACACCCTTTTGAACTATCCCGTGATTTATCAAATGTTTCATGTTAAATCTTCAATACACCCTTTTTGAACTGCTATAATAAATCTGTTAATTTTCAATTGCTTAGGTCTGTAGATACCTCGTTACGTTCAAATTAAAAATAGTGTTTAAAATTTTTTTTTTTCTTTTTGCTCCTAATAATTGCGCAATATAATAATTTTATCCCGTTCCTAGAAGTTAATACCTAAGTACGATATCCACTAATCAAGGTCATTTTTTTTTTTTCTTTTTGTTCATAATAATTGCGCAATATAATAATTTTATCCCGTTCCTAGAAGTTAATACCTAAGTACGATATCCACTAATCAAGGTCATTTTTTTTTTTCTTTTTACTGTATTCGAACTAGTGCCCCAGTGACCGAATTATTTTGTAAACAATTTGAGCTTTGTAAACATTCTCTACGGCCCCGTGACCTAGATTCCAGCGTATGAGGTATGTTTACTTTAGACATTCCGGAGACGTGTGAGATGACTCTAAAAATTTTTCTTTGTTTGATAATGATGTACTTAGCGCAATTGTCTAGTCTGATACCCGATTACGTATACATATTTATTCATTTATATATACTTTGTCTCAATAAATAATTTATAATATTGATATGTATATACATAAATTTTATGATTGAAATAATTTCTAATATACTAACTTATTTCAAATGCTCTGGATTTTCTGAAATTATATTAATACATACATAACATTAAATATAAAATATTGATTTGTAAATTTATCACACATAACTACTTTTAATAGTTATTGATGAATTCAGAGGTAGGAATCGATACCCTTTTCCTCTTTTTATATAAGTGTTTTTCTTTTTGATTAAAATTTTCCTTGGGAACAATAAATTACATATATATATGTTTATATACATACATATATAAATATATATAAAATATACTTATTATATTTATAATATTTTAATATAGTTACATATCACATATTAAGCGAGTAATATCTTGGTCAAATAATTAATCCAAATACCAATGTTTGCTGCATTCCGCTATCTCCTTGGAATCTGTAAAATTTTATAACGGAAAAGACTTACCCCTACCAAGGTTTTTTTCCGACCGGGAAATACACGGTAACCTTGCTGCGATTTTCCTAAATTAATTTTTTATTTTCCTAAATTTAATTAAATCTTTTTGACTTCAATTTTTTTTTTTTCATTTAATCTAATTAATTAAAATGATGTATGAACTCTATCGTTCTAAACTGTATTTTATCTCAAAACTCGTTGGTTAGATAACACTTTAAATGATAGTTACTTCACGATTAATTTAGAGATGGTAAATTGTTGTTAAATTAAATTTTTATCCCTCCGAAATTTTTATGTATTAATAAAATATTATTTTGTTTTATTATTATTATTTAAGATAATTAATTTAAATATTTATTATTTGTTAGAACACTTTCACTTAGATTGAACACACGTATTTAATTATAACTTCATCACGCTAAATTATCACATCACTTCAGTTATTTATTGCACTAATATTAAACGCGAAATTTCTAAGTTTAAAAATACGATATTAAGTGATTATAAAATCCGAATTTTCCACTAAAACAAATTGTATTTATCACGAGCACTTTTATTTTTCACAAGTAATTAATGCGTTGGCTTTATTTTTATTTTTCACTGACTCTAACTGCAAAGTATTTTTTTTTTGTATATCACTGACTAGAATGTGAAATTTTTCTAAGTATCAAAATAATTATCACTTAGAATTTTTCCACTTTAAGTCACCCACCGTTTCGTCACGTTCCGCGAAGTTACAAACTTTTCGACCACGACCGTAGACTGTCCTCAACTGGCATTTGTCTAGACTTTTATACCCCTCTCAGGTCCAAAAGATCGTATCTGAATCTCCTATAATAAACCAATCTAATTACTATCAACTCGTAATTTCTTGAAACCTCTCCATTATTGTCGAATGCGGTCTCTTTGTACGTTTTGCGTTTGATACATTAAATTCTGTCTCGTACTCTCATACTTACAAGATCCGGATTTAGTAAGATCCATGTTTAATGGCCCAACTTCCTTTGTCCTGTTGTTCATACAAAATTAGCTTGAATTTAATAATTTTAAAGTTCTATTTTCATCTATTCCGTAACATGTCCGTGCGTACGGCATCTACCATATGTTCCAAATCTGTCCCCAAATTCGCCTATCAGAGATATCTTCATGTCGAAGTCTTTCTCGCAAATTGTTCATTTTTATTTTATTATTTTTCCTCGAGTTTTTCTGTATTCTATATGAACCTTTCCATTTAAAACCGAATTTTCTCTATTTACGTCGTATATTTGAATTTTCCATTTTTTCTCGAATTTTCTTTTATTCACGACACTCTTTCCATGAATTTCCTTATTTATTCTTACGCTATTGTTCATATCTCTATAGATTTTTATATTTCAAGCCGTATTTATTTTATTCACTGTTAATCTAAGATTTCCTTTGTTTTTCTCTGTCGTATCTCCTTTCCCCTCACTTCCCCGTACTTCCCTGATATAACCATATCGTTTTTTGATGTTTGCTGCCTCTTGGAAAATTTCATTTTCTATTTGTTATTAATAAATATATCATTTTTTAACATCTTTATAGGGGATACCCCCACTTCGGCCCTTAAATTCCTGTCATTTTTATTGCTTCATAGAGAACGCCTTACAAATTTTGTCCCGTTCTTACGAAAAATCCCATAAACCATATGTCTTGACAGTTGTATACATTAGTTCTTGTACCCACCTGGCAATAAATCCTTTTTTATTTCAGTGTCGTTAACTTTTACGAGAATTCTTTAATGTAAATATTTCATAAGACCCATGATAATTTTTATTACCTTTTTAACGGCTAATCGTCCTTATCTAAACAATTTTCATGTTCGAATATTCCTTGTTTATCACAACAAAATACATCTGAAATCGACAACCATTGTAATGCCTCATTTTTTTATCTGCAATCGCGTACTATGTTACTCTATAACCTCCATTTTAATTACGTAAAATGACTCCTTTTCCTGAGTTTTTCTATCGCAATGTTTTCAGCATTTTCCACTCCCCTCCGTACTGCACTCTATCTTCTTCTCTAACACTTGTTACTGCTCTAGACATCTGAAATGTACCCTCGCCTATTCTTTAAAACTCTCATTTTTTTTTGACGTTTCCTCCCTAAATCTTTCATCGTAATATCCTAGCTCCGTCTAAAATTGATAACAATAATTTTCCATTGTTTTTTCAACATTTCCATTTCCTTTAGCACGTTTTCCCTCGAATCGATCATCTCCGGTCGTCACAAACAATCGTATTATAGATGGAAATCTCCCTAACATCTTACAATACGTTTTCGTCACTTGCTTTGCAATCTTTCACTTAAACTTTTGCATCGTGTTTACGTGTATCTTTTTTTCCGCACCTGATATGTTTTAATGCGTTCGAGAACTAGGGTTTCTGATCCCTGGAATGTACCGGTTAATGATAACATTTCTTGGGGTCATCGTTCTTTTGTCCCTGAACAGATTATTTCTTCCCATGGAGTTTATTCACCTCTCGGTTTGGTGGGAACGTCAAACTCATTAATCACATTACTAATTGCCAAGTCCAAAGGTCGTTCCTTTGTTCTAAAAATGGGTTCGGCCCTCTTCCCGTTGATAGGCTGAATTGGTTTTTAATCGCTTTTGCTGCAATTCAATTGGCTGTCAATATATCACGTCTAAAGTATATTGGGGAGTCCCTGTCCCTGATTATTTGTTGATACCATCTGTGATTTTTTTATCAATACTCGTCTCACTTTGTCTAATTATAGATCCCTACCGTAAATATGAATTCACTTTACTCTAATCCGATAGATGTCGTAGACGTGTCCGTTTTATAAGTAATTGATATTTTCTTTTTAAATTAAAGTGGGAAGCTACGATATTTTCTTATTTTTCACTGTTGATCAATGCAATTCATCACAGTTCCCTCCTCTGAACTCAATTTGCTGTGGCTAACGTTGTATTTTATTTTAATGTCCTCTTCTTTTTTTTTTTTTTTTTTTTTTTTTTTTTTTTTTTTTTTTTTTTTTTTTTTTTTTCGTTAGACACCGAAATTGTGTTCAAATTTAGACTAGCTATCTTCCCCTCCTCATTTGGTTATCCCCTATCTCTACTCCGTGTCATATTACTTCCTATCTCCCCCTCCTCATTTTGTTATCCCCTATCTTTTTTCCGTGTCATATTACTTCCTATCTCCCCCTCCTCATTTTGTTATCCCCTATCTTTTTCCGTATCCTATTACTTCCTATCTCCCCCTCCTCATTCTGTTATCCCCTATCTTTTTCCGTATCCTATTACTTCCTATCTCCCCCTCCTCATTCTGTTATCCCCTATCTCTTTTCCGTATCCTATTACTTCCTATCTCCCCCTCCTCATTCTGTTCGGATTGTTAACAATCTTGAATTTGAATCTCATTGTATTCTTTATTTTCTTTTCGCGTAGATTTTACTTTATGAAATTTTCTTTAATTTTGATAGATTCAAAATTAATTTCTTTTTGCTGGAACACGCCCCTCGACTCGCGTGTTTTGGTGGTCCCCAACCAAATTGGACTAAGACCTCCCTTACAATGATTTAAGTAAAGATTGTTTACAATCTCGCGGCCTTTCGAACAACTGAAAAGCGGGTGGTCTCTTGGTGTGCAATGAATTGTTTTTTTGTTTTGTAAGTATGAAAATTTTTTGTGAAATGTGGGTTTTCGCACGACCTCACCCAATCCGACAATCAGTGGTATACATGTTTCATATAAATTTTCCAGCATTTTTTTTTTTCTTTTATTTATTTAAACTTTATTTTATAATTCTTAATTTCTAATTGTAATTTCTTAATTCATCCAAAGTTGTTCTAGCCTAAGTGTTGTCCACTCTAATATTTAAATTTTTATAAATGTTCTTTATTATCCTCAAATTGGTTCAGCGTTCCTTTTTTCCTTTTTTTTTTTTTCGAAATCTAAAATATTTATACCTTAATTCAAATGTTACCTTTTTATCTCTATACTTAATGTCTACCCTATATCTATAGATAAACTTTCTTATTTCAATATTTCAAAAAAAAAATTCCTAGGCATTGTTTATTTTTCAAAATGTCCCTTTTGTGTGCCATATAATATCTCTAATTCTCTCCTTTTGAGTGTTCTTACTTATCTAACCTTTTTTTTTTTTTTTTTTTCATTAACACATAAAAAAAGTCAATTTTTTTTTTCCAACTAGAAAATCAAAATTAACGAATTTATTTGCCTTACTCTATTTCAATAATTGAATATGATTGTCGCTTATTAAGAACTTGTCCACTCACCCTCAAAGACTTAACGACGATCCGCCCCTCGCAAGCAATCTGATAATCTAATATTTTAGTAATTTTCTTTCTTCCCCCTCCCCAATTATAATGTATCCTAACATATTTTTATTTGTATTTCTCAATCGTTTATTTATTTATTAACATTTACAAATATTTGTAAACTTCGCACTCTATCCGTTGATTTCCACTAACTGTAAACCTGATTTTTGTTTCTTATTACTTGTGTAATATCTAGCTAAATGTAAAGCGCTATAATCTCCTTTTATCTCCCGAGTTGGCTGCGACCATTAGCTCCTTCCCGGCTGTAGTTATTGTAGAATTTTCTTTTGGTGAGCTGTTAACTTCGGTGCACTTGCTGCAACTAGCGTTTTCGCCCACACTTTCAATTGCGTGTATCCTCCTTTTTATGGCGTGGTAACGGTCACGGTATTTGTCCTTCTTGCTGGATTCCTCCCCACTCCTCTTCTTCATGTTCCGTTCTTCTGGTATACATACCATTGTATCTAGTTTTCGTAGAAACTCAGCGGCGACAATCTCATCTCCTGATTGCCCCGAAAACCATAGCGATTGAATTTCCTTCGGATAATGTCTCATAATCTCGTCAACTATGCCCAACGGTGTGTCAGTAATCTTTAAAGCCTTCGCTAGCTCCCAATAGTTTGCGAAATGAGTGAGCATGGATATATTTTTCTTGGCATCATATACCCCTTCTGCAAGACGACGGCGAACTTCATTTTTCTTTATGTCTCCCCAATAGGTAGCTAAAAAATCTCGTTCGAAATCTAACATAGTCTCCCATCGTTTATTGTACAATTTTGCCCACGATCTAGCTTCCCCTTTCAAATTTTCCCGTACGACGACTAATGGATCCGTTCGTTTCACTTTTCTAGTGTATTCTTTTAAATCTTCCAGGAAACTAATGGGATTTTGATTTCCACCGGAGAATGATGGTCGTTCCTGCTGTGGTAACATTTCCACTACTTGGAGAACGCTTTTCGGCGCACTATCCTCTCCTATCACCGCCACTGTTGCTGGGCTTTCCAATTGTTTCTCGAGTTCTTGCATCTTATTGACGAGCGGTGCCAAAGCTGCCTGAATTATTGTAGTTATATCTCCTATGTTTATTGTTGAAGTCTCGGTTGTGACATTTTCCCCGATTGCTGTCACTAAAGCCTGGGCTCGCCTACTTGTCCCACGTTTCCCAACCATTTTCTTTATTTTCCGAGTGTCGCCTGGTTAATGTTTATATTTTTATCTTATTAAGCGACAACCTTATAATCTCTATTTTAATTTCCTAAATTACCTCATGTAAATTATGTTGCCTTCCTTATTCTATTTATTTACTTATTTTTTTTTTTCAATTTTCTCGTTTTTCTATATTTTTTATTTTATTTTTTTTTTTTATTTTTCCTTTTACTTCGTTAACTTTTCTTGTTCCTTTTCCTCGGGTTTTTCCTGTAACATATCATGTGTGAGTCTCTCTTCACACTCTCGCTTATTTTCGCCCTGTTCCTCCGATTTTGTGTCGGTCTCCCCCTCTGGCTGAACGACTTCTATCATATCCTCGACTCGTAACTTAGACCTCTTTGAACGTCTAAATATCTCCCGTAATTCATCTCCCAACGGTATTTCTTTAGCTTCTAATTCCGTCGCATCCACTTTCCTTTTTTCCGCCATTTTTTGTTTAAAATTTTTAATGAATTTAACTCAATACCAACTATTTATTATAAATATACCTATATATATTTATAATTTATTTTTTTTTTTTTTTGGAACCTGTCCCCCTATAAAACACAATATTTTTAATTATTTATATTTGTTTGCATGATGATTGTAACCCAAATTAGATCAACTCTACCATCACTCTTCATTTCAATTAAATGTAGGTAATTGCAAAAAAAACGGAATGAATATTGTTACTCCAATGTTAATGAATATCCCGTGATTTTCGTTCAACCAATAATTACTCATTGTTTAGAATGCCAACCACTCCTTCAAGTTCCGCAATACCTACGATATTTTCGCAAAATCTGTTTAGAGTTCGCAATACCTATCTTGATGTTATTTCGTCAAATCCCCTCCTTTTTTTGGTCCGAATGATCAAATGTTCCCTTAAATAGGTATATACCTATAAAACATTCGTCTGTGATATTAAAGCTCTCAACTCGACACTATCCCCAATCAAATATTTTATGTTATTTTTATTTTATGTTCCTTATCTTTTATGTTATGACTTTTTATGTGATAATCCTCACATACAAACCCACAACATTAACTATAAACAAAGGGTCACTTTATGTAGGTAAGTTCCCCCGTTTTTATCTGTAAAGTCTGTTTATTTTTTCCGTAACCGAGTGTTGATATTATTTTCGAGTTTGTTTATTCTACAATCTCTTATAGAGATACGCGTTACCCCCGATGTCACCTACTTCAAAATTTTTCGATGTTTTGTTATCACTTTCGATGCTTACAAACACCGCGGTATCTCGTATCAGATTGTTTACATTACGGTCATTAACATTCTGGATTCAGGAATGTCAATACCATTATTCTATCAATTTATGGCCTGCCTTGAATAAACTGTTTACGCTTGTATCTGACCTACATTCTTTGTTACGATATTTATAATCTCATAAGCAATCAACAAATTCATGGTCACTTGATTTAAACTTTATCGACACTTTTATAAATTATTTTAAAACATGTAGAGTTTATTCGTTAACACTTTTTTTTAATATTTAAATGTATTGTTTATTTATTTATTTTCGTATATTTATTTATTTATTTATATATTTTTTTCGTGTTTATTTAACGGCGCACTGTTCTGATTTTTATTTTATTTTTATTATCACTTCATTTAACATAACGTCCTACTTATTATTATTTTTTTTTTTTTTTTGCAATAGATTGACCAATAAAAGTTTTTTTTTTTTCTAAAACAACTTGTAAAACTCTGATCTCCTGTCACGGCTGTGCAGTTGTGATGTATGTCTTTTCTCTAAACTCTTATATTTGTCTGTATTTTATTTACTCCTGGGCACTTGGCACCAGTCGTAATATTCTTCTTTTCTCTTGGCTCTGATCGATATTTAAATTCTTAAGGCTTTGCATATGTGTGGTAGGGATGGAAAATTCCTCCCCTACGTCACACAAGCCTTTATAAAATTGGACCCTTATTTCCTCTGATAACTACAGAAAGCTACTTAAAGCTCCCTTGTACTACATACCTTTAGCGATATATGTACTTAACTAATAAATACGTTATTTACGACTTTGAACGTAAATATTTTCGTATTTAGGTTGTAATTAAACTCCATCAAACGTTGTGTAATTTTTTGATTTATGATATAGGATTTTAATTACTTTAAATTTTGTGGTAACCCTCTTGATTCTAAACAGAGTGTTGAATTTCAAAACTGTATTGGTCTCTCTCTTGCAAATTTAACCTTAAGTATTTCTCTAAATGAACTAACTTCCCTTTGACGTTTATTATGATTCTCTACATCCTAATGAATTCATGAATAAGCAATACTAATCGAAACTACACATGACTAATTGAACAGATAATTAAATATAACTCAGATGGTTAAATGTTAGTAAATTTGATTATGATTGTATCTCGTATCTGCTGGGCGCCCCTCCGTTTAGATTCAGCTGCTATAAGGTACATATAAGGATGGATTTAGTAGGTTAATGTAATTAGTTAATTGCATATTTGACGAACTCAGAATAACCCTTTTTCTGGCAAAATTTGGCTCCAGCCTCCATCAAGTAAGCAGGGTGATCAGAAGTCAACCCAAAATTCGCACAGTCTTTTGGCACGGTTCAATTGATTGATACCTAAGTTATCGCGTCCCAATTGACCTTCCTTTCGCCATCATGCACTGCCTTCAGGTCTTCCTCCAAGCCCAGATACCTCCAAATTCCTACTCCTCCAAAGTTTACTATTTACTTAGGGCGAACCGGTTTCGTCCTATATGCAATCATATACTCACGGGTTTGTGTGGAGTTACGGGTCGTGAATCCTCCCTCCACGTTCAAGAAATCAGACGAGAGTGACCCGACAGGCCTAAAGCACTAATTGTAAGTGAGTTCGTTTCATTCAATGAACAGTACATAAAAAGATATATATGTAAACATACGTTTTGGGAAGGTTTATAACTCGCAATGCGAAACTACTTGCAACGCATCCCGAGCTCGGATCTCGCCCATCAATTCTGTGAAATTTTCAGATTGATACCGAATACATACGTAAGAATAGTGGGTGATATAAATATATACTAGTACAATAAGATCTTATCTGGCGATGTGTTCTGGAGATTCGCCATAACTCCAAGCTTTTGTTTGGTTTTGTTGACGGTTTTGTTTGAGAGATCCGCCATCTCTATGGTTTGATTAATGGTCCTTGTTACAGAAGCGAACACTGCCTTCTGTTGGTTGAACTGTATTTTTTTTTTTTTTCTCCCCTCCAATGTTCAACTTTTGATAAATTCTTGCTATCCCGTGATTCTCAATTGAAGCATGTAAATCCTCATTACCCCTTATTAAGCTATCCCGTGATTTTTCGACTGTTTCATGTAAGTCTTCAATACACCCTATTGAACTATCCCGTGATTTATCAAATGTTTCATGTAAATCTTCAACACACCCTTTTGAACTATCCCGTGATTTATCAAATGTTTCATGTTAAATCTTCAATACACCCTTTTTGAACTGCTATAATAAATCTGTTAATTTTCAATTGCTTAGGTCTGTAGATACCTCGTTACGTTCAAATTAAAAATAGTGTTTAAAATTTTTTTTTTTCTTTTTGCTCCTAATAATTGCGCAATATAATAATTTTATCCCGTTCCTAGAAGTTAATACCTAAGTACGATATCCACTAATCAAGGTCATTTTTTTTTTTTCTTTTTGTTCATAATAATTGCGCAATATAATAATTTTATCCCGTTCCTAGAAGTTAATACCTAAGTACGATATCCACTAATCAAGGTCATTTTTTTTTTCTTTTTACTGTATTCGAACTAGTGCCCCAGTGACCGAATTATTTTGTAAACAATTTGAGCTTTGTAAACATTCTCTACGGCCCCGTGACCTAGATTCCAGCGTATGAGGTATGTTTACTTTAGACATTCCGGAGACGTGTGAGATGACTCTAAAAATTTTTCTTTGTTTGATAATGATGTACTTAGCGCAATTGTCTAGTCTGATACCCGATTACGTATACATATTTATTCATTTATATATACTTTGTCTCAATAAATAATTTATAATATTGATATGTATATACATAAATTTTATGATTGAAATAATTTCTAATATCCTAACTTATTTCAAATGCTCTGGATTTTCTGAAATTATATTAATACATACATAACATTAAATATAAAATATTGATTTGTAAATTTATCACACATAACTACTTTTAATAGTTATTGATGAATTCAGAGGTAGGAATCGATACCCTTTTCCTCTTTTTATATAAGTGTTTTTCTTTTTGATTAAAATTTTCCTTGGGAACAATAAATTACATATATATATGTTTATATACATACATATATAAATATATATAAAATATACTTATTATATTTATAATATTTTAATATAGTTACATATCACATATTAAGCGAGTAATATCTTGGTCAAATAATTAATCCAAATACCAATGTTTGCTGCATTCCGCTATCTCCTTGGAATCTGTAAAATTTTATAACGGAAAAGACTTACCCCTACCAAGGTTTTTTTCCGACCGGGAAATACACGGTAACCTTGCTGCGATTTTCCTAAATTAATTTTTTATTTTCCTAAATTTAATTAAATCTTTTTGACTTCAATTTTTTTTTTTTCATTTAATCTAATTAATTAAAATGATGTATGAACTCTATCGTTCTAAACTGTATTTTATCTCAAAACTCGTTGGTTAGATAACACTTTAAATGATAGTTACTTCACGATTAATTTAGAGATGGTAAATTGTTGTTAAATTAAATTTTTATCCCTCCGAAATTTTTATGTATTAATAAAATATTATTTTGTTTTATTATTATTATTTAAGATAATTAATTTAAATATTTATTATTTGTTAGAACACTTTCACTTAGATTGAACACACGTATTTAATTATAACTTCATCACGCTAAATTATCACATCACTTCAGTTATTTATTGCACTAATATTAAACGCGAAATTTCTAAGTTTAAAAATACGATATTAAGTGATTATAAAATCCGAATTTTCCACTAAAACAAATTGTATTTATCACGAGCACTTTTATTTTTCACAAGTAATTAATGCGTTGGCTTTATTTTTATTTTTCACTGACTCTAACTGCAAAGTATTTTTTTTTTGTATATCACTGACTAGAATGTGAAATTTTTCTAAGTATCAAAATAATTATCACTTAGAATTTTTCCACTTTAAGTCACCCACCGTTTCGTCACGTTCCGCGAAGTTACAAACTTTTCGACCACGACCGTAGACTGTCCTCAACTGGCATTTGTCTAGACTTTTATACCCCTCTCAGGTCCAAAAGATCGTATCTGAATCTCCTATAATAAACCAATCTAATTACTATCAACTCGTAATTTCTTGAAACCTCTCCATTATTGTCGAATGCGGTCTCTTTGTACGTTTTGCGTTTGATACATTAAATTCTGTCTCGTACTCTCATACTTACAAGATCCGGATTTAGTAAGATCCATGTTTAATGGCCCAACTTCCTTTGTCCTGTTGTTCATACAAAATTAGCTTGAATTTAATAATTTTAAAGTTCTATTTTCATCTATTCCGTAACATGTCCGTGCGTACGGCATCTACCATATGTTCCAAATCTGTCCCCAAATTCGCCTATCAGAGATATCTTCATGTCGAAGTCTTTCTCGCAAATTGTTCATTTTTATTTTATTATTTTTCCTCGAGTTTTTCTGTATTCTATATGAACCTTTCCATTTAAAACCGAATTTTCTCTATTTACGTCGTATATTTGAATTTTCCATTTTTTCTCGAATTTTCTTTTATTCACGACACTCTTTCCATGAATTTCCTTATTTATTCTTACGCTATTGTTCATATCTCTATAGATTTTTATATTTCAAGCCGTATTTATTTTATTCACTGTTAATCTAAGATTTCCTTTGTTTTTCTCTGTCGTATCTCCTTTCCCCTCACTTCCCCGTACTTCCCTGATATAACCATATCGTTTTTTGATGTTTGCTGCCTCTTGGAAAATTTCATTTTCTATTTGTTATTAATAAATATATCATTTTTTAACATCTTTATAGGGGATACCCCCACTTCGGCCCTTAAATTCCTGTCATTTTTATTGCTTCATAGAGAACGCCTTACAAATTTTGTCCCGTTCTTACGAAAAATCCCATAAACCATATGTCTTGACAGTTGTATACATTAGTTCTTGTACCCACCTGGCAATAAATCCTTTTTTATTTCAGTGTCGTTAACTTTTACGAGAATTCTTTAATGTAAATATTTCATAAGACCCATGATAATTTTTATTACCTTTTTAACGGCTAATCGTCCTTATCTAAACAATTTTCATGTTCGAATATTCCTTGTTTATCACAACAAAATACATCTGAAATCGACAACCATTGTAATGCCTCATTTTTTTATCTGCAATCGCGTACTATGTTACTCTATAACCTCCATTTTAATTACGTAAAATGACTCCTTTTCCTGAGTTTTTCTATCGCAATGTTTTCAGCATTTTCCACTCCCCTCCGTACTGCACTCTATCTTCTTCTCTAACACTTGTTACTGCTCTAGACATCTGAAATGTACCCTCGCCTATTCTTTAAAACTCTCATTTTTTTTTGACGTTTCCTCCCTAAATCTTTCATCGTAATATCCTAGCTCCGTCTAAAATTGATAACAATAATTTTCCATTGTTTTTTCAACATTTCCATTTCCTTTAGCACGTTTTCCCTCGAATCGATCATCTCCGGTCGTCACAAACAATCGTATTATAGATGGAAATCTCCCTAACATCTTACAATACGTTTTCGTCACTTGCTTTGCAATCTTTCACTTAAACTTTTGCATCGTGTTTACGTGTATCTTTTTTTCCGCACCTGATATGTTTTAATGCGTTCGAGAACTAGGGTTTCTGATCCCTGGAATGTACCGGTTAATGATAACATTTCTTGGGGTCATCGTTCTTTTGTCCCTGAACAGATTATTTCTTCCCATGGAGTTTATTCACCTCTCGGTTTGGTGGGAACGTCAAACTCATTAATCACATTACTAATTGCCAAGTCCAAAGGTCGTTCCTTTGTTCTAAAAATGGGTTCGGCCCTCTTCCCGTTGATAGGCTGAATTGGTTTTTATTCGCTTTTGCTGCAATTCAATTGGCTGTCAATATATCACGTCTAAAGTATATTGGGGAGTCCCTGTCCCTGATTATTTGTTGATACCATCTGTGATTTTTTTATCAATACTCGTCTCACTTTGTCTAATTATAGATCCCTACCGTAAATATGAATTCACTTTACTCTAATCCGATAGATGTCGTAGACGTGTCCGTTTTATAAGTAATTGATATTTTCTTTTTAAATTAAAGTGGGAAGCTACGATATTTTCTTATTTTTCACTGTTGATCAATGCAATTCATCACAATCCTTCTTTAGCCAACGTTTCGGACATCGTTGCAGTGTCCATCATCAGGGCAGATCCGGCACATTCGGTAGTTGTGAACAGATGTGTACAGATGCGATCTGCCTGTAGGATCTGTCAGATCTGCCCTGATGATGGACACTGTAACGATGTCCGAAACGTTGGCTAAAGAAGGAGGTAGCGCAACACGGCATAACATCCCAAAAACAAATAACTTAAATACTTTTGGCCGTGAAAATCTTAAAACGTACCAGTTTGAAATGTAATTACAATATTTGGAAAAAAATGAACTCACAAAATCAAACAAAAAAATGTTTAAAGATAAAAGTTAGATACTGAAAAATCAAAACAATATTAATAAAGTCAACAACTAAATTAACACATTTTAGGCGTAAAGGGTACTAGGGGCAGTAAAAAAGTAATGCTTCCTAATTTTTTGTACTTAAATAAAGTTAGTTAAGTGAAAATTTTGAATTTGGTGCAATTCCTAAAACCTTCTTCTACAATCTGTTGCAGTCCATCGTCAGCTCGCGAGTTTAATGGGTGTAGTGTATTTCGTATATAGGTATATAAAATCTTATCTTGCAGCTAACAAATTTACCATCAACTCAACCAAACAAGAAGACGGTTATAAAGATTTTAACGATTATGGCAAAAATGCGATAGAAGCAGGTAAAACTACACCTAAACTGAAAATAGCAAATCGGCAACATCTAAATACACCGTGGTTCGATTCTAAACTGAATTCGCTAATCAAAGAAAGAAACCAGCTTCACAAGCAGTGGAAACAAGACCCAGGTAATATGTCTCTTGCAGTACATAAAAATAAACTGAGAAACTTAATTACTAATTATATGAGAAGTTTGAAAAACAAATATTATGTCAATAGCCTTCAACAAAACATGAATAACCCTAGAAAAACTTGGAAAACCATTAACTCAACTTTATCTAACCGTGCACATAAACCCTCCAACACCATCGAATCTCTGATCATAAATAATTGTGAGCTAATGGGACCCGGTAAAATAGCTTCACCATTTAATGAGTTTTTCTTATCGGTTGGAAAAAATTTGGCAGCTGCCATTCCATCATTCCCGGAATACTGTAATACTATCTATGTAGAACCAAAGGCAAGTTAATCCTTATATATGGCTAGGACAAATAAGGGTGAGGTATTAAGGATCATCTCGAAACTTAGGTCGAATGCAGCGGCAGGTATCGATGGAGTAACCCCGTGCATCCTTAAAACCTGTAAAGAAGATCTAGCTGGGCACCTGGCGCAGCTTATCAATTCCTCTTCGACTGGTCAGTGGTTGAGTGGGCATAGCGCTTGGGTCCCACCCGAGCGTTGCGTGTTCGATTCCTCGGCTGGCCAAGTCCTCCACCACAACACAAGCAACATTTTCGGCTTTCTGTGGTGGTAGTAGGAGATTTTCAAACATTTTTAGGTTATTCGTAACCCGGGAATATTTGTCTTTCTTAAAAAAAAAAAGAGTATTCCCAAATCAATTAAAGCTAGCAAAAATTATACCAATTTATAAAGAAGGCTGCAAAAAATGTATTTCTAATCATCGCCCAATATCGATTTGATCAGTATTTTCAAAGGTGTTCGAGACTATTTTCAAGGATAGACTTCTAAAATACACCTCTAACAACAATATCCTAACACCACAGCAAAATGGCTTTCGAAAAAACTCCAGTACCCAATGTGCCACCTACGATTTCATCTCGAACATTCAGCAGTATATAGACCAGGGCGAATATGTCGCAGCTATTTTTATAGATCTAAAAAAAGCCTTTGATACAGTAGATCATGAAATACTCCTATAGAAAATGGAACATTTGGGTATAGTCGGGAAATCTTTAAAGATCCTCCGAAGTTACCTATCTGATAGATATTTCCTTGTCGACATCGAAGGGAACCTAAGCGGCTTTGGAAAAATCACATGTGGAATGCCACGGGGCTCGATTCTAGGACCCCTACTTTTCTTACTATACATCAATGATATAACTAAATGCGGCATCTGGAAAAACTTCAACTTTACGCTGATGATACTGTGATTTACTATCGTTGAAAAAATCTGAGGACATTTGAATCCCTAATGAATAAGGATCTCGCAAAGCTAGCTAAATGGCTGCGGATAAATAA
This sequence comes from Limnephilus rhombicus, assembly GCA_929108145.2. Taxonomy (NCBI): domain Eukaryota; kingdom Metazoa; phylum Arthropoda; class Insecta; order Trichoptera; family Limnephilidae; genus Limnephilus; species Limnephilus rhombicus. Next base: position 12,078,646 of record OV815292.1, on the reverse strand, counting down.
ATTAGTCCTCAATGTCAAAAAAACCCACTACCTCACTTTCGGGAAAAAAAGATTACATGAACATAAATATTACTCTTGGAAATGAAAAGCTCCAAAATGTACAAGTAACAAAATATTTAGGGTTATTCATAGATCCTATATTCATAGAACCTATCGTGGAACTCCCGTGTTGAATATTATGTTAAATCCAAAATTTCCCCGATAACTGGTGTACTCTACCGACTTCAAGATGTACTCCCCACAGCTTTACTGCGTTCCACATATTATGCTCTGATCCACTCTCACCTAAGTTATCTGGTTAGTATCTGGGGCACCATTACTAAGAAACAAATATCTGAAATACAAGTAATCCAAAATAGAGCCATAAGAAATATATACCATCTACCATGGGATACGCATGTCAAAGACATATACTCACTGACACAAATTCTTCTTTTTACCATTCTGCCAAAATATAGCATCACCACTGCCATCCTACAAATAATTCAACACTCGTCACACACCACCACTAAACCAGCCTTTAATTCCGATATACACCAGCACAAAACACGATCACAAAATCAAATACACCTATCGTCATCTACTCACACAACTAAATTTGGCATTAACTCCTTACAATACATCGTACATACGCAATACAAAGCATTACCTAATGTGCTACTACTACCAGAATCAAACAAAAAAATATTGGCAAAGGCTCTAAAAGGGTATTTTCTCAGCAACTTTATTAACCAGTGACGAATTTAGCTATCTTCCTTTGTAACTCTTGTATATTCTTCAATTACCTGTATCAAGTGTGTCTAGTCCATTTAAAAATCTATGTATTGTTCATTGATTTCCGTGTTCTTATGTAAAAATAATTTTCCTTTAGATGTATGGTGTTGTCCATCCCGAAATGAGTTTTATTAAACTCATTGGGAGTAATGTATTATAAATTTTATGTAATAATTTTGTAATATATTATCTCTAAGAAATAAATAAATAAATACTCACACACCGCGCTCGCTCAGGAAGGTTCGGGTTTCCGGAGATTCACGAGTGAGCACAGTACAATGGAACAGCTGGCCTATTCGGCAGCACTCAGATCTACTTAGGAAGCCTTAGTAAACAGTCGCTACCAAATAACATAAATACAATTTTACTCCCGATCATTGTAATTCACAATAAACAACACAATACGAATTAGGTTGTAATCATTACTATTGTGGGCTAGTGAGCCACAGATAAAAGAACATTAAAATGGTGAATGTGAACTACATGTCTTCTGTTACAAAGCAGTTAGAGTATCACAACCCTCGTGGGACCACTGTTCTACATCATGTGGGCTTACTAACCTTAAAGTAGATGGTGTTGATAAGTATTAGAGCAACGTCATCATTCAAATCGCTGGCATCTATGATGTTTTTGATTGTCTCTTTGGTCTTTTTCTCAACCTAAACAGAGAAACAGAATACTATAGGTAATCAACATAATATTGTATTTAAACATATGTTTGCCTTTGCCGGGTTCTGAATCCGCGGTTTCTGAGTCCGAGACCACAGAGATTTTTATTTTATTTTGTTTATCAGCGTTATAAACAGTATTTATAAATTCACAAATGACAGCCTGTTGTATGCTGATAATGCGGTGCTGATTTCTAACAGTATGGAAGTTCTACAGCCTCTCATGTCTAGTATGAACGAAGTATGTATGAAGAATGAGTTAATGATGAATGTAAGTAAGTCTAAAGTCGTGGTATTTGAAAGAGAGAGTAAGAAAACAATGGGCAACATAGTTGTGAATGATGAGTATTTGGAGCAGGTGGATGAGTTTGTACTTGGGAAGTATGTTTACGAGAGATGGGAGGGCTGACAGAGATATCGAAAGAAGGGTAAATGCAGGCAACTCTATTAATGGAGGACTGACCGCCGTTGACGACAACAAAAAACGGTCCAAAGAAGCGATGTTAACCGTCCATACTGGAGTGCTGGTACCTACCCTGATGTATGGCAGTGAGGCATGGAACTGGCAGAGGAAGGATGAAAGTAGACTGAACGCTGTAGAAATGAGATCCCTGAGGCGTATGTGCGGTAAAACCATGTATGATCGTGTGAGAAATGTGGAGATCCGCGAAGAATGCAAGGCTGATGTAAGCGTAATGAGTAAGATTAAGAAAGGGGCGCTCAGATGGTTTGGGCATGTAGAGCGAATGAACGAGGAAAGGAGTGTGAGGAGAATATATGACACAAATGTGAATGGTAGATGAAGTCGAAGAGGAAGACATGGCACGACCAAGTGAATCAGATACTTGAGTCGGGCCATGTAAAGAGTCGGAATAATAGAAGAGCATGTAAGAGACGATTTATGAATGTGACTGGCAAGGAGTGTATCATTGACCAATAAAATAAGGACAAATTGAAATTTAGAACCACAATACAAAAATACACAATAATATCTATACCTGATATAAACAATTCTGATAAAGTGTATTTTCTTACACAAATAGTTTTTAACTGAAATTTTTTGAGGGTTACATTTAAATTTTAATGGATATCAATAATATATTTCAGGAAGAAATTTTATTTAAATTCGAACTGCTAAAAGTAGGAGAGAAAATGTGGTGAACTAAAAAAAGAGAAACACAGAAATCAATGAAATATTAAGTTATTAGTTAAACATGTGGCATTCAAAAGAGTGTTATTTTTTATGAAGGCTGCGAATTTAGCTAGGTTCATATTAAACACATCGATATTTGGACAAAATCTGTTAAATGTGCTACAGCTTCTTCTTATATGGACTCACCAGATCTTACCAATTTAATAAGTTTTCATATTCCGTCAAGATCAACCCGACAATCCGATTTATTTTATTTACCATCGTCCATCATGTAGAACAAATATTAGAAAAAAATCCCCAATTCCTCATGTTTGTGCAGAAATATCGATATGAAGTGTTACGATATACATTTACGCAAGAGTAGTATTTGTAAAGTCTACTGTTATTTAAATTAAATCCCTAAATAGCCGCTTCCTTGATGTGAGTTGACCGGAAACCATTTCCGGCGGCAAGCGACAGGATAACGACCGGGCGCACTGAACCGCGCAGCCCGCCAGTCTGCGATTACCCTTGGTACAGTAAGGTCGCATCTCAAAAAAAAACTTCATTTTTATTTCTCCAATACATGAACGGTTCCATGTATAACTCGGAACTCGGGGGGGGGGGAATTCCCGAAGATACAATACATTTTTTTATCATGCCTAGATGGCGCCACTTTACTTCATAGTTCGCATTCCAGCAGTATAAGCTTCAAAATTGCTAGTATTCTTTACCTGATGTAGGGGACAGACTTGTATATTTTTAGCCCACCATACATTTTTATCTGAGTTCAAGCTGCCACTTATAGTGACTTCCCTACCTCATAATCTTTATCTTCAGGTACGTACAGTAGTGTAGATAGCACGGGTGGCACCTGGTGCGGAAAACATGGTGTCACCCCAAGAATGAACGTGATGTCGCCCCAAGAATTAGAAATCCTCAAACTAGATATTGGAGAACCCCCGACCAACCGAGCCATGGAGCTACGAACATATAAATAACATACAGTGTTCATGTGTAAAATATTTTACCCCTCTAGTTGTCATGATATGCTTTTTTAGCCTTATATTAATATATATATAGCTCTCCTGGTCTTCGGCAAGACAATTGTAATGTTTCGCCTTCTTATTTTCTTTTAACTTTTCTCTTGGCTTTGATCGATATTTCAATTTTCTAAGGCTTTGCATATGTGTAGTATGGATGGAAAATTCCTCCCCTACGTCACACGAGCCTCCATGAAAATTGGACCCTTATTTCCTTTGATAACTACAGAAAGCTGCTTAAAGCTCCCTTGTAATACATATCTTTATAGACATATGTAATTAACTAATTAATACGTTATTTACGACCTTGAACGTAAATATTTTCGTATTAACGTTATAATTAAATTCCATCAAACCTTGTGTATTTTTTTTGATTTATGATATAGGACTTTAATTTTCATGGTAACCTTTTTGATTCTAAACAGAGCGTTAAGCTTCAAATTGTATTGGTATCTCTTTTGCAAATCTGAGTTTAAATAGTTCCTCTAAACTTTCGTTTGTCACTATTATGATTCCCTACATCCTAATGAATTCGTAAATTAACTGTACTAAACGACATTATACGTGTTTAATTGAACAGGTAATTAAATATAACCCAAATTGTTAATTGTTAGTTAATTTGATAATGATTGATTCGGTTGTCTGCTTGGCATCACTCCATTATGATTCTGCTGCTATAAGTATTTGGGTCGTGAATCCACACCTCCACGTTCAAGAAATGAGCCGAGCGCGACCCGACAGGTCTTAAGCACTAGCTGTAAGTGAGTTCGCTTCATTCAATGAACATTAGGGTGTGTCAATTATTTTTACTTTTGAATTCAGAAACGCCCGGGGTCTCAAAAGTTGCATCTTGCAAATAAAATGAGAACTGCATTTAAATTTATTTTTTAAAAATGGTTATTAGCCCGCTAAAACGCATTGAAGATCAGAAAACAAACCTCAAACTATATATATATATATTTTTAAATTTTAATTTTTTTTTTTTCAGTAATCTAACCTTTTAACGCTTGTTTGTTATTAAAAATGCGTATAACTGACAAAAATGAAAAAAAAGTTCAACTTTATGAATACAAGTAAGTCAACAAGAATTCTGATTTTATCCAGAAAAAGTGTTATTTTCCCCTTTTATTTTTTTAACCAACACATCACATTTGTTAAAAAAAAAATTTTTTTGGTTCTTTGTACTGCAGTTATGTAATGAAAAATAAGTTTGGTACAAAATATAAAATAAAACCCTTTGTTTTATTTTTTTTCCAAATCACGGAATCTTTTTTTTTTTTTTCAAAACTTCCGGCCATTTTAGCGGGCTAATAGTGAACAATAATTTAATTTATTTTTACGTTTTCGAATAGCTACAGGTCACACAAAACTTTTGACACCCCGAGCGTTTAAATATAAGGTCATTTTTTTCTCTCTATGGAGAGCGCCACACGCTTATGAACATTACATAAAATATATATATGTAAAATAATAAATAAATAAATGTTTATTCCGGTATGTGGGGAGATTAGTGCAATCCCACACATTCAATAAAGGTTATAATACATAATATACAAAATATTTTAAGAGAAAAAATAAATAAGAAAAGCAGATAAATATGATTATAAATGCATGAAACAAAGGTGATACGATATAAGATATGATACAAAATATAAGAAAATAGTAATAATTATTGGCTCTTAGAATTCTCTGACCACATAAGGAGCCAGTATTTTTGTCCAGTGTGCATCAATGCTGGATGATGGACTGAGGCGGGCTTCCATGACTAGGATATTACCAGAGCTGCATATCCTTTCCCTCATTCCTGCCACCCTGGATCTAACAAGGGCTACATAGACGGGAACTCACCCCTCCGTGAACATCTGGGAAGCGCTGCAATATCTGGGGAGACCAAACATTATGCGGAAGGCATTGTTGTACTGAACTCGGAGTCTTTCTATACTACTCTTCTTGTTGTTTTCCCAGAGCTCGCACGTATACAGCGTTGCGCAGAAGGAAATGAAGAGATTATTTTTTACAGCGGTACTGCAAAGACAGAATCTTCTGCTGATCATGTTTGCTTTTACGCTGAGAGCTCTTCTTTGCCTATTGATGTCATCATCGTCCATCAGATTGCTGGTGATTATGTGTCCAAGGTATTTAGTTCCTTCAGTTAACCGCGGATTCACACCGTTCAGTGTAGCTGGAGGAATATTTTTTGGTCCTTGTCCATGTCTTATGACCATTAGAGCCGTTTAAGTGGGGTTATATAGCATGTTTGTTTCTTTAGCAAACTCTTCGCAGATCTTCAGAAGAATACGTAGGCCTCTTATAGATGGTGCCATCAAGACCATGTCGTCCGCATAACTGATGTTGTTCAAACATGTCCTCCGATTTGGCAGCCCACCCCTACGTTGTTTAGCCTGTCGGTGAGTTCGTCCATGTACAGGTTGAACAATATCGGGGACATGCATCCTCCCTGTCTGACGCCACTCTTTAAGTAGTAAGGTTCTGAAAAACCATCTTTTCACTTTTTTCAAACCGATTTTCCTGTTGACGGTGCCAAGTTTCGAGAATTTTTACCACTTTCCAAGGTATACCTCTTTTCTTTAGTTTTTTTCATAGTAAGGGGTGGGAAACTCGGTCAAAAGCCTTACTAAGATCCAAAAAGCGTGCATAAGTTGATTTTTTCTTCTTACTGTAATATTCCAACGTACGGTTTATACAAAAAATAGCCGAGTCCGTGGAGCACTCTCTCTTGAAGCCTATCTGATGACAACTTGTTTTCATGTAGGATCCGACTTCACCCGAGAGAACTCGTTCAAATATTTGAGTGATAACCGTGGCGATTGAGATCGGTCTGTACTTTTCCTGTAATGTTACGTCTGTCGGTTTAGATTTTAATATCGGTATTATAATTTTTTTTTGTCATGTCTTTAGGTAGATATCCACTCTTTAGAATGTAGGTGAACAGTGTTACCAATAGTTCAATAATCGCTGTCCCTGCAAGTTTTAAGTGTTCGGTGCTTAATCCGTCATGCCCGGCAGACATTCCAGATTTTGTTTCATACATCATGTTAGTTGTGACGATGAGCTCAATATCATCATATGCAGTCAAAGGCTTTTCGTTTGAGTCGATAGTCGACGAGGTAGTTGCGAAGTGTTATTTAAAAATGTTTGCAATTACTTCCGGATTCGACTCTCCGTTTATATTGCACGAGATTTTTGCCGCGCATATTTAACAGTTTATTAGACTTCTTCCAAAATTTTTTGAAGTCACGATTGTCTAAGTCCCTTGCTATTTTATCCATCTGAATTTGAGTCGAGTTCTTTTGACATTGTTTAAGTGCTGTTTTAAAGGCAGCATGCTTTGCCCTTCTATCCTTTGTGACAGGACCCTCGAGCGGTCTACTATTCGTTATCCATGTATACATCGCTTATCTGGATTCATTGTATTTGTTTGCTACAAATTCATTCCACCCACATACTTGCTTATGTTTATGGGTAATACACTTAGTAAATACAGAAATGGCACTGCTTCGTAACGTTTTTACTATACTCCCGTATAGTTATTTTATGTTGGTGCGTACAGGGTTGCCACCGTCCTCAGGAAATGTGTTTTTTGGCTTGATTTTGACGAGATAGGTTTGCGAGCATGAGTTATATTGTCCGATGTCTCGTATATTTTTCGGATTCCATAATGCCGGATCTCTCACTACAGAATTAAACACTTCCGTTTTTGCTATTCCACCCGTTTGTAAGATAAGCTCGAGAGGGCGGTGATCTGTCCAATCTATACGTTTATTACGTAAACATACGTTTTGGGAAGGTTTATAACTTGCAATACGAAGCTACTTGCATCGCATCCCAAGCTCGGATCTCGTACAAAGAATTCTGCGAAATTCTAAGCTTGGTAACCGAATATATATAAAATGAAAGTGGGGAATATCAATACATACTAATATACTGAGATCTTATTTGACGATTTGGTTTTGGAGAGCCGTCGATTTCCAGGCTTGTTTGTTTGGTTTTTGACGATTTTATTTAAGAGATTCGTCATCTCTGTTTATTTTGGTTGATGGCCCTTATTATAAGGAGTGACCACTACCTCCTATTGGTTGAACTGTATTTTTTTTAAATTTTCCCCAAGGTTCAACATTTGATAAAATTCTTACTATCCCGTGATTTTTCAAATAGTGGATACATGTGAGAGTATTTATCCCATAATATTCAAATGTTTCATGTAAAAGATTGATACATTTTATATGACTATCCCGTGATTTTTCAACTGTTTCATGTAAATCTTCACAAAATTTTATTTAACTATCTCGTGATTTCTCAGGTGTTTTTTTCCATAATTGCGCAATAATATTTGACCTGTCCGAAATTCAGAAATTCAATTTCTACATACGATACCAGCCCATTCTTAGACATATTTTGGATTTCTTGATTTAACTCAATTAATACTTTATTTTTGTTTCATATTTCTGATAATTATTTATTCACGAACCAAGGTAATTTTTAACGACTTGTCATCGCGCCTTATTTATAAATATTTTATTTATGTAAACATTTCCGCTGACATACTAACCCATTAATCCAAATTCGACGAGAGTGATTTTGTTTATTCAAGACATTCCCGAACGCGTGTTAGATGGTCCTATTTTTTTTCTTTTGAATTGATAATTATATTCTTTGCGTGAATGTCTAATCTGTTACCCAAAATAAACATGGTTTATACAATCTATATATTATATATAATTAATTATATATAATTGTATTTCATTAAACAAAATTAATAATATACAAATACATAATTATAATATAATGATTAAAATTCTAATTGCTATATTTTAACTTTAATTATAATAGTACATATATTAATAAAATAAATAAAAAATATTATTCTACATGAACTTGAGAATTATCAAGTACATAATTATTTTCAATAGTACAGATACGTTCAATGGTAGATATTTGGAATCGATACCATTTAAATCTAATATAAGGATGTTTTGATTAAATTTGTCTTGGAATATGTATGTATATATATATCAAGTAATATTTTTTTATAATAATTAAATTCAAATACCAACAGTCTGCTACATGCTGCTTTCTCCCTATTGACTGTAATTTTTTTATAAAATGAAAACTCACCCCTCAAGGTTTTTCTGATTCCGGTTCTACACGATTAAAACCTTGTTGAAATTTCCTACCTAATTATCTATTTTTCTTACTAAATTTAAATAAATCTTTTCGACTTCAAATTTATTTTACTCTCGTTTAATCTAACTAAATAAATCGGCAATTGATATTAATCATTCTTAACTGTATTCTATTTTCAAAACCCGTTGGTTAAATAATACTTAAATTTAAACTAACAATAGTTACTTCACGGTTAATTTAGAAATGGTTAATTGTTGTTAAATTAATTTTTATTCCTCCGAACTTTTATTTAGCAATAAAATATTATTATGTATTATTATTTTCTTTCTTTCTTTTATCTTTTTATTTAATTTTGAATTAATAAATTATTATAGTATTAATCTAATAATAGATTAGTACTTTGTGATAAGAATGTGCCGTCCAATTTTAAATTATTTAGCCGAAATATCTTGATGTTAATTTCATCCACTTAATTAAAACCGTAATTATTATTAAATACTTTTTTTGTGCAAACTGGAAAAACTGAATCTTGGATTAAGGATTCCTCAGATCTGATCAGTAAACTTAAGAAGGTTAAGACTGACGAAAGGGATATTCTTGTCAGTTTTGACGTAGTTTCTCTTTTTACGAATGTGCCTCTAGAAGACTCCATGACAATGCTCAGGGAGATATATAAGGAAGACATTTGCAAACTTTCTGAACACTGTCTCAAAACAGGATATTTTGCATTTAAGGGTGAAGTTTTTGAGCAAGTGGAAGAAGTTGCGATGGGCAGTCCGTTGTCGCCAGTTCTAGCTAACTTCTTTATAGATAAGTTTAAAGAAGTGGCCCTCGACACAGCTTCGGCTATTCCAAAGGTATGATGGCGTTATGTCGATGATGTCTTCGCCATTTGGCCTCATGGGACAGAGAAACTGAACGAATTCCTAGACCATCTTAATTCACTTCACAGTAAAATTAAGTTCACAATGGAGCTGGAAAATAACCACAAAATCCTGCCTTTTCTAGATGTGGAAGTGATGCGAAAAGAAGATGGTAGCCTAGAACACACAGTGTATAGGAAACCAACTCATACAAATCTGTATTTACATGCCGATTCGCATCACCACCCAGCGTAGAAAAGAGGACTTATCCACACGTTGGTTACCCGAGCGACCAGAATATGTGAGGAAATGAAAATCGGAGTGGAACTTACAAAGCTCACCGATGCACTGGAGTGTAATGGTTACCCGGCAAGGCAGACAAGGCAAATCATAAGAGCCAAATATACACGAAAAGAAGACAGAATTGAACAAGAGTCAAAGGGCTGCACTTTCCTGCCTTACGTTCACAATGTGACAGACAGAATTGCCAGGCTTTTGAAAAAAGAAAGCATCAAGACTGTCTTCGGAACCACTACAAAAATACGAGACTTTTTGAGGCCTGCAAAGACCAAATTTCCTCTAGAAACAGATGGAGTATATAAACTCAGCTGTTCCGGATGTGATAAGGTCTATGTGGGCCAAACAGAGCGGACGATCTCTAAAAGGATATCGGAACACTTTCGAGCGTGTAAACTTAGCCACCCTGACAAATCGGCAATCGCCGAGCATTTAATTGAAACCGGCCATTACTTTGAATTTGTTCCTGAAGTCCTGGGAAGACCCAAAACTTATAGAGCACGCCTAATTACAGAGGCAATTGAAATTCATAAAAATCCTATTAACATTAAAAGAGACGACGGAGCTAAGCTCAATAGTTCTTGGTATCCGGTAATTGATGGCTACACCAAAGCTAAATGCAGAAGACCATCTTCAAGTATACTGTAATTCCAGCTCGCAGTGGAGTGGAGCTGGCAACACGGTATTGCTTCGAAGTACTTAAGCACACATTTTACCACTAATATTTACACATCTGCCCTGATGATGGACACTGTAACGCTGTCCGAAACGTTGGCTAAAGGAGGAGGTAGCGTAACACGGCATAACACCTCAAAAACAAACAACAAAAATACTTTTGGCCGTGAAAATCTAAAATCATATCATTATTAAATACTGTTTTTTTTTAATTTTGCTACACTAAGCAATACTTTTATTAAGGCACAATAAATTATGATTAATCACTTTATTGATTCTAAATTTTATAAATTTATGAGGAAATTTATTTCAAATTGCACTATTTTCAATACTGAATTTAAAGAATAAATATTTGTTAAAACTTTTTCCGTTTAAACTGGGCGCACTTATTTATTTATAACTTCTTTACATTAAATTATTACACATCACTTTATTTTTATTTACGTCACTGATTGTAGTCGCGAATTTTTTTTAAACCCAAGGTACGATATTAATTGATTATTAAATCCGAATTTTCCACTTAAAAATAAATTGTATTTATCACGAGCACTTTTAAAACTTTTCACAAGTAAATTAAAACGTAGAGCTTTATTGATGAACTTTCAGTGATTCTAACTGCAAAACATTCCAAGTGCCAGGACTTCTTCAGACTTGAAAATGAATTTTTACGAAGTCTCAAAATTTCAAACACTTAGAATCTTTTTCACTAATTACCGTTAGTTTCGTCCGCATCACCCAAATTTCGCCTTACAAATTCGACGATCGACTTGTCGAAAAAATGAAAATATTCTTTTTTTATACTCCTCTCAGTTCCAAAAGAGTGTATCTGAATTTCCTTTGACTAGTCGTAATGTTTTGAAATATCCTAATTATTATGCCTTGTTCATACATAAGACCTTTTGTATCATTTTACTCCTCCTAGTTTAGCTAGGGAGACACCTAGTTTTTGTTTCGTATCTTCATACCTATAGGGTCCGAATCAGTAAGTTCCTGTTAGATTTCCCTACATTCCCTTTGTCCTCCTGTTCATACAAATGTAGTTTGAATATCATGATTTTTGTGTTCTTTTTTTCTCAATTCGTAAAAGGTCCATCCTCAATAAACTATATATAGATCTCATTTTTTTATATCTCTTGCAAATCATGATTAAATTCATGTCAAAATCTTTACTACGCATTTTCCAATTTCAATTATACTTAATTACACTTCATTTTACTGTCACCTATATGATTTTTTTCATTTAAAACTGTATTTTCTCTATATACGTCGTATATTTGAACTTTCATTTTTTTTCTTGAATTTTCTTTTCTTAACGACGCTCTTCCTAGTTTCCTTCTTAATTCGTATGTTATTTTCCATAACCCTATAAATAATTATATTCCAAGCCGTATTCATTAATGTCAAGGATAATTTGGAATTGTATCGGTTTTCCCAATTGGATCATCTCCTATTTGCCGTTGTTTACACTTTTTTACCTTACACCGTATTGTTCTCGATGTTTGCTACCTCTTGGAAAATTTCATTTTCTATCTGTTATTAATTAATATATCGTTTTTCATATTTTCATATGAGATATCTCAATTTGATCTTGGGGTATCTGTCAAGTTAACTGTTTCGTTCAAACTCCTCCCAAAATGCGTCTCTTTTCCACGCAGAATCATATAAATTAAACGCGTTGACATCTGTTGACGTTAAAATTTCTACGTACTCGGCCATAAATCCCTTTTTATGTGTCTATAATAAAATATAATAGGTTATTTCAAATCTCAACATCTCATAAGCCCTGGGTTATTCTTAATCGCATTTATAACGATTATTAGTCCCTGTATAAATAAAAATAATGTTCAAATATTCATTGTTTATAAACTTTAACACACGTGAGTTCTAAAACCATTTGTTACGTCTTATTTCTTCAGTAGTCCCGTTAAACTGTATGAATTACCCAACATCACAAATCACGTAAAATGATTCTTTTTTCTGAATTACATCACCCGTAACGTGTCCAGTATTGTCACTCTCTCCTAGGAACACTACTCTATCTCAAATTCTTTTGTAATTGGTATTATTACACCTGAACCACCCTCTCCTTTGGTCGACAGTTCTCGTATAACCGCCATTTTTTTAATGATTTTTCTTTCCAAATTGTTTTTTCCTAATATTTCCGCTTTATCTGTAGTTGATAGCAATAATTTTCCATTGTTTTTAATATTTTCATTTTCCTTTAGTACGTTTTTCCTCAAATTTGACATTCTTGGCCGCCACATACAGTCGTAATATAACTGAAAATTCTCTTTTAACCCTCCCGGATCCACGATGCGATTACAGTTTAAAACGCTCTTTAAAACATCAATAACTCCTCAAATGCTTCAATAATTAAATCAACATTTTAGGTATTCCTAAAAAATATATTTTTGCATCCGTAAAAAATATTTAAAAAATTGTGACGATTCTGTATAAAATAATAAAAAATGTTTTCCTAAAAGTCGACACATTTCTATGCCAGATGAGACAACAAATTTTAAATTTCTATGGAAATAACAGAGAAGACAAGACATTCATTCATTCCAACCTCATTAACCTACGTCCAATATTACGATCTCCTTTTAGCTATGTATGACAAAAAGAGATGTAAAATAAAACGTTTAAACCTTTTGCCTATCTGTAGAGACTCTTTTACTTCTCAAAGTAGACATCATAATACGTTTGTCGTCGCTTTCTAGTGCATTAATTTGAAATGTCTGAAAACAGAGATGACAATATTAATTATCTTGCTACAAAAAACTTGGGTTGCTTGACATTCCGTTTTCATTAAAAAAAGAGCCACAAAAAAAATAAGGAACTACATCGGAAGGTTCGGCCCACCGACCACCTGATCCTCAAACCATAGTCATTTTTTAATCCCTTTCTGCGTAGTTCCTTAAAATTAACGACAAAATGTTACGATTGTAGACAATCAGATGACGGGGGATTTTTTTTGTTTAGTTTTATGGGTTTTGGGTTATTTGCAGGGTCATGCCACATTAGTTCAGAAGTAATATATATATATATATATATATTTTTTTTTTTTTAACAAATAATGTTTTATTTTTAATATTATGTTTTACATGGAATTTGCATGATAATTATACATCTCAGGTTTTTTTTTACTACCCTTCCATAGAAAGCATGTGCTTTTGTATGGAAGGGGAGTGTACATTAATGTTACCAGTTAGTACTTAAATAATTCATTATACATAAATATATTTGGGCTGCAGTATTTATTTTGATTACAGTGTGCATTTAAAAAAGAAAGAATGTTATCGAAAAATAAGAATTTTTATAAGATTAATTAATTAAGTGACAGTGGTTTTTTTAAGAATATTTTTGAAATGTTTCTTGACAGAGAGCAGTATTCGGGTTTTATAATTAATGCTTCTGATTTCTTCTGGTAATCGATTGAAAAAAGTTCTTCCCTGGTAAGTGTAATGACGCTGTGCAAAAGACGTATTTAGTTTTGGGCATAAATGGATATTTATCTTTTTCTTTTATAATTTGAATTATTGAATTTTTAATATATAAATCTCTAAATGTGGTTACTTGAAATTCTTCAAACAAGCGTTCTGTTGGGTAGTCTAAGGATTTTTTTAATATAATTTTAATAATTGTCCTTTGTACAATTTCTATTGGAAGAAGGTTACATTTATACGCGGATCCCCAACTAATAATAGCGAATTGTAAAGTGGATTGAACTAAGGCATAGTAGATTAAATATAGATTTTTTATCGACAGAAAATTTCTAATTCTTAAAAACACATAAATTAATTTTCTGATTTTGCTAGTAAGCAACTTAACATATTTGTTCAGGTAGTAACTTGACATATTTGTTCCTTCCATTTCAGATTTTTATCAATAATTACTCCGAGATATTTAATTTTATTTGTTGTTTTTAATATTGTACAGTTTGATTTGCAATAATGTTGGCTGTGAATTTTAGTGTTATCGTGTATGACAATGTTAAAATTTTTGGGAGCGTCGTTTGAATGGATTGCAAATGGAATTACAAATGTCTTTTCACTATTTAGTGATAGTAAATTAGTGTCGAAAAAATTCTTAAGCGTATTGATGTCTTCTGTGGCCTTTAATTCTACATTTTCCCAAGTCTTTTAATTTATTATTAATACTGTATCATCGGCGTATGATGTAATTGTTGAAAAAATGTAGATGTTGAAAAAAAAATCGTTTATGTAAATATATGTATATGGTAAATAGGATTGGTCCAAGCACTGTACCTTGGGGGATTCCAAAGCTTGAAATCTCTTGATCACTATTAACACGATTGATTTTTACCACTTGAGGGCGATTTTTTAAGTAGTTGGTGATCCATTTAATCGCGTTGCCTTTTATGCCAATATTATTTAATTTTTTTAATAGCATCTCATGGGATATGCTATCGAATGCCTTTTTGAGGTCAATAAATATACCCGCACATTTTTTACCTTTATCTAATGATTCGTAAAAATTGATTTGATAAAACCAAACTGGTTTTTTGTGTAGTATTTTATTACTATCTAGGAAATTTACCAATTGTTTTTTTACTATTTTTTCAAAGATCTTTCCTATGTTAGAAATTAGACAAATTGGGCGATAATTCGTTACTTGGTGTGGATCACCAGATTAAGTGGAAGACTTGATTAATACAATGACAATGCAGTGCTTTTTTCACAATAGCTCCACACAGGAGGCCCTAAGGAAAATAATTCTCCTCAGGGCCTACGTCATCATTGAGGATGATGTGTGGAGGGTCTTTTTAGGAAAGGAAGGTTAGGAAGTTCTGAGAAGGAAAAGGATATTATAAGGGGTGGGTAGGAATCTGGGTGTCATTGTGTCTAGGAGTGACGGACGTATGAATCCATCTTTTCCACTGCGGTGTAAGGCGATGTTCCGAGAGAGTACAGCTCGAGAAGTCAAAAGGACTCCCTCAACCATTCTCTCCCGATCCGGCTTACCATGCAGTTGGTAGGCAGATGCATCTGCCGCCAAAACCTTGACAAATCTCTATCCACGAACTCGGGAACCCCTACTAAGTCACGAAACGTAGCTAACTACTTGGGGTGACCTTTGGCAGAAGTGTTGGTTATTATCCAATAAATGGTTCCCGGGGCGACGGCACCCATATCCGCCTCCCAAATTGAAAAGTAAGGCATTGAACAGGCAAAGGAAGGATAATTATTGACATGCTTTATAAATGAGAATCCTGATATGTATGTGTTGTAAAACCATATAGTTACATTATAGGTAGAGCCATATTAATTTGTCGAGATCTGGAAGGGATACCAGGCCGATAAAATTTATAATAATTACCAACTTTTTATAGCGCCGTATAGTGATAAAGTCACGTCAATGTACTTGATGGATGGGATTAAAAGGTACGCTTATTTAGTTAGGGCATTCAAAAAGGAAGATATGACGCGAAGTGAATAATAGCCAAGGAAGTCATGGCATGGTCAAGTGAATCAAATACTTTCAGTCGGACCATGCCAAGCGGCAGAATAATAGAAATATACAGATAAATCATTTTAAAGTTCCACCCAGATTCTTAGTTAATTGTATGCATACATTATCATATCCCATACATAAGTTATTTACAAAGTCCCTCTCAACAGGTGTGTTCCCTGACCTTTGGAAGTTTAGTCTTTTGACACCCATTTTTAAAAAAGGAAATAAGAGCGACGTAACAAACTATAGGCCAATATGCACCATGTCTACATTACCCAAACTCTTTGAAAGCCTGGTACTAGACAAATTGATATCCCAAATCAATCAAACCATCTCACCGCTTCAACATGGATTTATCAAAGGAAGATCAACCCTGTCCAATTTAATACTATACACGAATGACATTGTTAATGCCTTGACTTCATCACATCAAACTGATTCCATATATACTGATTTCAGTAAGGCATTTGATAAGGTTAACCACAGACTCTTATTACGAAAACTGAAGTTGTTGGGAATGAGAGGGAGTATTTTGGAATGGTTTAAGAGTTATCTATTGGGAAGTTACTTAGCGGTCAAAGTTGATTCGTTTACTTCTTATACATTTGCTGCCTCGAGTGGGGTACCACAGGGATCTCATTTGGGCCCGATATTATTTTGCTTATTCATAAATGATATAGTTAATATTTTTAGTAATGTCAAAGTCCTATTATTTGCTGATGATCTGAAGATTTACAGAACAATTAGAAACGATGACAATCGCGCCATTCTGCAGTTAAATCTGAACAAACTATGCGCGTGGTGTTCTGTTAATGATTTACAACTAAATATTGGTAAATGCCAGATTATTAGTTTTTACAGAGGTAAAAATCCTTTTAAATTTTCTTATAATATGAATGGTGTTAATCTTCTTCGTGTATCGCAGATTCGTGATCTTGGTGTTATATTCCACGAGAGTCTACAGTTCAATGTACACATCGATGAAATAACAAGCGATGCGATGAGAATACTAGGTTTTATCTTGAGAATGGGGGCAAATTTTAAAAGTATGTTAACATTAAAACATCTGTATTGCTCACTAGTACGAAGCAGATTAGAATACAATTCCTCTGTATGGTCACCATACTACAATATTCATTCTCAATCATTGGAAAAGGTACAAAACAAATTTCTTCGGTACATCAATTTTAAAATGAAAATACCAATCGAATTTATAAATTATAATTACTTACGCGCTGAAACCAGACTTCTTAAATTATCAGATAGAAGAGTGTTAATTGATTTATTATTTTTATACAAAATTATAAAATCTTTAATTGACAGCCCTAATTTGTTGGAACTAATTTGCATTAGCATACCCGCAACGGTAACGCAACCAACTTGGACACTCGTCCAGTTAAATCTGAATAAAATTTTATATATTAAAATAAATTTTCTCTGTAGATTTTTTGACAGACCATGATTCACAGTAAGAATTCAAATTTTCAGACAGTTTGGTGCCATAGGGCGGAAGTTATGACCGACCACACTTGTTGTTACCGTTAAACGATGATTTTTTGCAAAAATTCTTCTTTTGGCAGATTTTTTGATTGATTCGTGTACAGACTATGATTCTCGAAGCCATAGGGCCAAAGTTAAAACGAATTTAGTAGGTTGACAGCACGTTTAGTAGGTTTACCCATATTCAGACAAATTAGTAAGTGTACTTCAGATTCATTAAAAATCAAAAAATAAACAAAAATTTTAGTAAAACAAAAAAACGACTTAAAAAATGCACTAAAAAGTAAAAAAATAATTTCGTATTCTTCTACAACTTCATAATCAACTTACTTTTTCTAATCATCAATATGAAGGTACGATTGTTACTTTTAGAGTCGGTGTCAGTCAAGGTGGGTTTGTAGCTACATAGATAGTTATAGGTGAGATGTGCTTGTGTCGCACAAGCGACTTGCTGACACCAACTCCAAAAATAACAATCGTACCTACTTATTGATGATTAGAAAAAGTAAGTTGATTATGAAGTTGTAGAAGAATGCGAAATTATTTTTTTTACTTTTTAGTGCATTTTTTAAGTCGTTTTTTTGTTTTGCTAAAATTTTTGTTTATTTTTTGATTTTTAATGAATCTGAAGTACACTAACTAATTTGTCTGAATATGGGTAAACCTACTAAACGTGCTGCTCATATGAGACAGACATAATCTGACAAAAAAATTCTCATTGTAGATTGTTTTATTGATTCGTGTACAGACCACGATTTTTAGTAAGAATGCAAAATTTCAGACGGTTTGTAGCCATAAGGCCAAAATTATGACCGACCCCAAGTATTCAAACGTCCGACCCCAACTGCTAAAACGACCGAACCCAAGTGTTAAAACGATGATCTTTAAAAAAAAAAAATCTATGTAGATTTTTTGATTGATTCGTGTACAGACCATGATTATTAGTAAGAATCCAAAATATCAGTCGGTTCGGTGCTATAGCGCGGAAGTTATGACAGACAACAATTGTTGTTACAAAGCGCCCGTTAAACGATGTTTTTTTGAAAAAATTCTTCTTTTGGCCAATTTTTTGCTTGATTCGTGTACAGATCATGATTCTAAGTAAAAGATAATTTCAGACTGTTTGGAGCCATAAAGCCAAAGTTTTGACCGATCCCAAGTGTTCAAACGTCCGACCCTAAGTGCTAAAACGTCCGAACCCAAATGTCAAAACGAAGATTTTTTAAAAAATAATTCTCTTTGTAGATTTTATGATTGATCATGTACGGACCATGATTCTCAGTAAGAATTCAAATATTCAGACGGTTCGGTGCCATAGGGTGGAAGTTATGACCAACCACACTTGTTGTTACCGTTAAACGATGATTTTCTGCAAAAATTCTTCTTTTCGCAGATTTTTTGATTGATTCGTGTATGATTCTTGAAGCCGCAGGGCCAAAGTTAAAACGAATTTAAAAAAAATTATTTGTGGATTTTTGATTGATTCGTGTACAGTACAATGATTCTTAGTAAGAATCCAAAATTTCAAACGGTTTAAAGCTATAAAGCCAAAGTTTTGACAGATCCCAAGTTTTCAAACGTCCGACCCCAAGTGCTAAAACAACCGAACCCAAGTGTTAAAACAATGATCTGTGAAAAAAATTCTCATTGTAGAGTGTTTTATTGATTCGTGTACAGACCATGATTCTTAGTAAGAATGCAAAATTTCAGACGGTTTGAAGCCATAAGGCCAAAATTATGACCGACCCCAAGTATTCAAACGTCCGATCCCAAGTGCTAAAACGACCGAACCCAAGTGTTAAAAGTTTTAAAAAAAATTATGTAGATTTTTTGATTGATTCGTGTACACACCATGATTCTTAGTAAGAATCCAAAATATCAGTCGGTTCGGTGCTATAGCACGGAAGTTATGACAGACAACAATTGTTGTTACAAAGCGC
The DNA here is from genome assembly GCA_929108145.2 of Limnephilus rhombicus. Taxonomy (NCBI): domain Eukaryota; kingdom Metazoa; phylum Arthropoda; class Insecta; order Trichoptera; family Limnephilidae; genus Limnephilus; species Limnephilus rhombicus. The sequence goes on along the minus strand of OV815292.1, from coordinate 12,059,134 downwards.
CCGTAAAACGATGTTTTTCAGAAAAAATTCTTCTTTTGGCCAATTTTTGGCTTGATTCGTGTACAGCCATGATTCTTAGTAAAAAATACAAAATTTCAGACGGTTTGAAGCCATAAAGCCAAAGTTATGACCGTCCCCAAGTATTTAAACGTCCAACCCCAAGTCCTAAAACGACCGAACCCAAGTGCTAAAACGATGATCTTTTAAAAAAAAATACTTTGTAGATTTTTTGATTGATTCGTGTACAGACCATGATTCATAGTAAGAATCCAAAATTTCAGATAGTTTGAAGCCATAAGGCCAAAGTTATGACCAACCCCAAGTTTTCAAACGTCCGACCCCAAGTGCTAAAACAACCGAAATCAAGTGTTAAAACGATAATATTTTTTAAAAAAATCTCTTTGTAGATTGTTTTATTGATTCGTGTACAGACCATGATTCTCAGTAAGAATTCAAATTTTCAGACGGTTCGGTGCCATAGGATGGAAGTTATGACCGACCACACTTGTTGTTTCCGTTAAACGATGATTTTTTACAAAAATTCTTCTTTGGGCAGATTTTTTGATTGATTCGTTGTACAGACTATGGTTCTCGAAACCATAGGGCCAAAGTTAACACGAATTTAAAAAAAAATTCTCTTTGTAGATTTTTTGATTGAATCGTTTACAGACCATTATTCTTAGTAAGAATGTAAAATTTCAGAAGGTTTGAAGCCATAATGCCAAAGTTATGACCGACCCCAAGTATACAAACGTCCGACTCCAAGTGCTAAAATGACTGAACCCCAGTGTTAAAACGATGATCTTTTAAAAAAAAATTCTTTGTAGATTTTTTGATTGATTCGTGTACAGACCATGATTCATAGTAAGAATCCAAAATTTCAGATAGTTTGAAGCCATAAGGCCAAAGTTATGACCAACCCCAAGTTTTCAATCGTCCGACCCCAAGTGCTAAAACAACCGAAATCAACTGTTAAAACGATAATATTTAAAAAAAAATCTCTGTAGATTTTTTTAATTTCAAAAAAATTTCAAACGAATTTCAAAAAAAATCTCTTTGTGGATTTTTTATTGAATCGTGTACAGACCATGAATCTTAGTAAGAATCCAAAATTTCAGACGGTTTGAAGCCATAAGGCCAGAGTTATGACCGACCCCAAGTTTTCAAACGTCCGACCCCAAGTGCTGAAACAACTGAACCCAAGTGGTAAAACGATGATCGTTTTAAAAAAAATCAATTTGCAGATTTTTTTTATTGATTCGTGTACAGACCATGACTCTTAGTAAAAATCCAAAATTTCCGACGGTTTGAAGCCATAAGGCCAGAGTTATGACCGACCCCAAGTATTCAAACGTCCGACCCCAAGTGCTAGAACGACCGAACCCAAGTGTTTAAACGATGATCGTTTTAAAAAAAAAAATTACTTTGTAGATTTTTTTATTGATTCGTGTACAGACCATGATTCTTAGGAAAAATCCAAAATTTTAGACGGATAAAGCCAAAGTTTTGACAGATCCCAAGTTTTAAAACGTCCGACCCCAACTGCTTTAGCAAAATATCAGACGGTTCGGTGCTACAGCGCGGAAGTTATGACGGACAACAATAGTTTTTACAAAGCGCCCGTAAAACGATGTTTTTTTATTAAAATTATTCTTTGGCCCAATTTTTTGCTTGATTCGTGTACAGACCATAATTCTAAGTAAAAGATAATTTCAGACGGTTCGGAGCCATAAAGCCAAAGTTTTGACCGATCCCAAGTGTTCAAACGTCCGACCCTAAGTGCTAAAACGTCCAAACCCAAGTGTCAAAACGAAGATTTTTTAAAAAATAATTCTCTTTGTAGATTTTATGATTGATTCATGTACGGACCATGATTCTCAGTAAGAATTCAAATGTTCAGACGGTTCGGTGCCATAGGGTGGAAGTTATGACCAACCACACTTGTTGTTACCGTTAAACGATGATTTTCTGCAAAAATTCTTCTTTTCGCAGATTTTTTGATTGATTCGTGTATGATTCTTGAAGCCGCAGGGCCAAAGTTAAAACGAATTTTAAAAAATCTCTTTGTGGATTTTTGATTGATTCGTGTACAGTACAATGATTAAGAATCCAAAATTTCAAACGGTTTAAAGCCATAAGGCCAGAGTTATGACCGACCCCAAGTTTTCAAACGTCCGACCCCAAGTGCTAAAACAACCAAACCCAAGTGTTAAAACGATGATCTCTGAAAAAAAATTCTCATTGTAGATTGTTTTATTGATTCGTGTACAGACCATGATTCTTAGTAAGAATGCAAAATTTCAGACGGTTTGTAGCCATAAGGCCAGAGTTATGACCGACCCCAAGTTTTCAAACGTCCGACCCCAAGTGCTGAAACAACTGAACCCAAGTGGTAAAACGATGATCGTTTTAAAAAAAAATCAATTTGCAGATTTTTTTTATTGATTCGTGTACAGACCATGATTATTAGTAAGAATCCAAAATATCAGTCGGTTCGGTGCTATAGCGCGGAAGTTATGACAGACAACAATTGTTGTTACAAAGCACCCATGTTTTTTGAAAAAATTCTTCTTTTGGCCAATTTTCATGATTCTAAGTAAAAGATAATTTCAGACTGTTTGGAGCCATAAAGCCAAAGTTTTGACCGATCCCAAGTGTTCAAACGTCCGACCCTAAGTGCGAAAACGTCCGAACCCAAATGTCAAAACGAAGATTTTTTAAAAAATAATTCTCTTTGTAGATTTTATGATTGATCATGTACGGACCATGATTCTCAGTAAGAATTCAAAAAATTCAGACGGTTCGGTGCCATAGGGTGGAAGTGTTGACCAACCACACTTGTTGTTACCGTTGAACGATGATTTTCTGCAAAAATTCTTTTTTTCGCAGATTTTTTGAGTGATTCGTGTATGATTCTTGAAGCCGCAGGGCCAAAGTTAAAACGAATTTAAAAAAAATTATTTGTGGATTTTTGATTGATTCGTGTATAGTACAATGATTCTTAATAAGAATCCAAAATTTCAAACGGTTTAAAGCTATAAAGCAAAAGTTTTGACAGATCCCAAGTTTTCAAACGTCCGACCCCAAGTGCTAAAACAACCGAACCCAAGTGTTAAAACAATGATCTGTGAAACAAATTCTCATTGTAGAGTGTTTTATTGATTCGTGTACAGACCATGATTCTTAGTTGCAAAATTTATTTTATGCAAAATTTCAGACGGTTTGAAGCCATAAGGCCAAAATTATGACCGACCCCAAGTATTCAAACGTCCGATCCCAAGTGCTAAAACGACCGAACCCAAGTGTTAAAACGATGATCTTTAAAAAAAAAAAATTATGTAGATTTTTTGATTGATTCGTGTACAGACCATGATTCTTAGTAAGAATCCAAAATATCAGTCGGTTCGGTGCTATAGCACGGAAGTTATGACAGACAACAATTGTTGTTACAAAGCGCCAGTAAAACGATGTTTTTCAGAAAAAAATCTTCTTTTGGCCAATTTTTGGCTTGATTCGTGTACAGCCATGATTCTTAGTAAAAAATACAAAATTTCAGACGGTTTGAAGCCATAAAGCCAAAGTTATGACCGTCCCCAAGTATTTAAACGTCCAACCCCAAGTCCTAAAACGACCGAACCCAAGTGCTAAAACGATGATCTTTTTAAAAAAAATACTTTGTAGATTTTTTGATTGATTCGTGTACAGACCATGATTCATAGTAAGAATCCAAAATTTCAGATAGTTTGAAGCCATAAGGCCAAAGTTATGACCAACCCCAAGTTTTCAAACGTCTGACCCCAAGTGCTAAAACAACCGAAATCAAGTGTTAAAACGATAATATTTAAAAAAAAATCTCTTTGTAGATTGTTTTATTGATTCGTGTACAGACCATGATTCTCAGTAAGAATTCAAATTTTCAGACGGTTCGGTGCCATAGGATGGAAGTTATGACCGACCACACTTGTTGTTTCCGTTAAACGATGATTTTTTACAAAAATTCTTCTTTGGGCAGATTTTTTGATTGATTCGTTGTACAGACTATGGTTCTCGAAAGCATAGGGCCAAAGTTAACACGAATTTAAACAAAAATTCTCTTTGTAGATTTTTTGATTGAATCGTTTACAGACCTTAGTAAGAATGTAAAATTTCAGAAGGTTTGAAGCCATAATGCCAAAGTTATGACCGACCCCAAGTATACAAACGTCCGACCCCAAGTGCTAAAACGACTGAACCCCAGTGTTAAAACGATGATCTTTTAAAAAAAAATTCTTTGTAGATTTTTTGATTGAATCGTGTACAGACCATGTTTCTTAGTAAGAATGCAAAATTTCAGACAGTTTGAAGCCATAAAGCCAAAGTTATTGACCGACCCCAAGTTTTCAAACGTCCAAGTTTTCAAACGTCCGACCCCGAGTGCTTAAATAACCGAACCCAAGTGTTTAAACGAATTCTCTTTGTACATGGTCTGTACACATGATATGTGTACTTGTATCTGTATTTCAGACGGTTTGAAGCCATAGGGCCAGAGTTATGACCGAACCTAAGTGTTAAAACCAAAGATATTCAAATTCAGAAGAGATATGCTATGGTGTCCGCGCAACTGTCGCCGGACTACGCGCTAATTAGCGTAGTTTTAATACAAAAAGAATTTGTTCAATTCGTTGATTTTTTGAAAATGTGCATTAATATTGGTTAACAATATATTTTGAATAAGGAAAGAATTCGTTCATTTAGTTTAACGTTCGTTTGGTTTATTCGTTAATTGTTCTTTTAGTTTATTTGTTAATTGGTTAACAATATCGGCGACACCCGGAAGCGCAGACCCACATAGTAAAAACAGCAGATCTTCTTATATTTCAAAATCTTTGGTTAAAAAAATGATCTTTTAAAAAAAAAATCTTTGTAGATTTTTGGAATGATTCGTGTACAGACCATGATTCTTAGAAAGAATCCAGAATATTAGTCGGTTCGGTGCTATAGCGCGGAAGTTACGACAGATAACAATTGTTGTTACAAAGCGCCTGTAAAACGATGTTTTTGTGAAAAAAAAATTCTTTTCGCCAATTTTTTGCTTGATTCGTGTACAGCCATGATTCTCAGTAAAAAATACAAATTTCAGACGGTTTGAAGCCATAAGGCCAAAGTTATGACCGACCCCAAGTATTTAAACGTCCGACCCCAAGTCTTCAAACGACCGAACCCAAGTGCTAAAACAATAATCTTAAAAAAAAAATCTTTGTAGACTTTTTGATTGATTCGTGTACAGACCATGATTCGAATCCAAAATTTCAGATAGTTTGAAGCCATAAGGCGAAAGTTATGACCGACTCCAAGTTTTCAAACGTCCGACCCCAAGTGCTAAAACAACCGAACCCAAGTGTTAAAAACGAAGAATTCAAATTTTCAGACTGTTTGAAGCCATAAGGCCAAAGTTATGACCGACCCCAAGTATTCAAACGTCCGACTCCAAGTGCTAAAACAACCGAAATCAAGTGTTAAAACGATAATCTTTTTTAAAAAAATTCTCTTTGTAGATTTTTTTATTGATTCGTGTACAGATCATGATTCTCAGTAAGAATTCAAATTTTCAGACGGTTCGGTGCCATAGGGTGGAAGTTATGACCGACCACGCTTGTTGTTTCCGTTAAACGATGATTTTTTTCAAAAATTCTTCTTTTGTAGATTTTTTGATTGATTCGTTGTACAGACTATGGGTCCTCGAAACCATAGGGCCAAAGTTAAAACGAATTTTAAAAAAAAATTCTCTTTGTAGATTTTTTGATTGAATCGTTTACAGACCATGATTATTATCATTATTATGGATAAGATAATGACCATGATAATAATAAGAATGTAAAATTTCAGAAGGTTTGAAGCCATAAGGCCAAAGTTATGACCGACCCCAAATTTTCAAACGTCCGACCCCAAGTGCTAAAATAACCGAACCCAAGTGTTTAAACGATGATCTTTTAAAAAAAATTCTCTTTGTGGATATGTGTGCAGACCATGATTCTCAGAAAGAATTCAAATTTCAGACGGTTTGAAGCCATAAGGCCAGAGTTATGACCGAACCCAAGTGTTAAAACGATGATCTTAAAAAAAAAAAAATCTTGGTAGATTTTTGAATGATTCGTGTACAGACCATGATTCTTAGAAAGTGTAATGTCTGTGTGAATTGTATGAGTGCAAGCGAGATAGCATGCTTGCGTGAATAAGGCGATGCATGCTAGATTCGTCCTCTTTTGGCTCAAGGCAGCTCCCTAATAAATACATCGTACAGAACACTATTACGCTCTTCACTTAGTGTACTACCTACTACAATTCTCAGTCTTCCACATCTGTAAGTCCGCATCTGGATTAGCTCTGCCACAACTGGCTCAGATGGACATTATAACTGGCGCAGTCGGTAGTAGCATTACAAGCTACGAAATTGTAGAACCTGAAGACGAGACTACGGAAGAGCAGAGTGTTGCGACAATATAATAAAAATTGTTGCATGAAGACGCATTCAAGAAGACGCCATCACGTATATCAAAAAGACGCGCATTAGAGCCTGCATCCATATTGCAGTATTGAGGGAGCAAAATTTGACGTGGCATGCTAGCATTGCATGCAGGAAGAAGAGGACCATCTACGGAAGAAGCCGGAATCTGGGGCAAGGGCTCAGATTCTGTCGCTGCAGCTGTACAAGCGGGACCGGACAAAGGGCTGGATTCCGTAGCTGCAGGGAGACGGACACGGACAATCAGCGGTCGAAAGAGACAGCTGGTGACGGAGATCCGGAAGCTGTGTGGGGAGACGCTTTGGAGCGAGGTTCTGGAGCGGATTCACCCGGAAGCGCTGAGATAAGTGTTTTAATCTAAATTTGTTTCAGCTCTTATTCCCGATGGATGCGATTTGTAAAAGTGTGGGGGCATTCTGTCACAAGACAGGAGTGTGGTCCCTGTTCAAGGAGAGACTGGACCAAGCTCTCATATTATATGATGAGAAAAATTTGTCGCCAGAACGTAAAAGAGCGTTCCTCTTAAATAATCTCACCGAAGATACCTTTTCATTGTTAAGCTTCATTCATTGTTTTCCAAAAAAAGTGTCGGAAACCTCATTTGAGGATTTGTGTAAATTTCTAGATTCCAATTGTAAGCCTATTCACAATATTTTTGAATCACGGGAAATGTTCTATAAATGTAAACAATCGGCTAATGAATCTATTAAAGAGTTTGCCGCGAAGCTTAAAAATATTAGTTTGTCATGTAACTTTGAAGCAAGATTAGAATCGTGTTTGAAAGAAATTTTATTATTGGTGTGTTCAATGAGAAAATGAAGCACAAACTTTTTATGGAAGGTTTAAACAAGTCATTTCTAGAATGCGTTAATATAGCTTCCACGTGGGAACATGTATTGAGTATGGAGAATGCAAAGTCGAATTTAAATGCAGTTCATAACTTCGATAAATCTTGGCAGGTAAGCCGTTATAAGGATTTCAAAGTGCGTAGTAAATCACCCCACAAGATAAATAATAATATGTTATGTTTTATTTGTGGTAGGAATAATCATGTGCAAAAAGATTGTTGGCACAAGAAGTTGCAATGTTATATTTGTAAGAAGGTAGGGCACACCAGCTCGACTTGTAAAAATAAATCAAGTAGTAAATATTCACGCTCGCCTAGTACGAAGCGCGAAGGTAGTACGATAAATACGGTGTCGCTAGATAATAATAATGATCCTATGTTTTTAAATTTATGCGTAGATAATATTATTTTGCAGGTTATGGTCGATACTGGAGCCAGCATAAATGCGATTCCATACGAAATGTTTAATAGATATTTTAGTGAAAAGAAATTAATGGTGTGCGATATTAAGTTATTCGGGTATGATAATAAATCATTTAAAGTTTTGGGTAAAATTATATGTAACGTGGAATTTAAAAATAAATGCGTGCCAACCGAATTTATAATAATCAATAATGGTAGTAGTTCATGTATTGTGGGTAGGAAGTTTCTCAAGTGTTTCGATATTACATTACACGGAATTAATCTGGTGAATAAGAGTGTTGCAGATAATAATATTCGCGAGATGTTAAAATTAAAATACCCTAACGTGTTTTCGGATAAACCTGGTAGATTGAAAAATTACGAAGCTAATATTGAGGTTATGCCGGATTTTAAACCAAGGTTCGTTAATCCGAGACCCATTCCGTATTGTTTGCGGGTGCAAGTGGAAAATGAATTGCTATAAATGGTGAACGACGACATTATTGAGAAAGTTGAAATTAGTGAAATGGCAAGTCCTATTGTTATTGTTAAAAAAAAGATGGCACAATTAGGATATGTACAGATTTCAAAAACACTTTAAATCCAATGTTGGCACCTTTAAAATTTCCGTCGCCAAGAGTAGAAGATTTAATTTCTTCGTTAAATGGCGCGAAACATTTCGCAAAAATTGATTTAAAAAATGCTTTTTCTCAGATTGCTTTGAATGAAAGTTCAAAAAAACTATGTGTTATTTCAACTCATATAGGTCTATTTGCGTATAAAGTCTTGCCGTTTGGGGCTTACGACGAGTCCGGCGATTTTTATGCAAGTCATAGCAACTATCGTCGGTGGTTTAAAAAATGTGCGTGTATTTTTAGACGATATATTATTATTTGGTAATTCGAAAGAAGAATTAAATTCGGTATGTGACGCGGTAATTAAGAAATTAAATGATCATGGTCTGACCGTAAATGACCAAAAATGTTATTTTTATGTACCGGAAATTGAATACTTAGGTTTTAAAATCTCTCAGGAGGGTATAATGCCGCTAGAAAGTAAAATTGAAGCAATTAAGAATTTGGCAGTTCCGAGGAATGTGTCAGAATTAAGAAGTTTGTTGGGAGTAATCTCATATTATAGAATGTTTTTACGGAATATATCGGACACTCTATCGCCACTCTATAATTTATTGAAAAAGGGAACCGTATTTTCGTGGTCGGAAGAATGTAGTGATGCTTTTAATTTTGTAAAAAAACAATTGATTTCAGAAAAAATTCTAGTTCACTTCAATTCCAGTATCCCTTTGAAACTCATTACGGACGCCAGTAATATTGGGATTTCAGCAATGCTTTGTCACAAGTATGATAACGGGATAGAACGTCCAATAGCATTTGCAAGTAGGACTTTATCGGAAACCGAACGGAAATATTCAATTTTGGATACAGAAGCGTGCGCAATCACATATTCGGTTTGAAAAGATTCTTTCAATACTTGTATGGAAATAAGTTTATTCTGTCATGCAACAATAAACCGCTTGCACATATTCTAGATACAAATAAGCAGGTACCAATTTTAGCAGCGAACAGATTACAACGTTATGCTTTAATTTTGAAGTCATTTAATTATTCTATAGAGTACATCAAGTCGGACGACAATAAAGCAGATTTCTTGTCAAGATTACCGATGCAACGGAGCAATAATAATATCGAGGAATACGAAGATAACCATTATTTCTTGGATATAATTAACGATACGGATATCGATAGTTTGGAAATAGAACGGTTAAATAATATTTCTGTTGAAACGGAAATAAATCTGGAAATATTTAAACGGAGTTCGGAAAAGGATTAAGTTTTATCAGAGATTGTCAATTATTTGAATACAGGTGGCCTGAAAAAAAAACTTAAATTCTGATTTATTAAAATTTTGGCATATTAGAGATAAGTTATCAACTCATGGTGCATGTTTATTTTATGATAGTAAACTGGTAGTACCAATGGAATTAAAAGAATCAGTTTTGAAATTTATTCACCGTTCGCACCTGGGTATAGTGAAATCGAAAAAATTAGCTAGAAATTATTTTTTTCTGGTTAGGTATAAATGCTGATATTGAGAAGGAGGTAAAACAGTGTACTAAGTGTGCAGTATGTTTACCTACTCCTTCCAAGGTGCAATTGGCGAGTTGGCCAGTGAATAATTTAGTTTGGAACCGTATTCATATAGATTCCCAAAAATTTTAACATTGTCATACACGATAACACTAAAATTCACAGCCAACATTATTGCAAATCAAACTGTACAATATTAAAAACAACAAATAAAATTAAATATCTCGGCGTAATTATCGATAAAAATCTGAAATGGAAGGAACAAATATGTCAAGTAGTAAACAAAATCAGAAAATTAATATATATATTTTTAAGAATTAGAAATTTTCTGTCGATAAAAAATCTATCTTTAATCTACTGTGCCATAGTTCAATCCACTCTACAATACGCTATTATTAGTTGGGGATCCGCGTATAAATGTAACCTTCTTCCAATAGGAAAAAATTATATAAAAAAATTAAAATTATATTAAAAAAATCCTTAGACTACCCAACAGAACGCCTGTTTGAAGAATTTCAAGTACCCACATTTAAAGATTTATATATTAAAAATTCAGTAATTCAAATAATAAAAGAAAACGATAAATATCCATTTTTAAATGAAAACAGAACTCGACTTAAACATGTTTTTCTATGCCCAAAACTAAATACGTCTTTTGCACAGCATCATTATACTTATCAGGGAAGAACTTTTTTCAATCGTCTACCAGAGGAAATCAGAAGCATCAATGATAAGGCCTTTCTTCGTAAGGCTTTTCTTAAGAATTCCCAACACCTGGAAAGTCTTAATCGATGAAAATACCCCAAAAACGGCATTTCCAAAATTACCAGTAGTGTCTCCAATTAGCTTTACCAATCAGGTATCTACTGTCAGCCCCGCCCCCCACCCCCTCCACCATCAATCACCTGCAACCCGGGTACTTCGTTCTAGACATAAGAAGTGACTTGCACTCACTTAAGTTTTAGCTTTTGGACCGAACAGACATGCGAAAGCTATCAGTTTGAGACAAAAAACTCAAGACATAAGGCCTCTGAAGATGGACAGTGTGATCTGTCCGAAACGTCAGGAGTTAAAAAGTCCTTTTAAGGACTACGTTACGCGGGTAAACCGATAAAATTGTTCTACATCTCACACCCGTGAAAACCTTAATCATAACATATATATATATATATATATATATATAATTATAATATATATATAATTATTAATATATATTTATAATTATTTTTTAAGTGTGGGGGTGTAATGTCTGTGTGAATTGTATGAGTGCAAGCGAGATAGCATGCTTGCGTGAATCTATATAAGGCGATGCATGCTAGATTCGTCCTCTTTTGGCTTAAGGCAGCTCCCTAATAAATACATAGTAGAGAACACTATTACGCTCTTCATTTAGTGTACTACCCACTACAATTCTCAGTCTTCCACATCTGTAAGTCCGCATCTGGATTAGCTCTGCCACAACTGGCTCAGACGGACATTACAGAAAGAATCCAAAATATTAGTCGGTTCGGTGCTATTGCATAGGTGATATAGTGCGGAAGTTACGGCAGACAACAATAGGTGTTACAAAACGCCTGTAAAACGATGTTTTTGTGAAAAAATTCTTCGTTTGGCCAATTTTTTGCTTGATTCGTGTACAGCCATGATTCTAAGTAAAAAATACAAAATTTCAGACGGTTTGAAGCCATAAAGCCAAAGTTATGACCGACCCCAAGTATTCCAACGTCCGACCCCAAGTGCTAAAACGACCGAACCCAAGTGTTCAAACGATAATCTTTTTAAAAAAAATTCTCTTTATAGATTTTTTTATTGATTCGTGTACAGACTATGATTCTCGAAGCCATAGGGCCAAAGTTAAAACGAATTAAAAAAAAAAAAAATCTTGTAGATTTTTAGATTGATTCGTGTACAGACCATGATTCTTAGTAAGAATCCAAAATTTAAGACGGTTTGAAGCCATAAGGCCAAAGTTATGACCGACCCAAGTTTTCAAACGTCCGACCCCAAGTGCTAAAACAACCGAACCCAAGTGTTAAAACGATGATCTTTTAAAAAAAAATTCTTTGTAGATTTTTAAATTGAATCGTGTACAGACCATGTTTCTTAGTAAGAATGCAAGTCGACCGACACGTCCGACCCCAAGTGCTAAAACAACCGAACCCAAGTGTTAAAACGATGATCTTTAAAAAAAATTCTCTTTGTAGATTTTTTTATTGATTCGTGTACAGATCATGATTCTCAGTAAGAATTCAAATTTTTAGACGGTTCGGTGCTATAGGGCGAAAGTTAAAACGAATTTATAAAAATAATTCTCTTTATGGATTTTTTTATTGATTCGTGTACAGACCATGATTCTTAGTAAGAATCCAAAATTTCAGACTGTCAAAATGAAGATTTTTTTAAAAATAATTCTCTTTGTAGATTTTATGATTGATTCGTGTACAGACCATGATTCTAAGTTAAAACAAATTTAAAAAAAAAATCTCCCTGTGGATTTTTTGATTGAATGGTTTACAGACCATGATAATAATAGATTAGATAATGACCATGATAATAATAAGAATTTAAAATTTCAGAAGGTTTGAAGCCATAAGGCCAAAAGTTATGACAGACCCCAAGTATACAAACGTCCAACCCCAAGTGCTAAAACGACCGAACCCAAGTGTTAAAACGATGGTCTTTAAAAAAAAATTCTTTGTTGATTTTTTGATTGAATCGTGTACAGACCATGATTCCTAAAAATGCAAAACTTCAGACGGTTTGAAGCCATAAGGCCAAAGTTATGACCGACCCCAAATTTTCAAACGTCCGACCCCAAGTGCTAAAATAACCGAACCCAAGTGTTTAAACGATGGTCTTTTAAAAAAAATTCTCTTTGTAGATATGTGTTCAGACCATGATTCTCAGAAAGAATTCAAATTTCAGACGGTTTGAAGCCATAAGGCCAGAGTTATGACCGAACCCAAGTGTTAAAACGATGATCTTTTAAAAAAAAATCTTGGTAGATTTTTTGAATGATCCGTGTACAGACCATAATTTTTAGAAAGAATCCAAAATATTAGTCGGTTCGGTGCTATAGCGCGGAAGTTACGACAGACAACAATTGTTGTTACAAAGCACCTGTAAAACGATGTTTTTGTGAAAAAATTCTTCTTTGGCCAATTTTTTGCTTGATTCGTGTACAGCCATGATTCTAAGTAAAAAATACATGATGAAATAGATGATCTTTTTTAAAAAAATTCTCTTTGTAGATTTTTTTATTGATTCGTGTACAGACTATGATTCTCGAAGCCATAGGGCCAAAGTTAAAACGAATTTAAATTAAAAAAAAACCTAGTAGATTTTTAGATTGATTCGTGTACAGACCATGATTCTTAGTAAGAATCCAAAATTTCAGACTGTTTGAAGCCATAAGGCCAAAGTTATGACCGACCCCAAGTTTTCACACGTCCGACCCCAAGTGCTAAAACAACCGAACCCAAGTGTTAAAACGATGATCTTTAAAAAAAAAATTCCCTTTGTAGATTTTTTTATTGATTCGTGTACAGACCATGATTCTTAGTAAGAATCCAAAATTTCAGACTTTCAAAACGAAGATTTTTTTTTTAAATAATTCTATTTGTAGATTTTATGATTGATTCGTGTACAGACCATGATTCTAAGTTAAAACAAATTTTAAAATAAAATCTCCCTGTGGATTTGTGATTGATTCGTGTTCAGACCATGATTCATTATAAGAATCCAAAATTTCAGATAGTTTGAAGCCATAAGGCCAAAGTTATGACCGACCCCAAGTTTTCAAACGTCCGACCCCAAGTGCTAAAACAACCGAACCCAAGTGTTAAAACGATGATCTTTTAAAAAAAAATCTATGTAGATTTTTTGATTGATTCGTGTACATACCACGGTTCTTAGTAAGAATCCAAAATTTTAGACTGTTTGAAGCCATAACGCCAAAGTTTTGACCGATTTCAAGTATTCAAACGTCCGACCTAAAGTGCTAAAACGACCGAACCCAAGTGTTAAAACGATGATCTTTTAAAAAAAAATCTATGTAGATTTTTTGATTGATTCGTGTACATACCACGGTTCTTAGTAAGAATCCAAAATTTTAGACTGTTTGAAGCCATAACGCCAAAGTTTTGACCGATTTCAAGTATTCAAACGTCCGACCTAAAGTGCTAAAACGACCGAACCCAAGTGTTAAAACGATGATCTTATAAAAAAAATCTCTGTAGATTTTTTGATTGATTCGTGTACAGATCATAATTCTTAGTAAGAATGCAAAATTTCAGACGGTTTGAAGACAAAAGACCAAAGTTATGACCGACCCCAAGTATTCAAACGTTTGAAACTAAAACGACCGAACCCAAGTGTTAAACCGATGATCTTTAAAAAAAAAATCTTTGTAGATTTTTTGAATGATTCGTGTACAGACCATGATTCTTAGTAAGAATCCAAAATTTCAGACGGTTTGAAGCCATAAAGCCAAAGTTATGACCGACCCCAAGTATTCAAACGTCCGACCCCAAGTGCTAAAACGACCGAACCCAATGTGTTAAAACAATGATCTTTTAAAAAAAATTCTCTTTGTAGATATTTTTATTGATTCGTGTACAGACCATGATTCTCAGTAAGAATTCAAATTTTCATACGGTTTGGTTGCTTTGGTTGGCCGCCTATAGGGCGGAAGTTAAAACGATTTTTTTTAAATAAATCACTTTGTGGATTTTTTGATTGATTCGTGTGCAGATCATGATTCTTATTAAGGATCCAAAATTTCAGACGATTTGAAGCCATAAGGCTAAAGTTATGACCGACCCCAAGTTTTTAAACGTCCGACCCCAAGTGCTAAAACGACCGAACCCAAGTGTTAAAACGATGATCTTTTTCTCTTTGTAGATTTTTATATTGATTCGTGTACAGACTATGATTCTCGAAGCCATAGGGCCAAAGTTAAAACGAATTTAAAAAAAAAATCTTATAGATTTGTAGATTGATTCGTGTACAGACCATGATTCTTAGTAAGAATCCAAAATTTCAGACGGATTGAAGCCATAAGGCCAAAGTTATGACCGACCCCAAGTTTTCAAACGTCCGACCCCAAGTGCTAAAACAACCGAACCCAAGTGTTAAAACGATGATCTTTTTTAAAAAAATCTCTTTGTCGATTTTTTTATTGATTACAGACCATGATTCTCAAAGCCATAGGGCCAAAGTTAAAACGAATTAAAAAAAAAATCTCTTATCAATTCTTTATCACCACCCAGACCAGAATATGTGAAGAAACGAAAATCGGAGCAGAAATTACAAAACTGACCGATGCACTGGAGCGTAACGGTTACCCAGCAAGGCAGACAAGGCAAATCATAAGAGCCAAATCTGCACCAAACGAAGACAGAATTGAACAAGAGTCAAGAGTCAAGTCTGCGCTTTCCTGCCTTACGTTCACAATGTGACAGACAGAATTGCCAGGCTATTGAAAAAAGAAAGCATCAAGACTGTCTTCGGAACCACGACAAAAATACGAGACTTTTGAGGCCTGCAAAGACCAAGTTTCCTCTGGAAACAGATGGAGTGTACAAACTCAGCTGTTCTGGATGTGACAAGGTTTATGTAGGCCAAACAGAGCGGACGATTTCCAAAAGGATATCAGAACACTTCCGTGCCTGTAAACTTGGCCACCCTGACAAATCGGCAATTGCCGAGCACTTAATTGAAACCGGCCATTACTTTGGATTTGTCTCCAAGGTCCTGGGAAGGCCCAAAACTCATAGAGCACGCATGATTACGGAGGCAATTGAAATTCACAAAAATCCTATAAATATTAATAGAGACGACGGAGCTTAACTCAATAGTTCTTGGTATCCGGTAATTGACGGTTACATCAAGGCTAAACGCAAAAAAAAATGTTGAAGTATATTGTGGCGCCAGCTCGTAGAGGAGTGGAGCTGGCGACACGGTATCGCTCCTAAGTAGACAAGTACAAACATCACTTCTAACTATTACACATCTGCCCTGATGATGGACACTGCAACGCTGTCCGAAACGTTGGCTAAAGAAGGAGGTAGCGCAACACGGCATAATACCCCAAAAACTAATAACAAAAACGTCAGATTAATGTTTAAATAAGAATTTACCTAATTGGTTTTTGTCATTATGTTCCTGTGAAATAAATGTTTTTAATTTGCCATGTAAACTATTTCCACTCATAAAAGTTAATTTTATCTTAAAGGTTATCTCTAAATTATAAAAAATACTAGTGTGCAGTTCACACCGGTAGAAGCGAAACCTTCAGAAAAAAGAGTCGGAAGGCTACGAAGCACCGCATAAAGAGGAGACCGATTTGACCGACATTCTCTATAAATGCTATAGATGCATGTGTTTGTCTCTTTTTAGTGTCGCTTTTTCGTTTCATCCAGTTTCAAATCACAACGGTGCTAAAGAAGTTTTCGCTTCAAAGTAATTACAATTTTTAAAGAAGTTTTTACTTCAAAGTAATTATAGCATTTTTTTCTTGGTTTGCTTATTGTTTTTTTTGTGTCGCTTTTTCGTTTCATCCAGTTTCAAATCACAACGGTGGTAAAGAAGTTTATCACTTCAAAATAATTATAAAATTATTTTTTCGTGGTTTGCTTATTGTTTCTTTTAGTGTCGCTTTTTCGTTTCATCCAGTTTCAAATCACAACGGTGCTAAAGAAGTTTTCACTTCAAAAAAATTTTTTTTCGTGGTTTGCTTTTGCGTAAAACTGTAAAAAAAAATAAAATTCGAGTGTTCTTTAAGTATTTTTTTTTCTTGTAATCTATTTCTCTATGAAACTAGTAAAACCATTCAATCTGGTATTAACTTGGATCAGCAAACATAAAAAAGCTATTTACGATAAAGTATTTTTTTTAAATGTATTTAAAAAATGATAGTAGGTCGGTGTCAGCCCTTACTAGTACCTAGCGCATTCCACATGTGGCTTTCTGAAACAATGGTGCTATTCTGGAGGCTAACGTGACCCTAGGCGGTCGCTGTCAAAGCCGCCCGCCTTGTTGGGCGTTTCAAATAATATTAGATTATTTATTATGCATGATTATTTTTTCAATATTTCAATTTTAGGGCACAAAATCAATATTTTTTCTAACAATAAATTAATGTAAGCCAAATTAAAAATATTCACAACAATATTTTTACTAAAGACCCGAAATAATTTCCAAATCTCACAGAGTAACGCTGTGTTACAAGACGGTTTGTCGAGGGTATTTTTAGGATGGTATGGGAAAGGTTAATCTATTCGAGATCTACGGTTATCGACTTCATAAATGCACCTAATGTTTATCTTTAAACGCGGGTTATTGAACGCTTGCCCTCGGCTCATCGGCTGTTTATCCTTCAGTTCGTTCACCTCTCGGTTTGGTGAGAACGAAAATAATCATTAATTATTTCCTTAATTACTGGGTTCAAAGTTCAACCCTTTGTTCTTATTTGGTACACGCCTTCCCATTTACAGATTGGTTTAGTCCAATTTTTATAGCCTTTGTCCCACATTGGTTGGTTGACAAAACCCATGTGTTGATTTTCACGCCTGAAAAAGGGGAAATCCTTGCGCCATGACGATTTTAACATCCTCTGTGTTTTATTTTTAGGAACCTGATATAAACTCAATTATTACAGATGTCTACGGTCAATATGAACTCAATCAAATCTAATCCGATAGATGTCGTAAGTGTGTCTGTTTTGTACGTAATTGATATTGTTATGGTACGCCCAAACGACAAAGAATTCAAACTCCTAATTCGCCGCAAACTACACAACACCCTGCTCCCCCCCTGTTCCCTGCTTCCTACTTCCTATCCCATCCGCCCACCCGCACGCGATCCCTTCCACCAGTTGAGCATTGCGAGCCGCCTCGGGCACACGTTAAGCCCGCGCGTGGATTCCCACTGTTCGCGCCCGGCGTACTATCGCTCGAATTGTACTCAAATATAACCTGCAATGTTAATTCAATAACCTACGGGTTTAGCGCTGATATTTCACCATGCCTGTGTAAACTTCGGTTCTGTCCTAAACTCGGGAGGTCCCCCTGGAAGCCGGAAGACGAAGACCCCCAACATCATGTAAGCTGTACAATTGTTTCCTCATTTGATTGTGTCCTTTAACGATAGACTGTAAACTCCCGCGCAAAGCCATCACTCAGAGAGTTTCGTTTAGGGATCTTGAGGTTATAAACACGATAGCTAGGATTGTGTAGTATGTATTTCTTGTGTTGAATTGTACTGTGATGACCTATGTACTGTGTTTTAAATTTGCAATACATGAATCTAGTTAACTCAATCCTGTTATTATTCTGCTACGGCAGGAGGGTTTCCTAGAGAGGGAGTATCCTGCCAGACGACTGAGATGCGAAGGAATTTCTGAAGCCTCGAGCGACCCACCACCTGAATAGAGGGTAAATCATGCCTCCCCTGAGAGCTAGCTTGGGACATGTTTGGGGGCCCGCTCCTAACACTGGCGTCCATAGTGGGGCCCAGAATTTTTTTTTCATTTTTGCCATTGTCTCAGTCGCCTTACGGAGTGCTCCCTGTCGAAATCTTCCCCGCATAGGAACTGTTTGTAAACATTGATTGTACTGTGTCTTGGTGTTTTATACCCAGTGAATAATGAATTCTGTGGGAAACCACAGAAATCCATGTGCAAGTTAAGTCCATAACGCAGATTTGATTGCAATTATAAAAAAATTGCGTCAAAATTGAAAACATGGCCATTTTGTATTAACCAGAAAGCCGGCAGCATTTAAACCGCGAATCTGACTGCGCACGCGCCGACCCCTTTGTTCACAAAGCAGCGGACGAGCAACAGTAATTCGCGCCAAATCAACGGCCCGATGTTTCACGCGGTAAATACATACCTAATCTCTGAGTTGCGCGCGCACCCACGCGCATCGAAGCACAAAAGTGCGTTTATCGCGCCAAACTCCAACGGCAAAAATCCGTTTGAATCAGGCAGAACAATTCCCTGTCACTATGCAGTGTTTTGAATAATAAAATCGCCCTTCTGTCACTAAGGTCGGAAGCAATGGAGATCGCTATTGTAAATTTGGTTTTGGAATTCCAATTACCTTGTGGATTCTTTAATTAAAAAATCTCACACTCACGTTTTTCTTGCACAATATACCGATCGGCCCACTTGTTGTGTCTGTCAAATTAGTACCACGTATATTTCACCAAATGGACAAAATAATGACTTTCTTTCCACATTCTACGTTATAGGTACCGCATTTTTTTCAGCATAAGTGTAAAGTGAATTGTTTTTTTTTCCTTACATAAAAAAAGTGAAATAATAATAAAACCAATGATTGGTTCCATGAAAAAATAAAATAATTTTAATGTGGTTTCGTAACAAATCCCATATTCAGTTATTTTCATCCGGAAGTTTGTCCTTATTTGCCAGAAGAGTGCCTTTTGTGAATTTTAGTGCCTTTCTCAGTGCAAAGTGGTTTGTGAAAAATAAAAAAACCCGTTTTCTAAAGGTCAGTCCTGGCAAAATTTTTTGGAAATAAATAAATACTTGTGAATTTCACAGTTTTCTCAAAAGTGGTTTGTGAAAAATAAAAAACCCGTTTTCTAAAGGTCAGTCCTGGCAAAATTTTTTGGAAATAAATAAATACTTGTGAATTTCACAGTTTTCTCAAAAAGTGGTTTGTGAAAAAATAAAAAACCCGTTTTCTAAAGGTCAGTCCTGGCAAAATTTTTTGGAAAAAAATAAATACTTATGAATTTCACAAGTTTTCTCAAAGTGGTCAGTGAAACACAAAAACCTTTACTACTTAGGTCTTTCCACGCAAAATTTTTTCTTGTGCCTTCCTTTGACAAAGATTCTGGTGTCATATATACCAAATTGTAGTATGGAATACAGTTTTCTATAACTATTTTAGAAATACCAACCAGTGATTACCAAGTGAAAAGTGCCTCACAAAATTAATTTTGCGTTTGCTAAAGAAGACCCCTGGCAAATTTTTTTCACCACCTGGGAAACTCACAATGGAAAACAATCAAGCTATGGCATCATCCAATTTGGGCATCATTCCCAACGTGCACAACTTATCCAAAACTCACTTACAAACTGCTTTAAGGGATAGAGGACTCTCGCCATCAAGCAAATCTAAACCTACATTAAAGGCTTATGCACTTTTATTCAACAAAAAGTACATTAAGAGAATAAACCTCGCCCCCTCAAGCGAAAATAATTCACGCTCGGCTACGCAAGTTTTGAATAATCTTGCTCCTAACGAAGAACCTATGCCACAAGTAATGATAAAACAGGACATCGCACCCACCTTGACACAAGATAAAACCTACGATTTATCCTCTTGGAAAATCAAATATAATGGCGTCTCCGATGTACTGGATTTCATTGACCGTATTGAAGAAACGGCTACAATCAAAAATATCCCATTCGAGATTCTACGAAAAAACTTCATAGAACTCATCTCCCCAGAATTGATACCCTGGCACCGCATTCAAAAAACTAAATGCAAAGATTGGAATAAACTCAGATCTGCCCTAATCTCGAGCTTCGGAAAAACGGAAGCCCAGCACCGGATCAAATTATCTTTACTATCTATTAAACAGCTAGTAAATGAACCTGTAGCAACATTCATAGAAAGGGCTGAATCCATTAACATCAAGCTTTCACATCCTGTTTCGGAAGCTGAACTATTACCAGTCATAACTGATGGCCTTTTAAGCAAATACGAGAACATCATTACCTCACAGAAAATTGCATCCCTAGCCCAGCTAAACGAAGTCTGTCTCCTTCTGGAATCGTACCAGGATAGGAAAAACATAAAGAATGTGTCAAATAATGTAGTTGTGCCAAGCCGTTCGTCTGGTTTAAAACCAGAATTCAACAACAAAAAAGTGTGCTCTTTTTGCAAAAAAGTAGGCCATCTGGCCACCACTTGTTTCAAGCAAGCAAGGTTTCTGGAATCTAAGGAACCCCGAACTTTCAAGAGGCATCACTCTAGGGACCGCTCTCCTCCAAGCGACGAACTGCGCAACATTTTCAAGAAATCAAGGCACAACATGGAAAGGTTACAAAACCCAAGCGATGTCAGACCTCAGGTGGATTTCTCCAAGCCCCCACCAAATTTCTACACGAAGAGGCCAAAAAACTAAATAATAACCTCTCAGGCACCCATTCTGAACCAAGGTCTAAAGAATGGACTGATTGGTTAGCACACATTAAGTATTTTAACCAGACCTTAAATGTTTCTTCGGTTTGTTGCAAACAAGCTAAAGATGGGAGACCCTATGCTTTTTTCTCTGTTAACAATGTGCCCTTTTCCGGATTACTTGATAGTGGTGCATCTGTCAGCTGTCTTGGCAACAATGCTCACCTGCCTTTTGTTAACAGTGATTTTAGAATTTCGCCCCAATCAACACACCTGACGACTGCGGATAATGTTTCCCAACCGGTCATCGGTGCCCTTGCCCTGCCAATTAATTGTAACAATAAAATAGTTACAATCAATTTTCTAATAGTGCCCTCTATATCCCAGAATTTCATCCTTGGCGTTGACTTCTGGAAGGCATTCAATGTTGCTCCCCAAGTATTTAATACTCTTGGCAAAACCTCCACTGCTGCTCAAATTAGTGAGATCCGCACAATAATACCTCACGAAAATTTAAGCACGGACCAGGCTCTCCAACTAAAAGAAATGGTCAATAAATTCGAGTCAATATCTTTCGAAAAATGTGGATTAGGTTTGACAAATTTGGTTGAACACCATATCAAAACCAATGGCCCACCCATCAAGCAACGTTATTACAACTTAGCCCCCCAAAAACTTAAACTTTTAGAAAACGAACTTGATGAAATGTTAAAAATGGGTGTGGTGGTTCCCAGCAGAAGTGCATGGACCAACCCAACTCTTTTGGTTTCTAAAAAAGACGGCTCTGCACGTTTCTGTCTCGACAGTAGACGTTTAAACTCTTGCACGGAAGCTGATGCGTATCCCTTACCTCACGTTCACGCAACCTTAGACAAGCTGCGTAACGCCAAGTTCATCTCTTCTGTCGATCTCAGCAAAGCGTTTTGGCAAATACCCTTGGACGCAGAATCGTGCGAAAAAACTGCTTTCGTTGTACCTGGTAGGGGAATGTTCCATTTTAAAAGATTACCCTTTGGTCTAAAAAACAGCCCCGCCGAGTTACAAAGACTGATGGACAAACTTTTCGGTCCTGAAGTCGATAACAGCCTGTTTTGTTACCTTGACGACCTCATCATCGTCAGCGATACCTTTGAAAAACACCTATTAATGCTGCCACCTGCAATTTCCGATGGTCTGTCGAAGCCGAAGAAGCGTTTACAACTCTAAAAAATGCCCTTCAAAAAGCTCCCGTTCTGAATTGCCCGGATTTTGCACTCTCTTTTACCCTCCACACGGATGCCTCCAATGTAGGAATCGGTGGAGTCCTTACTCAAGAATTCCCAGATGGCGAACACCCTGTAGCGTATTTTTCCCGTACATTAAACAAACACGAGAAAAACTACGGAATTACCGAGAAAGAGTTATTGGCTGTATTGGATTCTGTTCACCATTTCCGCGGTTACATAGACGGTAGCAAATTTACTGTAGTTACAGACCATAGTAGTTTGAAATGGTTGATCTCTTTAAGTAATCCCTCCGGTAGGCTCGCTCGTTGGTCCTCCCGTTTGTCTCAATACAATTTTGATGTTGTTCACCGTAAAGGCGCGGACAATATTGTTCCCGACGCCCTTTCAAGAATTGAACTGGCTTCATTAAATGTTGACACAATTGCCCCCCCTCCATCTACAAAAGATGAATGGTACTTGAAAATCTTCGAAGGTTGTAAAAATAACCAACAAAAGTTTCCTAATTTTATCATAAAAGAAGGACAACTATACCGTAATTGCAAGGTACCACTATCCATCCTCGAAGATTACTCGTGGAAACTTGTCGTTCCCCTCGAAGGTAGAGAACAAATAATTATTGACAATCATAGTGCTCCCGACTCCATACACCCAGGAAATTTCAAGACGTATAAAAAGATCTCCTTGAAGTATTACTGGCCTGGTCTCTTCAAGCAAATTCGCAATTACATCTCTAAATGTGAAACTTGTAAAGCCTATAAACATAGCACGGCAGCACCTGCCGGCCTAATGGGTAATCCCAAACGTGCCGACAGACCCCTACAATCATTGTCAATGGACCTCGTCGGACCCTTTCCCCGAAGTTATGCCGGACACATGCACATACTTAGTGTAGTGGATGTTTTCACTAAATTCTGTTGGATCTTTCCTTTAAAAAGAGCCAACGCGTCCGCCATCATCAAACTTCTGGAAAAACACATTTTTATACCTTACGGAACACCCAGAACCGTAATTGTTGATAACGGAAAACAATTTATTGCCCAAGAATTCAAAGATTTTCTTGCCAAATACGGAATCAAGGATATTTACTATAATACCTTGTATACTCCACAAAATAACACCGTCGAACGTTATAACCAAACAATCAACACAGCTCTGGCTATTCTAGTTGATAAAGATCAACGTACTTGGTGTAAAAACCTAGATAAAATTCAGGCTGCAATGAACAACACTGTTAATCTGGCCACTGGTTACACACCTTTCTTCTTAAAACACGGTATGGAACAAGTCGTTCATGGTTCTCTACATAGGAACACTAACTTTCCTACGTCAATTGCCACCACAAGCAACCCTACCGCGAACTATGCCCATCGTCTGGAAGAACTGTCGGCCATCTACAGTGAAGTCACTGATGCTTTGCTCCTGGCTCATCAAAAGAGTGCGGACAGATACAACCTACGTAGGAAACATGTCACCTTCAATACAGGAGACATAGTTTGGAGAAAGAACAACACACTTTCCCAAGGAGCCATGTATTTCTCTGCCAAGCTGGCACCACGTTTCGTGAAGGCCAAAGTTCTAAGAAAGATATCAGATCTAGTGTACTCCTTGTCTGACTGCTCTGGAAAACACATTGGTAATTACCATATTAAGGATATCGCAAAATCTGGAAGTGAGGAGTCAAGTAAAACTGCCCCCACTATCTCAGCAAACTTAAAATGATCCAGTGTGTATCACCACAACCTTTTTGTAAGCACACCAAGTCTTACAATGGCTGGCGTGTAAAGTGTCAATTACATGCCCACCCTTTCGTTGATAAAACGAATATTGTTAAAAAAATCATTTTTGTAAATTTATGTACAATCCACGGTGTAGTTTGCCCCGTTCATGTTCGTGAATTGGCAACCACCGTAATTTTTGTCTCACACGTTTTATATTTTTTTCTTTTTTTTCTCACCTGTTCCAAAATTGATCACTTTAGAGCAGAGACACCCCTCGAGTGACAGTGTTCGGGAAGTCATGAACCCAATCATTGCCTCTCAACCCCTCACACTACGCAACGTTCATGCCATGGCACGCTTTGCCATGTAATGCAATATTGTAATTTTCACCATTTTTGTTTGTTGTTTTTTTTCATCATATCGGAAGGAATCTCTTCATTTTTTTTCTTTTTATGTTCTGTAAATACTGGAGCGTCGTTCTAAAATCGATTTGGTAAACTCCAAAGCGTTAAATCACGACCCAGGACTAGTAAACCATCTCAACATGCTCCATATTTTACCCATCATGGTAAAGATAAGTGGTTACTCACATAATCACATTCCTTGTGTATAGTAGTTTTCAATTTTTTCTCAAATGTCAAAAATTGATGGCGTCCTACCCGAGCTCTTTGCTAACAAATTGGATTTTGACACATCCATTTTGAAATCATATGTATATAAATAAAGGAAAAGCCTTTAAATTGGTCTTTCCATCCTTGTACAAATCCTCATGGACTCGTTTCAACTAAAGTACGTAAAACCAAATACTCGGTCTTTTGTTGTTATAAGAAGTCCTCGATTTGTCCCTCTTCACAACATGTATGTCTTGTATTACATGCTTCAACCCTTACGGAAAAGGTTAATAAAACCTAACGGCAGCCCTGATTTCCGTACATAAATAACCGCAGTTTAACGTAAATCATCAATGTTTTGTTTGATCATCGTTTTACAAACATAGGCATTCAACTCCTGTTTCGCCATTTAACCAAGTATTTGCAACCTAAATTGCACATAACCTGGTATGTTGTAACCGCACAAAGGGTATGTAAAACCACAATTGGTCCCTTTTATTTGTCCCCACTGAAGTTTGCTGCAATAGACAGTATGTAAAACCATGTAGGTCTGTCTTTGTTTGTCACATGGTGTAAACAGAAATGTACTCTGTCATCACCCCGCCTTTATAACATACGAAGTGACATTAAATTGTTTACCTCCTTGTTATCCTATCGTACGCTCCTGGGCTACGGAGTTAGTTAATCTAACAAATCTTTATAAACTGTGTTAAAACAAGCATAGTTAACGTTTATTGTGTTGTATTTAAACGTAACCCTGTTACATTATAGGAGAGATCCTTAGAACATCCACCATTATAGGAGGGATCCTTAAAATACCTGCCGCGATACGAGAAGTTCGTCATAATCACTTTTTTCTCATAGCTAAATGTTATTGAGCTGGTCGTGTGACATATTTGTCATGAGAACCATTTTGTACATTCTATTGTGGTCGTGTGCCATTCATTTGTCATGAGAACCATTTTGTACATTCTATTTTGGTCGTGTGCCATTCATTTGTCATGAGAACCATTTTGTACGTTCTATTTTGGTCGTGTGTCATTTATTTGTCATGAGTACCGCTTTTATGTATAACTGTGTATAAACTCTGTACACGAGACGTGGAGACGTAATAACAATACTTACCGTGATTCGTGTGAACGACATAATATCGGCTTTGCTATCTTCTTTAGGATGCATTGTATAAACTCTTTGACTTCTGTCTATAATTGAGTTATATCTTGTATGTACTAACATATTTTGTACACTATACGTGGAGACGTTAAAACACTTACCGTGATTCGTGCGAACGAAATAATATCAAACCCTTTGTGTGCGATCTACGAAATGTAGTCCACAACCCTTTGTTGTCATTCAACGCCAATGCCCGTGGACTTCCTGTTTTTTACTTCTTTGCAAAAAGGAAAGAAGCCCAGGAATATCTACTATCCCAAAAGGACTAGTTTTCAGCTTCACTGTCAATTATGGGGCATAGTGCTGTGGGAGTTAATCGATTGAGCACAAAAAACCACCTAACTCGTTGTCTGGAGAACGAACAAGAAAACCCCCAGGTTTGTGAAATTGGAGCAAGGGTCTGTCTTTTCTCACAATCATGTAGAAGTTTTTAAAATGACCCCTAATCTTTTGCCCAATACACGCGAAAGATTAGCCTCTTTGATATAATGTGTATTCAAATGTCTCCTCATCCTTTTTGATAAATGTAAAGAGTCAGGAAATCTGCTGGTTGATTATGTTTCATTTTCACATAGAGTTTGAATCGGAAATTGGTCCAGTCTCTAGCAAGTTTCGCAACTCGTCTCCCTTCTCCCCTCCTCCTCCCATTCCCCATGTTTCAGACTTATGTTATGAAGTGAAAAATCTGTCGTTGACCATATCTCGCCCTCACTTGGAGTTCGAATAGGTAACTGTCCGGTTATCTACAGGTTTTCCCCCTCAATCTCTGCATATGTCTCACCAGTTTTTTTTCTCTCTTTTCTCAATTCCACGAAACACATTCATGAATGTTGGATATGTACGATATGCACTTGGCGTACCGTCTGTCTCCTTTTGACAACCTTTATTCATGAATTGGTTTCCCTTTGCCGTGACTAGTTCACGATTCTTTGTCTCGTTCTTTGAAATTCTACGAAAATGTTACCATCTCATGTTAGCATAGGCCATAGAGGGCCGGTTGTTTTTTAACCAAGACATATTGTCACTAGGCAAACGCCAAGTCATCCTGGCAAAGGAAAATGTTCATGTAATCACAATTTAGTTAGGAATCTCTCTTCGTCACTCTCTGGGTCGGTGGTTAAAATTTCGTTATTTCATTATCTGGACACATTTTGTTTCTCTCCAAACCTTTTCTTCATTGGTCCCTAGGCAGGTAAACTTCAAGAATTTTGCTCTAATAATAATTTCTCCCGGATTTAAAAAGAAGCCCAGGCGGATGTCATCACCAACAGCCAAGCTGAGCTTCACTTCCTGACAGCACGCGCTGTGGTTACAAGGTCTCTCCTGCTGCCATTTTCTACGCAATTGTTCCTGAAAGCACAGACCATACCGCCCATACGTATGTTGTCTTGTCGTGCCACAGCAAGCTGAGTTGTCCCACTATACTTTATGACACTCTAAACTACCTTTTGGGCACGCTAGCTCTTAGGTTTGTTCTTACTCTTGCTATCAATGCCAACCTTGTCGTCTCTTGCTCTGT
This sequence comes from Limnephilus rhombicus, assembly GCA_929108145.2. Lineage (NCBI taxonomy): Eukaryota > Metazoa > Arthropoda > Insecta > Trichoptera > Limnephilidae > Limnephilus > Limnephilus rhombicus. The sequence continues at coordinate 12,031,869 of OV815292.1, read as the reverse complement.
CATGCAGTGACACATATATCGTCATGTGTAAACCATCATTACCTTGACCCACCAGTATTCGCTGAATGCGCACCAATACAAGTTATCTTGAGCTACATTATGCTTCAATAACCATTACATACGATCCGTGTTTACCATAATAACACTTAGGATTCGCACTGGCATGTCTGCAGATACTGGATTCTTCTCTTCAATGACCTCTGTAACCATAGTCGCGGCACAGCAACCACAGTCTCCACTTCGTGAACTTCGACGTCTTCGACAAAACCAAGTGTTTTCTAAGGCCCAAGTGTACTCCTGAGCGTTGTCTCAAATGGGTCCGATTACAGTGACAATGTAGTCCTTAGAATCCGTGAAGTCACGTCCTTTTCTTCGAAATTCTCCGAAACCAAACAAATCCACGCTTCACAAACTTAGCTCCAAGACCAATGAAACCTTAGAATCACACACTTTTTTCTCTTCTCTTGTACAAATGTATTGTCATTCTTTCAATTGCATAACCATGTGTATTGTCATTCTTTCAATTGCTTAACCATGTGTATTGTCATTCTTTCAATTGCATAACCATGTGTATTGTTATTTTCAATTGCATAACCTTGTATGTTGTTTTACACCATGTACTTTTCCCAAATTTGTCTTGTCCAAACATTGTATGTACCCCCACCCATTCCCTACAAACATTGTGACCCAAACTATAGCATAAAACTGTATGTTCTAGCTAGGAAATCTCTCAAGCAACGAATCTCTCAAAAACCCCGATGGAAGCATAAGAGGATTTTTTTTCCCTACAGCTCCATTGCCACGTCGCTTTTTTTCCAAGCGCGGGGGGAAGTGTTATGGTACGCCCAAACGACAAAGAATTCAAACTCCTAATTCGCCGCAAACTACACAACACCCTGCTCCCCCCCTGTTCCCTGCTTCCTACTTCCTATCCCATCCGCCCACCCGCACGCGATCCCTTCCACCAGTTGAGCATTGCGAGCCGCCTCGGGCACACGTTAAGCCCGCGCGTGGATTCCCACTGTTCGCGCCCAGCGTACTATCGCTCGAATTGTACTCAAATATAACCTGCAATGTTAATTCAATAACCTACGGGTTTAGCGCTGATATTTCACCATGCCTGTGTAAACTTCGGTTCTGTCCTAAACTCGGGAGGTCCCCCTGGAAGCCGGAAGACGAAGACCCCCAACATCATGTAAGCTGTACAATTGTTTCCTCATTTGATTGTGTCCTTTTACGATAGACTGTAAACTCCCGCGCAAAGCCATCACTCAGAGAGTTTCGTTTAGGGATCTTGAGGTTATAAACACGATAGCTAGGATTGTGTAGTATGTATTTCTTGTGTTGAATTGTACTGTGATGACCTATGTACTGTGTTTTAAATTTGCAATACATGAATCTAGTTAACTCAATCCTGTTATTATTCTGCTACGGCAGGAGGGTTTCCTAGAGAGGGAGTATCCTGCCAGACGACTGAGATGCGAAGGAATTTCTGAAGCCTCGAGCGACCCACCACCTGAATAGAGGGTAAATCATGCCTCCCCTGAGAGCTAGCTTGGGACATGTTTGGGGGCCCGCTCCTAACAATATTTTTAAATCATTCATTAAGTGGGAAGCTACGATATTTTTTATTTTCACTATTGATTAATGCAATTCATCACAAGCTTACTGCCAATTTCGGAAATTTCTCCAAATTAATCCAAGTTCCCGGATAAAAATAATAATAAAGCATTGATTATGTGTTGGTTAGGACAAAAGGTATAATTGAATCTCACCCAGGCGTTTATCTTGTCAGCTGCGAAATTTCTTTGGGTGAAGTCAATATTTTCCACCTCGCTGTCGAAGACTTCCGCAACGTCCTTCAGAAAGGTGGGGGCCAGCTCGAATGCCATTCCCTCTTTGACGTACACTTTGTTTGCTACCATCATGGTGATTTCCCGGAGGCCATTCAGCATGTCCATCTCTTTCTTGTAGGCTTTTTCGGTCTGGAAAAAGCAAGTAAACAATTAATCCAGATGACAGAATGGTCAATACAACTGTGATAACAATCAATCTATGTTTAAAAGCTGTCTAGGTTAATAAATAAACAGAACAGATGAAAGAGTAGTCAAAATGAGGTCCACAGTAATAAAACTGGGAAAGTAATCGATGTAATTCATGAATGGTCGTAATTTGAACAATCAGTTTATATGAGCTAGAACAAGTAATCAAATGATTTAGGTAATGGCAAGAAGAAATCTGGTGATGAAGTCGAGGAACGAGAAAGTATTCACTCGATGTTTGAAGGCTAAGCTAGTCCATGAAGGAAAAATAATAAAATTGTTTGATTAACGGATTCAGGATAAGGTGTTGAGGTATCCTCGAGTTTTGAAGATATCGTTTAATTTGCAGCAGTTTATCAACATCTTTTTTTCTCATTTTCGCCAGTTTATTATATTATTTCATTTTGGGCGAGGTTCTTGAATAGTGCAATCAGATATTCTCACAAATTCAGTGTCGGATAGGTAGAGGCCTTTGTTCAGCTCCTTAAGGGTATTTCCTTTGGCGCCTAGAGACAACATGGATAGCACCATATGTGCCGACATCGGGGACGTTATGACGTTTTTGCCGGCATGGTCTTCAAGCACGGAGATCGCCTGCAATACAGAACAACCAATATATATAATATGTACCTATATAACCACGTATTTTAATTTCTAGATACAAATATGAAAGAAATGATAGCGCTTGTAACATTTGTTTTCATTTTTCATTTCTGTTTCGTTGATATTGTGCACATTATTTATTCATGTAATTTGTAGAGGTCCCATTGGCGCATAAATAAAAAAAAAAAAACAATTGTTTCAAAAATTTCAGAAATTTCAGAATGAAATTCAGAAATGTTAACTATTGTGAGATATTTAATAGTTGGCATTCCAGAATAGTTCACTTCACGAGATATTCATCGACATTCCGAAGAATAATGTCGGATTTGCTGAAAATTTAAAAATTGTTTGTTGGCTTATTTTGTTGATTTAATAGTCAGTATTTTCGGAATTTTGAATGAAATGCAAAATATTTTTAAAAAAAAAAAATTTATCTCAAAAGCAGTAAAAATGCAGAAACGAAACTTAAAACTACTGCAAAACTACAAAATCGCATATCCCATATTGTTCTTCGGAACCGTCGATATCATAGTTAGCTTTCCAGAATAGTTCATCACCATGAGATATTTCATAGTTGGTGTTCCAGAAAGCTATCACCAATGCATATGTCTGGCCTTGTTATGGAATTACCTTAGTGAAATCCACAGAGAAGTGGTCAATGCTTTGGCTCAGGGTTTCAATGGGGGGGTGAGGGTTGCTGCTCGCAATGCTCACAAAGGATACAAGGAAGATTACTGGAACAAAACAAACATACCTACTTAATTTCTATGTTACTTTCAGGCAACCGCAACTTAATTTGGATACAATATCAAAGAATAAAATATTACAATTCCACCTCAAGGGACATATAGCAAACCACAAAGTGCTATAGGAAAAGTGAAGCAGATAACGAAACATCTACAAAATAATGGTGTCATTGATCGATGGAACGAAAACCCAGATATCCGGGTAGTTGAATTGCGTGTTGTGGAACCAGGAGATATTGCTAGACAATGACATGAAAGGGAGATAGCCCAAAAAGCCTAAGCTTGAGTGCTTTCGAAAGCTATGCAGACCTTCTCCTCAATATAATTTAAATATATCGATCGTCTAGTGATTAATCGGACATCTCTGAAAAATCTAAATTTGAGTTGAGTATGCAGTTACAATGAAACCCTGTGTAAGATGTTCCCTCTTGATGTTTTCTCGCTTAAGTAGTTTGGTATATTTTCTTTGAGGAAATTGGTCGGCATTTAAAAGAAAAAAAATTATCATAAGTTTGAAAATTATCCGTGTTAAGAAATTTTAAATTTTAAATTTCAAAACAATAAATTCTTCCGGAAGTATTGAAAAATGGTAAATTTTAGAATGAAGGAAAATTGGAGAATGAGCTGGGAAATTTTTATAAACTCTTTTAGACATTTATCTTTCCGATTTTGTTTCTTAAAGTTCGGAAACTTTACATGCATAATTTTTTTTTTGAAAAAATTTCTTTCGGGTGCATAGAGAATTTTTTTAAGGACATCTGAATATGTGATGTTTGAGAATTTTCCATTTAAGGAATTTTCTGAAAAAATTCCTGCGGGAAAATTGGAAAACAGGAAATTTTCAGCTCAAACAATTGGTCGGAATGTGGGAAGAAAATTTTTTTGTAAGAACATGTTGACATTTATATTTTGGTATTAACTTCTTATGTTGGGAAACCTTTGATTCGGGAAAATTTTATTTTTCAGAAAAAAATTCTTCTCGAAAAATCAGAAAATTTACCAGAAATAGGTTGGGATTTTTTCAAAAGAATTTTTAACTTTTGAATCTATGTGAAGTTGGAAATTGTTATTTTATATTATATTTCATTTTGTGCTCGGAAAATTGGTGGGAAAATGAGTTGGTAAATTATTTTTAAAATTTATGATAATTAATTAATTTAATTTAATTTTTTATCTTATTGATTTTGTCTCGCGATGTTTGTAAATTTTTCAAATTTTTATCATTTCCAAAATTTCTTCGGGAAAATTGTAAATTGGTAAAAAAACGTTCAGAAAATGGATCGGAAAATTACGTTAAAGTTTTTGAAACTGAAAAATTCAAAATATTGTTATTTTTTTTACAATTTCTCATCCGATATTTGAAACTTAAACGGTTTATTTTTTAAAATAACAGACAGGGCCACATTCGTTTACAACAATCGAAAATATACAGTCTTCAGATAATAATACTTTGTAAAAAGAAGAAAAAGGAGAAGAGAAAGGATAAAATAAAATACTAAATTAAAACATACGGGTAACTGTTGTCTGTTTTGATTTGTTTTAGTTTTGGTTGTCTTTCATGTTTCTATTTTTTTTTATAATAAGTAGTAAAATTTACTATTGAGTAGTTGTGCTAACGGTAATATAAATATGAGTTTAGGTTTATACTATACTAATTAAAAATGTGATTGTTAAGAGTGTGTTGTAAAAATAGTTTTTATTTAAGTCTAAAGTAGTTAGAGGTAATATATATAGTTTTCATACCAGAAACAATGTTGCTGAAGATTGCCATTTTGCCTGCCTGCTGGAACAATACTTGGTAGACTATGTTGTTCCGTTGTTTCAGTGGATTTTATATACCCCAGCAGCACTTGAAATGTCAAAATGTAGGCCGGAGAATTTCAAACATTTTGAAATTTATTATAAAACCTGTTACTTATTAATTATTATTTAATATTGATTTTGTCATCTTTTTTATTTTTAATGTAAATACCGCACAAGATCCCAATTGCTCCCAAACGCCTGGAGAAACTGAGACTATGGCATCCCCAATTGGGGTATGTTGTGAGCCTGAAGGTAAGTGGAGAGGGGATGGAGATGGCGAACAGGAAGGTGGGGAAGTATCTGGCTATTCAGATCTAATCACCAAACACATCTAAAGCCATTTCAAGCAATATATCAATTCTGACTGGTGCTCTTACTCCAAGGCAATACTGAAAGAATCGTCCACTCTGGAATAAGACGCAAATATTAGTTATATTAATTTATGAAATTTTTAATGATTAAATTAAAATAACACAAAATCAATTAAGTAAAATTTACTTGTGAATGCTGGGATTTGAACCCGCGACCTCTGGATCGCTAGTCGAGAGCCTTACCCCTCAACCACGGAGACTTTTAAGATGGTGGATATTTCTGTCCCGGTTACAAGGAACCGGTTCCTTTGCTCATTGGATTAATTGTCCATACAATTTTTCTGAGGAATCGGCTATTTGAATCTTTGAAGAACCGGTTACTTTACGGTTACCTTATTGCAACGTGGTTGCAAGGAAATATCTCCCTTTCTAGTTCATCTTTTCAATAAGTCCTTCAGCATGGATGATTTCCCAAAACCCCTTAAATCAGCTGTCGTAACACCACCAAGTTATTTTTAATAATTTATTCAAATAACTTTCCTATGCAGACAATTTTAGAGATGGGTCTATATTTTTTATCGCTCTTACAAATTTTATTAAAGATGGGATTTAAAAAAGCCGTTTTCCTTACCAACCTCATTTCCTCCCCCCCCCCCCCCCCCCCCCCCCTTAATTATTATATTATTTAAAATGAACCGCCTCTGAACAGGGTTTATCCAGTGAGGCGGATAAAGAAGCAATGTAAGCAATCTAAGTTATATGTTTTTTTTAATAATAGAATGTAAATAAGCAATAGAACTTATAAAAAACCAAAGCGTCAGAGTTGCCCGTATTGAAATTGAAAAAATTTATTCTAATAAATCGGCTAGTCGAAAGTATGAACAGATTCTAGAAATTTGGCGAAAAGCAAGAGTAAGGGCGTACATTATAATTTATCACACAATAACAACTTTAAAAAATAACAACTTTTTCTCCTTACTGTGATGTTAGTAGGAGATTTTCAAATATTTTCAGGTTATTCGTGACCTGGAAATGTTTGTATTTTTTAAAATATATATTCAAATCACCCGTATGAGTCGAAAATTTTGCAAAAAATTAATTTATTTAATTTAATGTTATGACTGGAAAAAAACTAATTAGTCAACGGATTAACGATGCGCGATTATTGCGTTTTCAAGTAATTAAACACTATAGTAATTAAATGCAAGAGTTTTTATGATTGGCAATCATTTTCAAAATTAGTATTTTGTTGATAATATTGCATACTGGAAACTACAATTTCACGAACAACTAATTATTGGAGCGATAGTATGTACGTAGGGGAAACTGGGTGTCTTTGCTGCATTTTCGTTACATTGTTTAATTTTTTTCCAGATTTTATTAGTCATGAAGTAGAAATTAGTTAGATTTACTGATTTTAACTCTACTTCTTCCAAGAGGGCTTTACCAGCGGCCGAAAATTCAAATTTCATCAAAAAAACGATCTATCGATCTGACATTTTTTAGAAAGAGATAGAAATGCCATACTCGTTCCGCCGTAAGCCGCGTATATCGAGCAATTAATTAGTTATTTGTAACTTGTATATCGAAGTGCGTAAACATAAATAGATACAAGTGAAATGCGTAAAAATAGTAGGGACCAAATAGGTACTTACGTAGTATACATATAAATATCTTTTTATTTTCAAATATTTTCATTCGGTTGTTGTCTTTTAATTGGATTTTTTATTTTTATTTATTTTTTTTATTTAATATAGATATATAGTACAGTGGTTTTATATAAATTACATATCGGTACACAAATTATTTAAAATTGCAATCTCACCAAAGAAGAAACTAGTTCTTGTGCTTGATGAGCGAATTACACTAATTATAACAGAAATAGAATAACATTATGCAATAGGTAAGTATATAATGGGAACAATTGAAACTACTGGATTATCTATAAGTGTAGGTGTACATACATGGAATACGGTTACATACTAAAATATTATGCACTTAAAGTGAAATTCGAAAAATCTAAATAAAATAGAGATGAATATAGATTGATAATACATAGAAAGAAAGAGAAAAACAGGTAATTATTAAGTTAATTATTCCCGATGAAGTGAAGCTTCAGTTTGAGTTTCAGTTTATTGTTGTCTTTGGTTTTTTTTTATTTCAATCGGAAGGTTGTTGAAAAACTTTATTCCTTAATAGGTATAATTGTTTTGCATTAGTTTGGTATTAAATTTTGGTATTTTGAAGTTGTCTTCATATCTTTTTGATTGATGGGTTTCAAATTTTTTGATGATATTATCTTTGTAAATTTGGATAATTGCATTTTTCTTGAAGATTTAAAGAATATATATATACTTAAATTTGTTCTACGCACTTTTTTGTAAGCATTTCCTGGTTTGCAAAAATCGTCCACTCTATATATTTATTGTTATTAAGTTTATTTGCAGAACTCCATTTTAATTTATTTTATATATTTTTTATTTATTTTATAAACTTAATAATACTATTATTCAATGTATAAAAACAGTTTATTATAAACAAGTTCTGCTTCTTGAGCATAAGCAGAAGCAGAACTTGTTTATAATAAACTGTTTTTATACATTGAATAATATTATTATTAAATATATAAAATAAATTGACCACTCTGCCCATCCCGTTTAACCGACCGCAGAGACCATTTTGGCTAGAAGAGATTTCATACAAAAAACTCACGCAGAAATGCGGCGAAAACTAGAACTTCTAATTAAATCTCTCATCGACGAAGAAATTCGGCCTCAGTTATGTTTCCTGCTGACATGTTCGCCAGTTAAAAATAACAATCTTTCAAAGATGCAAATTCAGATTTTTTTCAATACGAAATGAAATTGTAAGGGATTTATTCTTTTTCACTCTAGCGACAGACCAATTTAAAACTTTTTTCTTTGATTGCTTAAGATTTTAAGGTAATCATTTTGAAAATTGTCCGCCCACATTTAAAAAAATTATACCTCTTAATTTTAATACGGAGACACATAAATGAAGAAAGTGCTATATATCCAATGAATTCACCGATACTTAAATAATCGTCTCATATTTTTTAAATTTATAAAAAAATATATTAAAAACTCGTAAACATTATAAACGGAAATATTCTCCCTGTTTTCTAGCTGTAAACTCGCTAGGAAGTTGAATTTTGCGTCCACATTAAATATTTTCTATAAAGTTTCGTTTAAATGGTCTAATTCATGATCACATATACAAATGTACATGAGAATTCTCTTGAGCGAGTCCAACATAAATTTTTACGTTATTGTAAAAATTGGAGGTCTTCACTCAGGAGAATTTCTTTGGGTAGACTGGTTTTTTATAAATGAAGCACTTTTTGGTTTTAACTTTAAGTTCTTGATTTTTTATTGTTATGATTTGAATATTTACAAACTGACGACAATAACTTTTCCCACCCAAAGGACAAGGTTTCAGTAGTATTTTAAATTCTTAGTGCAAGTTTTCGTAAAGAAGTAAGTTAATTTTACCGATGCAAGCCTTTTTATAAAGGTTTCGTACATCTATATTTACCTTGTTTATTGTGTGAGAAAGGGACAAAAATAAAATGATTCTATCGACATCTAACGAACAAATCAGACAACTCTTGGATCGCAATCCAACCTTTGATGGTAACTCAACTCCATAATTGGTTTGAGTCCTGGGTTTAAATCTAAACAGTTATATTAATTTTAAATTGGGAATATTCATCGAAAACATTAATTATCCCTCTGTGTTACAATTATTGGGACTCGATACATTAAAAGAAAGAAGAATTTGTTCAGACCTATTTTATTTATTTAAAATCGTTACCAACCTGTTGAACTCCCCTGAACTTCTTTCGCTAATAAGTTTCCATGTACCTAGTCGATCAGTTCGTTTCAAATTACCTTATCATTGCAACAATACAGGATCTAATGCTGAACTCAATTCCATAATGAATCGCCTGCATGTACTTGGAAATAAATATGTTTTGGATGAATCTATAAACATTGCTAGTCTAACCTCATACAAACACTACTTAATTAAAACTGTCTGTCAGCGCTTCTCAGTTTGACTATAATCAAATACAGATTAAAAGTATTAATTTCTTAATACATAATATCCGGGATGTATAATATGTTGTTTTGTATTTATAAGAACCTACTCTTTGTACTTTTTTATGTTGATACTACAATTTTTATTGTTCTCCTTTATGAATTTTATATTTATATTTTTCTTTTTCTTTATCTATGTATATTCTGTATTCATATGTAAAAAAATTGTAATTCTTTTGTAAAAGCCGCTATAATCGGCGTTAATAAATAAATAAAAATATATGTAAGAAAACTGAATTTTGATACGTTGTCAAATGTGTTTTAATTTTTGGTTTATAAAAAGTTTTGACCCTAATTTTCGTCGTGAAATGAATTGTATTTCATTACAATAAAATGGATTTTTGGTAAATATGCAATTATTCCACCTCACGGATAATACGGAACGTTCGTGTTGTCGAAGTTTGATGCACGGATAATACGAAATGTTCATTTTTTAACTAATAGACAATCAAATATGATATTTGTCGGAAGTACCAATCATATAAAATAAATTCTCTAAAATAAACTCGCATTTCATCATATTTTAAAAAATATCCCAGATTTTAAATGGTTTGTTTGGCAAAGCAGGGTTTGTCTAGCGGGTTTGTGTAATTATTCTAATACATTTCTTTCCACGTTCTACTGTTATAAATACAGGTACAAACTTGTCAATAATGCATTCACTTTTTTTTACGCAAAAATGTTTTTTCTATGATTGGCAGCATTGATTGCAGTCTATGAAATGTTAAAATAAAAACGACGAATAAACAATGGCGTTACCGCGGGAGTGAATTAATTTTAACTAAATTCAAATGTTAAATGCTCATTTTTTGCACGTTTTTTGGTCTCCCCCGACATAAATACTCAATTTTAGTAATAATAAAGCTAAATCTAACTATTTGAATAAAAAATATTCCGTATTAACGAGTAAGCGGTTTAATGCATAAATAATGGATTTTTTAACGTATTCACCAAAAATAACTTCAACACTTGTGCTAAGATACATTCATGATCTTTAATCCATAATACCAATTAACTCGATTATTGTTTTATATTGACAATAATCCATTCTCAAACACATCCTGCATTTTAAGTAATCACTGTGAGCTCATGGAATTTAAAACCGTTTAATACATTGAAAATTAAATTATTTTATACTGGTATACAAATACTTCAGAAAAATCCACTAAAACATGGTCAAAAATGACAATTTATATGCCAGCATTCTGACGGCGACCGCTTTATTTTTGTACCGAGATATTTTTGTTGAGTTTTTGAAACATGAAAAATCCTGTTAAAAAACCAAAGAGCAGTGACACCAATTGATTATCATTTTAAATAGCCTATTCAGATTTCTTAAAACGTCAAGGGCAGACCGCGGGAATGTTAAATAATATTTAAATTTTGTTTAAAGAACCTTCTTTCTCTTCGGGCCACATACATGTATTTGTAAAGTTACGCGGGCCGCAACACTATACTGGTATGACGAAAAAAAATCATCAACCCCCCCCCCCCAACATTTTTTCGATTTAATTTTGAAGACACTCCGCCATTAATGATAATAATATTTGGATAATTTGTAGAGCGCTGTTTTTGTGAAAAATTACCTAATAATGCGTATTTATATTATAAGAAAATAGTACTTTATACGAAATGCTTTTAAAATTAGTAGATACCTGACTAACCATTGACATTAACCAGTTTTTATGTATTATAATTGATGCGGTTGTTTCTAGAAATGGCACTTTTATTTATAAATTACTAGCTGGTACACGGCATGCGTTGCTATGCCGTTTAATAAGGAAATAGTTTCTCACTGCGTGTCCTTTACCATTCGTCTCTTTCCCCTTTCGCCTCTCCTTTCTCTCACGCGTCCCCTTTCCCGCTCGCGTTCCCACTCCGCCTTCTCCACCTTCCCTCTCCCCACTCCACTCCCCCCCTTCCCCGTCCCGCCACTCCCCCTCCCAAGTTCACCTCCCCCCTCCCAGATTCCCCTCCCCTTTCCCTGGTTTCACTCCAACCCTCCCGCACTCCATACATTCAGTCCCGGTACATTCAGTTTTCAAATAGCTCGCGTGCCACCTATTCAATTTTTTTTATACAAATTTCATAACGTCAGAGCTCACCAGTGGTTTTATACAAACCTTGTCCTGACAATAACGGACACAAAAAAAAGAATTATCCAACTTGGTGCAGTCGTTAGGAAGTGTTGCGCTTAGCAACACATTCAGAGATTCATATTTATATTATAGATTTGCGCGCGTACTTGTGTGTCAAATATTTGTTTTTTGGGATTAAATTTAGCGTGTGTAAATAGCAACACTCTTACACATCTGCCCTGATGATGGACACTGTAACGCTGTCCGAAACGTTGGCTAAAGACGGAGGTAGCGCAACACGGCATAACACCCCAAAAACAAATAACAAAAAAAAACCTTTTGGCCGTGAATATCTAAACAAGTATCTTACTCTTGTACCAGATCGTGTGGACCATAGTGACAATCCTTTTCGGGTGTCACTATCTGTGGCCTGTGCGTCAAAGTCCAAACGAATCTCAAGATTATAAATCGAATCGAATCGAATATTCGAAATGTAGAATGATAGTTTTTTTTTTAAATCAAGTTCCTGATGGTAAAGTGGTTAGGGCCGCACACAAAAGCTTGGCGGGCCGCACGCGGCCCGCGGGCCGCAGGTTGAGTATCGTTGTTTTAAAGGTACCACACGCAGTTCCGTCAGTGTGCCATGCGCTGTTATTGTGGTCAGGTGTCATTTGTGTTGACTTAAAGCAAAAATCTACTAAAGTTTAGTGTTTACGATAGTTTAGTATTCTGGGGTTAACATGTATGAAATAAAAGAGCTCATAAAAAGTATCTTGCTTGTTGAATCTGTTCCTGAAGCGGTAACAATTAAAAAAAAACATCTGCCTTTTGTCCATCCAAATCAAGAAAAATGACATGAAATGCAAAAGAATCGTGTGTAGGGCGCATAACAGGAACAAGTGTCCCAACTGTGAAGAATTTATATTTTATATTACATTATTACGTGATCTCTTATACGCAAATAATGTTTCTATTACTTCTAAAATAATAAAAGCTTTTGATTACCTTATTTATTCCCGTATTATTTCTATGCCGTATTTTTTACGAATATTTCGTAACAACGTCACTCGTAGGTTTAGTATCTAGGGTTAAAACCAGATTTTACGAGTTGAAGTAGGTATTTAAATTCCTCTATTCTTCACAAAAAAATAATGATATGAAGTCACCAAAGGTAGGATTTTTTTAAATTAATTTGGTTGGAAAGCAATACTAAGAAGGATGGGTTGTTTCAATAAAATTGAACATTTAATAATTTTTTAACGTTTAACGTTTTGTGTATGTAATTTCTATTCAAGTTCCGTGGTGATATTACAATATACGCCAGTTGCATCACAAAACTGAAATAATTACAGAGCTTGAACAGAATTCGAACAGAACTCTCACAGAATGCGAAAATTAATTTGAAAAATTTGAAGAATTGTAATTTTTTTTTTAAACGACTTGTGCTAAATATGTTTCATTTATGAGCGTGTAGGTAAGGTTTCGTTCTCTTTGGACATTATTAAATAATAATAAAAAATATTACGCGTGTACCTACTAGGTAGGTACTTACTTATGTAGGGAATTTTTTTCCTTTAAAATCAACATTAGGATTCGTATTATTTAATTAAAATATGTATACTCATACGTAGGTACCTTGCCAGATTTATTTTTTCTGTGTTTTTTGCTCAAAATGATTATTTGATAAAAATTCTGAATAATACATTTTTATAGCGCCATTTTTGTAAAAAATGACAACAAATGTACTAGCCGCGCTAGGCACCTACCCGCACACTACAAATTATGAAAGATTTTTTTCTGTAATTTTTTTACTGCAATAAAATTAAAATCGATAAGATTATTTTATGCTCAACAATAAAAAAAATCATAGCGCAGTTTTTGTGATAAATGACAACAAGTGCACTAGGTACCTACCCGCGCATTATGAAAGAATATAGACACTCAGTTATATAGAAATACGTTTTTTTAAATAATTGGTAGGCTGAAAATTTTTTTATTTTTTTTTGCAAAAATAAGTAAGTAAGTACCCGGATTGTTTGTATCAGAATACATTGGCTAGATATTACTGGGTAGATATTATAGGTAAATGTCAAGCGCGGTCCCTTCAAACATGCATGCCCCAAGTTCTAGTCAAACAAGCTTTTTATTAATTTTTCAAGTCGTAAACAGTTACTGCAATTTACTCGAGCGTGTCGAAATACACATTCTCGATTTTTTTAAATCGTATAACACACAGCGCTTAAACACACACATACCAGGGTGAGTTGGTCTGCACCTTTATTCGAGGACCTTCACAGGCCTTTAGACCCAGAATCCGAGGACTCACACGAATCCGAGGACGTCCTCGGATTCGAAATGCGAAAAACTGAATATGTACCTATAATCTATGCGTTCTGATTGGTCAACTGTCGAAATTTTGGGCCAATCGGAGAGAGTCCTCATTTTCGTGGTGAAAAATATCGTGTTTAATTTGGCTAGTGTTTCATTAGTACGGGTGTGTGACCACCAGGGCGGCGCCGCTAATGCTCGAAATCACACACAGACCCTAAACCGAGGACTCTCTCAAAGTCCTCGGTTTCGAAGGTGCAGGAATGTGAACACCAGGAGGCGCTGCAAGCTCGAGTGTCAAGAAATCTCTCCTACGCCCTAAACCGAGGACCCGTCGTTCGAAATTCCTACGTGCATGTGAATATAATAAGTATTGCACTATTAAGATTGTGCCGACAAGGAATTCAGTTTTTGACAGTTGAAACAAAATTCATTATTGCGTTTGGTTCGTATTGTGAACTATGTTCTGTAATACTGTTTAATTCGCTGTACGGTATTGTAATATTTAATAAGTAATTAGGACACCTGCTCAAGTATTTTATTAATCCGCGTCATATATTCTTCTTTCACTCCATTCTTCGTTAATCCGCTCTATGACCCTATTACCTACACCTCACAAAAACACGTCTGTCTGAATTAAGGACAAGGGAAGAATATCGCCACCTGGATGGGTGATGTTGTCAAGCGGGTTAACGAGGAGCTGTAGGAAGGATTTTATTAATGCGGATCTTGAAGAGTCGGAAAAAAATACTGAAAAAATTACCAAACGCAGAGTAACATTATCATCAAATAAAACATACAAAATCGTTAAAAAAATATGGTTTTTTAGGTAGTCTGACAAAAAAATTAAGACAACAAAGTCGTTTATAATAAAAATTATTGAACCAATATTCTTTCCTTCCAGGCATGATCTTATACAGGGTGTTAAGGGACGTACTTAACTTACTTTAACCAGCGATTCCTGACATTATTTGGAGTAAAAAATGTAAATGAAATTTTGGGGTCCGGTGACATTTTAGAAGTTTTTTTTTTTCCTACAAAAACATAAAAAAATGGTACTTGTTGAACAGTTGGAGGCGGGGTAAGGGGTTCATCGGACACCCGGCTGAGTGACCAGTGACGACATGTGGAAGAAATTTTTTGTTTGTTGGATTTTGAAGAAAAAAATTTTGAAAAAAAAAAAGTCGTCAAAAAAAGTCACCGGAGACCAAAATTTCATTTACATTTTTTACTCCAAATAATTTCAGGAATCACTGGTTAAAGTAAGTCAAGTACGTCCCTTAACACCCTGTATTTTATTTCTTGGCGTTCTTTTTTATGATGTTGTGCACATAAAATTTAATGTTTTTCCATGTTCTGTGTCTTAAATCTAGTTCATTGGTCAAACATTCTTCGCACGCTTTTTTGTTTGGTATTTTTTTTTCAATTAATGGAAGACAGCCATTTAGTCCAGTCAACGAATACTCCAAAGGGAGGTGTAGAGTGCGTGAGCAGGGACCTAAGCCATTCCTTCAGAAACTTGTTTAGGGTGTAAACATACTAAAAGTCCTGACGTCTAAGTGGTGAGCTGGGGGGGAGAGGGGGGAGGGGGGGGGGGGTAAGGTCCCAATTTTCGGGTTACCGCTTGTATCTCAAAAACGGTGCGTCGCAGAGGAATTTTTTTAAGAAATAAATAAAAGCTTATAAAATTCTCTACAACTTTTATAATTTATGTAATTTTCTAAATCTCTGCCGTTTTTGAGTTACACGCTTCACAAATGTGGATATTTTCGAAAACAATCATTTTACCTCACATTTTTCATCAAACATTACTTCATATCGTCTAAAATATTCATCACACATAGATATTTATTTTGAAAAAGTTCTAAAAAAATTAATTTCCTTTTAGAATACGTATGTATATATATATACATAAATCTCCAACCAGTAAATATTTACAGCAATTTAATTTTTTTTCGTAAAATATCCCCATTTTCATTGCTGGCGTCCCGCAGGGATCGGTTCTGTCTCCAACTCTGTTTTTGTTGCACATCAACGACCTTTTGTCATGTGCACCAATTCACTGTTACGCGGATGACAGTACAGTTCATGATAGCTTTTTGTTTGACAAGCCCCCAAAGGGCTCACAAACTCCAACAGCTCGTAAGGCTTTGAAGCAAAGAATGGACGGTTTCCTCGAGAGTGTTTTCTCTTGGGGTAAAAATAATCTCGTTGAATTTAATGTTTCAAAGACCCAATCTTGTCTGATTACGTCTAAAAGGGATCGCAATGAAAATCTAGTCTCTTTCAACGGAAGCAATCTTCCGAACAGGCCCTCCATTAACATGCTTGGTGTAACCCTAAGTGACCAGCTCAGGTATGGGGGCTCCATCGAAGCCAGAGTTAAGTTAGCCTCCCAAAAACTGGGCGTACTGTACAGGGCCCGCAGATACTTTAATAGTACACAACTGCTAACCCTGTACAAATCGCAAGTGCGCCCCACGGTTGAATTTGGCAGCCACCTCTGGTCTGGAGCTCCAAAATACCTGAAAAATACCCTCGACTCTGTGCAGAAACGGGCGGTCCGTTTGATAGATTCTCCCATCTTAACAGACGGATTGCAATCTTTAGAGCACAGGCGTCAGGTGGGAATGCTATCCTTGTTCTACCGGTATTACAATGGAAGATGCTCCGAGGAACTAGCATCATTGATCCCTTCGGCACCGGTGCATAGTCGGGAAACACGCCAAACGCGTGCCCAACATTTGCACACAGTTGACATTTGTCACATGAGAACGGGTCGTTTCTTCGACTCGTTCTTGTGTTCAACAGCTCGGCTGTGGAATGATTTGCCGGCCTCTGTGTTTCCTCCTTCCTACAACATGGGTCTCTTCAAGACCAATGTTCATTCCTTCCTCTCCTCAAAAAGACCATCCACACAGCATCCCAGATGACATAGGCCCTGAGGGAAATTATTTTCCTCAGGGCCTCCTGTGTGGAGTTAATGTAAAAAAAAAAAAAAAAAATTCAGAAAAAGCTGTTTTTATCTTACTACTGACACACCGACGCGTGACGACGATTATGCGATGCTCTGATCGCTTTTAGTCAGGCGTATGGTCAGCTGAAACCACATTGAAACCACATTGATGCGATCATTCAAAAGCCGAGGAGGCATATCAGGAGGCAGAGGTGTTTCGCATAATGTAGTCAACAAGTGGTTCGTTGGTATGAGCGCAACTCATGAGATCTGCACTTCCCTTGAAGAGTTTTGTGGAGTCTTCTTCACGTCAAGTGAACAGCACAAGGACCTCGGACAAGCCCGCCGAAGTAGAGATACAGCAGACATTTCCTAACTCAGTCAGTAGTTTGATGCACATCCTCCCTTCCCACAAACCAGTGAAATAATGTCAATTCCCAATGTCTCCCGTCAGCTCGTCGATAAAAATTCACGATGAAAAGGTTGCAGTTGATCCAACGTATCTGTTTCAGCGGATAAGCAAACGGTCAAGCAAACTGATAGGCAAACGATCAGATGAGGATTTGAAGAAATTTTTTGAGTATAAATTGGCCCAATTTCCCTTGGCACTGTTGAATGAAAGTGGGATGCGAAAGACAACTAAATCGGTCCTGTACAGCTTATTTGAAACTACCAAAAAACTGGTCTACTGTCTGTGATGTTAGTCTTTTCTCTAAACTCTTATATTTGTCTGTATTTTATTTACTCCTGGGCACTTGGCACCAGTCGTAAAGTTTCGTTTTTTCATACTTATTTAACTCTCCTTTCATTGGCAAGACAGTTGTAATATTCTCGCCTTTTCTCTTGGCTCTGATCGATATTTAAATTCTTAAGGCTTTGCATATGTGTGGTAGGGATGGAAAATTCCTCCCCTACGTCACACAAGCCTTTATAAAATTGGACCCTTATTTCCTCTGATAACTACAGAAAGCTACTTAAAGCTCCCTTGTACTACATACCTTTAGCGATATATGTACTTAACTAATAAATACGTTATTTACGACTTTGAACGTAAATATTTTCGTATTTAGGTTGTAATTAAACTCCATCAAACGTTGTGTAATTTTTTGATTTATGATATAGAACTTTAATTACTTTAAATTTTGTGGTAACCCTCTTGATTCTAAACAGAGTGTTGAATTTCAAACTGTATTGGTCTCTCTCTTGCAAATTTAACCTTAAGTAATTTCTCTAAATGAACTAACTTCCCTTTGACGTTTATTATGATTCCCTACATCCTAAGAATTCATGAATAAGCAATACTAATCGAAACTACACATGACTAATTGAACAGATAATTAAATATAACTCAAATGGTTAAATGTTAGTAAATTTGATTATGATTGTATCTCGTATCTGCTGGGCGCCCCTCCGTTTAGATTCAGCTGCTATAAGGTACATATAAAGATGGATTTAGTAGGTTAATGTAATTAGTTAATTGCATATTTGACGAACTCAGAATAACCCTTTTTCTGGCAAAATTTGGCTCCTGCCTCCATCAAGTAAGCAGGGTGATCAGAAGTCAACCCAAAATTCGCACAGTCTTTTGGCACGGTTCAATTGATTGATACCTAAGTTATCGCGTCCCAATTGACCTTCCTTTCGCCATCATGCACTGCCTTCAGGTCTTCCTCCAAGCCCAGATACCTCCAAATTCCTACTCCTCCAAAGTTTACTATTTACTTAGGGCGAACCGGTTTCGTCCTATATGCAATCATATACTCACGGGTTTGTGTGGAGTTACGGGTCGTGAATCCTCCCTCCACGTTCAAGAAATGAGACGAGAGTGACCCGACAGGCCTAAAGCACTAATTGTAAGTGAGTTCGTTTCATTCAATGAACAGTACATAAAAAGATATATATGTAAACATACGTTTTGGGAAGGTTTATAACTCGCAATACGAAACTACTTGCAACGCATCCCGAGCTCGGATCTCGCCCATCGGATTCTGCACAATCCTCAGATTGATACCGAATATATACGTAAGAATAGTGTGAAATATAAATATATACTAGTACAATAAGATCTTATCTGGCGATGTGTTCTGGAGATTCGCCATAACTCCAAGCTTTTGTTTGGTTTTGTTGACGGTTTTGTTTGAGAGATCCGCCATCTCTATGGTTTGATTAATGGTCCTTGTTACAGAAGCGAACACTGCCTTCTGTTGATTGAACTGTATTTTTTTTTTCTTTTCTTTCCCTCCCTTCCAATGTTCAACTTTTGATAAATTCTTGCTATCCCGTGATTCTCAATTGAATCATGTAAATCCTCATTACCCCTTATTAAGCTATCCCGTGATTTTTCAACTGCTTCATCTAAGCCTTCATTACCCCTTATTAAGCTATCCCGTGATTTTTCAACTGCTTCATCTAAGCCTTCATTACCCCTTATTAAGCTATCCCGTGATTTATCAAATGTTTCATCTAAGCCTTCAATACACCTTTTTGAACTATCCCGTGATTTATCAAATGCTTCATGTAAATCTTCAACACACCTTTTTGAACTGCTATAATAAATCTGTTAATTTTCAATTGCTTAGATCTGTAGATACCTCTTTACGTTCAAATTAAAAATAGTGTTTAATTTTTTTTTCTTTTGTTCCTAATAATTGCGCAATATAATAATTTTATCCCGTTCCTAGAAGTTAATACCTAAGTACGATATCCACTAATCAAGGTCATTTTTTTTTTTCTTTTTACTGTATTCGAACTAGTGCCCCAGTGACCGAATTATTTTGTAAACAATTTGAGCTTTGTAAACATTCTCTACGTCCTCGTGACCTAGATTCAAGCGTATGAGGTATGTTTACTTTAGACATTCCGGAGACGTGTGAGATGACTCTAAAATTTTCTTTGTTTGATAATGATGTACTTAGCGCAATTGTCTAGTCTGATACCCGATTACGTATACATATTTATTCATTTATATATACTTTGTCTCAATAAATAATTTATAATATTGATATGTATATACATAAATTTTATGATTGAAATAATTTCTAATATCATAACTTATTTCAAATGCTCTGGATTTTCTGAAATTATATTAATACATACATAACATTAAATATAAAATATTGATTTGTAAATTTATCACACATAACTACTTTTAATAGTTATTGATGAATTCAGAGGTAGGAATCGATACCCTTTTCCTCTTTTTATATAAGTGTTTTTCTTTTTGATTAAAATTTTTCTTGGGAACAATAAAATTACAAATATATGTGTTTATATACATACATATATAAATATATAAAATATACTTATTATATTTATAATATTTTAATATAGTTACATAACACATATTAAGAGAGTAATATCTTGGTCAAATAATTAATCCAAATACCAATGTTTGCTGCATTCCGCCTTCTCCTTGGAATCTGTAAAATTTTATAACGGAAAAGACTTACCCCTACCAAGGTTTTCTCCGACCGGGAAATACACGGTAACCTTGCTGCGATTTTCCTAAATTAATTTTTTATTTTCCTAAATTTAATTAAATCTTTTTGACTTCAATTTTTTTTTTTTTTTCATTTAATCTAATTAATTAAAATGATGCATGAACTCTATCGTTCTAAACTGTATTTTATCTCAAAACTCGTTGGTTAGATAACACTTTAAATGATAGTTACTTCACGATTAATTTAGAGGTGGTAAATTGTTGTTAAATTAAATTTTTATCCCTCCGAAATTTTATGTATTAATAAAATATTATTTTGTTTTATTATTATTATTTAAGATAATTAATTTAAATATTTATTATTTGTTAGAACACTTTCACTTAGATTGAACACACGTATTTAATTATAACTTCGTCACGCTAAATTATCACATCACTTCAGTTATTTATTGCACTAATATTGAACGCGAAATTTCTAAGTTTAAAACCACAATATTAAGTGATTATAAAATCCGAATTTTCCACTAAAACAAATTGTATTTATCACGAGCACTTTTATTTTTCACAAGTAATTAATGCGTTGGCTTTATTTTTATTTTTCACTGACTCTAACTGCAAAGTATTTTTTCCTGTAGATCACTGAATAGAATGTGAAATTTTTCTAAGTATCAAAATAATTATCACTTAGAATTTTTTAACTTTAAGTCACCCACCGTTTCGTCACGTTCCGCGAAGTTACAAACTTTTCGACCACGACCGTAGACTGTCCTCAACTGGCATTTGTCTAGACTTTTATACCCCTCTCAGGTCCAAAAGATCGTATCTGAATCTCCTATAATAAACCAATCTAATTACTATCAACTCGTAATTTCTTGAAACCTCTCCATTATTGTCGAATGCGGTCTCTTTGTACGTTTTGCGTTTGATACATTAAATTCTGTCTCGTACTCTCATACTTACAAGATCCGGATTTAGTAAGATCCATGTTTAATGGCCCAACTTCCTTTGTCCTGTTGTTCATACAAAATTAGCTTGAATTTAATAATTTTAAAGTTCTATTTTCATCTATTCCGTAACATGTCCGTGCGTACGGCATCTACCATATGTTCCAAATCTGTCCCCAAATTCGCCTATCAGAGATATCTTCATGTCGAAGCCTTTCTCGCAAATTGTTCATTTTTATTTTATTATTTTTCCTCGAGTTTTTCTGTATTCTATATGAACCTTTCCATTTAAAACCGAATTTTCTCTATTTACGTCGTATATTTGAATTTTCCATTTTTTTCTCGAATTTTCTTTTATTCACGACACTCTTTCCATGAATTTCCTTATTTATTCTTACGCTATTGTTCATATCTCTATAGATTTTTATATTTCAAGCCGTATTTATTTTATTCACTGTTAATCTAAGATTTCCTTTGTTTTTCTCTGTCGTATCTCCTTTCCCCTCACTTCCCCGTACTTCCCTGATATAACCATATCGTTTTTTGATGTTTGCTGCCTCTTGGAAAATTTCATTTTCTATTTGTTATTAATAAATATATCATTTTTTAACATCTTTATAGGAGATACCCCCACTTCGGCCCTTAAATTCCTGTCATTTTTATTGCTTCATAGAGAACGCCTTCCAAATTTTGTCCCGTTCTTACGCAAAATCCCATAAACCATATGTCTTGACAGTTGTATACATTAATCCCTGTACCCACCTGGCAATAAATCCTTTTTTATTTCAGTGTCGTTAACTTTTATGAGAATTCTTTAATATAAATATCTCATAAGACCCATGATAATTTTTATTACCTTTTTAACGGCTAATCGTTCTTATCTAAACAATTTCCATGTTCGAATATTCCTTGTTTATCACAACAAAATACATCTGAAATCGGCAACCATTGTAATGCCTCATTTTTTATCTGCAATCGCGTACTATGTTACTCTATAACCTCCATTTTAATTACGTAAAATGACTCCTTTTCCTGAGTTTTTCTATCGCAATGTTTTCAGCATTTTCCACTCCCCTCCGTACTGCACTCTATCTTCTTCTCTAACACTTGTTACTGCTCTAGACATCTGAAATGTACCCTCGCCTATCCTTTAAAACTCTCATTTTTTTTTGACGTTTCCTCCCTAAATCTTTCATCGTAATATCCTAGCTCCGTCTAGAATTGATAACAATAATTTTCCATTGTTTTTTCAACATTTCCATTTCCTTTAGCACGTTTTCCCTCGAATCGATCATCTCCGGTCGTCACAAACAATCGTATTATAGATGGAAATCTCCCTAACATCTTACAATACGTTTTCGTCACTTGCTTTGCAATCTTTCACTTAAACTTTTGCATCGTGTTTACGTGTATCTTTTTTTCCGCACCTGATATGTTTTAATGCGTTCGAGAACTAGGGTTTCTGATCCCTGGAACGTACCGGTTAATGATAACATTTCTTGGGGTCATCGTTCTTTTGTCCCTGAACAGATTATTTCTTCCCATGGAGTTTATTCACCTCTCGGTTTGGTGGGAACGTCAAACTCATTAATCACATTACTAATTGCCAAGTCCAAAGGTCATTCCTTTGTTCTAAAAATGGGTTCGGCCCTCTTCTTGTTGATAGGCTAACTCGGTTTTTAATCGTTTTTGCTGTAATTCAATTGGCTGTCAATATATCACGGCCCAAAGTATATGGGGAGTCCCTGTCTTTGATTATTTGTTGATACCATCTGTGATTTTTTTATCAATACTCGTCTCACCTTGTCTAATTATAGATCCCTACCGTAAATATGAATTCACTTTACTCTAATCCGATAGATGTCGTAGACGTGTCCGTTTTATAAGTAATTGATATTTTCTTTTTAAATTAAAGTGGGAAGCTACGATATTTCCTAATTTTCACTGTTGATCAATGCAATTCATCACAGTTCCCTCCTCTGAACTCAATTTGCTGTGGCTAACGTTGTATTTTATTTTAATGTCCTATTCTTTTTTTTTTTTTTTTTTTTTTTTTTTTTTTTTTTTTTTTTCGTTAGACACCGAAATTGTGTTCAAATTTAGACTAGCTATCTTCCCCTCCTCATTTGGTTATCCCCTATCTCTACTCCGTGTCATATTACTTCCTATCTCCCCCTCCTCATTTTGTTATCCCCTATCTTTTTCCGTATCCTATTACTTCCTATCTCCCCCTCCTCATTCTGTTATCCCCTATCTCTTTTCCGTATCCTATTACTTCCTATCTCCCCCTCCTCATTCTGTTATCCCCTATCTCTTTTCCGTATCCTATTACTTCCTATCTCCCCCTCCTCATTCTGTTATCCCCTATCTCTTTTCCGTATCCTATTATTTCCTATCTCCCCCTCCTCATTCTGTTATCCCCTATCTCTTTTCCGTATCCTATTATTTCCTATCTCCCCCTCCTCATTCTGTTCGGATTGTTAACAATCTTGAATTTGAATCTCATTGTATTCTTTATTTTCTTTTCGCGTAGATTTTACTTTATGAAATTTTCTTTAATTTTGATAGATTCAAAATTAATTTCTTTTTGCTGGAACACGCCCCTCGACTCGCGTGTTTTGGTGGTCCCCAACCAAATTGGACTAAGACCTCCCTTACAATGATTTAAGTAAAGATTGTTTACAATCTCGCGGCCTTTCGAACAACTGAAAAGCGGGTGGTCTCTTGGTGTGCAATTAATTGTTTTTTGTTTTGTAAGTATGAATATTTTTTGTGAAATGTGTGTTTTCGCACGACCTCACCCAATCCGACAATCAGTGGTATACATGTTTCATATAAATTTTCCAGCATTTTTTTTTTTCTTTATTTATTTAAACTTTATTTTATAATTCTTAATTTCTAATTGTAATTTCTTAATTCATCCAAAGTTGTTCTAGCCTAAGTGTTGTCCACTCTAATATTTAAATTTTTATAAATGTTCTTTATTATCCTCAAATTGGTTCAGCGTTCCTTTTTTCCTTTTTTTTTTTTTCGAAATCTAAAATATTTATACCTTAATTCAAATGTTACCTTTTTATCTCTATACTTAATGTCTACCCTATATCTATAGATAAACTTTCTTATTTCAATATTTCAAAAAAAAAATCCCTAAGCATTGTTTATTTTTTTTTCAAAATGTCCCTTTTGTGTGCCATATAATATCTCTAATTCTCTCCTTCGAGTGTTCTTACTTATCTAACCTTTTTTTTTTTTTTCTTTTCTCTCACTAACACATAAAAAAAAAGTAAAATTTTTTTTTCAACTACAAAATCAAAATTAACGAATTTATTTGCCTTACTCTATTTCAATAATTGAATATGATTGTCGCTTATTAAGAACTTGTCCACTCACCCTCAAAGACTTAACGACGATCCGCCCCTCGCAAGCAATCTGATAATCTAATATTTTAGTAATTTTCTTTCTTCCCCCTCCCCAATTATAATGTACCCTAACATAATTTTATTTGTATTTCTCAATCGTTTATTTATTTATTAACATTTACAAATATTTGTAAACTTCGCACTCTATCCGTTGATTTCCACTAACTGTAAACCTGATTTTTGTTTCTTATTACTTGTGTAATATCTAGCTAAATGTAAAGCGCTATAATCTCCTTTTATCTCCCGAGTTGGCTGCGACCATTAGCTCCTTCCCGGCTGTAGTTATTGTAGAATTTTCTTTTGGTGAACTGTTAACTTCGGTGCACTTGCTGCAACTAGCGTTTTCGCCCACACTTTCAATTGCGTGTATCCTCCTTTTTATGGCGCGGTAACGGTCACGGTATTTGTCCTTCTTGCTGGATTCCTCCCCACTCCTCTTCTTCATGTTCCGTTCTTCTGGTGTACATACCATTGTATCTAGTTTTCGTAGAAACTCAGCGGCGACAATCTCATCTCCTGATTGCCCCGAAAACCATAGCGATTGAATTTCCTTCGGATAATGTCTCATAATTTCGTCAACTATGCCCAACGGTGTGTCAGTAATCTTTAAAGCCTTCGCTAGCTCCCAATAGTTTGCGAAATGAGTGAGCATGGATATATTTTTCTTGGCATCATATACCCCTTCTGCAAGACGACGGCGAACTTCATTTTTCTTTATGTCTCCCCAATAGGTAGCTAAAATATCTCGTTCGAAATCTAACATAGTCTCCCATCGTTTATTGTACAATTTTGCCCACGATTTAGCTTCCCCTTTCAAATTTTCCCGTACGACGACTAATGGATCCGTTCGTTTCACTTTTCTAGTGTATTCTTTTAAATCTTCCAGGAAACTAATGGGATTTTGATTTCCACCGGAGAATGATGGTCGTTCCTGCTGTGGTAACATTTCCACTACTTGGAGAACGCTTTTCGGCGCACTATCCTCTCCTATCACCGCCACTGTTGCTGGGCTTTCCAATTGTTTCTCGAGTTCTTGCATCTTATTGACGAGCGGTGCCAAAGCTGCCTGAATTATTGTAGTTATATCTCCTATGTTTATTGTTGAAGTCTCGGTTGTGACATTTTCCCCGATTGCTGTCACTAAAGCCTGGGCTCGCCTACTTGTCCCACGTTTCCCAACCATTTTCTTTATTTTCCGAGTGTCGCCTGGTTAATGTTTATATTTTTATCTTATTAAGCGACGACCTTATAATCTCTATTTTAATTTCCTAAATTACCTCATGTAAATTATGTTGCCTTCCTTATTCTATTTATTTACTTATTTTTTTTTTTCAATTTTCTCGTTTTTCTATATTTTTTATTTTATTTTTTTTTTTTATTTTTTTTTTTGGAACCTGTCCCCCTATAAAACACAATATTTTTAATTATTTATATTTGTTTGCATGATGATTGTAACCCAAATTAGATCAACTCTACCATCACTCTTCATTTCAATTAAATGTAGGTAATTGCAAAAAAACGGAATGAATATTGTTACTCCAATGTTAATGAATATCCCGTGATTTTCGTTCAACCAATAATTACTCATTGTTTAGAATGCCAACCATTCCTTCAAGTTCCGCAATACCTACGATATTTTCGCAAAATCTGTTTAGAGTTCGCAATACCTATCTTGATGTTATTTCGTCAAATCCCCTCCTTTTTTTGGTCCGAATGATCAAATGTTCCCTTAAATAGGTATATACCTATAAAACATTCGTCTGTGATATTAAAGCTCTCAACTCGACACTATCCCCAATCAAATATTTTATGTTATTTTTATTTTATGTTCCTTATCTTTTATGTTATGACTTTTTATGTGATAATCCTCACATACAAACCCACAACATTAACTATAAACAAAGGGTCACTTTATGTAGGTAAGTTCCCCCGTTTTTATCTGTAAAGTCTGTTTATTTTTTCCGTAACCGAGTGTTGATATCATTTTCGAGTTTGTTTATTCTACAATCTCTTAAAGCGATGCGCGTTACCCCCGATGTCGCCTACTTCAAAATTTTTCGATGCTTTGTTATCACTTTCGATGCTTACAAACACCGCGGCATCTCGTATCAGATTGTTTACATTACGATCATTAACATTCTGGATTCAGGAATGTCAATACCATCATTCCGTCAATTTATGGCCTGCCTTGAATAAACTGTTTACGCTTGTATCTGACCTACATTCTTTGTTACGATATTTATAATCTCATAAGCAATCAACAAATTCATGGTCACTTGATTTAAACTTTATCGACACTTTTATAAATTATTTTAAAACATGTAGAGTTTATTCGTTAACACCTTTTTTTTTTTTTTTTTTTTTTTTTTATATTTAAATGTATTGTTTATTTATTTATTTATATATTTTTTCCGTGTTTATTTAACGGCGCACTGTTCTGATTTTTATTTTATTTTTATTATCACTTCATTTAACATAACGTCCTACTTATTATTATTATTATTTTTTTTTCCACTTTTTGCAATAGATTGACCAATAAAAGTTTTTTTTTTTTTTTTTTCTAAAACAACTTGTAAAACTCTGATCTCCTGTCACGGCTGTGCAGTTGTGATGTTAGTCTTTTCTCTAAACTCTTATATTTGTCTGTATTTTATTTACTCCTGGGCACTTGGCACCAGTCGTAAAGTTTCGTTTTTTCATACTTATTTAACTCTCCTTTCATTGGCAAGACAGTTGTAATATTCTCGCCTTTTCTCTTGGCTCTGATCGATATTTAAATTCTTAAGGCTTTGCATATGTGTGGTAGGGATGGAAAATTCCTCCCCTACGTCACACAAGCCTTTATAAAATTGGACCCTTATTTCCTCTGATAACTACAGAAAGCTACTTAAAGCTCCCTTGTACTACATACCTTTAGCGATATATGTACTTAACTAATAAATACGTTATTTACGACTTTGAACGTAAATATTTTCGTATTTAGGTTGTAATTAAACTCCATCAAACGTTGTGTAATTTTTTGATTTATGATATAGAACTTTAATTACTTTAAATTTTGTGGTAACCCTCTTGATTCTAAACAGAGTGTTGAATTTCAAACTGTATTGGTCTCTCTCTTGCAAATTTAACCTTAAGTAATTTCTCTAAATGAACTAACTTCCCTTTGACGTTTATTATGATTCCCTACATCCTAATGAATTCATGAATAAGCAATACTAATCGAAACTACACATGACTAATTGAACAGATAATTAAATATAACTCAAATGGTTAAATGTTAGTAAATTTGATTATGATTGTATCTCGTATCTGCTGGGCGCCCCTCCGTTTAGATTCAGCTGCTATAAGGTACATATAAAGATGGATTTAGTAGGTTAATGTAATTAGTTAATTGCATATTTGACGAACTCAGAATAACCCTTTTTCTGGCAAAATTTGGCTCCTGCCTCCATCAAGTAAGCAGGGTGATCAGAAGTCAACCCAAAATTCGCACAGTCTTTTGGCACGGTTCAATTGATTGATACCTAAGTTATCGCGTCCCAATTGACCTTCCTTTCGCCATCATGCACTGCCTTCAGGTCTTCCTCCAAGCCCAGATACCTCCAAATTCCTACTCCTCCAAAGTTTACTATTTACTTAGGGCGAACCGGTTTCGTCCTATATGCAATCATATACTCACGGGTTTGTGTGGAGTTACGGGTCGTGAATCCTCCCTCCACGTTCAAGAAATGAGACGAGAGTGACCCGACAGGCCTAAAGCACTAATTGTAAGTGAGTTCGTTTCATTCAATGAACAGTACATAAAAAGATATATATGTAAACATACGTTTTGGGAAGGTTTATAACTCGCAATACGAAACTACTTGCAACGCATCCCGAGCTCGGATCTCGCCCATCGGATTCTGCACAATCCTCAGATTGATACCGAATATATACGTAAGAATAGTGTGAAATATAAATATATACTAGTACAATAAGATCTTATCTGGCGATGTGTTCTGGAGATTCGCCATAACTCCAAGCTTTTGTTTGGTTTTGTTGACGGTTTTGTTTGAGAGATCCGCCATCTCTATGGTTTGATTAATGGTCCTTGTTACAGAAGCGAACACTGCCTTCTGTTGATTGAACTGTATTTTTTTTTTCTTTTCTTTCCCTCCCTTCCAATGTTCAACTTTTGATAAATTCTTGCTATCCCGTGATTCTCAATTGAATCATGTAAATCCTCATTACCCCTTATTAAGCTATCCCGTGATTTTTCAACTGCTTCATCTAAGCCTTCATTACCCCTTATTAAGCTATCCCGTGATTTTTCAACTGCTTCATCTAAGCCTTCATTACCCCTTATTAAGCTATCCCGTGATTTATCAAATGTTTCATCTAAGCCTTCAATACACCTTTTTGAACTATCCCGTGATTTATCAAATGCTTCATGTAAATCTTCAACACACCTTTTTGAACTGCTATAATAAATCTGTTAATTTTCAATTGCTTAGATCTGTAGATACCTCTTTACGTTCAAATTAAAAATAGTGTTTAATTTTTTTTTCTTTTGTTCCTAATAATTGCGCAATATAATAATTTTATCCCGTTCCTAGAAGTTAATACCTAAGTACGATATCCACTAATCAAGGTCATTTTTTTTTTTCTTTTTACTGTATTCGAACTAGTGCCCCAGTGACCGAATTATTTTGTAAACAATTTGAGCTTTGTAAACATTCTCTACGTCCTCGTGACCTAGATTCAAGCGTATGAGGTATGTTTACTTTAGACATTCCGGAGACGTGTGAGATGACTCTAAAATTTTCTTTGTTTGATAATGATGTACTTAGCGCAATTGTCTAGTCTGATACCCGATTACGTATACATATTTATTCATTTATATATACTTTGTCTCAATAAATAATTTATAATATTGATATGTATATACATAAATTTTATGATTGAAATAATTTCTAATATCATAACTTATTTCAAATGCTCTGGATTTTCTGAAATTATATTAATACATACATAACATTAAATATAAAATATTGATTTGTAAATTTATCACACATAACTACTTTTAATAGTTATTGATGAATTCAGAGGTAGGAATCGATACCCTTTTCCTCTTTTTATATAAGTGTTTTTCTTTTTGATTAAAATTTTTCTTGGGAACAATAAAATTACAAATATATGTGTTTATATACATACATATATAAATATATAAAATATACTTATTATATTTATAATATTTTAATATAGTTACATAACACATATTAAGAGAGTAATATCTTGGTCAAATAATTAATCCAAATACCAATGTTTGCTGCATTCCGCCTTCTCCTTGGAATCTGTAAAATTTTATAACGGAAAAGACTTACCCCTACCAAGGTTTTCTCCGACCGGGAAATACACGGTAACCTTGCTGCGATTTTCCTAAATTAATTTTTTATTTTCCTAAATTTAATTAAATCTTTTTGACTTCAATTTTTTTTTTTTTTTCATTTAATCTAATTAATTAAAATGATGCATGAACTCTATCGTTCTAAACTGTATTTTATCTCAAAACTCGTTGGTTAGATAACACTTTAAATGATAGTTACTTCACGATTAATTTAGAGGTGGTAAATTGTTGTTAAATTAAATTTTTATCCCTCCGAAATTTTATGTATTAATAAAATATTATTTTGTTTTATTATTATTATTTAAGATAATTAATTTAAATATTTATTATTTGTTAGAACACTTTCACTTAGATTGAACACACGTATTTAATTATAACTTCGTCACGCTAAATTATCACATCACTTCAGTTATTTATTGCACTAATATTGAACGCGAAATTTCTAAGTTTAAAACCACAATATTAAGTGATTATAAAATCCGAATTTTCCACTAAAACAAATTGTATTTATCACGAGCACTTTTATTTTTCACAAGTAATTAATGCGTTGGCTTTATTTTTATTTTTCACTGACTCTAACTGCAAAGTATTTTTTCCTGTAGATCACTGAATAGAATGTGAAATTTTTCTAAGTATCAAAATAATTATCACTTAGAATTTTTTAACTTTAAGTCACCCACCGTTTCGTCACATTCCGCGAAGTTACAAACTTTTCGACCACGACCGTAGACTGTCCTCAACTGGCATTTGTCTAGACTTTTATACCCCTCTCAGGTCCAAAAGATCGTATCTGAATCTCCTATAATAAACCAATCTAATTACTATCAACTCGTAATTTCTTGAAACCTCTCCATTATTGTCGAATGCGGTCTCTTTGTACGTTTTGCGTTTGATACATTAAATTCTGTCTCGTACTCTCATACTTACAAGATCCGGATTTAGTAAGATCCATGTTTAATGGCCCAACTTCCTTTGTCCTGTTGTTCATACAAAATTAGCTTGAATTTAATAATTTTAAAGTTCTATTTTCATCTATTCCGTAACATGTCCGTGCGTACGGCATCTACCATATGTTCCAAATCTGTCCCCAAATTCGCCTATCAGAGATATCTTCAAGTCGAAGCCTTTCTCGCAAATTGTTCATTTTTATTTTATTATTTTTCCTCGAGTTTTTCTGTATTCTATATGAACCTTTCCATTTAAAACCGAATTTTCTCTATTTACGTCGTATATTTGAATTTTCCATTTTTTTCTCGAATTTTCTTTTATTCACGACACTCTTTCCATGAATTTCCTTATTTATTCTTACGCTATTGTTCATATCTCTATAGATTTTTATATTTCAAGCCGTATTTATTTTATTCACTGTTAATCTAAGATTTCCTTTGTTTTTCTCTGTCGTATCTCCTTTCCCCTCACTTCCCCGTACTTCCCTGATATAACCATATCGTTTTTTGATGTTTGCTGCCTCTTGGAAAATTTCATTTTCTATTTGTTATTAATAAATATATCATTTTTTAACATCTTTATAGGAGATACCCCCACTTCGGCCCTTAAATTCCTGTCATTTTTATTGCTTCATAGAGAACGCCTTCCAAATTTTGTCCCGTTCTTACGCAAAATCCCATAAACCATATGTCTTGACAGTTGTATACATTAATCCCTGTACCCACCTGGCAATAAATCCTTTTTTATTTCAGTGTCGTTAACTTTTATGAGAATTCTTTAATATAAATATCTCATAAGACCCATGATAATTTTTATTACCTTTTTAACGGCTAATCGTTCTTATCTAAACAATTTCCATGTTCGAATATTCCTTGTTTATCACAACAAAATACATCTGAAATCGGCAACCATTGTAATGCCTCATTTTTTATCTGCAATCGCGTACTATGTTACTCTATAACCTCCATTTTAATTACGTAAAATGACTCCTTTTCCTGAGTTTTTCTATCGCAATGTTTTCAGCATTTTCCACTCCCCTCCGTACTGCACTCTATCTTCTTCTCTAACACTTGTTACTGCTCTAGACATCTGAAATGTACCCTCGCCTATCCTTTAAAACTCTCATTTTTTTTGACGTTTCCTCCCTAAATCTTTCATCGTAATATCCTAGCTCCGTCTAGAATTGATAACAATAATTTTCCATTGTTTTTTCAACATTTCCATTTCCTTTAGCACGTTTTCCCTCGAATCGATCATCTCCGGTCGTCACAAACAATCGTATTATAGATGGAAATCTCCCTAACATCTTACAATACGTTTTCGTCACTTGCTTTGCAATCTTTCACTTAAACTTTTGCATCGTGTTTACGTGTATCTTTTTTTCCGCACCTGATATGTTTTAATGCGTTCGAGAACTAGGGTTTCTGATCCCTGGAACGTACCGGTTAATGATAACATTTCTTGGGGTCATCGTTCTTTTGTCCCTGAACAGATTATTTCTTCCCATGGAGTTTATTCACCTCTCGGTTTGGTGGGAACGTCAAACTCATTAATCACATTACTAATTGCCAAGTCCAAAGGTCATTCCTTTGTTCTAAAAATGGGTTCGGCCCTCTTCTTGTTGATAGGCTAACTCGGTTTTTAATCGTTTTTGCTGTAATTCAATTGGCTGTCAATATATCACGGCCCAAAGTATATGGGGAGTCCCTGTCTTTGATTATTTGTTGATACCATCTGTGATTTTTTTATCAATACTCGTCTCACCTTGTCTAATTATAGATCCCTACCGTAAATATGAATTCACTTTACTCTAATCCGATAGATGTCGTAGACGTGTCCGTTTTATAAGTAATTGATATTTTCTTTTTAAATTAAAGTGGGAAGCTACGATATTTCCTAATTTTCACTGTTGATCAATGCAATTCATCACATGTCTCAGATGAACATAGTTGTGGACGGAGGATTTCTAGTACACAGAGTAATTTGGCAAAAAGATGCCTCCGTTGCCACAATTTGTGATTAAAATGTGAAGTAAAATGATTTTTTCCGAAAATATCCACATTTGTGAAGCGTGTAACTAAAAATCGGCCGGGATTTAGAAAATTACATATAGAATAAAAGTTGTAGAGAATTTTATAAGCTTATTTCCTCTGCGACGCACCGTTTTTGAGATACAAGCGGAAACCCGAAAATTGGGACCTTCCCCCCCCCCCCTCCCCCCCTAGCTCACCACCTAGACGTCAGGACTTTTAGTATGTTCACACCCTAAGCACCCTTAACAAGTTTCTGAAGGAATCGCTTGGGTCCCTGCTCACGCACTCTACACCTTCTTCCTTGACAATCATAAGCTTTTTATAATATAATACAATAATATCGCACGTAATACCCGTTGACTAATGGTTGCATTTTGCGAGAGACATATTATGGTATCTTGTTCAAACCCTAAGTAAGAATACTATTTCGCTGGAGACGTGTCGTCGGAACAGTTCGGAAGTTTTCGGTACTTTCCGTATTACGATCGCCGATCACTAGCCGATCTGCTGATGCACCGGGCGCGCAGGTGGAGGGGTGCACTGCCTGTCGGGTGTCAGCCGTAATGATCTCTTACCAAATTTATATATTTAGATAGGCAATTCAATTTTATTTTGAACCTTTTTTTAAGTTTTGTGCAAATTTATATTTTGAATAAAATATTTAGGAATACGATGAGGCGTATAATTTTGTTGACTGTTCACCGCACGAGTGAACGTTAGGACGAGCCGCGCCTGCTTCCAAGATACGTGTAAGAAATTCGTTCCACACTATTTCGAGGACCCAAGACCTCCAAAAACTACAGGCCACTAAAACGAGGACCTTCCGAGATCCGTGTATTTTACGTAAGTGTAATCCTGAATACGTGGACAGGCCTCGGATATGGGAAGTCCTCAGTTACCGGGTGTGTATTCCGGTTTTTTGAGGACCGTTTTCTAGGTGCTTACCGGGTGTATGATGAAACCGAATAGTCAGCAACCATCACGATTAACTTGAGTATACGCATAAGTGTAGAATACATGTCTACTTTATATAATATAACAGGACCTCGAATTCGGGTAGCCAGTTGAAGTCCTCGAAATCGGGATTGGACAAACAAGGGTGTGTTCTCAGAGACTCGCTGCTTCAACACATACACGGCGCGGTACGCACTGTCCGGCAGTATTGGATGCTATGGGACTCTCGCAGCCAGAATGGTGCAAAGCAGTGCAAAGTATTCTAAGCTCGTCCACGCGCATTGACTTCTGTCTGTCTCGATCCATGAGTATGAAATACGCATCCCAGGACAGCATCTATCACACAAAAGACGACTTTAACGCATATGGGTACAATGCACAGAATAGCATACTACTAATGGATTGGATTGATGGATTGACAAGTGGATTGTTTACGTGGGTGATATATTTTTGATAATTTGGTTTAAATAACTGACGCAGAAGTATTGAATCATTGAATATCTATCGATTACATATTTAATTCACAATAATTAAAATTAAAAAAGGACTTCAGAAATTAATAAGGAAATTTCGCGAACGTGTTTTAACGCTGTAAACGATAATAGTTAATTGTGTGATTGTATAATTGAATCATTAATGCGAAAAAGATTTTTATGATGGCCGTTTGCGGAAAAAAACATATTCTGGATACTGAAAAACCCGACTCCCATTTTGAACATAACATCAAGAAATAAATCGTTTCTAAGACATTCAAATTTCAGTTTGTACACCAATTTCTTCGATTTATGTTGTGTAGGATTCTCAAAAATGTTTTACTGGTCGTGTCTTATATTTAATAATAATTTACGGATATTAGGGAGTGTTAAGGATTTAAAGAGCTAATTAGACTATTTTTGTCAGCAATTGCAACTTGTTGGTGGGCTATTATGTAGATTTGTATATTTATTTATAGTAGGTATATCATACTTATTAATTGTTCAGCATCCCTTTCACAAAAAGTCACCGACCGCCCGTGGTATATATATACTGGGTTAACTTTACTAACTAACTAACTAATTAACCATCACGCCGTTTCCCCGCAGGGGTAGGCAGAGAGGACGGACCGCCAAAAAACTCGGTCTTGGCACACACTCTTTGCCTCACTCCCATTCACACATCGTCTCATACATTCTCTTCTATTATTCTGACTTTTGACATGACCCGACACAAGTATCTGATTCACTTGATCGTGCCATGTCTTCCTCGGGCGTCCCCGACTTCTTCTACCATTCACATTCGCGTCGTATGTTCTTCTTACACTACTTCCTTCGTTCATTCGCTCTACATGCCCAAACCATCTGAGGGTCCCTTTCTTAATCTTACTCATTATGCTTACATCAGCCTTACATTCTTTGCGGATATCCACATTTCTCACACGATCATACATTGTTTTACCACACATACGTCTCAGGGATCTCATTTCAACAGCATTCGGTTTACTTTCATCCTTCCTCTGCCAGTTCCATGCCTCACTGCCATACGTCAGGGTAGGTACCAGGACTCCATTGTGGACTGCTAGCTTCGCTTTTTTGACAGTTTTTTATTAGCGCCAACGGCATTCAGTCCACCATTAATGGAGTTACCGGCATTCACCCTTCTTTCAATATCTCATCTTTACTTAATACTATATATATGAATGATAATGTACCTAAATATCTAATGTAAACATAACCTGTCAATTTGACTGTCATAGAAAGGGAGATCATCCTAGTTGGATAGTCAAAGCTTCAATGTATTTTTGAATGTGCTGTGAATGTATTTTTATAACAAATAAATAAATAAGTAAAGTCCTAGGACCCTTTTGGCAAGAAAAGGCTTCTTCCACATTCAAATAACGTTTGAATCACTATATTTACTTTTAAATTTTATATTAAAAATAAAAATTTTAGTTGACCTTTCATATAATATATTGGTATTACTTTAATAATATTTTTATACAATGTAAGTTCAAAAACTGCTTACATTTTTAGTTGACCTTTCATATAATTTATGAGTCAATATTGATGGTTTATTTGGGTAACAAGTAAAACTATTACAAATTAAGGATAATATCTTTTCTACTTATCACTTGAAAGTATTATTGATGTGTTCTTCTCATCAAAACACATATATCACATAATAAATATATATGTTAAAGTAAGTATGGTCCTGTTTTCATTAAATTTTAGGCAGCATCGCGTTCATTGGTCAAAATATTGTACACATATTTTCGTATCGGTGATCAATGAACCGATGTATGCAATTTTTAGCCATAAGTTGTTTATAATTGTTTGCCTAGCTTGTAGTTTTTTAGATTTTAGAAATGTATTATAAGTTTGTACAGCGCCCTTGAGGTGATTTTTCACAAAAACGGCGCTTTATAAATCATCCAAATATTATTATTATTATTATTATGTTATCAGATAAAATAGTCAAAAAGTATAACCTCAAACGACCAGTGTCGTTTTGAAATGACACGATACATCAGGATGCTAAAATCAAATATTATATCTGTGCTTTTGTTGTATTTTCATTGTAATATGAAAGAATGTACGTTTTACTGTAAATAAAAATGGAAAAGTATACGAAAAAAACATAAATACCTTGTCCTTTTTAATACTGCAATTCCCTCGGATCAAAGTTTTTCAAAAGGTGTGATCAACGATTTTTTTAAAGATATGAAGTGTGTACGCAATGCAGCCAACGCAATGAAAAAATTCAATGTTGCTAGGAAGGATTCACTAAACTATTTGCAATAAACCGCAAATAAATGGGTTCAGCAGTTACCTAGTAAAAAAATTTCAAATTTTACGTCATTTTAAAATGCGTAAGAGTGGGCTGGGTAAATTCTTAAAAGTCGTTATAACTTTTGATTTGTAATTTTTGTAGTCATGTTTGAGAAGATTTGTTGAACAGGTTGTTTAGTTAAGTGTTCCATTCTTTCTGCCTAATCTTGAATGAAATGGCATGATAGCAAGGTAGTTAGTTTAAATAGTGACTTTGTGCCATCCGTATTGTGCTAACCTAAATTCATTTTAATTATTCAAACGCCTGGAACTAGGAACCCCTACTTTACCTTTCCCTACACCATACCTTTCCCATTCATATCTCAATTGCTTCCCAGCACATGATAAATAGTTAATTTATGCAATTAATTATCTGATAAGATGCGACATGAGACGGTTTTACCTTGGTATTTAGCTCAGATAGATTTTATCCGGTTCGCGAAATCCTGAGTGGTAAATTCTATTTTAGGTGATTCAATCTGGAAAAGTAGTTTGCATTTTATACAGATCAACCACATTAACTATCTTAATATATTACGATTAGTATATTTTATAAATATCTTTGTTACAAGTCATATTATGTAAGATTTAATAATTATGCAGAGGCAGCTTCATACTTTAAAATTGATTCATTGAGTGTACGAAGGCATCATATACTTTCCTTTTTTTTAAAAAAAAGAAAAGCAAACATTCCCGTGTTACGAATAACTCAACAATGTTTGAAAATCTCCTACTACCACCACAGAAAGCCGAAAATGTTGCTTGTGTTGTAATGGGGGACTTAGCCAGCCGAGGAATCGAACACGCGACGCTCGGGTGGGACCCAAGCGCTATGCCCACTCAACCACTGACAGAAATATTGCATCCATATGCATGTATAAATTAGTTAACAATAATATTCAATGACCAGAGTTGCTAAATAAAATTCAATTTAATGTACCTGCGCGTACAACACGCTCTTCTGATTGTTCAGGGTGGATCAATGCAAGACAAACTGTAAGCAGAATTCTTGTCTGAACTGACTATGCAATAGTTACAATAGCGTATTATCGAAGATGGACATTTTCAATTCCGAACTTACCAAATATAAGGGGTTCATAAAAGAGTATTTCTCTGATGTTTATGTTTCTATCGTTTATACTTATAATTCTGATTTGATTTATATGTACAACTTGGCTTCTTATGGTTACCAATGTATTGATATTCTTATGTTTTATGTAAATTTTAATTTTATATACTTAATCTTTTGTTTTATAAAATTTTTGATCTCATTCTCCTTTATTATAATTTTTTTTATTTCAAATTTTTATTATGCTGTTTAATCAGAGGTAAAGTCACAAGGAGGAAATCCATAATTGGTTTTATTTTGGCTATACTAACATGTACAAACTGGAAAATTGTAAATTGTCAATTTCCCAAAAATAAATAACTAGCAAGTTCCCGGCATGCGTTGCAGTGCCACTCAAATAAATTGTTTCTCACTGCGTGTCCATTCCCATTCGTCCACGTTTCCCACCGCCTTCCCTTCGCGTACCGCGTCTCCTGTCCCTTCTTCATTCCCATCCCTACCTCCCGGATTCCTCTCCTCATCCCTTCTTCCCTCCCTACCGCAATACACCAATTTTTCAAACAACTCGACACCTATTCAAAAAATTTTATAAAAATTTCATAACGCGAGAGCTCTGCAGAGTATGTATAGAAATCTTTGCGGGCTTGTGCACAACAAATCACCAAAGTTTCATGGCAATCGGATGAATAGTATAGTAAATAATTTCACAATGCCAGAGCTCACCGTTGTATATAAAAACCATCGCGGGCACTCGCAAAACAAATCACCAAAGTTTCATCGCAATCGGATGAATGGTTTAGTAACGTATAAGGAACAAGTAAAGAAACATTAATTTTTCTTATTTTTATGAATACTTATTATCTAATGATGCCCACTACTTTTTTTATTTTTTTATTTCTCTGGATTTTATTTTACTATATTCTTATTTCTTTCCTATGTTTCTTTGCTTTTGTTTTCTACTTTCGATTTTTACTCTGTTCCATGTTTACTCTGTTTTATAAATATCTTTGTTTTTAGTGTATGTACTTACACTCTGTATGGGATGTGTGGGATTGAACTCACGTCCCCACATCCTGGAATAAAGACCATTATTATTATTATATATTAAGATTACATAATTGGATGAAAAAAATGTGTTGGAGATGAGGAAGATGAACATTGGAATGTAGGTAAACAAAAAAATGTATGCCGAAAATATTCTTATTCATCATTTCAAAAAATGCACATACATCAAACAAACAAACATACATACTAAATAATCCCAAGGGTATTTCTATCTTTGTACTAAAAAGCTCTGAATTTTTAGCAGTAAAGTTATATGACAAACTCCCACACGGTATCAAACACATTAAAACAAAAAATAACTATATTAAGCACATAAAACCTTGGCATAAGGAACTATCGGTAAAATAATCTACTAGTATATTAAAAACATCCCCATAAAAGTTTCTGAAAAAACCTTACCCAAACCATGAAGTTGAACCATAGAAGTCGCAGAGAACTTATCAAAAACATACTCCCCCTTCAACACAGGATCTTCTAGTGAGTAGAACAAGAAAACAATCTATTTTTTATATAAACGAGTATATTAAACTATGTCTTCTACAAATGTAAAAATTAAAATATAGTTACTTGAACAAAAAAGGTGCCTACTTGGCTATTCAAGTCTGGTCACCAAACACGGCCAATGCAATTTCAAGTAACATTTTGATTCTGGATGGTGAATGAATTCATTTGTTCACTACGGTGATACTGAGAATACCTACTTCTCTCGCATACTCCATAAATTTAATCTATGTAATCTAGAATTTTTTTTCCTTACAGGAGGCACTTGGGAAAATAATTTCCCTCGGGGGCTATTTCATTTGGGATGCTGTGTGGAGGGTCTTTTTGAGGAGAGGAAGGAATGAACATTGGTCTTGAAGAGACCCATGTTGTAGGAAGGAGGAAACACAGAGGCCGGCAAATCATTCCACAGCCGAGCTGTTGAACACAAGAACGAGTAGAAGAAACGATCCATGTGACAAATTCTTCCATGTGACTTCTAATGTGACAAATGTCAACCGTGTACAAATATTGGGCACGGGTTTAGCGTGTTTCCCGACTTTAGATAGTTTAGACATTCAAGAATATCTCCTTAAAGGATAGTTCAAAATTCAAACTTTTTTTAAAGTTATAGCCATTTTAGTTCGACCGGTTTAGACGGAATCTAACCAGAATCTAAATAAAGCAAAATTTTAAATTCGTTTTTCTCGAAACTACTTTTTTAGAGATGGTTGACATGATATCTCAAGTTTTACTGAACCAATAAATTTGGTGTGAGTCTTTTCTATACCATTACTCTATCGCGAAAATTAAAACTATAACAAAATTTCAATTTTTAATATTTTTAAAGTCAAAAAACTGGTAACAAAACGTATTTTTATTTCGGACAGCCGCCATTTTGCGAAAAAAAAATCTTTCGATTTTTCCTTATTTCGGGCCATAGCAGCATTTATTGGAATCAAGAATTAATTTAGTATTTTTTTTCAGTTTACTAGGAGGGTTGCAATCGTGTTAAGCAGGACGCGCCATTTTTTGAGACCCCCACTTCAACACCCTGCAACTTTTTGAATTTAAAATTTTTATATATTCTTTATTATTTAATTAATATTGGGTAAAATAATGGCTATTAATTTTTTTTTATTGCACCTGAAAAAATACCTGCGAATCATGCTTCTGGACTAGAATTCTCTCTTAATATGCTTTACTTTTTTAATCTCATGTGAAAAAATATTACAATTAAAATACTAAACAGAAATATGATTTGAGATTTTCACGGCCGAAAGTAATATTGTGATTCATTTTTGGGTTATTACACCGTTTTGCGCTTCCTTCTTCTTTATTCAACAGCTGACAGTGTTACTGGTTGTGACGGAGTGGACACTCCGTCACAACCAATATTAATATTAATATGGACGACGGGATTATGCCTAATAACTCTTCTTTGTGTCCGGTACTTGAAGGCTTCACCAAAATTAAACTCTTGAAATGAGATTAATTTTACAAGTTTTTAACATAAAATTCGGAAATTTTAAGCTTGCAATACGGTATCACTTTTGCATTTCAAGTCGGTATCACTCAGTATCTTTATTTGGGAGACGGGTACGGGTACCGCCGCCCCGAAAACCATTTATTCGATAACCAACACCTCTTCCATACGTCACCCAAATGGTTGGCTACATTTGGTAATTTAACAGATGTGTCCAGGTTCATGGGGAGAGGTTTGTCTTGGCGGCGAATGCGTTTGCCCACTTGTTGAGGGAGACCTAACCTAGACCTCTCCAGATGGACTCTCTCGACCCATCGGCTTGAATTGCAGTGGAAGAGATGGATTCATACTCGTACGTCCGTCACTCCTGGATACACTGAACCCCAGCTTTCTACCCACCCCTCATACCTTTCACCTTCTCAAAACTTCCTCTTTTTTCTTTCTCTTCAATGAACCTCCACACATCATCCCGAAGATGACGAAGGACTTGAGGGATTCCTTTCTCAGGGACTTCTGTGTGGAGCTAGTGTGAAAAAAATAACATCTCCATGCGTAAACGCACCCTTTACTTCATCTGCCAAGTATATATCTTATCAAACATGCCTTGCTGATGAACAATATAACGCTGTCCGAATATTGAATAAAGAAGGAAGAAGTGCAAGACGGCATAATCACCCAAAAATGAACCCCGATAATAACTTCTGTTTTATTACTATAACAGTTGCTGCTCAGCTTAAAGTATTCGAAATATTGAAGAGTTAATAATGAAGTTTTATTTCTTTCTTTTTTAAATATCAGTTTCTTCGTCGCAAAATATTTTTTTTCTTCAAAATAAATTTCCCATTTAAGTTTTATTTTCGAGTTTTCTTCATAAAAATGTTCGCCC
Source organism: Limnephilus rhombicus (assembly GCA_929108145.2). Lineage (NCBI taxonomy): Eukaryota > Metazoa > Arthropoda > Insecta > Trichoptera > Limnephilidae > Limnephilus > Limnephilus rhombicus. The sequence goes on along the minus strand of OV815292.1, from coordinate 11,989,971 downwards.
TCGTATTTTTTCTACCCTTTGTTTTCTGAAGTACGAAAATGACATAATTTGTCCTTACTACATTACAAAAGCAAACGAATCCCCTATAAATTTAAACAACCCTTGCGCTGTAACCGGATTAGTTCCGTCTCCTCTCTCCAAAACAAAGGAGAATAAGAAAACCTAATTACCGGTTTGACTTTCGACTCAAAAAACTCGTAAAACACAATCAAGTAAATCATATCAAAAGTTCTTAAGGTAGGTCTATGCAGCAACGAAATTAACCAAATGATCACCAGTCGGCATAGTAAGAAACTAGACTACCACAGGGTGTTAAAAGACTGCATTGTATTGGATAGGTATCTACGTAGTTTCAGTTTCTTAATGGATGTCGATAGGTTAGAACTGCTGCCATATCTCAACAAATAGCAGCTTTAGTAGTATTGTCAAAGGAATACCATCTATCGCCGTTCGTGACTTAGGCACGAACAGTTAGGATGATGGCCAAATGCTCCAGTAGATAGGGCGAGCTTCCGCTGTCAGTCGCTGCTGCACCAGAACTATTTAGGAGCAAGCTTGGTAAGGGCGTCTATCCAATTCATTATAAATATTTACTATAACCGATAAACAAACTAATAATCAATCGAACCTTTCAACTTATTGGACGAAACCTAACACTTCTCAAGTTGTCTGCTATAAGAAAAACTGCTATAAGAGGTATTGTAAGGACGTACTTGACTGCTTTAACCAGCGATTGCAGACATTATTTGGAGTAAAAAATGTGAACGATATTTTGGTCTGCAGTAACTTTTTTGAAGTCTTTTTTTTCCTCTAAATCAAATACCCAGCAGCGCAATGGGACAACCTGAGGGTGTGCTACAATAATGCATACAGGCAACTTATGCAACTACCGAGGTTCTGCAGTGCCTCCACGATGTTCACCGAGGGGAGGGTGCACTCATTCCCAGCCTTACTTCGCCACCGACTAGCCAGCTTCTGGAGCAGGATACGGACTTCAACCAATATCATTGTCGTGGCTGCATCCGAGTGGCTCAGTTCCCCATTAAATGAGCGATGGATGCAGATGATGAGGCGACCTCCATGATGGACGATCCCAAAATATCTTTTTATTTTTAATTCTGTCTACTTATTATTTATTTTAATTTTATGCTTATTTTTTGTTATTTGTGTGATGAATTTTGTTTTCATTTTATGCTTTAATTAGGTACCTACCTAATATTTAAACTCTTTTTTTCTTTTCTTTTATAGTTGTTTATGTAATATGGCAGACTGGGATTGCACTACCCTCCCAGTCTTGCTGGAATAAAAACTTAAATAAAAAATTAAAAAAAAAAATAACAAAAAAATTCTACCACATCTCGTTCCCACTCAACTCCTCACCCCGCCCCTAAATATTCAATGCCTACTGATTTTTTTTTATGTTTTCAGTTTTCAGACGAAGATTTCATTTAAAATTTTTACGCCAAATAATGTCAGTAATCACCGGTTAAAGTAATTCAAATACATTCCTTAAGTATTCAACACACGGAAATGATGATTTGTTTTCTTCAATCAACAACAAAAAACAAATCGCATACCTAGATAAAGAGTAGTACAACTCCAAATACCTCTTTTATCAGGAACAGCGAAAAACGTTTTACTCGATTTCTATTTGACCGATTAAATATATTGTTATACGATATTGTATGTTATTTTACTAGGATATTTATTTGCTTAATTACTTAACCATCAAATTTACGTGTCACGCGTTTATTAATTAATTTCGTGCTATTTTAATATTTGTGACAAAATCATTGTTCAATACTTTTATCAACTCAAATTGATTCCATATTAGTGATAAATTTTGAATTAATGCACTCTTATTCTGTATATTTTGTTTTATAATCTTCACAATACCGGAGTAAGTGGAATTGATATGTAGAGCGCCCGAGAAACAAGACAAGTTCAATCACGAATACCAAATCAACTCAAAATATTCACGCACTATGACTGCGGTTAATCACGAATACAAGACTGAGTCGAAATAATCCAGTCTTTGTGCGTATTGACAGCACCTTCCCCTACTGCTGGTATGTCGTAACTGGTGATGCGTTACTATTGTTGGTGGGGATTTTCGTAGAGCAATTCAGAAAGACTGACTTAAGTGTCATCTACAATTTTATTGATGGAGATTTTTAAACAGGTGTATTTGTGGTTTGTGTTGTTTTCGACGCAGATTCCGAATATGGCCAACTAACTAACTAACTAACCATCACGCCGTTTCCCCGCAGGGGTAGGCAGAGAGGACGGACCACCAAACAACTCGGTCTTGGCACACACTCTTTGCCTCACTCACATTCATACATCGTCTCATACATTCTCTTCTATTATTCTGACTTTTGACATCGCATCTTCGCAAGAATCAGTGCCAGCCGCTATCAGACGTAACCATGCTTTCTTCTTCTCTGAGACCAGTGCTTTGATCTCGTCATCCCACCATGCGTCACCTTTCTTCCTACCTTGCGTACTTATTCCACATACATCTCTAGCAGATTCACAAAGACTCACCTTTATGTGGTTCCATGTTTCATCAATGCTTAGACCGTCCATTTCCTTCTCATTCAATCTCATCTCTGTCAAATTCTCATACTCACTTCTGACATTAGCATTTTGCAGTTTTTCTACTTTGACTCTTGTTGGAGTTGATATCGTTTTCACTTTAGAGCGCCAGCCGCGAAAGAGGTTTACTCTCGATACCACCAGAAAGTGGTCAGTTTCAACCTCCGCCCCTCTGAAAACTCTGGTGTCCTCAGTAACGGCTCTCAACCTAGAGTCAATTACCGCAAAGTCAATTATTGATCTTTCATTTCATCTTTCCCACGTATATTGGTGGACACATTTATGTTCGAAAAAAGTATTCGATACAAACAGGTTCCACTCTAAACATACTTCAAGTAAATGGCAATAACTCGATTTTGGATTATTTCTTTATCGATTATTATCTTTATCTAGGTGTGCGAAATAATGGATAACATTTCTATTGACAAAAATGTTGTGTCTTGTCAAATCAAGTTAAGTCTTTGAATTGTTAAGTGTAAGTCAAAATGAATTACGCAAAGCAACTGTTGCATGTTGTGTATTGTGATTGTGATTTCATATTTAACTTCATTTTAGCACTGAGCACTTCTAATTTAGCATTTACATCTCGATGTATAGACTCCTTTACCTAAAACTTTCACGTCTATGCCACCCTTTATTCAAACATTGCAATGCATTTTGTGTCTATGATATCTTTTGTCTGTGGCCGCGCTAACTTTCTCTTTTTGTCTATATAATTGCTTGTTGTCATTTTAGCCAGTCATTCATTTCTCGTCTTCCTTTCTCAATTCTATCTACAAATTGCATATCAAGTGCTCAGAATTGAATCAACTCGCTGTAAATTTATTCATCAGAATAAACAGGTTTACAACAATATCCAGTACAAAACACAAGTGTTTTTACTAAAAAATGATAACCTCTCACAACATCATAATCTCTCTCAATGTATGATTTCCTTGGTGTGGAAACGAAGAAGTTCAAGGCTGCTCACTTTACACCTGACGGCGGATTATCGGGAGATCACACCAAAGGACCTTACGCAGTAACAAGTTCACCATTAATAATAAAAACCATGTTTAAGCTTGACTTAATAATATCTGCGTATTACTTTATAATTACAGATTTTTGTATTCAATCGGACACAAATTCTGCAGACGCATTAGACCAAGGACATGTATGGTAATTATCAGCTATTTTTGTAATACGAGCATTTTTCATAAGTGTCTCGTTACATTGTTGTATATTTTTACGATATTTTTATTATTTTTCAATTTTGCAGACAGTTTTTTTCATGTGCGTACCGCACAAGCATCCCAACTGATCCTGACCATTTGAGGTCAGTGAGACAGTGGCATCTCCAATCAAGGTACGTTGCGAGGCTGAGGCATTATTTTATGTGAATTAATTGTGAAAAAAAAAAACATATTTTATAAAATGTACTTGTGCTAGCCTTGATTTGAAGCCGCAATTTCTGGAGTGCTGGTCGAGAGCCTTACCTTCGATCAAGGAGGCCGTCCAAAGCATCTACTGTTGGAGAGTATCGTTGTAGAAAATATCGTTGCGGTGGGTTGGAGGCCGATGAAGTACCACTGGACAGAGATTCCAAGCCACAGGACAGGGAAGAAAATATTGAGAGGACCACTGCACAGGGAAGAAGATAATGAGAGGACCACTGAACAGGGAAGAAGATAATGAGAGGACCACTGGAGAGGGAAAAAGATAATACCAGTGGAGAAGAAGATAATGATGATAATCATGATGATAATGATGATGATTAAAGATTCCACATAATTTCGTTACCTGCTTCGCGGAGAGAACAGCGTATTTCACATATCCTAGAACTAGAAAAGTACAAAAAAGGTTTATGCGTTACCTGTATATGAGGGGATATACATACTACCCATTCCTGTATCCATCGTTGTTCTTAACAGGAATGCTCGATCTTAATACCTTAGAAGCCCGCCGAAAAATATTTTTGGGAAAACATTTTTTTAAGCTGATCTCCGGTACTGTACTGAATTCACCTATGTTGAAGGAGATTAACCTAAATGTCCCTAACGCGTATACTCGTGGGAGATCCCACACACTTTTTTATGCTCCGAAAGCGAGAACTTCTTCCTTTCAGAATGCCCCATTAAATAGAGTAATTCAACTGCTTAACGATTCTGCATTGAGCATTGACATCTTCAATGTTACCTATAGAGAGTTCCGTAACTATCTTTTGACATATGTCTCAACATAGTGAAACTGCCCCCTTGGCCTTTTTTTCTCTTATATTTTGTAATCTTCTCCGTAATAATTTGGTGTATAACTGTTTTATGGAGAACCTGAAAAAATAAATAAATAAAATAATGATTGAATAAGTAAGTGATTGTTCCAATTTCGGAAATTAGTCTTATTCAGCCGAGTTTCAAAAGAAGGTTTAATTTATTGAAGGGCCAATTAGTTCATTCTAACTCGATGACTATAGCCGTTTTGTTTATCGCTTTTCAACTTCAGATTGCGAGTTTAAATTTAAAAACCTGAAGTATGATTATGTACATTAAATAATATAAGTTGACTTTTTCATGTTTAATAAATTTCCAAAGATTTCCTAATCTACGACATTAATTGCAATCGTAAAACTTAGAAAAAACTTGACTTCAGAAATGATATTCACGAAAAATCAAACGTAAATACATAAATACGTATTTATGTAATATATTATAATAAAGTAGATTAGATCTTGAATAAAAAGTTTCTTTGAATAATAAAGCAATTTTAAGTGGAAAGGTAATGTTTTTATGTACCTATATAATTTAGAATATAAAAAGATTTTTCTTTGCATGAAGGATTATTGGAAAATTTTTTTTGTTTTTATTGTTGGCTCAGATTCTTGATAACTTTATTGAAAGCAAGATTCTCAGATTGACAGATCAGTAGCTGAGTTGGCATCGCGTTGGAGTCCCAGCCAGGGTCGAGTTGTCAATTAATTGACTGGCTAAGTCCTCCATCACGACGTGAGCAATATTTTCCGCTTAGTGTGGTGGTAGTAGGAAATTTTCAAATGTCAGGTTATTCATAACCTGGGAATATTGTTTTGACCACATTTAAAAAAAAAAGTCTTTGTACGTATACAAAAATAGTATTGTGTGAACAAGGATGGTGATATTATTGTATTAAAACGTTTTGTAATAAATCTTTCGTAGTCAGTTTACGTACGAACTTCCGATTCCTAAAAACTGAATATCGGCGCATGAAGGAATTCAGAAATTTAATTAAATTTGGTCAATTTCACCAAAAGAAAGATAAAATTACTTTATTTCGATCTTGCGGACTGGAAATGTCCATATCTAAATGTGGACATTATCTCGTATCTCGTATCTCGTATCTCGTATCTCGTATCTCGTATATCGTATCTCGTATCTCGTATCTCGTATCTCGTATCTCGTATCTCGTATCTGGTATCTCGTATCTCGTATCTCGTATCTGGTATCTCGTATCTCGTATCTCTTATCTCGTATCTCTTATCTCGTATCTCGTATCTCGTATCTCGTATCTCGTATCTCGTATCTCGTATTTCGTATCTCGTATCTCGTATCTCGTAGCTCGTATCTCGTATCTCGTATCTCGTAACTTGTATCGCGTATCTCGTGTCTCGTATTCGTATCTCGTATCTCGTATCCCGTACCTCGTATCTCATATCTCGTATCTCGTATCTTTAGTGACTCATAACATTTTTTTCTCATTTATTTCCTATCGTGTACACGGCAGATACACTCAAAGATGAAATTGTTTCTCCCTGTTCTTTTCTGTGCATCCCCATTCGCCCCCCTCCCCCCGTTCCCCTCTTGCCTCCCCTTCCCATCACGAGTTCCCCTCCCACCTTTCACGCCTTCCTTCCTCCCGCTAAACCCCTCTCTTCCTTCATTCCCTCCTCCCTCTCGGATTCCCTCCCTGTCGCTAAACTATATGGAGTATACCTACTTTGTCGCAAACGGGTGAATGGTATAGGAAATAATAAGAGACAAACAAATAAACATTATCGTTCTTTGTTTTTGGGGTGTTATGCCTTCCTTCCTTCTTTAGCCAAAGTTTTGAACAGCCGGTGTTGCAGTGTCCACATGTCACATCTGCCGGATCTGCCCATGATGGACTATGAAACGCTATACGAAACGTTGGCTAAAGAAGGAGGTAGCGCAACACGGCATAACACCCCAAAAACAAATAAAAAAAATACTTTTGGCCGAGAAAATCTAAAAACGGAACCAAAGAAACATTCATTTTTATGTACCTAGAATTATCCATTTAAAGTTTGATTAAGTGTTTTTACGATGCCTGCCTCTCTAGGATATAATATATCTGTGTAGAGACAAACGTAGGAGGTACATATCGTCGCATTAATTCGTAGACTGCGTAACTCCAAATTTTTCAAAAATACGTTTTTAATGCCATCTGGTGTTAAAATTAGTCCCGCATCGACTAGTAAAACTCGCAAATTTAAAAAAAAAAATATCTTTTTAGATAAACACAAATTAGGAAACTGCGTAAACACCATGGTGCCATTTTTACTCGCGAATACTTCGAAACTCCTAACTCCACATACTTTATTTTATTTACCATTTCAGGTCTTATTATTTAACTTCAAAATTATTCGTAGTATTAGTATTGTGCTGTTATGCTTTGTGTATATATTATATTATGTATATATATATACTATTATATTTATCCTGTTATTCTTACATACTGAGGCTATATATAAAAGTCAATTAGGATGTTACCGAGTAATTCATAAAATTAATATCGCAGTTCTGTATTGTTGTGTTTTATTTTTTTAATGTAAAATTCCTATCTCCCAAGTCTTCAGCTAGTTGTTCATAAAACTGTTCGCAGAAAAGTACGTATCTATCTTTGTAAAATACGTATCTCCATTCTCGGTTTTTATGTAAACTTCCTAACTCCGATTTGAAATAGAAAACCTTAACTTACAAAATTTAAATGATTGAAAATAATTTTTTTTTATTTTTATTTTTTACTTTTTTTTATTTTTATTTTTTTTATTTTAACTTTATGAGTAAAACCTCAAATTGTAATATTTAATTAAATGAAGACAATATAAGCGAAACTCAATCGAAAATCTGAAAACAGAAAAATCAGAAAAAGATATTGACACATCGTGTCCCAGATGTGTCAATATCTTTTTCTGATTTTTCTGTTTTCAGATTTTCGATTGAGTTTCGCTTATATTGTCTTCATTTAATTAAAGATTGAAAATAAATTTCGAAATATATAACATGTTCGGAACATAAATAAAAACAATGTCCCGTCTTTCATTTTTTTTCACTACGAGGTTTTTTGTGCCTCCTGTAAAATTTGACATTTGGTAGTTAAGCATTCTACGAATTAATTACGGTATGTACATATATGCGCTCGTAAATGAATATTTTGTTCAATCCAAAAGCAAAATTGAGATAATAGAAAGTGCATGCTAATCCTACAGACCGACAATTTCACAAAAGTGGAAAGGAAACATGAAATCAAATATAGACATTGTAATAATAATCTTGGAAGTTAAGTTTAACAAGATTATATTATTTAGATTAGGTTGTTTGTAAGAAAATATTCAAATCTACCTAATTTATGTTTTACAAAGGTTTGCACAAGAGTGACGACCTATTTTAGCGATCCAATTCTTCATTTTGCGTTTGAATTTGTCATTGTTTCTATTTGTCTAATCGTAGCTGGTGCAATGAAACTTCTCATCGCAGTCATTCCAACATGCAAAAGTTTTATTACAAATTTCACATCAACTCAAACACTGTGCTACCTGAAGAAATCTAACACACGTACATTTTACAACATACAAGTTTCGATACATGATATTATGACTATTCAACTCTCGGATGCTAAGAAAGATGAAAGGCAAAGTTTGAAGAAGTAACTCCAAGTGCCGAGGAAGAATTCAGATAACTCTAAACCTGAGAGACGAACAGACTACAGAGGGCAGGCAGCCCCCGGCTTGAAGTATCTTCGCTTACGGGAATGGAAGCTACGAGTAGATTCTGTCCGAGCGGTAATCTCTGTATGTTAGAACTTGCGATCTCGAATTTATGTAAATGTTCGGCGCCATGCACGAGTCACTTTTCTGACTGTTTTGTGTGAAGTGTGCAATATTTTGTAATGTAACTCTTCACAAATCGGAGTATAATAATATTGATTGTAAGGCTGTACGAGGAATATCGTATTATGTAACCCTGGCTTTTAAGGTTTGAAAAGAAATTTTTATTTTTATTTATGCTCGGATGACATTAAAAATATTTTGAAAAATTCCAATCACTTGCTTTGGTCCGTTTTCGTAAAAGTCATGTTTTTTCAGGAAAATATTATAATTATAAAATACTTTTTACATTGGATCCACACAGGAGGCCCTGAGGAAAATAATTCCCTTCAGGGCCTTTGTCATCTTTGGGGATGCTTTGTGGATGGTCTTTTGAGGAAAGGAAGTTCTGGGAAGTAAAATAGTTTGAGGGGTACGTTGAAAACTGAGGTTCGAACGGACGTACAAATCCATCCCTCCCACCGCGTTGCAAGGCGACGTTCCGAGAGAGTCCTGCTGGAGACGTTAAAAGGTGTCCCTCAACAAATCTCTCCTGGTCCAGCCTGCCACGCAGTTGATGGGCAGATACATCCGCAGCCAGGATCCGGATAAACCTCACCCCATGATATATTTTGTGCTATAACATTGTTTAGACTAAACCGGTTTTATTCCTGCTAAAAACAAAGCTGGTACAATACTGAGGGAGCGGGCTGAATCGGCAGAGACGAAGGACGAAATAAAAGACGGCAGGTCGAAGTAGTGAGTCGACGTCTTTATTTGTAGCTACGTAGCAGGTGGTCAGATGGAGTTGACATGAGTAGTAGTGAGTGCTATCAGAGGTTGTGTTGGTAGTGATATTGATGATGAAGGTCGATGATGCTGTGGTGGAGCAGACCACGGGTCTGCATGTCACCAGCATGGACAGCGGCGAACCTTGTGAGGAGAAAGAAGTCTCAGTGGCAGCGAAGCGCGACGGGTTTCGGTAAGCCTGAGATGTTGCTGCACCCTAGACAGAAGACACGGCGGGCCTTGTAGTCGCGAGCAAGTGAGTCTCCAAAGCTGATGGTGCGGTAGACCATGTTAGCTGCGAGATGATGGTCCTCGAAGGCTGCGGGCGCACCGGCACAGGTTCCGGCTCTGAGTCGCCGGGGGCTGGTCAGTAGGCGCGGTTACCCCACTCGAGTGAATTCACTGATAAACTGGGCACTGTATTACTGTGTGTGTGTCTTGCAGAGGTGACTTAACGACTGAACTGTATAGAGACGGCAGCCGCCTTAAATAGCACAGCCGACTTGTTTAGTACTTTCCAGAATCGCTGGGTGAACGGCGAATGCGCGCAAGGATTGGAAACCTCTAGAATATTCTCGCTGCTGTGCTCGTAAGTGTGTGTTGACTTGAGGCCTTTCGAATAGGTGGTAGAATAATTAACCGGCTAGATAGTTATTATCGGCTGTAGGTAGATATGAGCCGTGTCTACTTGCGCGGTGTAAACAGGTAGGTAGATACATCCTGAATGTTCGTTGGAGTCCAGTGGCGCGGCGTTAAATTTTACGAGAGCGGGTTAAGTGACCGCTACAATACTAAACAGATACTTGTACGAACTTTTTATACTTTATCGTGATTTATTTTTGGGTTATTATGCCATGTTGCGCTTCCTCCTTCTCTACTCTACGTATCGGACAGCGTTACAATGTCCAGCACCAGGGCAAATGCATAGATTATGGTAAAATGTTTTTTTTTTCAATTCCGGCAACCCGGGTGTCAATAACTTCATTTCATGATCGGGGTAGTGGACTTTTTTATATTGTAAAACACTTTTTAATATTTATTTATAATCATTTTGAGTTACAACAATGAAATTAACACTTTATAATAATTTGGCCCGGACCCCGCCTGGGGTTTTAAGAGAACTGTACCCTAGGTATCGTTTAATGCGAGAGAGATAGTTTTTTGAACAACACCCTTTTTATACTTAAAAAAAATAGAAATTACCCGGAGATAAGACATCCCAATAATCAACAATAATAAAAGTAAGCTGCCATCGGACCCTACTGGTCACGCGGCGTATTCTCGCCAGCCAGTGTCAATAACTAGATACAATAAAATTACCTAGATGTCTCTAGTGTTCACTATTTCTTAATAACCTGATCAAGATTAAATCAATGATTTACTACAGCAATCATCTCATAGATTGTCTCTATTCTTAACACCGGGCGTTTATTTCATTTTCATTTATGTACAGCGTTTACTTTTACCCTCCTCACTAGACAGTCTGTTCCGAGGCGGGTAAATAACATATTATATTTATTAAAAATATATGTATCAAAAAAGATCAGCATGTATATAATAAGATAAAGATATATGCATATATGTTTACATTCATGCACATACGTATTGTTGTTGAATTAATTATTAACATTTTTTTTTTATTATTTGATAAATTTCCATAAGAAGATTGCATACGTAATATAAGATTACACATGGAGATAAGAAAATGTAAATACAGTAGGTACTTGAATATATAATTAATGTTGCTAGCAAGCAGTACACTGCATATTTGATTACATTTCAATATTATATATAATTCAGTGAGTAATTATATGAAAAGCGAATTTATTTATATAGAAATGATACGGTGTAGTAAGCAAGTTCCTTCCTCGATAAAAAAGACTCCATTGAAATGCATGGAGCAAGTACTGAGATTGGCAGACAATTACAGTAATTTTTCTGTATGTTTGAAATTGTGTGAATAATTTATTTTGGGCTTTGTTGATATCAAACCGCAAATCGTGTGAGAATGATCTTACTGTCCGACGAACCCAGATTTTCAGTATTAGAAGGCGAATATCCATTATTCATTTTTTTAATTGACTGCAGTTTCTTATTGTCAAAATTGAGTCACACGTTTCAGACAAAGAAAATGATTTAGGTACTGGTGAAGATAATGTACTGTAAAGAATTAATGACTTGGACGCGAGTCTTTTTCAAACACATTTCGCTAAGAATTCCTTATTTCCTATGCATTCGTCTACGCTGTTCTATCATTTCCCTTTCTTTCATACTTTCCTGTGAATCTGGAAAATAAATTGTAAGATGATTCTCTTTTAGGGGAAAATGTTTTTTGGGTATTTATATTCATCTCCCAAGTAAACGCGATTATGATTCCAAAACCATATTTTTTTCTCATTTTGATGATTAATTAAAAGTTATAAGATGTCAGAAATGTAGTATAATTTACCAGGAATATACTCATCTCATAAGGTCGTGGGAATTTATTAATTATAACACTTGGCTCGTTTGATTGAATTTCTATTTATAACTTTTTTCATAAATAATGCGAAATACATAAATATGTATAATTTATGGTAACCCGACAATTCATCCGCCGAGACTTGGCCCCCCAAAATGATATTAACACTAAAATTATAATTTTGGGTGCAATATTTACCTACCAATTTCAAACGTAAAATCGACTTCAAAAATACCAGAGTCAATTTTTTGTACTTTTGCGCTGGTATACACAGTATAAAGAACCAGATTTTTCCTTGATGCATTTGAATGAAAATATATTTTATACGGGGTCACTTAATTATATTTTGTGTAATTAGGTACACAGTATTTTCCCTAAACCGACACAATGCGTATAAGTTGCCATAGGTCACCCCAAGTGGTTCGCTACGTTTGGTGATTTAGCAGGGGTGCCCGGGTTTATGGGGTGAGGTTTGTCTAGGTCTTGGAGGCGGATGACTAGGACACACTGAACACCAAATTCTTACCCAACCCTTAAACCTTTTTCCTTCCCAGAACTCTCCTCTCCTTCCTTTCCTTAAACAAACCCATCCACACAGCATCGCCAAAGATGACATAGGCCCTGAAGGAAATTATTTTTCTCAGTGCCTCCTGTGTGGAGCTCATGTAAAAAAAAAGTACCTACGCCGGGGCGCCAATTGTCGGCGGATCAATCATCATGGAACCATAATGATATGACAGAGCAGAATTGCACTGTTTATTTATTTGACATTTAGGTTCATCTTAAATCTCAAATTTAAACATGGATTTAACTTAATGTCAAGTATTAGTATTACAATGAAAAAAAATAATAATCCGTGGCATTCCACTAGCCCTGCCATTCCTATAGGGATTTGATAGCAAAAAAATCAACCTTTCGAAAAAATATCGTATTATTATAATATTTTTCATCCAAATGATACAATACTAATAACGCAAACAGAGACACATCTTTTCTTACTAACATTATAAACGCGAAAGTTTGTATGGGTGTATGTGTGTTGGTTACTCTTTCATGCAAAAACTACTAAACGGATTTTAATGAAACAATAATATAGCTCATACATCAGAATAACATAAAGGCTATAATTTATAAAGCTAGCTAGGAAGGTGAAGGCGGAGGGAATGGGGAAGCACGGTAAAGTTGATTCAGGGAGAAACAATGTATTTCTTTGAACGCATTGCAACGCATCCCGGGAACTAACTAGCAATTAAATAAAACACTGTTCTGAATACATTGTTCTCCAATGAAAATAAAATTTGCATTTTTATTGGTCATCGAGGCAAAAATCAAAACCAATAGGCCACTTGCAACACGTTTTTTATTTTTTTCCGGTTTAGGCAAATATTCTAAGACATCCTGTTTTTTTTTAATCATATTTTTGAAACCCTGGAAATTTCAATCCAAAAAATCAAAACCGGAAAGACGGGACATAATTTTATGGATGGGAAAACCGATAATTACGTAGCCGAAAATCATTTAAAAAAAAGAATGTTTTCCACAAGAAAGGGCACAGGAGAATAACAAGGCATACCAAAAATATTATCATAAATATTTTTTTCCTTGATCCATCTAAATTGTAAATCAAATGTAATGTAATATCAATGTGTACAAGTAAATCAAATGTAATATACTTGTACTTGTAAATTACAATAATAAGAAGAATATTATAAAATTTGATTTTGTTAAAATCAGCACCACTACCATTATACCTCTAAACACGTACAGACAATCGTAAAATGTACGGGGTTCTCTTCATAACATCTGTCAAAAAGTCAGGCCAAATGATAAGTTCCCAGAGAACAAACAATAAATCTGGTGATTCAAATTCAAAAATTCGCCTGAAATCAAAGTATTGCCATATAAAAAAAAAAAAAATCAGTGTGGAATTTTACAAAATTAATAGGAATATTTTCGGAGACGGGACATTTTCAAGTAGTGACGTCACGGGCCCAAATAATGGATTTATTTATTTAAAAATAAAAAAACTGTACATTTCTAAAAAATTTTACTAAGATTTTCGTAATCTTAGTAAAAAAATCTATTCACACGATTTTTTCCAAGTCGTTATGAAATCCATGCAAGTGGCCTATGGAAGCCCAAAATGTTCGAAGTTGCCAAAAAAAAGTCTTCTCAGATAGGAACGGGATTAAACTTACTTTTAGTAAAGACCAGTTACAGGGTAGATTTTTGAAGGGTATTTTTCTAGATACGTTCGATAGAAGATGATATCATTACCTGTATGTACAAGTATATGGTATACGTATAGTGTGGGCTCTACTTCAACTAAACATTGGAAGGAAATCAAGTGAGACATTTGCAAAGGGAGGGACCGTTCGGTGTTGGGATAGCCGGGGTACCTTTCCTAAGTCAAACCGTGTTCTTAAATTACCATCAAATCGAAGAGTTTTTCAAACGTTCGATATATAAGCAACTACAGGCTGTTTTGTTTTGTCCACAAAAATCTTTAAAGTATATTTGAGAAACGATAAGATTAAAGATTATTTTAGGAAGTTACATTTAGGTTTACAAAAATGGGTGATTGTTTTTAAATTTTGCATACCGTTGGAAAATGACCCCAAAAAAATCTAAATTGGGCAGTATTTGGATTTGTTGCAAGAAGAATTCAAAAGGTTGACAAAATTCAAATGAAATATTGAGAAGAATTCATAAAATTTTAGAAAAACTCAAACATATCATTACACACGCCCACTTAATTTTTAGCAAAATTAAAAAAGTTATCGATATATATATATAATAATAATCTCACAAGGGATCCAGTGAGACCAAGGCATTCCCAATTGGGATGTGTTGTGAGGATGAAGGTAAGGGAGGAGAAAATAAGAGAGGGGAGAGGAAGATAGGGAAGTACCTGGCTATTCATATCTAGTCACCAAACACGGCTAAAGCCATTTCAAGCACCGTTTCAATTCTAAATAGTGGTCTTACACCAGGACGATACTAGGAGTATCTTCCACTCTTACCTTGCTTACTGATAATTTTCGTAAATCATTGGAATCTCCTAAGTCCACTCGACCCAGGCGAGTCAGACCCAGGCTCACGTCAAAGCTAGTCATTGCGATGAGATTACAAGGTTTAAATAGATAGCGAAAATGCATATATGTCAATATCATTTTCCAGTTTTTGAAAAAAACTGCAAGAAATGTAAAATTGAGGCATATCTCCTACTTAAATGCGAATTTGTTTGACTTTAAAATAATATAACACATTGCTAGCATAAAAGCTACTGTAGACAAATCCTCCAAATAGGCGGAAAGACATTTAAAAGTGATCAATATTTTATGATTATGTACGATTTTTTTTCTAGGTGCGTAGGTACCACATTGAAATAGTTTGTTTATCTTTAGTTATTATTTGTTTTTAAAAAATTGAGTGAATCGCAAAATTCTTTTTTTTTTTTTTTTTTTTTTTTATTATTATTTCATACAATTTTTGAAAATACACTTTTATGTTTTTTTTCTTGATTACCATACTAGGCTAATGCCTGTGTTAAGGTAATCATACATGATATAAGTTATACAGTGTATGAACTAGAACACAATATAGGTTTGAAATAGAAATTATAAGATATTTTGGTTGATTATTTGGTGGTTTGTTGAGATGAATGTGGGTAGATCCAATAATGTCATCTGCTATTTCCGTTCAGCGATCCGCGTGGTAATACTTACCTCACACTTCTCTGATCTGACTCCAAGGGTTACCAAATATACCAAAAATGAAAGGAATGTTTCTGAATACTGAAGTTACATTTATTTAAATTACGAGATACTACAAGTATTAACTTGGAAGGTTTATAGGGAAGATACTCAAGCAAACAAGCTAGCGCGTCAGGTAGCCGAGAAACGAATGAATTCCGTTCGCTTGGCCGGAACGGAATTCGCGCAGGCGCGGTGATTGAGTTGCCCGTGCATAAAAATCAATTATTAGGCTGTTGAGCATAATTCCCTACATACCTCCCGCCCAGTTTTTTAGCGATAAAAAATGAAATAAACCTAAATAAGACATATAAGAGCAATGCTTAAATGTATAAACCAGTATGGTTTTTAAATTGTTTAAAACGAAAAAAAAATTAATTATCTTCAATTGTTTACTGGAGCACTTATTTATTAACTCAACATGTTTATGGAGTTTTATTGTAATTAAAGAAAACTAGACAGGGTAAAGTTATCATCCAGAGTGGACCTATTATTACTTTTATTTTAAAGCTATTGCAAATAATTATTAAGTGATTAGTAGCTTTTACATGCTTCAGTAAACAGTTGGAAAGAATTATGATAACATAAGTATTAAAATTTGAACAACATGTTCATGCGGTGCCAGTTGAAAACGATAGCAGGTTTATTAAATATTTATACAAGAAATATGAACTTAAATATACATAAAAGTTTTATTAAAACCTAAATATTTGAAATGACTCAACGAAAGCAATAAAGGATTACTAACTAGGATAACGCTTCAACTAGTTGTTAATAGGTGAGTATACATTTTTGTTTACAAAAGTTTTTTTGTTTGAATTTATAAAAATGGTAGTTATGAAACCAAAATATCTAAGTTTCCTATAAGTTAATTAATATATTAAGTTATTAAAAAAAAACAAAAGGAACATATATGTGTACATTATACGATTAGCCATGTATTTAATATAGCCTAGAAATATGTTGAAATGATTATATAGTGAAGTCATTGTAGGTACCAATGTAGTACTTCGTATTTCTATATTATAATAAATATGTTACATCACTTTTGTGATACAAAAGAATACCTCACATCACTCTGAATGTGGAAAATTTTCAGTAAAATTTTTATCTATTATTTATAATAAAGTAAGTACTTATAAGAAATTACACTAATTTTTAATGTACTGTTACATAATTT
The DNA here is from genome assembly GCA_929108145.2 of Limnephilus rhombicus. Taxonomy (NCBI): domain Eukaryota; kingdom Metazoa; phylum Arthropoda; class Insecta; order Trichoptera; family Limnephilidae; genus Limnephilus; species Limnephilus rhombicus. The sequence goes on along the minus strand of OV815292.1, from coordinate 11,973,133 downwards.
AAAATTTGATACAACAAAACAACTGTCATGTGTACATAGAAGTTGATCAACTACTTGATCATTTTTTACGATTTTAAATTTTATTATACTTAAATGCACATACAAGAATTGTTTTTGTTTTCCTTTTTTTTTTAAAAAAAAAAAAAAAAACGAATAAAAATTATCTTCAATTGTTTACTGGAGCGCATTTATCAACTCGACATACAAATGGAGTTTATTATTATCAAAAGGAACTAGACTGGGTATGGATCGTCCAGAGTAGATCTGTTATTTTCTAAAAATTATGGCAATTAATTATTAATTGACTAATAGCATTTAGTCGCTACCGTAAACAATTGAAAAGAATTAGTACCTATTATTTATATAAAGATTCAACAAGTGTTCAGTCAGATGGTGAGTATCATTTTAAAACACATCTGAGTGACCATGGTTAAAATTACCAAAGGTAAAAACATTTTCACTATACATGAATTGATAAAAGTCTTAATGTTTAAGTTGAATCAAGAATTGTTTTATATATATGACATTTATGTTAGTTAAAAGTTATTTAACAATGTTAGATACTAGGTTTATATGTATATGTTAATATATTCCATATTGGGAACATGTTCAATATAGAATATATTAAGATTGTATTACACAATAATTATACATTATTGATTAGCGATTATTGCTGGATAAGAAGGTTTCATTGATTGATATACAATGTTTTTTGTTTGCTTAAAAATAGATAGATACATGTAAAAATTTTATTCTTACATTCTATACACGTTTTTCAAAGAAAAGCTGTATAAAATTTATAAAAACTTCAACGCACAAAGCGGAGTGGCTAGATTTACTATTTATATATTCATCGCAAGCTGCGGAATGTTTTATTTTTAAAACAAGGTTATTATTTACGTTAATATGTGTTATATTGAGTATGTGGTCAATACAAGGCATATTACGCTTTGTTAATATTAAGTTTAAAAAAATGACTATTGTCTGAGTACATCGTTTTTTACACACTTTCAAGTGTTAAATTTTTCTTAAACTAGTTACATGGTTTACATGATTTTAAAAAATGAAAAATTTCATTGGTTAAATGGTTCATCACTTTGATGACCGATATGTATTGTATACAACAAATAATAGTACTAGAGTTCAAAATTTCTTTCAAAATTGAAGTCTTTAGTTATCAGTAATTTTACAGATATACGGTTTAAGATAATACAAGCTTTGTATATGCTTTTTTAATATTATTTTTTTTGGTAGTCATTTTTAATTTGATATGGGATCTGTAGGAAGGAAAAGAATTAATTATATCTAATTTTGCCAATTATTTGCTTTCCGACCGGTAACGGTCGCCAAAATGGACTCTACGACCAGATCTTGTTCTTTTTATTTCTGGGAGTGGTTCCTGGACAGTTGTAGCAACAGGAATATTTTCTTCTACTGGTACCTTTTCCTCTACAGGTAGGAAGGCTGGTTTTAACCTATCTATGGAAACACGTTTATTTTTGCCCTTTACGTTGATTACAAACGTTTTATCGTCGCGTTCCTCCACTTTATAAGGTCCTTCGTATGAATTTTGAAGGGGCCTTCTTCCACTGTCTGTTCTAAGAAAGACATGGGTAGTTAGAGATAAGTCTTTATGTACAAAGCATTTCCTTGATCCATGGGCGGTGGTAGGTGTTGGCTTGATATTTTCAAATTTTCTTTGAAGTCGACCTACGTAAGTGTCGGGTTCTTCTTTAGGTGTTTCGGTGAAGAAATCACATGGCAATCTTAATGTTCTACCATATGTGAGTTCAGCTGGGGAACATTTTAGATCTTCACGAACAGTGGATCTCAATCCGAGTAGTATGAGCGGAAGAGTCTCCAACCAGTTCGGGTCACCGCTCGCACTAAGAGCGGCTTTCAGAGTACGGTGCCATCTCTCTATTAAGCCATTGGCTTGTGGGTGGTATGCCGTAGTCCTTGTATGTTTAATTCCCAATTTCTCCGCCAGTTTCTTAAAAAGAAAACTTTCGAATTGACGGCCCTGGTCTGTGGTTATCGTCTCCGGGGTCCCGTGACGAGCTATCCAGTGGTCCATCAGTGCATTTGCGACGGTTTCTGCAGACATGTCTTTCAATGGTACTGCTTCAGGCCAACGTGTGAATCTGTCGATCATTGTCAACAGGTATTGGTATCCATTGCATGCTGGAAGAGATCCAACTAAATCGATATGTACGTTGCGAAAGCGGTCTTCTGGTAAGATATAAGCTGATGGTGGAGCTACTGTATGTTTTGAGACTTTCGCTTTTTGGCAAGGGATACAGTTTTTAACGAAAATTTTTATGTCTTTCGCCATCTTGGGCCACACAAACCTCAATTTCACTGAGTTTGTTGTTCCGAGTATGCCTGGATGACAGACATTGTGTACGCTTTCTATGACCTCGGTTCGCATAGACTCTGGAACGAAAGGTCGGACATGACCAGTTGATATATCGCACCATAACGATTTATCTGTGCCAGGTATCACCATTTGACGTAGGGAGAGGCTGGTGTCATCTTTTGCCTTAATTAGATCGTCAGTTTGACACTGCTCTTCTGCCATTCTCCCATAGTCAATTGTAGAGGGACAGTTTATCTCCTCGATTCGAGACAGGGTATCCGCTACTACATTCTCCAGTCCGGAGATATGCCTAATATCAGTCGAAAATTGTGCGATGAAGTCCAGCTGTCTTTCCTGCCGTGGAGAGCTGGAGGCTCGTTTCTTGTGAAAGGCATAGGTGATTGGCTTATGGTCAGTATATATACTAAAATTACGTCCTTCAACGCTATTGCGGAAGTATTTTACGGCTTCGTAGACACCTGTTAGCTCGCGGTCGAATGTGCTATATTTCCGCTGAGCTGGAGTGAATTTTTTAGAGAAAAATCCAAGTGGCTCCCATGTGTCGCCGTTTAACTGCTGTAAAGAGGCTCCGATCGCCGTATCGCTAGCGTCTACCATGATAGCGATTTTGGAGTTGGGATTCGTATGAGCTAGTAACGCTGCATTTGCAAGATGATTTTTGCAATCCTCGAACGCTGCGGTTAATTCCGAGCTCCATGTAAGTTCTCTTTTGTCATTCTTTTTCCATCCGGCTATACAGTCAAATAATTTCGCCTGGGTGTGGATAGCATTAGGTAGGAACTTTCGGTAGTAATTAAGCATACCTAAAAAACGGCGCAGACCTTTCGCGGTTTTAGGTAGTGGAAATTCTGTTATCGCTTTCACTTTTTCTTTAATAGGGGTCATCCCCTTTGGCGTAATTGTATGCCCCAGAAAATTTACGGTAGAGGCACCAAATTGACATTTTTGGATGTTAATGATAAGACCATTTTCAGCTAGGCGTTTGAATAAAATGTCTAAGTGTCTTTGGTGTTCTTCTTCACTTGAGGATGCAATTAGTATGTCATCAAGATATACAAAACAAAAGTCCAGATCCCTGGTGATGGCGTGCATAAAGCGTTGGAAACTTTGTGCCGCGTTGGATAACCCGAATTGCATGGTGGTAAACTCATACAATCCGAACGGTGTGATGATAGCCGTTTTCGGTATGTCTTCAGGTTCTACAGGTATCTGGTGATATGCCCGCGCTAAGTCAATGGTCGAGAATACTTTTGCTGATGACAGTTTGTGAGTGAAGTCGTGGAGCTGAGGGATCGGATATTTGTCCGGAACGGTCTTTGCGTTTAAACGCCTATAGTCTCCACAGGGACGCCACTCACCGTTAGGCTTTTTTACCATATGCAACGGACTGGCCCAGTTGCTCTTGGAAGGTCGGCATATTCCCTGTTCCATCATAAATTTAAATTCGCGTTTGGCCGCTTCTAGAAGTGCTGGTGCTAACCTGCGCGCACGTTCGGTTACAGGAGGGCCTTTAGTTTCGATACAATGGGTCACTGTATGTTTAATTCCTGCTGTCTCCATGTTAGGCCGCGTCAAGCTTGGGTATTTACAGAGGATATCTCGATACTTCAGGGTGTTAGATATTGTTGAAATGCCTGAAGAGATTCCTTTGTATTTCGTGCCTCGAATCAGCAATCCTGTAGACGAGTCCGTGATCGCTGCCTTTTTTAAATTTACGGTAAGGTTGAAGTTGTGCAGAAAATCGGCTCCCAAAATAGCTCTTGATACATCTGCCACTATAAATTTCCACTTCATTGTCCTACGTAGACCCAAGTTGAGTTCCAGTATTCTTGTGCCGTAGGTTTTAATGCAATTACCACTGGCGCTGTACAAAGCTGGTGTGCGGCTATCCGAGGTAATGCATTTTTTATTGTGGTTAAAATCTCTAGGGATTATGGAGACGTCAGCTCCCGTGTCCACGAGGAACTTCTGACGTGTTTCGCGATCAAATAGAAAGAGACGACAAGTATTAGCAGGAAGCTCACATGTCTCTACTGTGGTCTTCCTCTGTCGTTTCCCTGGTGTTTTTTTTGGAAAAGAACACGGTTGGTAGCACTTGTATGCCTTTTCACCATAAATGTTATGCCATTTACAATATCCCTCAGGGTTCCTGTTCGGAGATCTCCCACGAGACCCTGACCTTGGTCTTCTAGCGGGGTTTTGTCTAGATGGGGACTGGTCGTGCGAATTTCGGCGAAAGTTTTGTCTATTTCGTCCTTTAAAATCGGATTGTCGATTGGCGTTGTTTTGGTCTAACTTCAATTGTTTGATTTCTCTTGTAAGTGTGAGCACTTGTTTTTGAAGTTCTAGAAGTATGGAATTCTCAGGTTCTTCGGCTCGCGATGGGCTTGGTCGCTTGTTACGGTCAACCGCGGTACATTCGGTTGCCTGGTACACATCAATAATTTTATCCGCCGCTGAAGCAAGTTGTTCAAGATCGTTGTCTGACAGTGCGGACAGTATCGCCTGGACATGCTGTGGGAGTCTCTGCAACCATAGTGTTCTGACGATGGCGCTCTTTGCCAAAGCGGGTCCCGCTAACTCCTGCATGTGCCTTAGTAGACCAGTTGGTTTTCGGTCCTCCAACTGGATGCCGGTGAGAAGTCGAGTTAGTCGCTTCTCCTCCGAGTCCTGAAGACGCTCGATGAGGGCTGTCTTGACGCGTACATATTTTTCTTGGGCTGGTGGATTAATTATTATGTCGCTTATTATCTGCAGGGTGTCAGGATCAAGAGCGGCAATTACGATGTTGTACTTTGTGAAGTCATCTTTTATCCGAGAATTCACGAACTGTGCCTCGGCCTGGGCCAACCAGAGAGCAATATTAGACTTCCAACAGCTCGGTAAGCGTACTGAAACTGGGTGTACGTCCGATGCTGGTCTGCTGTCTCCTTCCATGTTGTTTTTGCTGTGATTGCCGCTTGGGATTGTGGGAGGATCAGAAACGCTTGAACTGCTGGCGTTTCCTTCGTTGGTTACGATGTGCTTACTTGAGTTTGATTCGTTGGAGTTTTCTTCTTTATTTTCCTTTTCGATAGTAAACATCTCCCAATTTGGTCAGAACAATTAGCAGCAGATATGGCAAAATTTCAAAGGAAGTGAATGTATGAAATAATTTTTTTAATTTAATACCCATATAAGTTTAAAAATGATTTCTAAAATTGTTTGTTGCAAATTGATAATGATTTTATTTTAAAAGTTAAAATTTTTGAAATCTGTTAAAAATTATTTTAAAAGTTTAAAAATAACCGAAATTTTTAATATTTTATTTTAGATGATGCCAGAAAGTAAGAAGACAAAATCATCCGTACGATTAATATTGTAATACTATTATTAAAATTTATTACTTGGCTAAAAATATGTATAAAAATCTCCAAAACTCATGAAATTTAATATTATCATCAAAATGAAAAGTGCTAAACTTTAATAATATTATTGAAATATATTAAATGATGATAAATTTATTGGTAGGTAGTTACGTTTTCAAGATGCAATTAGATTACAAGAGCTCTGCAGATTTTTCAAAGGCAACACATTTAAGTTGTAACATATTGTACACGCATCAATTAATGTAACAATTTTCTAAAATGCTGGAAAAAATAATTAGATTAATGTAAAACTTTTTAAAAACTTTCACGTGTCTGATGAGTCATCTTTTTCGTGAGATCGGTTGGCTGCCTTTCTCTCGGCAAAACTGGTCCGCGAAACTCGCCGGTGTGGCTCTGCCTTTATCCGGAAGATTCCAAGCGGTGATGTGTGTCTCCGCCTTTAACCGCTCGCCTTTGTGAAACTAGCTGAAATGGAAGGCCAGCGAATTTAGTCCTTTTTAATGCACAAAACAAGGAAATATACATAATCTTTGACAGGGATTCATGAGACAGCTAGATGATATCAGACAAAAATGGTTAGCAACGGTTTTATACCGTTTTACTTGAAAATGTTGTGATAAAAATGGCGGGTTTCACAATCCGCGACTAATTCAATTTACATTTCACAATTAGAATTATTAACTTGAAATTTGTGGGTATATGAAAAAAACATTATGTTTTAGCTGAAAAACAAAGCACGTTGTTAATTTTAATAGAAGTTAAAACTCATTTTAAACCTTATGCTCGTTTATCACTGTCATTATTTGATAGCATAAACGAAGCATATTATATTTGTAAAATACTGAGGTCCCCCCCGGTGGTCATTGAACGTAATTGAAGCTAAATTAAGAAATGCTTTTAAATATTAAAAGAATAAAATGCGACTCACCGGGTGCGTGATTTCTCAGGATTCGCTTCCCGACTCCTGACGGCTGCTGTATGCGAGTTTCCCATTTCTTCTTGTGTGAGTCGGGTCACCAGTTTGGTTGGTGATTTGGTGGTTTGTTGAGATGAATGTGGGTAGATCCAATAATGTCATCTGCTATTTCCGTTCAGCGATCCGCGTGGTAATACTTACCTCACACTTCTCTGATCTGACTCCAAGGGTTACCAAATATACCAAAAATGAAAGGAATGTTTCTGAATACTGAAGTTACATTTATTTAAATTACGAGATACTACAAGTATTAACTTGGAAGGTTTATAGGGAAGATACTCAAGCAAACAAGCTAGCGCGTCAGGTAGCCGAGAAACGAATGAATTCCGTTCGCTTGGCCGGAACGGAATTCGCGCAGGCGCGGTGATTGAGTTGCCCGTGCATAAAAATCAATTATTAGGCTGTTGAGCATAATTCCCTACAATATTAGAAACAAGAGATAGAAAAAAGATAAAAATATTTAAGGTAAAATATAACAAGATATATGTATACGTATGCACATACAAATACATATGCACATACATACACAAATACATATAAATACATACAAACACACATATATACATATATATATATATATAAATATATAAAGGATTATAAAAAAGAAAAATTTTTAAAGAAATTAAAAATAAAATACTATATAAAATATATGTAAAAAATAAAATACTGAAATATAAACTTATAACTATATAAAATACTAAAATATAACTATATAAAATACTAAGAAGTAAGATTTAAATATGTTAATCTATAATTTTTTTTTTTGAGAGCTAAAATTTTTACTGGAGGTTTGTCAATGTAGGTAATTAATCGTCTAGAAGAGTATATATTTAGGTTAGATTAGATTTCAGTTAAGTCAGGTTGGAAAAAGATGTGAAGTATGATATTTTATTTAGTTAATTTAATTATTTTCTTTTCTTTTAAAATGGTTAGGAAGTCATATATTCTTTAAAAAAATCTCGTCCCCTTTCGAATATCCAATTTTGAACACGAATAGTAAAAAGAGGTATGGTAATATTTGATTTTATATCGGTGCTCAATGCATTGTATATTTTGGGGGCAATGAACCAAAATTGTCGGTGAGCGAATGTGGTTCTAGTTTTTGGGACCACGCATCCCAGATTTGATGAAAAGCGGGTTTTGGCTTGATGTTGTGGAGCCACCAGTAGGTTATTTTTACGTATGTAGGATAGGCTTGTCTTAGTGAATAGTTGGCGAATATCTAAGACCTTAAATTTAGTAAATAGCACATTAGAGGGGTGGGTAGGTTGGCATTTAAATATGATTCTCAGTATTAGTTTTTGAACTGTAATTATTGGATTAATGACGGATTCTGTGCAACCACCCCATCCCAAAATACCGTATGTTGCAATGGATTGAAAAAGGGAAAAATATACGCTTCTAAGGGTTTTTAGGTCTAAGATGGATCTGGATTTGAACGTAATGAAATAGTTTTTTTTATTCTAAAAGGAAAACGTTTATAAATGTTTGTTTTTATTTCAAGAATATGACTCTCTTGGGACAATTTTATGAAATTTTCCAATAAAGTGTCACATTTTGTTGATAAACGAATAAAATTATTTTCTGTTTTCAATCATTTGGTTCTATAAAAGCTAAGGGGAAAATGATGGACTAACAAAATAAATGTCAGTCGTGTCTTACCATGAATAGAAACAATCTTTTTTATAACTTTTGAAGGTTATTCCCATTAATTTTATCTATCATTGAAGAAGAAGATAACACTAATAAGCTAAATGAAATTAGGAAAGAGAACAAGACAAAGAAAAATGGAAAAAGGTTGCAAATAAAAAATAATTGGTCAATATATGTTATTTTAAATAAAATCAGATATATTTATCCGAGACGCTATCTAGGTTACAAACCAGTTATAAGAGCGATTGTTTTCAATGAAAAAGGTAGTTTGCCCATGATATGGAAAAATTAGTCGCAGATAATATTGCTAATTCTAAAATTTTAAAATATGAGATTGACTATTTATGACGGTTTGATAGAAGGTGGCAATGGCTGAATTAGTAAAAGCGCACTTCCCGGTTAGACGAGAGATTCAGGGTTCGAGTCCCAGTTGCAACCATTATATATTTTTATTGTTCTGTGTTTTGTTCTCTTTCATATTTTCGTTTAGATTATGAGTGTTATCTTCTTATTCAATCAAAATATTTGATTTAAAAGAAATGTTTCATATTTTTCAGAACCTCCCACAAAAAAATAATACTTCACTTGTCAGACGGTCACATAAACATGTAATTAAAAAAAAAACTTGTTTTTAACTATTTATTTTGGCATAGATATATATAAAATTCATCAGCCTGTATTTTTTGTGGGCAGCCGGTCCTCCCATATCTCAGCGAATCTTCGAACCATTTTCTGCAAATACCCGGTACGGAAAGACCCCTAGCGACATCTGTGTTTTATGAAGCGAAAACACCCGTCCCCAGCGTATCTCTCATAGTAATGATGATTTTAGGCGGAGCGGTAGGCACAAGAGACGCTTCTGGAGAAACGGATTCAACGGATAACTTAGCAAAGATATTTTTTGAATATTCAATACCAATTTTTATGGATGGTCATGATTTTTGAAAGAAAGATAGATATTTTTTCGATAAAGTAAACAAGGGTTGAGATTTGACGTTATTTTGAACCACAAAATGATACGGCCGTATCATCCATCTAATATCGTTGAATAAAAAGAACACAGGAACTACGATGTGAGCGTGTTTCATGTTCCAAAATCTGGCCAATCGAGCCTAAATGTTCATATATAAAACTTTGTTTCATCATCATAACGAAACTCAAAGTAGATGGCGATATATGATTTCTGGCAAGTGTTAGAGAGACAGAGTCCATGCTAACTGGGACAGAACCAAAATGTAATTCAGTGGCAAAGTTGATTTCAAATTCACTGAATTTCTTTTGAAATCAACACGGAAGGCTATTTCAGTGGATTGCAGGGAATGCTTTTTCTTCAGTTTAGATCATAGGTTTCAGACTTCAGGGCGTAGGCGTTTCAGACTTTCAGATGGGCGGTAGAAGACCCAGAGAAAATTTGGGGGTGTTGAGATGGCACAGTGAGGGCATGGGTAGGTAAAAAAAATATCATAGGTAGTAATCCGGTACTTAAAATACAAAAGAATTGCTTTTTTAACTGCCTAAACAAATAACATAGGTATAATATATATAATAATAACAAAGTCATCTAAGTAGAGGTTTTTTTAAGAAAAGGAAGGAGAGTAAGTTCTGAGAAGGAAAAAGGTCAGAGGGGTGAGTAGGAATATGAGGTTCATTGTATCCAGGAGTGATGGACGTATGAATCCATCCCTCCAACTGCGGTGGAAGGCGATCGGTCGAGGGATTCTGGCTGGAGAGGTAAAAATAACCTCATTCAACAATTCTAGCACGCGGGCAGACGCATCGGCCGGCAAGTCCTGGACAAATCTCACCCCATGAACCCGGGCACCCCTGCTGACCGGCAAGTCCTGGATAAATCTCACCCTATGAACCCGGGCACCCCTGCTGAGTCATCAAACGTAACGAACCACTTAGGGTGACCTATAAATTGGGTGAATCATAAATTGCGCAATTCCATTGCGTGGTTTTGTTGCTAGTATCGGGGATCCATTAAAAACAAGCTTTTCTGACCACTCGCTCTTTTAACCATTCGGACCCATTAGCTTGTTTTCACGAAAATTTAACGTTGCCGGACATACGTATGACGTAGGAGGCATACCTGACTTATTAGTACTAGATTTTACCCGCGGCTTCGATCGCACGGTATTAGGGGAAAGAATTTTCCCACGGGAATGAAATGTTTTTTCCGGGATAAAAAGTAGCCTTTGTCATTTCCCAGTCCTTCAATTATCTCTTTGCGAAAAAAATACGTTGATCAGTCGCTCCATTTATATTATTATTTATGATTTTAAAGTGGGTACTTTCTATTGCATAATTCAATTTACCAAATTCTCACATAGGCTTTTTCATACAATAGTGAGTTCCCGGCATGCGTTGCTACGACACTTAATAAATACTTTCATGCATTCATTCATTCATTCATTCATTCATTCATTCATTCATTCATGCGTTCATCCTCATTCATTCATTCATTCATTCATTTGTTCATTCATTCATTAATTAATTTCCCAGCACGCGTTGCCTTCCCTCTCCCCACTCCCCTCGCCCGCTTCCCCGTCCCGCGAACTCCGCTCCCGAGTTCCCCTCCCCCGTCCCGGGTTCCCCTCCCCCCTGCCGGATTCCCCTCCCCCTCCCGAGTTTTCCTCCCCCTCCCGGATTCCACTCCCCCTCCCGTCTCCCGCAAACATCTCAAATCCCCAAAGTTTCATCGCAATCGGATAAACGGTTATCCATGCATAATTTCATGATGCCAAAACTCACTTTTGTACATAGAAACTATCGCACGCATGCGCACATCCAATCCCCAAAGTTTCCTCGTAATTGGTTAAATTGTTTAGCAACGCATAGAATATATACAAATTCAAAATATATTGCATGTATATATATATATATATATATATATATATATATATATATATATATATATATATATATATATATATACAATGTATTCAAACCCAGAAACAAACACATTTTGATTTTTATGTATGTAAATAGAATAGATAGAACATCGCTCCGACTTAGTTGTGACTAGGGAATGCAATCCGATATACCGGGATTCCGAAATACCGAGATCCCGCAGATATTTTGCGGGACTAATCTCGGTCGAAAATTTTGCGGGATCCCGCTGGACTGGCGGGATTACAGAGAAGCGTAGTTCATATGTGTTACTCTGCGCGCGGCGGAGGTTTTGATAAAGAAGGAAATGAATTACTTCGAGTTCGGTGGATTAAAAGGCACATACCTTCAATTCACTTACAATGCGCTAATGACTATTGAGCCAACCAGCGTGGAAGCTGAACGAGCTTTTTCAGCCGCTGGCTACCTTGTGTCCAATATCAGAAGCCATTTATCAGACGACACAGTTAATACTTTAACTTTTTTACGAAGCTATTTCCAAAATAATGTTTACACTTATGATGCTTATCGTGTGAACGTTATTATTTTAATTTAAGTTTTTATGTAAATTTATGTCTTATCTAATTCTTTGCCAATTTATGACTTAAATTTTACCTATGTCTAACTAAAGGCATATTAATAAGCCATTTAAAATGTCCCAAAGAACTTGTTTGATTAGGTATAAATTTAAAACTCTAAAAACAAGGTTGGTAGATAGAGGTATTAAGGTCTTTATTTATTTTTATTTTTATTTTTTTTTTACAGTGAATACCGCACAAGAATCTCAACTGCTCCCGTCTGGAGCCAGTGAGACTATGGCATCCCCAATTGGGGTATGTTGTGAGGCTGAAGGTAGTAGGGAGGGGAAGGAGGTGGGGAAGAGGAAGGTTGGGAAGTACCTGGCTATTCAGATCTGGTCACCAAACACGGCTAAAGCCATTTTCAAGCAACGTTTCAATTCTGAATGGTGGTCTTACACCAGGGCGATACTAATAGTATCTTCCACTCTGGAACATGCCGCAAATATACTATATATTATTTTAAATGAATTAATTGTGAAATAACACAAATTAATCAAATAAAATTTATTTGCGCATGCCGGGTTCGAACCCGCGACCTCCGGATTGTGAGTCAAGAGTCTTACCCACTGGACTACGGAGGTTATTATATGATTGATTAGATATCTAAGTCCACCCTGCTGGATCCCGCAAACACCTGAATCCAGCGGGACTAAGATTGTTCAGTCCCGCAAATACCTGGATTGACATGGTCTTGCGGGATTGCTTTCCTTAGTTGTGACTATAACATTTAAGAAATATTCTGTGATCATTGCGATACTGGCTAAACTTTGACTTTCATTCAAAGGAGATCTTAATAAAATACCCTGCCTCTTTCAGGTTAGTAATACTACATAGACATGTCTTGTCCTACAATTTCGCAGCGACCACCAAATCGGAACCAGTCCCATGCCTTCAGCTCTTCTAACAATGAATCTGTCCTTAGAGCTGTGAAACTTCATTCTCCTAAGACTTATCATATAAGCGCGGCAGTTGACCCTCTTCAAGGCCGAATGACAAGCTAAAGCACAGTTACATCACATACTCACAGGGGGTAGATTTAGGAAAGGATTTACTCTCTAAATAAATATATTTTGTTGGGTGCTATTTTTAGGGTTGAGATTATTTATATCACAAATCTTTTCAAATGTCTTTTTAATCTATTTGCGCTTTCAGTTAGATTAGTCATTGCACTTGGACGTGGAAGATTTCCTTGGCCGGATATGCGCCGGCGTACGCGGGAAAAAATATTTTCTTTTTAATGCGACTTTAACCCTTATATATGAAGAAACTGTGTAAAGAACAAGGTCAGAATCGCTTGCGCCAATATCATTCTTGACGTAGCCAATGGTTTCATTCATTTAGCAACACTAGAATATTTTTTAATGCATTATCTATGACTTGGCGTGCAACTGCCGAAAGCGAAAAATCGATTTTTTACTTTTTCAAATGCATATAAAGGTATTTATTTATTTGCAAACTCCTTTGAATTGTAATTTTTCATGGTGGGTATGTATAATAAAACTAGTTTATATTTGTGTGATTATATTATTTTTACAATTATTTCCAAAATGGGAGATCTTTTTTTTAGTTAATTAGCTATTCTGGAAAAAAACTCTTACTATATTTTTACGTAATACACATGAATAATAAGATATATTATCTGGAAAACAGAAAACAAATGAGAAAAAAGCAATTCCTTTATTTTTGTATAGATATTTGACAAAAAAGCAATCAGTAGGGCGATTCCCGTTCTTTTTACCTTAGCCAACTGCTAGCATTCGCTAACGAATGGTTTCGCTTGTAAGGCGACGAAATATTAGCTTGTAACGCTAGCATTACGTTTTTGTAGCGATTCCGGTTCTTCAAGTGTCCTTACATCATTGGTTTAGGAGACACCTAGTAAAAAATCCTGAGCAAACTTGGTTAAGAGTTGTTAAGAAAACACGGATATATGAAATATTCGGCGGCAGAAAGGCTAATTGACGTAACCAACATTTTGTCGATTTTCAATTTTTGATGCCATTTTAATTGAAAAAAAAACTGCGTCGATCTGTGTACTCGAAGGTTATATATTATAAAAATTTGAAAGTTTACCCCCTTAAAATACCTACTGTTTTTTGCGGAAGTCTGACCATAAATTGACGTAAGTGATGGAAAATTCGAGGTTTTTTAATAAAAAGCGGGTTACTCCCTTGAACCCGGGCGCATCCAATGTTTTAGTTTTTATTTACTATGAAAAATTATATGAGTACGTCAAATAGCCTTTCCGTGTTTTAGGAAACATTTTCGCTTACGGCAAACGGCTGACTAAGATTTTAAGTTTTATTTGGTTACATTAATCCTATAAGTTATGCCACATCGAAAGTTTTTAGTAACATCATTTTGTAAGTTTAAAAACTTTATTAAAAGTTGAATACCACCACAGATTTGAACACTTTTATTTTGTGGAGAACGTTACACTGTTTTAATTGAAAATGCGTCATGCTCAAACATCGTGTTATTGCATCCTGTTTCGGCATTCAGTGCGCATCCGACCGATGCACGGTGAACGTGAAGACGTAAATTCTTGGGTGAATATTTGTGCTCATGGATGGTCATTGTGAATGGTCTCATACGATATGGGTCGATTAGTAAATGAGAAAAAAGCAGGTCTGCCAACCGGCAGCCTGGAAAACGACGGAATCTTCCAAATCCCGTCCGTTCCACAGTGCTTCCGCGTGCCCCGCTAGCAACGACTACATCAAATACATGAATGAAACCAACGAATTACTATAGTCTAGATCATCCCATTGAAGAGTTATTTGATCAGCCAACCACCGATCTGGACTGGACGTTTTTGGTATACGATTTTGTAAATGTTTTTTATTTTTATTTTTTCTTATATATTTTTTATTATTTTTATTTAATTTTGAATTAAAAACTTCGATTTCCATATTTAAAAAAAATAGGTGATGCACGTAAAAAAAAGTTATGATATATAATGCCGAGTTATCGCTATTTAAATAGAGCTTAAAAAAATAAAAAAAATGATGGGCATAACTCTATTTCTGAAAAAAATGTCAGTTGCGAGCTGTCAACTTATTGCCTTTGATATGAAAAAAAGGCTGTAAAAAAATATTTCACCGTACCTCCCATTACAAAAATATATTTTTTTTTATTTTAAATTCGGTTACATCAACTAATTGTAAGTCTGATTCCCTTCGAAAAGGCTTACACCATGGTTTTCTGAGCTACAAATAACACAAAAAAAGTTACGTCCTTTCCGTAAATTAATCGCACACCGAGCTTCTCATACTAGATATTGTTGGTTACAGTCAAGCAATCGTAAAATTTTCACAAAAAAGAATGGATGTAACCACCAAAATCATCATTTTTTAATTACATAGATATAATTATATTGGTAGAAACATATACATTATTCTGTTGTTCATTGTAAAAATCAACGAGATAGGGGTTACCATTACTATTTTCTGATTTTTTGTTTTTGTTTTGTCGACTTTCCCGAAAGTAGAGGATTTGCTGGTTACGTCAATTAGCCTTTCTGCCGACGATAATCAAGTGACTCAAGATGTTTAAACAAATCTTTAAAAACAATAACTTTTTATTGTATTGCATCTTAATGACATCTTATTTTACTTTAAAATAACACATAAAAGCCGTTTATGGAAGATATTCGTTTCGTAAAAAGGTACCTACCTCGCTAGATAGTAATTACTTTGTTATTCATTCACTTCTTTTAAAAGTGACGTGACAGATGTCGCTAGCGTCGTTTATGGCGTCGCTGCTGTCAACAGCGATCGTTGTTTTGATTTAGATATTTTGAAATTGATTGCTGTACAAAGCAATAATATGAGGTAAGTAAATGCTATATTATAATTTAACTAAAAGCATATAAATATGTATATGCTCCGACTCGAACTGAATTAACAATATTATCTCTGTTAACAAGTAAAAGCTTCGCGTTTGAGGTTAGGTTTTGTAATATCGAAACAATTCATACATTATAATTTTTTTACTGTATTATTGTATTAAGAAACGTGAGAAAAGTGTGCAATTAAGTAATGTGACATTAATTGGTCTAATTTCTCTTTCAGTATATTGACCAACAGGCTGCAACAGCAATAATACATGCTTCCAGCAGTTCATAAAAAACGCTGTCTTCGCTGGTTACAAATATGATCCAAACAAATATATCTAAATCTAAAAATAAAAATTAACCACAAAATAGTTAAAATGTACACCTCTATGAAACCAAAATTGCCGGTGGCAATTTGAAAAAGAAGCAAGAAACTTTGTCAATTTAAAAAAAAATATTTTACATGAAACGACAAAAAAGTGAGGTGGTGATAACATTTAGGTATAATAAATTTGTCTAATAAAATATGTGTATTTTTATTTTTTTTTAACGTAAGGTGAAACATTTTTATGTTTCATTAAAAATTTTATATTTAGAAAATTACATGGTTACTTCTAATAATAAAATTTGAAAGCGTATTTCATCAGCTTTCGAAAAAAGTGTTTAGTTTTCGCATACGTTCACAAATTAATTTAGAATTTAATGCAAAGCAGAAACATTTTGACCTTCCGAAAAATAGGCCCGAGTCTGACTAGTTAAAACATCGCAATTACGTTAATTCGATTCATTATTATGAGAAAAATACTTCAAGAATCATGTGTACAGTTAAAACTTATGACAGTGTTAAGTTTTCTCTTGTTATACCAGACTTATATCAGTCAATACATCGCTAATGACAGCTCGTAGGGTCTCCTTCACGAATGCCAGCATCCTCTTCTTTGCGAAGCCCAAAAGAGAGGATTTGAACTGTTAGAAGGTGCCATCAAGAGAACGTGAATCGCATTTAACGAAAAATTCGTTAATTTGAAGGAAAGGAGAGGATTACTGTCGTTAAAAAGAACCGGAATCGCGCTCCAGGTAAAATCCGCGCGAATTTTCGAAATACGCTAGGCCAATAAGTGGTTAACAAGAAATGAAATACAGTATGCATAATGCTTGATTCTTAAATATCAAAAACCATTTATAAAATATAAGTGATCTGCTTGTTGTTCAGGATTTTCATATTTATTACGGTGGTTAATAATATAGTGGAAGCGTTACCAAGAACACAATAATTGCGCCAATTGGGAGTCGAATGTACCTGTTTTTAAAATTGAAACGTTGTAAACTCAACTTGCTAATTGCGTATTTGATTTGTGATGATTGTGATGCTCCCAAGTTTCGAAGACTATTCGATAAAAATATACTCCAAAAGCAACTTTTGTAAAATCATTATATTTATTGCGATTGTGTGTTACGGTCTAAAGATAGATAAAACCATGGATTTCTCCGTTTTACGACTTTTTGTGCAAATGATGGTTTGAAGACGGTTTGATGTGAACACCATAAAATTTAGCCAAGGAAGTTTTTTTTTAAATGACACTTGTCCTGATTTAAAAATATGAATTTAACATTTAATTTTTCAAACAATGGTTGGGTTGGGTTAGGTTGCGACCCTCTTTTTAATCCAGCCCGTGGAGGAAGCAAGATTCGTAAACGTGTCAATATCAGAGATATTGTGTATTATGGGGAAATTATCCTTTTGATTACATTTGAACCTTCGAAAAAAACTATGACTTATGCCATTTATGTACCTAATCCTATGTTAAAGCCACTATAAAGATCAAACATTGTTTTTTTCCCGTTGATAATTGTTTTATGAAATAACATACACATTTAAAATCTTCGCAAACAAAAAATCAGAGTGTGCAATTCACACGCAGTAGAAGTGAAAGTGGAAAGTCGCTAGATGTCTTTTTCGTTATTTGTTTTTGGGGTGTTATGCCGTGTTGCGCTACCTCCTTCTTTAGCCAATGTTTCGGACATCGTTGCAGTGTCCATCATCAGGGCAGATCCGGCAGATCCGGTAGATGTGTCGAAACGTTGGCTAAAGAAGGAGGTAGCGCAACACGGCATAACACCCCAAAAACAAATAACGAAAATGCTTTTGGCCATGAAAATCTTAAAAACTTATTTCGCTAGATGTCGCTTTCTTTTCTTTTGCCTGTTTATTTTAAAGTGGTTTGAAGAATGGATATTGATTTTACAAAAACAAAAATGTTTATTTTTTTTGGAATTGGTAGGTTCGCTGGATGTCTCTCTGGGCGCTAAGAGTCGGGCGCTTCATACCGCGGCACTACTGGAGGCCCGTGCATAGCCGTGAATTTATCACATTATAGTAGAACCGAGGGCCGTCAAAAAATAAAAATTTTGTGACGCATTTCCGTTTCATCCAAATTTCAAATCGCTAACGGGACTAAAGGAGTTTTACTTCAAACATGCATTTTTTTAGAGTAGAAAATAGTATTGGTCACGAAATATTATTCGAATTTATTTGTATTATTAGGTTCATTAAAATAAATGTTCATTATCTATTGATTTTTCTAAGTAAATAAATAATGTTGCCAAAGGTCATAACGAATAACAAATATGTTTAGTTCAAGGGTGAATAAAAATCTCTCTTTATCGGAAATCACACTGATAATGCCAAATTTGGCTGCATGATATCAGAACTAAAACCGATATTTATACCGTGGAGAGCTTTAAACCAAGTCCAGGTAACGAGAAAAGTTTCAATTGAGGTGTAGATTGGAGATTCCAAAGGCGATTATTAACGAAGTGCCTATTTTAAATATTTAAAAATATATTAACCCTCTTTTACGGGGCTAATTACGAAGTTTTTAATTAGCAGTTTAAATATGTAAAGTAAGGTTCTGCTTACAGTTACCCCTTAGGAGATAATATTGGAACTTGATAAAATGTAATTCTGGAGATTTAAGTTGAAATTCAATAAAATATTTTCTGGGAAAATATTATTATGATAGCAATTTGGGAGGAGGTGTGGGTACCGCCGCCCTGGAAACCATTCGTTAAGAGCCATTAACCAGCGGCCGAGAATATAAATTTCGTCGAACGATGATCTTGCGATCGTGTACTTGCAACTGTAAAGGGCGGTTGCGATGAGAAACAATAATTATTCTCCCTATGAGCATTTTAACATAATAACTTCACTCAAGATTTTATTTCACTCAAAATTTGTTTTGATAAATACCTACATTAAAAAATGCTCAAACTATTAAAATGATGTCCTTTTTGTAATTATTTTTTGATCGTATTTATAATTTTTTTCATAATGTCTAAGCTAAAAAAGAATGTTTTTTTTTAAATACATTAGTTTGTAAGAACGTAAATAAATAGACAAACTGAAGTTTTTTCTTTTTCGATATTTGTTTTTGGGGTGTTATGCCGTGTTGCGCTACCTTCTTTTATAAAAAGCTAAATATAGATTACTACTAGCGCCATCTTGTGGCCCATAATTATAGCAAACTGATTGTCTTTTGTTATTCACGTAAATAAAGTCTCTTATCAGTTCTCACGAAACAAGCTGCGTTTTATTACAGGTTATGGGCCCAGAAACCCATGTAATTTACCAGTTATTGAGTTTATTGTCAGTATTATCAGTTTGATGAACAGTAATCTCTGTGTTTTACAAAAAGACAGTGTGTCTAGTAAAAAAGTGAGTTATAACGGACTGCGTTTCGAAAAGTGAACGTCAGTGACTGATAATGGCGTCTATTTCGAACTACCTCGTTAGCGTCCCCAAACTTATTGGACGCCAGAACTATGGGCAGTGGAGCTTCGCAGCTGAGAATTATCTCGTATTGGAAGGAATGGTTTTGTGTATAAAACCTGAGCCCAATAAGCCGCCAGCAGATGCAGATGATGCGAAGACAAAAGCAAAGCTGATCTTGACAATTGACCCGGCACTTTACGTTCATATAAAAAACGTCAGAACATCGAAAGAATTGTGGGATAAATTGAAGATGCTATTTGATGACTCGGGATTTTGTAGAAAAATCAGCCTCCTGAGGAATCTCATATCTATTCGATTAGAAAGTTGCACTTCGATGACGTCGTATGTGACACAGATTGTAGAAGTGGGTCAGAAATTACAAGGAACAGGATTTGGAATAAACGACGAATGGATTTGTTCTATCATGTTAGCTGGTTTATCTGAAAGATATGCGCCTATGATAATGGCCATCGAAAATTCAAATATGGTAATTACAACCGACGCCATTAAAACAAAGTTGTTGGATATGGAACCGGAAGAAGACAGTGATGTTAATAATGCATTTGCGTGTTTCCGCAATAAGTCCAATCAGCGTTCGAGGAATGTAAAGTCTATGCCACAATCTATGTCTAATAAAGATCGCAGAGATGCACAAGTGTCAACATCTGTCAAAGGAAAATCAAACGTCAAATGTTATGGTTGCAAGCAATTTGGCCACTATCGCAATCAGTGCACTATTATGGATAATTCTTCTAAGAATACGCAAGGTTCAAAAACATCTAACGCGTTTAGTGCCGTGTTTTTTAATGGAACATTTGACAAGAGTGGCTGGTTTGTTGATTCTGGCGCCAGTTCACATTTGACAGGCAATAAAAATTGGATGATCGACGTGTGTTATTCTGGTTTTGCCAAAGAAATAATGGTTGCTAGCCAGAATAAAATCCCAGTGGAATGTTGTGGAAACGTAAACATAACTACGTCAACTGAAGAATGCGATTTTAACATAACCGTTGAAAAAGTGTTATGTGTTCCCCAGTTATCTACTAACTTGTTGTCAGTGAGTCAATTGATAAAACAGGGGAACAAGGTGCATTTTACAAGCAAAGGGTGTGAAATACTTAATAAACAGGACACCCTAGTGGCTACTGCTTCACTTGTGAATGGAGTGTATAAATTGAACACTTCTATTTGTTTGGTCGCAGCGGTGGCTGAGTCTCCAGATGTTTGGCACCGGAGACTAGGACATGTAAACAGTTATAGCTTGAATAAAATGCAGAATGCTGTGGAGGGAGTTAAACTCTCTGAGAAGGCCAACATCAACAAGTCCAACTGTATTGTGTGCTGCGAAGGAAAGCAAAGTCGATTGCCTTTTTCTCATGAAGGGAACAGGAGTACTGAGCTATTGGATGTAGTACACTGCGATCTCTGTGGTCCGATGGAGAATATATCCCTAGGAGGATCCAGGTATTTCCTCATTTTCGTTGATGATCACAGCCGCATGACACATGTTTATTTTTTGAAAAATAAGAATGAAGCTTTGCAGTATTTTAAAGAGTATAAAGCAAGGGTTGAGAATTCAACGTCAAATAGAATTAAAATTCTTAGAAGTGATAATGGCAGAGAATTTTGTAATAAGGACTTTGATAATTATTTAAAGAAAACTGGAATTATTCATCAGAAAACGAATCCTTATACACCCGAACAAAACGGGCTTTGTGAACGTATGAATAGAACTATCATAGAAAAAGCCAAATGTCTTTTGTTCGAAGCTAAACTTGGCAAGGAGTTTTGGGCAGAAGCCGTGAACACTGGTGTTTATTTACAGAATAGAATTGTGAAAACTGGATTGAATAATCGTACACCGTATGAGTTATGGACAGGTTCCAAACCAAACCTTGGTCACATAAGAATTTTCGGTAGTACTATCATGAAACACATACCTAAGGAGAAAAGACGTAAGTGGGACAAGAAATCTGAACAATGTATACTTGTCGGTTATCCTGAGGATGTTAAAGGATACAGAGTATACAATCCTTCAACACGGGTAATCACAACAAGTCGTGATGTCATCATTATAAAAGAAAACAACTCACGTGAAGAGAATATGATAGAAACAGAAGTAATAGATGACAAACCGGAAATAAGTAGACCGTCTCAGTCTTCAGAGGGAGATCCATCAGACGCAAGTAGAGAGGATTCATTTGTTTCTATGGAGAGTGCTCATGACATGGATGAAACCTATGTACCAGATGAGGAGTCCATGAGGTCAGAAGAGGACTCACAATCCGACATCACATTAAAAACATTTCCAGAAAGAGAGAGAAAACAACCCGATAGATATGGATTTATGTGTACAGAAGAATATAATAAATCTCTAAGTGATGAAATGACATTAGAAGAAGCACTGCAGGGACCAGAAAAGGAGCATTGGGAACAGGCTATCAAAGAAGAGCTGAAAAGTTTTGAAGACAACAACGCTTGGAGTCTTGTTGATATTCCTGTAAGTGGAAATATAGTGAAGTGCAAGTGGGTCCTAAAAAAGAAGTGCGATTCTGAAAATAATGTCCGGTATCGAGCCAGGCTTGTGGCTAAAGGGTGTTCTCAAAAATATGGGGTGGACTACAGTGAAACTTTTTCCCCTGTTGTGCGACATACAACGCTTAGATTGTTATTTGCATTATCAGTGCAATTAAATCTGGATGTGACTCACCTTGATGTGAAAACAGCTTTCTTAAATGGGGACCTGTCTGAGACTATATATATGCAAAAACCTATAGGTTTTGTCTGTACAGATGATAAAAAGATTCTTAAATTAAACAAGGCTATATATGGTCTTAAACAGTCATCCCGAGTATGGTACAAGAAGGTGGATACTTGTATGTTAGCTGATGGTTACGTTAAATCTAAGATAGAACCATGTTTGTATATAAAAATTGTTGGTAGTAGTATAACTATCGTGACATTGTATGTTGATGATTTTTTTGTTTTTTCAAATAACAAAATTGAAGCTCATCATCTTAAAAACATGTTAAGTAATAATTTTGAGTTAAAAGACTTAGGAATTGTAAAGGAATGTCTTGGCATGTCAATTGGTTTTGATAAAAAAAATTGTACTGTTACTTTAAGTCAAGAGAAATATATTGATAAATTACTGTCTAAGTTTAATATGACCGATTGTAAAACAATTAATACTCCAATGGAGGCAAATTTAAAAAGTAAAAAGGAGAATAATTGTAAAAGTCAGAATCCCTACCAGGAGCTTATTGGGAGCTTAATGTATTTAGTTGTACTTACACGGCCCGATATAGCTTATGCAGTGTCATATTTAAGTCAATTTAATAATTGTAACACTCAAGAGCACTGGCTTTATGCAAAAAGAGTATTAAGATATTTAAAAAATACGAAAGATTTAGGTTTAAAATATACTAAAGGCAACAATGTTAATATTGAAGGCTATGTAGATGCAGGCTGGAGCAATGATATTAACGATAGAAAATCATATTCTGGATTTTGTTATACTTTATCAGGATCTGTTATATCTTGGAGCTGTAGTAAGCAAAAATGTGTTGCACTTTCTAGTACAGAAGCCGAATATGTGTCAATTTCTGAGGCCTGCAAAGAAGCAGTATATTTAAGAAACTTGCAATATGAAGTAACCAAGAAATTGTATAAGATTATCATATACAATGACAGCATAAGTGCGCAAAAACTATTGTTAAACCCTGTTTTTCATAATAAAACTAAGCATATCGATGTCAGATATCATTATTGTAGGGAAATGATAATGGAAAACATTGTCAGTGTTAATTATTTGTGTACGTCAGATATGCCTGCAGACATGCTTACTAAGAGCTTAGGTGCAGTAAAACATTATAAACATTTAAATGCTTTAGGAATTGTTAAAGTATAATTTTATTTTGTTATATGTTCATGTAATCTGTATTTTGAGAGGGAGTATTATAAAAAGCTAAATATAGATTACTACTAGCGCCATCTTGTGGCCCATAATTATAGCAAACTGATTGTCTTTTGTTATTCACGTAAATAAAGTCTCTTATCAGTTCTCACGAAACAAGCTGCGTTTTATTACACCTTCTTCTTTAGCCAACGTTTCGGACAGCGTTGCAGTGTTCATCATTAGGGCAGATTCGGCAAAAACGTTTCTGAAGTATTTTCGTTAGAAAACAAGGGCGCGGTTATTTATTTATGATTTTTTAAAACTGAAATTAAAATTTTAAATAGTAGCTTTCCCATTTTATTGATTTATTTTACTGCATGATCGTGTGATTTGAAATGTATGTTTATATATAATACAAAATTTTGTTTGAAAATTTAACAAATATGCCAACGACCTACGGTAAAACCTTATTATACTAAAAATAAACACATTTTATCAAAATTTAAACATAAGTTTACTAGATAAAAGAATAGTCTTTCGAAATCAATTTTTATTTTTTTGTGAAAAAGAGTCAAAACGTCTAAAATGTAATTTAAAAATGACGTATTTCAGTTATTCCCTCTTAACATTTTTGATTACCAAAACTAGTGGGTGAGGTTTTTTTCAGTGTTTTTTGGTGACGAATGCATTTCCCCACTGCCCGCGTGAGGCAGGCGAGTTGAGGGAGACCCTTTCCTAAAGTTAAATTATCTGAATAGTATAAATAAATATACAGCAGAATAAGCATTGTATTAAAGCTACAATTAAAATTCATCATAGTAAGTTCATTCATAAGTATTCATATCAGTATTATCAATAGTAATTTTAGATGAATTCCAATTAGCAAAACAAAGGATTTAGCAGCAGTAGGTCATCAATATAAATCACCCATACCTATCTAATAGCGACTTTCTTTGATTATACTTGACGTAAGTGATACTAATAATAATAATAATAATAATAATAATAATAATATGTTGTCAACAACATGTCAACCTACCATTTTCCCATCTGGTCTCTGGTAGGTTGACATGTTGTTCTTGTATTGTTTTGTAATTTTAATACATATAGTGCAATTGCATAACGTGGATTGACCAGATGATCATTTGGGAAGTGTGTGAAAGGGTTTAGTTTTTCCTGTGGGGAAAATTAAACCCGGACATTTAAATCTGGTGCGTGAATTATAAAAAATTTAATTGTTATTAATTTCTTACACATTAAAAATTTAAATAATAATATTAATTTAATTGTTATTAATTTCTTACACATTAAAAATTTGGTTTTAATACATATAAGAAATTACGTTGTACATATAAATAGTATACAAAAAAGATAAATTTTTAAAAATATTTATACATAAAAAAGAAACATCAAGAAATAAATCAATTTAAAAAAAAATTCAGGCAGTGGTGAAAGATCTCGTCAATGAGTAGAGACTCTTTCAAGAATCAAAAGAATTTCACTTTTGAACCTCTCCTCACTGACGTCAAACATATCAATCTCGGAGGAGATTTGGTTCAGGAGCAATATACTCCTTCCTACCGGGAGAACCATTGGCAGGTTAGTTCTACAGGCAGGAAGATAGAATAATCTATGCTGGCGTTGTCTAAGATAGTCATCCGGAACATAGAGACTCACGCGCTCCAGAGTGGCTGAATTCTCAATATAGCCACGCAGTAGTCTGAATAAGTGGGTAGCAGCGTACTTCTCCCTTCTGAGTTGTAGGGAGTGGAGTCCCAACATGCCCAGAAGAAAGTTCGTCGGGTAGAGCCATGGATAGTGGCCGTACTCCCTCATGTAGAGAAATCTTAGAAACTTTTTTTGAACCCTCTCCAACATGAGGGAGCATCCCACCTCATGAGGATTCCAGATAAGCGAACCACTCTCCAGCCTACTGCGGACTAGGGAGAAATATAAAATCCTCAGAGCACGGGTATCCCGAAAAACTCTGACGGTTCGGAGAACAAACCCTAACATTTTTAAGGCCGACTGGCAAACCCCTTCGATATGAGGACGAAATGTCAGCTTATTTTCATACATAATCCCAAGATCCTTTATATTCGAAACTCGGTTGAGATTATGACCGAGCATAGTGTACCTGTGGTAGGTGAGACTAAATGCTCTGGTAAAAGTCAGAACAACGAATTTTGAGACATTGAAATGAAGCTGGTTTTGTTGACTCCATTCTGAAATGTTCTCAACATCAGCTTGAAGGCGCAGGCAGTCCTCAATATTTCTTATTAGAAGAAATAATTTTAGATCGTCAGCGAACAACAAAAAGCGAGAAAAACGAATGACTCCAGCAATGTCATTAATGAAAATAGAAAAGAGAAGAGGCCCTAAGATCGATCCTTGGGGAACCCCTGAAAAAACAAGAAACACAGCAGATTGGAAGATTCCGTGGGTGACAAATTGCTTCCTGTTCTTGAGGTAACTTATGAAAAACTTTAACATCCGAAGGGAAAAACCTATTTGGGCAAGTTTTATGAGTAAGATATCATGATTCACAGTATCAAAGGCTTTGGAGAAGTCGTGATACGAACAGTCTACTTGGTATCCACTGTCTAGGGACCTAGCAACATAGTCGGTGAAAACCATCAGATTGGTTTCAGTGGATCTTCCTTTCCTGAAACCATGCTGTTCTGGGATAATGTATGCGTCTATCTGAGGCAGAATGAGTTTATAAATTAATTTTTCAAATAGTTTAGCAGGAGCTGATAGTATGGCAACTGGTCGATAGTTTTCGATTAACTTTCTAGAACCATTCTTAAAAATAGGACATATGTTGGAAGTTTTCCATACTTCAGGAAAAGTGGAAGTACTAATAGCTAAGTTAAAGATAAAACATAATGGTGTTTTTAGGAACTCGGCGCACCCTTTAATAAAAAATACGGGAACGAAGTCTGGTCCGATAGAGTGGGAGTTCTTCATGAGTCTTATGGCACTCATCACGTCAGATTCGGTAAATAAACCTAAATCGACATTTGTTGCTCCTCTGGTATAAATGGTTGGGAGGAACATGGTTTGTGACCATTGTTAATTCTGTTTTTCATAATTAAGCGCCTTATTATATATCACACGAAGTTGGCTACAATCGTATCAACCTTCGTTAATAGCAAGTCTGAGATACCAACATAATAGTAACAAAATGGCGTAGTATAAGTTCACGAAGAGTCATTTTATTCATTCTTTAAACGGCTGTATCTCCCTCAATTTTGCCAAGCGCACCTTAATTTCTTTTTTATTCAACTTTTCCACACTTTTCTCATCTAGAAAGTGCATTTTTATTAAAATCCCCCACATTGGCGGAATCTGCATTTCACCCTTATTTTTAAATGTCAATAGTAGTCTTTTTATAATTTACCCCCAAACTAAACGAAATCTACTCACGGACCAAATATTAGCAAAAAATGACAATCAAGGAAAAACTGCAAGCATACAAAGAAACGCTAGCCTTATATGTCGCTTCGTTCTGCATAAGCAGTCTTCTTGAGGTATTTTTAGTCCAAATGTAAATGTTCGCCGCGCACAAAATACAATATTTGACGGAGACAATTAGTTTTGGATATTAGTCCTGCGAGAAAAATAATTCACAATGCCTTGACATGTGAAAAACAAAAGCGGTTTTTTTTTTACAGTGAATACCGCACAAGAATCTCAACTGCTCCCGTCTGGAGCCAGTGAGACTATGGCATCCCCAATTGGGGTATGTTGTGAGGCTGAAGGTAGTGGGGAGGGGAAGGAGGTGGGGAAGAGGAAGGTTGGGAAGTACCTGGCTATTCAGATCTGGTCACCAAACACGGCTAAAGCCATTTTTAAGCAACGTTTCAATTCTGAATGGTGGTCTTACACCAGGGCGATACTGATAGTATCTTCCACTCTGGAACATGCCGCAAATATACTATATATTATTTTAAATGAATTAATTGTGAAATAACACAAATTAATCAAATAAAATTTATTTGCGCATGCCGGGTTCGAACCCGCGACCTCTGGATTGTGAGTCAAGAGTCTTACCCACTGGACTACGGAGGTCGTTGAATCACTTAGGCAATAACGAATTTACGTAAGGTGTCGAAATAAAATTTGAAACATTCGAATATTCGTTTCAAGAGCGACATCAAATCCGATCTAGTTCTTGCTTGCCATCGATTGCTTAGTTTTTTTTTTGCGTACAATACAAACAAGTGCTCTAAGCACACCACAGATTTAGCGATCCATATCACTTTGCGATATATTTTTATTTTATTGTCGAGATCGAAGAAAAACATTGAAATATTATGATGCTTAACCAGTTTTGTTCACTGTATTTATTGTTAAGTAAATTTCGGAACCACAAATCCTTAATTTTGAATAAACCTTGTATCACCTATTAAAATTAGAACATTATTTATTTGGAAAAGTTCTGCTATAATAGCCTACTTGTAAGCATTCAGCCCAACTAACATAGAATATCTCTACGAATTTATTACCAACTAGCAGACCCGGACTCATGTTGCTGTGACTTACCCAACCTTTATAACCAACGCCATCTGTTAATTTGCATATATATCAAATTCACACCGCCCGCTTGTCAGCTGCCCGCTGCCTTAATTGAATCTTCGAATTTCTCGACTTTTCTCTACTAAGATATGTATGCTCATATTATACATACATTATATATATTATAAACCTTCATCTTGAATCACTTTATCTATTGGTGAAAACCGCATGAAAATCCGTTGCGTAGTTTAAAAGACCTAAGCGCACATACTGCGGGAGCGACTTCATTTTATACTATGTAAAGATTCTCAACCTCTTTTCCTTACGTCGGATATCGTATTCAATCGGGCTAGTAAAAAAAGGTGTATATTATTGAGACCGGACCACTCAAGAAAAAGGCACTTATTTGCTCCTTTAAAAAGCCATTAAAAGTGATAAAAAAACTAGGTTAAATAGGTTACATCAGGTTAGATCATGAAATAATGTTTTTTTTCATCTCTTTGAATGACTTTTCATAGGGTATTGAAATGCCATATTGGAGATATACTCGTACAAAAAAAAAAAAAATATATATATATATATATATATATATATATATATATATATTTATGTATTAGCTCCACACATGAAGCCCTGAGGAAAAAAAATTCCTTCAGGGCCAATGTCATATTTGCCGTGTTTTTAGAAAAGGAAGATGAAAAAGATATGGGAAGAAAAAGTGAGAAGGGTGGGTGCGAATCTGGATGTAAATGTGTCCAGCAGTAACGGACGACTGAATCCAACCCTCCCACTGCGGTGCAAGGCGATATTTTGAAAATCCTACAGGAAAGATTAAAAGGTTCTCGACCGGTCTCTCCCGATCCGGCCTGTCACATAGTTAGTGAGCAGATGCATCTCCCGTCAAATGGACAATATCACCCCCTGAACTCGGGTAACCCTGCCGAGTTGCCAAACGTAGAGAACCACTTGAGGTGACTCGTGTCAGAGGAGTTGGTTATCTAATAAAATATGTTGTCCCAAGTTGTCGTGGAACCGTATATTATGTTATGAAAACAAAGATTTTCAATTAAAAAAATGTTTTTGACTTAATGAGTAACCCCTTAAATTATAATACTTAATTAATGGAGACAATATTAGCGAAATTCAATCGAAAATTTGAAACACAAAATTCAGAAAAAGATGTTCACACCTGAGACTCGAACCCAGGACCCATGACTTACCGAGTCAGTGATCTACTAACTGCGCTAATGTGTCCTTATCCTATTCGGTCATATTTAACTGTACCATTCTTCGATCAAGAACTACCAACATTATCTTCATTTTCTTAACGCATTTCTTTATGCATTATTGCAAGATTAGACCGGAACTAAATGCTAGATAGTGTAGTGGATAAAATTATCCATTTTTATTTAATATGCGATATCTATTGACTTTTCTGCAAGTATAGGATGAATATTTTGATTGAATTTTGCTAATTTTGCCTCCATTATCCATTTTTTTAAATGTTATGTTTTAAATCTGGTTGACAGTTTTTTACCTGTTTATCTTTATTGAAAAGAATTTATCGAGGCGAAAGTAACAGACAATTTCTTTATAAAATTTTCATTATACGAGTATTTGAAAGGGGGCGAAGTATTAAAAAATGTGAAAGATAATTTTTGACAAAGAGATTTTCTATAGTAATCATTTAACAAAGCTTTTGTCAAAATCCATAAAGGAGAATTGATTTCTACTCCAATTTTTAAAACACGCACTTTGATAATTTTCCTTCAAAGGGCGCATTAATTGAATTTCTAAATTTATTAC
The DNA here is from genome assembly GCA_929108145.2 of Limnephilus rhombicus. Taxonomy (NCBI): domain Eukaryota; kingdom Metazoa; phylum Arthropoda; class Insecta; order Trichoptera; family Limnephilidae; genus Limnephilus; species Limnephilus rhombicus. The sequence goes on along the minus strand of OV815292.1, from coordinate 11,943,451 downwards.
TCCAGAATTTGGTCCACTCCTCATTTTTCCATCACAGCTGAATGGGTCTGTCAGAATCCCTATTTTTTTCCTTTTCACTGTTTCAGAACATTCTCGACTCATCTCCACAGAATACGCACATAATAGATGTGACTTTATTTTTTAGTAACTTTTACCCATGGCTTCCTTCGCATGGAATTATGGAAAAATTATTGTAGGTACTAAGAATTTTCCCACGAAATGAAATATTTTTTGGTTTTTGATGAACAGTAGCTCATATCACTTTCCATTCCCCCAACTAACCCCAAACACAAAATTACGTCGGTCAGTTGCTTCGGTAAGACGTTGTGATGAACCGGCTTTGTTGGATGGTTGGCGAATATTTTTTTTTTTTACGAAAATGATCACACTATCGACATCTATTGGTTAATTTTGAAAGAAATATTAAGGGAAACTGTAATGATTGGACATTTTTTCTGCTACGAAGGGTGTAAACAAATTTTGGAAGAAAAAAACGACTAGCAAATCCTAGTATGGTTGGAAACCATTAGACGCATATCAGCCAATCAAATCTCGGGGCGTGGTGTGAGAGGGTTGTGTCCAATTGAGACACAAAAGTTATCCCACGGTCCAAACTGATAGCTATTTTAAGTGGTAAAAACACTTCTAACTTGGTCCTAAATCGCATTTTTATGGGGAGCACGAGGGAATTGACAACAGTTGACTTCGCATCGGGGGTCGGCGAGTCTTGCAAGTATTTCGTTGACGGAGGTTTTAAAAGGAACAAAAATCATGCGTTAATTAAACATGAAGTAACGAACGATTTCTATTGTATGAGAATAGAAACGGGAGTAGGCATTGACAATCAATTTCGCTTTTTCCAAACAAAATTCCAGCGGGATTTGCGTGCAGGTATTGGGAACGAGCGTAATATGGTAGTCAAAACACAAAAGCTGATAATCTCAGGGTAGTCGGGAAGGAATCGATTACGTCAACGACCAAATAAAATCTAAGGTTTCGGGTTGGATTTTATATCTGATAGATTAGAGGGGAGGAAATGTTGTCGATCTCTTACGTATTAAAGTGTTTTCAAGTGAGAAATATCTAACACGGTTTTGAGTCATTAGGATATTCATTAAGCTGAAATCACCACTCGAGTTTATACGCGAGATATAGGTAATAGGAAATTAGGAAAAGCTATAAAATTTAACGGCCTGTCAGGATTTAAAATTATTTGAATTCTCAAGTATTTTTCTTAATTGCTAGGTGCATAACAACGGAGATTTATTGGGTTTTACGCCAGAGGGAGATGGGATATGGAAGGAGGAACTAAAGATGCAGATGAAAAAACGTTCGGAGGCAGGTATGGAATTAGACTTTGGTAGAGGTTACGGCCCGTAAAAGGAAGAATCGAGATCATAAAAGTTTAGGCTATTACTAAATAAGGTTCTACGAGTGTCGCGGCCTTGTTTAGGAAGGGGTCAAATGACTAGAGATTGTACTTAGGTATTTGCGAACGCGGTAAATATTAAGAAAATGTATGCGAACACAAGGAACGCGTCATATAGCCAGGAACAAACACAGCCGCATGTCCACATAAGGGGTACGGCTGAATAAGAATATTCGGTCACTAATTGTTAGAAAATCCACAGTCAAATGCTAAAATGACAAAATACCTAGAAGGTGACGTGTTATGCGATTTGTGCGATAATAAGATGCATAGTAGATGACGGTCGGAAAATGTTGTAGGTTGCCGAGTTGAAATAAGACTTAGGGTTACCGAGAAAAGTATGGAGAGTATATAAAAAACTCAGGATACACCGTACCTGGAAGCGATTTTAAAAATGGTAGAACGGACACGATAGATTTTCGAGAAAAGTTGAATTAATTATTCACTTGGTAAATGATATCTTGTAGGCGCTAGTCTTGCAGAAGATTCGTGTGTATATCCAAGGGACGAGACCGAGTACGCCCCTGTCCGATTCTACGAGATAGTGCTTTCGCGCGATACGAATTCTGTGTTGGGAGCACCGTTCAGGACGAAATGTCATAAACCGCAGGATACGATACTAGATTTGGGAACTATGAAGGTTGTGCGTTTAAAGGTCGTAATTGTAAAATTTAAGTTTGATTAATGGGTAAGCGGAGGAGACAAAAAGGGCGGTTTTAGGCAAGAGGAGGGAGTTCAGGGTGAGATCTCGGGAAGGAAAGGCTGTCAAAAAGGGCGCGAAATCGAAGTGTTTGTGGAATTTTTCCGGAGACTTCGTGTGGAGAAAAATCGTTCCGGCGGAGTGTCGATCTAACTTCAGTGGATTTTGTGCAAAGTGTTGTTTAATTAGATTCAGGAGAAGGGATACAAGCCAGTGGTGAAAAGCTTTTAGGAACTTAAAAAAATTTGTGAAAATTATTTAAGGACAGTGAAAATATTGAGTTACAATAACAGATATTAGTTCGGTTTAAACAGGTGTGATCTAATAATAAAAACTTCAGTATTACTACAATTTAAACGGGGTCGACAAATAAATGTTAAAAATAAAATTGCGGATTTTATATCAGAAATAATAATAGAAAAAAGAAACTTAATTACGGAAAAAAAATCGTTCTTTTGAAATGGGAAAAATGTATAAGTACCGAATAGTTTAGAAATAAAACAATAATAATAATAATTTACGAAAAACGTTCAATCTAGTGGTTTCGATACCAAGATATAGCAAGTGCTAATTTAACCTTAGGGAACACACATATTTAAGGAGGGACGATATATTTGAAATAGTCTACAAACATCGGTCAACCGGAGTACATTAAAATTGCGAGATAGTTAGATGGGAGCGATAAAGATACCTCCAATCAGATTCAGGTTATAAGGAAAGGGATTTAAATTTATAAAATTTAGGAAATCGTAGGGGGGACCTTTGTGTTTTTTCCACAGGTACAGGTCTACAGGATACGTAATTAAGATGCAGTTGGTCGTGTTTTCCCGACCGGAGAATTAAACAATTACGTACGGGTAAGTTAAAGAATCTATATTTCAATCACAGGTACCTGGTTGCAGAGTGACGTAAATGGAACGCGAACCCTGGCAGTAAATTTCAACAGCTCCAGCGCCGATAAAAAATAATATTATTGCAGAGCTAATATGAATATGTTTAACCGTTATTATCATTTAGGGCAGTGACGTTTTCTCCCAGACAGCCGATGCCGGGCGGTCGGGGGAACACACATACAAAAAAAATGAACGAGCAAGCGAGGTACTTATGTACACCTCGGGGGTGTTGTACACTCAACCAAATGGAGGGCGTTCCGGGAGTACGACATATCAAATTGAAGGCGATTACCTGCAACCCGAACAGCTGAACATCTTTAGACAAGAGAGCAGAAGAGCAGAATCACAATATTAAATATGAAACAAATAAAACTAACAGGTACTCCGCTGAATTCCTACTTCTTGATCTACGCTTTTAAATCTTTATGATTGAACAATGTGATGACGACACCGAGGCCACACATAAGTGTCAATTGGTGGTCCACCGGTAAGGGTCTTTCCGCATTGTCATGTTGGAGGATGCTCACCATAGACTGATCGGGTCACGCGAGGTTCTGGAAGCAATTCCCTTTCGCGGGACGGTGTCGAGTGATTGGGCGCGAAGGACCGTATGAAATGAGATGCCAATTTGTATGAAAGGGCATGGTTCACTGTCGGAGGCGTCTTGGCCAAAAGCATCTCGAGTTACCGGCAAGGTAGTGTGGATGGAGGCATGAGCATGGCTTCTTGCGAAGAGATTCCTGCAGCATCATCACATTTTTTAATCCTATCGACCTGGAAGCAAACGTATCTCTTACAAGGGTGGGGATAAGTCGGTTTCCAGAGGTGGTCTGTAACGCTAGGTCGGTCACGTGGGAGGAAGGATCTGCCTGTCACAAGCTTACGCCACTTTGTACCGTGAGTAGAGTCTTGATAAGGGACGAAATAGATTACCCCTTCTAGAGCCAGTAAAGTAGTTCCGGAGGTGTTCGATACTGGAGTTGATCAGGAAAGGTTTGAAGGCATGTCGTTCTTCTTTTGTTATGGAGGGGTCCGGGTATCTGGTTTATCGTCAAGAGATTTTCCGGGTGCCATGGGTATAGCCTCATCATGCATTGGTCGAGGGGTCGTGTCCTGAGAGCTGACCACCTAGTCAATTTGGTCAAGTGGAGGAGCCAGTACTAGTTTGCAAAGAATTTTTTCCCCATCACCATCCATCCTATCCTCTATCCCGTCTTTATACTTCCATCCTAGGTATAAATTTGTGTTTACTAATAACAGAACGTATTATCACGATTATGTATAGGATCTAGCCATGGAAAGCGGTGCAGAGAATTCGCCAATTATCCGAGTGAAACATTCAAGGTATGTACATTAAAAAATCATTAGGACGTAGAGGGAGAGAGATCAATTTTATAGCCTAGCGAGAGTAATAGCAACCGTGCTCATTATGTAAATATTGGAGCAGTGTATATCATTAGGATCATAGTGGGGACAAATTCAGGATAGTTTAGACCGGACGTGTCCTTCAGACGTTTAAGAGATACAGAGAAATTCTTCCACACCTTACCTAAAAGAACCGAAAGTTACCACGAAATACATTAAATACCTATCCTAGATGTCCTAGGTGCTCCGAAGCAAAAAATCACACAACGTGGAGAAAAGGGTTTATTGTAAGAATTTCCCGGAAAACTACCTTTTACTGTGTTCAGTCACAGGGGTGGGAAAAACGAGTCATGATTCAAACATTATTGGCGAATCATTCAGTAGGTACGAGAGGAAGATCTACCAACCGGAGATCTGAACGCGCGAGAGAGAGGGGGAGGGGTATAAAACCCGAGGAAAAGGGTTGCACCACCAGCAAGTGGTTCCGTAACCGAGGAGAGAGCGTCACCACCGATCTTTGTTGTAAACCTTCTAATTCAAATTCGAGAAGAAGAATATTGTAAAGTTTTCATTAGGGGGGGGGGGTGTACCATTACAACGTGAAAGAAGGACAAACAAACAAAGACGCTTTCGCATTTTTAATATTAGGATTTACCGCAATAGGCCACTTGCATTGAATTCATAACGACTTGGAAAAAATCGTGTGGATAGATCTTTTTATTAAGATTGCGAAAATGTTAGTAAATTTTTTTAGAAATGTACAGTTTTTTATTTATTTTTAAATAAATAAATCCATTATTTGGGCTCGTGACGTCTCAGAAAATGTTCCTATTAATTTTGTAAAATTCCACACTGATTTTTTTTTTATGTGTGGAATCACTTTGGTTTCAGGCGATTTTTTTTAAATTCGTTCACTAGATTTATTGTTTGTTCTCTGCGAACTTATCATTTGGTTTGACTTTTTGACAGATGTTCTGAAAATAACCCTGTACATTTTAGAAGTCGGTACGTGTTTTAGAGGTATAATGGTTATGGTGCTGATTTTTACAAAATCAAATTTTATAATATTCTTATTATTATTATAATTTACCAGTACAAGTATGTAAAATTAAGATTTAGTTCAAGATTAATAAAATGATTTATGATCAATAAGATGGATCAGGAAAAAAATATTTATGAGATGTAATATTTTTGGTATGCCTCGTTATTCTCCTGTGCCATTCGTGTGGAAAACTTTATTTTTTTTTAAATGATTTTCGGCTATGTAGTTATCGTTTTTTCGCACCTATAAAATTATGTCCCGTCTTTCTGGTTTATAAAAAATGTTGTGATTTTTCGGATTGAAATTTTCAAAAATCCCCAGGGTTTAAAAAACACGATAAAAAAAATACAGAAAGTCTTAGAATATTTGTCTAAACCGGAAAAAGAGTGATGCAAGTGATGCAGTTGTTTTAAAATGTAAACCGATGATCAGTCAGGGTAATTAATAAAGGTCAATATTACCATCATTTTAAGGTATCTAGCATCTGATTTTTTTAATGAAAATCTATGGCAATGAAACATTAATTGACATAAGTCTTGACGTAATCTGAAACTGGCGCCTGTTGAGCCGAATTAAAAAAATAATACATTTTCCACCAATAGCCAGACAGGTCATGACACTTTCCACCAATAACGATACAAATGACGTCACTTATATTTTGCGGCTCGAGTTTAGTTATGTTAACGATTTCAGAAATATTTTACAGTTTTTTTTTAATATTTATGGTTTAGAAATCTAATTGAAAACTTCAATCACCAAATCATTTTAATTATTATTACACTTGCAAGATTCAAACTTGTGATGAATTGCATTGATCAACAGTGAAAAATAAGAAAATATCGTAGCTTCCCACTTTAATTTAAAAAGAAAATATCAATTACTTATAAAACGGACACGTCTACGACATCTATCGGATTAGAGTAAAGTGAATTCATATTTACGGTAGGGATCTATAATTAGACAAAGTGAGACGAGTATTGATAAAAAAATCACAGATGGTATCAACAAATAATCAAAGACAGGGACTCCCCAGTATGCTTTAGGCCGTGATATATTGACAGCCAATTGAATTACAGCAAAAACGATTAAAAACCGAGTTAGCCTATCAACAAGAAGAGGGCCGAGCCCATTTTTAGAACAAAGGAACGACCTTTGGACTTGGCAATTAGTAATGTGATTAATGAGTTTGACGTTCCCACCAAACCGAGAGGTGAATAAACTCCATGGGAAGAAATAATCTGTTCAGGGACAAAAGAACGATGACCCCAAGAAATGTTATGATTAACCGGTACGTTCCAGGGATCAGAAACCCTAGTTCCCGAACGCATTAAAGCATATCAGGTGCGGAAAAAAGGATACACGTAAACACGATGGAAAAGTTTAAGTGGAAAATTGCATAGCAAGTGACGAAAACGTGTTGTAAGGTGTTAGGGAGATTTCATCTATAATACGATTGTTTGTGACGACCGGAGATGATCGATTCGAGGGAAAACGTGCTAAAGGAAATGGAAATGTTGAAAAAACAATGGAAAATTATTGTTATCAATTCTAGACGGAGCTAGGATATTACGATGAAAGATTTAGGGAGGAAACGTCAAAAAAAAATGAGAGTTTTAAAGGATAGGCGAGAGTACATTTCAGAGGTCTAGAGCAGTAACAAGTGTTAGAGAAGAAAATAGAGTGCAGTACGGAGGGGAGTGGAAAATGCTGAAAACATTGCGATAGAAAAACTCAGGAAAAGGAGTCATTTTACGTAATTAAAATGGAGTTTATAGAGTAACATAGTACGCGATTGCAGAAAAAAAATGAGGCATTACAATGGTTGTCGATCCCAGATGTATTTTGTTGTGATAAACAAGGAATATTCGAACATGAAAATTGTTTAGATAAGGACGATTAGCCGTTAAAAAGGTAATAAAAATTATCATGGGTCTTATGAAATATTTACATTAAAGAATTCTCGTAAAAGTTAACGACACTGAAATAAAAAAGGATTTATTGCCAGGTGGGTACAGGAACTAATGTATACAACTGTCAAGGCATATGGTTTATGGGATTTTGCGTAAGAACGGGACAAAATTTGGGAGGCGATCTCTATGAAGCAATAAAAATGACAGGAATTTAAGGGCCGAAGTGGGGGTATCTCCTATAAAGATGTTAAAAATGATATATTTATTAATAACAAATAGAAAATGAAATTTTCCAAGAGGCAGCAAACATCAAAAAACGATATGGTTATATCAGGGAAGTACGGGGAAGTGAGGGGAAAGGAGATACGACAGAGAAAAACAAAGGAAATCTTAGATTAACAGTGAATAAAATAAATACGGCTTGAAATATAAAAATCTATAGAGATATGAACAATAGCGTAAGAATAAATAAGGAAATTCATGGAAAGAGTGTCGTGAATAAAAGAAAATTCGAGAAAAAATGGAAAATTCAAATATACGACGTAAATAGAGAAAATTCGGTTTTAAATGGAAAGGTTCATATAGAATACAGAAAAACTCGAGGAAAAATAATAAAATAAAAATGAACAATTTGCGAGAAAGACTTCGACATGAAGATATCTCTGATAGGCGAATTTGGGGACAGATTTGGAACATATGGTAGATGCCGTACGCACGGACATGTTACGAAATATATGAAAATAGAACTTTAAAATTATTAAATTCAAGCTAATTTTGTATGAACACCAGGACAAAGGAAGTTGGGCCATTAAACATGGATCTTACTAAATCCGGATCTTGTAAGTATGGGAGTACGAGACAGAATTGAAAGTATCAAACACGGAAGGTACTAAGAGACCGCATCGACAATAATGGAGAGGTTTCAAGAAATTACGAGTTGATAGTAATTAGATTGGTTTATTATAGGAGATTCAGATACGATCTTTTGGACCTGAGAGGGGTATAAAAGTCTAGACAAATGCCAGTTGAGGACAGTCTACGGTCGTGGTCGAAAAGTTTGTAACTTCGCGGAACGTGACGAAACGGTGGGTGATTTAAATTTAAAAAATTCTAAGTGATAATTATTTTGATACTTAGAAAAATTTCACATTCTATTCAGTGATCTACAGGAAAAAATACTTTGCAGTTAGAGTCAGTGAAAAATAAAAATAAAGCCAACGCATTAATTACTTGTGAAAAATAAAAGTGCTCGTGATAAATACAATTTGTTTTAGTGGAAAATTCGGATTTTATAATCACTTAATATCGTATTTTTAAACTTAGAAATTTCGCGTTTAATGTTAGTGCAATAAATAACTGAAGTGATGTGATAATTTAGCGTGATGAAGTTATAATTAAATACGTGTGTTCAATCTAAGTGAAAGTGTTCTAACAAATAATAAATATTTAAATTAATTATCTTAAATAATAATAATAAAACAAAATAATATTTTATTAATACATAAAAGTTCGGAGGGATAAAAATTTAATTTAACAACAATTTACCATCTCTAAATTAATCGTGAAGTAACTATCATTTAAAGTGTTATCTAACCAACGAGTTTTGAGATAAAATACAGTTTAGAACGATAGAGTTCATGCATCATTTTAATTACTTAGATTAAATGGAAAAAAAAAAAAAAATTGAAGTCAAAAAGATTTAATTAAATTTAGGAAAATAAAAAATTAATTTAGGAAAATTGCAGCAAGGTTACCGTGTATTTCCCGGTCGGAAAAAACCTTGGTAGGGGTAAGTCTTTTCCGTTATAAAATTTTACAGAGTCCAAGGAGAAAGCGGAATGGAGCAAACATTGGTATTTGGATTAATTATTTGACCAAGATATTACTCGCTTAATATGTGATATGTAACTATATTAAAATATTATAAGTATAATAAGTATATTTTTCATATTTATATATGTAAGTATATAAACATATATATATGTAATTTTTGTTCCCAAGAAAAATTATAATCAAAAAAAAAAGAAAAACACTTATATAAAAAGAGGAAAAGGGTATCGATTCCTACCTCTGAATTCATCAATAACTATTAAAAGTAGTTATGTGTGATAAATTTACAAATCAATATTTTATATTTAATGTTATGTATGTATTAATATAATTTCAGAAAATCCAGAGCATTTGAAATAAGTTATGATATTAGAAATTATTTCAATCATAAAATTTATGTATATACATATCAATATTATAAATTATTTATTGAGACAAAGTATATATAAATGAATAAATATGTATACGTAATCGGGTATCAGACTAGACAATTGCGCTAAGTACATCATTATCAAACAAAGAAAAATTTTTAGAGTCATCTCACACGTCTCCGGAATGTCTAAAGTAAACATACCTCATACGCTTGAATCTAGGTCACGAGGCCGTCGAGAATGTTTACAAAGCTCAAATTGTTTACAAAATAAATCGGTCACTGGGACACTAGTTCGAATACGGTAAAAAGAAAAAAAAAATGACCTTGATTAGTGGATATCGTACTTAGGTATTAACTTCTAGGAACGGGATAAAATTATTATATTGCGCAATTATTAGGAACAAAAAGAAAAAAAAAAATGACCTTGATTAGTGGATATCGTACTTAGGTATTAACTTCTAGGAACGGGATAAAATTATTATATTGCGCAATTATTAGGAACAAAAGGAAAAAAAAAAATTTAAACACTATTTTAATTTGAACGTAAAGAGGTATCTACAGACCTAAGCAATTGAAAATTAACAGATTTATTATAGCAGTTCAAAAGAGTGTATTGAAGATTTACATGAAACAGTTGATAAATCACGGGATAGTTAAAAAAGGGTGTATTGAAGAATTACATGAAACAGTTGATAAATCACGGGATAGTTAAAAAGGTGTATTGAAGACTTAGATGAAGCAGTTGAAAAATCACGGGATAGCTTAATAAGGGGTAATGAGGATTTACATGATTCAATTGAGAATCACGGGATAGCAAGAGTTTATCAAAAGTTGAACATTGGAGGGGAGGGAAAGAAAAAAAAAAATACAGTTCAACCAATAGAAGGCAGTGGTCGCTTCTATAACAAAATCAAACCATAGAGATGGCGGATCTCTCAAACAAAACCGTCAACAAAACCAAACAAAAGCTTGGAGTTATGGCGAATCTCCAGAACACATCGCCAGATAAGATCTTATTGTACTAGTATATATTTATATTTCACACTATTCTTACGTATATATTCGGTATCAATCTGAGGATTGTGCAGAATCCGATGGGCGAGATCCGAGCTCGGGATGCGTTGCAAGTAGTTTCGTATTGCGAGTTATAAACCTTCCCAAAACGTATGTTTACATATATATCCTTTTATGTACTGTTCATTGAATGAAACGAACTCACTTACAATTAGTGCTTTAGGCCTGTCGGGTCACTCTCGTCTCATTTCTTGAACGTGGAGGGAGGATTCACGACCCGTAACTCCACACAAACCCGTGAGTATATGATTGCATATAGGACGAAACCGGTTCGCCCTAAGTAAATAGTAAACTTTGGAGGAGTAGGAATTTGGAGGTATCTGGGCTCGGGGAGAGGACCTGAAGGCAGTGCATGATGGCGAAGGAAGGTTCATTGGGACGCGATAACTTAGGTATCAATCAATTGAACCGTGCCAAAAGACTGTGCGAATTTTGGGAGGACTCCTGATCACCCTGCTTACTTGATGGAGGCAGGAGCCAAATTTTGCCAGAAAAAGGGTTATTCTGAGTTCGTCAAATATGCAATTAACTAATTACATTAACCTACTAAATCCATCTTTATATGTACCTTATAGCAGCTGAATCTAAACGGAGGGGCGCCCAGCAGATACGAGATACAATCATAATCAAATTTACTAACATTTAACCATTTGAGTTATATTTAATTATCTGTTCAATTAGTCATGTGTAGTTTCGATTAGTATTGCTTATTCATGAATTCATTAGGATGTAGGGAATCATAATAAACGTCAAAGGGAAGTTAGTTCATTTAGAGAAATTACTTAAGGTTAAATTTGCAAGAGAGAGACCAATACAGTTTGAAATTCAACACTCTGTTTAGAATCAAGAGGGTTACCACAAAATTTAAAGTAATTAAAGTCCTATATCATAAATCAAAAAATTACACAACGTTTGATGGAGTTTAATTACAACCTAAATACGAAAATATTTACGTTCAAAGTCGTAAATAACGTATTTATTAGTTAAGTACATATATCGCTAAAGGTATGTAGTACAAGGGAGCTTTAAGTAGCTTTCTGTAGTTATCAGAGGAAATAAGGGTCCAATTTTATAAAGGCTTGTGTGACGTAGGGGAGGAATTTTCCATCCCTACCACACATATGCAAAGCCTTAAGAATTTAAATATCGATCAGAGCCAAGAGAAAAGGCGAGAATATTACAACTGTCTTGCCGATGAAAGGAGAGTTAAATAAGTATGAAAAGACGAAACATTACGACTGGTGCCAAGTGCCCAGGAGTAAATAAAATACAGACAAATATAAGAAAGAAGAAAAGAGAAACATCACAACTGCACAGCCGTGACAGGAGATCAGAGTTTTACAAGTTGTTTTAGAAAAAAAAAAAAAAAAACTTTTATTGGTCAATCTATTGCAAAAAAAAAAAAAAAAAGTGAAGAAAAAAAAAAATAATAATAATAATAAGTAGGACGTTATGTTAAATGAAGTGATAATAAAAATAAAATAAAAAATCAGAACAGTGCGCCGTTAAATAAACACGGAAAAAATATATAAATAAATAAATAAACAATACATTTAAATATTAAAAAAAAAAAGTGTTAACGAATAAACTCTACATGTTTTAAAATAATTTATAAAAGTGTCGATTTAAAGTTAAATCAAGTGACCATGAATTTGTTGATTGCTTATGAGATTATAAATATCATAACAAAGAATGTAGGTCAGATACAAGCGTAAACAGTTTATTCAAGGCAGGCCATAAATTGACAGAATAATGGTATTGACATTCCTGAATCCAGAATGTTAATGATCGTAATGTAAACAATCTGATACGAGATACCGCGGTGTTTGTAAGCATCGAAAGATTGATAACCTAAGCATCGAAAGTGATAACAAAGCATCGAAAAATTTTGAAGTAGGCGACATCGGGGGTAACGCGCATCGCTTTAAGAGATTGTAGAATAAACAAACTCGAAAATGATATCAACACTCGGTTACGGAAAAAATAAACAGACTTTACAGATAAAAACGGGGGAACTTACCTACATAAAGTGACCCTTTGTTTATAGTTAATGTTGTGGGTTTGTATGTGAGGATTATCACATAAAAAGTCATAACATAAAAGATAAGGAACATAAAATAAAAATAACATAAAATATTTGATTGGGGATAGTGTCGAGTTGAGAACTTTAATATCACAGGCGAATGTTTTATAGGTATATACCTATTTAAGGGAACATTTGATCATTCGGACCAAAAAAGGAGGGGATTTGACGAAATAACATCAAGATAGGTATTGCGAACTCTAAATAGATTTTGCGAAAATATCGTAGGTATTGCGGAACTTGAAGGAATGGTTGGCATTCTAAACAATGAGTAATTATTGGTTGAACGAAAATCACGGGATATTCATTAACATTGGAGTAACAATATTCATTCCGTTTTTTTTTGCAATTACCTACATTTATTTGAAATGAAGAGTGATGGTAGAGTTGATCTAATTTGGGTTACAATCATCATGCAAACAAATATAAATAATTAAAAATATTGTGTTTTATAGGGGGACAGGTTCCAAAAAAAAAAAAAAAAAAATAAAATAAATTATAAATATATATAGGTATATTTATAATAAATAGTTGGTATTGAGTTAAATTCATTAAAAATTTTAAACAAAAAAATGGCGGAAAAAAGGAAAGTGGATGCGACGGAATTAGAAGCTAAAGAAATACCGTCGGGAGATGAATTACGGGAGATATTTAGACGTTCAAAGAGGTCTAAGTTACGAGTCGAGGATATGATAGAAGTCGTTCAGCCAGAGGGGGAGACCGACACAAAATCGGAGGAACAGGGCGAAAATAAGCGAGAGTGTGAAGAGAGACTCACACATGGTATGTTACAGGAAAAACCCGAGGAAAAGGAACAAGAAAAGTTAACGAAGTAAAAGGAAAAATAAAAAAATAAAATAAAAAATATAGAAAAACGAGAAAATTGAAAAAAAAAAAAAAAAAAATAAGTAAATAAATAGAATAAGGAAGGCAACATAATTTACATAAGGTAATTTAGGAAATTAAAATAGAGATTATAAGGTTGTCGCTTAATAAGATAAAATATAAACATTAACCGGACGACACTCGGAAAATAAAGAAAATGGTTGGGAAACGTGGAACAAGTAGGCGAGCCCAGGCTTTAGTGACAGCAATCGGGGAAAATGTCACAACCGAGACTTCAACAATAAACATAGGAGATATAACTACAATAATTCAGGCAGCTTTGGCACCGCTCGTCAATAAGATGCAAGAACTCGAGAAACAATTGGAAATCCCAGCAACAGTGGCGGTGATAGGAGAGGATAGTGCGCCGAAAAGCGTTCTCCAAGTAGTGGAAATGTTACCACAGCAGGAACGACCATCATTCTCCGGTGGAAATCAAAATCCCATTAGTTTCCTAGAAGATTTAAAAGAATACACTAGAAAAGTGAAACGAACGGATCCATTAGTCGTCGTACGGGAAAATTTGAAAGGGGAAGCTAAATCGTGGGCAAAATTGTACAATAAACGATGGGAGACTATGTTAGATTTCGAACGAGATTTTTTAGCTACCTATTGGGGAGACATAAAGAAAAATGAAGTTCGCCGTCGTCTTGCAGAAGGGGTATATGATGCCAAGAAAAATATATCCATGCTTACTCATTTCGCAAACTATTGGGAGCTAGCGAAGGCTTTAAAGATTACTGACACACCGTTGGGCATAGTTGACGAGATTATGAGACATTATCCGAAGGAAATTCAATCGCTATGGTTTTCGGGGCAATCAGGAGATGAGATTGTCGCCGCTGAGTTTCTACGAAAACTAGATACAATGGTATGTACACCAGAAGAACGGAACATGAAGAAGAGGAGTGGGGAGGAATCCAGCAAGAAGGACAAATACCGTGACCGTTACCGCGCCATAAAAAGGAGGATACACGCAATTGAAAGTGTGGGCGAAAACGCTAGTTGCAGCAAGTGCACCGAAGTTAACAGTTCACCAAAAGAAAATACTACAATAACTACAGCCGGGAAGGAGCTAATGGTCGCAGCCAACTCGGGAGATAAAAGGAGATTATAGCGCTTTACATTTAGCTAGATATTACACAAGTAATAAGAAACAAAAATCAGGTTTACAGTTAGTGGAAATCAACGGATAGAGTGCGAAGTTTACAAATATTTGTAAATGTTAATAAATAAATAAACGATTGAGAAATACAAATAAAATTATGTTAGGGTACATTATAATTGGGGAGGGGGAAGAAAGAAAATTACTAAAATATTAGATTATCAGATTGCTTGCGAGGGGCGGATCGTCGTCAAGTCTTTGAGGGTGAGTGGACAAGTTCTTAATAAGCGACAATCATATTCAATTATTGAAATAGAGTAAGGCAAATAAATTCGTTAATTTTGATTTTCTAGTTGAAAAAAAAATTTTACTTTTTTTTATGTGTTAGTGAGAAAAAAAAAAAGAAAAAAAAAAAAAATGTTAGATAAGTAAGAACACTCAAAAGGAGAGAATTAGAGATATTATATGGCACACAAAAGGGACATTTTGAAAAATAAACAATGCTTAGGAATTTTTTTTGAAATATTGAAATAAGAAAGTTTATCTATAGATATAGGGTAGACATTAAGTATAGAGATAAAAAGGTAACATTTGAATTAAGGTATAAATATTTTAGATTTCAAAAAAAAAAAAAAAGGGGAAAAAAAAGGGAACGCTGAACCAATTTGAGGATAATAAAGAACATTTATAAAAATTTAAATATTAGAGTGGACAACACTTAGGCTAGAACAACTTTGGATGAATTAAGAAATTACAATTAGAAATTAAGAATTGTAAAATAAAGTTTAAATAAATAAAGAAAAAAAAAAAATGCTGGAAAATTTATATGAAACATGTATACCACTGATTGTCGGATTGGGTGAGGTCGTGCGAAAACCCACATTTCACAAAAAAATGTTCATACTTACAAAACAAAAAACAATTCATTGCACACCAAGAGACCACCCGCTTTTCAGTTGTACGAAAGGCCGCGAGATTGTAAACAATCTTTACTTAAATCATTGTAAGGGAGGTCTTAGTCCAATTTGGTTGGGGACCACCAAAACACGCGAGTCGAGGGGCGTGTTCCAGTAAAAAGAAATTAATTTTGAATCTATCAAAATTAAAGAAAATTTCATAAAGTAAAATCTACGCGAAAAGAAAATAAAGAATACAATGAGATTCAAATTCAAGATTGTTAACAATCCGAACAGAATGAGGAGGGGGAGATAGGAAGTAATAGGATACGGAAAAGAGATAGGGGATAACAGAATGAGGAGGGGGAGATAGGAAGTAATAGGATACGGAAAAGAGATAGGGGATAACAGAATGAGGAGGGGGAGATAGGAAGTAATAGGATACGGAAAAGAGATAGGGGATAACAGAATGAGGAGGGGGAGATAGGAAGTAATAGGATACGAAAAAAAGATAGGGGAGAACAAAATGAGGAGGGGGAGATAGGAAGTAATATGACACGGAGTAGAGATAGGGGATAACCAAATGAGGAGGGGAAGATAGCTAGTCTAAATTTGAACACAATTTCGGTGTCTAACGAAAAAAAAAAAAAAAAAAAAAAAAAAAAAAAAAAAAAAAAAAAAAAAAAAAAAGAAGAGGACATTAAAATAAAATACAACGTTAGCCACAGCAAATTGAGTTCAGAGGAGGGAACTGTGATGAATTGCATTGATCAACAGTGAAAAATAAGAAAATATCGTAGCTTCCCACTTTAATTTAAAAAGAAAATATCAATTACTTATAAAACGGACACGTCTACGACATCTATCGGATTAGAGTAAAGTGAATTCATATTTACGGTAGGGATCTATAATTAGACAAAGTGAGACGAGTATTGATAAAAAAATCACAGATGGTATCAACAAATAATCAAAGACAGGGACTCCCCAGTATGCTTTAGGCCGTGATATATTGACAGCCAATTGAATTACAGCAAAAACGATTAAAAACCGAGTTAGCCTATCAACAAGAAGAGGGCCGAGCCCATTTTTAGAACAAAGGAACGACCTTTGGACTTGGCAATTAGTAATGTGATTAATGAGTTTGACGTTCCCACCAAACCGAGAGGTGAATAAACTCCATGGGAAGAAATAATCTGTTCAGGGACAAAAGAACGATGACCCCAAGAAATGTTATGATTAACCGGTACGTTCCAGGGATCAGAAACCCTAGTTCCCGAACGCATTAAAGCATATCAGGTGCGGAAAAAAGGATACACGTAAACACGATGGAAAAGTTTAAGTGGAAAATTGCATAGCAAGTGACGAAAACGTGTTGTAAGGTGTTAGGGAGATTTCATCTATAATACGATTGTTTGTGACGACCGGAGATGATCGATTCGAGGGAAAACGTGCTAAAGGAAATGGAAATGTTGAAAAAACAATGGAAAATTATTGTTATCAATTCTAGACGGAGCTAGGATATTACGATGAAAGATTTAGGGAGGAAACGTCAAAAAAAATGAGAGTTTTAAAGGATAGGCGAGAGTACATTTCAGAGGTCTAGAGCAGTAACAAGTGTTAGAGAAGAAAATAGAGTGCAGTACGGAGGGGAGTGGAAAATGCTGAAAACATTGCGATAGAAAAACTCAGGAAAAGGAGTCATTTTACGTAATTAAAATGGAGTTTATAGAGTAACATAGTACGCGATTGCAGAAAAAAAATGAGGCATTACAATGGTTGTCGATCCCAGATGTATTTTGTTGTGATAAACAAGGAATATTCGAACATGAAAATTGTTTAGATAAGGACGATTAGCCGTTAAAAAGGTAATAAAAATTATCATGGGTCTTATGAAATATTTACATTAAAGAATTCTCGTAAAAGTTAACGACACTGAAATAAAAAAGGATTTATTGCCAGGTGGGTACAGGAACTAATGTATACAACTGTCAAGGCATATGGTTTATGGGATTTTGCGTAAGAACGGGACAAAATTTGGGAGGCGATCTCTATGAAGCAATAAAAATGACAGGAATTTAAGGGCCGAAGTGGGGGTATCTCCTATAAAGATGTTAAAAATGATATATTTATTAATAACAAATAGAAAATGAAATTTTCCAAGAGGCAGCAAACATCAAAAAACGATATGGTTATATCAGGGAAGTACGGGGAAGTGAGGGGAAAGGAGATACGACAGAGAAAAACAAAGGAAATCTTAGATTAACAGTGAATAAAATAAATACGGCTTGAAATATAAAAATCTATAGAGATATGAACAATAGCGTAAGAATAAATAAGGAAATTCATGGAAAGAGTGTCGTGAATAAAAGAAAATTCGAGAAAAAATGGAAAATTCAAATATACGACGTAAATAGAGAAAATTCGGTTTTAAATGGAAAGGTTCATATAGAATACAGAAAAACTCGAGGAAAAATAATAAAATAAAAATGAACAATTTGCGAGAAAGACTTCGACATGAAGATATCTCTGATAGGCGAATTTGGGGACAGATTTGGAACATATGGTAGATGCCGTACGCACGGACATGTTACGAAATATATGAAAATAGAACTTTAAAATTATTAAATTCAAGCTAATTTTGTATGAACACCAGGACAAAGGAAGTTGGGCCATTAAACATGGATCTTACTAAATCCGGATCTTGTAAGTATGGGAGTACGAGACAGAATTGAAAGTATCAAACACGGAAGGTACTAAGAGACCGCATTCGACAATAATGGAGAGGTTTCAAGAAATTACGAGTTGATAGTAATTAGATTGGTTTATTATAGGAGATTCAGATACGATCTTTTGGACCTGAGAGGGGTATAAAAGTCTAGACAAATGCCAGTTGAGGACAGTCTACGGTCGTGGTCGAAAAGTTTGTAACTTCGCGGAACGTGACGAAACGGTGGGTGATTTAAATTTAAAAAATTCTAAGTGATAATTATTTTGATACTTAGAAAAATTTCACATTCTATTCAGTGATCTACAGGAAAAAATACTTTGCAGTTAGAGTCAGTGAAAAATAAAAATAAAGCCAACGCATTAATTACTTGTGAAAAATAAAAGTGCTCGTGATAAATACAATTTGTTTTAGTGGAAAATTCGGATTTTATAATCACTTAATATCGTATTTTTAAACTTAGAAATTTCGCGTTTAATGTTAGTGCAATAAATAACTGAAGTGATGTGATAATTTAGCGTGATGAAGTTATAATTAAATACGTGTGTTCAATCTAAGTGAAAGTGTTCTAACAAATAATAAATATTTAAATTAATTATCTTAAATAATAATAATAAAACAAAATAATATTTTATTAATACATAAAAGTTCGGAGGGATAAAAATTTAATTTAACAACAATTTACCATCTCTAAATTAATCGTGAAGTAACTATCATTTAAAGTGTTATCTAACCAACGAGTTTTGAGATAAAATACAGTTTAGAACGATAGAGTTCATGCATCATTTTAATTACTTAGATTAAATGGAAAAAAAAAAAAAAATTGAAGTCAAAAAGATTTAATTAAATTTAGGAAAATAAAAAATTAATTTAGGAAAATTGCAGCAAGGTTACCGTGTATTTCCCGGTCGGAAAAAACCTTGGTAGGGGTAAGTCTTTTCCGTTATAAAATTTTACAGAGTCCAAGGAGAAAGCGGAATGGAGCAAACATTGGTATTTGGATTAATTATTTGACCAAGATATTACTCGCTAAATATGTGATATGTAACTATATTAAAATATTATAAGTATAATAAGTATATTTTTCATATTTATATATGTAAGTATATAAACATATATATATGTAATTTTTGTTCCCAAGAAAAATTATAATCAAAAAAAAAAGAAAAACACTTATATAAAAAGAGGAAAAGGGTATCGATTCCTACCTCTGAATTCATCAATAACTATTAAAAGTAGTTATGTGTGATAAATTTACAAATCAATATTTTATATTTAATGTTATGTATGTATTAATATAATTTCAGAAAATCCAGAGCATTTGAAATAAGTTATGATATTAGAAATTATTTCAATCATAAAATTTATGTATATACATATCAATATTATAAATTATTTATTGAGACAAAGTATATATAAATGAATAAATATGTATACGTAATCGGGTATCAGACTAGACAATTGCGCTAAGTACATCATTATCAAACAAAGAAAAATTTTTAGAGTCATCTCACACGTCTCCGGAATGTCTAAAGTAAACATACCTCATACGCTTGAATCTAGGTCACGAGGCCGTCGAGAATGTTTACAAAGCTCAAATTGTTTACAAAATAAATCGGTCACTGGGACACTAGTTCGAATACGGTAAAAAGAAAAAAAAAATGACCTTGATTAGTGGATATCGTACTTAGGTATTAACTTCTAGGAACGGGATAAAATTATTATATTGCGCAATTATTAGGAACAAAAAGAAAAAAAAAAATGACCTTGATTAGTGGATATCGTACTTAGGTATTAACTTCTAGGAACGGGATAAAATTATTATATTGCGCAATTATTAGGAACAAAAGGAAAAAAAAAAATTTAAACACTATTTTAATTTGAACGTAAAGAGGTATCTACAGACCTAAGCAATTGAAAATTAACAGATTTATTATAGCAGTTCAAAAGAGTGTATTGAAGATTTACATGAAACAGTTGATAAATCACGGGATAGTTAAAAAAGGGTGTATTGAAGAATTACATGAAACAGTTGATAAATCACGGGATAGTTAAAAAGGTGTATTGAAGACTTAGATGAAGCAGTTGAAAAATCACGGGATAGCTTAATAAGGGGTAATGAGGATTTACATGATTCAATTGAGAATCACGGGATAGCAAGAGTTTATCAAAAGTTGAACATTGGAGGGGAGGGAAAGAAAAAAAAAAAAATACAGTTCAACCAATAGAAGGCAGTGGTCGCTTCTATAACAAAATCAAACCATAGAGATGGCGGATCTCTCAAACAAAACCGTCAACAAAACCAAACAAAAGCTTGGAGTTATGGCGAATCTCCAGAACACATCGCCAGATAAGATCTTATTGTACTAGTATATATTTATATTTCACACTATTCTTACGTATATATTCGGTATCAATCTGAGGATTGTGCAGAATCCGATGGGCGAGATCCGAGCTCGGGATGCGTTGCAAGTAGTTTCGTATTGCGAGTTATAAACCTTCCCAAAACGTATGTTTACATATATATCCTTTTATGTACTGTTCATTGAATGAAACGAACTCACTTACAATTAGTGCTTTAGGCCTGTCGGGTCACTCTCGTCTCATTTCTTGAACGTGGAGGGAGGATTCACGACCCGTAACTCCACACAAACCCGTGAGTATATGATTGCATATAGGACGAAACCGGTTCGCCCTAAGTAAATAGTAAACTTTGGAGGAGTAGGAATTTGGAGGTATCTGGGCTCGGGGGAAGACCTGAAGGCAGTGCATGATGGCGAAGGAAGGTTCATTGGGACGCGATAACTTAGGTATCAATCAATTGAACCGTGCCAAAAGACTGTGCGAATTTTGGGAGGACTCCTGATCACCCTGCTTACTTGATGGAGGCAGGAGCCAAATTTTGCCAGAAAAAGGGTTATTCTGAGTTCGTCAAATATGCAATTAACTAATTACATTAACCTACTAAATCCATCTTTATATGTACCTTATAGCAGCTGAATCTAAACGGAGGGGCTCCCAGCAGATACGAGATACAATCATAATCAAATTTACTAACATTTAACCATTTGAGTTATATTTAATTATCTGTTCAATTAGTCATGTGTAGTTTCGATTAGTATTGCTTATTCATGAATTCATTAGGATGTAGGGAATCATAATAAACGTCAAAGGGAAGTTAGTTCATTTAGAGAAATTACTTAAGGTTAAATTTGCAAGAGAGAGACCAATACAGTTTGAAATTCAACACTCTGTTTAGAATCAAGAGGGTTACCACAAAATTTAAAGTAATTAAAGTCCTATATCATAAATCAAAAAATTACACAACGTTTGATGGAGTTTAATTACAACCTAAATACGAAAATATTTACGTTCAAAGTCGTAAATAACGTATTTATTAGTTAAGTACATATATCGCTAAAGGTATGTAGTACAAGGGAGCTTTAAGTAGCTTTCTGTAGTTATCAGAGGAAATAAGGGTCCAATTTTATAAAGGCTTGTGTGACGTAGGGGAGGAATTTTCCATCCCTACCACACATATGCAAAGCCTTAAGAATTTAAATATCGATCAGAGCCAAGAGAAAAGGCGAGAATATTACAACTGTCTTGCCGATGAAAGGAGAGTTAAATAAGTATGAAAAGACGAAACATTACGACTGGTGCCAAGTGCCCAGGAGTAAATAAAATACAGACAAATATAAGAAAGAAGAAAAGAGAAACATCACAAACTCAAACTTAATGCTCTCTAGATAGTGTCTGGATAAATCTTTATCCATTTTATTTTCATATGCGACATCTATTGACTAATAAAATGGATAAAGATTAATCCAGACACTATCTAGAGAGCATTTAGTTCGAGTTTGAATCTTGCAATCATACATAAAGATAGTTGCCAATAATATATGCGTTTAGAAAATGAAGATAATGTGGGTGGTTCTTAGTCGAACTATGATACAGTTAAAAATGACCGAATTTGATATCGGCACCGTGGCGCAGTGGTTAGCGCGTTTGCCCGGAAAGCAAGAGGTCCTGGGTTCAAGTCCCAGAGGTGTCAATATCTTTTTCCGATTTTTCTGTTTCCAGATTTTCGATTGAGTTTCGCTTATATTGTATTCATTTAATTAAATATTACAATTTGAGGTTTTCTCATAAAATAAAAAAAAAAAATAAAAAAAAAGAAGTTAGATTGAACTTCATTATTACAAAAAGGGAGTATTTATGCCTTTTAAATTTTGCTTTACGCGATATGTAAACTGTACTACGCCTTTTTCATAGACAAATAATGCTGCCAATCATAGAAAAAATATTATTGCCATATAAAACAATAATTTATTCATTATAATGTCTGAGGTTTTTTTTAATAAAACACAGAAACTGTTCATATGTAAGACGTTTATTGACACTGTCGAAAAATTCAAGGTTATACATCAATTGACGCGACAGACCTGCCAACTATCAGCATCTGACAGCTGGTTATTATTATTACCAACATAACATTCATGTTATGAAATAAATGCGTTAATCACAAGTTTGAACCCGTATTTATAACAGAAGAACATGGAAAGAAAAATATTAGAATAATTGCATATACCCGTTAGACTGTTAGACAAACCTAGCTTGCCATTTTTACCAATAAAAACCTGGGATGTATATCTAAATGATGATGCCACCCATCTCCGCAGCTTGTACGTGAATCCAATACCGGTAGTACAGAGAATAATTCGAATCGGTACTTTTGTTTTTATTCAGACAAGAATCTATTTTGAAAGATTGGTACTTCCGACAAATACCTCACTTGAATGTCTATTCATTAAAAAGGAATCAAAATGGTCTCCTATTTGAAGCGAATATTTTTTTTTTTCGGAGAAACTCTGCTGCATTAGCGGGTGCGTTTAAAAAATAAATTAAATTCCATCTAGTTTTTCCACCGTTCTGTGTCCCACTGCCGTTCTGGCCTGGACAGAAATCAATTAACTGAAAGTTGAATAATTATTAATCTTAATTAGATTTTTTCAGAAGTTCAAAGGGATTTATTGTGAATCTTTAATGCAAGTTCCCTGGGGGTGGATCTTTCAATTAATTTTCGTTACACCGAATTATTTACGTAACTCGGGATAATTTTCACACATAAATACATAAATAGTGGAACGGGTGTAAGGCCGATTTATTTTATAGTTCGCATCAAATTGAACATTTGTTTTTCACCATCCGTCCCAATTCACGAATTTATTAGATTTTTTTTCTAAATGATTTTTGCAGAATTGTAGACTTAACCCCTTAATGTTTCGCTAAAGTTATTGTTCGACCTTCCTCTTTTGAATATCTCACTACTGTTAACCTTTTAACATACCCCAAACAGATATACCTACCTTTAAGCCAGCTGGCCTTAAACGTTTGAGAGCAGTTGAGACTATTGTGCGGTAGGTGTTCACAAAAAAAAATTAATTGCAGAGGAACAATGCATGGAACAACAGTTCATTACTAACAATGATGGTATGTTTTTAAAATAATGAGGCAAAAAATGACAACATTATGTGAGTAAAAAACCTCGATAATATACATGAAATGTTTAAAAAAAAACTTGTTTACATAACAAATGTTAGGTTTTTAAACATTGCGGCATTTTCGTTGCTGTGTTTTTATTTTTTTTTTATGTGAATACCTCACAAGAGTCCCAACTACTTCCGTCTGGAGCAATCCCCAATTGGAATTCGTTGTGAGACTGAAGGTGAGTGGGAAGGGAACGGAGACGGTGACGTGGAAGTTGGGAAAGTATATGGCTATTCAGATCTAGTCACTGAACACGGCTTAAGTCATTTCAAGCAACGTTTCAATTATGAATGGTGATTTTACAACATGGCGATACTGAGATTATCTTCCTGGATGAGATGAAATCATGGCTGTTTAAAAGAGTAAAAAAACTGCGATAAGGCTGACGTATTTATACTATCTCTGCGTAAATCGCAGTAGGCTGAGACAATCGTGTTGAAAGCGTGTTCGTAAAAACCTGACGCGTTATCCATTTGGATATTTCGGCATGGCTCGGGTGCGGCATGGCTTCGGGTGAACTAGCTTCGTAAATACAAGACGCGTCGAAAACACGTTTGATATTTACAAAACTGCATACGCGTGATGTCACATTTTAGAAGAATATTGAATTATTATGTGAGGTTAGATTAGGTTAGGTTACTTCTTTTGACTTAAATTTTTTCGAAATACAATGCTCATCACAATACTCATTAAGACGCAGGTTAATAGCTGACGTATCGTCACGAGACATCGGATATTTACCAAACGTTTGAGAGCTGCCGAAATGGATAACGCATCGGGTATTTACGTATGTAATACCAAGATAACAAGAATATATGCATGTACGTCCAGGAATGTCATAGGAAATATTATAAGAAACTTTGTCAAACTTACAAGCAAAAAAAGGTCGGTGCGGATTTACAGATCGCACACGGGTGATATAAGGTTAAAGATTTCAAAAGTACGTACACAAAACTAACGCATGTAATTATAAGAAAACGTTCTTAAATTTATTGGCGCCCCTGCAACAATGCCGATTTCCAAGAGAAGGTCGTATGAAAGAAAACTGACTAATTGTACTGCCTCTTAATATTCTCTCTAGAGAATATTGTAACACCAGCTTTTACCCGCGGCTGCGCTCGCTTGGTATTAGGGGGAAATCTATATATAATATATGTGAATCAAAATATGCTTGCTTCTGAGTTCTCGGCATGCGTTGCTATGCAACTTAAAAAGAAATTGTTTCAATTATGAATACATTATTTCATGATGCCAGAGCTCACTGTTGTTTTCAGAAACCATCAAGGGCATGCTCACATCAAATCCCCAAAGTTTCATCGCAATCGGATGAATGGTTTAGCAACGCATAGGAATCTCGTATACACATACAAACGCATTTGGATTTTTACATATATAGATGGCACATACTGGGATTTGTATCATCTTTCGGAAGGTTGAAGGAGCCAAAGCGCATATCAGATACTAAATTCGGTGATCGTGGTTTCGGAGTGTCAGAACCTTGTTAGGATGCGATTTCGAGAAGAACAAGTGGTTTGGTCCGCAGTACCCAAACCAAACTACAGATGGCGCAGATTGTACACTTCCTATGCGCAAACTGCATGGTGCAATTGGCGGCGGCCATTTTCGGCAAGTCACCGCCGTTCCCACATTCTGTTCCTACCGCGGGCCCGTTAAGTCGCACCACAGGGCGACTCTGTTTTTACCGCGGGCTTTACCAGCCACGCGTCCGAACGGCCGCGAACTAACCTCGCTGCGGGCTTGAATTATTATTCAACATTTGGCCCAAGTTGGCCAGAAACGCGCAGACAATGTTTAAATTTCTTTTTACGGTTCGGAACTCTGTGAAATATACCGACATGTGCACTGGACGCAAGCGCTGTTGCGTCCCCTACGTGGATGATCTGACCTACGCCACGGGACCACCGCATTCCACCACACAGTAAACCTGACCCATATTTCTCCCCTTAAAACGTGCTGTTCATTACCTTTCGCGTGTCCGCGTGGACGAATGCCAGAGGGAGAGAGAGACCTTTTTAATTTAGCCTAGAACAATTCATAGCATACCTAAACTTGCCTTGTTGTGATCACTATGATGTATTTGTTCCCTGTGTTACTGAATAAACCATGTAAGTCAACCCTCCTGTCTTTAATTGCTGAGAAGTTCCTAACCGAAATACTCTGGAGGTGTCACTCTAGACGCCTGTAGACTCTGCTGCGGCCGAACTGCCCGCCCTTGAGGAGATCATGTTCCCGCCCAACTGAGCTGGTCTAAAAGGGACTCTTTCCTTGATGTCCGAGTCCGGACATGGGTTTGTTTACCATTAAATTACACTGATTACACTCTAACACTGGGTGCCTGTCCATAGCGTAATATTTAACACTGGCTTCAACGTGGTCTCTTTTTGCATTATTTAACAACCTAAAGCCCGGAATGGACTGCCACACAATTCAGGAATGATCACAGGCTCGACGGGATTTAGAACTTAACTTAAAATCTTTTCAGAATCGGATCCATTAAGTGAAAAACCTTTTACTTTCACCTTCACAGCCCGCAACATGGTAAATAACTAAATGTGTAAAAATGTAATCAAATTCTTATTTGCAAGCTAATATAAAAGTGTTTTCACGAAAAATTCTCCAGTCTTAAAGATTCGTAGAGTCTCCAGACTTTCAAAATAAATATTAAGTTAATGAACTTTTGGCACTAATCCTCTTATAAATGTAATATGAACAGTGATAAGGGTAGCAAATGTAAAGTCATGCAATGTCCAGTGTTTTAAATATAATGTCCTCCGCGCGCAAAGGCGTATCTTCTCCAAGCCTTGCCAGGTTGGTATGTTTTTGGTATACATATAACTGTAAAAGCCCGTAAATAGGTAAATCTTTGGTTTTACCAACACGAGTTGTTGGTAAATCTTAGAATGGAAAAATCTTAAGATTTTATAGTAACACATATTTGTAAATAATACAATTGGATAGAGCCTAAGAATTCATAACAAATTGTACAGTGCCCTTTAGGCGATTTCTCACAAGAACATATACATATATTGAAAGATTTCAGTTCTTTATAATACAGCGACTGTGTATTGGCGTCTTGTAAAAACAAGATGCGGCAAAACAGACAGTGCAGTTTTGTAGGTCTATTAAAAAAAACGGCGCAACTTACAGAAATGGAACATTCGGCACAACTCGGCAACTAGAGACCATATACTTTTACAATATACTACACTTATTAAGAAATTGGATTTATTTATTTGAAAGTAATATGATTTGCCTACTGTGTGACAGACCCTTGTTAAGCTGTCTGCCTTCACCCCATTGCGCTCCGCCAGACCTGTTTCAACTTTAATGTCATTACTCTTTTAATACATTTATCAAAACAACCCCACACGAACACTGAAAGGATGCTGCATTTGGATGCAGATGGATGATGAGCGTGTGAAAACAGTTTTGTGTTGCCATGGAGGAAAATGGCCGCTCTATCTACGTTTTTATTCTAGGGTATCACCATTTCATAAATCTTTCTTTTAAGCATCAATGTTTGATTTTGGTTTTAGTATTGAAACATTTTGTCAAAATAAACTAATGTGGCCAGCGAACACAGCAGTGATTTCGTTAAATAATATAAATCCCCACCGACCTTTATTTGCTAGTAAATTCTACAGAGAGAACTTTTCTCCCACTCTAAAACAAACCATTCAAGTGACCAATGCAAGAATTCTCTTTATTCTTTAACCGTTTCAAACAACCTTCTCAGATCATTAATCAAAATATTTCTCTTTGAAAAGTCGGGTATCTCCGAAGAGTTAAAGTTACCCGGGCGTACATTCGGTCATATATCAATCTTAGAAGAGATGTTTTAATAACTTTATCATGCAAAGTTAACCAATGTCCCAACTACCAACAGTCGACGCTTAACGACATAACTTTTTATACCTGGATTATAAATCACAAGTTTCGAGGCATATCTTTGACAGCTGCATGCTTTAATGTAAATTAACTCTGATTTGAAAATTGATTGGAAGGAGAAGCACAATTAAACGACCTAAGTTTTACAGGAATATTCAAGCTATTACAATGATACGTTCTTGTGTTCCTTACGTATTCACATTTAATTAATATAATATACGAACAGATGGTACCTACGTGTGATATAAATTTGCGTCTTGTGTCTTGAAAGGGATTGGTAACCAGATCTAAAAAGCCGAACTTTCCAACCTTCCTCTTTTTCATCTCCTTCATTTCCCCATTCCATTCAATCTACTCAAATTGGGGATGCCATGATAACTGAATATAATGAGATACTTCTGAAAAGTGATAAAAATCATGCAAAGTGATGAAAAAAAGCCACGTAACCAAGTTGAGCTATACTTTTCTGATTTGTCACTGTTCTGATTTGTCATTGTTTTGGTGTACTGTTCTGATCAGTCACAATTCGGATTAGTCACTGTTCTGATTGATACTGTTCTGATATGTCACTGTTCTAATCGGTCACTGTTCTGTTCTGTTTCTATTCTGATGTGTCACTATTCTGATTTTGTTCTGATGTGTTGATCTGATTCAGATGTATGTTCTGATTTGTCACTATTTTGATTTGTCACTGGTCTGATTTGTTATTGTTATTTGTTTTTTTTTTATTTAAGGACAATTTGGGAGGCGGTAATGGGTACCGCCGCCCCGGGAACCTTTATTGGATAACCAACACCTCTGCCATAGGTCACCCCAAGTGGTTCGCTACGTTTGGTGATTTAGCAGGGGTGCCCGGGTTCATGGGGTGAGGTTTGTCTAGGTCTTGGAGGCGGATGACCAAGACACACTGAACCCCAGATTCCTACCCACCCCTTAAACCCTTTTCCTTCCCAGAACTCTCCTCTCCTTCTTTTTCCTAAAAAACCCTCCACACAGCATCCCCAAAGATGACATAGGCCCTGAGGAAAATTATTTTCCTCAGCGCCTCCTGTGTGGAGCACATGTAAAAAAAAAAGGAACATAAACAGTCTTAGTAACATAATATACATAAGAGGATGACAAAATACAGTACCAATACCAATTATTAATGTTCACAAATAGGTATTTAGAAACATAAAATTAAATTAGAATATTTAAGAAAACAGAACAAAGCAGCAATTAAAAAGAAATTTTAATACAGTTGTAGATTCAACAAGTGATAAACCTAAATATAAAAACACAACAATACAATAAAATACGATTATAACTGTAGAGAAAATAGGCTGCGAAATAAGTATTATGATTGGGACGGGCAGGGGGAGGACAGGGACAAGGGAACGTTGCAACGCATGTAATTCAAAAATATTAGGTACAATTAATTTAATCATCATGATTATGTGTTATGTATTATTCGCACCTAGAATGTGATACAATGAAATTCTGAAGCGAAAATAGCTAGCAGTGAATATGTCAGCAAGTGTTTCTATACGTGCAAATTTAATGTTATAGTAGTTACATGTCCGTTGCATAATTAGTTTAGTTATAATTTATTGTTATTTCTATTCCGATTCGTCACCGTTCTAATTTTTCATTATCCTTGTCATTGTCAACACCGACATTGTCAACATTGTAACAATTTGTCATTGTCATTGTTCTGATGTGTCACTGTTCTGATATGATACTGTTCTGATTTATCACGGGTCTGATTTTTCAATGCTCTGATACAATGTTCGGATTCGCACCCGTTCAAATATAGAGTCTGTCAATTAAGAGCAAAAAATATTAAAAATTGAACTACTAAATTTGTAGACTGGCAACACCAATTTAACTGTCAAATATTCTTTCAAATCGCAATGACACTCAATGTATAAAACACTGTAAGTCACATTTAAAAAACCTTTTTTTTTTTCTTAAAGAAAAAAAAAAATTTTTTCAAAAGAAGCAAACACATTGTGACTTGACATTTTAAATAAATAAAAAGAAAACACTTTGTTTACGTCACTTTATTATTTCTTCCGTCTACCGGTTTCGGTACCTCCGTACCATCATCAGGACTGAATATAAAATACTATATTCAGTAAATAATATTTTATATTCAGTCCTGATGATGGACCATCATCATATAAAATACTATATTCAGTAAATAATATTTTATATTCAGTCCTGATGATGGTACGGAGGTACCGAAACCGGTAGACGGAAGAAATAATAAAGTGAAAAAAAAATTAATTCGAAGAAGCACTGTTGTTAAGGTATCTTATAAATTTGATTAAATGGTGTTTAATAATGTGATTTTCTTTCATTTAATATAACATAAATTTGAATTTTTTAACAGTAGGCAAAAAAGAAGAATCACTAAGTGTGAGTAGTTACACCACTTTTAGATCGGAACGAGTTAAATATCAGATCTAAAACCCGGGCAACGCTGGGTACTTAAGCTAGTATTAAATAAATGTGAGCAATTTCCAACTGAGCTTTGTATTTCACTACAATATCGTTATTACTCATTGTATTAACAAAAATTGCAAAGGTATAATATACCTATATGCAATTCTAATTTTGAGATTGGTAGTATCAAAATTGCAATAAAAAATATTTTTCCCCACTTTTATGTGTTTTTGATTTTTTACAAAAAATGTAGGTAACACAGCTTTACTTTAACACCATGTTTAGTACTGCCATTTGATCAACAGTGGCGCCCTCCTATGTTTTCTACTCTTATTTGACAGACTGTATACTGTTTTGATTCGTCATGGAACTAATAAAATAGTACCTACCTCTTCCCAGGATAAAATAAATGGACCGTATCCACGGGAGCGACAGCGCAATTTAAAACTTTTTCCTCCGATTGCTCGAGATTTTGTTGATAATCATTTTGAATATTTTCCGCCCACATTAAAAAAAAATCATACCTTCGAATTTTCATATGGAGACATACAAAATATTATAGTTCTATATAATCAATGAATTTACCTATCTTTTGTTGAATATCACATATTTGTAGAATTTATAAAAACTCTATATATATAAAAATCAATTGCTGTTCGTTTGTCTCGCTAAAAGTCGAGAACGACTGGGCCGATTTAGCTGATTTTGGTTTTGAAATATTGGTCGTAGTCCAGGGAAGGTTTAAACGGTGAGAAAATAACAATTACATTTTCAAATACAAACTGTTCTACCTACTTTCCTCGGGTCCACTCGAATTGAAGCATGTATTTATTATTTTATTTTTTTGGTACAGTACATACAATAGATACATAAATATAATGAAAGTATATAAAAAAAAAACTTAATACAATTATTAAATACAAATATACATATTTTTTTTAAATGTTCTCCCATAATAAGCAAATGCTTGTGTGTACGGGAGGAAGTATTATTTGTTAGGTTATTTTGATTTTTTTTTTTTTAAATTTAGTTTATATTAAGAATAAGAGAAACATATGTGTGTATATGTATATATTTTTTTAATTATTATTTATTATTTATATTTTTTTAGTTAAGGTTTTCAGTATATTTTTTTTAATTGTGTTTTGAAATTTTTGAAACTGTCCTTAAGGGATCTTATATTTTCTGGTAATTTATTAAAGAAATTTGTTCCTAAGTATTTATAGTTTTGTTGACCCAAAGTTTTTTTACAAATGGGAATTGGTAACATGTATTTTTGCCTGAGATTTACTGTGTTTTTGAAGGGTATGGATTTGTTTAGGATATCCTCTTTGTAAACTTGTAAGGTATTAAATTAAGGGTTTTGAATCGACAACATAGGATCCGCGGAAGGGGGAGGCGAATACGGGAGGGTGAAGGGGAACTCGGGAGGGGGGTTAATTTGCTAAAATTGGCAGCGAAGCCATCCGAGGTATTTAAAAAAGTGTCGTATTGTGACGAAAAGCGCTCCAGTGGGTATGAGGAAAATCAAAAATGAAATGCAATAATGGTAATGGTGCGAATGGTTCAATTTTTACTGTAATATGTAATAATACACCAATGGTTATAAAATACTTCATTTCTGGCTCAAATCAAGTTGAAAAAGTATTGCTAGATTCGAACAGTATGATCAGCGTTCTGTAACACACCATCGCACAATAAATATCACATTCTACTTGCAGGCACGTAAGTACCCATAACATAATTTGTATAAAAGAAGTAGAACTTGGTTTTGATTATGTAATTATGGCACCGCACCCCAGTTGGGCGGTGCTTAAGTCATTTCCATGCAAACTTTCTGGAATTACAAGAATAAGAAGGTATGTGCGATTGTAAAAATGTATATGTTACTGTAAAATCCCAAAACAAAATGTTGATAACCTAGGTTTTTTGTAAATACCTCACCTGATAACCGATATTAATGCAAACACATGGACCAGCAGTTTTGTTGATCCCCGTACATCTAATCTAATCTAATGTATTTAATTTAATCTAATTTAGTCTATCAAAATAAATTCAAATGCCGAATTAAATTTTAAATTACATAAAAGAATAAAAATTATGGCCGAATGTTTCAGATGTTGAAACGCCTTTCTTGTAAACTATTTGTAAACCACTTCACTTTTCACCTAATAAAACTAATATCATGTACTTAATTATGAATATAAGCTTACATTAAAACCTGTTGGATAATGTATTTTATTTCATTAGTATTTTTTTTGTATGACATACACTCAGGGAGTGCCTTAAGTGGGTTCCCATGACTTATATTTTTTTTATAATTTAAACGCAGTAATTGTGTTTTTAAATGAATGCACTTATGATCTAAAATTATTAGGAAAAAATAAAGAAAAAAAATATTAAAGAAAAAATATTATTTAAAAATATTATGGTAAAATATGAAAATATGTAATGTTATGGTAACCCAACGTAACTTAATCTGATCAAACCATTACGTGCTTTTATGCAAGTACCAAAAAAATATGGCAGTAAAAATAAAAATTAAATAAATAATCAATTATTATGCAGGGCGTGGTCTGGGGTTAGCTCACAGAAGTTGGTGCTGGAGGGCTGCAGTCGTCGAAAGCCATTAGCAGCATCATGGCTCCAGTGACCCGGTGTCTTTTAGTTGTGTGGTCTACAGTTTTTTTTTGTAGCTGTAATATTATTGGGACTCATAAATATATTACAAGCTTTTGCCCCCGGCTTCGCTCGCATTGTATTAGGGGGGTACCCACAGCGCCTCCTCCACCTTACCTATCCTCACTCCCCTCCCCCCTCCCCCCCTCCACCCCTCCCCAACACACCCCCCCCCCCCTCAAATCCCCTCTCCCCCTTCCCATCCCACTCTCCCATCCTCCCTTCGCCCACCTATATCCCCTATCCACCCTCTCCCCCTCTAACCTCCCCTCCACCCCCATCCATACCCGTCACATTCATTTTTCAAACAGTTCGCGTGCCACCTATTGCAAGTTTTGTATACAAATTTCATAATGCCAGAGCTCTAAGCTAAAGCCTATATCCTATTCTGATGTGTGAGCTATATTATTGTTAAGTTTCATCAAAATCCATTCAGTAGTTTTTGCATGAAAGAGTAACAAACATACATCCATACAAACTTTCGCCTTTATAATATTATAGTAGGATAGGATTCGCATGTTTTATATATTATTATGAAAGCACTGGCATACTGCTTCCTAACACTGTATGAAGGTCTAGATTCATGCAAAATTAAATGTAAATTCGTTTTTTCAAAAAAATTTGAGTCCTTGCGAGAGCCTTGAAGGAGTAACCATTTCTTACTTATACCAGGGTGGGTGAGTGGTGGATAACCTCCAATGGACCAACCTCACCTCATGAACCCGGGCACCCCTGCTAAGTCACCAAACGCAGATAACCACTTGGGGTGACCTATGGCAGAGGTGTTGGTTATCCAATAAATGTTTCCCGGGGCGGCTCCCAAACTAATATATAATATGAAATGTAATTTTATCCTCTGGTTTCAGAAATGAACATTTTGATCGATCGATGTGTTGTAATATTGTAAGGTTACGTTACGTCTGTTGAAAATGAACATGAACTCGTATATTTTAACACAAAGAAATCGGTAAATGCTGGGATTTTCGGATTCAGACTTTTACTTCAGCATTTACACAAATTAGCTAGCGGTTATTGCGTGCTCTGATCAAAGAAAAGTTCATTAAATAAAGCTTTATGCGCGTATTGCGTTTCTTTTGAAATTCTGTATAAAATTTTGTTTGACGACCTTAGTGGTCGAAGGGTAAGGCTTTTGACTAGCAATACGGATCAAATCCAGGCGTGCGAAAGTATTTTTTTAAATTAAATTTTTTTTTCTCAATTTATTCATTTAAAATCACATATATTATATTTGCGGCACGTTTCAGAGTGAAGGATACTCTCAGTATCGCCCTGGTGTAAGACTACTATCCAGAATTGAAACGTGAAATGCTTGAGACGGCTTTAGCCGCGTTTAGGGACCAGATCTGAATAGCCAGGTACACCCCCACCTTCCTCTACCCTATCGCCTTCCCCTTCATACTACCTTCTACCTCACAGCATATCCCGATTGGGGATGCCGTAGTCTCACCAGACGGTTGGGAGCTGTTGAGACTTTTGTGCGGTTTTCACTTTCTTTTAAACCCATTCCGTATTTCCTACCTCCCTCCTATCCTTCCCCTTCCCAATACCTCTAGCCTCACAACACACACCAATTGGGGATTCCATAGCAGTTGGGACTCTTGCGCGGTATTCATTTAAAAAAAAAAAAAAAATGTCGCGAAAAATATTGCACAGTATCGATACATTGAATCCATTCTTGCAGGGCTTATCTTACTGACTTTATGACTCTAGACGGTTGGGAGCAGTTGGGACTCTTCTATTAAATAAGAAAAATAAAAAAAAAACATGTCGCGAAAAATATTACAACAAATCGATACATTGACTCCAACCTTGCAAGGCTTATTGTAAGATATGTAAACAGGTCAAATTGTTATTAACACTATAAACTTTGTGAACAGTAGGTAGTTGTTAGTCGTGTAATATCATTACAATAATGTAAACCTACATAATAACTTGATAAACAAAATACCTTGAGATTGTACCCATCGATGTGGTTTTTCTAATAAAAAATAGTTTTGGTACTGCAAATGCCTAATGATGATTTTGTTTAATTACGAATGTCGCTGCAAATTTGAATGAAAACCGAAGTCAATAATTTATTTAAGACTATTGACCCCTTGGCCTTAGATAATCCAATAAAAATTTTTTTTTACAAGAGTTGCTAAATCTCTCAGGGTTGATTTCATCTTTGGGGATTCTGTGTGGAGGTTTTTTTTAAGGGGAGGACAGTTAGGAAGTTCTGAGACGTAAAAAAAAGCCAGGAGGAGTAAGTAGGATCCTTTGGGCATATGTGTCCAGGAGTGAAGGACTTATGATTCCATCCATTCCTCTGTGTTCCAAGGCGATGCGTCGAGAGAGTCCGGCTGGAGAGATCTAGGTTAGGTCTCCTTCAACCGGTCTCTCCCGATCCCGGGTGGGTTACGTCACCAAGATATAGACAAACCTCACCCCATGAATCAGGATACCCCTTATAAGTTACCAAAGTTGCGAACTACTTGGGGTTACCTATGGCAGGGGTGTTGGTTACGCAATAAATTGTACCCACACCCGTATCCCACATTAAATATTATAATTACGTTTTTAAGAAAGATTTTCGACATCTAATAATGTACGATCGATTTCGTCAATAATTTACTTTTTAGAGTTTGCTTCGGGCCCACAAAACAAAAAATATATTCTGATCGTAAATATTTATTCTTAAGTATAAGTCAGATTTACTAAGCGTTCTATTATTTCTAGTTACCCCTAAGAAAAACTAACATTTATGTACGTCTTTAACCCATCAGGTCTCGGGAATATTTTGTTAGGTCAGAAAATTTTCTCTTTTCAATAAAATCCGTATAAATGGAAAATTTCTTAAGTATCCGAAAACAAATGAAAAACTATTTTTGTTTGATGTGCTTTCAAATGTTATTATTAGAAATAAAAATTATAAATTCAAAAATTCAAAAATTTTTAATACAAACATAAAAAAGTTTTATTTAAATCTACTGAAAAAACAACACATATTTTATTAGGCAAAAGTATTATAAACATTATTATCACCTCACGTATGCGTCGTTTCATGAAAACATAATTAATAAACAATTCTTGAAATTTCATACATTTTTCTCAAATTGCAGTCGGAAACTTTGATTTTATAGAGGTGCACATCTAAATTTTTCTATGGTTAAATTTGAATATAAGCCGTCGAATTTTCCCTTTCTATTACCATTTCTATTATCACCATGACAATAAGGGAGATGGGTTAAATTTTGTCTAAAGTGGGTTTTAACATGCATTATTTACATAAGTTTCTGAATTGAGAAACACTAAATAAAGCCCTTTTTAGCTAACACTTTGTTATAAGACTATAACCGAAAGCCTTTACGCAGAAGTCAACCAACAATCTATTTCCACCGGTTTTAGAAATGGCTCAGAATCCCAAACACCGAAATGCAACAACAAATTTCATATTTGCGCGAAATTCTACAACTTTATAAATTCCACAATGGCATTTCCATACGAGTGCAAGCCTTGCTGCGGCTACGTATTGTAATAGTACACATCCAATCCTTGGAAATTCAAGCGAAACCTGAAATTTCCCGACACCATTCTTCCGGATGGAACCGGAAGGGGAGGATTCCGCAATGGATAGTTTCCCGCCATTTATTTCACATCCGGCGGCGCCAAAACAAAACACACACCGGGCGGAGCCTTCACTTAACAATAAGGCTGT
This sequence comes from Limnephilus rhombicus, assembly GCA_929108145.2. Classification (NCBI taxonomy): domain Eukaryota; kingdom Metazoa; phylum Arthropoda; class Insecta; order Trichoptera; family Limnephilidae; genus Limnephilus; species Limnephilus rhombicus. The sequence continues at coordinate 11,906,858 of OV815292.1, read as the reverse complement.
GTTCGCTATAGTGCCGGTAATTGTGTGCCTTTACCTTCAGGATATCCCCTATCCGCATCTCACCCCCCTCCCCATCCGCTATTCACACGTATTTCCATACAAATATGATCGCTTTTGGGAGATTTATTACACAATTATCGGAAACACTTAATAAAGTTTTCCTTAACAGTTTCAGTGGTGTATTATTCATGGGGAAGTTTTTGTATGACCTGTGTATGGAGGTGATTCGGCAGTAGAAAAGTGAGTTCCAAGAGGGAATAATCTTTTTCTGTGTTAACTGAATATCATGTTCTTGTGGGTGGGTGTAATCAATTTGCGTGTTTGGTTTGTGTAAAACAAATTAGGTAAAATATTAATACCTATTAAGTGTATACAAATTAGATAAATGAAACAATGTTACTTTGTTTACACCACTTGTATATTTGTTTAAAGCCAACCGGTTTCGGAACGACCGTTCCGATCTTCCTCAGGGTAAACGAATACCGATTTGACAGTTACAAAATAGTGGATGGGAACAATGTATTATTACTAAGGATGTGATAGGGGTGGAGCCGTTGCTAGGGTTTAATGAAGAGTGGGTGGGTAAGGGAACATATCCATGATTGGGCTGTAAGACAATATTTTTTATTTGTTGATAATATATTCATTATTTTCAAGGATTTTTTATTTCCAAGGCTTCTAAGTTATCTAAGTAACATTGTTTCATTTATCTATAACGGATAACCACAAAGTTAGAGCTACATTCAAAAGTATCTATACAATTTTTTTATTGAAAATATCCACACTTTTTAAGATATCTGTTTACATGAAAAACTTATTTTATGTGCTTAATATCAAGGCAACGTATTATTTTTTTTTTTAATTAGCCGTAAATTAAAAACTAACACGAACATTTTTATCAAATCTACATTCCTACAGAACATCTAGAAATAACTAAAATTAGGTAGCTGGTATTTGTTGGATATAAAATATATCTAATATAAAAAAGTAAAAATGAACCTTTAAATTAAGATAAAAAAAACAATAACGCCAAAAAATAACCTCCACCGTTTTCTCCTTGGATTTTTACTCTAAAGTTCTCTCATGTTTTTTTTTGCTTTTGTGATGTTGAGCCAGGTTATGATTCCTTTGTTTTTTTTCAGCCACAATATGGAACAAAAGGTGCTCAAAAAATTTACAATTATTTTGGTATATCAATTATTATTAGCAATAATTAACAGCCTGAAACACTCATCTACATTGAAAAATCTTCCGAGAAAAGATACTTGCCGCCAACGGGACTTGAACCCGTGTCCTTCTGACTGCCGGTCAGTTGCTGACCACTGAACTATGGCGGTTTATCTAATACCCGCCAAATAACTCAATATATACTTGTGTTTCATTCAACAATTACTGTTTATTATATTTTTTCATAGTTCTAGTTTTTTTTTCTTTTCATAGTTCAGTGGTCAGCTGACTGTCAGTCAGCTGACCACTGAACTATGGCGGTTTATCTAATACCCGCCAAATAACTCAATATATACTTGTGTTTCATTCAACAATTACTGTTTATTATATTTTTTCATAGTTCTAGTTTTTTTTTCTTTTCATAGTTCAGTGGTCAGCTGACTGTCAGTCAGCTGACCACTGAACTATGGCGGTTTATCTAATACCCGCCAAATAACTCAATATATACTTGTGTTTCATTCAACAATTACTGTTTATTATATTTTTTCATAGTTCTAGTTTTTTTTTCTTTTCATAGTTCAGTGGTCAGCTGACTGTCAGTCAGCTGACCACTGAACTATGGCGGTTTATCTAATACCCGCCAAATAACTCAATATATACTTGTGTTTCATTCAACAATTACTGTTTATTATATTTTTTCATAGTTCTAGTTTTTTTTTCTTTTCATAGTTCAGTGGTCAGCTGACTGTCAGTCAGCTGACCACTGAACTATGGCGGTTTATCTAATACCCGCCAAATAACTCAATATATACTTGTGTTTCATTCAACAATTACTGTTTATTATATTTTTTCATAGTTCTAGTTTTTTTTTCTTTTCATAGTTCAGTGGTCAGCTGACTGTCAGTCAGCTGACCACTGAACTATGGCGGTTTATCTAATACCCGCCAAATAACTCAATATATACTTGTGTTTCATTCAACAATTACTGTTTATTATATTTTTTCATAGTTCTAGTTTTTTTTTCTTTTCATAGTTCAGTGGTCAGCTGACTGTCAGTCAGCTGACCACTGAACTATGGCGGTTTATCTAATACCCGCCAAATAACTCAATATATACTTGTGTTTCATTCAACAATTACTGTTTATTATATTTTTTCATAGTTCTAGTTTTTTTTTCTTTTCATAGTTCAGTGGTCAGCTGACTGTCAGTCAGCTGACCACTGAACTATGGCGGTTTATCTAATACCCGCCAAATAACTCAATATATACTTGTGTTTCATTCAACAATTACTGTTTATTATATTTTTTCATAGTTCTAGTTTTTTTTTCTTTTCATAGTTCAGTGGTCAGCTGACTGTCAGTCAGCTGACCACTGAACTATGGCGGTTTATCTAATACCCGCCAAATAACTCAATATATACTTGTGTTTCATTCAACAATTACTGTTTATTATATTTTTTCATAGTTCTAGTTTTTTTTTCTTTTCATAGTTCAGTGGTCAGCTGACTGTCAGTCAGCTGACCACTGAACTATGGCGGTTTATCTAATACCCGCCAAATAACTCAATATATACTTGTGTTTCATTCAACAATTACTGTTTATTATATTTTTTCATAGTTCTAGTTTTTTTTTCTTTTCATAGTTCAGTGGTCAGCTGACTGTCAGTCAGCTGACCACTGAACTATGGCGGTTTATCTAATACCCGCCAAATAACTCAATATATACTTGTGTTTCATTCAACAATTACTGTTTATTATATTTTTTCATAGTTCTAGTTTTTTTTTCTTTTCATAGTTCAGTGGTCAGCTGACTGTCAGTCAGCTGACCACTGAACTATGGCGGTTTATCTAATACCCGCCAAATAACTCAATATATACTTGTGTTTCATTCAACAATTACTGTTTATTATATTTTTTCATAGTTCTAGTTTTTTTTTCTTTTCATAGTTCAGTGGTCAGCTGACTGTCAGTCAGCTGACCACTGAACTATGGCGGTTTATCTAATACCCGCCAAATAACTCAATATATACTTGTGTTTCATTCAACAATTACTGTTTATTATATTTTTTCATAGTTCTAGTTTTTTTTTCTTTTCATAGTTCAGTGGTCAGCTGACTGTCAGTCAGCTGACCACTGAACTATGGCGGTTTATCTAATACCCGCCAAATAACTCAATATATACTTGTGTTTCATTCAACAATTACTGTTTATTATATTTTTTCATAGTTCTAGTTTTTTTTTCTTTTCATAGTTCAGTGGTCAGCTGACTGTCAGTCAGCTGACCACTGAACTATGGCGGTTTATCTAATACCCGCCAAATAACTCAATATATACTTGTGTTTCATTCAACAATTACTGTTTATTATATTTTTTCATAGTTCTAGTTTTTTTTTCTTTTCATAGTTCAGTGGTCAGCTGACTGTCAGTCAGCTGACCACTGAACTATGGCGGTTTATCTAATACCCGCCAAATAACTCAATATATACTTGTGTTTCATTCAACAATTACTGTTTATTATATTTTTTCATAGTTCTAGTTTTTTTTTCTTTTCATAGTTCAGTGGTCAGCTGACTGTCAGTCAGCTGACCACTGAACTATGGCGGTTTATCTAATACCCGCCAAATAACTCAATATATACTTGTGTTTCATTCAACAATTACTGTTTATTATATTTTTTCATAGTTCTAGTTTTTTTTTCTTTTCATAGTTCAGTGGTCAGCTGACTGTCAGTCAGCTGACCACTGAACTATGGCGGTTTATCTAATACCCGCCAAATAACTCAATATATACTTGTGTTTCATTCAACAATTACTGTTTATTATATTTTTTCATAGTTCTAGTTTTTTTTTCTTTTCATAGTTCAGTGGTCAGCTGACTGTCAGTCAGCTGACCACTGAACTATGGCGGTTTATCTAATACCCGCCAAATAACTCAATATATACTTGTGTTTCATTCAACAATTACTGTTTATTATATTTTTTCATAGTTCTAGTTTTTTTTTCTTTTCATAGTTCAGTGGTCAGCTGACTGTCAGTCAGCTGACCACTGAACTATGGCGGTTTATCTAATACCCGCCAAATAACTCAATATATACTTGTGTTTCATTCAACAATTACTGTTTATTATATTTTTTCATAGTTCTAGTTTTTTTTTCTTTTCATAGTTCAGTGGTCAGCTGACTGTCAGTCAGCTGACCACTGAACTATGGCGGTTTATCTAATACCCGCCAAATAACTCAATATATACTTGTGTTTCATTCAACAATTACTGTTTATTATATTTTTTCATAGTTCTAGTTTTTTTTTCTTTTCATAGTTCAGTGGTCAGCTGACTGTCAGTCAGCTGACCACTGAACTATGGCGGTTTATCTAATACCCGCCAAATAACTCAATATATACTTGTGTTTCATTCAACAATTACTGTTTATTATATTTTTTCATAGTTCTAGTTTTTTTTTCTTTTCATAGTTCAGTGGTCAGCTGACTGTCAGTCAGCTGACCACTGAACTATGGCGGTTTATCTAATACCCGCCAAATAACTCAATATATACTTGTGTTTCATTCAACAATTACTGTTTATTATATTTTTTCATAGTTCTAGTTTTTTTTTCTTTTCATAGTTCAGTGGTCAGCTGACTGTCAGTCAGCTGACCACTGAACTATGGCGGTTTATCTAATACCCGCCAAATAACTCAATATATACTTGTGTTTCATTCAACAATTACTGTTTATTATATTTTTTCATAGTTCTAGTTTTTTTTTCTTTTCATAGTTCAGTGGTCAGCTGACTGTCAGTCAGCTGACCACTGAACTATGGCGGTTTATCTAATACCCGCCAAATAACTCAATATATACTTGTGTTTCATTCAACAATTACTGTTTATTATATTTTTTCATAGTTCTAGTTTTTTTTTCTTTTCATAGTTCAGTGGTCAGCTGACTGTCAGTCAGCTGACCACTGAACTATGGCGGTTTATCTAATACCCGCCAAATAACTCAATATATACTTGTGTTTCATTCAACAATTACTGTTTATTATATTTTTTCATAGTTCTAGTTTTTTTTTCTTTTCATAGTTCAGTGGTCAGCTGACTGTCAGTCAGCTGACCACTGAACTATGGCGGTTTATCTAATACCCGCCAAATAACTCAATATATACTTGTGTTTCATTCAACAATTACTGTTTATTATATTTTTTCATAGTTCTAGTTTTTTTTTCTTTTCATAGTTCAGTGGTCAGCTGACTGTCAGTCAGCTGACCACTGAACTATGGCGGTTTATCTAATACCCGCCAAATAACTCAATATATACTTGTGTTTCATTCAACAATTACTGTTTATTATATTTTTTCATAGTTCTAGTTTTTTTTTCTTTTCATAGTTCAGTGGTCAGCTGACTGTCAGTCAGCTGACCACTGAACTATGGCGGTTTATCTAATACCCGCCAAATAACTCAATATATACTTGTGTTTCATTCAACAATTACTGTTTATTATATTTTTTCATAGTTCTAGTTTTTTTTTCTTTTCATAGTTCAGTGGTCAGCTGACTGTCAGTCAGCTGACCACTGAACTATGGCGGTTTATCTAATACCCGCCAAATAACTCAATATATACTTGTGTTTCATTCAACAATTACTGTTTATTATATTTTTTCATAGTTCTAGTTTTTTTTTCTTTTCATAGTTCAGTGGTCAGCTGACTGTCAGTCAGCTGACCACTGAACTATGGCGGTTTATCTAATACCCGCCAAATAACTCAATATATACTTGTGTTTCATTCAACAATTACTGTTTATTATATTTTTTCATAGTTCTAGTTTTTTTTTCTTTTCATAGTTCAGTGGTCAGCTGACTGTCAGTCAGCTGACCACTGAACTATGGCGGTTTATCTAATACCCGCCAAATAACTCAATATATACTTGTGTTTCATTCAACAATTACTGTTTATTATATTTTTTCATAGTTCTAGTTTTTTTTTCTTTTCATAGTTCAGTGGTCAGCTGACTGTCAGTCAGCTGACCACTGAACTATGGCGGTTTATCTAATACCCGCCAAATAACTCAATATATACTTGTGTTTCATTCAACAATTACTGTTTATTATATTTTTTCATAGTTCTAGTTTTTTTTTCTTTTCATAGTTCAGTGGTCAGCTGACTGTCAGTCAGCTGACCACTGAACTATGGCGGTTTATCTAATACCCGCCAAATAACTCAATATATACTTGTGTTTCATTCAACAATTACTGTTTATTATATTTTTTCATAGTTCTAGTTTTTTTTTCTTTTCATAGTTCAGTGGTCAGCTGACTGTCAGTCAGCTGACCACTGAACTATGGCGGTTTATCTAATACCCGCCAAATAACTCAATATATACTTGTGTTTCATTCAACAATTACTGTTTATTATATTTTTTCATAGTTCTAGTTTTTTTTTCTTTTCATAGTTCAGTGGTCAGCTGACTGTCAGTCAGCTGACCACTGAACTATGGCGGTTTATCTAATACCCGCCAAATAACTCAATATATACTTGTGTTTCATTCAACAATTACTGTTTATTATATTTTTTCATAGTTCTAGTTTTTTTTTCTTTTCATAGTTCAGTGGTCAGCTGACTGTCAGTCAGCTGACCACTGAACTATGGCGGTTTATCTAATACCCGCCAAATAACTCAATATATACTTGTGTTTCATTCAACAATTACTGTTTATTATATTTTTTCATAGTTCTAGTTTTTTTTTCTTTTCATAGTTCAGTGGTCAGCTGACTGTCAGTCAGCTGACCACTGAACTATGGCGGTTTATCTAATACCCGCCAAATAACTCAATATATACTTGTGTTTCATTCAACAATTACTGTTTATTATATTTTTTCATAGTTCTAGTTTTTTTTTCTTTTCATAGTTCAGTGGTCAGCTGACTGTCAGTCAGCTGACCACTGAACTATGGCGGTTTATCTAATACCCGCCAAATAACTCAATATATACTTGTGTTTCATTCAACAATTACTGTTTATTATATTTTTTCATAGTTCTAGTTTTTTTTTCTTTTCATAGTTCAGTGGTCAGCTGACTGTCAGTCAGCTGACCACTGAACTATGGCGGTTTATCTAATACCCGCCAAATAACTCAATATATACTTGTGTTTCATTCAACAATTACTGTTTATTATATTTTTTCATAGTTCTAGTTTTTTTTTCTTTTCATAGTTCAGTGGTCAGCTGACTGTCAGTCAGCTGACCACTGAACTATGGCGGTTTATCTAATACCCGCCAAATAACTCAATATATACTTGTGTTTCATTCAACAATTACTGTTTATTATATTTTTTCATAGTTCTAGTTTTTTTTTCTTTTCATAGTTCAGTGGTCAGCTGACTGTCAGTCAGCTGACCACTGAACTATGGCGGTTTATCTAATACCCGCCAAATAACTCAATATATACTTGTGTTTCATTCAACAATTACTGTTTATTATATTTTTTCATAGTTCTAGTTTTTTTTTCTTTTCATAGTTCAGTGGTCAGCTGACTGTCAGTCAGCTGACCACTGAACTATGGCGGTTTATCTAATACCCGCCAAATAACTCAATATATACTTGTGTTTCATTCAACAATTACTGTTTATTATATTTTTTCATAGTTCTAGTTTTTTTTTCTTTTCATAGTTCAGTGGTCAGCTGACTGTCAGTCAGCTGACCACTGAACTATGGCGGTTTATCTAATACCCGCCAAATAACTCAATATATACTTGTGTTTCATTCAACAATTACTGTTTATTATATTTTTTCATAGTTCTAGTTTTTTTTTCTTTTCATAGTTCAGTGGTCAGCTGACTGTCAGTCAGCTGACCACTGAACTATGGCGGTTTATCTAATACCCGCCAAATAACTCAATATATACTTGTGTTTCATTCAACAATTACTGTTTATTATATTTTTTCATAGTTCTAGTTTTTTTTTCTTTTCATAGTTCAGTGGTCAGCTGACTGTCAGTCAGCTGACCACTGAACTATGGCGGTTTATCTAATACCCGCCAAATAACTCAATATATACTTGTGTTTCATTCAACAATTACTGTTTATTATATTTTTTCATAGTTCTAGTTTTTTTTTCTTTTCATAGTTCAGTGGTCAGCTGACTGTCAGTCAGCTGACCACTGAACTATGGCGGTTTATCTAATACCCGCCAAATAACTCAATATATACTTGTGTTTCATTCAACAATTACTGTTTTATTATATTTTTTCATAGTTCTAGTTTTTTTTTCTTTTCATAGTTCAGTGGTCAGCTGACTGTCAGTCAGCTGACCACTGAACTATGGCGGTTTATCTAATACCCGCCAAATAACTCAATATATACTTGTGTTTCATTCAACAATTACTGTTTATTATATTTTTTCATAGTTCTAGTTTTTTTTTCTTTTCATAGTTCAGTGGTCAGCTGACTGTCAGTCAGCTGACCACTGAACTATGGCGGTTTATCTAATACCCGCCAAATAACTCAATATATACTTGTGTTTCATTCAACAATTACTGTTTATTATATTTTTTCATAGTTCTAGTTTTTTTTTCTTTTCATAGTTCAGTGGTCAGCTGACTGTCAGTCAGCTGACCACTGAACTATGGCGGTTTATCTAATACCCGCCAAATAACTCAATATATACTTGTGTTTCATTCAACAATTACTGTTTATTATATTTTTTCATAGTTCTAGTTTTTTTTTCTTTTCATAGTTCAGTGGTCAGCTGACTGTCAGTCAGCTGACCACTGAACTATGGCGGTTTATCTAATACCCGCCAAATAACTCAATATATACTTGTGTTTCATTCAACAATTACTGTTTATTATATTTTTTCATAGTTCTAGTTTTTTTTTCTTTTCATAGTTCAGTGGTCAGCTGACTGTCAGTCAGCTGACCACTGAACTATGGCGGTTTATCTAATACCCGCCAAATAACTCAATATATACTTGTGTTTCATTCAACAATTACTGTTTATTATATTTTTTCATAGTTCTAGTTTTTTTTTCTTTTCATAGTTCAGTGGTCAGCTGACTGTCAGTCAGCTGACCACTGAACTATGGCGGTTTATCTAATACCCGCCAAATAACTCAATATATACTTGTGTTTCATTCAACAATTACTGTTTATTATATTTTTTCATAGTTCTAGTTTTTTTTTCTTTTCATAGTTCAGTGGTCAGCTGACTGTCAGTCAGCTGACCACTGAACTATGGCGGTTTATCTAATACCCGCCAAATAACTCAATATATACTTGTGTTTCATTCAACAATTACTGTTTATTATATTTTTTCATAGTTCTAGTTTTTTTTTCTTTTCATAGTTCAGTGGTCAGCTGACTGTCAGTCAGCTGACCACTGAACTATGGCGGTTTATCTAATACCCGCCAAATAACTCAATATATACTTGTGTTTCATTCAACAATTACTGTTTATTATATTTTTTCATAGTTCTAGTTTTTTTTTCTTTTCATAGTTCAGTGGTCAGCTGACTGTCAGTCAGCTGACCACTGAACTATGGCGGTTTATCTAATACCCGCCAAATAACTCAATATATACTTGTGTTTCATTCAACAATTACTGTTTATTATATTTTTTCATAGTTCTAGTTTTTTTTTCTTTTCATAGTTCAGTGGTCAGCTGACTGTCAGTCAGCTGACCACTGAACTATGGCGGTTTATCTAATACCCGCCAAATAACTCAATATATACTTGTGTTTCATTCAACAATTACTGTTTATTATATTTTTTCATAGTTCTAGTTTTTTTTTCTTTTCATAGTTCAGTGGTCAGCTGACTGTCAGTCAGCTGACCACTGAACTATGGCGGTTTATCTAATACCCGCCAAATAACTCAATATATACTTGTGTTTCATTCAACAATTACTGTTTATTATATTTTTTCATAGTTCTAGTTTTTTTTTCTTTTCATAGTTCAGTGGTCAGCTGACTGTCAGTCAGCTGACCACTGAACTATGGCGGTTTATCTAATACCCGCCAAATAACTCAATATATACTTGTGTTTCATTCAACAATTACTGTTTATTATATTTTTTCATAGTTCTAGTTTTTTTTTCTTTTCATAGTTCAGTGGTCAGCTGACTGTCAGTCAGCTGACCACTGAACTATGGCGGTTTATCTAATACCCGCCAAATAACTCAATATATACTTGTGTTTCATTCAACAATTACTGTTTATTATATTTTTTCATAGTTCTAGTTTTTTTTTCTTTTCATAGTTCAGTGGTCAGCTGACTGTCAGTCAGCTGACCACTGAACTATGGCGGTTTATCTAATACCCGCCAAATAACTCAATATATACTTGTGTTTCATTCAACAATTACTTTTTATTATATTTTTTCATAGTTCTAGTTTTTTTTTCTTTTCATAGTTCAGTGGTCAGCTGACTGTCAGTCAGCTGACCACTGAACTATGGCGGTTTATCTAATACCCGCCAAATAACTCAATATATACTTGTGTTTCATTCAACAATTACTGTTTATTATATTTTTTCATAGTTCTAGTTTTTTTTTCTTTTCATAGTTCAGTGGTCAGCTGACTGTCAGTCAGCTGACCACTGAACTATGGCGGTTTATCTAATACCCGCCAAATAACTCAATATATACTTGTGTTTCATTCAACAATTACTGTTTATTATATTTTTTCATAGTTCTAGTTTTTTTTTCTTTTCATAGTTCAGTGGTCAGCTGACTGTCAGTCAGCTGACCACTGAACTATGGCGGTTTATCTAATACCCGCCAAATAACTCAATATATACTTGTGTTTCATTCAACAATTACTGTTTATTATATTTTTTCATAGTTCTAGTTTTTTTTTCTTTTCATAGTTCAGTGGTCAGCTGACTGTCAGTCAGCTGACCACTGAACTATGGCGGTTTATCTAATACCCGCCAAATAACTCAATATATACTTGTGTTTCATTCAACAATTACTTTTTATTATATTTTTTCATAGTTCTAGTTTTTTTTTCTTTTCATAGTTCAGTGGTCAGCTGACTGTCAGTCAGCTGACCACTGAACTATGGCGGTTTATCTAATACCCGCCAAATAACTCAATATATACTTGTGTTTCATTCAACAATTACTGTTTATTATATTTTTTCATAGTTCTAGTTTTTTTTTCTTTTCATAGTTCAGTGGTCAGCTGACTGTCAGTCAGCTGACCACTGAACTATGGCGGTTTATCTAATACCCGCCAAATAACTCAATATATACTTGTGTTTCATTCAACAATTACTGTTTATTATATTTTTTCATAGTTCTAGTTTTTTTTTCTTTTCATAGTTCAGTGGTCAGCTGACTGTCAGTCAGCTGACCACTGAACTATGGCGGTTTATCTAATACCCGCCAAATAACTCAATATATACTTGTGTTTCATTCAACAATTACTGTTTATTATATTTTTTCATAGTTCTAGTTTTTTTTTCTTTTCATAGTTCAGTGGTCAGCTGACTGTCAGTCAGCTGACCACTGAACTATGGCGGTTTATCTAATACCCGCCAAATAACTCAATATATACTTGTGTTTCATTCAACAATTACTGTTTATTATATTTTTTCATAGTTCTAGTTTTTTTTTCTTTTCATAGTTCAGTGGTCAGCTGACTGTCAGTCAGCTGACCACTGAACTATGGCGGTTTATCTAATACCCGCCAAATAACTCAATATATACTTGTGTTTCATTCAACAATTACTGTTTATTATATTTTTTCATAGTTCTAGTTTTTTTTTCTTTTCATAGTTCAGTGGTCAGCTGACTGTCAGCTGGCGGTTTATCTAATACCCGCCAAATAACTCAATATATACTTGTGTTTCATTCAACAATTACTGTTTATTATATTTTTTCCACCTGAAAACAACCAACTTTATTTTTGTGTGAGAGGCATTGTTAGTGCTAAATCTCTCGCTAGGTGGCGTCGCGACAAATTATGTCTACATTTTTTGGTGAAAATATTAGTGTTTCAATCGACAATTACTGTTTATTATATTTTTTCCACCTGAAAACAACCAACTTTATTTTTGCGAGAGAGACATTGTTAGTGTTAAATCTCTCGCTAGGTGGCGTCGAGACAAATTATGTCTACATTTAATAATTTCATTAATTTTTTAAAATGATAAACTAACGTTTAAGACAAGATTTTTATGCATAGCACAAAGGGTAACAATTATCAGCCTGAAACACACATCTACATTGAAAAATCTTCCGAGAAAAGATATATATTGAATTATTGATTATATATTGAATTATTTGGCAGGTATTGGATAAGCCGCTATAGCTCAGTGGTCAGAGCACCTGACCGGCAATCAGAAGGACACGTGTTCAAGTCCCGTTGGCGGCAAGTATCTTTTCTCGGAAGAAGGCGGCAAGTGTTTCAGGCTGATAATTATTGCTTATAATAATTGTTACCCTTTGTGCTATGCATAAAAATCTTGTCTTAAACGTTAGTTTATCAACTAAAAAATTATAATTAATTATTTTTGTTCTATCTAATTGATCGTATTTTACGAATGCATAACTTATTTATACTCCTCGATCGAATGTGCATATCGATATAAAATGATTATGTTATGTTGTGTTGTCAGTTGTAAAACGAGTATCGGAACAGCCTTCAACACTGTGCTGAGCACAGCAGAATCCACTTAGATTTCCCGTAAGCCGTTTCGCCTTTTGTTTCGAGTAGAGAAGCACTTATTTTTTATTGAATATTGAAATGGCATAACTGGCATTGGGAAGGAAAGCGAACTATGTGGAATTCTCCGGAGAGACGAGAGGCGGAAGATGGAAGTAAGGACCGCTAGCAACGGAGATTTACCCAACATACTCGTACCTATCGTATTAAGGATAGGTATCAAATCGACTGCTCCAAGGAAGACTGCAGTAACTCAAAATTTGGTGTTTTTGAGTTAGTTACATTTTCGGGTTTTATAATTTTTTATCCATCTGCCAAGAAAATATTTGTAACTCTAACAGTTATATACCGTGAGAAAAACCATTTTGAAAATAGTTGTAAGTCACGAAGTCTTAATTTTTCCATGTACTAAAGAAGTAAGTTGAGTTACTGCGCTTTTCATCGGATTTTTTTTTGTGTATGGTCGTCAGTCAGACTTACTTCTTTTTTCCATGGAGAAATATCGATATGATCATTTGAATTGCGATTGACGGTTAAAGTTACAGTCATTGCGGTTTGCCTATTGTAGTGATAAAAATGTAAATATAAAGAGAATTTTACCGTGAAAGTGTTAAACATGAGAATATCCAGTAGGACTGTCAAAATAATAGCTAATGGTAAAGCATTATCGTATACAATGCAGTCTGGTAAGTCTAAACATATCTCAGACATAACTTAAAATTTAATGTATTTAATTCTAATGCCCCAAAAATTGGCTTGTGAATTCTTATTTTGTACATATTGTTTGTTCAGATTATAATAAATTATTACAGTTTACTTCTGATGAATTATTGGGTCCCCATGGAGAACAGCAATATTTTAGTGGGGTGAACTCTGATGACGGTTGGAAGCCTGCTGCATGTAATAATTCAAGACCTATGGAATTGAGTGTTTGTAGACCAACTTTCCCTGATTTCATGTTGTTTTTTTATTGAGGAAACAGTATTGTTCTATTGTGCTACTAAAACAACTGATAATATGTACGAGTATATTCCGAGAACTTCACAAAAATGATTAAATTTTCAAATACTTCAAGTGAATAGAAATGTTTTTGAATAAGTATTAGGATTTTCACGGCCAAGAGCATTTTCGTTTTTTGTTTTTGGGGTGTTATGCAAAACGGCATAACATCCCAAAAACAAATAACGAAAATAACAATAACAAAAAACATGTTAACAATAATTTTCGAAGCATATTTTACGATTTTTTTTAATCGAGGGAATTTCACATAATTACCGTTTCGGCGTGGCAAATGTATAGACATTATCTTTAAGAATAACAAATATTGTTTAAAAACTTAAAAACTTAAAGTATTCAAGAATTTATTTATGTTATAAATTGGTAGAAGTTCGTGAAGCCGAATTGTAATTACAAAGCTAATTTAGTAGTTTCACAGATTAATAAGAGACGTCTCTCATCTTATTTTTGTTATCGACTTTCCGCGAACCGAAATTATTGTAATATGTTTTCTTGCAGATTAATTATTTATTATGTGTTTACATATTATTTAAAAATGCATGTTCGATTATAAATGTACATATATCTGTGATTATCAATTTATACATAGACAACCAATAAGAAGTCATAATATTTAATAGTGCTACATGTAGGCTAAAGTAAATATCACGCAGGATTCACGCGTTTATAAATTTAACGATTTTTTTTCTGAATCCTAAAAATATATGATGAACGGTCAAACATAGGTGCATTCAATGGCTCTTTAATACGTTCAATAGTTTACATATCTTGATATTATAATTCGGAGGTTTGATTTTTTGAGGGAGGGCGGGAATCCAAACGCTTAAAAATTTTCGAGCGCACAAACGTTCCAGTTATTAAAGATAAACGGTGGAAGAGACTGGAGAGCGGTATTCACTTTTAAGCAAGCAGGATAATTCTACACTTTTAAGGGCCCGCAACACGGATTTCTACCGATTTATTACACATTTCCCTTAAACACGGTAAGTTTTAAAGCTCTTAAAAAGATATATGTTATTCTTAAAGGTAATATCTAGACTTTGCCCGCGCCGAAACGCAAATTATATAAAATTCCCTCCATAGAAAAAAATCGCAAAGTATGCTCAAAAAATTATTATAAACACGTTGGTTTCAGTTATTTTATAAGTAATGTGTATGAAAAAATTCACAGTGTTTCAATAAATGCTGTTTAAGATAATGCCAGCGAGATTTTTGCTTTATTTTAAACGAGTCGTGTTTTAATTATTACAAGCAATAAAATTGTCAGCCTGAAACACTCATTTACATTGAAAAATCTTCCGAGAAAAGATACTTGCCGCCAACGGGACTTGAACCCGTGTCCTTCCGATTGCCGGTTGAATGCTCTGACCACTGAGCTATGGGGGCTTATCAAATACCCGCCAAATAATTCAATATATACTAGTGTTTCATTCAACAATTACTGCGTGTTATATTTTTTCCCACCTGAAAACAACCAACTTTATTTTTGCGAGAAAGACATTGTTAGTGTTAAATCCCTCGCTAGGTGGCGTCGAGACAAATTATGTCTGCATTTATTGGGGAAATACTTAAACTTGTTAAATATTAATTATTATTTTTTTAATTTATAAACTAACGTTTAGACAAGATTTTTATGCATAGCACAAAGGGTAACAATTATTACAAGCAATAATTGTCAGCCTGAAACACTCATTTACATTGAAAAATCTTCCGAGAAAAGATACTTGAGTCGTGTTTTATTAAACATTTTCGCAATTTTCGCATCGATTTTGTCGCTGTAAATGTTAGCGCTCTCCTCTAACATTCGTAATTTCGTATCTCTCCATCTTCTTCTTTTCGAGCCGGGATGCAGAGCCTTAAGACCCTATCTGAACCTTGCCTTACCTAGCCCCAATTGTGTACCCAACAAATTAGCAAACATCTGCCGACTGCGCAACTCGATTTTGACATTTTATTTATTATTTATAATAATCACTTATCTTGTTCTGAAACCTTGATTTTTTTAATTACAACTTCATTAACATGAAGCTATGGAACCATCCAATAAAAAAAAAATTTATACCAACAAAATATAAAATGAAATAACCAAACTGATGCGGGAGAGATATTATTTATACTTATCGACTAAATTACCCGTAAGAAATAAATAGTCGTCATTGAGTTTCATCTTGAGTGTTTCAATAGATGTCAAGAGCATAAATAATAAGCCTACTTTAAACCCGGGTTGTGTATCACTTTACCTAATCATTCCACGAAATTTTGATTTAAATCACACGAATGCATAAGCCGCACCAGATCGGGGAATCATCAATCCTGATATTGCCTTAAATTCAATCACCGTATTATCATTTTTTTTTCGTTATAGCAAATTTTACGAGGAAATCTTGAATAAGGTAGACCGAGGCTCTTCGGATCGGGTGAGTTATTCAGTTCAAGCTAAGCAATATGGATATATCTCGGCTATTGTAACGAAATGACAATAAAAAAATTGGACATAGCGTCGTTATCTACCGGATGCCACAAAAGTAAAATAACCGATATAACAGATTGCGTGTTAAAATAGTTATGTGTAAAGATCGTACAAGTTACGTGTCAAATAAATGCCTGAAGTAATATTGTTATCTGCGTTCTAAGTGTTTTTTTCTGAAAAATTAAGCTATGTAGTCATAATTATAAACATATACAGCCTTACTAAAAACCCAGTGAAATTTTTTTTTAATTGACAAATGGCCGCGGATGTGAAAACATTACTAATTAAAATATTGTTCATGGAAAAAAATACACTTGGTTTACACGGCCTGAGAGGGTAGTTTATCTCTGTTTTAGTAATGATATCCTAACGAAATTTGAAATTTTTCCAAAGTATTTTGAATGTTCTATATATTTCATATTTTTGAAGGTGGTGTAAAAACAAATACCATTTATGAAAACTAGATAAAATTATATTTTCGATTTGTGAATTTAAAATACACTTTAGTTTTCAAAAACTGCCATATTTTAAGATCCAAACTCGGAAAAAATGGAAAAAATTTCTTACCCAAACATTTTTGACCAAAATGTAGAGAAATTAAAAAAAAAATCAAAATTTCAAAAACACAGTCCTTTTATGTAATAAATTTGGAAGGAAACTATTACCTCACTTTTTCCTCGTGCATACAATAAAAAAATAATAAAAATTTAAAAGTTTTTTTTATTGCCAAAAAAATAACTTAGAAATAATAACGGCTTTTCAAACAGATTTTTTGCATCTCTAAAGACGTTACTTTCTTTGATAGGTTTACGAACACATGTATTAGATATTAATATTATTAAAAAATATCACTTCTAAGAAATTCTCTAAAAATAAAGATCTTAAAATGTAAATTTTATCATTTGTAACCTATAAAACAGTTTCCTGACAGTTCGACTTTCAAAGTACGATTACTTTGCTAATTTCATTGTAAAACTGATATAAAACCACTCAAATAAAAGCAAATATATAAATAATATGAATATAAAAGTGAATTGGTTATTAAAATATAAATTATTATCACATATAAGTAAAATTAAAACACACATCCGCGGAGCCGGACTTTTTTCACGGCTTTAATTTTTTCAGCGCGAACGTCAAATGCGCATGCGCACTAACTTTCGCCACCTACCGGCTGAGAATGAAAACAAACAATTTAATAAGTAAATTCTAAGAAATTACAACGTTGTCAAATCTAAAAAAACATTGAATGTATTTTTACAACGTGATCACGCAAGGGTGTTATTAGTAATATATCTTGTTTTAGTGTATACGGGGTTTATTTATGTTATTGTAATAACTCAGGTTATCGGTCGCGCTGTGGTCTTTTTTTAGTAAGGCTGATAATATATAACAATATATTTATCAACCAAATACACAGTGAACAGAATTAAAGCGCAATAAATTGCATTTCGTATGTTTTTGTACTTTACTTTGAGTAAATATCATAATAATAAATGTGGGATTAAACGAACCGACGGTGGGGGGGGGGGGGGGGTTATTTGGATCATGTTTTAATGCTTTTAAAATTCGATGCGTTAATTATTTTATATTTTTATTTGAGACAGATGGTGCGCAACTACGTGAAAAAGACGACTAATCAATCATGGTTGAAAATTGCAATGTATGAAGCCGTTAGGAAAGTAAAATCCGGTAAAATGGGATTACGCAGTGCAGCGACCCATATTAAAATGTTACGACAAGAAAGTGTTTAATAAAGTTTTTATTTGTGCGGTGTGTAAGCCAATAAGAGTGCAAATAAGTGTCATGATACTTGTATATAAGTTATGGGTTCACAGTAAAAGTCATATGTTTTTTTAAAGTTACTTTATGTTATGATCATTAAAATTAGAACATATAAAAATGTCAAATGCTTAATATTAAATAATAAAAAATTCTAAAATGCATTAGTTTTAATTTTTTCCAAGAAAACATAAAAAATGATCCGAATAGCCTCGGTCTACCCTAATTACTATCAAACGTATTCGACAATATTTTGTCTTCGGGGTCCAGTGCAAATCTTAATCCATTCAATCAATGTCAGTATTTCAAAAATATCTTAACCCCTCAGGCCTCGGGCCTATTTTGTCCTAACGACAAAATATTTCCGCATTGCAATAAAATTCAAATAAATGGAACATGTCTGAATGCATCCGAAAACTACAAACTTATTTTTGAAGGGTGATGAAATACGCTTTAAAATTTTGTAATTTGAAATAAACTTATTATGATTTTTTAAACATCAATTTTTTTAATACAAACACAAAAAGTTTTAAAATGGGTCCCCTTACTTTTTTCTAACTAAAATTAATGATAATGAAGAAAAATAAAAACACACACACAAACATATTTTATAAGACAAATAATGTATTTATTATAAACGCTACCGTCAACTCACCTTTTTGTCGTATCATTTAAATACCATTCTGCTTTGTTGCTTATTGTATAATATATAATTATATGTGAAAAGTATTTTGGTAATGGGATAGTTATCGTCATATGTATTGTATTTATTATAATGTCAATGCGTACAATGTCAATATCTGTTTCACAATATATTCAGCTCCTTGAACATTTTCGTTACTTTAAAAACCTTAATCGGTATTTTATTATCTTAAAGAATTATTCTCGCTATTTTGGAAAATTTTTAACTTATTTTGTTCTCTTTCGTTACGCCAGAAAATAATCGTGCCTACTGCAGTTTTTACAAATTAATGTGGGGCAACGATAAAAGTGTAGGTATAGAGTGAGTGTAGTTTTTCTGCAATTTTTCTGACGAATTCTTATAATTTTTTGCCCAATTTTTCCCATTTACTTTGTAGGTATATAACAATCAGCATGCTTGAAAATTAGTTTTACATTTAAATTAACTCCCAAGTAGTAAGTGAATATCAGTGTGCAATTTAAATTAACTAAATTAACATGTTCAATTTAAATTAATTAAATAAGTCTTTCTAGTTTAACCTTCGTATACTCGCGCCCAGTGGAATAACACGTGTACTTGCGCACGGTGTCTTAATTATAACTTTTTAATTATTTTGGTATTTATTACATAAAAGGGGGTATAAATGAATTAAAAAAAAAAATAATTGAATTTTTACTTTATTTGTTAGAATCAGAATTTTTACTCAGCCCCTTAAAAATAACAAATTTTTGGTACTCTAACTTTAATAACAAATTTTAACTTTTGCATGTGTTAATTAAAAAAAACTATTAAAGCTAATAAATGAAAGTATCACGAGTAATAAAATATTATAAAAATAAAAATTAATCATTAATATGATTTTTGCCAAGTAATTGTTACTTACCCGAATTACCGATAACAGTAAAAAAACTGTCACACGTCAACTCAGCACCAATGCGCGCGCCGCACTAAACAATGGCTAACAACAAATTAAGAAGCCACAGAAAACCTCAAAGTCCAATTGTTGTTAATTTTTGAGAAAATAACGAATTATTGATTTTTCGGTCTCAGAGACCAAGAAGGTTAATTTCTTTGGATAACAAGTTCTTGAACTTCGAAAGATCTTATTGTAATTTGGCATTCGACGTTGGTTTTCTTTTAAATCGAAATTATTCAATAAACTCGAATCAATAGCTGACTCGCCTACTACATAATTATAATGTTTTATTCTTCAATTGTAACTTTCTCTTAGAATGACAAACTTTTAAGAATTACTGGATTGCAGGATTATCAGTCAACTGAATAATTCCAAATCGCCGGGGATTGACAATATTCGAATTTTCGACATTAAAAAACATATAACTATTCTATGTCCGGTAATTACCCATTTAATTAATAAAATCTTGTTTCAAGCAGTTATACCTGATGAGCTTAAATGTAGTATTATAAGGCCAATATACAAATTGAAAAACATATTGATATAGAAAATTACAGACCAATCAGTATACTGCCAGCTATTAAAAAAATTCTAGAAAAATACATTTCCGTAAATTTAATAAAATACCTAGAAAGTTTCTCTATTATTGATCCTAACCAATACGGATTTCAAAAAAATAAAAACACAGAAATTTTACTACAAGACTTTTCGAATTACGTAAATCAAGAACTCAATAATAAAAAACATATTCTGGTTTTATTCATAGACAACTCTAAAGCGTTTGATACCATTGATCTGACAAAACTATTACAGATATTGGAGGCGATAGGAATTAGGGGAAAATTACTAGAACTACTCAAAAACTATTTAAACAATCGACAAATTAATGTGAAACTCTTTCAAACTTACAGCAAAGCTAAATATATGTCAACAGGTGTCCCGCAGGGCTCAATTCTCGGCCCAACATTATACAAAATATTCGTTTCACTTATGAATAAAATTTTCACATTTGTCAAACATTACGTTTATGCAGATGATACGGCACTAGTCATTTCGCATGAAGAATTATGGATTGCAATAAAACTCATGCAGCACGATTTTCTTTCCTTACAGAAATGGTCACATGAAGCGGGTCTTATAATAAATTCCAAAAAAACTAAATTAATGCACATACGATCTCCACATGCCAAATATACCATCACGCCTGTAATAAAATCATATACATTTGAGTGTATACACAATTCGTCACAATCCTGCAAATGCGGAACCATTGAAAATGTACAAACATATATATATGTGGGGATAACTGTAGATACGCATATGAAATGGGATACTCACATAAGCAACATCTGCAAACGCCTACGAGCTATTGCTGGGCGAATTTACAAATTAAATATTTCATGCCCATAAGTACGTTAAAAATAATTTATTTGTCATTAGCGAAATCTACTATCAGATATGGAATAACGTCTTGGGGAAACTCGTGCAAGACAAATATAGGTTACATTCAAACAATTCAAAACTCTTTGACTAAGCTCTTGGTAAGCAAAAGTATTTATGCACAAAGAAGAGACATAAAATTATTATATGAGTCAGTTAATATATTACCTGTTCGAGGGATATTATGGTTTAAAATTGTATGCCAAAACTTTTTGTCGGATTCAATATATAAAGAAAAAGTTTACCATGCACATGGCACTAGATTTAGTAAAAATGAGGGTTTATCCGTTCCGAAAATTATAGATAAATACGGACAACGGACATTCACTTATCTTGTCCATAAATTGTGAAATAACACAAATTAATCAAATAAAATTTAATTGCCACGCCGGAATTCGATCCCGCGACCTACGGAATGCGAGTCAAGAGCCTTACCGCTGGACTACGCCGGCCGTCAATACCCAAAGTATTTGTCTCCTCAGCTACTGAGCGATATTTAACATTTGTTTGCAGTATGTACCTAGGTTATTGTAATGTACTTTAATTGATTCCCTTTGATTAAGATTACTTGAAATGTGTTAGGGAAAACCCCAAAATAAGATTCGTCGAGATTACAAGTTGTTTTATCAATGTTATCGTAAGGTTTTCAATGTATATTTAACAGGACCAGAAGTCCTTTCTTTGGGTGGTTCTAAGTTATTCCGCGAATGGGCATGCAACACTGCCGGAGCCCAGCTGTATTATCGCATGTCATCGGCCATCTCCGTAAACGTTCATTCATTAGACACGAACGACGATAGATGATACTCTTCTAAAATAATAATAAGAAATAATAATATGTTTTTATTAATTTCTTACACATTACAAATTTAGTTTTAATACAAATAATAAATTACGTTGTACATATAAATAGTATACAAAGAAAAATAAATTTTTATAAATATTTATACATAAAAAAGAAACATCAAGAAATAAATCAATTTCAAAAAAAAATTTCAGGCAGTGGTGAAAGATCTCGTCAATGAGGAGAGACTCTTTCAAGAATCGAAAGAATTTCACTTTTGAACCTCTCCTCACTGACGCCAAACATATCAATCTCGGAGGAGATTTGGTTCAGGAGCAATATACTCCTTCCTACCGGGAGAACCATTGGCAGGTTAGTTCTACAGGCAGGAATATAGAATAATCTATGCTGGCGTTGTCTAAGATAGTCATCCGGAACATAGAGACTCACGCGCTCCAGAATGGCTGAATTCTCAATATAGCCACGCAGCAGTCTGAATAAGTGGGTAGCAGCGTACCCCTCCCTTCTGAGCTGCAGGGAGTGGAGTCCCAACATGCCCAGAAGAAAGTAATACTATTTACTTAGCTGACATCTGTTGAGGGTCATTTTAAAACAAGGAAAGCGAGGAAGTTCTGGGAAGGAAAAAAGTTTTAAGGTGGGTAGGAATCTGGGGCTAAGTGTATCCCGCCGCCAGGTCATCCGTCGTCAATGCCTAGACAAACCTCACCCTATGAACCCGCTAGGTCACCAAACTACATGTCTTATCTCATCCTACATACTTCAGATTATTTGTGCATTGAACCGCTTACTCGTTAATACGAAATATCTTTTATTCAAACAGTTAGATTCAGCTTTATCATTACAAAAAATGAATGTTTATGTCGGGTGAGACTAAAAAATATGCATTTTAACATTTTAATTTTGTTAAAATTAATTCAATTACGCCATTGTTAATTCATCATTTTTATTAAACATTTCACAGACAATTAATCAATGCTGCCAATCATAGAAAAAATATTATTGCCATGTGAAACAATAATTTATTCAGTGAATGCTTTATTGACAAGTTTGTACCTGTATTTATAACAGCAGAACATGGAAAGAAATGTATTTGAATAATTACACATACCCGCTAGACAAAACCTGCTTTGCCAAACAAACGATTCAAAACCTGGGATGTTTTTTTAAATTATGATGACATGGAGCTTTCGTAGTTTGAACCTCAATCCAATAATTCGAAGTAGGTACTTGTTTTTATTTTGACGAGAATTTATTTTATAAGCTTGGTACTTCCGACAGTAAGGAACTCCAGTGAAAAATATTATGGCTTTAAAAAAATATGTTCATATAGATCAATAAACGCGATTCTGAATATACAAGTTTTATTTAATAATAATATTAAACGCAGAGTTTTTAAAAAATTATTAAAAAGTGCATTTTTAAACCTCTCGAAAAAACACAGCGTCAAGTTGGCATTACTGAAATGGTTAGTGGTGACGTCACTGCTAACTATTCACCCTTGTGATAGCGGTATATTTATGTATTGACATTTGAAATCTTACGCCACGTAAGACATTCAACATTTCGTGTGATTTTGGTTATTTTCACACTGTTAAAGAGATTTAAATAAATAATAGTTGTTGTGTTTATTGGAAACATTATTTAGGCCCTCAACAATTAATATGATGACGGAAAGGGGCTATATTTGAGGCTAAATATAGTCATAAATAGGTCATATTTGACATTTGGTTTACGATACATCGATCGTATTTTCGAATTGTTTTTAGTATCAAGGGCTTTTTATACAAGTTATTACACAATCGTCATTATCAGTGTATTATAAATACCAGTGTTTCTGTATGTGTTATTCATAAAACAATGTACAAAGATGGCTTACGATGTCATTTGTATTTGCAATGAAAAAGATGATTTATTGTTTTTTATATTGCACTTTGCTAAAGCGGTGAGATGTGGACATTTACCAATGTTTTTTTCTATATTAAAAGCAGTTAATCTTGAATAAAAAACGCCTCGACTTCTCACAATCGTCATCCTAAAATCATTCCGCCATTTTTGTTCCATTCAAAATTCAAAATAAAAAACTAACTAACTAACCATCACGCCGTTTCCCCGCAGGGGTAGGCAGAGAGGACGGACCGCCAAACAACTCGGTCTTGGCACACACTCTTTGCCTCACTCACATTCATAAATCGTCTCATTCAAAATAACAACTTGAAAATAAATAAAACTATCGGTAGGTGAAGATGTCACACAATCCACCATAGAGATTGGTGGTTTTTGGAGGGTCTTGAAAAATTAAAACTTTGACAATTATTTTAACTATTAAAACTAATTATAAAAATAAAAATCAAATTGCAGTTATTTAAATTTAAGGGTCTTTATTCATTAAAAAAAAACAAAAAAATTGGACTGGAGTTCTCTATTGTCATATTTGATTGTCTATTAGTTAAAAAAGGAATATTCCGTATTATCCGTGAGTTGGACTATATGCATATTTGCCTACTTCAGTTACTTTACTCAAGATGAGCATTCATACACAAATCCTTTCAAGTAGAAAATGATTTTTCATGTCTGACGTGAATGTATAATGTATAGAAATATATTTTCATATCAATCACAGTAGAAGAATTGTGGTATTATTTATATTTATACCCAAAGTGAAACTGACAGGCTCAGAAGTAGTAGGCAAGTTTCGCAAACTAGGCGTTGGTATTTTTTATTCCATTTGTAGTAATTTCCCCAAAGATTTGAACGTTGATGTACGACGAGAAACCACCTAGCATCTAGGTGCGGGTGCCCACCGCATGGTGTGTGTTTCCCCATACAAACTGTAATGTCAGAAAACGAGAAAACCTACCACTCTGTTTTTCTGCGATCCCGAGAGACAAGGAGATGTTTTATTAATATTTTTTCAGAACATTCCACAGAATAATATAGTGGAGTTAAGTGGAAATGTCAAATGGGGACATGATACTATCTAATGATTTGGTTTTCGATGTTTTTACAAAATCTTTGGCCTAGCACGTTCACTGCCAAAAAGATGAGTTATCATTTTACAATGGATAGAAACATGCTTTTAAAATGTTTTGTTTAATTTTATTTAGGTAGGTACCTACCTACTGTTAAATATTCTGTACTACACGAACAAGAGCTTTTGCAAAATACAATTTTGTGTAAGACAATATTATTTTTTGTTGCCTGAAATAACAAAAAATAGGAAGTAAAACATATATAAACGAATGTAAATATGCATATTTTTTAGATTTTTAAGTATTTTTCCACTTTAAAAAAAAACTTTTTTCCTCTTTATTTATTTCCAACCGTAACCGGTTTTCTGGTATAAATATTAACTATGGGGTCATATATTATGTAAAATGTGGTGGAGGGGTATTATCGGGGGTGATGTACAAAGATTTTATTCAAATTATATTGCCATGGTTACAGTTATAAATAAATTAAGTGGAAAAAGTTTTAAATTATTTTAACATACAAGTATTATTATAATTTAATTCCACCAAGAATTGTAAGTATTAAAAAGTGATTTTTTACCAGGAGGCCTTAAGAAAAATAAATTCCTTGACGGCCTGTATCATCTTTGGGGATGTTGTGTGGAGTACCCTTTGGGGAAAGGATAGAAATAAAGCTCTGGGAAGGAAAAGTGTTTAAGACTTTGAAAAGGAAGGTAAAAAGTTAAAAGGATTTGAGGGGTGGGTGGAAATCTTGGGGGTCAGTGTCTCCAGGAGTGACGAACCTTGCCACTGCGGTGCAAGACGATGTACCGAGAGAGTCCTGCTGGAGAGGTCAAAATGTCTCCCTCATTCTCTCCCGATCCAGGCTGCCACGCCGCAGATGGGCAGAAACATAGCAAACCATTCGGGATGACCTAGTGAGGTTGGTGTAATTTTATACACTTTACCTTCAAAACAAGATGAAGTCACAGTCTATGCCTGGTTTCGTAAAAAAATGTGTAAAGCTGATTCTTCAGCTATTTAAGTACAGTTGGACGAGTTGGCATCGCGTTTGGGTCCCTTGCATCGTGTGTTCACTTTCTTGGCTGACTACGTCCCCCATCATGACACAAACAATATTTTCCGCCTACTGTAATGGTAATCGGAGATTTTTCAAATATTGCCAGATTATTCATAATCCGGGAATATTTGTCTTTCTTAAAAAAAAATACACAAATAAAATATATATATCTTTCATCCAGTTGATTAGTCAGACATCTCCGAAAATCTAAATTTGAGTTGGGTACTCAGTTATATGTAAAAATATATCCTATTTCTGAAGCAATAATGTTTTTTTTTTAATATTATATGAATGTATTCTATATTATTATTATTTTTTTTTTATTAAGTTTCTTTTATATATATATATAATATTATTATTATTCAGGTTATAAAAACAGTTTATTCATAAACAAGCTCAGCTGTGTAAACATAGCAGAACTCGTTTACATACTCATAAACACCACAAATCAATAATAATGAAGAGAAACTGAATGTTATGCCTACCGGTGTTATTTTTTAGCATTATTGTAATATTGTATTTTTTCAATTATTAAATTCGAATATTGCTATCCTCGTAATCTGAAAACTTGGTGAAACAAAGTATTTGAAGATGCCTGACTAATCAACTCGGTGATCGTCGATACCACCAAACACTCCCGACCATTAAAACCACCATTTAAAATCGAAACGTTGCGCAAATGGCTTTAGCCGTATTTAGTGGACAAATTTAAAAAGATGGATAATTCACAACCTCCCCCTCCAACATTTTCTACACTTCCCTCCTCCCTTCAACCTCCTATCATACCCTAATAAATTAGAGATGTAGTCCCATTAGTTCCGTTACTTGGGATAATACTTGGATAATATTTTAACAAAAAAGTAAAACCAAGTAGACCAAAAATTTATGTAAAACTTCCGCTTCGAAAGATTGAATTTCAAATCTGTCTGATGACTCTCCAAGTAGGTACTTCCAAACTTCGTACAAATCAAAGCAACTTCAATATATTTTTTCAGCATCTCCCAACGAGACCGCCAGGAATATTATTTCTCAAGACGAAGGACACTGGCAAAAAGTAATAAAGAATTGGGTAAGTTATAATGGAAAACGTTTCCTTTCGTCAGAATTTTATTGCCCGCCATTGTGTTCTTGGCTTCGGTAAAGATTATTCAAATACGTTAATGTTTTCATCAAAGACAGAGAATTTATTAACCTTTCTTTATCTCGGCTTTTTACTTTGAGCCGTTTTTTGGGGGAAGAAGGCACGCCGACTTCACCGGTGTTCATTGTAATAAAACATTTAAATGGATGAAAAAATAAATATTGCCTCTGAACTTGGCCGAAGAAATTTAGACCGTAATTGGTCTTTGATATTCGAGATCAATAAAATTCTCACCCAGTACTATTTCCAAGGTAAAAAAGGTGGTTCAAAATGTATCACAGAATTTCACAATTTTTAAAGATCTACCCACGTTCAAGTTGGTTAATTATTAAAAAAACACACTTTGTAAAGCACCACTTTTTATTAGAATTGATATTATTTAACAGCCAACCAGGTTTCGCTCATCTCGAACTTCATCAGGGCTTATTATAACAACAGTTGTTATAATATATAATGTCACACCACAAAGTATTTGCTTCCTTCGATAATAGTATTTTTTTAATTGTTGATTTGTATTGTTGAAGTTACGGTACGTTATGTATGATTAATTTATTTCTTTTAAGTCTGTAATCATATTATTTTAATAAATATAACACAAGAAAATACACAGTTTTAATTTTTTTATTTTACCACTCCGAATTTAGGTTTAGAACTCAGCCGCTACGCAAATTTCCATCTGTAGATCTGATCTTCACATTTTTTGACGAGTTTTGGGAATATGGTAGAAATGTAGCAGCAGGGGGTCCACCGAAACCAGTAAAATTTTTGTTAAAAGTGGTCTACGAGAAAGAAAGTTTATGGAACTTCTGATCTTGATTGTGGACAGAGATGCACTTCTGATAATATCAAATCTTAAGGCCTGGTAGTACCCGCTCAAAAAGAAGGAGAGATGTAAAAA
The DNA here is from genome assembly GCA_929108145.2 of Limnephilus rhombicus. NCBI lineage: Eukaryota > Metazoa > Arthropoda > Insecta > Trichoptera > Limnephilidae > Limnephilus > Limnephilus rhombicus. The sequence continues at coordinate 11,878,860 of OV815292.1, read as the reverse complement.
CGAATGTTAGTGGGGGCGCGTTGATATTAAAAACGATAACGAAAATTGTGAAAATGATTAATAATTCAAGACTCGTTTAAAATAGAGCAAAAATATTAGGGAGATTGCCTAAAATAGCATAAAGCATCACTGTGAATTTTTTCACTTGTAAAATAACTGAAAAAACGTGTTTAGAATAATTTTCGGAGCATACTTTGCGATTTTTTTATCATGGAAATTTCATATAATGGCCGTTTCGGAATGGGGAATGCCTAGATATTGTCTTCAAGAATAACACATATTTTTTAAGAGCTACAAAACTTAAAGTGTTTAAGGAAAATAGGATGCTGGGAAGATTAAAACACTAGTTTTAAAAATGTTAAAACCAAACTAAGCGAAGGGTTCATCACTGAACAATCGAGCCTAATAAACTGGTGAAAGTTTGAATCCCAGGATTTGATGGCAGCGTCCACGCTTAATCACCATATTTGTAATAAGAATGAAGATTAAGACTAGCGACTTTAACCTCTAAGTGAAGCTTAGCTGTAGCCATAACCAAAGTTGGGATTAACGGCATACGGCGAGGTTCATTTTAAGTAAGTGCTTGTGGTTAACGAGAGATTTAGAAGAGATGTAGAGGTGTTGGATATTATTCATAACATCATGAGAAGACGGTTGTGCTTTTATATCCCACCTCGTGGGTCCCGCACTTCATTATATTATAAAGGATTATAAAAAGGATCATCTAAAGTTTAGAGGTGCTCCGTCAAAAGCTCTCCGTAATTTTACAAACTCAATCTCAATTACATTATGTACATTTACGAGATTTAAATGAAGTACATCTATTTTTTTCACATTAACTTCACACAGGAGGCCGAGAGGAAAATAATTTGCCTCAGGGCCTATGTCATCTAAGATGCTATGTGGAGGGTCTTTTTGAGGAGAGGAAGGAATGAACATTGGTCTTGAAGATACCCATGTTGTAGGAAGGAGGAAAAACAAAGGCCGGAAAATCGTTCCACAGCCGAGCTGTTGAACACAAGAACGAGTCAAAGAAGCGAACCGTTCTCATGTGACCAATGTCAATCGTGTACGTATGTGGGGCACGCGTTTGGCGTGTTTCCCGACTATGAACCGGTCTCGAATGGATCAATGACGCTATTTCCTCAGAGGATCTTCCATTGAAATACCGGTAGAACATGGATTGCATTCTTACCCGACGCCTGTGCTCTGTTAAATTAGGAGATTCTGTCAGATAGACCACCCGTTTCCCGAGTCGATGGTTTTTTTTTAGGTATTTTAGGGCTTCAGACCAGAGGTGGCTGGCAAATTCAACCGTGGAGCGCACTTGGGATTTGTGTACGGTTAGCGGTTGTTTACTATTAAAGTATCTGTGGGACTTATACAGTACACCCAGTTTTTGAGAGGCTTACTTAACTCTTAATTTAAAAAAATTAAAATTTAATTAACCTCACTACTAGATCTGCATTTAAACATTCCAATTCATCGTTACAAAGCAAAATTATGTAACGGAAGGAAACAAAATTTATATAAATTCTTCAATTTCAGCTAATTTATTTTCGGGAATCATTTTGATTAAAAATTAATAAAATACTAAGTTTTTACCACTTTTATTGTTTAAAAAAATCCCACATGTTTCGTAAGTAATGCTTACTTCATCAAAGTTTACCTAAAAAGTTACTATAGACTTCAAGAATTCAATGGATTTGCAGGAATAATGGGCCAATTAAAAATATGCTTTGGTTAGTTATTATATTTAATCTCAACTTTACACTATTTCTAATTTTTAAGATACCAAGTTTGTCTAAATGTTGACCATTGAAATTACAGCGCAGCCATTCTATTTCATTATTAAAATCAAAATTATGATTCGTCTCCAATAAATGATTGGCAAACTCCGAGAAACATTTTTTGTACAACATGCTTCATTATCGTAATTTCAAAGTTCTCCAAAATTTTACCTATATACAAAATGGTTCCATGACAGTTCATCCTGCGACAATTCATCCGGCGACAGTTCATCCCGCCGACAATTCATCCGGCGACAATTCATCCTGACAATTCAACCTAACCTAACCTAACCTAACCTAACCTACCCTAACCTTACCTAACCTAACCTAACCTAACATAACCTAACCTAACCTAACCTAACCCAAACTAACATAACCTAACCTAACATAACTTAACCTAACCTAACCTAACCTAACCTAACCTAACCTAACCTAACCTATAAGTATAAGTATGTCGTATTTTGTTATTCACGCATGCTTCTTCGGAGAGTCGAAATTATTGTTAGTAAAAATATTTTTACAGCGGATTTCCGCTCAAGATGCCTTCAGATATAAGTATATCGATTTTGGTTGTACGGCCGTATATCCTCTTTGCATACTTACTTAATAAAAATCTTCTAAATGATCAGGCAGGATGAATTGTCGGCGGGATGAACTGTCGGCAGGATGAACTGTCGGCAGGATGAACTGTCGGCCGGATGAACTGTCGCAGGATGAACTGTCGCAGGATGAACTGTCGCCGGATGAATTGTCGCAGGAAGAATTGTCGGGTCACCATACAAAATATATTGTCTTTCTAAAAATGATATTAAAAGTTTTAATAATTTTAAAATTAATATTAATTATTTGGCATAGTTGCGCATTCATATATAATTCTGTTATCCTGTATTAAAAAAATGGAAACGTGTTCTACTTAAATTTTAGTGATCTTTACGACAGCTGTACGCCAATTTTCCGGTCCATAAAACTTGGCAATACTTGAAGACAAAGAGATAATTCAAGAAAATATATTTTTGCTGGGCGGTCGGAAACTAATCTTCCGACATTCCAACTCCAGAATTTTGGCTACGGTGAACTTATATTATTTATAAAACAATTTTTCTCGTCGTGAAACACTGTCAATGTTTGAAATTATGAATTACAACAGTTTTTGGAGGAAGAAAATGATATCTGCTTGTGATTTTTTTTTTAACGATATATACGTATATTTATTTTCGTTAGAAAGAGAAGATTACAAATAGCCCGACAAAATTTTAATCTGAAAATGTTACTTATGTAATAGTGGGGGACTTATAGATAGATGGTAGAGGATTAAATCCGTTATGTCTGGATGTAAATCCAACGCTATGGACCACTCTGCTACTAACCGATTTCTTTGAATGATCGAGTGAAAGTGTTTAAAGCTAATGAAATTCATTTTAAGATTTCTGCGTGTTGCACTCTTTTTTAAATGTTTGATAGTTTTCTTATAATATTTAATTTTTTAAGACCGGTCAGTGGCTAAGTTAATATCGCGTCTGGTTCCCACCTATACTCCTAGAGATGGTAGAAGAGGTTTTAAATTTTGTCAGGTTTTTCGTAACCCGGGAATGTTTGCATTCCTAAAAAAAAACAAATGCTTAACTAACTAACTAACTAACTAACTAACTAACTAACTAACTAACTAACTAACTAACTAACTAACTAACTAACTAACTAACCATCACGCCGTTTCTCCGCAGGGGTAGGCAGAGAGGGTGGACCGCCAAACATCCCGGTCTTGGCACACATACACACATTCCCTCAGATCTAAAAAAAACAACTAAAAAACAAGATTCATCTTTTATAACATGAGTAGATATAATATATTCGTCTTTATTTTAAATACTGATTACATGATTACATTATGTACCATAATTTGAAATCACTCCATTTTCATTTAAAGTCATATAATAATAATAATAATAATATAAGTTTATTCCAGAATGTATGCAACGGAGTGCAATGCAATACATTTCATATTTTAAAATAACAAAAAAAGATAAATGATAATATGTAGGTATATTTTAAATTATGTTGGTTCACTATATAAGTGGTTTAACAGTTACTTGATCAACAGATTACTGGCTGTTAAAATTGATGGTACATTTTCGTACAAATTCACTGCTACGAGTGGTGTTCCTCAGGGGTCACATTTAGGTCCAATCCTGTTTTTATTATTTGTTAATGATGTGTTATATATTTTCAATGATGTTCAAGTATTAATGTTTGCAGACGACCTGAAATTATTTAAAGCAATCAGAAACATTAATGATTGCCATATATTGTCAAATAACTTGTTAAGATTTATTATATGGTGTCATGATAACCGCTTGCAACTTAACATAAGCAAATGTCAAATTATGAGGTTTTATCGAATAAAGAATCCAATATTTTTCGATTATTCCATTAACAATATGTCGTTAGTATCGGTCTCGGAAATCAATGACTTAGGAATTTGGTTTGACACGAAACTCAACTTTATCAAGCATATAGAAATAATAACCAATAAAGCTTTGAAAATGTTGGGATTTATTTTAAGGATATCTAGTGATTTCAACAATGTCAATACTGTAAAAACATTATATATGTCACTCGTAAGGAGTCATTTAGAATACAATTCCACGGTTTGGTCCCCAAATTATGAGGTTCATTCACATGCGATTGAAAGAATCCAAAATAAATTTTTAAGATATGTGAATTTTAAAATGGGCATTCCTAGTGAATGCCTAAATTACGATAACGTACTTTGTTCATTAAATTTAATAAAATTATCCGATCGTAGAATCATTTCCGATTTAACCTGTTTGTATAAAATCATAAATTCAATGTTTGATACCCCTGATTTATTATATGTAATTTCTTTTCATACTCCAGGCAGGTCAGTCACAAGACAGTACCTACCATATTATTGTAGCAATTCTAAGTCAACAAGTCAATATTATACTCCTATGCGAAGGATTCAACAGCTTGGTAACAAATACTCCGATGTTGTTGATATATTTAGTACATCAATTTTATTATATAAGCATACCTTATTGAAGTTTTTTTCATCAAATAGGGGAATATTTTGCTAAAGCTATTAAAATTGACTAACACATTGACAGTATTTTGTTGGCTGAAAGAAAAAAAACTATTTAGGATTTTTTGTATTTTGTACCTACACCTACATCCTGTTTGGTTCAAATTCAATACCTAATATTTTTACTTTGTATTTATTTTTGTGCAAGTGTTTTAAGCAGTAGTTTCCTGCACTATTTATAAGAATAATTTCGTTAATATTGTTATATATATGTATGTAAAAGCCTAAATAGGCGTAAATAAATAAATAAATAAATAAATACATACATGTCCATAGAAAGATATGCTTTTCTAACATTGTCTGTAGAAGCACTGGAAAATTATATTAAATTATAAATTAAGTATTATAAAGTACTCATCTGTGGTTCATCAAATATTCCTAATATAGTAAAAGAATCGTAATTGGAAGAAATGTTGAAATTAGTACAAGATGTGATTAAGTATATAATTCATCATCCACAATGACGGTTGACAAGTGCACACATAAGACAGAGAAATTTTGTTGCCAAACAATAATAATAACATCCTATGTTCTGTGATTAAGTGTGTAAACTGTTGACTGGATGTCTCTCATATTTCAAATATCGGTATATACTTGCGGGTACGTGTTTAGACTAGTGACCGGATAACTCAGAATCATGCAACTTCAACACATTTGAAAAGTCATTAAAAGTAGAAAAAAATGGTTAAATAGGTTACTATATACTAGGTTATGAGATATTTTTCATATATGTTGTATAACTTTAATGAATTATCAAAGGAGTGTAGAAATTGCATTATTCGTTTGGACCATTGTTTTTTATTTATAATAATTATTTTTTTTAGATACAATATACAGTACATAACTAACAAGACAATATAAAGCGATATCTAAAAAAAATCGCCTGCACCCTAAGTATTTCTTACTGATTAAAGATTAACGTATTGACTTAACGGATTTAACAGATTGAATATCTCTAACGAATTAACTATAAACGGATCAACTATTTCTCACAGATTAACTATTAACGCTTTAAACAGATTCTCGTGGATTATCTATTAACGGATTTAACGTATTAACTATTTCTCACAGATTAAATATTAACGAATTGACTTAACGGATTTAACAGATTGAATTTCTCTCACGAATTAACTATTAACGAATCAACTATTTCTCACAGATTAACTATTAACGCTTTAAACAGATTCTCGTGGATTATCTATTAACGGATTTAACGTATTAACTATTTCTCACAGATTAATTATTAACGAATTGACTTAACGGATTTAACAGATTGAATTTCTCTCACCAATTAACTATTAACGAATCAACTATTTCTCACAGATTAACTATTAACGCTTTAAACAGATTCTCGTGGATTATCTATTAACGGATTTAACGTATTAACTATTTCTCGCAGATTAATTATTGACGAATTGACTTAACGGATTTAACAGATTGAATATTTCTCACGAATTAACTATTAACGGATCAATTATTTCTCACAGATTAACTATTAACGCTTTAAACAGATTCTCGTGGATTATCTATTAACGGATTTAACGTATTAATTATTTCTCACAGATTAATTATCAACGTATTGACTTAACGGATTTAACAGATTGACTATCTCTCACGAATTAACTATTAACGGATCAACTATTTCTCACAGATTAACTATTAACGCTTTTAACAGATTCTCGTGGATTATCTATTAACGGATTTAACGTACTAACTATATCCCACAGATTAACTGTTAAAGGTTTTAAGAGATTAACTATTATTCGTGGATTATCTATTAACGCTTTTAACAGATTAACCAAAACTCGTGGATGTGGCGGAATTCGTGGAGGAATATCATAGACTAAATTACAGAACCTCTCCTGAGAGAGAGATAAAAAATTCAAGTAAAGTTTATACGCGGTACAAGCGAAACTTTACCAAAACAATCTCAACCAATGAAGAATCAAGAAGCCTTAAAAAGTGAGGTCATGATTAAAGCGGCCAATGAGCACAGGAGTCTTGATGGGAATTCGATGCTACGTAGGTGCTGTATGAGTCATTTCCATTTCATCCGTATTCCAAATCATAAGAGGGCTATAGAAGTTTTACTTCAAAAATTCCCTGAAGTATTGTAAGTTTATATTGTTGAATTTTGTTCTCATTCCACATAAAATTAATTATGATGCGCATATTCAATGTATTTTCTAATATATTCTATTCACTTGGTTGCAGTTTGTTTTCGTTTTGTATTATAACAAACGTTCCGCTCCACGGAAATCGCTGCATTTGGTTTGGAACGATTCCAATACCTTATCCCCGCTGTAACCTGCGCTCCTGGTAGCCAGACTTTACCGTCTACCTACATCCATTCATGGCTTCAGAAACACAGCTTAGCCAAAGAAATATCATGAATAAGTAGCGAAATACGAGTACCGCATTAATCTGAAATGAAACTCGCGAAAAAATATAGGCAATATGCGGCATTTTTTTCACTTTGTGTTTCGGGAATATCATCAATAAAGGGCATTTAAAAATAGAGTTTGATATTTTTTGTACAGGAATGTGAACCTGATCTATTTGTGAGCGTATTAATGTTATGCATTCATTGTTGAGCGGTTGAAATCTTCGACTCCAAATCCAGGTTTTTATGGGACGTGGTTGTGGTTACCGCCGCCCCGGGAACTATTTATTGGACAACCAACACCTCTATCATAGGTTACCCCAAGTGGTTCGCTTATGTTTGGTGACTTAGCAGGTGTGCCAGGGTTCGTGGGGTCAGTTTTGTCCGGATCTTGGCAGTAGATGTGGCACCTACAGCGTGGCTGGCCGGATCGGCCAGCAGGACTCTCTCGGAACATTTCATTGCACGGCAGTGGAAAGGATGGGTTCATTCTTCCGTCACTCCTGGACACACTGACCCCAAGATTCCTACCTACCCCTCATACACTTTTCATTCCCAGAACTTCCTCTAATTCTTCCCCTAAAATACCCTCCATACAGCATCCCCAAAGATGACATAGGCCCTGAATGGAATTATTTTCCTTAGGACCGGTAATGTGGAGTGAACCGTGTGAACAGCGAAGCGGAGTAAGCTGATTTAAAATTACTGTGGCAATAGATTCTTTCTTATAATAATAATAATTGTTGGAAATGTTTTCTAATTTTCTTTTAATAATAACACGAGAGCTATTGACTTATTTAAATAAAGTTGGGAATGACATAGTCTAATTGGGACATATGCGGTATTCAATTAGGGAGGCGGGTATGGGTACCGCCGCCCCGGGAGATTGAGCGAGATATAATGGATAACCAACACCCCTGTGATAGGTCACTCCAAGTGGTTTGCTACGTTTGGTGATATAGCAGGGGTGCATGGATTCACGGGGTGGGGTTTTTTCTGGGTCTTGGCGGCACGAGCATTTGCCCACCTACTGCGTGGCATGCCGGATCGGGATAGACCTGGTTGAGGGAGACCTTTTAATCTCTTCATAGCTGGATTCTCACGATGCGATGAAAAGGATGGATACGTCCGTCACTCCTGGACACACTGACCCCCCGATTCCTACCCACCACTTATACCTTTTTTCCCCCAAAAGTTCCTCTTATTCTCTTTCTTAAAAATACCCTCTATACAGCGTCCCCAAAGATGACATAGGCCCTGAGGGATATTGTTTTCCTCAGAGCCCCCTGTGTGGAGCTAATGAAAAAAAAAATCGCATAAAAAATACTGTTTCGGCGAATATTTTACAAAATTCCGACCAAATAAGTGAACACATTGTAATTCACTCTTGTACAGTTCAACCCTTGCAAAATAAACAATTTCCACTGTAACAATAAATTTCGAAACACGGTCATCATTCACGGGATTTTTTTTAATACACAGTCCTAGATTCCCATAATTTTTCTACTGGCCACACTTGTTACTGCTGTAATATAATAATACACTCTGCGTGTAGCACCACGATAGTATCTACCTAACCACATACATTATAATTCTAGGAATCGTTTTTAGAACATGTTTAAGTACCAATAATATAAATAAATGTTTACATTACCGTGATTTATTTTTTGGGTATTATGCCGTGTAGCGCTAATTCCTTTAGCCAAGGTTTCGGACAACGTTGAAGAGTCCATCATCAGGACTGAGGTTTGTCTGTGGTGTATTGTGATGGACACTGTAACGCTGTCCGAAACCTTGGATAAGGAAGGATGTAGCGCCACACGGCATAATGCCCCAAAAATAAATCACGATGGCTATGAAGATCTAAAATCATATCTAAATATGTACTTCTACAATCGCATCATCGGAAATTGGGTTCAGAATTTCATTTACCTACCTCGGAACAGACTATGTCTAGTGAGGTGGGTAAAATAAAACTTTGTAAATAAATGAAAAATAAATAAACGCCCGGGTTGCCGGCACTGAAACTGAAATTTCAATTTGTGTATTTTTTTCTGACAAAATTATCTCTTTTGTATTTTCTTGTTAATTTGTTTACTTATGTAACGAATTGACTAATAAAAATTAATGATTGTGAGTTTTGATAATAATGGGTGTCTTTCTTTTTTATGTGAATATCGCTCAAGAGTCCCAACTGCTCCCAACCGCCTGTAGCCAGTGAGATTATGGCATCCCCAATAGCGGTATGAAACTGAAGGTATGTGGGGAGAGGAAGGAGATGGGGAAGTGGTAGGTGGGGAAGTACCTGGCCATTTAGATCTAGTCACAGAACCATTTCAACTTTTCAATACTGAGTCGTGGTCTTACACCAGGGCGATACTGAGAGAATCTTCCACTCTACCTTATATTATTTTTAATTATTACATTGGGAAATCGCAAATCAAACAAATAAAATTTACTTTTTATTATTCGCCGTAATTTGCATCCGCGCCCTTCAGATCGGTAGTCGAGAGCCTTGCCCCTCGATCACGGTGAACTTATGTGAAATAATGATTCAGTCATTATAAGAGTATTATAGAGCGAGATAGAAGTTGGTATTTTATAGAATATAAGTGTATTAGCATTATCTCCCTTTCTCACATAGACCACGCGTATCCGTAAACATTGTACGCGTGTATTAATAAATTCCTGAACATTATTAATATTATTATATAAAGCATCCGCCATTGCATACACAAATTTATGTGTAACACACAAATTAGTACGCAGATATTTATTTATTTATTTATTTGTAAGAAACAAACAGCTTTTACATAATATATATACATACAAGTGGACTGAAGACAAGCCACAGAAGTTTTTTATGCTAGTTAATTTTAGCTTATAGGAAGGGGAGAGAACGAGGAATATAGGAAAAGGATAAGAGAGATGCTCCCGATACATTCCATATTCTCGTATTAATGAAATCAATCGTACGCGTCATTTCATATCGGTATTTCTTTAGGTTATTACTAAAAATGTCAGTGTTGTGATGTTTTGTGTTATATTGTGTACATACACGAAGAATTGGGGAATTTTATCTAATATTTGTTCTACATGACGGCAAATAAAATAAATCGGATTATCGGGTTGATCTTGATGAAATATGAAAATTTATTAAATTGGTAAGTTCCGGTGAGTCCAGACCATTATTTAGAACTTTAAACAATAGGATTTGATCAAAAATTAGACGTCGTGCTTGGAGGGAGTTGAAATTTAATGGATTGGGTACAATTTGAGAAGTGTAACTTTACCATTATTATAAGCAATAATTATCAGCCTGAAACACTCATCCACATTGAAAAATCTTCCGAGAAAAGATACATGACGCCAACGGGACATGAACCCATGCCCTTCTGATTGCCGGTCAGCTGCTCTCCCAATTGAGCTATGGCGGCTTATCTTATACCCGTCAAATGATTCAATATATACTACTGTTTCATTCAACAATTACTGCTTATTATATTTTTTCCACCTGAAAACAACCAACTTTATTTTTTGATTTTGAATTTGTTTTAAAATTACAGAATCAATAACTAATTGTTCTTTACATCCCATATGTTTTCTGCGACAACCTTTTTGTTGTTCAGATAAAATATTTTTTTCATCCAAATGAGTATATATTAAATCTGTCAAGCAAGAGGTTAAAATTTTGTATATTGTCGGTAGACATGTAATGGGTCTATATTGAGAGGGATTATTAATATTTTCGCTTTTAGGTAACATATAAGTAATGCCCTTAGTTAGAAAATTAGGAAAATTTTGAGGTTGTTTGACAAGTTTTGAAAGATTTTTTGCAAAAAGAGGATGTAAAGTAGTTAGACGTTTGTACCAAAAATTATGTATCCAATCGCAACCCGTGGCTTTCCAATTATGAGTATTTTTTATAATTTTGGCTAACAATTCAACCGATATATCAGAAAAACTCATTTGTTCAATGTTTGAACAATTGAGTTCTTCATTTTCTATCCATGAACCTGCCTCATTATGTTTTATATCTTTACTCCGAATGTTTGTCCAAAAATCGCGCATATCTGATTCAGATGGCAACGGAATATTATTATTCGAAATAATATTTTGTTTATCATCAAGTTTGGAATAAAATATTTTCTCATTTTTTTGAAATAATCTATTATTATTTCTTTTATTATACGTATAATTATATCTTCTTAATCTACTAGCTTTTACACCTAATTTTTGTTTTAATAAATCTAATAAATCATTGATTATATTTTCATTATTATTACTACCAATGTTATAACCAAATTTTCTCCCAATTTCATCTACATGTCTCAAAATATTTCTACTTCTATTCCCATTTTTATATTCAATTACTCTAGCTATACTACTTCTTAAAAATACTTCTAATCTAATCTGCCATTCTGGTTTACTATAACTATATGATCTATCATCAGAGGAGGTTAATTTAACTCCTAACCTAGTACATATAGTGATAGCACTAGCGTACACTATCGCATGAAGATCTAAAAAACTAATATCGTCAAATATTATTTTTGGTAAAATTAAATTATTTAATTCAGAAATTAATTTAGATAATTTTTTTGACGTATGCAATTTTGGTAATTTTGGTCTATTTATATTATTATGAAGCAAGTTAGCTAATTCTATTACATTATCATCTAGTAAGTTTAAATTTGCAATGTTGATTTCCCTAAGATTATGAATAGCGTCTAAGTTATTTGAATCTACTGTAATATCATTAGATTCTTCTACTAGAATATTATCTAAACTGTCTTCATTCAATGTATCTAATATAACATTACTACTCGTATTAATTTGTTCTAAATTATTCTCTAATTGCAGTCTATCTCCTATTTCCTTTTTTATCTGATTTAATGTTACTACAGGGATTAAATTATTTTTGAAAATTGCCCTTTTTTGGTCAGCTAATCTTTGTTCGTTTACTTGGGCAACCGGATAATTTTGTGAGAAAAGTAAATGTAATTTTTTCCTATACAATAACATATCTGTTTCTAGTTTCGTCACATAAAAATATGAACGAACGATGAACATATTGACATCGTTCGTCCATTTCATTCTCTGTCTAGGAATACCTGCTTTTGTTTTTTGGGGTCTCAGATTATCAATGTTCATCTGTAAAGATGACATAATCAACCCATTTTCATTTCCGTTGGTTGAAAATGACATTTTGTCACCGTTCAAAACAACTTGGAAATGATTATTATTATTATTCCTACATTCCAGTAACCAAGCAACTGTCGTCGTTACCTAATACTGTCATTTGTCAACAAATAATTTTCAATTTGGCCAAATTAAATATTTTAATGTAAACTACCCTTCAATACTACAAATCTATAATAAATATTATGGAATAAGTTCGGTTTATGGGCGAAATTCCTAAAAAATAAAACTAGTTATTTTTATACTAATTTGGGGTCGGGGAATCCGAATCTGAAAGAATTAGGCGGCGGCAAGCAATATTAACAGAATTACACGACTTTAAAAAATTTTATACACATACAGGAAAATAGCCATTTTGGAAGCATTTTGATTCCTAGAAAATCAAACTAGTTATTTTTATACTAACTATGGGCCGGGGAATCCGAATCTGAAAGAATTAGGCGGCGGCAAGCAATATTAACTGAATTAAACGACGTTAAAATTTTCTATACACACACACATGAAAATAATCATTTCGGAAGTATTTTGACACACGCAGTACAAAGATCATAGAAAAACAAGAAATATACAAAAACATGTGCCGGCAGTGTTACCAGCTCTCAAAAATATTTATCCCTATATCAATAATTTCCGACACGATAATTCTTCACATAACACATTAACCTGATGAATTACGACTATCTCAACGGCGTATTCTTAAACCAAAAGTATGAAAATTCGTAGTCTTAAAAATGCATAGCCTAACCTAACCTAACGTTAGGTTTGTGTAACATGGTTTGTGCCACTTTATACCGCCTGCTCGCGTCCCTAACCTAACCTAACCTAACGCTAGGTTTGTGTAACATGGTTTGTGCCCCTTTATATCGCCTGCTCGCGTCACGGCAAAAAAACATCCCTGTTTTCAAGTAGTTTAGCGGCTACGCTAGGTTTGTGTAACATGGTTTGTGCCCCTTTATACCGCCTGCTCGCGTCACGGCAAAAAAACATCCCTGTTTTCAAGTAGTTTAGCGGCTACGCTAGGTTTGTGTAACATGGTTTGTGCCCCTTTATACCGCCTGCTCGCGTCCCTAACCTAACGCTAGGTTTGTGTAACATGGTTTGTGCCCCTTTATACCGCCTGCTCGCGTCACGGCAAAAAAACATCCCTGTTTTCAAGTAGTTTAGCGGCTACGCTAGGTTTGTGTATCATGGTTTGTGCCCCTTTATACCGCCTGCTCGCGTCACGGCAAAAAAACATCCCTGTTTTCGAGTAGTTTAGCGGCTACGCTAGGTTTGTGTAACATGGTTTGTGCCCCTTTATACCGCCTGCTCGCGTCACGGCAAAAAAACATCCCTGTTTTCGAGTAGTTTAGCGGCTACGCTAGGTTTGTGTAACATGGTTTGTGCCCCTTTATACCGCCTGCTCGCGTCACGGCAAAAAAACATCCCTGTTTTCAAGTAGTTTAGCAGCTACGCCGGGTTTATGTAACATGGTTTGTGATACAAAAGAACGTGCCCCTTTATAACGCCTACTCGCGTCAAGGCATAAAAACTCCACAATACTAGTTGGTGTACCTTCCTAAAATATTTGAGAATCAATTATAAAAAATAAGTACTTAAAATATAAACATGTTATTTTACGTTATAAATATTACTGCTTAATGGCAACACTTAATTTTGTGTGGTAAAAACATCTATGTTATCGTGTTTTTCTATGATCTTTGTACTACATGTGTCAAAATACTTCCGGAATGATTATTTTCATGTGTGTGTGTATAGAAAATTTTTAAGTCGTGTAATTAAGTTAATATTGCTTGCCGCCGCCTAATTCTTTCAGATTCGGATTCCCCGGCCCATAGTTAGTATAAAAATAACTAGTTTGATTTTCTAGGAATCAAAATGCTTCCAAAATGGCTATTTTCCTGTATGTGTATAAAAATTTTTAAAGTCCTGTAATTCAGTTAATATTGCTTGCCGCCGCCTAATTCTTTCAGATTCGGATTCCCCGACCCCAAATTAGTATAAAAATAACTAGTTTTATTTTTTAGGAATTTGGCCCATAAACCGAACTTTACCCAATATTATATTTTAGAATAATGTTATCAAAATAAAATATATAATTAAATTTACCTGCAAAATATATTTCAACGTAATCTCAAAATACTGTTGTTTACCTTGGTTACTGAAACCCTCACAAAAGAAAAAAATTTATATCGTATTTATTTATGTAAATATCCTACGGTTGACTGGCAGTTTATTTATTAGGTTATCTAATATACTTATTTTCAAATATTTATATGTTTTGGGATCAAAGCTAATTCTTTTCTTTCTGATACAATAAAAAAATCAGAGAGCCAAAATACAAGCAAACGTCGAGGCTAGCGTTGCTAAGCAACCTAGCTACTACTACTATTGCCCGGATTTTTATTATTTCGCACTGAAACTGTTTATTCATGTATTTATGTATCATGCTTTCTTAGGTACCACCTTCAATAGCCTCTTAAACATCTAAAATTTGTCTCTATTTCTTGCTTTTTAATCATTATTTTCTCTCTCTCAACTTGATATTATTAATAACCTTACCCGTATATACTACACTTGCTACTTTCATTTTATTCTTTTTTTCTAAATCTAAGATATATTTCAATCAAGTTTTGCGTGTCTGGACTTGCATAAGTAAGGAGCCGGATCGTAAGGAGCCGGATCGTAAGGAGCCGGAACGGAACTACCATTTAATCATTTTGTATTGTCTTACACCCCATCAAGGGGGTGGACTAGACCTATGACCGTGCATCAACTGAGGAGATGACTCCCAAGGCAGCGGTTGCATAACCCGCCCGCGCCTCCCCCGTCGCCATGAGCGGGCCTGAAGACCAACCGTTGCGGACCGGTGCCCTTCCGCCCTGCCTCCGGTGACCCGATGCTCACTTTTATCCCTAGGGTCTTCAAGTCTTTCCCTCTTTAATTCCAACACTTTCTTCGAGGGCGTACCGGGAAGCCGGCTTAGGGGCGCGGACACCGAGTCCCGCTTGCGACTGGTCTGATGGCTCCGCTTATCCTCGGCGGGACTGCCGGACGACTGCAACTCAGTTGCTTTGGTTAGGTCGTACAATCTCATCATAATAATGTTTTTTTTTTCTAGTAACTTTCCCTCTTTTCTATTAATAAACTTTGTTTTCAGCTATATCCAGTGGCGGAGATGAGACGTGATACT
This sequence comes from Limnephilus rhombicus, assembly GCA_929108145.2. Taxonomy (NCBI): domain Eukaryota; kingdom Metazoa; phylum Arthropoda; class Insecta; order Trichoptera; family Limnephilidae; genus Limnephilus; species Limnephilus rhombicus. The sequence continues at coordinate 11,863,192 of OV815292.1, read as the reverse complement.
GTGAAATAAATAACTAACAACATGTACGCACTCGCATACTGCCTGCTAACAATGTATGCCCGGACATTGGAGGTCTAGAGTCATTTTAATAAAAAAATAGCTTCTTTATAAATAAAAAATTAGAGTCCTGACGTGTACGGTGAAGGAGGAAACCATCTGTTTCCTTAGAACGCCGTGGGAAAGTGGTGGGCAACCTCCAGTGTTCAAGTGTATTTCTTGAATGGCAATCCTTTTTATAAGAGGTGCTCCTTAAAAAAACCTCTATACAGCATCCCCAAAGACGACACTCTGAGGAAAATAATTTTCCTCAGGGCCTCCTTTATGGGGTTAATATAAAAATATATGTATGTATAAAGGTTGTAACAGCATACACCCAAATGATTTTAACCAGCGATTCCTGAGTATATTTGGAGTAAAAAATGTGAAATATAAGTCGTTTTGTTATCCGATGATATTTTTTTTCAATTAAAACAAAAATAGTATTTTTTACATCGTTATTGAATAGTTGGGTACAGCCAGCATGGGTCACGTAAAACACACGCCGTCTCGTTCTAGCAAAAGAAACATATATTTTTGTTTTCAATTGAAAAAAATATCACTGGACAGCAAAATTATATTTTATACTTTTTACTCCAAATGTGCTCAGGAATCGCAGGTTAAAATTCTTCGAGTACATCCTGTTACATTCTGTTATCATTTGTAGAGACAGGGTAATTTATTTATCAAACAAATTGACTTGGCTGATTCACGTTGGCGTTTTTGCACGTAGTCAAGTGTTCATTTGCAATAAATCATGTCTAAAGCCTCTTACGCATACTTGACACCGTTGTATCTACACAATAATAATGTTTGAGTGACATATTCACAGCTATATTATTTACAATTCAAGTAGTGACATACCAAATCACGTTCATAATGTATGTTTTTACAGTGTTAAACCCTGTTTATCAGCATTAGAATGAGTGGACCACCATTCCAAAGGGAGTGTATGTAGGGCGGAATGAAGTGTTGCCTAGGGTGACCAAGCAATTAAACATTTGTCATGCCGTTATCGCGAGCATGCAGGTTGTTTTCTATACCGCGGTTATTATTTTTATACCGGTTAAATTATGGTGCTAATCCTGTGAAGACCCACTGTTTTTATTATATAAAACTCTCTTTTCCATGGTATGGTTCTAGCATTGAACTAGAATACACGAGGAGGACTCTATTGATATTACCTAGTAGGTTTTTGAAGAGCTCACGAAAGAATAAATCTTTGAGTTTAAATACCGCTTAATTGTACGTATTACGATTTTTTAATTAAAAGAGAGCGTTACGAAAAGTGTGATCGGGCGAGGCGAACGGTCGGGCCTTTACGCACACTTGACTTGGGGAGTAAGCTGGTGAATAAGTGACGACAGCGTTATGAAATGTGTGATCGGGCGAAGTGAACGGAAGTTGAGAGGCAGATATAAGTTAGTGTAGTTTTACTTTAGTCGTGTGATCTAAAGCACACTCGTTTTTTTTTTAATGCTGTGTGGAAGGTTTCTTAAAGAAAGGAAGTAGAGGTTAGTTTTGGGAAGGAAAAGGGTTTAAGGGGTGGGTAGGAATCTGGAATTCAGTGTGTCCATGCCATCCGCCTCAAAAACCTAGACAAACTTCACCCCATGAACCCGGGCACCCCTGCTAAATCTCCAAATGTAGCGAACACCTTGGGCTGACCTACAGCAGAGGTGTTGGTTATCCAATAAAGGTTCCCGGGGCGGTGATACCCATTCCCGCCTCCCAAATTGGCGGAGGTGATCTTTAGCACCGTTGAGATTTGAAACTCGATGAAACTTATTATAGTTTAAAAAAACGTGTTTTACTAAATCATCAAACCAGTCTGTTGTAACCGCATTCAATTTTCAGACTGAATGTTGCGATGTGAACAGAAAAAAATAATAATGTGGGCTCAAATTTTAACATTCCAAGATTTCTACGATGCATGGGGTCGGGCCTTGTAGCATTGATTTGAACACAAAAAGTATGTTTGCAACATTTGTAAAGAAATGTAAGCTCAAAATTAGGCGATAACGAATAATAAAATTAAGACCCGTATTCTTATGAACTTACAGAGTATTTTATTTAATTATAAATTGTACCCTTGGTTTACGTAAGTTGATAATACAAAATATATAACATTATTAAATATATCTACGAGTACTTTCATAAAAACGTGAAAATGAACTTGAAAATCTCATCTACTCTACATAAATCTACTCTTCGAGTATGAACCCATTGTAAGATTCTGTAGGTCCCAAAGACTGCGACACGTCGCGACGCGACGGGCTGAACATTTGGAATGTCAAAAATTGTTTAAGGCTCTGCAACCGGGATCGAAAAGAAGAAGATGGAGAGATACAAAATTACGAATGTTAGAGGAGAGCGCTAACATTTTCAGCCACAAAATCGATGCGAAAATTGCGAAAATGTTTAATAAAACATGACTCGTTTAAAATAGAGCAAAAATCTCGCTGGCATTATCTTAAACAGCATTTAAAGAAACACTGTGAATTTTTTCATACATATAACTTGTAAAATAACTGAAAAAAACGCGTTAATAATAATTTTTGGAGCATACTTTGCGATTTTTTTCTATTTAGGGAATTTTATATAATTTGCGTTTTGGCGCGGGCATAGTCGATCTTCAAGAATAACATATATTTTTTAAGAGCTTTAAAACTTACCGTGTTATGGGAAATACGTAATAAATCGGTACAAATCCGGGTTGCGGGCCCTTAAGTGTAGGTGTCCCTATGGAACCAATCCAAAGAAACGCCGAGAAAGAGGCGGATACGTATATTTGATTACTGGAAGAGAATTGCAGCAGGAAGAAAGTATAATAAAATAACAAAAAAAATATCGAGCGACCGCAAATAGTTTATGTATAGCATTTGTAAAATGCCTGAACTAGAACTTCCGCCTTGGGATGAAGCGCCTTGATAATGAAGACGATTTTTTTTATTTTTTTTATGTGATAACGCACAAGAGACCCAACTGCTCCCAACCGCCCATAGCCAGTGAGACTGAAAGTAGTGGGGAGGGGAAGAAGGTGGAGAAGAAAAAGGTGGGGTCTGGATCAGATCTGGTCACCAAATACGGCAAAAGCCATTTCAAACAACTTTTTTTCAATTCTGAATAGTGGTCTTACACCAGGGTGATACCGACGGTATCTTTCACTCTGGAACGTACAGCAAATGAAATAACACAAATAAAATTTATTTTCTCACGTCGGGATTTGAACCCGCAATCTTCGGAATGCTAGTTGAGAGCCTTGCCATTGACCACGGAGATCTGCGCGAATGTAACAGATAAAAATAATATAAGTCTTTCATTTTGAGGTCAGTTTCTGAATCTACGAGGTCCTACTTGACAAGTCCCTATCACCGGATCCACGCGTTTCGCGCAGGCTGGTACTACTTGCCTTTATTGATACTTAAGAAAATAACCGTTTATTTTATGTAACGATGCTATAGGAATTTTAAAGGAAGATTGGGTTGCCTCGCAACGTGAATAATCTCCTCAAAGGGCCGCTGTTTATTATTTAACGATATTATTATAGAAATTAATGCCGCTGGATGAATACAAATATAACAAAATGGCTTTCGGTGGCGTGCCGTTACTTTTCTCCTGATTATAAGGCATTAATTTTGGAGGCGGGTATGGGTACCGCAAACATTCATTGGATAACCAACATCCTTGTCATAGATCACCCCAAATGGTTTGCTGCGTTTGATGACTTATGATCAGAAATTTTTCTTCTTCCTTTTCCTACAAATACCCTTCATATCCCTCATGTTGGAGAGAGTTCAGAAAAAATTTCTGAGATTTCTGTACATGAGGGAGTACGGCTATTACCTGTGGCTCTATCCTACCGACTTTCTTTTGGGTATGCTCGGAATGAACTATCTACGTGTCAGAAGGGATGTACACCTTGCTACGCATTTCTTCAGATTGATTCGCGGATGGTTTGAAAACTCAGCTATCTTGGAGAACATTCATTTTTATGTTCCCGATGGTTATCTTCGCCATCGACAGCATAGGCTGTTCTATCTTCCGGCCTGCAGGACTAACTTGCCAATGGTCATGCCGGTCGGGAGAGCAATCTTGCTGTTGAACAGAATTAATTCGGATATCGACATATTTAGCATCAGTGAAGCTGCCTTTAAAAGGCAAGCCCAATTGATGCTTATATAGTTTTTTTTGCCTACCATGTACATTTATGCTTAATGTAATACTGTTACAAATATATTCTAAAACGCATTAAAATTTTAAATTTTGTAAGGTTTTTGAAAATAAATTGAATTGAATTGAATTGAATCCCCAAAGATGACATATGCCCTGAGGAAAATTATTTGTGGATCTAACATAAAAGAAAAAAAAACGAAACCGTAAAATAAAACTTTTGAAAGATGAAAGTGCAACATTAATTAGAAATATAAGAAAAAACAAAAAGTGGCATTTGTGAAAATTGTAAGAAACCCGTTTGCGGGAAGTGATTGCTAACATTGAGTTAAAAATGTAAATAAAATGTTGGTCTCCGGTGACTTTTTACTGAAATTTTAATTCAACTAAAAAAATAGTAGGTATTTAATAGGTAGGATTAGGGTGAGGGCAAAGATTTCGAGGGTCTGGGCGATTACTTGGCTGAGTGACAAGAAACGACATGTGGAAGATTTTTTTTTGTTTGATTTAGAAAAAAAAAATTGTTTGAAAATTCACCGGAGACCAAAAATTTCATTTACATTTTTTACTCCATATAATATCAGGAATTACTGGTCAAGTACTAATCAATACTTCCTAACATATTCGAAACGATAATTTGCGGAAAACTGAAAATACAAATTCAACCGTTTCTTTGGGGCAATCAACACGGAATTTAACCAAAGAATTCCACCATCTCTAATCTTCTTGAAATCCCACAAAAAGTGGCAAGAGTCGATCACGATGTGTTATTACGGAAATTACACAGAATAGGTTTCGACCAGGCTCTTCTAAAAATTTTTGCAACATATCTGAGAAATAGGAAACAGTGTGTATGCATCGACGGATACAGGTCTAGGGAATTCTCTGCATTCTCTGGAGTACCACAGGGGTCAAACCTGTGACCTCTACTATTTTTAATTTTATTCGATGACATTCACCCCAATTTTACATTGGTCACCCCAATTTGGTGACTTAGCAGGTTGCCAGGGTTCACAAGTTTAGGTTTGTCTATGTTTTGGCGGCACATGCGTTTGTCCAGCTACTGCGTGGCGGGCGGAACGAGAGAGACTGGTTAAAGGAGACCTTTTTATCTCTCTAGCCGAACCCTCTTGATAAATCGTTTTTTACGCATTGGAAAGGATGGATTCATTTGTCCGTCACCACCAGAATCCTACACACCCCTCATACCTTTTTTCTTCCCAGACTTACTCTTTTTCCTTTCCTTACAAAAGATCCTCCACGCAGCGTACCCAAAGAAGGTAAATGTTTTTCCCAGGGCCTACTGTGTTAATAAAATATATAATCTGAACCCACGATGCTCTACTTAAAATATTCAAATGTAAAAGTATGGCGTGTAAGGAGGTTAATTTATAAATAGAAAAATGTACGTCTTTGTTATAATAATTTCAGCTCGGCATTAGAAATACTTTGAAGCTTTTGACCTTTTGAATAAGAAAATACGCTCTCTGAGTACTTCGAAAAGATAAACATTAAATTAAAAGTCTAAAATAAACATTAAAGCAGCCCAAAATCTTAAATTTAAATTATCTTCTTACGCTCAAAGCAGAAGTTTCCAGAATAAAAAAACAGGCATTGATCGTTTACATTAACGTTTTTAGTAAGCTTTCTTCTCCTCAAACTTAGGCGATAATTTGATAGATATTAAGAGATAGTGTAAGTTCTTCAATACAAGAGCTTTAAGCTTCGCAGATTTGAGATAGAGCAGAGTTCTTGCATGGTCTATCTCAATCGCCTAGAAACTAGTTTAAATATATTTTTAGCTTGGTCTTATTAGACGACCTGATTAATATTTTATTTTTAAATCCAGTAAGTTATGTATTAAAAAATAATATCAATTTATGATTGCTTGGTAATGATAAATTCACAAATTAAATTATTGATAAACAAAAATTTGAAATATTATTAATCTTCTTCTTTGTGTGCCGTATCAGGTCACCCGACGTTGGCGATCACTCTTGAAAATGTCAAATTGACTTTGTCGATGGTAAGAAATATTGGCATAATATGTTGCATAATTAATTATTTTTAAAATAATTGTAATTTGGGAGGCGGTTATGGGTTTCGCCGCCCGGGAATAATTCAATAACCCTGCCGTAGGGTTTGCTGTGTTTGGTGACTTGTGCAGGGGTGCCCGGGTTCGTGGAGTGAGGTTTGTCCAAGTCTTGGTGGCGGTTGCGACTGCTTACCAGCTGCGTGGCGGGCCGGAATAGGAGATGCCGGATTATGGAGATCCTTTGACCTCTCCAGCCGTACTCTCTCGAACCCTACGCCTTGCGTCGCAGTTGGGGGATTCATACGTCACTCCTGCACACACTTACCCCCAGATTCCTACCCACCCCGTCATACCTTTTTCCTTCCCAATACTTCCTCCCATTCCTTTCCTTTAAAATACCCTTCTCACAGCATACCGAATAATGACATAGGCCCTGATGAAAAATATTTTCCTCAAGGCCTCCAGTGTGGAGCTAATATAAAAAAAAATATTTTAGCCGAGAGTAAGAAATATTTTATTACCTCTACTGTCTTTAAATTCTTACCGTTTTTATTCATGAAACTGTTTAAAAATCATTTTTTCCGTTTTATCCAGCTATTCAAGTCTGGATTTGTTGACTGAAACAAAATTTGCATAATTCATCAAATTTCAAAAATTATTTTTAAGTTCTGTAAAAATTCTATTCAATTTCTGTTATTATTTCAGTTCTGTCAAGCAACTAGCCAATAATAATTCTGAAATTTAAAAAAAAACAACTGGCTCTCAGGCATATACATTACACCATCCTACAACTGACAAGGTTTAAAAAATTAGAAATGTTTAAAGCTAGTTTCTATTACATGTACGAGTGCAATATTTTAGTAAGCACGCCTTAGTAACAATCAGCTCCTAATATTAACTAATAAATATTATATGAGTAATGGTGATCGAACATGTCAGAATCAACACCTCGTTTGAAAAGTCATTTATAGTAAAAAATATATAAAGAAAATATTTATATAGTTTACTTTAGGTTTCTTAATTATTTTTTTCTCATAATTATTAATGACTTTTCGAAGGGGTGTTGAAGTTGAAGGGATGTTGAGTTGTCATTGAACTAATTGAATAAATAGTTAACCCTAGAAAGATAATCTACGTCTTAGAGACGTAAGCAATACATAAGATTGCTTTTTTATTATTTATTTCGCAACGTAGACTGTTGTCTATCTCAGTTAGCGGCTCTGTCACCACGGTAAGTACAATAATTATGGAGAGATACATACACTGTACGTCCAAAAGACGTATGATTACCTTTTGTGTAACTTTCAAACTTGTTCGTATAAATATGATTTAGCGAACAAAAAAAAATATTTTCAAGTATAACGATTGAATTACGTAGGATATAAAAAATACGATTTAGACTTAAAATGAAACGTTATTTTTAATTTAAAAAAAAATGTATTTTGTAGTTGATTAAAGCGCCCTTGAGTTGATTTTCTCACGAAAATGGCGCTATAAAAACCATCCAACAATTATTATTATTAAGAGGTTTTACAGAATTTTGTTATTTTTTTATTACAATATGTTTTTTATAAATATTTTGGTTTTAATTAAAGAACTAAACCTTAAACTAATTATCCAACTACATTTAAAATGCGTAAGTTTGATAAAATGTCAAATGAACACTTTTAAACTTCAGTCCATCTCTAACACATATTATTATCTTTAACCACTCCGACCCCTAAGCGTGTTTACACGACAATATAACAATAAGCTTGTTTTCAAGCTAACGCGTGAGTTCCTACAGAAATCATTATAACTAAGTTATTTTTGTAGTAACAACCCTAACACAAAAAGTTGAAGATCCGTTTTAAATCAACCCTTATATTTTTTTATAAAAGTTGTCCATAGAAATACTTTAAAAAAAGATTTATTTTGTAGAATCAGTTTTCACCCGCCAAATCGCCTACACACCGTTAAACATTGTTAATTTTTTTATTAAATGTTTTTGTATGAAATGGTATAAAAGTGAGGTGACAAAATTGTTTACTATACATTTATACGATAGAAATTTTTTACATAATTCGTGATTTTAGTAGCGTTTTCACATAAAAACATCACGTGAGTCATTTTTACAATTTTTCTTTGTTTGCATTCTAAATTTAAATAAGTCAGTATTTATAAATGTTAATATTTTTAATAATAGAATTTAAAAGCTTATTTAATAACCTTTCACAATCAGTTTTTAATATTCTGGTACGTTCAGAAATATTGCATTTATAGTGCTTTAATTGCGAAGCGGAAATAACACAAAGTTTTTATAAATCTGACAGTTGGTTTAAGACAAAAACGTGCACTATGGCAAAATACCTGATTGTTTAACGTAGGTAAAAATAAGATTATATTTTTAGGGTTAAAGCTATTATAAAAAATATAAATAAAAGCATGTGAATAGAAATGTGTTTTTTTTTAATACGGTGGCAGATTTTCATTATCGATTCATTCTATTTCATAAATCATCTACATATGTCACTATTAAGGACGGGTACAATCAAACTGTGCATAAGATACCAACAATAGATTAAGTCGTAAATCAACGATTTCTGAGCGCTTCATGCAATAATATTGCATTGCGTCAAATAATCATCAGGGGGAAATTCTCACCGTTAATCTTCAGGCCCAAATCTAGGTGTTTCTGTGTCAACACAGATTCAACAGACCGCCCGAGCCAAGAACCACTCGCTGCTTGCACTACCCTGATACAGGGAGTTCTTCTGCGAAATATGGAATAGTAATAGAATAGGATTTAAATTTTTCAATTTATATTCGCGAAAATGATGATGTACTCTGTCTGTCTCAATTGAAAACCCTGCGTTGAGAGCAGATTACAATACAATATTACAACGTATGGGGATAAGATGCGTTGTTTTGTATAAATCAATCATAAAAAGCATTAACACTTTACTTACAAGTTTATTATAATAAAAACATCAGTACCCTAGATAAGTTTTAAGATTTTCACGGCCAAAAGCATTTTCGTTATTTGTTTTTGGGGTGTTATGCCGTGTTGCGCTACCTCCTTCTTTAGCCAACGTTTTGGACATCGTTGCAGTGTCCATCATCAGGGCAGATCCGGCAGATCCGGTAGATGTGCCTCTACCGGATCTGCCGGATCTGCCCTGATGATGGACACTGCAACGATGTCCAAAACGTTGGCTAAAGAAGGAGGTAGCGCAACACGGCATAACACCCCAAAAACAAATAACGAAAATCAGTACCCTAATTTACATTTATGCAATATTCGTATAAGAACAGTGGGAGTGATCGCCTAGCGATTTTTGAGCTGTTGCGTCGTCGGCAATTAGGAACAGAATGGTTATTTTAATTTTGTTTACGGCCAGCTGAGAGTAACTAAATGTAAATATTGTGAAATCGCTATTGGCGTGCGAGGAGCCAGTATTAATGATTTCGTGAGTACAAATAGCTGCGTCCTTCGCCACCACAAACGCATCTCAGTTTGTTCACAAAAAATATTGCAATCAAAATATAATACGAATAACATTGTGCAATGTGCAATTTAAATACTTATAAAGATATTAAGTTCGGTGAACGTGCTTTCGAAGAGTCAGGATCGAAAGCACGGAATGGACTACGACGTGATTTAAGAATGATCACAGAGTAGTAAAAATTTAGAGCTAAACTTAAAACTCGCCTTTTTAGAGAGTCGTATCCAAAAAGTCAAAAACATTTTTCTTCACAGTCCGTGAAATTATAAATTACCAGTTGTGTAAAAATGTAAGTAAATAATAACTTGTAAGCTTTAAGGTCATTTCATAAAAAATCTCAATTCCCAAACAGTCCTAAATTCTTCCGTCTTTCAATAAAAATATTCACTCTTGCCGTTTATCTTCTCAATATATGTGATATCAATCATCATTAATGGGGTGTAGCAAATATAAAATTATGCAATGTCTGGTGTTAAATATAGTGACGTCCGAGTGCAATGTCGTATCTTCTCCAAGCATAAACTTTCTAATTAAAGTGTGTTCGTCAGAAGTGACCTGCCAGGCAAGTATGTTTTCTGTATCCGTTTGTAAAAAATAAACTTAGAGCATAAGAAATCATAATACATTTTTCAGCGCCGTTGAGGGGATTTTTCACAATAACGGTGCTCTACAAATTATCCAATTATTATTATTATTAATGAGGTTTTAAAATATCAGTCAACTGTTATTAGTACACTGGACCGAAGTGGTTAATGTAGTCTTGTATCCAGTATGGGACATTTGCCTTTACTGGTTTCTGCTTTACTTACGAGTATCTCCCTATTTGCAACAGTCTTGTTCCTTTGTTATTTTGTCCGTGTCGTCAGATTAACCACTCGAGCGTTTGCAATAATTGAATTTCTGAGCGTCCGATTTGTAAATTTCCCGCCCTCATTAAAAAACTTATACCTCCGAATTTTGCTATTGGAAAGCGATTGGATTCACCTACATTTTACCGTTTTTTTAAACGACTTCAAAAAGGAGGAGGTTCTCAATTCGACGGTATTTTTTTAATGTTTGTTACCTAAGAACTTTTGACTGGAAGAACCGATATTGATGATTCTTTTTTCATTTGAAAGCTGGTTCTTTCCGTGTAGTTCCATTTCAATTTGGTCCAGTTCTGATAATGGAATCCATTAGAAAACCATACAAGTCTTAAATTTGCATTAAGTATGTGTGCGACAAATGGATAAATTACTCAATATCACGTTAACCGATTTCGATGATTCTTTTTTTATTAGAAAGGATGTACTTCAAGGGTAGTTTGATGAGAGTTTGGTTAGGTTCTGATTATGAGATCCATTACAAAGTAACGGAACTCTTCAATTTTTAGGAGCAAATTAACGATAACAAATTTTTAGGAGCAAATTAACGATACTCGGCCAAATCTTTTATAGGCTATCCGGATCTTTGAGTCACCTATCGTAACATCGTTATGGTCAAGAAATGTCCGTCTCATATGAGCAGCACATTAAGTAGATCTACCCATATTCAGACAAATTAGTTAGTGTACTTCAGATTCACTAAAAATCAAAAAATAAACAAAAAATTAACAAAACGAAAAAACGACTTAAAAAAATGCACTAAAAAGTTAAAAAATAATATCCTACTATTCTACAACTTAATAATCAACTTACTTTTTCTACTCATCAATATGTAGGTACGATTGTTATTTTTGGTGTCGGTGTCAGCCAAGGTACCCGGCCCGGCGTGTTTGCTTGACAGCTCCCCTCCCGCCGCGGCCGTGACAGGAGGGGAGTGACACAAGCACATCTCACATATATCTATGAATATAGAATTATTGTTTTTTAACATTTTAGTGCATTTTTTTAAGTCTTTTTTTTGTTATTTTGTTAAATTTTTTGTTATAATTCATAAATAAAATTAATTTAAAAAAACTTCAATTTGGGAGGCGGGAATGGGTACTGCCGTCTCGGGTACCATTTATTTGATAACCAACACCTCTGCTATAGGTTACCCAAAGTGGTTCGCTACGTTTGGTGATTTAGCAGGGGTTCCCGGCTTCATGGGGTGAGGTTTGTCTAGGTCTAGGAGGCGGATGACCAGGACACACTAAACCCCAGATTTCTACCCACCCCTTAAACCATTTTCCTTTCCAGAACTCTCCTCTCCTTCCTTTCATTAAAAACCCCTCAACACAGCCTCCCCAAAGATGACACAGGAGGCCCTGAGAAAAATAATTTTCCTCAGGGCCTTCTCTGTGGAGCTCGAGTTAAAAAAAAAATCAGAGTGTGCAATTCACACGCGATAGAAGGGAATCTATAAAGTCGCTTTTTTTATTTTGCCTGTTTATTTTAAAGTTTGAAGATTAAATATTGATTTCACAAAAATTAAAATGTTTATGTTTTTTTGGATTTCGTAGGATTCGAACATCCTTTCGCTGGAAGTCTGTCTCTCTGGCCAAGGACCCGCCAAACAATACATTTTTGTGACGCATTACCGTTTCATTAAAATTTTTAATCACTAACGGGGTTAAAGAAGTTTCACTAAAAAAAATTATAAATTGATTAGAAATTTGACCAGCTCTTCATCAATTTAAAATTAAAAGAAGTCAATAATGGCCCAATTCTGACGTTATTCCAAGGAAAATTAAAAAAAAAAACGAATATTTGTACGATTACACCTTGTGTAATCCTTGCTTCCCACTAAGGTTAGTATGTACATGGTAGGTGCCTGGCTGCTGGAAGCGCCGAGTATTATTAGCCGCAAGCCCCTGGAGTAATTATTGTTAAATCTATCAGCCGGAAGCCACTGCGAGTGAATGCTAATTAGTTATCACAAGATGCAGCCTCCATTTCCACATTGAGAATTATTACCGAGAGGATTGAAATAAACAATACATTTTATACATATGCAGATTGCAGTTTAGTATCAGAGTATTATTTTATTTGTAGTTATACAAAAGAACCTTTGTTCAATTGTATACAAATTTATTAGGTTATTCAGTTTCGGAATAAAAAAACCGTGATATTTAATTAAATAAAGACAATATTAGCGAAACTCAAACGAAAATCTGGAGACAGAAAAATTAGAAAAAGATATTGGCACCTCTAGGACTCGAACCTAGGACCTTCTGCTTACATTAAATAATACATTATGAACATTAATTACTATTTTTATGATAGTTAGCTGACCAGATAACTTGCTGGGTTGTCTCAACGAGTAACAGAAATAGAATAGTATTTATATACTGTTTCATAACATACGTAAATTAGCGAGTAACTTCTTATATTTTAATAGATATTTGTGGTTTGGCAACTCTCCAATCTATCCGTCAAAACTATACGCGACACCTGCGGATTCGCTCTAATAATAAATCAAACGTGATGTCAATATCATTCAGTGTTGTTATTTTGTGACCAATAAATATTTTGTGTCCGAAAACAACATTGAGGTGGAATTCAATCATTCATAATAAATCACTCTGAATGATATTCGTGGCAAATCTGATAGGCCATAGTTTGAATTCCGAAATGTGAGGTCCAAAACTCTAACAACCTAATTAATACGGCCGGTGAGCCGGCCGTCATTGCAGCGGTAAGGCCCTTGACTAGCATCCCGAAGGTCGCGGGATCGAATCCCGGCATGTCAAATAAATTTTATTTGATTAATTTGTGTATTTCACAATTTATTCATTTAAAAATAATATATAGTATATTTTCGGCACGTTCCAGAGTGGAAGATGCTCTCAGTATCGCCCTGGTGTAAGATCACCATTCAGAATTGAAACGTTGCTTGAAATGGCTTCTGCCGTGTTTGGTGACTAGATCTGAATAGCCAGGTACTTCCCCACCTTCCTCTTCCCTATCTCCTTCCCCTCCCCACTGCCTTTAGCCTCACAACATACCCCAATTGGGGATGCCATAGTCCCACTGGCTCCAGACGGGAGCAGTTGGGACTCTTGCGCGGTATTCATGTAAAAAAAAAAATTTCGTACCACGTTGTACGGCAAAATTTATAAGAGTTAAAAATTAAACTTAATTTTTTTTTAAGTGAAACTTCTTTAGCCCCGTAGGAGTGATTTGAAATTCGGATGAAACTGTGCTCAAGGCTCCTATTGGTTGAGATATAAAACGGAACTACGATAGGTCTGCGCTCATTGGCCACTTTTTTACGGGTCGTCGGAATATAATGCGTAAACTTGGGCCTCGCCGAGCGCGTCTCATAGCGCAGCGGTATAGTGCGTCGCAAATCTCAGCGGCCAGATAAATCCAGCGGACGGAGGCTCGAATCCCACAAAATCAAAATGAAAAAAAAAAAATTGTTTTTGTTAATCAATATTCAATCTTCAAACCATTTTAAAATATACAGGCAAATGAATAGAAAGCGACATCTAGCGATTTTCTAGTTTCACTTCTACTGCATGTGAATTGCACACTCTGATTTTTTTTTTGTTTTTTTAATACCAATCTCCCAAAAGTCGTAACCGATATTGGGTTTAAACCGTAAACCACTGAATGTTGAACCAATCTAACAAGATAACCAATCGGTCGAGAAGTAAGATTACCATTTAGAGTTAAATCATTGCTTGAATTGGCTTTAGTCGTATTTGCTGATCAGATCTGAATAGCCAGGTACTTCTCTAACTCCCTTTTCACCATCTTCTTCCTTTCGCAACTACCTTCAGTCTCATAACATAATCGAATGGGGGATGCTAGTCTCACTGGCCCCAGACGGGAGCAGATCGGATTCTTGTGTGGTATTCACAAGAAAAAAAAAAATTATATTTATTTATTTATTTATACATTTATTTATAACAATTACGTTACAGTTATAATTGTACCATTTATGCAGTGTATATGCAATCCCAAAAATCTTACAAATGCGCTATGGGACACAAAAAAATAAATCTATTTTTTTATCCACCGCATTCAAAAAGCAAGTAGCTCCCCCCACAGGTTAGTTCATAAATAAATTAGTGCGGCTTGCTCTACTATATAGGAGGTTGTGATGACGTCCTCGAGAGTGAGACTCTGGTACAAAAAAAAATTAATTGGTCCAGTATCTAATTATTAGATAAGTGACCGTTTATTAGTTAAAAAAAAATATTTAAGCAAAGCAATACCTCTACGTGTCTCTAGGGAGTGGTAATTGGTCATGCCTAATATATAAATCGATGGGTAAAGCCAAGGGTAACGACCATAGAGCCGCGAGAATAAAAACCTTATAAAATTCTTATGGACTCTTTCAATGCGTAAAGTGTATGTTAATTCGCGTGGAGCCCAGATGATCGAATTTGACTCAAGAACACTCAGGACTAGTGTGTTATATAATAACGTCAGTGTTTTTGTGTTACGAAACGGATATGAGTTTCTAATTACGAAGCCGAGAAGCCTGTATGCTCTGTTTATTAAATCATCGATGTGTTGGTGAAAAATTAGTTTGCTGTCGTAAATAACTCCCAGATCATTGATTTGGTTTAGGTTTTGGAGAATAATTTCATTAATTGTATATTCAAATACATGCGGTTTCTTTGATCTTGTATACGAGACGATATTGCACTTGGGTGTACCGTAGTTCAAGCCATTTATTTTGACCCAATATTTTTTTTATATGTATTCTGATCATACTCAAAATCATTATGAAAAACCAATTGTATTCCTAAAGTTGATGATATTTCCGCAAACGATGGAGAACACACAGCATACATGTTCTCCAAATATTTTTCTTCTGTTTATACTAATTCGGAATCACCTGATAATGATTCAATGTTCAATATTACTGAACACAACCAAAGCAATCTCGGTAAAATTCATATTAGTGCAGGTGAAACAAAATGTTTCTTGAGTAAAATAGATTCCAATAAGGGTTCCGGCCCCGATGGTATTCCACCTTTCTTTGTCAGATGCTGTGCTGATTCATTATGTTTAAAACTTATTATTATTTTCAAAGAATCTTTAAACTCTGGAATTTTTCCTGACTTGTGGAAAAAGCCCATGTGGTACCAGTATTCAAATCGGGTGATCAATCTTTAACAAAAAATTATAGACCAATTAGTATACTATCATGCTTTTTGAATCTCTGAAATATAAAAATATTTTTTCTCACTGTAAGCCCCTTCTCTGCACTAGGCAACATGGGTTTGTTCCTCACAGATCTATTACGTCAAATCTTTTGGAATTTTTATTGTTATGAATTTTGGAACTCTTTGAATGAAATATTACAAGTAGATGCTATTTATACCGATTTCCAAAAAGCTTTTGATAAAGTTAACCACTCCATCTTACTTAAAAAGCTTGATCAAATAGAAATACATGGAGACCTATTTCGCTGGGTGAAATCATATTTATGTAACAGAACGCAACTAGTATTTATTAATGGATACGAATTATCCCCTGTAATTGTAACTTCTGGTGTACCACAGGGGTCAAATTTGGGTCCTCTTCTTTTTCTAATATTCATAAATGACCTTGGTTCAAAATTAAACTTTGATTATGCTTTTTTCGCTGAAGATCTTAAAATTTTTCGTAAAATTAATTCTGTTTTTGATCATTAACTACTTCAAAATGACCTCGACACACCCAATAACTGGTGTACTAATGATATGCACTTAAATGTTGAAGAATGTTACGCTTTAAACTTCACTTGTAATAGAATAACAAAAAAAAAAATCCTATGTTATTAATAATACTATTCTTAAAAAAGTGTTTTCCATAAGAGATCTAGGAATCACCCTTGATTTTAAATTCATATTTGATGTACACATTAACGTCATTTAAGTGCAAATCATTTAAAATGATGGGATTTATCCATAGAATTTGTAAACCTTTCAAAGATCCTCTATCAATTCTAACCCTTTAAAATGCCTTAGTTAGAAGTAAAGATGAATTTGGAAGCACTATTTGGAATCCACATTACTGCAAATATGAAAACATTGTAGAATCAGTTAAAAAAAAATGCTAAGACTGTTATCTTATAAATGTGGATTACAAGCAGTGGCGGCTCGTGACTTTTGGGTGTGCTAGAGTGCTGATATTAAAAAAATGGCTTTATGGATGTTGTAGCCAAAAATTATTTTTTTTTTTTTGAAAATCAGTTTTTTGAATGAAAATTTTCTGAAAGTTTCAGTTTGGTGGTGTGCCGCACCGATTACCTGAAAAAATCTTCATACAAAACACTGATTTTTGACAAAAAAAAAAAAATATATTTTTCGCATACGACAACATCCATGATGCCATTTTTTTAATATTAGCACCCTAGCACACCCAAAAGTCACGAGCCGCCACTGATTACAAGAACATCTGATAATACGACATGCGACTTGAATACTTCAAAATTAATACACTTAAAATCAGACAATTGAGTGATCTAATATGTTTACATAAAATAATTCACGGCCATCTTGATACGTCACTGTGTCTAGCAATATTGATATAAATGTTCCCAATTCCCATTGTTTAAGACGCCATAATATGTTTCACCTAAACACATTTAAAAATAATATCGCCTATTTTAGCCCTCTGACCCAAATGTGTCGATTATATAATAAGATAGAGTGTGCTGAAGTAGATATTTTTGCCGATAATTTACATGGATTCATAAATAAATGCTCTGCGATTGCTGAAACATATATGCTAATTTTTTTATGAATCATTTGTGTCTTTAATTATGTCTCTTGTCTTGCCTCTCCTTATTTGTCATTTGAGTAAACTTTGTATTTTTATAATTTTCTAATTCTACCTGTTTTTTTTTTTTTTTTTATAATTTTTTTTTTATTTAAACTGTTTTAAAATTTAACCATCTTATAATTTGGCTGATTGATTTTATATAAATTCTTACCTATTTTTCTTATTTGTATAATTAACTGAGTTTTTATAACTGGGTTGTTCTCGACAACAACTTACAACAATTTGTAAAAACATAGTATAAATAAAATAAAAATTAAAATATACATATATTTTTTATTTAAAGAAAGGCGACCCTTCTCAATACACAATAACCTGAGAATCCAAAAAAAAATCCTGCTACCAAAATAAAAAGCGAAAAACATAATGTTGCAATATTGGAGAACTTGTCTAGGCAGAGGATTGAACCCTGGTCACTTGGTTGGGAACCCGACAACTTGGACCGATTGACCATACAAACAAATTAATCAATAAAATTTACTTGTGCATGCCAGAGTTTGAGCGCGCGTTTTCCGGATTGCAAGTCGAAAGCCTTTCCCTCCCCTCGTAAGCCGTCGAACAACTATTCCAGGTTACTACTTTTCCAACATGAGCCTTCAGATTCGAGGCGCCCACCCCACGAAATTCAAAATAAATATTGGCGTTATTATTTACAACGGTCTGGTTAGCGTTATTTTTTTTCTAGTTGCAAAATAACGTAGACAGCATTCATATTTCCCTTGTTTAAATTTACAAATACGAACCCGGCTGGTAATAACCATTCCGCCTGGTGATAAACTAACGTAAATAGTACCTACGGCTGCATAAATAATAAAGGTAGATAAATCAATGAACGCTGGTGGCTCGTAATCTAGACAAATGATTTGAGTTTCGCGGGTGTTATCTTGCGAAATGAAAATTAACGAGACACGGGAGTGGGAACACAGCTACAGCCACTGCCAGAGCCGGGTACGATTGAGCGATCGAGTTCATCCATCAGTGCACACGTAATGGTATACTGCTTCCAAGAGATGATGATAATATTGTCGAAATTAAAAAAAAAAAAAATTAATATGTTCCATGCCAACTCAGAACCACCTCAGAAAGGTCATTAAAAGCTATGAAAAAAAAAATTAAAATAGCCGGCAACCCTAACCTAACTTAACCTATTTAACCAATTTTTTAATATTTTTTATCATCACTCTTAACTACCGTTCTGAGGTGGTTCTGAGTTGGTTTCATTCTGCGTTGCCCGGTCACCATTTATTTTGAGCAATTTGGGAGGCGGAACGAGGAACCGTTTATTGGGTAACCAAAACCATTGTCATAGGGTACCCCAAGTGTATGGTGACTTAGCAGAGGTACCTGGATTCATGGGGTGAGGTTTGTCTAAGTCTTGGCGGCGGATGCTTTTGCCCACTTATTGCGTGGCGGGCCGGATATGGTTGAGGGAGACCTAACTAAACGTCTCCAACCGGACTCTATTAAAAATATATGTAGATTGATAGTTAACCGAAATTTATCTGATACTATGGAGGCCGCGTTAAAATTGTCAATCGTCGGTCGGAATATCTTTAACAACCGTAGATCGTGCTCGCAAATATTGACAACCGACCATAGATGAAGCATTTGGTCAATATCAAAGTGTTACATGGTTTTAACGATCGACCATGCCAGACCTCCTGACTCTCTTATACACAGATATTGTTTAAAATCAGGTGTTAGGTTATGAGATAAAACAATCAAATTGATCCACGCTTATCACTTTAGAAATGGTTAGGCACGTAAACGTATTAAGAAATCTAAAAAAAATAAAAATAGTAAAATTAAATGCATCTACGAGTGTAATGTAGGCGTTTAAGTCTTCTGTGAGCAGAACTTTACTTTGCTGTTCATTTCATTGTGACGCTTGCAGGCAGTACCACGCGTTGCATTTTGTCATTTTGTCACAACGCGCGTGCGGAAAAAAAACACTGTTATGTTCAATTAATTCGTCAATATTCATATCCAGAAATTTCAAAATTTTCAAAGCTGCTACGTACATTAAAAATGAAAGCCAATAGTCTTTTAGAATGCAAGGCATTTTAATTTGATTTAGGCAATAATTGCATTAAAATGATAATTGAGGGCTTGCTCGGAATAATGTTACATCCAAAAATATTCTTGATTTTAGAAAGATTGAAAAAAGGAAAACAGTTTTGTTTCATTTCATTTTATATACTATAAAATACTATAAATATTCAATTCTTAAGAGTTATTCACGAATATTCCATCAACAACTCAACATTGATAATTTTGTTGGATACAAAGATATTTCGGAAGGATTCAATAATTATTAATAAGACATGACACTTTATAATAATAATTATTTTTTTCATGTGATAGAACCATTCGATCCCGAAGGAATACAAGGCTGATGTGAGAGTAATGAACACGAAAGAAAACTCCTACAGGAAAAGAAGAAAACGCGCCAGGAGGGTAATGAAATGAAAGTTAAGTGGTAAAAAAAGTCAGGGACGCCCGAGGAATTCATGTCGCGACCAGGATAATCAAATCCTTGAATCGGTTTATATCAAGAGTCAGAATAACAGAATAGTCAGTATTTTTTTGTTCCGTACTCTGCTGAAAAATGACGATGACATCAGTAGCCGCTACGTTATCCCTTTCAAGCAGGCGCGGCCGGTGCCTTAGTGCACTCGTGCAACGAACCGCCAACAAAGTTGAAAAACAATTTACAGCTCATCGTAATCTTATTTAATGTTTTTAATTATAAAATTAAACAAAATATTAAAAAAAAATCTTTAAAATTGCAATTAATAACATACTAAATGTAAGAATATTGTAGATAAATACGGCAAAAACACTCCACCCGCGCGGTTAACACTGGCTAGGAACGAGAAACTGAGGTACATAGCAATCTGCGCGTTAGACCTAAGCGCCCCGTTTGGCTAAATATTATTTTATATGCAGCCCATACGAAACATCTCCGGACCGTGGTTTTGACAAAACGTATCAAGAAAAATACCCCCGACAGTGCGCCGCACGGACAGCGGAGATAACCGAACGAAGAATCCAAGAATCCCGAACGTACGGCTCGAGCGATGTAGAGTTTGAAGAAGTATTAAGTAAAAGCATAAATTTCTCGTGTAAAATGCAACCTCGGGTCAACGGGTCACGGGTCAGCTTATGATAGAGTGCTGCGGATTTACATACTTGGCATTGACTTTATTATTTGCTTTTTTTTTGCAGATAGTAACCTTTTATTTGTGTGCGTTTTTTTTACTTATTGCAAACTTCATATCGACGCTCATTGGGTCAGTAAATACCCGCCACCGTTTGCAAATCAAAATTGCTTGTGCTTGTGTCAATTATTGTGATATTAATTAATATCCGAAGGTCTTTCAAAATAAATACCTTCTCTTCTTTGCCACTAATCCTCTAATACTAATAGATATAATATAAAAAAGAAATGAACCATAGTGTAAAATAGCAAATAATTTATGATTTCTGATTTTTTTTTTTAATACAGTATCCCCGCTTGCAAAGTCGTATCTTCCAAGCATAAACTAATATAAATGTGTTTATCGGATAACGAATTTGTCAGGTGAGTATATCTGTCTCTGTTTGCAAATAAAATTGGGTGATTGAAGTCTTCGCTCGGCAAAAGGATCGAAGAATTTATCTTCTCTATAAATAAGTAAGACAGTGCAATTATATAAATTACATACATTACGTTTTTGATGAAATCGGTGAACCACCAAAAATTTAAGGCACCTGCCGAGCCTGCTTTCAAGGCGTACAGAAATGACAACAAGTCGCATAGATTGTGTTTATTTAAGGAAAAATATATCAACTGAACTACGTAAACCAAAATTACACCTTACGTAGTAAAAATATATCGTCCCACTACACTGTAAAACTACAAGATTAGCTAAAATTGAATATGTTCCATCGCCTTCTGTTGAACTCGATCGTTTTGTCAGTGATCTTAGGAAGATAGGCAGCTGTCGGTCGTAAACCTAGTGAATTGTATAAATCAGCATTCTACAGTTCGGTACAGTGCTTCATGTAGGACGCGTGCATTGAAACCTATTAAATTTTGACCTCCTCCTAAGATGATGTATAAATATGTGTAATAAATATATTTCAGGATCAAGGAGTGTTTGCCAAGTCAGAGTTATGATATGATCTATCCTCTTTGTCTACCCTTCCCGGGAAACGGCTAATTATTTGATCACCTTACGTGGTCTCTTGGTTCGTAGGCTGAAGTCATTTGAAAGGGTAATTTCTTTTGTTTCAAAACAAGGGGTCAATAGCACAATAAAACGGAGGTTATATTTGTAATGAAACACTTGTACTTTAATGTTTTTTACCAAAATTAACTCTTATTTTAAATAATTGGTTTTAATAACTGATAAGAGGTGTACTGTTATACTATTGATTGCGTTAAAAGTTGAGATATACTAGCAATGATGTGCAATGATTTACTAGTAGCAAAAGTTTTTTGCTACTAGTAAAATTATAGAAAAAACGACCCAACGACAAATTTGTTGCATAAGATTTGAGAAAAAATGTAAAGGAGTCCATAGGGGGAAAATAGTCAATATGAATTTCTATATAAATGACAGAGAGAAAAAATTGTTAAATAATTCAAAATAGAATGATACAACACTAAAAAACACACGTCACCATCAGTTTAAGTTAGGTAAATATTATATATTGTTTCTATGAACCTTGGCCTTTACCACCGAAGTTTCCCATTTACCCTTCCTTATCTGTGGGTTGGCGTTTGGAATTTGACATTTCTTTGAGGCCGATAATTATTTCAAGAAATTTAAATAGTGCGTGGTTGGCGTTTCTCAGCTAATTTTTTTTTTTTTTTACATGTGCTCCACACAGGAGGCGCTGAGGAAAATAATTTTCCTCAGGGCCTATGTCATCTTTGGGGATGCTGTGTGAAGGGTTTTTTTAGGAAAAGGAAGGAGAGGAGAGTTCTGGGAAGGAAAAGGGTTTAAGGGGTGGGTAGGAATCTGGGGTTCAGTGTGTCTTGGTCATCCACCTCTAAGACCTAGACAAACCTCACCCCATGAACCCGGGCACCCCTGCTAAATCACCAAACGTAGCGAACCACTTGGGGTGACCTATGGCAGAGGTGTTGGTTATCCAATAAAGGTTCCCGGGACGGCGGTACCCATTCCCGCCTCCCAAATTGCAAATTATTTTATTGTGAGTGATTATTTGTAGACAATTAATTGAATAATCTCTAATATTTGTACATAAAAAATGTTTATGTTCCAAACAAATCAATATTTAAAATGAGAGACAATCAAACTAAATGCTCAGTTTTATACGATTAATGAAAAATACAATTTTGTAAAAACAACTATTGCGAGTTACGCAAAGGAAACGTGAAACGGCTTGATTGTTTTGAGATTCATTATTATTGCACAGTGCCGCAACTTCTTGACATCACCATATTCGTTGGATGGAACGAAGGATTTACATACATTCTATCTCTCTGTGCATATTATTCTAAGTCTTTCCATTCGTTTGTCTGTGGCTAGCAAATATTCGCTTTAAAACCTTAAAATGCGGAACTGCACGTTGTTGTTCGTTTTAACTACGTTAATCCTTTAAGCCACCGTTGAACATTGAGTTTCTCCCGCAACTGGCAGAAATTATTCGTCCAACCAGGGAACGGTGAAGATAACACAAGACAAATATGGTAGTTTTTTAAAAACCTTCCAGAATTACCTACATTGCGATGGACGATGTAAAACATTATAAATTGGGTAATACTGGTCGAGGCTTTTTGACATTATTTTTTAAGGTTTTTAGTTGAATTTGGATGAAAAGTAAATAAACCACGGTGGGCGCTAAATTGTTACAGTAATAAATAACAACATAATTGGATGATTTGTGTTGCGTTGTTTTTGTGAAAAATCACCTCAAGGGTACTGAACTTATAATATTTTACTATACATAGTTCACTGATACTAAACTATATGTACAATGATTTGACCAATGACCTAGAAGGTCACTTGAGATTAACACCGTTTATTTATTTAGAGAAATTTAGGTACAGTTCGCACGCAAAGGAAAAATCCCGCCAAATGCTGTGATCCATTTTTACTCACGGAGGAGTACCTACAAGAAAAAAAGGTGAGGATTTTTGATCTCTATTGTGACTGGAGATGATAGTGGGTGACTCAATACACGCTTGGGAAAAAAAAAAACAATTGTCAAAGTGGTATCACACCAATCCTCATCTGCCAAAAAACTCAAAACTACAATTTCGGGCAAAAATATCATGGCCTCAGTGTTTTCGGACCGACAAGGCACTATTTTGGTCGAAATTGTGCCTCAGGAGGAGACTGTCGATGCACAACGAGATTGTGATACCGTAAAAAAACTCAAAGGAGCTTTCAAAACAAAAGTAGGGGAATGCTGATGAGGGGAGGGTGCTTATTGAACATAACGCCCATCTTCACACAGTCTTAGCCACCAAGGCGCTCTTGGACTCATTTGATTGGGATGTTTTGAACCACCCCCCGCATTCCCCTGACTTGACGCCTTCAGATTATCATCTTTTCAATTCCCTTAAAGCGTATATGGATGAAATTAAATTTTCAACAAACAAGCCGGTGCAGAAAGTGGTTCTGAAGTGGGGGAAGGAGCAGGCGGGAGAATTCTTCGAGGAGGGCATAAAGAAACTTGTGCCACGGCTCACCAGATGCATTGAACGGGATGGCAATTATTTGGAAAAATAGTCAACAAGTTTATCAACAATATCCTATAATTTTTTTTCAAATATACTCTTACAAAAAAATAAAAAATTCAGTACATCCACTTTCTGAACATGCCTGTTCTCAAAGCAAAAATTTATGATGGGTGGTACAACAGTACGAGGATTTGATCAGAAAATATATCTTACTAAATGTGTTTCGTCCCTCGGTAAGAGATATATGTAAGGATTCGAATAATGTTAATCCTATAAGAAAATAGTGCTACCCTGACGGGGTACAAATACTAACAATTTAGTATACATCATTATTTATTTATTTTCTCGGTCCCGATTTGACGTCCAACTTCAAACCTTCTTTACAATTTGACACCCAAATTCATCTCAATGATTTGGTGCCCCACGTTGGGTGCCAAATTGTTAAGGAGAAAGGGAATAAACCATGGTGGGTGCTAAATTGCTACAGTTGTACCCTAACTGGGTACAAATGCTAGGCTGGATTGTACGGGGATTAAGTGTAGCTATTTTAAAATACATTGATAGAAGGCATAACTTACGAATTACTTCATAATGATAACAGTTAGAAACGGTTTTCGGCATACCATCCGAGTGTGAGAAAGTAATTATATGAGTAAAGTGAACTCGTAGAACAACTTTTCTTTAAATACAGCCAAACTTTTAGAATATTAAGGTAATTCGGTTCTTTCTGCCATCGATTGCATTACTCTTTTATTTATAGCAACCAGAACAAGCCCCGGATTAAAATATTTGTTTTCATGAAACCAATTTGATGGTTTTCACCGACTATGTTGCTAGGTCCCTAGACAGTGGATACCAAGTAGACTGTTCGTATCACGACTTCTCCAAAGCCTTTGATACTGTGAATCATGATATCTTACTCATAAAACTTGCCCAAATAGGTTTTTCCCTTCGGATGTTAAAGTTTTTCATAAGTTACCTCAAGAACAAGAAGCAATTTTTCACCCACGGAATCTTCCAATCTGCTGTGTTTCTTGTTTTTTCAGGGGTTCCCCAAGGATCGATCTTAGGGCTTCTTCTCTTTTCTATTTTCATTAATGACATTCCTGGAGTCATTCGTTTTTCTCGCTTTCTGTTGTTCGCTGACGATCTAAAATTATTTCTTCTAATAAGAAATATTGAGGACTGCCTGCGCCTTCAAGCTGATGTTGATAACATTTCAGAATGGAGTCAACAAAACCAGCTTCATTTCAATGTCTCGAAATGCGTTGTTCTGACTTTTACCAGAGCATTTAGTCTCACCTACCACAGGTACACTATGCTCGGTCATAATCTCAACCGAGTTTCGAATATAAAAGATCTTGGGATTATGTATGAAAATAAGCTGACATTTCGTCCTCATATCGAAGGGGTTTGCCAGTCGGCCTTAAAAATGTTAGGGTTTGTTCTCCGAACCGTCAGAGTTTTTCGGGATACCCGTGCTCTGAGGATTTTATACTTCTCCCTAGTCCGCAGTAGGCTGGAGAGTGGTTCGCTTATCTGGAATCCTCATGAGGTGGGATGCTCCCTCATGTTGGAGAGGGTTCAAAAAAAGTTTCTAAGATTTCTCTACATGAGGGAGTACGGCCACTATCCATGGCTCTACCCGACGAACTTTCTTCTGGGCATGTTGGGACTCCACTCCCTGCAGCTCAGAAGGGAGGGGTACGCTGCTACCCACTAATTCAGACTGCTGCGTGGCTATATTGAGAATTCAGCCATTCTGGAGAGCGTGAGTCTCTATGTTCCGGATGACTATCTCAGACAATGCCAGCATAGATTATTCTATCTTCCTGCCTGTAGAACTAACCTGCCAATGGTTTTCCCGGTAGGAAGGAGTATATTGCTCCTGAACCAAATCTCCTCCGAGATTGATATGTTTGGCGTCAGTGAGGAGAGGTTCAAAAGTGAAATTCTTTTGATTCTTGAAAGAGTCTCTCCTCATTGACGAGATCTTTCACCACTGCCTGAAATTTTTTTGAAATTGATTTATTTCTTGATGTTTCTTTTTTATGTATAAATATTTATAATTTTTTTTTTGTATACTATTTATATGTACAACGTAATTTCTTATATGTATTAAAACTAAATTTGTAATGTGTAAGAAATCAATAAATATTATTATTTACGCACCAGATTTAAATGTCCGGGTTTAATTTTCTCGACAGGAAAAACTAAACCCTTTCACACACTTCCCAAATGATCATCTGGTCAATCCACGTTATGCAATTGCACTATATGTATTATAATTACAAAACAATACAAGAACAACATGTCAACCTACCAGAGACCAGATGGGAAAATAATTCACCGACTCCAGATATTTTCATATCAGAGGGTTCGGCTCTGTGGAATTCCTAATTGAACCTATAAATCCTACTGATCCCTCAATACAAATATTTAAAAAATCTTTTGTAATCCTACATGTATTTAAAATTACCGATTTTTGCATTTTTATGTATAAATTTTTTGACAAATCTAATACGCCTAAATTTTGAATCAGAGACCTAGGTATAATGCCAGTAGCCGAAATAACAAATGGTAATATTTTTATATTCCGAGAATGCCAAATTCTTTTAATCTCATTTCCTAAATCTGTGTATTTTCTAATTTTTTCAGAAACAGTTTTTTGAATATTACAGGAATTTGGAATAGCTACATCAATGATATAAGTTATTTTTTTAATTTTGTCATGTAAAACTATATCAGGTCTATTATGACTAATTGTTCTGTCTGTTAGTATAGTTTTATCATAATATATTTTATAAAATTCATTTTCTAAAAATGAATTTGGTTCATATTCATAATATGGTACTATATTACGGCAGTCAATCAAGTTATGTTTAATTACCAAACTTTGGTGGATTATTTTTAAAACCTGATTGTGCCTAAATGTATACTCGGACGGCGCTAATATAGAACATCCCGATATAATATGTTCTATAGTTTCCGGAAAAGCCAAAGATTTTCTACATAAATCATCAATTTGATTTATATCTTTGATTATATGCTTCCTATAATTTTTAGTATTAATGACTCTATCTTGAATGGCAAGCATAAATCCTTCTATTTCTGCGCACAACTCTCCAATACTCAACCATTTGTTTGACGAAAGTTTGTCAACATACGTTTGGTTGAGATAATTGAAGTGTTTTGCATGAATAATTTTATTTGACCAGGAATCTAATAATTCCTGGTTAGTATTTATAAGAATGTTGGCATTCTCGTCATATAAATTTAAAGGTGTAATGTTTCTATCTGCCTTACAAATTATTTTGTGCATTTCTGAGCTATTAGCTTTCCTATGGAAAAAATTTCTAAGCATTTCTACCTGATTGTGTTTCAAAGATGTTATTTTGACTATACCTCTACCTCCTAAATTTCTAGGTAAATTAATTCGTTCTATAGCTGAATTTGGATGATGGCAATTAAACTTTGTTAACGTAGTTCTAATTAATCGTTCTAAACTATCTAAATCTGTATTGGACCATTTAATTATGCCAAATGAGTACGTAAATAAAGGTATTGCCCAAGTATTTATTGCTTTTACTAAATTTTTAGCAGATAGATTGCATTTTAAAATTTTTCTAATCCTAGTTTGAAATTTAATCCTAATATCATTTTTAATACTAGTGTGATCTAATCTATTCGATTGCGGGTATCCTTAATATTTATAAACCTCATCCCCTTTCATACTTTTAATTTTGAAATTTCTAAATATACCCTCGTCTTCATCTACAATTTTGCCTTTCTCTATATGGATCGTTTTACATTTATCTAAACCAAAAGTCATTTTAATATCATCTGAAAAACTTTTAACTACCTTAATCATTTTTTCTAAATTTGATTCAGAATTTGAAAATAATTTTATATCATCCATATATAATAGATGTGAAACTATACTACTCTCTCTTGTATTACCCTTAATTTTTATTCCAAACTTGCTTTTAATTAACATTTTAGACATAGGATTCAATGCTAAGCAAAACCAAAGAGGACTCAATGAGTCTCCTTGAAAAATCCCTCTTTTTATTGAAATGCCCGGTACTACTATTTTCTTACCTTTTAAATTTACTATTAAATCTGTATTCCAAAAGGACATAATATTTTTCAAAAAGCTAATTATAATTGGGTTAACTTTATATATTTTTAATATTTTTATTAGCCACGAGTGCGGGACACTATCAAAAGCTTTTTGATAATCTATATAACAAGTATGTAAATTACGCTTTTGATTTTGAATTTGTTTTAAAATTTCAGAATCAATAACTAATTGTTCTTTACATCCCATATGTTTTCTGCGACAACCTTTTTGTTGTTCAGATAAAATATTTTTTTCATCCAAATGAGTATATATTAAATCTGTCAAGCAAGAGGTTAAAATTTTGTATATTGTCGGTAGACATGTAATGGGTCTATATTGAGAGGGATTATTAATATTTTCGCTTTTAGGTAACATATAAGTAATGCCTTTAGTTAGAAAATTAGGAAAATTTTGAGGTTGTTTGACAAGTTTTGAAAGATTTTTTGCAAAAAGAGGATGTAAAGTAGTTAGACGTTTGTACCAAAAATTATGTATCCAATCGCAACCCGTGGCTTTCCAATTATGAGTATTTTTTATAATTTTGGCTAACAATTCAACCGATATATCAGAAAAACTCATTTGTTCAATGTCTGAACAATTGAGTTCTTCATTTTCTATCCATGAACCTGCCTCATTATGTTTTATATCTTTACTCCAAATGTTTGTCCAAAAATCGCGCATATCTGATTCAGATGGCAACGGAATATTATTATTCGAAATAATATTTTGTTTATCATCAAGTTTGGAATAAAATATTTTCTCATTTTTTTGAAATAATCTATTATTATTTCTTTTATTATACGTATAATTATATCTTTTTAATCTACTAGCTTTTACACCTAATTTTTGTTTTAATAAATCTAATAAATCATTGATTATATTTTCATTATTATTACTACCAATGTTATAACCAAATTTTCTCCCAATTTCATCTACATGTCTCAAAATATTTCTACTTCTATTCCCATTTTTATATTCAATTACTCTAGCTATACTACTTCTTAAAAATACTACATCATTTTCTAATCTAATCTGCCATTCTGGTTTACTATAACTATATGATCTATCATCAGAGGATGTTAATTTAACTCCTAACCTAGTACATATAGTGATAGCACTAGCGTACACTAACGTATGAAGATCTAAAAAACTAATATCGTCAAATATTATTTTTGGTAAAATTAAATTATTTAATTCAGAAATTAATTTAGATAATTTTTTTGACGTATGCAATTTTGGTAATTTTGGTCTAACTGTGGGCTCTATATCTATATATCTATTTATATTATTATGAAGCAAGTTAGCTAATTCTATTACATTATCATCTAGTAAGTTTAAATTTGCAATGTTGATTTTCCTAAGATTATGAATAGCGTCTAAGTTATTTGAATCTACTGTAATATCATTAGATTCTTCTACTAGAATATTATCTAAACTGTCTTCATTCAATGTATCTAATATAACATTACTACTCGTATTAATTTGTTCTAAATTATTCTCTAATTGCAATCTATCTCCTATTTCCTTTTTTATCTGATTTAATGTTACTACAGGGATTAAATTATTTTTGAAAATTGCCCTTTTTTGGTCAGCTAATCTTTGTTCGTTTACTTGGGCAACCGGATAATTTTGTGAGAAAAGTAAATGTAATTTTTTCCTATACAATAACATATCTGTTTCTAGTTTCGTCACATAAAAATATGAACGAACGATGAACATATTGACATCGTTCGTCCATTTCATTCTCTGCCTAGGAATACCTGCTTTTGTTTTTTGGGGTCTCAGATTATCAATGTTCATCTGTAAAGATGACATAATCAACCCATTTTCATTTCCGTTGGTTGAAAATGACATTTTGTCACCGTTCAAAACAACTTGGAAATGATTATTATTATTATTCCTACATTCCAGTAACCAAGCAACTGTCGTCGTTACCTAATACTGTCATTTGTCAACAAATAATTTTCAATTTGGCCAAATTAAATATTTTAATGTAAACTACCTTTCAATACTACAAATTTATAATAAATATTATATTTTAGAATAATGTTATCAAAATAAAATATATAATTAAATTTACCTGCAAAATATATTTCAAAGTAATCTCAAAATACTGTTGTTTACCTTGGTTACTGAAGCCCTCACAAAAGGAAAAATTTTATATCGTATTTATTTATCTAAATATTCTACGGTTGACTGGCAGTTTATTTATTAGGTTATCTAATATACTTATTTTCAAATATTTATATGTTTTGGGATCAAAGCTAATTCTTTTCTTTCTGATACAATAAAAAAATCAGAGAGCCAAAATACAAGCAAACGTCGAGGCTAGCGTTGCTAAGCAACGTCATTATTTTAATTATTATAATAATGAAAATTTCATTATTATAATAATGAAAAGTGCAGGCATGCAAAATATGATAATGCTGACATGCGTTTTTTTCCCGTTTAATAATATTAATTGCTTGTGTTTTGAAGAGGAGTGAGCATCATGATGATTAGTACCTATAATTTGATCATAGGTAGGTTTATATAAAAAAAAATTACCAATTTGCAAAAAAAAATACCTATGCGTATGCAGACTTTCAGGTCGTTAGTGCATATTTAATTAAAGCATTTTCATTCAAATTTGAGCATAATGCTTGCTGTTTATCTTTGCGCCAGAGCCGGTAATTTTTAGAATCGGAAAAATGTACGAATGATTTGTAAAGCGCTGTTTTTTGTGACAAATCACCCCGAGGGCGTTGGGCCTTTTTTAAAAAACTTTTTTTAACATTACCTCCGCACGGGAGGCTCTGAGGAAAATAATTTCACTCGGGGCCTATGTTATCAGAGGGGTTGCTGTGTGGATGGTTTTTTTAAGGAAAGGTAGAAGAGGAAGTTCTGGGAAGCAAATAGGTAAGAGGGTGGGTAGGAATCTGGGGATCAGTGTGTCTGGGAGTGACAGACATTGAATCCATTCCTTCAACTGCGGTGCAAAGCGATGGATCAAGGGATTCTGGCTGGAGGGGTCAGAAGACCTCTTCAACCAGTCTCTACCTTGACAAACCTCATTCCATGAATACAGGCACCCCTTCAAAGTCACCAAACGTGGCAAATCACTTGGGGTGACCTGTGGCAGAGGTGTTGGTTAGCCAAGAAGGCTCATGAAACATGTAAAGCAAAAATCAGATGGTTTTTAATGAAGTAATGGTACCTTTATTTTTAGTCTGTAATAAAACCTTTATTTTCAGTAGAGGTAATAAAGAAACACACGTTTATTATAATTAGCCTATGAGAAGGGCATATTTTCTCCTTTCACAATTTGTCACAGTACATTTTCGTTTGGAGCTTTGATAGTATTTTTATTATTTGCATTCTAAAAATAAAATCACCGTCAAAAAGTAAGAAATGCATAACGAAGTCGTTTGACGGTTTGAAAGCACGTCAAGCCACAGAATGGGTAATTTTTTGTGAACTTTCACAAAATAAGCTTTCGCAATACGTTTCTCTCCCGTGAACTTTTGTACGGGAAAACTTTTTCACAGATTTTACTTTGTTGGTTGCATACATGGCCAAAGCAAGGCAGGAAAAATTGGGTTTTGGTTTTGAAAAAAAAAAAGTTTTATGCATGTGTAAGATATTTAGCAATCACCTAAGACCTAACGTAAATGTGCTGAGTTGGAGTTCATACAAAGATGACTATTATGCTTAACATAATAATGAACATTGATATTGATTGATAAAATTGATGGCTTCAGCCGTATGAAGTGACCAAATCTGAATTGTCTTACCCACCCAACTATTTCCCATCGCCTTGCCCTCCCCATAACCTTCAGATTATATTGCGGGGCTGACCTCGCGATTGTGGAGAGTTTTTAGAAAGAGAAATTTCTACAAAATCTTTTATTTGTTAATCAGTTTTATGTGATTAATCACTCGGGGTCAATATTTGATAATTCTTTAAATGCAAATTCAATTAACTGATAGACCTAATAAATACTAAGGAAACTCTTTTTTTTTCCTTTATTTTTTAAATTATTTTTTTCGTGTAACTGGGGGCCTACTCAGATATAATGAAAGAAAATATTAATGGCTTTTTACGACTTATCTACCTACTAATTCACGTTTTTTTTATTTTTCACTTTGTAGCTTGAATATATATACTTAAAGCTTGTAAATAAATCGAGTTTTGAAACTCTGAATTAGCAGTTTCGTAGAAACCTACTTAAAGAATAGTAATAAAAATTAAATTAAAACCATTTTGGGTAAAGATTTCTCTTTGTGAAAACGCTTCTCCATTATGGATGCTATAGTCTCAGTATCTCTAAACGGTTAGAAACAGTTGGGACTCTTGAATGGTACTCAACTAAAAATACAAATAAAATTATCACAATTTCAAACATTGCAGTTAAAATATTTAAAATAATTTAAAAAAAAAACACACCTTTTAAAAACGTAAGTATCTAAAAAATTTCCAAGTATACTTCTGTGCCGAAATTATTTGAAAAGCTTGCTTTTGCTTACACCGCTAACTTACTGTTCATTAAAAACTCGACTCGCTGAGAAATCCGAAAAAGTGCATTTTCTTGGTACTTGAAGCAGATGCCACGTTAATTTGTGGAAAGTTGTAAAGTCGTGTTGTTCGGCTCCCCCTACCACCTCTCAACCTCTCTCTCACCCTACCCCTATTGCTACACATTGTTCCTTGTTACTACTTGTGGAAGTTCCAGGGAAGTTATTGCAATCATTTTATTATTAATTCCACAATGCTAGTGAGCGTTTAAATTAATCTGCAGATGTGGCCATTTAGTTAACGTACCGGGTGCAATACGTCATATTACAATACTTTTATTAAATGAGAATAAAAATGTCTTAAGACGTATTTTTATAACAAACCTATAACTGAAAAGCTTTTTGCCACACCATGGCACCATTTAAATAACTCGGATTGATTTGCTGCCATATGCAAATATTCACTCGATTCTTTAAAAAAAAAAAAAATTTTTTTGTATATTCCCGCTGTATAAAATTGATGTTATAAGGAAGCTAGAAGAGCTTTCTTCTACTTATACTCAAAAGATGTCAGTATCCTCTAGTTTTTGACGGAATAATCATTTTTGCAAAAAACGTATTTTACAAAAATGTCTAAGGCGGTTAGCTGGCCAAACTGCATACATGTAAAATGCCGTTTTTCATCGTGTTTTATAGGATTTTTCTAACATATTTCTATACCAGTGTAATATTGATTGAATTAGTAACGAATTCAGCGTGTTTCAACGTGTTTAAAATTTAAAAAAAAAAACAGAGTGATTTTTTGAAATAAAATTTTTTAAATGGTTATGTTCGTGTTTACTGGGTAATTTTTTTTTCGATTAGACTGTGTTTGACAATGGACTATATTCAATAAATAAAGCAATAATCGAGTTTATTGGTGTTGTGAATTAAAGATAATGAATGGTATCTGTTTGACGTGTTGCAGTTATTTTTGGTGAGTACGTTAAAAAATCAATTTTAGTGCAATAAAGTGTTGTCATTTCTCGCCCATAATTTGTGTCAAAAGTTTTTTCAAAGGAAACATAAGGCTCTGCAACCGGGCCCGAAAAGAAGAAGATGGAGAGATACGAAATTACGAATGTTAGAGGAGAGCGCTAACATTTACAGCGACAAAATCGATGCAAAAATTGCGAAAATATTTAATAAATCACGACTCGTTTAAAATAGAGCAAAAATCTTGCTGGCATTATCTTAAACAGCATTTAAAGAAACACTGTGAATTTTTTCATCCATATAACTTGTAAAATAACTTTTTAGTAAAATAGATTTTTTTCTCGTTATTTGTTTTTGGGGTGTTATGCCGTGTTGCGCTACCTCCTTCTTTAGCCAACGTTTCGGACATCGTTGCAGTGTCCATCATCAGGGCAGATCCGGCAGATCCGGTAGATGTGTAGATGTGTGCTAGATTTTTTTCTATCGAGGGAATTTTATATAATTTGCGTTTCGGCGCCGGCAAAGTATCTTCAAGAATAACATATATTTTTTTAAGAGCTTTAAAACTTACCGTGTTTAAGGGAAATATGTAATAAATTGGTACAAATCCGGGTTGCGGGCCCTTAAACACTCGACAACTTATCAAAATTCGGTTTTCCAATATATATTTGTAGATTTTGATCATCAGTTAGTCCATTTAAAAGAAACTTCATAGAAAATATTTAGGTTATAAATAGAAAATCCTGATAATATTTTCGTTTAAAATGTTTGTTTTTTTTTGTTTTGTTAATTTTTTTTTTTAAACCTAAAAGTATGGGATGCTTTTTTAAATATAGGTAAATTCTGTGGCTATACAGCACTTAATTCGGTTAATGTGTCTCCGTAATAAAATTCGGAGGTATGATGTTTTTATGTAGACGTAAAATATTCAAAATGAGCTCCAAAAAATCGCAAGCAATCTAAGAAAAAAAAAAATTGGTCAGTCGCTTCACTGGTTAAGGGAAACGCATGCGCGGCCCATTTCTGCCCGTTCCATACAAATCTTAGATTTGGATTTAAGATCAAAATACCCAACCAAACTGAAAAATTATTGTTTTTAATTAAAAGGTATTACAAATATCTAAGGGAGACCCTCTATCACCAAAATTGTTCTCGGCTGCTCTGGAAAGTATCTTCCGCAAACTAGATTGGGAAAAATATGTTATCAACGTACAAGGTGTAAAACTTAACCACCTAAGATTTGCAGACGATATAGTCCTATTCGAGGAAAACCCAATGCACCTAATTAGAATGATAGAATCACTAAACGAGGAAAGTGTGAAAGTCGGCCTATGCATGAACAAAGACAAAACAAAATTGCTTACAAACTCTGAACCAGTAACTATAAAAATTGACAACCAACCACTCGAATATGTGTCAGATTACATCTATTTAGGACAGATAATATCTCACAAAGATCAAACCACTAAAGAAATCGAGAGAAGAGTAGCAAATGGATGGAAGAAATACTGGTCTTTGAAAGAAGTCTTGAAATCTAAGGAGCTAAGTATGCAAATAAAAAGGAAAGTCTTCAACACGTGTATACTTCCAGTCATCACCTATGGATGTGAAACTTGGGCACTCACCAAACGCCACAGAGAAAAGTTGGAACGCTGCCAGAGAGCCATGGAGAAAAGTTTGGCAGGAACAAGGAAACAGGACAGAGTGAGAGGTAGCACAATAAGGGAGAAAACTAAAGTTGCCGATGTACTTACCCGAATAGACCAACAAAAGTGGAGATGGACAGGACACATGATACGCGATCCACAAGAGAAATGGTGCAAAAATGTCACTGACTGGTATCCCAGAGATGGCAAGAGAAGTAGAGGACGTCAACACATGAGATGGGAAGATGACCTAAAACTCACTGCTGGACATCAATGGAGAAGAGTAGCGCGTGACAGGACCCAATGGAAAATGTTAGAGAAGGCCTATGCCAAGAGGCAAACTGAGCTTCGGGATATACTATAACAAATAAGATCATGTCTAATACATACCTAACAGAAGTCCAGAATAAAAATGCTCATTATTTATTTATTTATTATTATTACAAATATCTATCTAGTCAGGACGTGAGCTACTTTATTTATTTTTGCTTTAAATTAAAAAGCCATTAAAGATTTGAGTATTTCATGATTTTGGAGGCAATTATTTGTGAGTAAAAGAAATACAATGAAAAATAAAATAAAAAATTCTTAAAAATGCATTATTTGGGTAGTAACTTTAATATATATTATCTTGAATGGCCTATATCTTATAATTAAAAGCAAAATAAATAAAGTAGCTCACATCCTAACTAGATATTTGGTATACCTTTTGATTACAAAAATTATTTTTCAGTTTGGTTGGGTATTTTGATCTAAAATCCAAATCTAAGATTTGTATGAAACAGGCAGAAATGGGCCGCGCATGCGTTCCCCTTAAGAGCGTTTAACCAGCCAGCGGCCGAAAAACCACATTTCCTCGAAAGTTGTTCTTACGATCGTGCAGGGCGGTTACAATGAGAAAGATTAATTATTCTCCGTACCAGCTTTTTAAAATTATAACTCAATATCGATTTTATTTCTTTCCAAATTTGCTTCAATTTATAACTACTTTCAAAAATGCTGAAAGGCGTGATTATAAAACTATACAAATAATGTACTTTTTGTAATTATTTTTTGATAATAAGTATTTATCATTTTTCAATAATGTTTAAGTTAAATAAGAATGATAAAAAAATCTGAAATATATTAGTTTGTTAGTGCGCAAATAAATACCTACACAAACGGGCAAATTTTCGTCAAGAAACACATGTACGTATATATTTTTTAATGATTTTATTTAAACAAAAATTAAAATTCTAAAACATGCGAGACCCAGATAATTTATTGATTTATTTTACTGCATGATTATATGATTTGAAATGGGTGTGGTGTAATACAAAATCTTTTTTGAAAATATAACAAATCTGCCAACGACCTATGGTATAAGCTTATTAGGTATACTAAAAATAAACTTTTTTTTTACCAAATTTAAAACATGCGAATGCTAAATAAAAGAACAATCTTTTGAAATCATTTTATATTTTTTCGTGGAAAAGAGTGAATACATCTAAAATCTAATTAAAAATGACATATTTCTGGTTTTCTCTGGTAATAATCCTCTTAAGTTATAAATGTATTTTCACTTATGTCGCCAAAATAACCCTTTATCTAGAACATACGAACACCTAAGCACAGGTTTTCCTAGTGAGGTGTTCACAACATACTTCTACAAACTCAATTTCATAATATGGTCACTGATTATTAGTAGTCAGTAAACATCAGTAAACTGCATGTAAGAGAATATAATATAATAAGAATATACTCATTGCTTAAGTAGACCCGAGCGGTTAAATTGGTTTATAACCTGGCGTGTGCGAAAACTCTACACAATATAAATTAAAGTCCTCCATCGCGTCTGTCTGTCTGTCTGTTCGCGATAAACTCAAAAACTACTGAATGGATTTTCATGTGGTTTTCACCAATAGTTAGAGTGATTCATGAGGAAGGTTTAAGTATATAATTTGTCAAGGTTTTGTGTAAATTGGTTGAAATTACGTAATTAAAGGGAAATGTCTGTATACGAGCGGGTTATGCAAGTGAACAGATGGCAATGGTTATAAAGGTTGGGTAACCATCCATTGAGTTTCGTTAGCCACAACAATGCGTGGCGGGGTCAGCTAGTATAACATTATTTGGAATATTCAAATAATAAATTATGTCGTATTTTTGCATCACAGTGTAGTGAATACTCTCAGTATCGCCTTGGAGAAATAAACGGTATTCAGAATCAAAACGTGGCGTCGCTTAAATCAGCTTTAGGGTACCTATTTAGTGAAAAGGTCAAGAATTTGGTAAACACCTTCAGCTACTAACCCTGTACAAATCTCAAATACCTACTCCCAACAATTGAATATGGGAACTTCTTCTGGGCTGGACCACCAAAATACTTGATAAAGCTGCTTGAAGGATGACAATTGATAACTGAGGATTGCCATCTCCAAAGCACTTATGTAAGTGGTGTATTAACGCTGATTCTGTTCTAAAGGTATTTTAATGGAGCCTGCTCTAAGGAGTTAGCAGAATTAATTCAAAGTGCACCGGTGTGTAGACATGTTTTTATGTAAGTCCGTTTGTAGGTATTTGGATCGAGCTTCCGGCATCTGTTTTTCCTTCTTCGTGTAATCCGAACCTCTTCAAGACTCTCATTAATAAATTCTTTCCTACACACCCTTCCTTAAGGCTCCGCAACCGGGCTCGGAAAGAAGAAGATGGAGAGATACGAAATTACGAATGTTAGACGAGAGCGCTAACATTTACAGCGACAAAATCGACGCGAAAATTGCGAAAATGTTTAATAAAACACGACTCGCTTAAAAGAGAGCAAAAATCTCGCTTGCATTGTCTTAAACAGCATTTAAAGAAACACTGTGATTTTTTTCATACGTATAACTTGTAAGATAACTGAAACAAACGTGTTTATAATAATTTTTGGAGCATAATTTGCGATTTTTTTCTATTGGCGAAATTTTATATGATTTGCTTTTCAACGCAGGCAATGTCTAGATATTATCTTCAAGAATAACATATATTTTTTTAAGAGCTTTAAAACTTAACGTGTTTAAGGGAGTTATGTAAGAAATCGGTAGAAATTCGGGTTGCGGGCTCTTAAGCCGCCATACAACGCTGCCCAATTGAGACATAGTTCCCCACTCTGTACAGATAGAGGTGCTCTTGTAAGGTGTCACATTAATACAAATAATCAGAATAATCAGATGCTTCTTACCAACCGCCCCCTTTTCATCTCCTTCTCATTCTCACTCCAACATCCAATTGGGGATACTATAGAACCGCTGACTTCGAACTGTTTGCACTGTGATGCAGTATTCACGTTACAAAATAAATCATATGCAATTAGAAAAGGAAGAAGTTAAAAACACACATAAAGAAACACACAGATCCACACACACACACACACATATTGAATTAAATGCTTAAAACTTTGTAAATTAATACCAACAAAAGCACCTAACACAACTACGTGGCATTTAAATAACAATTTCTTTAAAAGACTATTTGTTATGCTCGCACAATATTTCGCCAGGATGATACTGAGAGCACATACCTTCCTGGAACGTGCCGCAAATTTAATGTTCATTATTCTTATATATAAAAATGAATCGCTGAATGTGTTGCTAAGCGCAAATCTCGAGAGCAGCTGAACCGATTTCGCTAATTCTTTTTTAAGAATATTCCTTGAACTACGAGGATGGTTCTTACGGAGAGAAAAATTAAGAAAATTGCGCTGAAAATTGGATAATTTCAGAAAACATAACGACTATCGCACGTTTGACAGTTCGCGTGTTTGAGAATGACATTTTGCAAAACAATGATTGTGAAATCAGGATTCTATTTTTGAAAATCTTTAAGTTGATAAGTTTATTTAAAGTAGGTACCGATTAGTAATATTAATGTTTGTAATTGGTAATAGTTTGAATCGAATCAAGAATTTTAGATATTTTAAATAGGTACCTATGTTAGGTACCAAATTTAATACACATGAAAAATGGAAATTTGAATAAAAATTGTAAAAGGTGGCACGCGGGCTATTTAAAAACTGAATGTGCTGGGATTGAATATATGGAAAGCGGGAGGGTCGGATAGATGGTGGAGTGGGGCGGGGGTGGGGGGGGGGGGGGAAGATTGCAGGGGGAGGGAGGGCGGTGAGAGGCGGGGGGGAGGGGGGGAGATGGAGTAGGCGGAGTGGGAACCCCCCTTACACCATGCGAGCGAAGCCGCGGGAAAAAGCTAGTTTTAAATAATTAATTGTGAAACAACACTGGTTGAAATTTTTTTTCCGTGGCCTCCGGATTGGTAGTCGAAAGCCTTACCTCTCGACCACCGAAAGCAATTTGCTTACTGGAATGTTTTGCTTACCAGCTGTTTGCTGTTGCTCGGAGTTATGAATATTTTACAGTAAAGTTTGAATTATAGTGTGCCCGAAAACTAGGTGCATTGTAATTTTAAAATTATATTTATATTAAAATTATAATTATTCCCTCCACACAGCATCCCAGATGACATAGGCCCTGAGGGAAATTATTTTCCTCAGGGCCTCCTGTGTGGAGTTAATGTAATAAAAATATATATATATTGCAAAGAATTGAAAAAGTTTATTAAAGTGTTAGGTCTCCCTCTGGCTTTCTCGACTTCTTCAACCATTAACTTTCATTTTATCACAAATCATTATTTGATTTATGTCTTTTGCGGCCTACCCCGATTTTTATACAATTTTCTACTGTGTACCAGACTGTAACTATTAAAATACTTCGTTATAATTACTTTTTCTCGACAACGTGTCTATTCCAGTGCAAGGAAAATGCGCTAAGTTTTCCACGGGTGTTCCCGACTTCTTCAGTCATTCAAACTACTTTCTAAAGCTCCAGGCACTAATAAGAACGAACTTTGAAATTTTCAGCAAAATCAGTTAAGCAGTTTTTGAGTCTATAAGGTGCACACGTACGGATATAGCCTTTTATTTATGTAGATTGTTATCCTACTTATTTGTGCTGTTGTGTTTATGTCTTCACTTGTAGGTCATTTTAATTTTAGTATACTTATTCTGATGAGGAAGGAACCATTTATGTGTTTATTATTTGTTTGCATGGTGGGTAGTACTGTTTATAATTCATTTTTTAACCTCAATGGGACAAGTCTGTATTGATGTTGATCTTTACATAATATAAAGCAAAGTCGCTCCCGCAGTCTGTACGCTTAGGTCTTTTAAACTACGCAACGGATTTTCATGCGGTTTTCATGAGTGATTCATGAAGAAGGTTTAGGTATACATTTTTTTTAGGTATAGGTTTTTTGTAAATTGATTGAAATATATAGTATATAAAGAGAGCTGACTATGTATACAAATTTGCAGATAGCGTTGGTTATATAGGTTGGGTAATGGCGTTTTCAGCAGATGGCATTGTGTTTCGTTAGCCACAGAAACGTAATGTTATAAAGTAATAAGAATAACACAAAATAATATATGTATTGAAAGAACTATATTTTCTTACCGATAATGGGTACCTAATAAACAGGAAGCTAATATATTTTAACGTTAACATGCTGGGTGACATATATTGAAATCTGATTTAATGTGTTGAAATAATATATTGCGCTATAAATTTATGTTGGTTCTATTTATATTTTTTATTGTTTTATAAAAAGTATATACATTTGGAATTTATTACCCGCTAAGCTATTGCAGGTAGC
The DNA here is from genome assembly GCA_929108145.2 of Limnephilus rhombicus. Lineage (NCBI taxonomy): Eukaryota > Metazoa > Arthropoda > Insecta > Trichoptera > Limnephilidae > Limnephilus > Limnephilus rhombicus. The sequence continues at coordinate 11,822,155 of OV815292.1, read as the reverse complement.
TTGTCACAGATAAGTTATAACCGCAAGTTAAATAATCATAAACGCATTAGAATAGCAAAAATATTATACAAATACATATCGGTTCCGAAATATGTTAAAAAGATAGGTTAAAACAAAATATGTATGTATAAGTGGTGCCACCAAGTCGTTTTGCCATTTTATTATAGAAAAACCTAAAAAAAGTTCATGAAAACTTTTTATGATTAAAACACATTGCCTACTTTGACTTTGGTTTCTAATTACCCTACATAGATCTTATTTTGATCTACGTTAAAGATTTATGACAAGTATATAAATATTTATATATATTTTTTTTTTTATATATATATTTATACAAGAAGTACTGAAGTTTAAAAATGTATATTTGACATAATATCATATTTGAATAGTTTAAAGGTGCTTGAATAATTAGTTTAGGGTTTTGTACTTTAAAAAAAACAAAATATATTGTAATTGAAAAAATAATATAATGCTGAAAACCTCTTACAAATCACCTACAAACCAGTAAGTCTTTGAAATGAAAAAAATAATGTTTAATTTTATGTGAAAATCTTATTTTTTTGGTATGCTGTGAAATTTTAAAGGCTAATCAGTCGTTATACACATCAGTCGTTATAATAACTTTAAAAAATTACATTTATAAATCAAATTTGGGAGACGGGCATCGGTACCGCCGCCCCTGGTACAATTTATTGGTTAATCAATTCCTCTGCCATAAGTCACCCAAAGAGGTTCGCTATGTTTGGTGACTTAGCAGGGGTGCCCGGGTTCATAAGGAGAGGTTTGTCCGGGTCTTGGCGGCTGATGCGTCTGCCCACCACCTACATGACAAGCCGGATCGGGAGAGAATGGTTGAATGAGTCCTTTTGAAGGAACATCGCCTTGCACCTCAGTGGGAGGGATGCACACACACTAATCTCCAGACCCCTAATACTTTTTTTCTTCCCTGAACTTCTTCTCCTTCCTTTCCTATAAAGATCCTACATAAAGCATCCCCAGAGATGACATAGGCCCTGAGAGGAATTATTTTTCTCAGGGTCTCCTTTGTGGAGCTAATTAAAAAAAAACAATCGAGAACAAGTCCGAAAGTTACGCAAAAGATATTCATACGTCTTTCGAACGTATGGTGTATGTATTTCTCCGTAATTATTGCTCTGTCGCCACTTCCGGTGGTGACAGAGCCGCCCCGCGTAAGTCTAGATAGACTGCGCTACGTTGCGAAATAAAAAAAAAGACAGCAATACTTGTGTCTCGTTTATCTTTCTAGGTTTAATTTTTTACGTGATATTTAAGTCTGCTAATTTGCGTCAAGGATGAAAGGCAGTTCTTTAAACAATCGATTTGATAGGCGGGTATGGTTAGCGCCGCCCCGGGAATCATTTATCGGATAACCAAAACCTCTGCCATAGGTCACCTCAAGTGGTTCGCTATGTTTGGTGACTTAGCAGGGGTGTCCGGGTTCACGAGGTTAGGTATTGGCGGCCGACACATCTGCCGTGTGGTGGGCAGAATCGAGAGGTGGTTGAGGCAGGTCTTTTATCCTATCTAGCCGGAACCTCTCGATCTCGTCTTGTACCGTCGTTGGAGGGATGGAATCATACGTTCGTCACTCCTGGATACACTGACCCTTAGTTTCCTACCCACCCTTCATACGTATTTCCTTCCCAGAACTTCTTCTCCTTCCTTTCGTTAAAAAAACCCTCCACACCGCATCCTCTAAGATGACATAGGCCCTGAGGGAAATTATTTTTCTCAGGGCATCCTGTGTGGAACTAATGTAAAAAAAGGCGTCCTTAAATTTTGATCCTAAAGCGAAAACCAACGTTAAATCAAATCGCAAAGTTTGTTGAAAAGAATTATAAAATTTCAATAATAATTACGGAATATTTACTTTCGAAATTGAATTGTTTTATGTACAGCCGAGGGCGGCGGTTAATAATAATAAAATCACCCATATTTCAATATTAACTAAATATCGTTTCTGGGAATAAAAATATCGGTGTTATTATTATAAAACCAAGATAATAATCTAAAAATAATAGATGGAATAATAAATTGCATCGCCTTCGTTAATATTCTCGAGATGTAAATATTAAACTATTGATTTTGCCTTTTGTGTGATACTAAACACTGTACTGATAATCCCACGAACTGTAGTTTTTATTTTTTATTATTGTATAAAAATTGCATACAATTGGAAGTTATTACCCGCTAAGCTACCGCAAGTAGCTTGGCAGCAGGAGATTAGTTCCACAACCACAAATTAAATAATTATAAATGCATTAGCATAGCAACAACATACACTAATACACATTCACATATAACATACCTACCACCATTGTGATGTGGAATACGAAAAAATATATGTATTTTTTAAATATCACCAAATAGTTGAGCAAAATAAAAACAGCAATTCATTAGTGGTTAATCATATACTTGCTATTTAATTCATGGTAAGAAAGAGCAAAATATAATCTTAATACATAAGGTTACTCCCAAATCTTAATCTATTCCGATTTGAAAGAAAATTGACGTCGCCAATCAATTTAAATTAAACCTCATGACTCCTATGTCCCTTAAAGGCCTATGAAAATCATTACTTGTTCAAAAAAAATTTTCCTGTTTATTTTTTTAAATTTTATTTAAGTACACAAAAAGCTCATTATACCCTTGTACTTATTTATATCCTTGCAAAAGTACCTTGCATATTTTTCACATTTTTTTGGGTGCTGTGTTCACACATGATTGTAAAATTCTATTAGAATTTTGCACACTTGACCCTTGAAACAAGTGGAATGCCACCGTCATGTCTGAATTTTAAAAAAATCTGTAAAAGCCCTTTAAAAGAAAAGCGTCTGAAGGAAAAAAAAATAGAGTGTACAATTCACACGCGGTAGAAGTGAAACCTTCAGAAAACTAAAGCAGACAGGAGTTATGACACTACGAAGTGCTTTTTTTTATCAATGTGTAACTTTTATCAATGATATTTTTTTCCATATTTTTGTGGTCGAAATCCAGTGTTCCTTTTCCTACATATTTTGTCATCTTATTAGTATTTGTTGTTTCTTTTTCGGAGTCGCTTTCTTTCGTGTTTCCTTTTGCATGTTTATTTTCGGATGGTTTGAAGATTGGATTTTATTAGTTTTACAAAATTAAAGGTATTAATTTTTTTTGTATTTCGTAAAATTCGATCCCTGATCGGCTGTGTGCCTGCAAAGGTTCGTCGGGCGCTTTATACACTACAGTAAAGGGTACTTGCTTGGTACCGTTGATTTATCGTGTTATGCTGGATCCGAGTACCCGTGAATAAAATAAATATTTTATTTTACTCGCAGGCTAAATCCTATAGATGTATGCGTTTCTCTCTTTTTAGTGTCGCTCGTTTCCATTTCATCGAGTTTCAAATCACAACGATGCTATATATGTTTTCAGTTCAAAACCTTCAAAAGAAGAGTTGTGCCAGTTCCACAATAAAACATATGAATATGAAGATTTACCTATTTAAATCACCTAAGATGGTCTATTTCATAGACGAAACCTTAAAATAAATACCTAAAACGCCTAAGCCAATTTAATTAGGTAAATGTTCATATTATAATGTTTTAAACTTCTTCAAATTAAAAAGTATTTTAATTTGAAAGTCTGGTTTGGTATTAAGTATTTTAATTTTTTTTTATTGCTCACTCTTCTATCTTTTCTGAATACTGTAAGATTAAAGAAGCCCAAATCAGAATTGTCAATGTTTTTATTAAGCCACGTCTCAGTGAAGGCGTAAAAGTCATGGTTCAAAGTAGGTAAGCTTGATTTAAGGTCCTGTAATTTTGTTCGTACTCCTCTTACATTTTGATAAAATAAAATTGTAGGATTGTTGTTTAAGTATTTTATTTTAGCGACTATATAAAATAATTGTACGAACCGAATATAATGGTGAATTTAAGTATAAAAATTGTATTTCTTAGTCCTCCTCACTAGGGGGCCCTGTGTCAAGGCGGATTTTTCATATCATTCCAATTTTTATACCATAATATTTTTAATATCATTCCATGTGAATGGAATAATATTAAAAAAAGCTTTTTTTATTTCTAGATCAAAAATTGTTTGTAACCACATAATATAATATAATTTCTCACCCCCAAGTTTACACGTGAATGCATTTTCACTGCACCGTCTGATTTAGTTACGAAACTGCACCGTAGAAAGTTTTTCGTGCTGCGGAATATTTTAACGACGTTTTAAATTCATGGATGCAAATCATTTTCATGGCCTTCCGAGTGTGCGGGGGGTCGGGGGGGGGGTGCAGACTTCAGGTGCTTTATATATTCAGCCGGTGACCTGAAATCACCAATGAGGCTTCAGACTTTTCGCGGTTCAATTTGCATTTGCTCGGAGGCTCTATCGAAGGTTGAGAATTTTATTGTAACTTTTTTCATTGATTTTACGACGGTCGCGTCAGGTGGATATTCATTAAAAAGTGGTTGTACATGGAAAGGTATCAGTATATGCGTCCGCCATCAGTACTAAATACTGCAAAATTGTATTGATTTTTATGCTCTCAGTTTATTGAAGTCAGGTAAGTACCATAATTTTGATAACCTGTATATGTGGGTGTGTAAGTATTATAATATTATTTATAATACTATTATAATAATAATTAATTAATTGCAAAATAACTCAAATAAAATTTATTTGCGCACGCCGGGATTTGAACCGCAAACTACGGATTTCTAGTCGTGAGCCTTACCACTCTACCATGGAGGCCATTAAAATTAATTATGCTGCATAATTTTTGCAAGAATGCATTTTGAAACTTAATTCCTGATCATCACATCATTTTTCACAAGGGTGGGCAGAAACAATTAAAGCCAAACTACCCTCTATTGATAATCTCTTTGATTCTTTCACATTATTTAATATTCTCTTTGCCTTCATCACCATTTCACATTTTGCTGTTTTTCTAAAGTTCAATCGACAAGCTTTTTTAAAAGACCTTACTCAACTCAGAACAAAATTCAATAATACATCGCTCGCAGAGATTAGGAAATGATAATTCTAACATCGATAATGCCGGTAGTCTAACCTCATTTACAACACAATTTGTATTCAAGTATCAAGTAACCACAACGTATCATGTAGCCCTAATTTAACCTACCAGTTCTTGTGATATGTAAAATTTATCATATTCAACTGTCATTATCCATAATACCTATTGATCATTTACCTAAATTATTTATATTTTTTGTTTCCTATTATTAGCATTAAAAAATTCTTTACCTTTTTATTTTCAATACATTTTGTATACCTACATTATTTATGATGATCTACTATTCATGTGTTAATGGCACAAGTTGTGCCGTGTACCTATATACGAGTATATATAAATAATTATCACATCCTTTTTTCAACTGTTTGTTAAACTTCCATAAAGAGAAAAGTTAGTGTAAATCAAAATCACTTTTACCTTTTCACAGTTTATTTCGTACACAAACAAGAATACCCCATGGCAAAACAAATAACATGTGTCATTCATTTACTCAATTAACACAAATCGAAAGACAGGAAGGGGTTGTAATGAAACAGTTTCCAAGACATGAAACAGTTTGACCACAGTCCCGAGTCCTAATTCCCTGATAAATGGCTTTTTGCACAAGTTAGTGGGAATTTCTAACTATGCGAAAAATAAAATTGTTAACCTACGTCAGCAATTGATTAAAAACTAGATGTTTGTGAAATAATTAGCGTAGGTTTTTTTTCTACGTTAGCTCCACACAGGGAAATTAATTTCCTTAGGGATTCCTCTGAGGAAAGTAATTTCCTTCAGGGCCTGTGTCATTTCAGGGGATGGTCTGTGGAGGTTTTTTTTTATAAAATAAAGAAAAGGAAGGAAATAGGTATAAGGGGTGGGTAGAAATCTGGGGATCAGTGTGTCCAGGAGTGACGGATGAATGAATCCATCCCTCCAACTGCAGTGTAAGGCGATGGGTGGAAAGATTCTGGCTGGAGTGGATAAAATACTCTCTCGATCCTGTCCACCACGCAGCAGATGGGCAGATGCATCGACCGCCAAGACCTGGACAAACCTCACCCATAAACCCGGCACCCCTGCTAAGTCACCAAACGTAGCGAAACACTTGGGGATGACCTAAAGCAGAGGGGTTGGTTATCCAGTAAATGGTTGCCGGGGCGGCGGTACCCGCGGTACCCATACCCGCCTTCCAAATTGATACATGAACTACGTCAATAATTTTGCACGTAGATCAGATAAAAGAAGAAAAAAAACAGTGTAAGGAGAATTTTGAGGCGAATGTGAATGTTAGAAGAAGTCGGGGACACCCAATTGACACCATGAATTGAATCAGCAAGAGTGAAGCAAGGAATTTAAGCCAAGAAACAGTGTGTGGCGGTTCAACCTCTCTCTCTACCCCTGCAAACAATGGAATGAAATTTAACAACAATGGATCGCATTGCATCGCCCAGAGTAGAAGTGGTTAGAAAATATTGAGTACGAATGAGAAGCGTCAGATAACATGGCTTTGAATTAATTTGTTAACCTGGCTACTTAAATCTCTTTCATTTTGATTGCCGGTCGAGCAATTGAACGGTTCTAAAAATATTTTCGACTCCGAATGAAAGTAACTTTGCAAAATATACTGCGTTTTAACGAAAGGGCATTCACTCGGCTCAAGTGTTAAATCGTATGCCCCAAACCTTCATCAAGTATTATTATTGTTCAGGATCTTCTATTCTCCTTGTTCAAAATATTACATGAACAATACATTATTTTGAGAGAGTTTGAGCCCAGTTTGAAGATATGATAATTTCCCCTTATCAAATATTATATTGCAACCTCCTCCAGTGATAGATAGTTAAAACCGCTAGAAAATAATATTTTTGTATTGTGATATTAACATTGAATGTGGCCTAGTTTTATAGCTTTTCGTACGTCTCTAGTTGGTAACAATGACTTTTATTTATCAATAGTGCTTGGTTTATCACAAATTAAGACTTCAATGCATAAAACATGAAAAAAACAAATTCTGTTGTACGATTTACATAACTGGCTTCGCTCACGTTTTGCTTATATATGGTTTTCTTTAATGCTTTTGATTATGAAAGACAATATTTTTTTCCGTCAACATGATTTCTCCGATTTCTGCAATTAATAAATCATAACGTGAGATTATGATTTATTAATTGCAATTATTATTGAGTTATTTCTGTCGCATTATTAAAAACAAATATATTTGTTTTCCAGAAGTTACCTGGAGTTAATGCAATACAAAAGATTACATAATTCAGAAATGAAAATTTATAAAAATTTTAAATTACGTAATTATGTGTTTACGGAGAATATTTGACCGTCTCTCACATCAATAGATCAATATTATTCTCTGACGTATGAGGTAGATAGAATATTATTACAGTAGCTTTAGAAAAGGTATATACTAGATATATGTAAGATTTTAAATAAAGTAAATAAAATATTTTTTTTAAAAAGAGAGGGTTATCAGGGGGGACTCCGTCCAGGCAGCCATGCCAATGATTCCTGAATTGGCGATGTCTACGCCATAAGCTTCCCGTGCTGTAGTGGAGAAGGTTACTGAAAAAGTGCACTCGTCCCTCCTGAAATGTACTTGTGGGTTACTTTTAGCTATTTTGATAATCTAGTAGATGTAGATAATAAAGTAGGTACTTTTAAATATTTTCTTTCACAACTAGCTCTATGCTTACTTTTATATGGTACACATGTTTTGGCATCGTATACCTACTTTGTAAATTAATATCAAGGGTTGCAGCGAAAACAAAAACTGGCTCTCAACACATATATCTCGTTTTGTTTATGATTTTGTAACACGAAGTTAAATTCCAACAATGTTTTTTTACACAGGAGGCCCCGAAGAAAATAATTCACCGCAAGGCCTAGTCATCTTTGGAGATGTGGAGGGTCTTTTAAGGAAAGGAAGGAGTGGATGTTATGGGAAGAAAAAGATGAGGGGTGGGTATGAATCTGGGGGGTGAGTGTGTCCAGGAGTGATGGTCAAATGATTCTATCCATCCCACTGCTGCGCAAGGTGATGTTCTGAGAGAGCCCTGCTGGAGAAGTCAAAAGGTCTCTCAACCATTTCTGATTTGAGCAGATGCATACACTGTCAAGACCCGGACAAACCTTACCCCACGAACCCGAGCACCCATGCTAAGTCACCAAACGAACCGAACCGCTTGGGGTGACCTATGCAGAGGTGTTGGTTATCCAATAAATGGTTCCCGGGGCGACGGTGCTTAAATTTTAAAATGATTTACCATTTCGTCCAGATTCTCCAATTATAAATTGTAATCGATGAAAGAATTAACTGAAAAAATAAATCATTATGGATATTTAACCTTGATAAACACTACTGTTTGATAAAATAAATTTGTGAATTTGAAACACCCTACAACAGCTTGTGAGAATCAGCAGATAGCAGAAATAGTTTTATTTTCGAGCAGCGCCATATTTAGGTCAGATAAGAGGGCAACCAATGGTGAATTTTCCAAGGGAAATGTCAAACTGTTGTTTCTATTAATTGCTTAAAAAGAACACATAGCCGGTATTGTATTAATGAGTTTTTCTTTGACCTAGAGCAAAGCAACAAAGCCATTTTATCCAGTATCGAGGCGCCCGTGCTTTACGTAAATTTCTTTGATTTGAACATCAAGTGTGCTAAATTTCATCAAGAAGTATCAAATTTCTGCTTTCTGGGTTGGGAAAAGGAGATGGGATGGTTTTTCAAAATCTCATGACAACAGACCTTCCTCTTGCTTCAATGGTAAAGTGTGCAAAATTTCATCATTCACGGAATAAATCCATAGATTTGTATACAAATCCACGCAGCCAGCCACAGACACTCTTCTTTACATAAATATATATAGATAAATAGTTTAAACTTAGACAAGTCATAGTTTAAAACAGTATTTTTTTTCCTAAAATTTATTTTCAAACCAAATTTACACTAATGAAAGAATTACAACAAAAGGACGACAATAATATTTTTTTATAGAAATAAGACGACAATATAATTTTTTTATGGAAACAAGACGAGAAAATTATTTTTTTGTATGAATAAGGCCACAGTATTAATTTTTCAATAGAAACAAGACGTTAATAATTTTTTTTTTGAGAAACAAGATGACAATATCAATATTGTTATATTATTAATTTTCATGGCGTCGTATGATAACGTAAAAAGAGTGAATGTTAATAATGATGCGATTTTTTTCATTTTTTTTTTGGTACCTCATTGGGCAACGGAATTTATGAAAGCTTTTGGTAAACGTTAATAATACCTAATAATAATAATGGGATAATTTGTGGAACGCCGTTATTATAAATAATCACCTAAAGGGCGCTGTACAATTTATTAAGAATTCTTAGGTTCTATCTAATTTGACTATTTACAAATAGATAAAGAAACACACTTACCTGGCAGGTCACTTCCGATAAATACATTTTAATTGGAAAGTTTATGCTTGTAGAAGTTACGGCTTTCAACGCGGAGGAATTTATATTTAAAACACTGGACATTTGACGATTTTACGTTTGCGCCCCCATCATTATTAGCATTATTAGTATTACAAATTTAAAGTAGAGTTGATATTTATTTTGATAGACTGGAGAATTAAGGACTCTTTAGGGCTGGAGAATGTTCATGAAATAATCTTTACAAACGCTTACAAATTGGATTTTTTTCTACATTTTTTCAATTAGTTATTTTCAGTGTCACTGGCATTAAAGGTGAAGGTGAAAGGTTTTTGAGCTTATGAGTACGAGTGTCTGAAAGGGTGAGAAGGTGAGTTTTGAGTTACACACCATCAAAATTATTACAGGGTTATCTTGAAATGAAACTTATACGCTTGCGATGAAAAGAACAACGCACCGATCGATCCTAATGAAGCTAATCCATAAAATGGAATCCTCTGCTCTGTGCTCGTTTCGAAGTGTTGACTTTCTGATCTATGTTTTTTTAACTCTGTTCAAGGGTGACGAGGGGGGGGGGGGGGGAGTGTGTAAGTATGGTAACTTATTGGCTGTCAGTTAAACAACTTATAACTCCAAAGGTAAAAGAGAATAATACTTCTTCTCCTGAATGTAGTATAACTGAAATTCAAGTAGTACGGTATGGTGACTGACACCTGATTAATGGCTGTAATTTTACTATAAATTACATATTACTTACTACAAGGTTTCACTTCAGTTTTAAAATAATTTTTCTTAGTAATTGAAAAACCTGTGCAGCGTAGTATTACGGCGTCTTGTCTTGTCTTGGAAAGACGGGACATAATTTTATAGGTGCGAAAAAACGATAATTACATAGCCGAAAATCATTAAAAAAAAAGAACGTTTTCCCGAAGAAAGGGCACAGGAGAATAACGAGGCATACCAAAAATATTACATCTCATAAATATTTTTTTCCTCGATCCATCTTATTGTTAATAAATTATTATAATGTACAACGTCTATATTACTAAATCCAATGTAATATACATGTACTTGTAAATTATAATAATAATAAGAATATTATAAAATTTGATTTTGTTAAAATCAGCACCATAACCATTATACCTCTAAAACACGTACGGACAACATTAAATGTACGGGGTTCTCTTCATTACAACTTACTGTATCAAAATGTCAAACCAAATGATAAGTTCGAAGAGAACAAACAATAAATCTAATGAACGTTAAACGTCAAATTAAAAAATTCGCCTGAAATCAAAGTGATGCCATAAAAAAAAAAATCAGTGTGGAATTATACAAAATTAATAGAAACATTTTCGGAGACGGGACGTTTTCATGTAGTGACGTCACGAGCCCAAATAATGGATTTATTTATTTTAAAATAAAAAAAAAAACTGTACACTTCTTAAAAATTTTAGTAACGTTTTCGTAATCTTTGTAAAAAAAATCTATCCACACGATTTTTTCCAAGTCGTTATGAAATTCATGCAAGTGGCTTATTGCAGCGTTGCACCGGGGATCAATGCTGCTAGTTCCTTCGGTTCCACAGAATTGTGTCAGAATAGTTGGAACGGTTGGAACAGAATCATCATGCCTACATTGCGTTTGTGCATTAAAGATGGCAATCGGTCTGTCAATAACGGATTGTCAATCAGTCGGACCGCCCACCTTTGCGATTAAGATTGATCGCAGCTACTGATGGCATTGAGTACTAAGGACGTAACAACCTGAAAAAAGTTAAATTTTCCTAGAAATTCAAATATCTGTGCAAAATATGTTACTCCAGAGCTCGAGAGATTTTGCTATGATTGCAGGGAGGGTTTCTGTTTTAAAATTAAGATACATACTTGCATAAAATTAAAAAGAACACACAAAATGTGGACGTGTTTCGTAATACAAAACTCTGGCCAATCGGGCATAAATTTAAATACAGTACTGTGTGTCACCATCGTTACGAAATTCAAATGGGACGGCTGTGTATGATGTCAAGCGAGTAGTGTAAGAGAGATAGAGCGAGTTTAAAATGGGCCAGAATTAAAGGTTTTAAGGTATTTCCATTCACATTTCATCACTTTAGTAGGAAAGAATTCTTCCTTCACTTTGCCTTGTTCTGAGGTAGGAGGTGTTGGCATTTTTTACATTAGCTTCCCACAGGAGACCCTGAGGAGAACAATTTCTCTTAGGGCGTATATCATCTTTGACGTTTTGTATTTAAATTTTTGAAAAAAAATGTCCATGTCAAATCCTTCTCCAAGAGTTAGTAATGTCACCTAATATTGTTAGCATTAAAATCAGTCATTTTAAATACATGTAAGATTACAAAAGATTTTTTAAATATTTATATTGTGGGATCAGTAGGATTTATAGGTCAAATTAGGAATTCCACAGAGCCGAACCCTCTGATATGAAAATATCTGGAGTCGGTGAATTATTTTCCAATTTAGTCTCTTTGACTTGTTGTTCTTGTTTATTTTGTATTTATTATTCTTATATAGTGCAATTGCATAGCGTGGATTGACTACATGATCATTTGTGGAAAGTGTGTGAAAGGGTTAAGTTTTTCCTGTGGGAAAGATTTAACCCGGACATAAAATCTGAAGTCATTAAAGGTTTGTTAAAAAAAATATATTACAAATTCAAACGAAAGAAAAAATTCTAACCCTAACTTTAGTGTATTTTTTATTTTACAAAACGTTTGAACTTTTTGCAGTAATAATAGCTTTGTTTAATGCTTACGTTTACGGAACTAACGCTTTACAACTTTTGAAATTAACGATGTTATTGCAGCAGTGTTTGTCGTAGACTGCGAATAGTACACAGAACGCTGAGAACTACGGGAGGGGATGGGTTCTGGGAAAGTTTGAGAAGTTCCGAGGAAGATAACGCAGGGCACTTCAAACAATACCGAACCGATATAAAGACAATGTTATCAATTTTCACTACTATTTAATGTCACGATAAGTAGAATCTGAGACCTTGTACTTAGATATTACCCCTATTCCTATTTACCCAATAATGTTAGTCGGTTAAAACTAAACTGTGAACATATTCATTGAAACGCCTCTGCAGTTGGAGGCAGTATTGTTCTGCGTATTTGGGAGATCTAATTACAAAGGTCATAGGTTCAAATCACTCGCTTTTTTCCACAGCTTGGCACCATTTAAAATACTTCGGATTGCTTTACTGCCAGATTTAGGCAAATTTTCCCAAGATGCCTTAAATATATTTTTTCTATTTTTCCATATTAAAATTCGGAGGTAGGATTTTTTTAATGTCGGTGGAAAATATTCAAAATGATCACCAAAAAATCACAAGCAATCGGAGGAAAAAGTTAAAAATCGCGCTGTCGCTCCAGTAGTTAGGCGAACACGATTCTTTTGTTATGATGTGTGATAAATATTATTTTTGGTAACGATTCTGCCGTAAAACTTAAATTAGGGCACAGTTGTTTCACAGAAATGAAAGTGTGACAAAATCATCATATGGCTATCCAGTACTATTTTGTTTTTTGACAGTTGAAAGGTTCCCATTTAATGCCGATTCTAAATGTTTCAGTTTTTGAACAAATTGTGGTTTAGCAAAAGAGGACCACAACTATCAAGTTGTTAAGCTTGTCAGCTTATTACAGTTTTATAGAAAACTGAAACCCAACTAAAATCAATTAACTAATAATTTTCTAATCTAATCTAATTTTCCTAATTTGCTAATATCTAAAATTGACATTGATGTTTGTTTTTGAAAGGCATTATTTCTGATATAATATATTTTTTTAAGAAATTCTTCACCTTTCTAAATCCTATAATTATAATATTCTGCGATTTTTTCAGGTCTGCGCTAGTGTACTCCAAGAAAATTAATTTTATTAGAAAAAATATATTCTTTAAACATTTACCAAACTATAAAAACATCAAATTCTACAAGTATCTACCTTACACTTCATCATAATTCCCTTTCCACATTCTTATTCGTGTACGCCTACGATTTCAGAGATCGAGGGTTCAAATCTCGGCGTGCGCATGATAATTTAATTTGATTAATTTGTTATTAAATAATTTATAAATTTAAAAAAAAATAATGTCTTCAGTATATTTGCTGCTCGTTCCAGAGTGGTAGAAATTTTCAGTATCGCCCTGGCAACGGACTACCATTCAGAATCGATGCTGATTAGCTAAGTGGTTCCCCCCCTTCCTCTCTCCATCTTCCTTCCATCCCCACTACGTTCAACCTCACAATACACTACAATTTATTTGGGAAGTCGTGGTATCACTGGCTAACGACGTTTAAGGGGTAGTTAGGTTAGTACTTGCGTGGTCGATACTCACTAAAAAAAAAGCAGTTAAATGGATTCAAATGGTCAAATGATTCCCCGAATAGTTGAGCATGAGGGAAGACTCGCCACAAAACTCCTTATTTCAATGTATGCTTTGTATGATATGTACATTATATATCTCGTTGACAGGACTACACTAAAAATATTTTATTCACTTGGTCGTGCCATCCGTTCTTCTGGCGTCCTCAAAATCTCCTACAAACAAAAAAAAAAACAAAACAAAAAAACGAAGAACAAAGACGTCAAATAAAATACTCAGGATTACATTCACAATAGGCTTTCAATTATCTGCCTACGACTAAAATACTTAAGATACTTTGGACACGTTGCTCGCTAAACTGAGGATTTTAGGTTCTTCTGCCAAACACTTTGACAATAGTCACTGGCAAAGTATTTGGCAGAAGAAGCAGAGGATGGTCACCAATGCGCTGGAGTAACCAAGTATTACTGGCGTCTAGTATGTGGAAGTCCGAAGCTCTTCATGCATTAGAGGACCGCGAGGAGTAGAGGAGCCTTGTCCACCATAGAAATTGGAATAGAGGTCAAGATCCTCAGCAATGAGGAACCGACTTGAGAAGGACGTAGGGGCAATACGTGTTACAAATTCTCCAAAACAGGGCAATGAGAATAATTCTTCGACGAAACAGATATTCAAAAATAATTAAAATGTTAAAGGAACAAAAATTGGTTGACCGTGAAACAGATGCTGACCTTGAACACGATGGTATTTATCCACAAAATATTGAACAACACGTTACCAAAATACTTCTCAAATAAAATTTTATACAATAAAGACATTCACAGATATAACACAAGGACGTGCAAGGAAATTAGGCTACAAAAAAAGGACAAAGCGAATGCGCAGAACAGTCTACTGTACAAGGGAATGAAGTTGTATAACACACTACCAGAAACTTTAAAGTCCACACCAATTGGAAAGTTCAAGATGTATTGTAGGAACTACATAAAACTTGAAAAAATATAGTGAATATGAAATATTATAATCAATTAGAAATTTGTGAACTTAAATGTACAAATTACTAAAATAAAAATTATTATTATTATTGTTCCTCTGGACAGTAGTGTTATTTCATAAACTATCAATTTTTGTATTAATTAAGAACCGCCAACAAATGCGCATTTTAAAGTTGATAACACTGATTTAATCTCCATTCTCTCCTGTCAAAGCTAAAGTAAGAAACGATGATTGTATTTTTTTCATCGAAAAAGTTTTTTTATTTGGTTTTTATTGAGTGACTTTATGTTGTGAAGACTTAAAAGTCTGTATTATTTAAACTCTACTTTGGAATGCATGTTTTTCCAAGAAACCGCGAAGGTATTTATCTTTCGAATAACATAACTTCAAAATGAGAATCTTTTGAAATTGTAAAAAATGACCACCCCGTGTTCCTCTGAACAATTTTTTGCTTGTTCCTCTGGACATGTCTAGAGGAACAATCTACATTATTCTAATGTACAGCTTATATAGAATATATTAATATTGAGGGTGTTTAACTGTTAATTAATATTTTAGTGCCACGCGGTAAATTGGGAAGATTGAGAATTTGTTGGAAAATACTGCATAAATAAATGTATTTTTTTTGCAATAAAATATTGTTTTTTTTTGGTTAGCGGAATTGTGTAGGCAAAAATCAGGAAAAATACTTTGGCACGTGACTAATAAGCCATTCATTTTACCCCAGTAGTTCTTTTTGTGAATATTTTGTCACCTATATAAAAAAATAGATGACTCTAAAATAGGTTTTACCAACCTAGGATGACAGAACATAATCTAGAAAAAATTATGGCAAGAAAAATATTGTAGACTATAGCAACTATTCTATTATTTAAATAAACTATGTATTCCTGTTATTGTTTTATTGTGTTTATGACTTAGAAAACATTTATTTTTCACTGTACAGAGGAACAAGTACTGCCCGAGGAACATTACACAGTGACCAGAGGAACATACAGGGTATTGTTCCTCTGGACAAAAAACAAGTTTCATTTCAATTGCGTTTATATATTCGCAATATACAAAAAAAGTAGCAAATACAAAATCAGATTACAATAGATCATTTATCTGACCTCCAAAATATGTCATTTTATAAAATAAATTGCTAATAGTTTAGAAGAAAAAAAATACAGTTTACTAAAAACTGGGAAATGTCCAGAGTAACACGTATTGCCCCTAAATTTCTACAAACTGAAAATTTCCAATTTAAAACAAATAAGAAAATAATTTAATTTTGAATTTGGAAATTCCTTTCATTCTTCCTCGTTTACGTAATGATACATTGCATCGAACACGTAAGGAAAAGTTGGACTTACTTCACACAACCCTAGTTCCGCATTGCCAGCATTCAAGTGACGTCACATTTCCATCTTGCTGCAGTAAAATAAAATGAGAATAGTCAAAGACAGTTTCCACAGCACTCGTGACGTGCATCGTATCATTAAAACATTATGCAATTATACATGTATTTCTCCCTGGGAACTGGGGACGATATATCGTCGATCCGAAGGTGAAACTCACCAAGTGATATTTTGCAAGAAATGTCTTTTTCAAACACTTATTTATTTTATTTTCATTGAATACATTTATTATAATTTTAAATATTATATATAAACTAGCTGACACGACGAACTTCGTACCGCCTCAGAATCAATAACTGTTGTGTTGACTTTTTAGCTGAATTAAATTAAGTTTTTTATTAAATCAAAAATTACACAATGAAGCAATTATCGGTGCGCAACTGTTCGTGTTTTGTTTTTGTCAGTATCAGAGATGGTGTTGTGTACGGATTTAAATTTTTTTGTGATTTTCTTACTTTTCCGTTTACTGACGGAAATAGCGTTTCATTTTCTTTATACGTGTGAGGGAGATTTATTACAATTATTGTATTTTTCTTTTGGAGGGGTACAGACATACGATCACCGTTTGTCTCATTTTCGACTGTTGACATTTAGTATGTAAGAAAGAGTGTTTATATGTTTAAGTACAAAAGCAAAACGATCAGCGCATTGCCGCTTAACATTTGTCGATTTTTGGAATTCACTTACTATTCAATATTATACTTACACAAAATATTGCTGCAACTTTTTCAAAACATGAGAATTCGTTGCGTACAAAAAGTATGAAGAAAAGAATTTTCTTTACCATTTTTTTCGTGAATTTTTCCGAAGTTTTAATAGCTATTCTGCTATTCGGGGCTATTCTACTATTATGTACATCGCGAATAAGCTTGAATACATTTCGTGAACCCTTTTTTTTTTTTTTTTTTACATGAACTCCACACAGGAGGCCCTGAGGAAAATAATTTCCCTCAGGGCCTATGTCATCTTTGAGGATGCTGTGTGGAGGATTTTTTTTAAAGAAAGGGAGGAGAGGAGAGTTCTGGGAAGGAAAAGGGTTTAAGGGGTTTATAGCCCATTAAACATTATTTTTTAACGAGGCAGCGCCTGTTCTGATTCAAACGGTGTATTATAATTTATGTTATTAGGTACATAATATTTTCAAATAATAAAGATTTTTCTCAATCTCCACATTTTTCACAAGATCGTAGATGGCATTAACACTCATACGCCTAAGGTATCTAATGTCCACAGCATTCAGTCATCCTTAAATCCTTCCTCCGTCAGTTTGTTGCCTCACTGTCGTACATCAGCATAGGTACTCAGTGGCGGCTCGTGACTTTTGGGTGTGCTAGGGTGCTAATATAAAAAAAAAAATGGCATCATGGATGTTGTTGCATGCGAAATTTTTTTTTTTTTTTAAATCGGTGTTTTGTATGAAGATTTTTCAGGAAATCGGTGCGGCGCACAGCCAAACTGAAACTTCCTGAAATTTTTCATACAAAAAACTGATTTTCAAAAAAAAAAAAAACTTTTTTTCTGCTACAACAACATCAATAATACCATTTTTTTAATATCAGCACTCTAGCACACCCAAAACTCACGAAGGTACCAGGTCCCGACTAGCAAATAAAATTATTAAGCAATACAAAATAAAGTTAGTTAAAGAAATCAATTGGGACTATACTAGTTTTTAAACCTTACGATCAATGTTCAATGTTCAGGTATTTCAAATTACTTGCTAAACTAGTCCCAGAGAGAGTTCGTACGGACGACATTGATGTTCATCCTTTTCCTTCTCACGCGTCTTGTTTGGAAATAAAAAAGACAGACGGTACTACAGCGATGAAGTCACGTACGATCTCTCGCTGGGACTAGTATAGTTGGGAGTGGCTTACGAGCTTTGTGCGCTGAGCGTTAAGCCATCATATAATATATCTTAATAATATTATAAAGGCGAAAGTTTGAATGGATGTTTATATTTTATTATAATATATTTTTTAAACTTAACCAATACAGCTCAACGTGTAAATATAGGAAAAACCGATTTTCATAAACAGATGGTAAAGATATAAAATTAGTCAATTATCTTTAAGTTTAATTAATTATTTCTAGAAGGAACTTAACCAGTTTTACCTTCAAAGCGACGATAGTATGTGCGATAATATGCTGCGCTTTTCCCGACTTGGCTTTGCATACAAATTTAATTATGCCGGTGATATTATGGCGTCGGTTGTCATTTAGCGAACGGAGCCTACCCAAGGGACGTCGCGACGCCCGAATTTGTCAAATGATATAGCCTCATTTCCGTGACGTAATTAACGCCAAGGTTTCGTATCCGGAGTAAGCAAGTAGATGAACTAAATATTAATGGAGGTAGTAAGGGAGGTGTTACGCGGTTCTTCATCAGAAGTAGCAACAAACAAGTTGCCTGGTAGCTGACTATGGACATTTCTTGCTGAGGTGTTATGCCGCTGATGTGGTGTTGAAATATGTTGCCTTATCATAGGAGTCTAGCTTCCATGCTCGAGGGGTAAGGCTCAATTTAGGAAGCGTTTTTGGGTACCGCCGCCCCGGGAACCATTTATTGGATAACTAACATATAGCCGGGCTATATGTTACGCCAAGTGTTTCACTACTTTTGGTGACTTAACAGGGGTGCCCAGGTTTATGGGATGAGGTTTGTCTAGGTCTACTGCATGGCGAACCAGATCGGAGAGACTGGTTGATGGAGACATTTTATCTCTCCAACCGGGCTCTCTCGACCGATCGTCTTGTAGCGCAATGAGCCAATGAGAGGGATGAATTCATTTGTCCGTCACTCCTGGACACATTGACCACCAGATTGCTACTCACCCTTCATACCTTTTTACTTCTCAGAACTTCTCTTTTTCCCCTTTTCTACAAAAAACCCCCCTCACAGCAGCCCCACCTTTGACATAGGCCCCGAGAGATATTCTTTTCCGGAGGTCTTTTTGTGTGTATGTATTTTTTTTGCGCGTTCTAAAATGGAAGATACGCTCAGTATCGCCTTGGTGAAAAACCACCATTAAGAATTCCAAACCATTGCTTTAGCAGTGTTGGGTTACCACTGAATAGCCAGGTACTTCCTATTCCCTATCTCTTTACCCTTTCCACTATCTTTAGCCTCTCAACACACCCCAATTGCAAATGCCGTAGTCTCACTTGCTCCGTCGGTTGGGAGCAATTGGGACTTTTGTGTGGTATTCACATAAAACGAGTTTTCCTTCATACCTATGGCTTGATTCCCTGGATTTACTATGAAAATAAAATAGATTTCAAATAAAATTCCCCGCATCACGTAACTGAGATTCAGTATTTAAATCACGTTCGCTAGCAATACGTTAAGGTGGACGCATCTCGCGGACAAAACTTGAAATCATTTTAAAAAGCGAGTATTTAACTTATTAAAAAACATAATATATAATTTATTTGATTGAGCATGCTTGGAGTAAAAAAATTTGATGTCATTTTAGATGTCCGATGATATATTTTTTCAATATAAAACAAAAACTAAATATTTTTCACGCTGCTACACATTGCGAAGGATCACGCGACACGCACTGCGTCTCGTTTGTCACCGTGCTGCTGAAACAAGACGAAGGGCTTCTCACGTGACCCGCAAGACCGTGTTCTTAATTTAAAAAAAAAATTTGGACTGCAAAATGACATTAAAGTTTTTAACTCCTAAAATGCTCAAGAACCGCTAGTTAGGAGCTTTTTTAGAAACTTCAAGAAGTTTTTTTTTTACATTAGCTCCACACAGGGGGTCCTAAGGAAAATAATTCCACTCAAGGCATTTCTCATCTTTGAGGATGCTGTATGGAGGGTCTTTTTAGGGGAAGGAAGAAAAGGAAGTTTTGGGAAGGAAAAAGTTATGAGGGGTGGGTAGGAATCTGGGGGTCGGTGTGTCCAGGAGTGACAGACGAATGAATCCATCCTTTCCACTGCGGTGCAAGGCAATGTTCCAAAAGAGTCCTGCTGGAGAGGTCAAAAGTTCTCCGTCAACCAGTCTCTCCCGATCCGGCCTGCCACGGTGTTGGTGGGCAGACACATCTGCCGCCAAGACCCAGAAACCTGACCCCACGAACGTGGTGACCTATATTGTTCCCGGGGCGACGGTACCCATACCCGCTTCCTAAATTAAGTCCTTCGGATATGTGTTGTTACACCATGTACCAATATTTTATTCGAAGATCACGGTATCGACAACTTTTTCGGTTGTGATTTTAGGTAGCTCGATAAATTGTGTGTTTTTCAAAAATATTCTCCTTAGAAAGTGTTCACTCAACGACCCAGGTTCTAACATAATACAAGGTGTCCGGAAACATGTACCAAAAAAAAGAAGAAAAAAAAAAAATTTCGATCGGAGCATTTCGATTTTTGTATTTGTTTTTACTTTTTAAATTTTTTTCTCGGCAAGTAAAGGCTTAAAAATACTTTTGATATGGTTTACCCTTTGAAGCATTTTAAAAGATATTAAACAGATGATATAAATCCCCTAAGTTCCGATTTTTTCAAATTTGACTAACAAAATTCCACCTTCGGACTCGATTTACTCGAAAACGAAAGTTCAAATCATAGAAATTTATATCACAAACCGACTCCAAATGTGATGTATATTGACCAGTTTCCGCTTGTACTACGTGTTTCCGGACACCGTGTATAACTCCCAGGTGTGGTCACGGTGACCGCTGAAAAATTTCATTTTAAATTTAATGTAAAATCTGTAATTTATTAGTAGCCATTACATCCAGAATTTTATTATATTGGTTTTAGAAAGAAATTATTACTCTCCTTAAAACATCAAATACAGCACTTTTGCAACTGTTACGGTAGGGAACTTACACTAGAACGAAGGAACAAATATATTTATTGCAATGGCGGGTTGGGAATTTAACTCGCCAAAACAAACAGTGTACGACCATTTACGGTCACTATGACCGCGCTTTAGTCGTAAACGTTGCCTGATTTTTGCAAGAGATCATGTGATCACAAAGTTCAAAGTTTATTGACGACATAGAAATTATCCTAACAATTTGTTATAGTTGACGAAAAAATTTTTGTAATTTTTCGGGATTAGTGTCCATGGTTATTACGAATAATTTTTAGAAAAAAACTTTAGAATCGCCTCAATCACTATAAAAGGAAAAAAAAAGTATCATGGGCGGCGGAAAATGATGCATTTTAATTTTCAATTGCGTAAAATTAAATTTCACTTCGCGAACCGATACGGCGATAATCCGACGGCCACTCCGTCACTGCTTGTTATGTTGGTATCCCTGATACAAACAAGAGCTAGATACGACTGTAGCCGACTTCGTGGGATACATGATAAGGCGCGTAATTATGAAAATCAGGCACTGGAATGGAGACAAACCATTCAAATCCTGGGATGTTTTTTAAATTGAAGATAATATACACAAACCGCTACACAAACCGCTACACAAACCCTGCTTTGCCAGACAAACCATTCAAAACCTGGGAGTTTTTTTTAAATAAAGATAATATACACAAGCCCGCTATAATGTTTATAAAAAAAACATGTCCTTAACGGTATCTGTTCGTCTACGATGACATTTCTTTTGTGCATTGAAAGCAGTTTAGTTGAAGTTTCTAATCAAACTTGTTACTAGATGAAGTCAACAGAGTCAACGAACAATTTGTAATTGGTGTTGATTATTTAAAACATAATTATAATTTCGGTTGATTATTTTAGAACTTATAGTTTCTATTGATTATTTTTTAATTAATAAAAGTGTGATTAAAGATATTTTACGCGTTTATTTTAATTTGACAGGGAAAAATCGATTATCATAAAAAAATTCAAGAAAAATCGATTATTTGTAAATCGGTTTTTCATGCTAAGAAAAAGAACCGATTATTTAATAATCGATTTTTTATGTTAAAGTCACATCCCTAGACCTAGGGTCATGGCACCAGTGACATGAGTTAAAATGACCATTGCTTTATAAAAATATCAAAAAAAAGAGTTCAGAAGTGTGTCTAATCGGAAAAATGGAAATAAGAAAATAATATGAAAAATCATCATGAAGACATCTGTCGGAAATTCGTGGAAACCTCCATTTTGATTTATTTCGTAGCCAACGGCAACAGAGTGACAATGCATTGCATTTATGAGATTTTTAACCGTTTTCTCATACAGAAAAGTCCATCCGTCTGTCATCCAGAAGCCATCTGAATGAATAAATAGTAGAAAATAAAATACATGAAAAAACCCTCGACTCTATGCAGAAACGGGCGGTCTGCTTGATAGACTCTCACATCTTAACAGACGGATTGCAATCTTCAGATCCAAGGCGTCGGGTAGGAATGCTATCCTTGTTTTACCGGTATTTCCGATTCGGCATCGGTGCATAGTTGGGAAATACGCCACACGCATGCCCAACATATGGTTGACATTTATCACATAAGAACTGGTCGCTTCTTCGACACGTTCTTGTGTTCAACAGCTCAGTTATGGACGATTTGCCGGCCTCTGTGTTTCCTCCTTCCTACAACATGGGTCTCTTCCAGATCAATGTGCATTCATTCCTCTCATCAAAAAGACCCTCCACACAGCATCTCAGATGACACATGCCCTGAGGGAAATTATTTTCCTCAGGGCCCCCTGGGTGAAGTTAATGTAAAAAAAGAAAAGAGAACTTTAAATTTATATTACGGGTTAAGCCGAGGATACGAAATAAATTCAAACAGCCATTATTGGAAAAATCTGTTAAACTTACCTACTGTATACATTAAATTGTGTATTAAACTATTAAAAAATATATTGTGTATAGCTAAAATCACGGGAAATTATAACTACAATTTTGATAAAAGACAATTAAAATTGAAAAAGGTATAAGAAATGGTGACCCGACATTTGATCTGGCCGACGTTTGGTCCGGCCGACACACTTGATCCGGCGGACAGCTGATCGAGCGGACAGTTGATCCGGCGGACAGTTGATCCGGCGACAATTGGTCCGGCTTGATCCTTTGGAAGATTTTTTCTTTAAGTAAGTATGTAAAGAGTATGTACGGCCGTGCAACCAAAGTCGATGTACTTATATATCTGAAAGCATCTTGAGTGAAAATCCGCTGTAAAAATATTTTTACTAAAAATAATTTCGACTCTCCGAAGAAGCATGCGACAATACAAAATCCGACATACTTATACGTGCAGTGGGTTTAACAAAAAAACTGTAAAAGATTCCTACTTGCGTATAACTTTTTTATCTGAAAATTACACTAGAGTCCCAACTGCTCTCAACCGTCTCGAGCCAGTGAGTGCCAATGGCATCCCCGATTTTGGTATGGTGTGATACTGAGGGTAGTGGGTAGAGGAAGGAGATGTGTAAAACGTACCTGGCTATACAGATCTAGTCACGTCATTTCAAGTAATCCGACTAAACATACATACACTGTACACCAGCGAACAAATTACAAAAATAATATGACATAAATTTTTTTGTATTTTTATTTTTATTTTTTCGAACTTTTATCATAATACAAGAGTCCCAACTGCTCCCAACCGTCTGGAGTCAGTGAGACTATGGCATTCCTAATTTTGATATGTTGTATGACTGAAGATAGTGGGGAGGAGAAGGATATGTGAAAAATTTTCCTGGCTATTCAGATCTAGTCACCAAACACGCCTAAAGCCATTTCAAGTAACGTTTCAATTCTGAATGAATACTGACGAATAGCAAAATACGACATTCTTATATTATGTGCAACATCTACTAAGATTTAGGAGGCGGATATGTTTACCGTCGAACCGGGAACCATTTATTGGATAACCAACATTCCTGCCATAGGTCATCCCAAGTAGTTCGCTACGTTTGGTGAATTATAAGGGTTGCCCGGGTTCTTGGAGTGATGTTTGTCCAGGTCTTGGTGGCGAATTCTTTTGATCACCTACTGCGTCGCGGTCCGGATCGGGAGAGATTGCCTGAGGCAGACATAATCAGGACCTCTCTAGCCGGACTTTCTCGACCCATCGCCTTGCACCGCAATTTTTCTGGCTATTCAGATCTAGTCATCACGGCTAAAGCCATTTAAGTAATCAGACTAAACCTACATACACTGAATAACAGCGAAAAAAATTAAAAATCATGTGTTATAACTTTTTTTTTATATATTACATATGTATAACATAGGAGTACCAACTGCTTCTAACCGTCTGGAGCCAGTGAGAATATGTCATTCCCGATTTTTTCTCCCTCCTACGACATGGGTCTCTTCAAGAACCATATTCAACCCTTCCTCTCCTCAAAAAGATCCCCCACACAGCATCTTCATATCTTCATACATAACAATCATCGGCCCAGAGGGAAATTATTTTCTTGACGTGTGGAATTAATGTAAAAAAATATATTTTATTTAAACGCGAATATTCCATTTTCCAGTACTCATTGTGACGTGGAAATTTAATACGAAAAGGAAATATAAAAAAAATCAGAGTGTGCAATTCACACGCGGTAGAAGTGAAACATTTAGAAAACTAACGTAGACAAGAATGGAGAGACAATGAAGCACATTTTTTACCTGGGCAGCCGATTCGATCAGAGGCAGGGATTCGATCCCTGGTCGGCTGAGTATCTCCAAGGTTCGTCCGGCGCTTTATACCACTACACTACTGGGTGGGACTGTGAATTTATCGAATTATATTGGAACAATATAATATCGTATTATATTGGTGAATAATTTTTTTTTTTATTTATTTATTTAATACATGAATTATCGAAAGTACATATAGTTTTTTTTGTGATATTTCACCCTCCATGCTAGGGATGACCCTGTGTTATGGCGGGTGAAGTTTCAGTTTGCGGATATACATTCATTAGTTTAGGTTGAATTTATTGCTATCTCGGTTTCTCGCAGGCTAAATCCTGAAGATGTATGTGTTTGTCTCTTTTTAGTGTCTCTCGTTTCCGTTTCATCGAGTTTCAAATCACAACGGTGCTAAAGAAGTTTTCAATTAAAAAATGCTTCAAATGCAGCGTAGGGACCAACATAATGCATGCACCTTGTAAATTCAAAAGTTTTAGTATGCCCACAGTGTAATTACAAACAAACTGCAGGAAATTATAATAAATTCGCTAATTGCGCATTCGTTCCAACTAGGTTCACAATTCCAACGATGTCACGTTAGTCGTTGGGTGTTGCAGCCGCCCAGCATTATTTCACTTAGTAAATAGGTTTTTAATACAAAAGAATATTTACGGCGTGATAAATCATAACGCGAGCTGTCACTGCTCTTTTAACAGTACCGGGACAAAAAACGCATTGAATTCTGTGCGAGCGGCGCGCAGTTTGGCATTTTGGCGGACGAGTAAACAGTATTGGTACAGTTTTATGGTCAGTCTGTCGATTCATGCGTGGCATTGGCGTGCGGGTTTTTTCGGATAGGATTTATGTCCGCTGTATAATGCGCAGTGGGATTTTTCAAGTGGATTTAATTCGAAACAAGAACCGGATTTTTTCAGGATTACATAAGTTGGTACTATTTAAAATGATTGACACAATTCAGATATGGAAAAAGGTTTGTCTAGGTCTAGGCGGCAAATGTATCTACCCACACCTCCATACCTCCTGCTTGGTGGGCTGGATCGAAAGAGACTGGTCGGGGGGGGGGGGGGGGGGGGGTTGACCTCTCCATTCACACTCTTGAGTAGAATCTCAATCCAATCACCTTGCACAGCAGTTGAAAAGATAGATCATTTTATTTATTTTATTTATTTTATTGATTTTTCTACCACAATGCTAGGCACATACCTGTGTTATAGGGACTGACACTGACCCCCAAATCCTACCCTTTTTACCTTCCCAGAACTTCCCCTCCGCCCTTTCCTTGAAAAAACCCTCAACACAGCTTTCCCAAGTTTGCACATTGCACAGGCCCCGCGGAAAATTATTTTCTTCAGAGCTTCCTGTGTGGAGCTAAAGTAAAAAAGGTTGATGGTGGATTCCACGAAATAAACCCATTTATTATTTATTTAATTAAATGACGACAATATTAGCGAAACTCAATCGAAAATGTGGAGTCAAAAAAATCACAAAAGGATATTGGTACCTCTCATTTTCTTAACGCACATTGGCTGCTATCTTTATATATGTACGTTAAGAAAATAAATATAATGTTGGTATGATACAGTTAAAAGTGACCGAATTTGATATCGACACCTTAGCTCAGTTGGTAGAGCACTTGGTTTTACCAACTGAGGTTCGAATTCGAGTTCCAGAGGTGCCAATATCCTTTTCTGATTATTCTGTCTTCCCATTTTCGATGGAGTTTCGCTAATATTGTCTTCATTTAATTGAATATTATAATTTGAGATTTTACTCATAAAGTATAAAATAGAAGCCCGAGGAAGACATGGCACGATCAAGTGAATCAGATACTTGAGTCGGGTCATGTCAAAAGTCAGAATAATAAAAAAGAATGTATGAGACGATGTATGAATGTGAGTGAGGCAAAGAGTGTGTGCCAAGACCGAGTTGTTTGGCGGTCCGTTCTCTCTGCCTACCCCTGCGGGGAAACGGCGTGATGGTTAGTTAGTTAGTTAGTTAAGTTATAAAATAAAAATAAAAATTAATTATTATTTTTTCAAATGTTGTATTTGACCACGGCTTGAACTCAGAGCCTTTTGATTTATCTAGGAGGGACTCAATTAATATTGATATACAGGGATATAGAGGATAATATTAGTAATTTCTTGAATCAAAATAAGAGACCAATAAAATTGACGAAATTGACTCAACAGATCGGTGGTCAGAGTTCTGTCTCTATAAGACATAGGTCCTGCGTTCGATCCCCAGTTACGAGCGTTAACTTGTTTTCTTCTGTTCCTTATTTTGTTTCATTTATCGTTTGGATTTATAAATATTTAGTTACCTATTCATTAACTGTTAAATCAGTATTTTGATTTTTCCAGTCCACGATTGGTGGGTTGGAGCAATTTATTTAAATAACAAGTTATTTTTATATGAAAGCATATAATATGAAAAGATTGGCTTAAATGTCTCGATTAACCTTTTCATGATTACATGAAAACAGCAATTCTGTTTAAGTGTTTATAACACGACAACCATATCGAAATCCTCCAGCAATCTCCCCCTCGAGACATTATTTTTTGTTACATTTATATTTTATATTAATCGGATTTTCTTGATTTTTTTCTACCACGCTTCGGCCTGACAACACTTCTGCTGGGGTAGGATGTGTCGATTCAATTTGTATCCATTTTGCCCGTAACTTGAGCCAGTAAGAAACGTTGAAAAAAATTCACAATGAATTAAAAAGAGCCTTAGAGGGTACGGAAAAGGGTTCGGATTCCCTATGAGAACTCGCCGCCTGAATACGCTATGAGGAAATCTCGAATCTTATTCAAAAATATCTGCGGTTCAAAATGTTTTCGTAAAAATACGCAATCATTTAAGCTTTTAGGATTGTCGTTATAAAGGAAATGGTGCGGATTTAAGGTTTTAACAAGAAGAGGAAAAGGCTTTTTTTGTAAACCTAATATTGTGTTAAGCATGGGACATAGGAAGACCATTATTACCATGTACTTCGTTACATGGAATTGTGTTCAGTCTTTAAATGCTTTTATGAATTTCAAGATTAGACAAATTAACGCAGTGAGTTTCCACATAGGCTTTGTAGATTCAATTCTCTCGCTTAGTAAGTTCTCCATCACTGCATATGTAATATTTTCCTCATGTATAGTAGAAGAATTTCAAACATTGTCCAGATATTCATAAACGTAGTATCTTTGCAATATAAATATATAAATAAATGTGTTTTAATCCTATTTTACCGGTTTCTTTAGCCACCTTTCTTCAAGAGAATATTAAAACAATTTTACAAAACAGGTTTAATATTATCACAATAAATAAAGTACACTTCTGAAACAAATGATGTGTTTACATTGTAATTATTTTTAATCCCAATGAAAAATAAATGTTAAATGAAAAAAAATGAGTACCGGTAGACTAAAACATTACAAAGAGTGGTGATAAATTAGTTAAAGGAATCTTAAAAGTAAGAAAATGAATATAATTTTTAAAAAATTAGAATTGGAATATAATAATTGATGTACATGAAAAAGTAAATGTAGATACCAATATAAAAAATTTTAAGAGTAGATGTCTATATTAAAAATATATATTACTGTGTTATTGCGCAGTGATTACCGTCAACTGTGTGCCTCAAGTTTATAATATCGATATCCCATAATACTGTATCAGAAGTCAGAAGAAAGGGTTTTTGTTTTATTTATTCCACATTTTAAATATATATTACTGTGTTATTGCGCAGTGATTACCGTCAACTGTGTGCCTCAAGTTTATAATATCGATATCCCATAATACTGTATCAGAAGTCAGAAGAAAGGGTTTTTGTTTTATTTATTCCACATTTTAAATATATATTACTGTGTTATTGCGCAGTGATTACCGTCAACTGTGTGCCTCAAGTTTATAATATCGATATCCCATAATACTGTATCAGAAGTCAGAAGAAAGGGTTTTTGTTTTATTTATTCCACATTTTAAATATATATTACTGTGTTATTGCGCAGTGATTACCGTCAACTGTGTGCCTCAAGTTTATAATATCGATATCCCATAATACTGTATCAGAAGTCAGAAGAAAGGGTTTTTGTTTTATTTATTCCACATTTTAAATATATATTACTGTGTTATTGCGCAGTGATTACCGTCAACTGTGTGCCTCAAGTTTATAATATCGATATCCCATAATACTGTATCAGAAGTCAGAAGAAAGGGTTTTTGTTTTATTTATTCCACATTTTAAATATATATTACTGTGTTATTGCGCAGTGATTACCGTCAACTGTGTGCCTCAAGTTTATAATATCGATATCCCATAATACTGTATCAGAAGTCAGAAGAAAGGGTTTTTGTTTTATTTATTCCACATTTTAAAACGTTTTTCTCCGTTTGCTCGACATTTTCAGAAGATCATTTTTTAGATTTTTCGCCAAAATTTAAATAAACCATACCTTCGAATTTTAACATGGAGACTTAAAAACTTATGATAGTGGTATAAAGCCAATGAATTAACCCGTATTTTACCGTTTATTTCATATTTGTGGGATTTATAAAAAAATCGTAAAGTTTACAACCGCGCGAATAATGTGTGGTTGTTACATTGAAACTGCCGTGAGAGGTACTTATTCGAGTAAATATAAAATATTTTCGATTTCTGTATATTGTCTGTGGTATATTTAATAATGAAAGGTTCATATCTATGGAAAAAGGGCTTAATTTTAACCGTTAACAGGTGATCCGAAATTCTGCGTGAAAAATATATTTAAAAAAAATAATTTTGTCGTTATCTGTAAAATAGTAAAGAAGTTCGGATTGGCGACATCTATGGTCATAATAGATAAAGCATTTTAATAGCTTCGTTTTAGTTTAAAATAACAAACGCGGGAGCTACAAATATTTGTTTTTAAATTGCCGAATCAAGGAGATAATTGCCTTTTTTATCCGAAAAGCAATCGGAGGCATTTAAAATGGCGCCAATATATGGCAAAAATCACTCCAGTAGATAATTTTAAATTATAAAAAGCTTTTATTTTTAAACAAGTTCTACTTTTTTTTATTATTATGACCATGTTTCATTTTATGAAGCCATAATCAAACATTCAGTTTGAAATACCTTGGAAAAAAATGGAGTTCTTCAAATTAAACTTGGTAAAAATAAATCAGTAGTTATTTTCATTGATTAAAAAACTTACTAATTTTTTTAGAATATAATTTTTTTCTCTAGCTCAATCCTGATCATTGCAATCTTCATTGCCCGTGTGATTTTCTAAGGGGTGAAATACAAACTCATCACTTTTATTTATTAAAAAACGTATTGTATTTGGAAAATTTACAGAATTTATTTTCCATTGTTTTTACATTCCAGTGGCTAACTGTTCTGAAACTGGAACTGTATGGTGCATTCTCGGAACCGGTTCATCTAGAAATTCTAGGTTTCCCATCCCTTATCATTGTTTCTATGATAAACTGCCCTCCCCAAACACTCGGGCAATATTCAAATTCACAGACATAAATCATTGTTTACGCAAAAACCGAGAAAAATCACCTTTCCAACACCTCAATCGTCGTTTATCAATGCGGTTTAAACCGGGTAATAAATCATAGAGAAAGCCTCGCGATAAATCTGTGATATAAAAAAATAAAACCTTAAAGTTACTGCTAGTCATTCTACGATTTTTTTCTGAGCTTCGCTCCAAGCTGAGGACTGCGAAATTAAATGGGATTTTAAAAAGCACCAGTAATGTAAGCAATAGTAAAGTACCACTAATAAATTTTCGTAGGAAGCAGTCACTTTTTTGAGGTGAAACTTAAAGTTCATAATTTTAATAAAATAATTAAGTTTTTTTTTTTTTAAATATGTGCCAATTTTAATATAACAATCCAATAATTCAATTTAAGTGGTGTTCAATGTAATCAAAATATTTTCATTAAAATTATGCTGGAAATTATAATGTATTTGTTTATTTAAACGCCCATGGGGCTTTTACATAGAATTCAGTACATTTTTTTAATTACAGTAAAAAGAATGGGTTTACAAAATACAAGTAACATAATATATATAAAAAACAAAATAAAGGTTACATAAAATATGAGGGTCAAAAAAAAAAATACAGGTAACATAAAATATAAGAAACAAAATATAGAAGTTGACATAAAGTAGGTAACAAAATATAGTCCATAAAATATAGGAGTTGACATAAAGTAGGTAACAAAATATAGTCCATATAATAAAGGAGTTGACATAAAGTAGGTAAAGTTTAATATTGTTGTTCACATTAGTTTATGGGATAGGTAGAAATACAAAGTTGGCACATATGGCGTTTGAAGTTTGCTAAGATCAAATTATTGTCAAATACATCCATATTGTTAAGTATTTGTTACCAACACTATGTATACGTTGTATTGGATAATGTAAATCATAGTTCGAATGAGATATACGAATATAAAATGTCAATGTTTGTCTAGTTGTTCGTGTAAGGTACATGTAGATTTATTTTTTTATTTTTTTATTTTTTTTTTTTTTTTATTAGAAGAAAAAAGTTATAAAATATTACAGGAAATCAAAATAAAATAAGATATTACAAAAAAGAAAAGTCCCAATAAACTACTTTTAAGTAGTTTGTCAATGGGTGCTTTTACTTTGAAGTTTTTTTTTTTTTTTTATAAAACTTATAATGCAGTTAGACATTTTTTGTGTTACGAGTACTACAAGAATGTTAATACAAACTTTTTCTTTCGGCGAGCCAATTTTTCAATATAATATTTGTTCTTACATTATTTGTACATTTTTTAATTTTAGCAGGTAACATATTTAAGCATGTAGGTATCATGTAGTCCAGCGTTCTTTGTCCATATTTGTTTAAGTGCTTAGGTACGATTAGTCCTTCATTTAACGTAAATCGAGTATTGTAAGTGTGGTCCAGTCTATTTATGTATATAGGGCTATTCATATGCTGAAAAATAATTTTATGCCACAGAATTGCTCTTACTGAGAGAATTTTAAGATTCTGGTAAAAGTACGGAACATTGTGTCTTTGCTCGTATAAACTTTTATGAGCTAATAATTTAACTAATGAATTTTGGACAGATTGAACATGATTAACATTTGTCTTACAGGAAAGTCCCCAAGCTGTAATTCCGTACCTTATAATAGACTCAGCTAATGATAAATAAATTATTCGAAGAGTGCATATTGGAACATAGAATTTAAGTTTATATAATCTACTAACAATAGATCTCAGACGTTCACAGACTTTATTTATTTGTAAATCCCATTTGAAAAAGCAGTCAATAATTACACCTAAATAAACATATTCTTTAACCACTTCAATATTTTCGCATGTACACAATGCTGGGATACCAACATGTAAGCAATCTGAACCGTGTGTTTTTATTTCTGGTGTAATAATATTTGTCTTGGCATTGGGTGATCTAATATGTATCAATTTGGTTTTTTTTGCATTTATGATTAAACCAGAGTCATGAGACCATTTCAAAAGCTCAATGTAATCCTTTTGTAAGAGTTCAATACATAATTTTAAATCACTGCGAGAAATCACTAGTGCAGTATCATCCGCATATACAAAGTGTTTTACATGTTTAAAGATGTACTTAATAAAAGATACATAAATGATATATAAAATTGGACCTAATATGGAACCTTGAGGAACGCCAGCTAAAATTTTTCTTTTTTTACTTAAAGTGTTCAATAGCTTTATTTTCATGCATCGGTTGTTCAAGTAATTTTCAAATAGTTTTAGGAGCTTTCCTCTTATTCCTATGATTTCTAGTATCTGCAATAATTTTCTATGATTAATAGTGTCAAATGCTTTAGAATAATCTATAAATAAAACTAATACATGATTTTTACTATTTAGTTCATTATTTATGAAACTGGCAAATTTTTGAAGTAGCATTTCGGTACCCTTTTTTTTCTGGAATCCATATTGATTTGTATCAATAATAGAAAAATCTTCTAAATATTTTATTAATTTCAACTGAATGTATTTTTCAAGAATTTTTTCGAGTGATGGCAAAATACTAATCGGTCTATAATTACCCAATAGAGTGTGATCACCTCCTTTATAAATGGGTCTGATAATACTACATTTTAAGTCATCTGGAATTTTTGCTTCAAATAAAATTCTATTTACAAAATGGGCTATGATTGAAGCTAAAATTATTATATGTTTTTTAATATCACTCATTCTGATATTATCAATTCCAGGAGAAGAGCTTTTAAGTTGCCGCACAATGCTTTCTATATCAGAAATTTTGGCCCTTGGTAGGTACATGCTTTGAGGCATCTTCTCTGGTTCAAAAGCATTTGTCCTGTAATTACATTTATGTAACATATTGCAAACACTGTCAGAGAAATAATCAACAAAATCATTACTTACATTTTCTTTGGTCCGATCTTTCATCAAATATTTGGAGGCAACTTGGTCACAATTATTTTTACATTTCTTACCTAAAATTTGATTACACTCGTCCCATGTCTTTTTTGAATCTTGAAATAGATTTTTGAATTTGTCATTATAGTATGAGGTTTTTAATTTAAGTAACAATTTATTTAAAACATTTCGATAGCACTTATATTCTTTTTCATAGTATTTATTTGTTGGGGCATTTTTCCAACGCTTATATAAATAATCCCTTTTTTTAATTTTATATAGTGCATCACTAGATATCCAATCATTTATGGCATAAGGTCGGCTTTTAGGTTTTTTGCTTATTATAATTGTGCTGTTTTTATACAAGTCGTCAAAATAATTTTTAATTTTTAAATAAATAACCGAACATTCGGTTTCCTTTAGAAGCGACTTCCAGTCATAATTACAAATACGTTTATCAATCTGTTTTTGCGAAAGAATTTTGACGTTATTAGAATCGCTAGAATTGAAATTATCTACCGACTTATAGAGTATGCTTACAGCTGTTGTATTATGATCGGCAATATTATAATCACATACGCACGCGGAGATTGTACTGGTTAATCCAGTAGGTAACTTTCCGCTAACTCGCACAAAAAAGTGATCTAAGCAAGAACTAACAATTTTCCCTTGAACTATTACTTCTCGTGTAACATAATTTATACATTTTTTTAAATAGTTATTAGTAAGAATATTTTCGTATTTTATAATGAAAGCATCATTTTTATGTAATAAATTTAAATTTACATCACCGAAAAATATTACACTTTCATTTGATTTAATATTGTTTTCAAACACATTGGATATTTCTGACAAAAATGCTTGCTTATTTAAATTCGGGGGTCGGTATATTGCCAAGACATTTAGAGTACTGTTATTTGGAAGTGTCAATATTCCAAAAACGTTCTCAAAATATTTACTGTCCAGAAATATTTGCGAAAAGGAGAGGTTATTCTTTACATATAACAAAATGCCTCCACCGGATTTATGGTTTCTGCAATAGTGGTACGAATTGAAACCGGGAATATCATAAAGATTAACAAGTTCCGAACGAATTGCAGTTTCGCAAAGCATGAGTACGTCAATGTGATTTAAGCAGTCTTTAAAATAAACATGAAATAGGTCCCAATACCTACCTATAGATCTAATGTTTAGTTCCACAAAATTGAGTTTACTCGTTTCACGTTTCATTGTGTCTTGCTTACGAAGCCATTCGCACAGGTTATTTATCTTACAAAAAATTATGTCATTATCATCATCTATGAAACTAAAAGACATAATGTGTGTAACTAAAATACTTAATAACTAAAATATAAGTATGCAATTTTATTCCTGGCATTGGCATTTCATACTGATTTACGCAATTATTATAACTAATTGTTAAAATTGAAATTGACATTGAATGCATATTTAAATAAATTCGCAGCAATAATAATATCACGAATAATAATGAATAATAATAATTCATGCCCAAAAATAGTCCATCAAGGTTGACTTCAATTTGTTTTGGTGACAGGAATTAATTAATTATTAATCATTAATTGCAGGAGTTCACAACTGTCGAATTTCGAGTTTAATAATTTTAATAAATAGGTTAGGTCATTTATTTTTCGTCTGTTTTCTAATGTTGGAATATTTAAAGTATTTATTAACGACGTGTAATTTATGTGCTCTAAAGGGATGTTAAGTTTAAAATTTACAAAACGTAGAAATTTTCTTTGAATTCTTTCAATAGTATGAATATGAATTTTGCAGAAGAGCGACCAGACTATGGAGTTACATTCTATTAGGCTTGTAACAAGGGATGTGTAAAGTACTTTAATGATTTGTAACGATTCAAAGTTTTTAATTGTTCTTAATACAAATCCTAATGTTTTCATACCCTTATTTGCAGTTTGTTGAATGTGAACCGTGAAGTCTAGATTTTCATCCATTATTATGCCATGATCTCGCATTTCCGATACTCATTCTAAATTTATTTTATTTATTGAATAGTCGAAACACAGTGATGTTTTTTTTTCTGGAAAAGGTCAAAGTTTTGCATTTTTCTACATTTAAATAAAGATGGTTTTGTGAGCACCAAATTTTTAGCATGTCCATATTGGATTGAAGAATTTCACAGTGATTAAGGATAGTTATTTCTTTATATAATTTAATGTCATCAGCGAAAAACAATACTTTGACGTCTTTAAAGCAGTTGACTTTGTCGTTTATAAACACAAGAAATAAAATTGGGCCAACATGAATATGCATGGTGGATAGTCTGTGCTGTCGTTGTTTAGTGTTTGGATAAATTTCCAGAAATTTTCAGTGCAAAGCTGTGTTTTCGATAGAGTTTATATGTGTTTTATAGCAGATTTTTGGAAGATCTTTGCATTGTTTTCTAGATTCACTGAAAATTGTAAAGTCGATTATCGATCGAGTTTCTTTGAATTTTTTACGAAGTTTTTTTGTTGTTGTTGAAGTGAGGCTTTTAGTTCTGGTGAGAAATCAGTTGGATATGTATGTTTTTTAGGAGTATATAGTGATACATATGATTTTATGGTGCTAGACAATATTGAATATAAATTATCTAAGGATTTGTCAGTATTTCGATAAAAAGACCAGTCGACACGGGAAAGATGATAATTTATAGATTCAAAATCTGCACGTTTGTAGTTGAGAGTTTCTTTAACGTGTTTTGGTTTGACGCTACCCACATTTAGCTTAATATAAAGAGGGGGTGGTAGTTATCAACAGGTAAGAGGGGATCATTACAATTGTCAATGACCAATTTAGGATAATTTGATATTGCTAGATCTAGTAAGCGATTATTTGCATTGTATTACATTGCGACCTCCGTAGTCCAGTGGGTAAGACTCTTGACTCACAATCCGGAGGTCGCGGGTTCGAACCCGGCATGCGCAAATAAATTTTATTTGATTAATTTGTGTTATTTCACAATTAATTCATTTAAAATAATATATAGTATATTTGCGGCATGTTCCAGAGCGGAAGATACTATCAGTATCGCCCTGGTGTAAGACCACCATTCAGAATTGAAACGTTGCTTGAAAATGGCTTAAGC
Organism: Limnephilus rhombicus; assembly: GCA_929108145.2. Classification (NCBI taxonomy): domain Eukaryota; kingdom Metazoa; phylum Arthropoda; class Insecta; order Trichoptera; family Limnephilidae; genus Limnephilus; species Limnephilus rhombicus. Next base: position 11,785,881 of record OV815292.1, on the reverse strand, counting down.
CGTGTTTGGTGACCAGATCTGAATAGCCAGGTACTTCCCAACCTTCCACTTCCCCACCTCCTTCCCCTCCCCACTACCTTCAGCCTCACAACATACCCCATTTGGGGATGCCATAGTCTCACTGGCTCCAGACGGGAGCAGTTGAGATTCTTGTGCGGTATTCACTGTAAAAAAAATATAATAATATATGTATATAAAATTATGTTGGAAAAGATTTTAAAAATTTGTCATATCTAAAATCTCACGTGCACGATCATTTTCGCCTTTATTTACAATTAAACCACTGCCACTTGATTTCCATTTTAGGTTAGGGAGGTTGGTATCCACAAGAATAATAACTTTAGAGTTAGGATATTTGTAGGGTATTTGCAGAGTATTGTTAAAAGCATTTTGGTTTGATGCGTCGTGTTTATGTATCTCATACTTCAATAATGAAGATCAAGATCTGCTTAATGACCTTCAAACCATTGCAAGTAATGATGCCAGTCTATATATCGGAAATATGTGTCCAAAAAAACTTAAATGATAGACAGCTTTCTCTAAAGTCAGCAGATCTAGATGTTGCTAATCGTTTAATCGAACTTTCTAGGTCAAATCGAGTCGTTTAATATGATCGATCTTTTCGTGTAACTGACCCACTCATTTGGAATAAACTTCCCTCAGCTCTTACTAATATCCAGAACTTTGCTGAATTTGAAGGGACTTTAAAAACAAACTTATTTAAAAAATCAAACCTTTCATCAATCTTAACTTCTTTTCAATATACTCTAATGTTACTCTTCGTGTTCCTCAAGTTTCCAGTCATTGTTTGGTTTCGGTTACCTCCTTACTGTACTTTTATGTTTTGTACACACCTAATTATTCTTATTTCAAAATGTGAACTGGCTCCTGTTCTATATTATGCTTTTGTTTTTATGATTCTTGTGGCAACGTTATTGTTTTTCATTATGCCAAAACAGCACTGTTGTTAATTTTGTTCCTTTGGCATTGCTTTGTATACCAATACTATATATTCTTTGTTTCATATTATTTGTTCAATTTTTGTAAGGAATGGTAAGGAACTCTGTAGGATTGCTTTTAAGTTTATTACAGTGAAGCGCACTTGAAGTGAAACAACACAAAACTGCGCTAAATAAATGCTACATTATTATTATTATTAAAACTTTTTCAGTATAAGTTAGAAGAAATTGAAATTTTTTGCATCAAACTGAAGTTGGTGATTTAAAATTATTTTGTGTAGCATTCGCCATGATAACTTTGGCAAGATTACGTTTTTTTACATTAGCTCCTTAGAATTTCTTTATAATATTGTTGTTTAATTTTTTTTTAAATTATGTGAATACCTCACGAGAGTCTCAGCTTCTTCCGTCTGGAGCCAATAAGACTAAGGCATTCCCAATTGGGGTATTTTGTGAGGCTGAAGGTAGTGGGACGGGGAAGAAGATAGGGATGAGGGAGGTGGGAAAGTACCTGGCTTTTCAGATCTGGTCACCGAACACAGTTAAAGCCATTTAAAGCAATTCTGGATGGTGGTTTACAGCAGAGTGATACTTAGAGTATCTTCCACTCTGAAACGTGCCGCGAATATACCAAATATTATTTTTAATCAATTAATTGTGAAGCAACATAAATTCATTATATGTAGGTATATATTTTTTTTCTTTATAAATATTTTTTTTTGGTAAATTGGTATAATTTTACAATACATACAGCCTTTTTTTAAGTAAACATTTAAAAAGTAGAGAATAATACAATTAGCAGATTAACCAAAAAATCCCACACAGGTATCGCCAGTTCGTGGGCAAACTTGTGTGTTTTTAAAACAGTTAAAATTTACTCATATACATCAGCACATTAAATCTTTGAAGAGATTAAAAAATAAAATTTAATAAACAAAAAATAAAATTATTGTTTACTAAATTACAATTCAAACGACATGTTAAGATACAGAATTGAAACGTTGCTTGAAATGGCTTTAGCCATGTTTGGTTACCAGATCTGAATAGCCAGGTACTATCCCCACCTTCCTCTTCCCTATCTCCTTCCCCTCCCCACTACCTTCAGCCTCAAAACATACGCCAATTGGGGATGCCATAGTCCCACTGACTGCAGACGGGAGCAGTTGGGTCTCTTGTGCGGTATTCATGTAAAAAAAAAAAAAAAAAAAACATCAGGTCAGATGTTACATCACATCAAATGTTACAGCAAGTAAATGTTTGCATCAATGGTATTTATCCAAAACTTTATTACATTTTCATATTTGCTGTAGGAGGATATTTTTTTACATTCAATTCCAGTAGTCTTATAGAAGGCATTGTACATTTTTGGTGTAATAAAATACGCATGTCTTTGCGAATACGAAAAATAATATTTCGAGAAAACGTATATTTTAAACATTGAAGACATTTTTCTTATCTCTAGCAATCCAACTTCTTGGAATAATTGCAGGAAGGGGTAGTTCATATCTTTATGCAACATTATTTTTGGTATTAATTTTTGGGTTATTTCTAGTGGTTTAATGTGCGTACTATACACACCCCCCTCCCCCCCCCCCATCCAATTATTTTGCACGCCGGTATTGGATCCCGTGAACTTCGGATTGCGAGTCAAACCTTACCCCTCGAACACGGAGGCCATCGAATGTTAATGTTCATATTTAAATTCCCTTTCTTGTTATTTTTTAATTTATAAACTAACGTTTAGACAAGATTTTTATGCATAGCACAAAGGGTAACAATTATTGCTTGTAATAATTGTTACCCTTTGTGCTATGCATAAAAATCTTGTCTAAACGTTAGTTTATAAATTAAAAAATAATAATTAATATTTAACAAGTTTAAGTATTTCCCCAATAAATGCAGACATAATTTGTCTCGACGCCACCTAGCGAGGGATTTAACACTAACAATGTCTTTCTCGCAAAAAATAAAGTTGGTTGTTTTCAGGTGGGAAAAAAATATATAACAAGCAGTAATTGTTGAATGAAACACTAGTATATATTGAATTATTTGGCGGGTATTTGATAAGCCCCCATAGCTCAGTGGTCAGAGCATTCGACCGGCAATCGGAAGGACACGGGTTCAAGTCCCGTTGGCGGCAAGTATCTTTTCTCGGAAGATTTTTCAATGTAAATGAGTGTTTCAGGCTGACAATTATTGCTTGTAACAATTGTTCCCTTTCTTGAATAATATTGTCTTAGGACGAAAGAATTTCTTCCAAACTGAAATTTGTTTTGTCTTCATTTTGATATAATTTTATTTTATTTATTTGAATTACATATATTGTTGTTTCCAAAAAACGACACCAACAACACTGCTGATGATAGTATTATGTAGACGTCTTTCACAGGACTTGGCTGCTTGTCGCCGGCTTTTCTCTTTGTAAACGAGATTAATTTTTTATTTTCTTTTGCCAGTTACGATTAAATAACGCGTGTATGTTTTTTGTAAAAATGCACGTGTAGACTTCCGTACTTCGTTTTTCCCATCCGTTGCAGTGCATAATCACGGCTTTGTTGTATTTGAAAACATAAACAGAATAAATGAATATTAAAAATAATGAATTGTTCATTTTTACATTCACGAAGTAGAGTAAAATTTAAATGTTTTATTTATGGCGAATGGCTACTTTAGAAACTATGATTTTTAAAGCTTGCAATATTTGATGAATGGCATGGGGTCGCAGTCTCGATGACAGCGCATTTACCCGGAATCTCGAAAGTTGTACAATTATAAATAGGATAAAATGAGAATATTATAATCTGAGGGTAACCATCTACCTAAATGTTTCCCTTGATGATCTTTAATGTATTTTATTAATTAACAAATAGTTCAAATTAATTTTACTTTACTATAGTCAAGAAATTAGCATAATAATAATAAAAGATTATACCAGAATGTATTCAGAGGTAGTGCAATGCAATACATTCCATATTTCGAAATACCAAAAAGAAATTAGACAAATAATAAGTAAACGCCAACAGCAAATAACAACACACGCGTAAACTAAATAAAAAAATCAAATAAGCATGAAAAAGTGAAACTGAAAAACCCTAAAATTAATGCAAGCAAGCAGGAGGATATTTGACTGTCTCCAGAGGGTCTGGCTGATGGTTGTATTTTGCGATTGGCGTAGTCTGCGTCATAAGCTTCCCGTTCTGTGGCGGAAAAGTGCTCTGAAAGTGTGCACTCGTCTCTCCAGGAATATTTCCGTAGGGCTGCAGTATCTTGGTAGGCGGAACAGTTGGGGATATGCATTATTGTAGGCGACTTTTAGCTTATATCATTGGGGTGCAGTATATATGTATATTCTCCCACTTTAGCAAACGGATTGCAATCTTTAAAGCACAGGCGTCGGGTGGGAATGCTATCCACCTTCTACCAATATTTATATGAACCAGCGTCATTGGGCCCTTCCGCACCGGTGCATAGTCGGGAAACACGCCAAACGCGCGTACAACATATGTACATATGAAATTTGTCACACTCGTTCTTCAGCTCCGGTGTGGAACGATTTGCCGGCTGTGTTTCCTCCTTCTTTCAACATGGGTCTCTTCAGGACCAATGTTCATTCCTGCCTTTCCTTAAAAAGACCCTCCGGATCTCAGGTGATATAGGCCCAGAGGTAAATTATTTTCCTCACGGCCTCCTATGTGGATTTAAAAAAATAAAATAATAATCTAACCACAGTTTTGACGTGTACAGCGATGTGCAGAATTCTTTGAATAGTTATACTTGAACTGCAAAAGTTAAAAAGCCCTGTTAGCATACCTGCTCTAACAGATATCGCTCTTCTTTGTCTTGTCATCTATGATATATGCCCCAGGTATTTATGCCACGATTAACTTCCATTTTCCTTCCGTCTTGTCTAAGAGTATGGATATCAATCATAGTTCCATGCGTCTTGTCATACTGAGGGTATTTGCACGAGTTCGTTTTTACATTTGACAATATACCGGTTGTTTTGGACCTTTTATATTCAAGGTTATGCTTGTTTTTTTTGCTTGCTTTTATAGGCCTACTGACAGATGACTATTTTGAATAATCCATTAGAACCACTAAATTAGCCTCGATTGCTCGCGATTTCCCAGATGATAATTTTTTAAATTTTTCGCCAACATTATAAAATCATACCTTCGAATTTTAACATGAAACATAAAAAACTTATTGGAGTGCTATATAGCCAATGAATTAACCCGTATTTTGCCGTTTATCTCATATTTGTAGGATTTATACAAAAAATCTATAAAGTTATAACCGCGCGAATCCTGCATGTTGTTACTTTGAAACTACCGTGAGTTAACATAGAATATTTTCGATTACTGTATGTTGTCTGTGGTATACTTGATAATGAAAGGTCCATATCTATGGATAAAGGATTTAATTTTAACCGTAAACAGCTGATCATAAATAAATTAGTCTACGAAGTTCGGATTGGCAACATCCATGGTCATAATAGATAAAGCATTTAAATAGCTTAATTTTAAAATAAATTTCTGACCGTGGAAATGTTTTAAATGTTACAATACATGTTTTACGAATGATAGGAAAATGTGGTCCAATTTTGGTCCGCTATCAATCGTAGAAAAATAAAAGTGGTTCATTTTTTGACCAATCGCTCCAGTGGTTAGAACAAAATAATTGTAATTTTAAGCATAATATGCTGCAGAATGTAGGCGGAAAAGATAAAATGCATCTCGTGTCGTGCACTTTTACTTTTTATCACTTTCATACTCAACGTTATCGAGATCCGATGGTCGTTGATTTGCTATGTCTTTTTATGTCTTCCTGGGGCACTGTTGACCACTTATACCACCCATGAAATTCTCGTCATTTTGAATAATTTATTCGTCCATTAGCTGTACGTGTTCAAATCGTATAAAAAATTCTGTGGCATGTATTTCGTAGCAAAAGGGTTAAAGTTAATTTTTTTTTTAATAAAAAAAGATATTAAAAGGGTAGTTCAGATATGAGAATAAATATCTGTGAAAAAGAGTAGTTCAGACATGAGAATAAATATCTGTGAAAAGGAGTAGTTCAGACATGAGAATAAATATCTGTGAAATGGAGTAGTTCAGACATGAGAATAAATATCTGTGAAAAGGAGTAGTTCAGAAATGAGAATAAATATCTGTGAAAAGGAGTAGTTCAGGCATGAGAATATATATCTGTGAAAAGGAGTAGTTCAGACATGAGAATAAATATCTGTGAAAAGGAGTAGTTCAGACATGAGAATAAAAATCTGTGAAAAGGAGTAGTTCAGACATGAGAATAAATATCTGTTAAAAGGAGTAGTTCAGACATGAGAATAAATATCTGTGAAAAGGAGTAGTTCAGACATGAGAATAAATATCTGTGAAAAGGAGTAGTTCAGGCATGAGAATATATATCTGTGAAAAAGGAGTAGTTCAGAAATGAGAATAAATATCTGTGAAAAGGAGTAGTTCAGACATGAGAATAAATATCTCTGAAAAAGAGTAGTTCAGACATGAGAATAAATATCTGTAAAAAGGGGTAGTTCAGACATGAGAATAAATATCTGTGAAAAGGAGTAGCTCAGACATGAGAATAAGTATCTCTGAAAAGGATTAGTTCAGACATGAGAATAAATTTCTGTGAAAAGGAGTAGTTCAGACATGAGAATAAATATCTCTGAAAAGGAGTAGTTCAGACATGAGAATAAATATCTGTGAAAAGGGGTAGTTCAGACATGAGAATAAATATCTGTGAAAAGTAGTTATCGCATCCAAAAAATTCTCATTCTGATTTCTCTATTTAATAAATCGTAACCAAAATATCCTCTTTATTAGATTTAGAGATATAATTTTTTTTATTTTTTCTTAATTCTTCTTTATTGTTTTTTATTTTATATAAAACCGAGACGCATAGCAGGCGTATATTATAACTTTATAACACAGGCATATGTATGTATATATATCATGCAGTAGAATCCAGCCTCCTTTTGATGTTCTTGTTTTTGTCACTATTTGCTGACGGCTTGTTTCTGCCATCAAATTTAAGTGTATATATCGATGTGTATGTATATGTATGTATATGTGTATATATATGAATTTACATGTATGTGTGGGTATGCATAAATACATGTTTATATAAGTATATATATATACATATATATATGTATATATATATGTATATATATGTATATATATATGCATGTATGTGTTTTATGTACATACATAACAGCTACCTTACTTCTTCTTCTTCTTTGCGTGCCGTATCAGGTCCCCCCGACGTTGGCGATCACTCTTGAGAATGTCTCTCTGTCTTGCGCTGCCCGGAATAGCTCCTCCACACTTCTAATGCCGGTCCACTCTCGTATATTACGCAGCCAAGACATTTGTCTCCTACCAGGCCCTCGCCATACCTTACTTATTTGTGTTTATTTTCCAGGCAACTTTGGCAATTTGTGAGTTATTGGAAACATTTCTACCAATTTTCAATTTTTTTTTAATAATTTTACTTAAATATGTTTACACTTACTAGACTTCATTTTAAAATAACTATCCTCCGTTAGTCACCATGATACAGGCAGCTGCCTAGTATGGTGACCTAATGTATCTTCTCAAGTAAATGAATTAATCATGTAACATGCACTTGTAAATAAATAAATAAATTTAAGATTTGTAAGTAAGTATCAAAACTTTTTTTAAACCTCAATTTGGGAATAATACACAATGGGGTATTTCCACAAACGAGGGATTCCGTCGAAAATATACCGAACATTTAAAGATTATTTTTCTGATTTTAATAATCCTACCAAAAATGTTTTTTATTTATGTTTTCATTCAATATTATTGATTTTAAAAACTATCTAAAACTTGACAAAATCAGAACGGCCCGTAGTTGGCAAATCGGATTGTGACGTCACAAGCGTCGCTCAGCAGGGCCAGCATAAATAAACACTGTCAGTGATAGTCCATTCTCATGACGTTACACGATAGCCCCGCCCCAAAATATCGTTTTAGCGGTAATTCGAAACTTTGACTCGCTGTAGAAAATTTACATGTCAACATAAAAATAAAATAAAAATCTTATAATCATAGTAATTTTTTGCTTAATTTTTATAAGCGATAAAAAATGTGGAAAAACCCATTTGTCCAAAAAACTATCTCAAAGACAATCATTTCTTCAAACTTTCTTCATGCAAGAAAATACCATTATTCGAATTTGACAGTAAAATTCGAAAAATGACAGTAACCAACACGGGATGAAAAAGCAGTAACCAACACGGCCAGCATCTTGAACTGTAAAAGGAACATACAAAAAAACAACAGATAGACGAAATGCAAAACGGTGGCAAGTTTTGATAAATGATAGCTGCTTTATTTGGGGAATGCTCCAAAAGGAAAGCCAAGAAAATATTATTTTGATTCTAATTCCCTAATGTCCTTGCGGAGCGAGTTGATAATACGATTATGACGATGGTGCTCACCTCTAACTACCCTTGGAGCTGTGTATAGATGATTTATCAGGCGTCCCATCCCCCTTCCCGAGACAACACCCTCGGCCAGCCTCGGGCTCAAGACATTAGTACTACGTCATCCATCCCGCCGTTCGTCCCCCTCTACTCTCTCCGTATCCTTTATGCCTAGATAGCTAATGTTCGTCAAAATGCAAATCTACCCGTCTCTTTTGAATGCTTCTACCGAGAGTATGGCCGTCACGTGTCAACTTAGTGACCGCTGGACTCGTATGCATGGCGGTTATGTTTAGTAGATATTTTTTTTTGTTTTTGAGATACCCACTGACTACTAGTCATTTTGTCGAATGGTTAGGTTAGGTTTGTTTCGGTTTAATGCTGTACCAAATGAGTTTTTGATGAATACTTGAAGTAAATTATCATGTTTATCAGTGGCAGAAAGATACAGGTCCTATCGTGAAGAAAAATTGGATTTTCAAAAATGTATACGGATGCAACTACCTCTGATGCAACAACTATCATAGAAGCAAAAAGATGTACTACGGACTTGCATCTGTATGATTTAGTTGCATTTCGAGTATTATGACTCAATTCTTACGTATTATGTAGTATTATGACTCAAATTATACATTACTACGCTTTCTATGAAAGTAAACAATTTTCAAACATTGGTCCTTTCATAATACACCAGTTGAAGCAGAAGGATTCAAGTTCGTATTTTTGTTTGACTCAAGTCAGCGTTTTTTTAAACAAACGTTTTTTTAAAGGCTTTACGTATAAAATATTTCGTTTTATTTGCTCGTTTTTAAAACAAAACTAATTGATTTAATAATAATTTTTTTATTATCTATCAGCATGGGTATCCGAAGAAGTTATGAGACCATAGTTACAGAAAAATAGTTTTTTGGCTCTCCTGGACCTCCTGAAAATTTACTTTTTTGGAGTTGCATCCGTATGCTTCTCAGGTACAGAATGGTAAATTCAATATTTTTTGGAGGTTAAAATGGTTTTGAACATTTTCGTTATTTGTTTTTGGGGTGTTATGCCGTGTTGCGCTACCTCCTTCTTTAGCCAACGTTTCGGACATCGTTGCATTGTCCATCATCAGGGCAGATCCGGTAGATGTGTGAGACACAAGAAGGAGGTAGCGCAACCTCCAAAAACAAATAACGAAAATGCTTTTGGCCGTGAAAATCTTAAAACGTATCTGGTTTTGAACAATTTGTGCCTAGAAATATGAATAATTAGATTGTCATCGTTGGATTGTATGTATTTTCTCTTCACGGTGTCAAAGAAAAAAGCAATGTTTTTTTTTCAATATTATTTTGTTGATTAAATTACAACCTCATTATTCTATATTTTATAACTGAAAATAAAAATCTAAAAGAAATAGTACTTTAAAAAATGTTCGTCAACAAGTCGATTGTTTAGGTTAGGTTAATGAAGGTTTGAGCAGGAGAGGGAAAACGAAGACAAGAAAGCAATGAAAAAATATAAATAAAATTCATATTTCAAGGCGCAAGCTTTGGACAGCATAGTATTTATGGTTATGATGTATTTACCAATGATAATAGATACATAAGATTAAGGAAATAGCAATCATTTCACATATAAATTTAGTAAATCAGAACAAAAAAAGTTATTTTATACAGGAAATGTATATATTATACAGGAATTACGGGAAATGTACAAAAAATGTATATATTATACCTACATAAAAATATATAACCTTCAAAACATAGTTATTAAAAATTATTATTTTACGTGCTATCAAAATGAAAACAATAAAATTTTATACAATACTAGCTGACAAACGTTGTTCTGCCATATAAATTATTTCTAGTGAATGTTTTGGTGGTGAAATAAAAAAAATAACTAATGTATTGTAAGTGTGTGGGGACGGGATCTGTGACAGAAAGAGGAATGAAGCGCTGTAGACGATGACCGCCGATAAGAGCAAATAAAACACCAACTAAAGTAGGAAAATGAAATAAAGAAAATCAATATGAATTTCGAAGAGCAATTGAGTGTATGATATTTTTTGTCGGCCCGTCTTTAGCCAACACAAATAAGCTCGATGGTTTGCCCACTCGATGATGCCGACGAAATATCAAAATGTCTTGCGCATGTATGGATGAAGCGCCATCTGTCATTCAACAACATAAATAATTTCGTTCTGTTTGAAATACGAAAGACGGTTAAATTTGTTCATACAACAATACTAAAATCGCGATTAAAAAATGTGAGGGTGGAGGTAGGAGGGTTATATGTATTTTCATACAAAAAAATAAATAAAAAAAGTATTTTTTTCTGGGTAGGGGACACCCTAATCACCTGGCGGTAAGAAATATACTTAAAAACTTATTCTCATACCTACCAAATATACATAAAAAATTTCATAAAAATCGGTCAAGCCGTTTCGGAGGAGTGCGACCAAAAACACTGTGACACGAGATTTGTATATATAAGATACAATTATAAAATGGAGTACAATACTCCATTTCCGTTTATTTCTTCATTTATATGAAAGGAAAGGAGTGTAAGGAGAATATATGGCGCAATTGTGAATGGTAGAAGAAGAAGGGGACGCCCGAAGAAGACATGGCATGACCAAGTGAATCAGATACTTGAGTCGGGCCATGTGAAGTCTGAATAATAGATTAGGATGTACGAGACGATGTATGAATGTGAACGAGGCAAGGAGTGTGTGCCAAAGTCGAGTTGTTTGGCGGTCCGTCCTCTCTGTCTATCACTGCGGAAAACGGCGTGATGGTTAGTTAGTTAATATTGTCTTCTTCAATGAAAATGTTATTACATTATTAGTGATGTAATTCTTTGGGCATATTTTTTTAAACTTTAACTCCACGCAAGAAAATATTTTTTCCCAGGGCCTGTTATCTTTGGAGATGTTGTGGGGAGGGTCTTTTTGAGGGGAGGAAGGAGTGAACATGGATTAAAAAGTTTGAAAAGATTATTAAACTAATTATGTTAGCCAAGAATTTAATTGCTATAAATTTTTTCGTCTTTGTCCTTTTAAATAAATTGCATAATATATTATATTAATTTATTTTTATTTTCCTCTAAATCCTTTTTTAATTAATTATATCAAATCAAATTTGCGCGCATAGTCACCCTACATGTTTATAATGTACTAGCTGGTACCCGGCATGCGTTGCTATGCCATTCAAAGAAATAAATTGATTCTCCCTGCATGTCTTTTCCCATGCATCCCCGTTCCCTTCCACCTTCCCCATCTTCCCCCTGCCTTTCACACATTTATACACACATTTTCACACATTATTCATAATACACACATTTTCATTTATAAAAATTTCATAACGCCAGAGCTTACCATTATATACAGTCTATGTTACTCGCTGATAGTGTAGCTTTCTATTGGTGAAATAATTCAGTTCAGTAGTTTTGGAGCCTATTCAATGCAAACATACAAAGAACCAAATCTTTCCTTTTTACAGTATTATTATTATTATATTATTATTTGATATTATAAGCTTTCTTCAGCTTAGAAGTTACCCATTATCTGTAGAAATATTATTGTAACAATATTTTTCTTTCAATGTCCATATTGTTTCATAACCCAAAATAATAAAGGAATTAAATCAACTGAATTAATCTCAACATAGGATTGTCCTCAAATTTAACAATAATGACTACCACAGAAATAAATGAGTAATTTTTCGAAGAAAACTTCTTTGGAGAGGTTTTCACTTTGTGATGACATTATTTATTTTTATTTTGATAAATAAATGAGGTTTATATGCTCTGACGCGTTACTCCTATAAATTAAGCTTTAGACCACACGACTGAAGTAAATCTTCACTAACTTACATCTCCCTCCCAACTTCCGTTCGCCACGCCCTCGTCACGCATTCGCCAGCTTACTCCCCGAGTCAAGCGTGGTAAATAAGTTTTACTTCAATAACATCTTTAAGTTGTACTGGTTCCTACACCTACCAAAACCAAAACTAAAACCAAATTAAAGAAGTACCTGTGCACGCGTCAATTGTTCGCTTTAATTTACTTCATTATTTTCAGTTGAATGTTCATACTAAATTTGCAGAATGCTTTCATGTAATAAAACTTGCATACGAAGCTTCAAATTTTACTAAAACTGTCTCGTAAAATCGTGCATTAAACACAGCATATGAAAGTTACTTGTAAAATAGTAACAAATACCATAATTAAAACAGACGGTTTGGTAAAGTTCATAATATGAGAACACAACAAAAACCACATCAAAGCTACAGAGAAACAACCTACCATTTTCTATACTAAATTATTTAATATGAACGTAGTTGGTATATTCGGTGGGTTCACTGATATAAATTGTGTGAGATGAAATCATTTAAATGAGCCAATTAAATATGTACTCATTTATTGTTGCTTTGTCCGGTAGGTAATTAAAAATATTGTTTTCTTTTTCGGATCCACTTTATTGTTTTCAGATATTAAACAAATTGATTTTCTTTATGAAAAAACTTATCGCACTTATTATCAAACAAACTAATTTCGGTTTTCTGTGTGTGCGTTATTCCTGCGTGAAGTTATTTACAACCAATGAACTCTAATTTGCTTTAAAGCAAAGTATCAAATTATTATTGTGAAGAGGTGGTCTAGCAATAACGATTGATGAAACCCTATTTGAATATAATATTTATTAAATCCGTCATCAATATTTGCGCACATAGTCAACAATCGAGAAGAGATATTCTAACCGGTGCATTGGTGATAAATTTTAGCGCGCCCTTCTGAGTGTCAGTTAAGCTGTCAAAATACAAATCATTTTGAATAATGTCATTTGCTACGAAAAATAACTCGCTTTTTAATGAATGAAGGTGAATTAGAATTGAAAATAATCGTATAAGCGATCCATACACTTCATAAATTCATCTGACTCAAAATGTTCATAGTCTTATTTGAACCATCTGGTTCGAACATGACTAAAGACCTCATTAACTAATTATCTCTCATTTGATCTCAAAAAGTACACGCAAAATACCGATACACATATCTTAGTACTTTGATTCTAAATGTTATTTACTAGTATTTTTTTTTAAATTTTTACTTAGCGGATTAACGATAAGGAATGTAAATCCACAGATAGATATAGTCATATTTGAATCATCTGGTTCGAATATGACTAAAAACCTCATTAACTAATTAACTTTCGTTTGATCTCAAAAAGTACACCCGAAATGCCGATAAACAAATCTTAATACTTTAATTTGAAATGTTATTTGCTAGTATTTTTAATTTTTACTTACCGGTTTAACGATAAGGAATGTAAATCCACAGATAGATCCGCTAGTGTTGCCAGCGTATTATATCGATTTATTATTTATTCCCAGTCAGTGTCGATCTGGCTCCCAACAGTGTGGCCGTGGTTGGGAAAACGGTGTAAAATCGTCGGTAGTTATGCCTATCGATTCTATATTGTAAAGTTATCAACTACACTGTGCTAGACCTCCTGATAATTAAGACAAATGATGAAGTAGGCATTTACCTATGAACTTTTTCGAAATCAGCTGCCGGCAGCGTTTTACTCTAATTTTTATATTCAAGTGAACAAAATTTCATAAAAGAGTATCAAAATTCTGTTTTAATGGTGTGTGAAAAGGGGATGGGGTTTTTTTGGGATGTATGTTTTCATGTACAGTGGGCCTTCCTCTTGTTTTGAAGGTAAAGTATGTAAAATTTTATCATCCTCAGAACTACAAAACTGTAGATTTAATAAATTGCATAGAAGGTAGATAAATATTATACGAACACTAGCTGACAACAAACGTTGTTCTGCCATAAAAATTATTTCTAGTGAATATTTTGGTTGTTAAATAAAAAATAACGAATTTATTGTAAGTGTGTGGGGATGACATCTATGACAGAAAGAGGTATGGAGCGCTGTAGACAATGACCACCGATAAAAACAAAAAAAACACCAAAGTAGGAAAATGAAATAAAGAAAATCAATATGAATTTCGAAGAACAATTGAGTGTACGATATTTTTTGTCAGTCCGTCTTTAGCCAACACAAATAAGCCCGATGGTTTGCTTACGCGAGAACATGATGCCGAATGATATATCAAAATGACGCGAATGTCTTGCGCATGCGTGGATGAAAGTTCGATGAGGCGGTCGTAGCGCCATCAGTCATTCAACAACATAAATAATTTCGGTAGAAAGCAGTCACTTTGTGGTTTGACATATTAATTAAAGGAAAACAATCGCTTTGTTTGTAACCACGATTTATTGATTTAATTTTTATTTACCGACCGGTTTCGCTTAATACAGTGAGTGACTCACACTCTTACTTTATATTATGTTTTGTCTCTGTCTGTATGTATATATAAGCTCACACATTGTATTTTTTCATCAGTTTTAATTTATACTCTGATGCTGCTTGTATTAAGCGAAACCGGTCGGTAAATAAAAATTAAATCAATAAATCGTAGTTACAATCAAAGTGATTGTTTTCCTTTAATTAATAAATAATTTCATTTTGTTTGAAATACGAAAGACGGTTAAATTTGTTTATACAAAAATACTAAAATCGCTATCAAAAAATTGGAGGGTGGGGGTAGGAGGGTTAAAATTTGGAGTTATAGATATTTTTTGATGCCAAAAAAAAAATTGTCTAAAAAATTTTTTTTTTTTTTCTGGATAGGGACACCCTAATCATCTAGCAGTATGAAATATACTTTAAAACCTATTCTCATACCTACCAAATATACATTAAAAAATTCATTAAAATCGGTCAAGCCGTTTCGGAGGAGTGCAACCATACACACTGTGACACGAGATTTTTATATATAAGATGCTTAAATATACAAAATTCGACAACCAGACTTTTCCAAAATGAATATTTTGCAGGTTTAATGCTGGTATGGGGTTATTTTCGTACGACAAAAGCTAATGTCCTGTATTCCATATCATCTGAGGGTAGTTCTCTCGGGAAGGATCTAGTATAAAATTCATCAGTCTGTCGCAGCTACCCCAGACGTTTGGGGTGGTGGTGGTTTCCATTAACTTCAACAGGGTAGCCTTTTGTCGCCTTTCTCCGTTGAATAGTTACTTGGTACTCTGAATCAGCAGCCTTACCGTTAGTAGCTACTGTATTCTGTGTTCTGCGGTTTCGTGGTGTACTCGTTAAAGCCTGCTGTTTAGAAAAGGGACTGAGATCTTCGGGAAATTTTTAAAATTGATAGTGTTGGTGTCGTGTATATTCTAAGCTTGTGATTTAGTTAAACAAAATTAGTTTTGATGTCGTACAAATGTAACACGATATATTATGTTATGGAGGAAAGAAATACTGTAAAATTTATTTCAGTATAAAAAACGAGATATTGTTTTTATTTTATGGGAAAAAGCTGTGGTTATGGTAGCAATAAAACAATAACCTAAGTATCATAAGGAAAAACACAGTAATATACTAACTGCGTTTTTGCTCAAGATACTTGATCTGCTGTGTTTTTAAAACATCAGAGCATTTTTGTTATTTATTTTTGGGGTGTTACGCCGTGTTGTGCTGCCTTCTCCTTTAGCGCAACACGGCATAACACCGCAAAATTAAATAACAAAAATGCTTTTGGCCGTGAAAATCTAAAATCATATCCATCAGAGCATTGTTCGGTATTCTGGAAAAAGGAACATTTAAGGAAGTGGGCAGGATCCATGTTTTAAGCGTTTTTTGGGACAATTTCTCATTATGCCAATTTTATTTATTATTTAATAGGTCTAAATTTTTCTTCACATCTCTTTTCATTAATGTCGCGATAGTATAATTTTATGAAGCTAGGTATAAAACGAATGGTTTAGATCGAATGCGAATTTTTGTTTTTCTCATGCTACAGAATAACATTAATAATACACTAAAGGGAAATAATCCCTGAGGGCCTAAATTGTCTTCAGTGGAGATATTGTACTATACCTTTTTCATTCCCAGTACTTCCTATCCTTCCATTCCTAAAAATACCCTCAACACAGCATCCCCAAAGATGACATTTTTTTCCTCAAGGCCCCCTGTGTGGAGTTAATGTAAAAAAAAGGTTTATTCTTGTTAAGTTGGGTCGATTAACATGGAAGGTCTCATCTCAGAATGTTACTTTTGCATATAGCGGCCATTTTGCTAATTATCTCAGCATAACTTTTCTTTGTTTTACGGCAATTAGTAAAATAATTCAATCTCGCAAAAGACAATGCTTTTGATTGAACAAGTAATATTTGTAAATAAATGCTAATTATTTGTTAAATTATCACAAATAGAGTTTTTAAGGTGAAAGTAATAAATCATGCACACTGGTTCTCAAGTAATAATTTATTATTTTCTTTATAAAACGGAATTCAAAATGGCGGCAGTTGATCAGCTGATTGCCCGATCCTATAGTAATTTTTCAGGAGTGTTGTCGTCACACGATTCACCATATATACGGTGGTTTTCGGGGGGTCTTGAAAAACTAAAACTTTGACAGCTATTTTAACTCTTAAAACTAACTCTAAAAATAAAAATAAAAATGCAGTTATTTTAGTTAGAAGGTCATTATTCAAAAAAAAAATTCAAAAATTGGACTTAAGTTCTCTATTGCGGCAAGAAAAAAAACTTAATGAGTAAGCTCATTAAAGCTCGGCGGTTAGTCAGTGTAAATTAATATTCGAGACAGGGTGGACTATTTATACCATAACAACGACTGTGGAAGAAATATTGTGAATTTATATTTAAATATATTTTTAAAGATTTGTATTGTGAAGTGAAGTATCCAGAATCTGGAGTCGTTTGGCCCCAACTGCGAGGTGTGAGTTGTTGTTTCCTATATTCCAATCTCGGCTTATCTTATGTTCCAGAAGCCCAGATTTGAACCATTGACTAATACTATCCATAGGGTTTGGCGAATGCATACAAACTTAATTGTCCCATATAAACATATCAGTTGACATAGTTTTGGGACTGGTCCTTTGAGTATGTGGCATAGAGCTTGGCTTGACTCTGCAGCTCTTTCAAACACCATAAATACAGTGGCGCTGCAGTTTCACCAATTTCCTTTCAAAACGAGCATGCACTAAAAAGATGGTTACTTTGTTTTAAAATTCATCTCAGTTGCGACGTTATTGCATATTTAAATTCTGGTTTTGAAACCGCAGCACTTAGTCCACATTGATTTTTTTTATATTTAAAATTTTTCAAGAAATTTATTCAACTTGTCTAGAAACCTGCGCTGTTAGCTTCATTTGTGTTTCATTTCAAATTATGATATTATGCAAATGTTTCGCGAAACGATCGCTCGGGTCGGATATGTGATCGCTTCATAATTCACATCTGCCTACAGTGCAGTGCACATAATTAATGTTTCATGTCGAATTGGTATTATTAAGCAAAACGTATGCTGTAGTCTGTAGTATAAGACGATTATAGACGTGATTTTAAATGTATAGAACAGCAGTTAATTTAAAGGTAGGGTCGTTTTCATTGACAAAATCTAACCACCCTATCATATTTTTTGATTAATTTTTTGTTTTTAATTAATTAATAAAAAAAATTTTAATATGAATGTCACTTGAAAATGTTTATTTTCTATAACTTTTTATTATTTTTTATTATTATTTTTATTATAGTTATTTTTAAAATCTAAATGCTTCATGTTGAGTACCCGTCCTGTCTTTTTCATGCAATTCTTTAATTTGGTTTTGAGGCACAAAATCTAAACAAAGGATTTTTTTATTAAAGGGTGTAGCAAATATCTTATAAGGATATTGGTGACCGGACAACTCAGAATTAATTCAACTGAGAAACTCCTTTGAAAAGTCATTTGGTGATGAAAAAAAAAAGGTTAAGAAGGTTACATTAGGTTAGAGTTTTGGGGTATTTGAAATTTTTATTCATAACTTATATTATGACACTGCGTATACCGAGAAGCTATATATGTGTGATTTTTTGATATTTCTATTGTTTGCTAAACAAATAATTCATTGTAGATTTATATATATATGTAGAGTTGCATTTAGAAACCATTGCAGGCATACGCCCATTAAATCATGCACATCAAATCCCCAAAGTTTCGTCACAATCAGATGAACGGTTAGCAATGCATAATTTCATGATGCTAGAAGTCACTATTATATTATATAGAAACCATTGCGGGCATGCTAACATCAAATCCCCAAAGTTTCATCGCAATCGGATGAAAGGTTTAGCAACGCACAGGCATCTCACATAATAATATACAAATCCAGAAACAAACATATTATTTTGATTTTTATATATTTTGATTGACGAAATTCCAAATTTGTCCTTCAAAACAAGAGAAAGGTCACTGTCTGCCTGAGATTTTGACAATCCAGCGTAATCCCCCTTTCCCACACAATAAAGCAAAATTGTGATTCTTCTTGGGGAAATTTTGCACACTTGACGTGTTCGAAATAATAAAACCTAGCTGAAGTCCCCGGCGACGCCCGGGTTTTACACAAAGTTTTCGAAATCGAATATTGACAGTGACTTTTCTCTTATTTTAAAGGCCACGTGAGCAAAATTGCATCAACCTCGGAAAAAAACTGTAGATTTGCATACACATCAAATCCACACCGCCAGCTTGCCAGCCCGCTCGTCCACCACGTACAGACATTCTCCTTTAAATGTTATATATTTTAACAAATATTCACAAAGCCTTGACAAATTATATCTATATCTAAATCTTCCTCATAAATCCCTTTATCTATTGGTGAAAACCGAATGAAAACCGTTCAGTAGTTTTTATCGTGAACAGACATGACGCGGACGACTTTAATTCATAATTTTATTTATTTTGAAAACATTACATATTACATTTTTTATAATGATCTTTTGCTGTCCAACTAGGCAATTTTCCCGTTTTCAATTTGACAGAACAGTCAAAATGAGCATGTTTTTTACAAGTAATTAATATATTACCCTTTATTTTAAATATAAATCTTGATAAATAATATATTTAGGTAACAATTATTATAAGCAATAATTGTTAGCCTGAAACACTCATTTACATTGAAAAATCTTCCAAGAAAAGATACTTGCCACCAAGTATCTTTTCTCGGATAATAATCAGTAATTGTTGAATGAAACATCAGTATATATTGAATTATTTGGCGGGTATTAGATAAGCCGCCATAGCTCAGTGGTCAGTGCATCCGACCGGCAATCAGAAGGACACGGGTTCAAGTCCCGTTGGCGGCAAGTGTACCTTTTCTCGGAAGATTTTTCAATGTAAATGAGTGTTTCAGGCTGACAATTATTGCTTATAATAATTGTTACCCTTTGTGCTATGCATAAAAATCTTGTCTTAAACATTAGTTTATAAATTAAAAATAATGATTAATATATTTAGGTTTTGATGTTAGATGCACAAAGTTACTTGTGAGTGTAAATTATATATTTAACAATAAAATAAATATAGTGAAGAGAAATAAAATTAAATTCCAAATGAAAAAAAATAAATAATAAACATGTATGCTTTTCAACCACTCCAAGAAATTTTAATTGATTTTGATGAATAATGAACTCGAGAATAAAAAAATGGATTAAAAAAAGAAAGTAGAGAAAGAAAATGCAAAAAAAAATTTAAGCAGTTTTTGAACTTTCATTGTATAAAAATATTATTAAAGTAATACCAATATATTATATGAAAGGTCAACTAAAAATTTAAGCAGTTTTTGAACTTACATTGTATAAAAATATTATTAAAGTAATACCAATATGAAGTGTGCATTTGGATGTTGACTCAGCTGATGCATTCGAGTTACTTGCGTTGTTCATACTGGAGACAGTGGCGACATCTGGTGAATGGGATAGGAACGACGGTGGCACTCAACGGATTTTGCGAGAAGAAGGTGGTGGTTCCTGGATCTCCGGCTGACATCGTGAGGCGTTAGTTATTTTTTACGTGATACTGGTTTTTAGAATTTAAAGATTACGATGTTCTAATTTAAAGATTACGATGTTTGAATGGTCATGTTTACTGGACTGACCCGGCGCCCGACAAAATTCTCAATATTCGAGGTTAGTGCCCGTGTTTGAACATTGCTGTCACACATCACAGATTTATTTCTTCTTAATTATTATTTTGTTAGCTTCATCATCCCAAGAGATTCTCACAAGGAACCTTGAACCACGACCTGAGATATATTTAGATTGATCATTATGATAAGAGTCTCTAATTTAAGAAACAGCATTTTCCGTGTTATAGAATCCAATAAATGATAACGATGATTGATTGGTTTCATTTCTGCCCTAGATTTACAAATTGAATTGCTAAACTCCATTAAGTTACAAATTGACGTATTTTTTTTAAATATTCTTTTAGAACATGGTCCATTTTTATAGTTATACATCATTTACATCTCAGAACCACTGTCGTTTTAAAAAAAAAAAAAAATATTTTTTTTATTTAGTAACTATATAATATTTTTTACATTTTTATATGAAACATGTTAGTTAGATGTATATATAAAATATATTCGTAGTCCTCCTCACTAGGAGATCCTGTGCTGAGGGGGACTATGCTTTGGATAAGTTTTTCAGCGACTTCTATGGTTTTGCTTCATTGGATAAGGTTTTCCAGAAACTTCTATGATGTTTTAAGTATACTAGTAAGTTCATTTTCCGATAGATTCTTCAGCCAACATTTAATGTCCTTAATGTAGCTATTTTTTATTTTTATTTGTTTGATACTAAGTGGGAGTTTGTTATATAACTTTACTGCTAAAAATGCAGAACTTCTTTGACCAAATGAAGAGTTACACTTTGGTATATTAAGTATGTCTGTTTGTTTAGCTCTGGTTTTATGAGCGTGGGAGGTGTCTGCCTCTGAATCATTTTTGTGGTGATGTACTAGAATGTTTTTGGCATAGATTTTCTGTATGCTTGGAACATCAAACTGGTTAAAAATTTCTGCTGTTGACGTCCTTATGGGGACCTTTAGAATGGTCTTTATAATGCAATTCTGAGTTATCTTAAGTTGTTTTAAGTGATTAGATGCTGCTGAGCCCCATCCTATTACTCCATATTCCAATCGAGAGTGGCATAAAGCATAATATACTCTCTTTAGATCCCTCATCGACAAGATGTTTCTTAATTTTTTGAAGAAGTAGATGAGTTTTGTTAGCTTTTTTGAGGTAAGCTCAATGTGTGAATTCCACTGTAGATTTTCATCAATTTCAATCCCAAGATATTTAATACTTTTGGTTTGGGTTATAGACGGGCAGGAACATTGTGGAAAAGTATTTTGACATTCATGTAATTTGAGAGTATGCACATTCATTGGTTGTCCTCTTTTGTTTTTGGAGAAAGTTAGATATTTAGTTTTACTAACATTTAATGTAAGGGAGTTTACTTTTAGCCAGTTTTGAAGTACAGCCAGGCCATGTTCCGCCTCCTTGTAGGTTCTTGTCCAATCTTGTTCGTGGAATATAATAACAGTGTCATCTGCAAAGCTCATTATGTTTCCATTAATGGGAAGATTCATAAGGTCATTTATATATATCAGAAATAGTATAGGTCCTAATACGCTTCCCTGGGGGACCCCGAATTTAATTGAAAGAGATTTGCTCTTTCTTTTACCAATTTGTACAATTTGTTCTCTTCCAGTTAAATAACTTCTAAGTAGGTTTAGAGTTGTTTCGGTTATTCCATTTTTTTTAGTTTTAAGTACAGTATTTCATGATCAATTGTATCGAAAGCTTTTTGAAGATCAATGAAAACAGCTAAGCATTTTTTGCCTTCATCCAGTTTTCTAATAATTGTATTAGTTACATTAGCTATAGCGTCACCAGTACCCAGGTTTTTTCTAAAGCCATACTGCGTAGGTGATAATATTTTATTGGTATCCAAAAATGTAAGAACTTGTTTTTTTATTACTTTTTCCAATATTTTCGACAGAGGAGTTAAAATACTAATTGGTCGATAATTTGAAATATCATTTTTGGGACCATTTTTATATAATGGTATGATCGTAGCAATTTTAAGACAAGCGGGAAAAACACCTTTAGATAATGATAGATTTACAAGGTATGTCAATGGTTGAATTAACTCATTTTGTAGGTATTTAATTGATTTACTTGATATCAGTTCGTTTCCCGATGAGGTATTTGTGTTTAAGCAGGTTATAATATTTCATTATTTCATCACTTGTTATCTTGACTATATTGAGGCTGTTTTCATGATTTACATCATCATTCCTCATTGTTTTTTCGACAGTAGTGGAATTTTGTTTAATTTTATTTGCAAGTTTAGAGCCTATATTGCAAAAGTAGTTGTTTATAAAGTCAAAAAGTTTGTCTGGGTGTTTCGTAAAAGATGTGGGAATCTCATCAATGTTTAGTTTTTGTCTTTATGCGAGGCTTTAGTATTTGTAATTTCATTTATGATCTGCCAGAGTTTACGGGAATCATTATTGCATTCATCAATTTTGTTTTTATAGTATGTTTCTTTAGCATAACGAATTACATTTTTACATGTATTACGATATCTTTTGTAGAATCTAAGTGTATGGACATCATAAGGGTTGATTTTTACTTTTCTGTGCAGTTCATCTCTTTTTCTGATCGAGTTTATAATATTCTGACTGATCCATGGTTTAATGTGAATATTTTTATGAGATACTTTTTTATCTGTGGTTTTGGTGTTAGATAGAATACTGTGCTGTATAATTTCTACAAAATAACTCCAAGCAGTATCAGTATCATCTTTTTCCAGAAGGGCGGTCCAGTCATTCATTGTTAACTCCCTTTTGACATTTTCCCAATTTGTTTCAGACTTCGTTAGGAGTGATTTCGTATTTAGGTTTACATAAGAGTTATTTTTTGTTATAGATAGAATTATTGTGTAATGGTCTGTCAGTGTGGTAGTATAAATAATGGCTTGAGTTTTTTTATTAGTTTTACTAAAGATATGATCAATGCAAGTTTTGCTATCATTAAATACACGTGTAGGTTCCTCAATTAGGCTTTCATATCCATGGTATGCAAGTGTCTGCATGTAATCATATTTTTTTGGGTGGCCATTTTCAAGGATATCAATATTTATGTCACCGATAATAAATACATCTTTAGTGTTTTTTAGTAAACTCAGTTCAAATGATAAGGAGTTAAGAAATGGTTCCAGATTTTTTGTAGATGGAGATCTGTAAATTGCGAGTATTGTTTCCGATTGATATCCTTAGACAGTTCGCCTTATTAATACCGATCTCTATGACATCAGCTTCAATATCTTCTTTAATATATACGATGACACCATCATTTTTGGTATTATTCATAATTGTAGAGTAAGGGACATATTTATCGATTTGTAGAGGATAGAAATTATCAGTTAACCAACATTCAGTAAGAATAATTATATCCCAGTTTAGATTTAAACTTTTTATCAATATTTGTAGTTCGTCAAAGTTTTAATAATACTTCTAATGTTTTGATGCATTATGTTAAAATTATTTCTTATGGATGGTAAGTTAGGTAAGTTTGTTGTTATTGTGTTATCCATTTTTGCCATCTAAATTAATTATGTTTTTATATTACTTACTAAATTATTTTCACCATATCATCAAGGTGCTTAATGTAGATTATTTTATCTTCATGTTTTTTTACGAATCATAACTTTACCATTTTTGTACCACACATATTGGTATTTTTTTTCTATGGCTAATTGTTTTGTTTTCCATAGTATTTCTTTATGATAAGGGCTTAGTTCTTCCCCGATGAAGATTTGAGAGGTCGACAGATCCTTAATTTCTTCATAGTTTTTTTCTTTTTTTTATCAAGGAGTGAATCTCTTTGTCTTTTCTCGGAAAAGGTGACAAGAAGTTTGGGTGGAGCTCCTTTCGTCTGTCTGGGACTCGGATGACTTCAGTAATATCTGTATGTTTTATAGTTATCCCAGCTGCTGCAGCAACCTTCCTTATGATTTCAATTGGTTGTTCTCTTATTTTTTGGGGAATCCCAGCTATTTCTAAAGAATTACATTTTGACAAGGTTTCAATATCTGCCAGTCTAATTTCAAGTTTTTTTATTGTATTATTTTTTTCATTCATATCTTTTTTAATATTTTCGAAATCAGTTTGTATAACTTGGTTTAAATTATTTGTAACATCAATTTTTTTTAGTATTTCATCATATTGAGCACTTATAAATTCAATGCTTTTTGTTGTTTCTGAGGTCTGAGATTCAATTTTGATAAAAATGTCCCTCTTCAAGGTTTCAAATTTTTTATCTATATATTCGATAATTTTGTCCATGCTTAGTTTTTCATAAGAAATTTGGTTTTTGCTTCGAGTGCTAGACATCACTAAAATCTTTGCTCAGAATTGCCCCTTACAAAAATTAATTCTGTCAACAATGTTTTGTTTATTGTTGTGACTTTATTGCAAAATGACATTGAATATTCCCTAAACTATCAGTTAAAAACAAAAAAAAAACTTTTTTAAATATCTAATATTTCAAGTACCTACACAAAATCATGTTATTTATTTTTTATATTTGTAGGAATTAATTTGGATGAGAAAAGGTTAAGATAATAAAATGATCCTTGCTTACTTTGTCAGCCTCTCTGAATCGTAGAGAAATGACAACACAATGAATAACATAACATCAAATTTTGGGAGGAGGGGATCGGTACCACCGGTTCCAGGAACCATTTATTTAATAACCAACACCCCTGCGATAGGTCACAACGAGTGGTTCGCTACTTTTGGTGACTTAGCAGGGGTGCCCGAATTGATGGGATGATATTTGTCCAGGCGGCGGATTCGTCTGCTCACGTGCTGCATGGCGGGCCGGATCAAGAGGGACTGGTTGAGGGAGGCCTTTTGACCTTTCCAGCTGGACTCTCGACCCATCGCCTTGCACCACAGTTGGGGGGATGGATTGTCACTAAATTGACCCCCAGATTCCTACCCACTCCTCGTACCTTTACTTCCTATCCTTTCCTTCCTTAAAAACCCTCCATTCAGCATCCCCTAATATGACATAGGTCCTAAGGGAAATTATTTTCCTCGGGGCCTCCTGTGTGGAGCTAATATAAAAAAAAATACATCACAGCTTGTGAGGTGAGATTACGTCGACAAAAATAAATTTTGTTCCAATTCCCACTGTCCTCTGTTGAACCCAAACACTTTTTCAGTGATCTTGGAAATTCCACCATTCAGGTGATAGGCATCCATCGGTCATCAACACAGTGAAATCTTCAAATCAGCATATTGGTGGGAATTGGCTTATAGAGTTCAATATAACGCTTCTTGCTGCGGGTGAACTGACGCTAGTTTATTGACCTCTTCAAAATCGTTGATTATTCTTTATTTACTTATTTATTTTAGGAACATGCACAAAACACAGTCTTAATAAAGTAATATACAAAGGAGGTTATAAGGTCATTACTATTTGGGAGGCGAGTACGGGTACCGCCGCCCCGGAACAATTTATTAGATAACCAACACTTTTGCCATAGGTCACCCTAAGTGGTTCGCTACGTTTGGTGACTTAGCAGGGGTGCCCGGGTATATGGGGTGAGGTTTATCCGGATCTTGCGGTGGATGCGTCTACCCATCAGCTGCCTGGTAGGCCGGATCGGAAGAGAATGGTTAGGGGAGTCCCTTTGATTTCTACAGCCGTACTCTCTCGGAGCATCGCTTGCACCGCAGTGGAGGGTTTGAAGCATACGTCCGTCACTCCTGGACACACTGACCCTCAGATTCCCACCCAACCTTCATACCCATTTTGTTCCCAGAACTTCCTATCCTTTCGTCCCTAAAAAGACCCTCCACACAGCATCCCCAAAGATGGCATATGCCCTGAGCGGAATTATTTTCGTCAGTAATGTAAAAAACAAGAAGGGAGTCAAAACAAAGACCAATTAATAATGTTCATAAATAGGTTTTTCGAAATATAAAAGTAAGTATAATATGTAACGCATGTTAAAATATAAAAAGCAGAATGAAATTTAATAATAATTTCTATTTTATGTATATGTTATAGTCAATCCTCGAAGCTCCGACGCTCCTACGTTTGACTAGTCAATCCTCAGGTCTGACTTGAAGTCTTAGTCAAGAAGGCTTTAGTCAAACCTAGGATAAACCAGTCATTCCGCGAAGAGACTGAATATCGACCTTTGACTATGACATATATACCTAACATGTTTTCGTATAAAAATGTAAAAAATGAATATATATATATATATATACTTTTAAATATATATATATATATATGTATATATATATATTTAAAAGTAGCAAATTTAAAATATGAAATAAATATTATAAAAATGGATGTACAACACGCATAAACCTTCAGTTTCATTATGTATTACACACTATAAGGGTGGATTTCTTCATTTACCGAGAATGCTAAATGCAATGCTAATTGTAAAAGTAAACGATCGAAATTTAAAAATTTCTATGCATTTGACCGTTTACTTTTACAATTAGCATTCTCGGTAGATGAAGAAACCCACGATTACATATTTGTAATTTTGTCTATTCCAAGATAGACTGGGAAATAGGTTTAGGGGTTGGGGCGGGAAAGGGGAGGAGAAGGATCGGGGATGTTGCCGCGCTAATAAAATGAAAGGTACAATTAATTTAATCATCATGAATTTGTATTCGCACCTGGAATGGGATAGAATGAACTTCTGTAGCGATATAATTAGTATACTGAATATGTTAGGTCAGCACGTTTGAATATATTTGTCAGTTTCTTGCTGTAGCAGTTTCATTATGATTTTAATTGGTGTTTTTTTTTTACATTAGCCTCACATAGTAGGCCCTGAAGAATATAATTTCTTCCGGGGCCTGTATCATCCGAGAAGCTGTGTGGAGGGTCTTTTTGAGAAAAGGAATAAATTAATATTGGTCTTGAAGAGGCCCATATTGTAGGAAGAAGGAAACACAGAGGCCGGCAATTCGTTCCACATCCAAGCTTATGAACTCAAGAACGAGTCGAAAAAGCGACCCGTTCTTATGTGACAAATTTCAATCGTGTACAATTGTTGGGCGCACGTTTAGCGTGTTTCCCGACTATGCACCGGTGCCGAAGGATAGAACAAGGATAGCATTCCCACCCGACGCCTGTGCTCTAAAGATTTCAATCCGTTTATTAAGATGGGAGAATCTATCAAACGCCCCGCCCGTTTCTGCACAAGAGTCGAGGGTTTTTTCAAGTATTTTGGAGATCCAGACCAGAGGTGGCTGCCGAATTGAAGCGTGGGGGTGCACCTGCGATTTGTACAGGGTTAGCAGTTGTTTACTATCAAAGTATCTACGGGCCCTGTACAGTGCGCCCAGCTTTTGGGAGGCCAATTTAAATCTGGCTTCGATGGAGCTCCCATACCTGAGCTGTTCACTTATAATTACACCAAGCATATCAAAGCAAGGCCTGTTCGGAAGATTGGTTCCGATGAAGGCGACAAAATTTTCATTTCGATCCATTTTAGACTTAATCAGACATGATTGGGTTTGCATTGAAAGGGTGTTCTGTCTGCTAGATAATAACTAGCAGAGAATAAGTCAGCAAGTATGTCTAAATTTGCGAGTTCCTTGATATAGCAGTTATATGTCCTTTTCATAAATTCATTCTGATTGTAATTGGTGTTGAATCTATCGATGTAGAAAAGGGTGTTCTCTCTGCTACGAGTACATCGAAGCGGTGCATGAAAATTTTTTTATTACTACGGCAGTTAACTTTTAAGTTAATATTTTTGTACAGCAACTGATCAGTGATGAACCTCATATTGAGTACAGTTTGTCAAATACATAAGAGTAGAAAACATAGGAGAGCGCCACTGGTGTTCAAATGGCAATACGTACTAAAAATATAATCATGGTGGTAATCAAAAGCTGTGTAACCTACATTTTTCTTAAAAATTAAAAAGGCATAAAAGTGAAAAAAATATTTTTTCATTGCAATATAGACACCCACTGACCCAAATTTTGTGTAAGCATAATGAAGAATATTTTATAATTTTTATAAAACATAAAGCACACTGTTTTTAGAAATTGCTCATGTTTATTTAATTTTAGCTTAATTACCTAGCGTTACCCGAGCTTTAGATCATGTCTCTAATTTTAGATCTGAATATATTTAACTCATTCATATCTAATATATTTATAGGGTAACTTAATATAAAGTGTAACTAAATCCACCATTGGTGATTCTTCCTTTCAACCTACTGTTAAATTCAAATTTCTGTTAAAATAAATGAAAGCCACTTTATAATACACAATTTAATCAAATTTATTAACAACATACAAAGATTATTTAATTAAAGCTGTTTGTCAGCGCTTCTCAGTTAGATTATAATCTAATATTTTATTTTTTATTTTATTTATTTTCGGAAAATCAACTCCTTTCTACCTACTGTTAAATTCAAATTTCTGTTAAAATAAATGAAAGCCACTTTATAATACACAATTTAATCAAATTTATTAACAACATACAAAGATTATTTAATTAAAGCTGTTTGTCAGCGCTTCTCAGTTAGATTATAATCTAATATTTTATTTTTTATTTTATTTATTTTCGGAAAATCAACAGTTTACATTTTTCCAGTTTGTACATGTTTGTATAGCCAAAATAAAACCAATTATGGATTTCCTCCTTGTGACTTTACCTCTGATTAAACAGCATAATAACAAATTTTACAAACAGCATAATAAGGAGTATGAGATCAAAAATTTTATAAAACAAAATATTAAGTACATAAAAATAAAATAATATACTTTGTATGTTTATATTCTTCATCAATGTTTATTTCTGGAATTTTTAAATTTATTACTACGTACTTCACTCTACGTACTTTACGTAGTAATTTTTTAGTTCATAATATCTTGTACACAATCATGTATATGTGGGTTTCTTTTTCTTCGTGTTTGTATTTATAATAGCTTACTTTTTTTGATTAATACTGTCACTTCAATATGTACTTTTTAATTTTTTGTCTAATTAATTTTTTTTTCTTAACTATTTATCCACTCGAACGATCGCGCGTCAAAAATCTTTTTTCTCCGATTGCTCGCGGTTTTTTGGCGACGATTTTGAATATTTTCCGCCAACATTAAAAAAATCATACCTCCGAATTTTAACATGAAGACATAAAACTGATTGTAGTGCTTTACAGCCAATGAATTCACCTATATTTTACTAATTATCCTATATTTTTAGAATTCATAGATAAATTATTAAAAAATCTTAAACTTTATAAATGCGCGAAATTTGTGTTTTTGTGATTTGAAATTGCCGCCAGTAGCAGTTTTAAATATCTTTATTGAATATTTTCTACGTTTTTATGTTCTCTATGGCCTGTTTGATAACCACAGATGCAAGAATATAATAGAAAAATAATTTTTTGGATGTTTATGATCTTTTCAAAAGTTTGGTCGGAAAATGATTTTGTAAAATTTGAGTGCGTGACGTGCAAAATTGAAATCACTGTATTATAATATTTAATGAATTTACCACAAAAACTGGTATTACATTAGGAAGATACATTAACTGCCTACAATTATTTATAAGGATAGTTGCCGTGTTGGCTTTATTTGATTCATTTGATGAATTATACAGAGAGCCTATTTCACGATGTCAAAATCATGGTGATACTTTTTCAATAATTGTAAATTAGAACTGGAGATTTGTAACCATGTTTTTATATAACGTGCAAAACAAGGAAATAAGGCTTAAAATGAAATATATATCATAGATATACACATTGCCAATATTTCAGAGGGATACTTTGCAAGTTGATGAAATCCACCAATATTTGACGAAAAATCACTTCTGACAGCTACCTTAAGGTCAATCTACATAGTGTAAATCAGAATATGTAAAATGATGATGATGATAAAATTGTATATATATCAAACCTTTGTATGAGCGTCGAATGGCAAACAATATCATTGTGATAATTTTATATCTAAAAGCAAAGGTATCGAAAAAAAATGGTGGAGGGGAAAATAATTGATGGAACCCATAATTGATTTATTTAATTATTAAGCCCTAATATTCTTTTAAATCAATTAAATTAATATCACAGTTTTAGTTTTTTTTTTTTTTTTACATTAACTCCACACAGGAGGCCCTGAGGAAAATAATTTCCCTCAGGGCCTATGTCATCTGGGATGCTGTGTGGAGGGTCTTTTTGAGGAGAGGAAGGAATGAACATTGGTCTTGAAGAGACTCATGTTGTAGGACGGAGGAAACACAATAGTTACAATGAAAGAGCAGTATATTGATTTAAACATTGTTTACACACTTTATCATAATAAAAATGTATTCAATTTATATTGATTTATTCATAATTTAAGAAAATCAATACATAATGTCATTGTGCGTCGATGTAGAGTGAGACTCAGTATCAGTGTCGTGTCGTCCGTCATATCTTCCGTTATGTCTTCCGTCATGTCTTCCTGGTCTGGATTTGTCGATTCAGCCTGTCTGGAAATGGTCTTTCCCGTATAAATTTGGAATTTCCAAAGATAGCCAGTCTTGGACTCACAAAGCTCGTAATGGTAAGCCCACACTGCGGCCAACGTTCCAACTTCAAACGTTTGGACGATCGTGTGGAGGGGTGTTCGTACGTTGGAAGTTCGAGTTGGAAGGTTGGAGTTCGCGTTGGCCCGGGATCGCCTTCGAGGCGATCCCGACGGCTAACTCACACGAACCAGCCTGCCGCAGCTGTCCACACCGTGCCGCGTACTATTAAAATGACTATATTATTACGGAGAGTGGTATAACAATTGTTTGAAAACATGTCGTGTATATAATTATATGATTATACGTACGTAATAATTGTAGGCAACTGAAAAAGATACAGCGTAGCTACAGCTGTTTCATGTCCGCCATTTTGGAGTACGGAATTCGGGGTTGGAGGGTTGGCCGCAGCGACCACACGATGGGCCAACCTTCCAACTCCGAACTAAGTTCGGAGTTGGAAGGTTGGCTTCAGTCTGGACGTAGCATAAGACTTTATACCCGCGCTGGCCGCTTTGGTTTTGATCACCTGGACGAATCCCTAACGGCCTTTATAGCAGAGTAAGGATTCATCCAGTGAGATGTCTTGCTCGGGCAGGTATAAAGTCTCAAACTTATTTGAGAGATGGTCCAAGACGGGCTGAATCTTTTGTAATCTTCGAACAGATAACGGTACACCAGAAGAAAGACTTTTATTGTTGGTGAAGTGAAGGAATTTTTTAATTGGAAGAAAACGATTATAATCCATGGCTCGGCTGAAATAAGGCATGGCGGTGAGTTTTTTTTTAATAGAAGTAGTCTTTTTCAACAGGAAGGGGACTAATACCTTGATACATTAAAATTGCCAAGAATACATACATTTCCTCTTTATTCGTGGGAACCCATTTATTGGTACGCGCATGGCGCTTAAATTGTTTTTTCGCAATCCATTGATCTGCATACTTGTTGGTCTCTCTCGTGATCAGTTCAATGACATCTGCATCAAAGATTTTAAGAAAGGCATTCACAAGTTTGCCCATTTCGTCGGTATTGAAAGTTGGTCCTGGCGTGCCTGTGAATGTCTCCCTTATCCCAGTAAAACGTGAGATATCTTTGGACCAATCGAAAGAGTAACCTTCAGGCGGCAGAATCGCATGCATTGCCTCACTATCTACCTGGTCTTGTCTACTAAAGTCTATGGCCATAGCGGAGTTAGGTGAAACGTTGATAATATTATGATAAGGTATTGGTGGCATGTAGAAGGTATCCTCATCGCTCTCTTTGTGGTCGACGTCGCTCATTCTGTCCATATCCATTTCTGAAACAACAGAAAACCCAAATTAATTTCACGTGTCTATATTACGATTACCCACTGCCTCTGGTACGGCTTTTGACTCGCAATACGATGGTCGCGGGATCGAATCCCGGCATGGGCAAATAAATTTGATTTGAATAATTAGTGTTATTTTCACACAAAATTCATTTAAAATAATATATAGTCTATTTGCGGCACGTTCCAGAGTGGAAGATACCCTCAGTATCGCCCTGATGTAAGACACCATTCAGAATTGAAAAGTTGCTTCAAATGGCTTTACCGTGTTTGGTGACCAGTTCTGAATAGCCAGATACTTTCCCACCTCCCTCTTCCACACCTCCTTCCCCTCCCCGCTACCTTCAGCCTCACAACATACCCCGATTGGGGATGCCATAGTCTCACTGGCTCCAGCTGAGGCTCTTGTGAGGTATTCATATAAATAATAAAATAAAAAGTTAATCAAATACTTGAGGCGGGCAATGTCAGGAGTCAGAATAGCACAGTCAGGTAGGTATGGAATGAAGAAAAGAGTGTGTGTGCCAAGAACGAGTTGCATGGCGGTCCATCCTCTCTGTCTACCCCTGCAGGGAAATGGCGTGCAGGTAAGTTAGTTAGTTTTATAACTCACGGTTTCCCAGTACCGACTCTTCTTGATAGAGAGCTGCCTCGTCCACGTTGTCGGTTCTGCCCATGTCTGACTCTGAAATAATAGAAAACACAAATTTACAGTAGAATTCGGATATAATGACTTTGCATTTAACGGTCTACCGTTTTAAGTGACGATAATGGAAACTCTAGTAAGGTTTCATAGCTTTTAGTAGGAAAACATATCTGTTTAAAGTGACCAACTACTTAAAGCGACCTATTTTAATGATAATTTGTCCGGTTACAAAACCCAACTACCAATACAGCCTCGCTTTTGACTAGGAAGCTCGACACAATGAGTCCCGTGAAGCGAAAGTGTTTTTTCAATTGATGAAAAAAGTGCTGTATTACACCGTTTCGAAGCCGGTGAATCACATGTAACCCTCGCAAAGGAGTTCGGCATGTCTCATTTCTCATTCTACAATACCCGTTACAGAAAAAAAAGATAGAATCCCTGTTTAATGCCAATGTTTTGAAATGTAAGGCCCTCCGTTCATGGAGATACTTACAAACTATATGATTGTGACGAAACCACAAGTACTCTGCATATATACCACTCTTTAATGCTGGTTTCCGTACACGGCGCTATCCGGAATATACTGAACTTGATCATTTTTTACGTGCAGCCGTGGAGTTTACACAATGTCATATGACTTTTTCCCAACATCAATCCATGCCATCTCCACTAAATCCTTTCTTATGTATTCTGGTAAAGTATCGTTACATAAACATGCATTTTTTCTACTTCCAGAACAAATCTAACATTACTTTCATGTTCCGATGCCATTTCTGTCAAACGTCAAACGAAAAGTATCAGACACAAATGATGCAACGCGTCGCGTGCGTTCAGCACCGCCGCGCCGGTTGCGTGAAACTGATTTGATACCGACAGACGTCGCATAGCGCCCCGTACACGGTGCTACCAGCAAAATCGTACGGGGGGTACTTACGATCGGCGCATATGATACGCTCACGAGGATCGAGTAGCTTGTAAGTAGCGTCATGTATGGAGGCACTTAACGTTTCAGGACATTAACTCAAGTACAAATATATTATGCATTGTCATGTGTGAAACTATGATGTCGGTATTCACAATGCTGTGCGAAGTTCTTACTATCGAACAAAAATTAGCCAAAACAAACTCAAATTTCAGACTTTTTACGTTAGTAACTACATATTTACTTGCATAGAATGTAGGTACATCATATCTTTTTGGATTACAGTACATTTTGTATGTTTGTTATGTGGAATTTTTAAGTACTATGCTTATCTCCTGCCAATATACCAACAGTGAAACTGTGCTAGGGACATCAATATAAAATATAGATAATTGATTTTATTTTGAGCCCCTGGTATGACATTTCAAAAAATAAACTCACCGTTCCCAAACGCCGACAATTCTTGGTAGAACGGCACGTCCACCCACAGCTCGCTGTGGTAGCCGGCTTCCGGAGAGAAGAGTTCCCCACACTGGAGTTCCCCACTCCGCGATGTCCCAGCTAACGGCTTCGGAGATGCTGCCTGGATTGGCGTAATTGGTGCATTGGGAGCCATTGATTGGGTCTGTGCGGGAGTGGACATCCACGGTGGTGGAACGGGTCTTGGCAATGGTGAAGGTGTCCCTTGTGAAAAGGGACACGTTATTCTCTCCGGAGAAGTAATTCTGAAAACATATACATAAATCATATGAATTGTTCTCATTCACGTGTGAAATAGTAAGTGCAGTATGTAAATAAAGAATAAAATTAGAACTCTGTACAATATGCACTGAATGTGCCAAATGGACAGAGCGCTGATCTTACCAACTCTCACTGTAACAGTGGAACTCACTGTAGCCGGAAGGAAGCAGGCAGGGCCCTAACAGCCTTTAGGGCCTTGACGCGATCCTCTCGCACCAGTAGCAAAGCAGGGTCACCGTTTAAATAAATACAAATATATGATGAATTCAACGGCCACAGCAAAGTACTTTCATAAAAAACATTAAAAAATACTAACACTCCAGACGAGGCTGCAATTGCAGCTCTGCGTTGACTCTCACGTCCACGTGCAGGTAGTCCGGCACCAGCTGGTACTCCATCTGCAGCTCGTACCCCACCTCTCCCTCTTCCTCTGCCACCTCTTGCAGTCAGCACCACTCTATATATTTTAAATTGAAAACAATTAATGTAATTAAGTACTTAAATGTTTAAATTTTGTTAAATGTTGCAGTAATAAATTTTTTTTAAATAATTATTTAAACCTGGGTCGTGGAGTGCTCCCTCTCCCTGGACGATAGCTGTTTCTGCACAAATTTGGTAAAAGTAAACAAATTAATTGATTATACAACTAAATAGCCAAATTTTTATTGTGCGACGAAGGCTTTACACCATTTTACATCTAAAAAAAGTCAGACTTTTTGACATATGACATTAAATAATTGGACAGCAAATATCTGTATTAATAATGAACCAATTCAAATAAAACTTATATTTATCTCTTTGTTATGAATCACTCTGATTGAATAACTATATTTCAAATGCGCGAGTGCAGTATTTATGAAATTATTGTAAATCAAAAACAGATGACGTCTTCAGTCGACGCATTTTTACACAAAAACATCCATCAAAACAATATATTACGAACAAACGAATTAAAAACGCATTTCAAAGATAGATAATTCAATCATGATAACACAGATATATAATTATGCGTTAAAAACCCAATAAATGAATTACTTACGGCATTTTAGGTAGAGACCATAATTCGTCGAAATAGTCAAAAGTTTTATTTTGTTGTTTGACAGGACGCCTTAGAAAACCGCGAAATCTTATTAAATAACACTTCAAAGACAACCGATAAGGTCATAGACATAAAGAATATTTTATCAGCTATTCGATAAAACAAATAGCTGGCCATGGAAAGGTTTTAAATAATTATAATAAATATTTTACGAATGGTAGAAAAATCGGTCGATTTTTCGACCGATATCAATCGCAGAAAAATAAAAGTGGTCGATTTTTCGACCGAAATCGTTCCAGTGGTTATATTCTTTCAAATTATTGCAATTCCTATGTAAAAGCCGTTAATCGGCGTTAATTCATTATAAATAAAAAATAAAATAAACAAATAAAACAACGTAGGTACCTTAACAACAGTGCTTCGTCGATTTAATTTTTTTTTAAGAACAAAAAGATGTTTTTTTAAATGTGTATAGAGTGTTCTGTATTTTCAGTGTCATTGCACTTTAAAATAAAAATTGACAGGTAAATTGGTGATGCCATC
Organism: Limnephilus rhombicus; assembly: GCA_929108145.2. Classification (NCBI taxonomy): domain Eukaryota; kingdom Metazoa; phylum Arthropoda; class Insecta; order Trichoptera; family Limnephilidae; genus Limnephilus; species Limnephilus rhombicus. The sequence continues at coordinate 11,749,757 of OV815292.1, read as the reverse complement.
CTAAAAATTTTGTAGTTCCATTTTTTATATTTTCAAATCTTATTTGACAGACTGACTATGGTTTCGTGATTCGAAAATGTTTCTTGATTTCGTCGAAAGCGTTGTATAAAATAATACACGTTGAATAATTTCAAATGGAGGAATTTGAAAAATCGCTCCGGAACATTTCTAACTTGTTAAATGTAGCGAGGATTCCAAACCTCTGAATAGTATTCCAGATGTGGACGATGTTTATTCAAAAGTACCTGTAATACAAAACCATCGTTGTCTGTAGGTAAATCTGATCAAACAAGATCACTCGAATGTTCCAATCCCCCTCGGCTCTGGGAGCGATCGATCCCAGGCAAGGACTTGCAGTACTCTCCGTGTATTATGCACACATAAATCTAGTGCAGTTCATTGATTGCATATCAGTTACTAATTTCCTTGCGTTTTACATAGGCAGACACTTCAGACCCGAACATGTTTGTATTAATTAGATGGCCGGTGCATTGGGAGCCGTGTAAATCATGCTAACGCATCAGTCATCTTTGCATATTGCATAATTAATTTAATACTATTGTTTTTTTAATTAGAGACAAGGTAATAAGAAGCAATAAGGTAATGTAATATTATGTCACTATTTTCAAAGAAGATAATATAGGTAGATGTCTTTATATTTCTTATCGATTCACGAATCTAATGGGAAATTGTATTATTTCACCAAAAAACATATTTTTTAAAGACCCCGGGTTTTTTCACAGAATTTCAGCGATTCATGAAATTTCTCAGCTAATTTTCAAGTTCCACTGAAGTTCCTTTATTGTTTCAGTTCTGTTATTCAGTGTTTTACACAACTTGGAAAAATTCACGAAATTTCACTGTTCTGTTATTCTGTTACAGAATACAGAATTTCTATATTCACAGAATTTGAACAATCCATATAATTTCACAGTTAATTTTTAAGTTTTGTTATCGTTTGAGTTCTGCGATCCAACTGACCTAAAATGATAAACCAAGGCGGGACTTCACAAAACTTGAAAATTAATGTTAATTTTGAACAATTTCTTAAATTTTGATGTTAATTCTAAATTTTTTAGAGGTTCTATACAAGTTCTGTCGTTATATCATTATTGGCCAGTTGATTCACATAACTGAAATAATAACAGAACTCGAATAGAACTTTTATAGAACTTGATAATTAACTTTGAAATTTTATGAATTGTTCATATTCTGTGTTAAGGCCAACACTTTTTTAAATGTGTCAAGGAATGGCAGCTGGACTGGATTTTTGGACGGATACTATAAAAAATGCTGTCTCTTTTCCGCTAGTCACAATAAGTGGGCATATACAAGACAATGGGCCGTTTCGTGATCACTCACGGCAAGGACACGATGGTCATTTGAAGTGAACACCGGTACACTTATACACAAATGCTAAGCTTTTGTATTGCAGCCAACTCTCGTTGCGTTACCTATGCATACAATGTAAATTATGCAGTTGTACACGTTCGTATTAAATTTGAATTTAAAATTTACAAAACTTTCCCTTTTCGTCTACTGCAGGGGTGCTCAAACTTGAACTGCTGGCGATCTACCTCAATATTATTTGACTCCGATCGATCGACTTTCCGCCGTTCAAGCTCCGGGGGGGGGGGGGGGGGGTAGAAATCAATTTTTTTAATTGCGACCTCATTTTATGCCGATTTTTAATCACACGTGAAGAGTATTCTTGCAATTATAATCATGTTCATATTCTAATCTTCATCACACAAGGCAGGTTTTAACTTAAGATTGCTTTTGCGTAAGAGACCCGAAATAATAGTTGCACACGGGTCAGTCAATTTCTCAGAATTTTGCAGCACATGACATGCAACTCAAATTCAAAGCTTCACTCAGTACGCGGAAAATCGGCAACCTGTTATTTAATTTATCGCTAGTTTGTGAACAAAAACTGGTTTAGATTAAATCTGTATGCGGTGAATTAAAACTGCACTCAGAACATCAAAATGGTTTTTCTTTGATTCTTGCAGTACATGAATAGTCTGCAACATAAATTTTATAAATGCCCTTCGTATAAGAGAATGATTTGCTTTCTAAATGTGTCAGCAGATGAATCCACAAATGGAATTTTACATTCTGAACGCAATACTGGTTTAAATTTAATCTGTGTGCGGCGAACTACTAATAAATTAAAACTCAGAATATGAAAATGGTTTCTCTTTGATTCTGGCTTCGCATACATAGTCTGCAACTAGAATTTTATAGCTGCACTTCGAATAAAAGAATTTTTTTCTTCGAAATGTGTCAGTAGATGAATTCTCAACTCTGAACACAAAACTGGTTTATATTAAATCTGTATGCGGCTAATTAAAAGTACTCGCAAATGAAATTGGCTTTTCTTTATTCTGGCAGCATATAAATAGTCTGTAACTAAAATTTTATAACTGCACGTCGAATATGAGATTGTTTTTCTTAGAAATGTGTCAGCAGATGAATCCGTAACTAAAATTTTACATTCTGATCACAAAACTGGTTTTAAATTAAGATTGAATCTTGTTGTTTCCCAGCTTTAATTGCTATTACTCTCATAATATGCGTATGGTTTTCCAACGAATTACTAATTTTGAATAATGGTTTGAAATAAAATTTAACACTTAATATTACAATGATTTTCTTCGAAATACGTCAGCAGATTAATCCGCTACTGGAATTTTGACAGATCATTCGCAACATGAAACTGGTTTAAATGTAAGACCGCAATCTGCACGCGAGTCATAGGTTTTATTTTATACTACATCGAATTAAATTGATACTTATTGATATTTAATTGATACTACACTTAAAACACGAAAATGGTTTTTCTGCTGTGTTTGTACTTGGACGGTTTAACACATGGAAATTTCCAAATAAAATTTCACCCGCTTCAATAAATGCTTCCTTCACAACCATTCCATCTTCAGATAGTTTCTTGTGTTTTGCCAAAACGAGTATATGAGATATTTTAAGTGACGCGATTGTTGCAGCTTTTGAATGTTTGACTGGTCTTGTGAACAAGGTTTGTTCTTTTTTAAAACAAATTAAATAAATATACTTTTCGTTTTCTTAATTCACTCTGTGGCGGAAAATCGTTTTCATAGTTTTTATGAATGGTTTTATAATGCCTCCCTAGTTCCCATGCTTAGGTATTGCAACTGACGCACGGCAAATGAGACAAATGCGCTTATCCTTCACCATTACAAATAAGAATTCTTCCTAACAATCGTTATTAAATGATACGTTTTACTTATATTCACCACACTTATTTTGTATTATTTATTAATAAACTTCGTATTGCCTTAAAGTTACAACTCGGATTGACTGACTCATAAATAAACCGAACCACACACTAGAAACTAGATCGATAACTTCGGGCTTTTGAAGGGGGACATTTGACAATATTTCACCATGAATATGCAATAATTAGAGGATTTTTTTTTCTATGTGGACTTGTGACGTTATATACCATAGATGAGGATAGAGTAAAGAAATAATAAAAGTGGGCAACCATTGACAATATAAGCTACAAATAAATAATATTAAAAAGGGCATGAAAATGTGCGGTCTTATTAAGGCCTAATTGAGGATCAACTTAAACAAAAACTGTGAATAGATCTATTTACATCAGCAAATTTTTCTCGAGATCGATTCAAAAAGCTCCCGCGATCGACCGGTCGATCGCCATCAACCGTTTGAGCATCACTGGTCTACTGGATATTACTATTGTTATGTTGCGTTAAAACGACGTTTGTCAAATTATCCAATTATTTTTATTAATAAGATCGTAAGTCGAATTATATTTTAGCACGAGTATTTGTGAACGAACTTCACAAAATAATATAATAAAACACGCATTTTGGTTTCTAACAAAAAATATAAGAATAGGTATTTACAAATGAACGAGGAAAGGAGAGTTTGAGAATTATAATTATTTCTTTTGATAAAATACTATAAAAATGATTATTCAATGTCCCAAGTTTCACCGGGAAATTTCTGCGTCGAGACATAAAGTACATGCTTATAATCTAATAATTGTTTATAAGATGCAGAGTAATTTGTCATTCTCTTATATAAATATATAAACCACAACAACATATAACATTTCAATTCAGTATAATATAGCAAATATGGTAGGCCCTTTTGATTTTATGTAATATCAGACATGTCATACTATCACATGAAAGAACATCAAAAGTAAAGCTTATGTTATACCCGTTTATAAGATATTTTACAATAATATAAGAATGGCGATTCAATTACGGTTAATTATTAATCAAAAAATAATATAAGTTCTTCCAAAATGGCTAGACTGGCCTTCCCGGCATCGTCCGGGTTATTTATCGGCTCTGAGCTGTCGACGACAGCTGCGCCTAGTGGAATACTTGCTCCGCTCACAGATGCTCTGCTAATTGCGGACAACCAGGCGCTGCGCTTTCCCTGGACATTACTATTGGAGTTCTATGTATTATTATTATTAAACCGAAACTCGAACCATTATTTTTGTAAAATGTAAACATTTTTAGGAAATAATTAAATTTATTTGGATTTTCTTCAATATCAACGTAATATTTAAGCATTGATGAAAAATAATAATAATAAATCTAAGCAAAACAAGAAACTGAACAATACACGGTTAATAAAAATTAAACGGTCGCTACTAGAGATGTATCCTAAAACCTCCATATTACCGGTATAAACTCTAACCACTAAGCAATGGATCTCATATTTCAGTTTAAAAAAATTACAAATATTATCCTCAATTATAAATAGTTCTTAAATTTAAATAAATGAAGACAATATAAGCGAAACTCAATCGAAAATCTGGAAACAGAAAAATCAGAAAAACATATTGACCCCTCTGGGACTCGAACCCAAGACCTCTTGCTTTCCGGGCAAACGCGCTAACCACTGCGCCACGGTGTCGATATGAAATTCGGTCATGTTTAACTGTACCATACTTCGACTAAGAACCACCTACATTATCTTCATTTTCTTTAACGCATATATTATTGGCAACTATCTTTATATATGATTGCAAGATTCAAACCCGAACTAAATGCTCTCTAGATAGTGTCTGGATAAAGCTTTATCCATTTTATTTAACATGCGACATCTTTTGACTTTTCTGCATGTCTGGGATGAATATTTTATTTTTTATTTTAACTTTATGAGTAAAACCTCAAATTGTAATATTTAAATAAATGAAGACAATATAAGCGAAACTCAATCGAAAATCTGGAAACAGAAAAATCAGAAAAACATATTGACACCTCTGGGACTCGAACCCAGGACCTCTTGTTTCCGGGCAAACGCGCTAACCACTGCGCCACGGTGTCGATATGAAATTCGGTCATGTTTAACTGTACCATACTTGTACTAAGAACCACCTACATTATCTTCATTTTATTGGCAACTATCTTTATGTATGATTGCAAGATTCAAACCCGAACTAAATGCTCTCTAGATAGTGTGTGGATAAATCTTTATCCATTTTATTTAATATGCGACATCTCTTGACTTTTCTGTCTAAGTTTAAGTCTAGGATGAATGTGACCGAATTTCATATGGCGCAGTGGTTAGCGCGTTTGCCCGGAAAGCAAGAGGTCCTGGGTTCGAGTCCCAGAGGTGTCAATATGTTTTTCTGATTTTTCTGTTTCCAGATTTTCGATTGAGTTTCGCTTATATTGTCTTCATTTATTTAAATATTACAATTTGAGGTTTTACTCATAAAGTTAAAATAAAAAATTTAAAAAAGTTCTTAAATTGTCTAGTTCTGTTATACGTTTCGTTTAGATTTTTTAATATTATTATCTTTTTAATTATCGAATTTTGTAGTCTTTGTTAAATTGTCATCAGAAACGGCTCACCACATATAACACTAGAACGTAGCACTCTACTAGCTAATCGTTATAATATTTGATAAGTTTTACTCTTTCCTTTTTGAATCGTTTTGTTTTTATAAAATGTTTTAAAACAATCTTACCACTAGAGTACACGCGTGGGCTACATATGTAGCCCAGGGCATTGTTTTTGTTCGTAACTTCGAGAAACCGCGTGATTTAACTTCGAGTCTCTAGCTAAGCTTCGATTGGTTGTTGGTAGACGCATTCAGTGTGGCGTGAGCGATCGTCCCTCGCGCACGTGTGAAAAATAACGATTTAAAGTTGTTGGGCTACGTAAGTAGCCCATGCGTGCACTGGCGGAACAAAAGGAAACACAAGGAAAACTGTATAAGGCGTATATGTAATGATCACCAAATTTTAATTTGTCCTTATGTAATGATCACAAAAATTTTATTTGTCCTTCTTGTTATGAAAATTAAAAAAAAAAGTTTAAAAAAAAATGTAAGAATAAACCAAAAGTTGATTGATCTCAAATAAGTAAAAATTAGGTGATTTATTGAGAAGTCTGAAGTTTTGTTAATATTTTAAGTTTAAGAAAGAGAAGATGTATTTTTTTTATTTCGGTGTACTTAATAAATGTCATTTATTATAATAAATGTGTTTTATTTAAAAATTAAACAATTATCTTTCAGTATATTTCAATTTAAAATGGGCTACAAGTGAAGCCCACGCAAGCACTCGTGAGCGTTTTAAAGGCGCGTGTACCGTAGTGTTAAGTATCTGATCAAGTTTTTTTCATTTTTTTAAAGCATCTATATGATAATAATAACTAGAACTAGACGACAGGTTGCACTCGGGAACGGGAAACATACTTTTCCCGTTTTTACCTTTTATTACTAACTGCTAAGCTTAGTAAACTTAATACGAAATTAATTTGATTGAACCATAGGCTCAGATTCAAGGGTTCTTCTTCTTTTCAAGTCGTTTCCTTATTTCTGAGGATCGTGATATCTCCTTCAATATCCTCCAAGGCTCATCCACTTCTCGCGGTCCTGCGACGCGTAGAGAGCTGCAAACATCGACGTACCGAAGCCAGTGATACTGGGTCACTCCGGCGCATTGATGACCTTCCTCTGCTCTTTCTGCCTTCCACTTTGCCATTGACTTTGAGTTTCTCCAAGTAGGAGTCCTCAGTTTGCCGAACAATGGATGTCAACGTATCTTAAGATACGTTGTAGGTTGTAGGCAGATAGTTGATTGCTTATTGTGGACACATTTGTGCATCTGGCTGTCCATAGAATCCTGAGTATTTATCTCCAGCACCACATTTCGAAAGGTTCTACAGAATCGTTAATTAGAAATAATGCCAGGCGGATTGAAATGGAGTAGGGAATACAGAAGAGAAAGTTTGGAAGTACCTGCATATTCAGAACTGTTTACTGAAAATCGCAATGATAAAATTTTACCATTTTTAATTTCTTTTTTAATTTATTGAAATATTTATTAAAGTTAAAATTTTACAACGTAACATGGCAACAATATTTCAATCACTCTCCTAATAAAGCAGCTGATTGTGTTTAGGAGAGGACAACTTAATATTTTTACATTTATATAAATTAAAAATATTTTTACAAAAAATATTAGTATGAGAAAATACGACACAACGACAGAAGTAATAAAATTATAGGTTAGTTAATAATTGATTCAAAGGATTGATAAGGCAAGAACATATTTCTAAACAATAAGTAAAGTTATGAGGTGGTACTAGAGTATTTAATTTTTTTTTTAATATTTGTCATAGTTTTCTTCCGATCGTATATCTAGGGGTAATTTATTGAATAATTTTATATCCTTGAATTTATAGCTATGCTGTGCTGTTGTGGTTTGTACTAGTGGTCGTTTATTCCTCCAACAGATATGATTCGTTTGCTAATATTTAATTGTGGTATATTATTTTTATTAAAGAAATCTATATGTAATTGTAGTAGTGCAATTTTGTCATAATTTTTTGTAAGTAGGAAACCGGGAAATCTTGGAAAACATTTATTGTTGGGTGGTAACAGGGCTTTTTATGATGTTTTTTATTAATATTTTTTTAATTGTTTCCAGTGGAAGTAGAGATGATTTATATGCACCCCCCAAGCTACGATTCCATATTGTAGTACAGAGTGCGCAAATGCGTACTAAATACCTTTTAGTATTTTCAATGATACAGTATTTTTTAAGTCTAAAAAATATATAGACCAGTTTTCTCATTCTGTCTATTCTGAAGATCACCATTCTCAGGTTATCTTCAGAGTTTCTCACACCTTGAAAGAGGTGGAAAAGGTAATTACGTGAAAAGGGTACTTTATCTTCTACGGATCCATAACCTGCTGTGAAACCGCTATGTCGTCTTGTACGGTTGCAGTAATCAACTGCATGTAGATTGCAGATTGACGTAATATGTAATAATAACCCTCTTTGTGGGTTCCAAGAATAATTAATGCCGCAATAATATATTTATAATCGACAAAGCGATTACCAATATTGCCATTGGATGGGAAATTCAAATAGCATGCATAATATTATACTGGCTAAAATAATTAAGCACTAGATTAAACGGTAGATAATTTATGGGCCTAATTCAATGTCCGAGCTAGAGAACTTAAGGCGAAGCAAAGATTGCAATGTGAAGTAATGCAAATTTGTGCGTTTTTGGTTTGAAAATAAATTGTTTGCCTAGAATTATTATAGATCTCAAATAAACACTGTGAATAGGTACGTCACATTTTGGCCTTTGCTATAATTGCACATTTTTTTATAAGCCTAGTAAAAAAATGGATTTTTGATTTTATTGTAGGAAGTGAAAAATTAAGTATTGTAGATTGTAATCGAAATATAATGTAGTATTTGTGCCCCAACGTCACAAGATAATATAATAAAACAAGCATTTTGATTTCTAACAAAAAAAATACCGGGTGCGGCAGAGAGGACGGACTGTTTTAAAAAAACCTCCACGCGAATTGCGTCCTTCAATTCGTCCAGAGTTCGGGGCTTGTTCTCGTATACTCTAGCCTTGAGGTGTCCCCATAATCGTCTAATCGTCATCATCGCCCAAGTTGAGAGAGCGATGTTGGAGAGAGTCTACGCGAACTTCCAAGAACGCCTCCAGAACTGCATCAACGATTTCGGCCACCACATTCCTGATGTGATTTTCCACACTTGAATGTCTCAAATTCTATTTCCTTCCATCAATAAATTTGTTTTTGAGTAAAAATGAACTATTTTATGATTTTTTTAAAACCGTCCGTCCTCTCTGCCGCACCCTGTATAAGAATAGATACTTATAAATTAACGAAAAAAGGAGCGTTGGAGAATAATAATTACGTTATATGACGTAAAAGTGAACTGTTAAATAAGTCGGCGACGCCTAAGGAAACATGGCACGATCGAAATAATCGAATTCCTACTTGAATCGAGTGAGCCAGAATAATAGAAGAGCATGTGTGAGACAAGTGTGAATATGAATGAAGCAACTAGAGATATAGAGTAACAAGACAGACTTGTGTGGCGGCATAAAATAGCGCGTTTTATAAAGGGCAAAAACTTTATAACAGTCTGCCAATTGCCGTAAAGGAAGCCTCAAAACTGTGATGTATTGCATTGATCAACAGTGAAAATTAGAAAATTACTTTAATTTAAAAAGAAAAATATCAATTACTTATAAAACGGACACACCTACGACATTTATCGGATCAGAGTAAAGTGAATTCATATTTACAGTAGGGATCTATAACTAAACAAAGTGAGATGAGTATTGATGAAAAAATCACAGATGGTATTAAGAAATCATCACGGGCCGGGAGATCCCATTTTTTAGGCTCTATTCCAAATATTGATATCTTGACAGCCAATTAGTTTGAAGCAAAACAATAAAGAATTAAACAAACCAATCAATAAACGGAAAGGCGTACACCAACGAGGAACAAAGGATCGACCTTTAGACTCGGCAATTAAGAATATAATTCATTATCTCTTCGTTCTCACTGAACCGAGAGGTGAATAAACTCCATGGGAAACAAGAGCCGATGCAGGGACATAAGTACATTGAACCCGCGTTTAAAGGTAAATGTAAGAGCAATAGAGATAATAAACCGTATTTCTCGAAATAATATGGAAACATTAAAGATTGAAAAAAGATACACGTAAACAACGATGGAAAAGATTAAATGAAAAATTGAATAGCAAGTGACGAAAACGTGTTGGAAGATGTAAAGGAAATTTCCATCTATAATACGATTGTTTGTGACGACCGGAGATGATCAATTCGAGGGAAAAAAGGGAAATGGAAATGTTGAAAAAACAATGGAAAATTATTGTTATCAATTCTAGACAGAGCGAAGATATTAGGAGAAACTATTTAGGAAGAAAATTTCATAAAAAAATGAGAGTTATAAAGAGTGAACGAGGGGACATTTCAGAGGTTTAGTGCAGTAACAAGTGTTTGAGAGAAATTTGGAGTAGAATACCTAGGGGAGTGGAAAATACTGAAAACATTGCGATAGATTTAACTCAGGAAAAGTAGTCATTTTACGTAATTAAAAAGGAGATTATAGCGCTATACATTTAGCGAGATATTACACAAGTAATAAGGAACAAAAATCAGGTTTTAAGTTAGTGGAAATCAACGAATAGAGTGCGAAGTTTACAAATATTTGTAAATGTTAATAAATAAATAAACGATTGAGAAATACAAATAAAAATATGTTAGGATACATTATAATTGGAGAGGAGGAAGAAAGAAAATTACTAAAATGTTAGGTTATCAGGTTGCTTGCGAGGGGCGGGTTGAGATATTATATGACACACAAAAGGGACATTTTGAAAAATAAACAATGCTTAGGAGTTAGAAATATTTTTTTTTTTTAAATCTTGAAATAAGAAAGTTTATCTATAGATATAGGGTAGACATTTGGTAAAGATAAAAAAGTAACATTTGAATTACGATATAAATAGTTTAGATTTCGAAAAAAAAGGGGAAAAATGGTAACGCTTGGTAATTTGAGGTTAATCAAGAACATTTTTGAAAATTAAATATTAGAGTGAATAACACTTAGGCTAGGACAACTTTGAATGAACTATGAAATTACAATTAGAAATTAAGGATTAGAAAATAAAGTTTAAATAAATAAAGAAAAAAAAGGAAAAAAAAAATTACACAACGTTTGATGGAGTTTAATTACAACATAAATACGAAAATATTTACGTTCAAAGTCGTAAATAACGTATTAATTAGTGAAGTACATATATCTCTAAAGATATGTAGTACAAGGGAGCTTTAAGTAGCTTTCTGTAGTTATCAGAGGAAATAAGGGTACAATTTTCAGGAGGAATTTTCCATCCCTACCACACATATGCAAAGCCTTAAGAATTTAAATATCGATCAGAGCCAAGAGAAAAGTAGAAAGAAAATATAAGATAAAAGCGAGATATCACAACTGTCTTGCCGAAGAAAAGGAGAGTAAATATATAAAAATAAATTAAATAAGAGAGAAAACGAAAATATTACAAGTCTCAGCGCTTTTCGTATGATATGTGCATTAAATGTAAAAAATATTTTTTGATTACTTACCAATATTATTATTATATAATGTATTTTTGTCTAGTTATCTTTATATTTAGTACTCTTTTTAAAATGTATTTGTAAATGTTACTGTACTTCGTAAAGTGTATTTTTTTATATTTTCCTACTAGATGAATGAATAAATTTACGTACATCTAAATAAAAATTTCAAAAACAAAAAAACATCATCTGTGACCTCACCCCTGCACGTAAATAATATTTTAAAGTATATTTGCAGCACGTTTCAACTTCAACAGGCCTTTCATGGGACTTGAATATTACCTTTAATTAATGACGACAATATTTAGCGAAACTAAATGGAAAATCTGAAACAAAAAAAATCTGAAAAAATACCGTCACATCTGTGACTCAAACCGTATATAAATATTACAATTTGAGGTTTAACTCATTAAGGAAAAAAAGGAATATTTTCTTTAAAAATTTATGATTTTTTTTCTATTTCGCTCTATTTATGGGTATCGTCCTGGTGAAAGCCCACCATTCAGAATCGAACCGTTGCTTAAAATGGCTTTAGCCTTTAGTTTAGTGACCAGATCTAAATAGCCAGGTATTTCCCCACCTTCCTCTCCACATCTAATTCCATCTTCACTATCTTCAGCCTCACAAAATCTCCAATTGGCATTGCCATAGTCTCACTGGCTCCGGACAGGAGCAGTTGTGACTCTTGTGAGGTATTCACATCAAAATATATATTTTTTAATCTTTTTTTTAGTTTTACTAAAATTGAAGTGTGCATATTTGGTTAAATTTTTGAGTTTTTCCAAAATTTTGTAAATTCTTTCCAATATTTTCCTTGATTTTTGCCAACTCTCTTAGTTCTTCTTATGTATTTGATGACTAGAGCTGAATTGCCAGATACTTCGCCACCTCCTTTCCTTCCTTACTACCTTCAACCTCACAAAATTCTCCAATTGGTGATACCATAGTCTCACTGTCTCCATACGGTGGGGAACAGTCGGAACTCTCGTGCAGTAGCCTGGGAACCATTTATTGGATAACCAACTCCCCTGCGACAGGTCATCCCAAGTGGTTCGCTATGTTTGGTGACTTGAGGTTTTTCCGGGTTTTACCTGTGGATCGGTCTGCCCACCAGCTGCATGGCAGGCCGGATCGGGAAAGAATGGTTGAAGGAGTCCCTTAGACTTATACAGCCATACTCTCTCGGAACATCGCCTTGCACCACAATGGGAGGGATGTATTGTTGTTTCACTCCTGGACACACTGACCCGCAGATTCCTATCCACCCCTTATACCCTTTTCCTTCCCAGAACTTATTCTCCTTCTGTAGTGTTCTGTTATCTGAAGCAACACTAACAGATTCTCCAAATACTTAGTCTGAAGATTACTTCGGGAATAAATAGATTATTGTTCGCTATCTGGTTTTATTAATACTTCGCGTATACAATATGGACCTCGTTAGTCGTCCTAACTAGGAGCTAGCTAAATTGGTTCTAAAACTTGTGTTACAGAAATCACACACTCTCAGCCCCCCGACCCTCTGTTGGACAACTTAGGTACTAAGCTACCTGCCATCTAGCGGAATCTACTGACAGTTCTTATCACTGCCATCTATGTCAAAGAGCCGGAAGCTTTTTAGATACACAACACCTTCCCTTTGCTAAAAACACCCTCCACAAAGCATCCCCAAAGATGACATAGGCTCTGAGCGGAATATTTTACTCAGGGCCTCCCGTGTGGAGCTCTCTCTCTCTGGTTTCAATCCTGGGATTGGTTTGCAGCAATTTCATCTATTCGTTTTTTCCACTCTGTGGAGCTAGTGTAAAAAAAAGTGCTACAGATAAAAAGCTTTGTAACAATTTGTTACTCGGCGTAGTTGAATAATAAAAGGTATCAGTGGTAGTTTATTTCACGAATATTTCCCTTTTTATGCCAAACAGAAATCATTAAGTCTCGAAACTAATGTAATAATGAAACAATTTAATAAAGCTCCTTTCATGATTTCTAGTAACAAGAAGTCTAGTAATAAGTTTGTACCTCCTGAAATCCAGACTTAAGACATTATACACTATTATAAATTCCCTGGAAATCTTCCGTCGTGTCGTCACACACTTCCGTTGAGCGATTCCTCGCAGGAAATGCGCACATTTCCTCGTTTTTTCTTCCACTTATTTCCCTGCCTCCTCCGCGAACAATAGCTCTGGGCCCCCGTCCCCCACAGGAAGCAGCCTCCTTTATTAAATCTTCAGGATAAATCTTCCAGCATTCATCCCGCGGTGTGGGCATCTTCACAAGAGTTGAAATGAGCATTATAAGAGCAGAATTACCTTGTTTGCGAAAGGCTGTAATTTTTAATTTTGCCATTGCCGTCTTGGCATTTAGCCGTAAAAAGGCTGGGTCCAACGAAGAAATCGCTAGAAATGTGAGCGGTGGGCGTAACATGTTCCCGAAGTACGCAAATTTTTTTTTTCTCATTTCTTGTTAGTGTTCGTCATTTTTTTGTAGAGGCTAGAGATGTTCTTTGAAACTACGCGATAAAAATAATAATAATTTAAATCCGTAATTTTCGTACAACAGATAAATATCCATTTACAGTATGTACCAGCTCAGGTATGGGGGCTCCATCGAAGCCAGAGTAAAGTTAGCCTCCCAGAAACTGGGCGTATATACTTCTACTATGGCTCCCGATACTTTAATAGTACACAGCTGCTAACCCTGTACAAATCGCAAGTGCGCCCCACGGTTGAATTTGGCAGCCACCTCTGGTCTGGAGCTCCAAAATACCTGAAAAATACCCTCGAATCTGTGCAGAAACGGGCGGTCCGTTTGATAGATTCTCCCATCTTAACAGACGGATTGCAATCTTTAGAGCACGGGCGTCGGGTGGGAATGCTATCCTTGTTCTACAGGTATTACAATGGAAGATGCTCCGAGGAACTAGCATCATTGATCCCTTCGGCACCGGTGCATAGTCGGGAAACACGCCAAACGCGTGCCCAACATTTGTACACGGTTGACATTTGTCACACGAGAACGGGTCGTTTCTTCGACTCGTTCTTATTTTCAACAGCTCGGCTGTGGAATGATTTTCCGGCGTCTGTGTTTCCTCCTTCCTACAACAACTTCAAGACCAATGTTCATTCCTTCCTCTTCTCAAAAAGACCCTCCACACAGCATCCCAGATGACATAGGCCCTGAGGGAAATTATTTTTCTCAAGGCCTCCTATGTGGAGTTAATGTAAAAAAAAAAATAATGTATGTACAAGATTTCTATTTTAACGTTTTCGAAAAAAAATACGCTCTCCTATACGAAGATGACATACGCCCTGAGGAAATCAATTTCCCTCAAAACATTTGTCATAGTTGGGGATGCTGTGTGGAAGGCCTTTTTAGGAAAAGGAAGGAGAGGAAGTTCTAGGAAGGAAATCGGTTTGATGGGTAGGTAGGAATCTGGAGGTCAGTGTGTTCAGGAGTGACGGGCGAATTTATTTATTTATTTACGGACTTACGTCCAATTTAAGACAAAGTATCACGAAGTATAGAAATGAACAATGTAAGGATTCGGATGGTACATCAAAGCAAAGACAAATAGTGAAAATAGAAGAAAAAATAAGTGTCAAGTCACGTCAAGACCTTGGAAAAATTAAGGTGAATAGGAAATATATTCTATTTTTTTTTTTTTACTTTATGAGTAACACCTCAAATTGTAATATTTAAATAAATGAAGACAATATAAGCGAAACTCAATCGAAAATCTGGAAACAGAAAAATCAGAAAAACATATTGACACCTCTGGGACTTGAACCCAGGACCTCTTGCTTGCCCGGAAAGCAAGAGGTCCTGGGTTCGAGCCCCAGAGGTGTCCAAATGTTTTTCTGATTTTTCTGTCTCCAGATTTTCTATTGAGTTTCGCTTATATTGTCTTCAATTATTTGGAAATATCTTCATTTGTTTAAAGAGCGACAGAATTCATTTAAGCTAATACCAAAAAAATCAAGGTCTTGACGTGAGTTGACCAGTCTACACATTCTGGACAGTTGTGAGTTATAACCATAGTTAGTCGAGTGCTGATTGAGGAAAAGCAGGTCTTTATTTCTGAGTCTACGAGAAGTTATATTAAATGTGATGAGTTGTAGTAATGTAGGCGAGTCGATTAAACAGTTAATAATTTTGAAGAAACCAGAAGAAATAATTTTGAAGAAATAATTTTGAATGAATCCATTCATCCCACTGCGTCGCAAAGCAATGGGTCGAGAGAATCCGGCTTGAGAGCTGAAAAGGTCTCCCTCAACCAGTCTCTCTTGATCCGGCTCGCCACTCAGTGGGTGGGCAAACGCATCCGCCGCCATGACGCCATACCATAACTTGACGATATTATTTTGCTTTCTAATCGGTACAAATCACACCTCTAGGGATTATTAGTTCAGTGTTCCTGTTTACTCAGGGCTTGAATCACAAAGAACGGTTACTGTGTATTTAATATTAATCACCCAACAAATATCAAGAAACCTGATAGGCAAGAACACCCGTAAATGTTTAAGAAACGGACATTTAATTAAAGCATTATATACGACACGGTTAAACTTACTTAGACGACTCTTCAGGTCTCAGATTTTTTTAAATGTGTGAATTGTCTCTCTGTCGGCAAGGTAAGCTTTTAAGACGACGTAAGTAAAGAAGCCGTGTGTGCAAATTGCGACTCGCGACCCGTGTATTGGACGGAACTACTGTCGAATTTGCCGTATCAAAGAAAAGAAGAAGAAAAATAATGTGGGAATCTCAACGACGTAAGTGAAGAAAGCGTGTAAACAAATATAAGCCGCGGCACGGTGTATTGGACGAACGTACGAACGAATTCACCCTAGCAGGCCTGGAGATTGGACCTTTCCACCGTATTCATTTTAATTAATTCTGAAGAACGTGTTACAAATATTTCAAACTAGCTGGTATCGGCATGCGTTGCTATGCTATTTAATAAAGGAATTGTTTCTCCCTGAGGGTCCTTTCCCATTCGTCCCGTTCCCGTTCCCCTTCCGCCTCCCCTTCTTCTGCTGCATCCTCTTCCCCTTTCGCGCTCCCACTCCGTCACCTCCAAGTTCCCTCTCCCCACTTCACTCCCCCCCCCCCCCCTTCCCTCTTCCCGTGAACCCCCCTCCCGAGTTCCCCTCCCCGCTCACATGTCCCCTTCCCCTACCGCGTTCCCCTTCCCTTCCCGCGTTCCCCTTCCACCTTCCCCGCCTTCCCTCTTCCCTTTCCCTCTCCCTCGTCCCGCCAACCCTCCTCCCGCGTTCCCATATATTCAATCCTCCTCCCATATTATATTCAATCCCAGTACATTCAGTTTTTAAACAGCCCGCGTGCCACCTTTTACAATTTTTATTCAAATTTCCATTTTTCATATACAATATTAAATTTGGTACCTAACATAGGTACCTATTTTAAATATCTAAAATTCTTGATTCGATTCAAGCTATTAGGGGAGTACCTACTTTAAATAAATTTATCAACTTAAATGTTTTCAAAAATAGAATCCTGATTTAACAATCATTGTTTTGCAAAATATCATTCTCAAACACGCGAACTGTCGAACGTGCGATAGTCGTTCAATTATTCCAATTTTCAGTTAATGAAATTTATTATTTGGCGGGTCCTCGGTTCTAATATAATGCAGTAAATTCGCGCTTCGGCGCGAGAATCCGATAGTGTAGCGGGCAAGGCGCTCGACAAGTCTCAGCGGCCAGAGAGATAGAGATCCAGCGAACGGATGTTCGAATCCTACGAAACGCAAAAAATAAACATTTTTATTTTTGTGAAATCAATATCCAATATTCAAACCAATTTAAAATATACAGGCAAAAGAAAAGAATGCGACATCAATCTAGCGACTTTCTAGTTTCACTACAACCGCGTGTGAATTGCACACTCTGATTTTTAAAAATATAGAATATCTAAATGTAATCTTTCAAACGTTTTAAAAATGGCTCACCTAACGTTTTTTATAATTTTTTTATTTTTATTTATTATTTTTTTTTTCGGGAAACCGACAGTTATATTTTCCAGTTTGTACATGTTTGTATAGCCAAAATAAAACCAATTATGGATTTTTTCCTTGTAACTTAACCTCTGATAAAACAGTATAATAAAAATTAGAAATAATAAAATTTATAATAAAGGAGTATGAGACCAAAAATTTTATGAAACAAAAGATAAAGTATATAAAACTAAAATTTACATAAAACATAAAAATATCATTACATAAGAAACCGTAAGAAGTAAGAAGCCAGGTTGTACATATGAATCAAATCATGATAGAATAAGTATCAACCATAGAAACATGAGAAACAAAGACACATAACATATTCATGAAACATCAGAGAAATACTCTTTTATGTACCCCTTATATTTGGTAAGTTCGGAATTGAAAATGTCCACCTTGGATAATACACTATTGTAACTATTGCATAGTCTGTTCAGAGAAGAATTCTGCTTACAGTTTGTCTTGCATGGAACTCCTGAACAGGACAGAAGAGCGTGTTGTACGCGCACGATAACGTACTGATTACGAAAATAAATAAAAACCCTCACGTGTTTTATTAGACAAATAAATTATAAACGTTATAGTCACCTTATTTTTTTGTTAAAATAATTCTTAAAAAATGCACAAAGTTTCAATTGTTCTTTTTCAAATTTCGGCGGTAATTTTGGTTTCGTAAGGTACTACTTGGTCACAGTTATTTTGTTTTCGCCTAGGAAAAATTAATCTTTTTTTATTATTTTAACTAATATTTTTATGTTTTCTGGTCAATAAAAGTGTAGTGTGTTGTTCCTTGAGGATTCTTCTCCCCTTCTGATCTTCCAGGAGTCACTTTTCGTCGCTGATTTCCAGATATTTATAACCATTTTTATTTCTGTCACTTTCCATACATTTTTTCTTTTGTAATTTTGTGAACAATGGAGGAGGACCCCCCCTGGACATCCTAAAAAGCCCCCAGATCCTCCCCCTGACCTCCCAGATGGTGAAAATGTAGTAATTTCAGACAGTGAATCTGTCATTCTGACTACCACAAAAAAAGGAAGTTTAGTCCCTCTTCCTCAATAAAACATGAATCTCCTTCTTCTTCTCAGTCTTCACCTACTCTTCCTCAACCTCCTCCTACAAACTTTTATTCTCCTCATTCCTGTGGCCCTTTCATTGTCTACGCTCAAAAAACTGAGCAAGGTAAAACTATCCACCCTCTTGAATTTGATAAATTTCTATCAAATAGCAAGAACCTTTCGATTGAGCCTGGAGGTGTAAAAGCTGAGGGTCGCTTCCGAATCTCTGTTGAATTCCTCTCAGGTTCAGCCGCCAACAACTTTATCAAAAACATATTTATTTCATCAAATTCTGAATTCAAGGCGTACATCCCAACTTTCAATGCCACTCGAATGGGCCTCGTCAGAGGTATCTCGACCGATCTGTCCATTCCAGAAATCCTGTCTTCACTTTCAACCCCCCAACATATTGGCAATCCCATAAAAGCCAGGAGGTTAAAAAAGGACTCTTCTGAGGGCATCGTTTCCTGGAAGCCCTCCCAATCTGTCGTCATCACATTTGAAGGACAATCTCTTCCCTCCCATATTTATTATTTTTCAACTCCTTACCAGTTGAAATGTATACTTATCCCACCACTCAATGTTACAATTGCTGTCGTTTTGGTCATACCAAAGCTGCATGCAGATCCCCTCCCAGATGTTTCAAATGTGGAGAAAACCACACGGCTGACCAATGTTCTTCTCTCTCTTCACCTAAATGTTTTAACTGCTCAGGTGCTCATTCCGCCATTAACTCTTCTTGTCCGGAACAATCTCGCCAAAAAAATATAAAAATTTCTATGGCCTCTGAGAACTTGTCTTTTCTGTAGGCTTCTAAACTATTCCCGCCTGTCAAAAATCATTTGCTGAGGTTTTATCCAGTAACTCTTCATCCAACCCACCCGCCTCCTCCTCAACATCTTCTCGTTCAACTAAATTCACATACAAAAACCCTATCTCTAAACCGGCTCCTGGATACGATCAACAACAACACAACTCACTTCTCTTAAATCCCAATGGTTCATCTCTTTCAAATGCCACAAATGGGTGCGCAAACAATTATAATTCATCCTCAACAAACCATCAAAAGCTTTCTGAACAATTCTCCCAAGATAATTCTTCATTTATTCAAACTCTTATTATGCTTCTAATTGACCTAATTTCTTCTCAAACTAATCTACCGTCCAACGCTGCTTCTATTATTTCCACATTAAAATCATTTATTCAAAATGGCTCTTCAAGATGTCAGAATTCTTCAGTGGAATAGCCGCAGTGCTATTTCTAACAAATCGAACCTTCTTAACCTATTAAATTCAAACCTTGTTTCTGTGGCTGCTATCTCGGAGACATGGTTTACTCCATCCACCCACTTTAATGTGGGAGGGTACTCCTGTCTCCGCGATGATCGCCCGGAAGGTACGGGCTGTGGTGCTGCCCTTTTTATTAAAAAATCCCTTCCGTTTTTCCCAATAAATAATATCAAACCCCCCAATGCTGACTTTCAAATGGTTGCAGCTAAAATAAAGGACACTTCCTTTGTTTCTATTTATCTTCCCCCAACATCGCACTTCAATAAACAAGCGTGGTTGCAAATTGTCCGTCAACTAAGCCCTCCTTTCTTTTTATTGGGTGATTTTAATGCCCATTCCCCCGTCTGGGGTTCTGCTTTCTGTAATCGAGACGGTCGAAGTGTGATGGATTTTCTTGATGAATCCAACCTTTTTCTTTTGAATGACGGATCTCCTACTAGAATCTCTCGCCCCAACACAAACCCCAGTGCAGTGGATCTCTCCATATGCTCTACTAATCTGGCACCTCTCTCCTCGTGGGTGATGTCCCCCGACCCTTTCTCCAGTGATCATTTCCCGATCACCATCACTTAGCAAACTTCTTTCCATTCAGACAAGTCCCACATTTCGACAAAGATTAAAACAAAACACACCAAATGGGACGAATTTAACTCACATATGGATAAGTTTATACAAAATTTATCCTATACCGATACATTATCTGTCAAAGATGACTACGATAACTTCAAATCAATGCTCGTAACTGCAATCAATAAATCAAATCCTCCCCCTAAAACCAAATCTCTCAAAAAACTCCCTCCGACTCCCTGGTGGGATGAGGAATGTTCCAAAGTAGTGAGAATTCGGAAAGCTAAACCTCTTTCCTATCGTCACAATATGACCATGGAGAACTATCTCATATACAAAAATGCCGAAGCCAATGCCAAAAGGGTATTGAGGTCAAAAAAAAGATCCGGGTGGTACAACTTCTGCAGTTCAGTATCTCCGAACACTCCAATTTCGGAAGTTTGGTCTATGATTCGAAGATTTCGATCCTCCTTCAGTCCAACATCTCCTCGAGCTTCTCATTCTAAATGGATAGACGAGTTCTTGGACAAAATTGCCCCCCCTTCTGTACCTAACTTAGATGAAATAACTCCAATCCACAACACTCCTATGTCTGATCATTGGCTATACTCTCCATTCACTTTAATTGAATTAAAAAATTGTTTATCAACAGTCAAGGACTCATCTCCAGGCAGAGATGGTATACCTTATAGCATTATCAAAAATAGTAATGATAATGTTCTAAATCACTTTTTAAGCATCTTAAATAAAATCTTCCAGACTGGCATAATACCTGATGACTGGAGTTCTCAAATAATCATCCCAATTCTAAAATTAAACAAATCACCCAATTCTGGATCCAACTATAGGCCAATTGCTCTTTCATCCACCCTTAGTAAAATTTATGAAAAATTAATTAAAAACCGGTTAGAATTTTTTTGTCGAGAGTAATCATCTTCTCTCTCCATCCCAATTTGGATTTAGGAAAAAGAAATCTACACAAGATAACCTAGCCATCATCAGCACTGATATTAATTTATCTATTTCTAACAAAAAAGTATGTCTTGCAGTCTTTATAGACATAGAAGGCGCCTTTGACAATGTTTCCATCCCAGTTCTTAAAAAAAAACTTTTAGGCCTTGGCTTATCCCTCATGTTTGTCCAATCTATTATTAATCTTTTTCTCGATAGGAAAATTTTCATTGAGCTACCAGATGTTACTCCTCAGAGTAGATCAATTTGGAAGGGTTTACCCCAAGGCGATGTATTATCCCCCTTACTGTATAATTTATACACACACGATATGCATGTCACCATTCCCCCTCAAGTAAAAGTTGTTGAGTTCGCAGATGACATAGCTTTCTTCTTATCATCCAAAATCATTCCATCTGCCGTCAAATATCTTAATGAAGCCATGAATGCCCTTTGCACATGGCTCACTTTAAATGGTCTTGAATTTTCAGTACAAAAGAGTCAGTGTGTCACCTTCTCAAATCGTCATAATAACCCCCCTGTTCAAATTTTATTTAAAAACTCTCTAATCCCCAATGCTTCCGAAGTTAAATTTTTGGGAGTAACATTTGATAGGAAACTTAAATGGTCTTCCCACATTAATAATATAGTTACTAAATGTGAAAATTTTTTAAATATTATCAGATCATTGACTGGCGTTTGGTGGGGTGCACACTCTATCTGCATTAAGTTGCTCTACAATGCACTTATTCGAAGCCATCTCGACTATGCCTGCCCACTTTTTAGTACTGCATCCAAAAATGCACTCAGCAAATTAGACAAAATTCAATCTAAGTTATTGCGAATAATAACTGGCGCGATGCAATCGTCGCCCATCAATTCCCTTCAAGTAGAATGTTCTGATCCTCCTCTTTATTTAAGGCGTCAACTATTTGCTGACAAATTTGTTCTTAAATGTTTAAATTCTAAAAGTCATCAGGTTATTCCCAGAGTCTCGTTGTTCAATGACTCAACACATTCATCTACAATCAGAGCTCGAACTAGACCTCTCCCTGCCATCTGTAAAAATTTTCGCTCTCTCTCAGAGCTTCAAATTATCAAAAATGATCTTTTTCCTTTGAACAAATTAAAATATAGTCACGTCACCCTATCCCCAACGATTTTAGAAGGGATCGGCATCCTTAACCTTTCCTGGTCTGTAAAGTGTAAATACTACACATTGCTGCTAATAACTTTTATATCTCTATAAATATAATGAATTCTGGGTTCAAATTTTAGGTATTCCTCCGTTATACATTTACGCACTGAATTAAAATTTAATATTTTAAATAATTAGCAAATTTAATTCAAAATCAGAGATATTTTGTTAAATATCGGGAATAAACCACAAATACAATCAACCGTGTGCCAGTGTGGACCGTGATACGCGAAGAGTGTGCGGGGGGAGATGACACGCCATGTGACGTCTCGCTCTACTTCGCTATACGGGAACACGAGAAACAGAGACCGCCGCCGTGCGCAGTTGTGTTTCGACCACATGCATAGCTGTATGTATTGGGTAGCAGTCTAGCACTATTCTAGCTTCTAGCGCCTCAGTCGTTCGCGGGCAATCGTTTGAGATGGTCTCCTCGCCCGTTTTTTGAGCAACATACGATGGTTTTTTCATGTTTTCAGCAATTAAACTACAATTATTATCACTTTTAACACAAATTATGATAAACAAAAGCGATTAGCTATGAATGTTGATATATTTCCGAGATAAAATCGCTAATTTTGACACGTGAATTGATTACACAGCACCGGAGCGCGCGTTTTTTTTTAGCACAGTAAGGGAAAGGTTAAAAGTCATTCCAATCTCGCAGCCCGTACTGTCAATAATATGTTCTATGACATTATTTCTTCTAAATGGCCCAACTCTTCTCTTTTATTTACTGATGGCTCCAAATCTCCGGACTCTCCTAACTGTGGTATTGGTATTAACGTTTACCACAATAATTCTAATGAAAGAATATTTTATTCAATTTCAAACCAATTTTCAATATTTTCTGCCGAGTGCATTGCGATTATTGAATCTCTCAAATATATAATAAAAAATAATTTTGAAAATTCTCTTGTTCTCTCTGACTCTCTCAGTTCCCTCCAAAAACTTAAAACCAGTCCTCTTCTTCATCCTGATGATCACTTTATATGTCTAATTCGAGTATTGATAACCTCCATTCAAAGCTCTGGAAAAACTGTCACTCTGATTTGGATTCCTGGACATGTTGGCATAGTGGGTAACGATATTGCTGATTCCTTGGCAAAACAAGGAGCGTTTAACCCTACCGTTACCCTCGTAAACCATATTCCCCTGTCTGATATTTTTTTTTTATCATCAAAGATAGATCCCGCAATGTTTGGACAGAGTATTGGAACATTGCTAGTCAATCCAAGGGTGCCCGTTACGCCTCAATACAAAGGACTATCCCATCAAAACCGTGGTTTCAAAAATTCCCCCATTTTTCCAAAAAAGAAATTTCCTTACTTATTCGTATGAGAATCGGACATTGTTCCGTTCCTTCTCACCTTTATAAAATTCACATGCTTGACTCTCCAGATTGTACGTTCTGTGGTCTAGATGTGGGAACTTTAGATCACATATTTTTTGATTGTCCCTCTCAAAATAAATATCCTCTCTTCTATCAAGCGTTATCAAAAATTGCCTCTCCTCCATTCAACATTTCATCTCTTTTAAGTCTGAACTCTACTCCAATCTTCCATAAAATTCTGAAATTTGCACATTTAAATAAAATTAATACATAAATTCACCTTTCCTTTCTCTGTAATTATAAATGATGGCCTAGAACACCCTTGAAGGGTGAAAGCCAGAAATAATTGAAAAAAAAGGTACTTCTCACCCTTTGTGTATCTGGGTAGTATGTTTACGAGAGATGGGAAAGCTGAAAGAGATATTGAAAGAAGGGTGAATGCCGGTAACTCCATTAATGGTGGACTGAATGCCGTTGGCGCTAATAAAAAACTGTCAAAAAAAGCGAAGCTAGCAGTCCACAATGGAGTCCTGGTACCCACCCTGATGTATGGCAGTGAGGCATGGAACTGGCAGAGGAAGGATGAAAGTAAACTGAATGCTGTTGAAATGAGATCCCTGAGACGTATGTGTGGTAAAACAATGTATGATCGTGTGAGAAATGTGGATATCCGCAAAGAATGTAAGGCCGATGTAAGCATAATGAGTAAGATTAAGAAAGGGACCCTCAGATGGTTTGGGCATGTAGAGCGAATGAACGAAGGAAGTAGTGTAAGAAGAATATACGACGCGAATGTGAATGGTAGAAGAAGTCGGGGACGCCCGAGGAAGACATGGCACGATCAAGTGAATCAGATACTTGAGTCGGGTCATGTCAAAAGTCAGAATAATAGAAGAGAATGTATGAGACGATGTATGAATGTGAGTGAGGCAAAGAATGTGTGCCAAGACCGAGTTGTTTGGCGGTCCGTCCTCTCTGCCTACCCCTGCGGGGAAACGGCGTGATGGTTAGTTAGTTAGTTAGTTAGTTCTCACTGTAATAGTAAGGGAGACACATCTATTTCTATGAGACCTATATGAGTTTGGACAAATATGGTATCCTGTGATTGAAGTGGTTAAATATTACAACAATTTCCGTGGAGGACATGTAAAAATACGACAACAATCCTCCCAAATGCTTACAAAATCTAAACAAAGGACAGAAATAATGCAACTCTTTTGCAACTCAAGTATTTTGACAATAGACTCTACCTTTATCATAATATTGCGTTTGAAATCTCAATAAATGTCCATATTACCAAATAATGAATGGAGTCTGAATGGAGTGCCGTGAAAGTTAGTGAATAGCTAACGAAGGAACTATTTCCTTCTTCCCCGAGTAGGTCTTACCGGATGCAACCCGAGATACTAAGTCATGTCTGCTGAATACAAATCAGATGTGCCTAAAGCCTTAATCCCACCAACCTTCTCTGAATATGGATGTCATAATCCGGCCCCAAGCGCTAAGTGTTTCATGATATTGTAAAGAGGGTAGATTTGAATGTAAGTTATTGTCTTTAATATAGCAGTTTTACCTCTCATCAAAGATAATGGTTCCTATTTTGTGACTATAGGCTCAAAATAAGTTTTTGATTCAAATATTCCTCTTCTTCTTGTGCCCTGTCCGTTTAACGGGCGTTGGCTAACATTTTGGCTACGCGGACTTTGTTTACTGCGGCCCAGAACAGCTCTACAGTAGACTGGCCAAACAATTGTCTCAGGTTTAACATATAATAAAAGTTTATCGAACAGTATTAATAGGCTTTCGTCTGCGTGGTTGAATTTCAGAACCCAGCTACGAGTGCATATCGGAAGTCACGCCATACGAGCCGCGCCACAAATAACATCTGTTTACTTGGAATTTCACACAAAGTTACTGTTATAATTCGGTTCCGAATTCAAGAATTCGACACTTACGTCAGCATCTCGCATGTGGACCTTTCTTCCCTAGGTACATATATGTACTACGGATTTATAGAAAAGTATGTTTCCGGATATGGAGAGATTACATATGGCGTCATTGCACACTGCCTACTTGTTACCACTGGTTACTTTACCTCGGTGACTAGCTGTCACTGGATCACAGTAGATTCGAGGAACTGGTTATTTTTGGAAACAGGTTTTTTATCGGATTGATAAAATGGTTACCTACGCTCAAACCCTTCGCCCAGGCGAAGCCGGACCAAAAGCCTCCCGCAGGGCCTAGCAACGAAAACGGGTTTTTTTAACTGCTACTTTATATCTACATTTTTAATGTAAATACCGCAGAAGAGCGCCAAATGCTCCCACCTGCCCCGAGCCAGCGAGACTATGGCATCCACAATTGAGTTATATTGTGCGGCTGAAGGTAAGTGGAGAGGGTAAGGACAAGGAGATGGGGAAAAGAAAGTTGAGAAAGTACTTGGATATTCAGATCTAGTCACCGAATACGGCAAACTCGGCATTTCAAGCAACGTTTCAATTCTGAAGGGTGGTTACACCAGTTTGTTAAAACACAAATCAAACAAATCAAATTTATTTTGGGCATGCAGGGATTTGAACCCGCGACCTCCGAGAGCCTCTCTCCTCGACCACTGATGCCGTCGCGATGAACGGAGCGCTATCCGTACCATGCTTTCTTACTCCATACGGTTAATATCGATTCGTGAGGGAATCATTGACTTAATAAATTCAAAAACAGGGTGGTGTATTCATATTAATTGAACAAAAAGTATGGCATGGTCTTGTTTTATCTTTATTTTGTTTTTTTTTTTTTTATATATAAAACACATGATACATAATTGAGACATTTGCATAGATTAGATATATTAGATCACCATACTAGGCGGCTGCCTGTTTCATGGTGACCAATGGAGTATAGTTACTTTGCATGAAATATGAACTCTAGTGTAAACATAAATATGGGTTTAATAAAAATGATGCTAAAAATTGGATATAGAATATGGAAAATTGAAAAATTCATATTCTAGAACCTTCTATTATAAAATAGAAAAATTCATATAATAGATGGTTCTAGAATATGAATTTTTCTATTTTCCATATTCTATAATAGAAGGTAGAATATGGAAAATTGAAAGGAAAACAGAAGTAAATTAGCATTAGGTTTTAAAAATGTACATAACTTTTTTAAAACCTAATGCTAATTTACTTCTGTTTTCCTTTCTATTTTCCATTTTCTACCTTTCATTATAATGTTTCCAATTTTTAGTATCATTTATATTAAAACCATAGGTATTTATGTTTACACTTGAGTTCATATTTCTTGCAAAGTAACTATACTTCATTGGTCACCATGAAACAGGCAGCCGCCTAGTATGGTGATTTAATATATCTAATCTATGTAAATATCTCAATTATGTATCATGTGTTTTATAAATAAATAAATAAAAAAAATAAAAAAATAAAGATAAAACAATATATATAGGTGCTCATATACAGGTATAAACCCATGAAAACGAGTATAACTACATCCTCACACATATAAAAAATATAAGATATAAAAAATATAAACACCTCTATCTGAGTACGAGAAACAGGCTTTCGTGGCTAAAATGATACGCATGAGAAAAGTATGGCAATTCAGATAATATCTTCGTGCGGATGAGATAGCGGCAATGAGATAACGGCGCGCGCGTCTCTTGATTTTGGTTTCAAGCAAAAATGAAAAATATAGCAATTCAAAGAATGTGTACGTGTGAATGAAATAGCGCATTATCAACAGCTCGCCCGCCCCCCAAGTCAACGGTGAGGAGCTTAGTAGAACAAAAAATCTAAATCCCGGAGAAAATTCCTGAAATTCGATAAAAATTCCGGACTTTCTTGTAAATATAATATGAATGTCGTTATGCATCGTGGCATGTCGAAACCCGCGGGGTGGGGGGGGGGGGGGAGGAAACCAATGGTCAAAAGAAGAGTCTGTCAAGTCGATTCTCTTAACACAGTATAATTTAAAAAATACGACTTGCGAAATGTTCTACAAAACTATTATTGAACAATATTTCTGGGAGCATTAAATATCAGAAATGATGTTTTTACTTTGATTTGTAATAAAAATAATTTAGTTTATGTAATTTTTCACATAATTGTAGAAATTCCGGACTGTTTAGAATTCCCCCCGCATTCCGGACAAAGACCTATATTTCCGGACTTGTCCGCAAAATTCCGGACGTATGGCAGCCCTACTTACGGTCTATGTCAATTTTGGTGATACTGTGTAGAAGATCTTTTTAGGGAAAGCAATGAGAGGAATTTCTGGAAAAAAAGGTATCAGTGGAGGGTAGGAATCTGGAGGTTAATGTGTTCAGGAGTGACGAATCCTTCAAATATGAATCCTTCCATTCCAATCAGTAGGTGGGTAAAAGCATCCGCTGCCAAGACCTACACAAACCTCACCCCATGAGCCTGGGCAACCCTGCTAAGTCACCGAAATTTGAGTATTTTTCGCAATTATAAATTATTTTTGTGATGTTTATTAATTTTACATTGCTAGTCGTATTTCGCCCAGGCCGATCTTAAATTCCCGAGTGCGAAGCAATTTGCCAAAATATTTAGTATAATCCTGTCTCATTACTTACGTGGTTCCGTGACACTGTATTTGGTAATTAAATTTGTTATCATCGTCCAAATTAATTAACATCACGCGGGAATCAATTTACTCGGCTTATTGATAACAGGAGCACAGTCTCCCAAGAGGATAATAGTTCTTCGTTATAACAAACAACATTGGATCGGTTATCTGAAATACAAGACAATATTTTTTGTACGGTTGTTGTGAAAATTAACAAAGTCGCTCCATGTTGAATTAATATTATAGGAAGAGTTTATTTCTATTTGTTATTTGATATTTTTTACAATAAAATATATACTATAAATGGTTCTTTCTACGTAAAGTAAGAACTTAGATTACTCATATAACTGTCACTGGTCGAGTCATGTAATATTCATGTACCTGGAATGCATGCAGTTGGCAATACTTTCGGAGAAATTGTAGTTTTGTTTAACTGCGCGAAATTTATTTACAAGACCGCTATAATAACATACCTCAAAAATAATTACTTATGTTAGCTTGTATTAATTATTTATTTATTTATTACACGCCCTAATGGGCTTTTACATTCTAGTTTATACATAAGTTGAGTATCACATTTATTTTGAATACTTGAAAATTAAAACAACCAAGAAAATATAATACCATGAAAAAAATAAAAATTTGTTAACAACAAAAGCATACAATAAAATAAAATAGATAGATATAAATGATAAGAAATCTCACATATAGATATGCAATATTAACAAAAATTGCAGAAGTTATTATACACGTCTATTTGTGCCTAGATATACGTATAAAAGGAAAAAAATAATCAATATTTGTACTGATTATTTTTAAGGTGAAATACAGGGTGTTAAGGGACGTACTTGACTTACTTTAACCAGTGATTCCTGACATTATTTGGAGTAAGAAATGTAAATGAAATTTTGGTCTCCGGTGATATTTTTGATGTTTTTTTTTTTTTTTTTTTCTACAAAACCATAAAAAAATGGTAGTTGTTGAACAGTTGCAAGCGGGGTAAGGGGTTCGTCGGACACTTGGCTGAGTGACCAGTGACGACATGTGGAAGAAATTTTATTTTGTTTGATTTTGAAGAAAAAATTTTTGAAAAAAAAAAAAAGTCGTCAAAAAAAGTCACCGGAGACCAAAATTTCATTTACATTTTTTACTCCAAATAATGTCAGGAATCACTGGTTAAAGTAAGTCAAGTACGTCCCTTAACACCCTGTATATCTCCGAGATCAGAATATTTATTTCTCGAAATCAGGGAATTTTAGTAAGACAGTGTCCTGGTGATGTTAAAATAAAAGGGTAATAATAAGTTGTTAAAATAAAAAAAGGTAGTTAAATTATTCTTCTACATGGGTGCTATTTTACTTTTGAATACTGTTCCATTAAATTATTATACACAGGGTGTTAAGGGACGGACTTGACTTACTTTAACCAGTGATTTCTGACTTTATTTCGAGTAAAAATGTGCATGAAATTTTGGTCCCCGGTGACATTTAGATATCTTTTTTTTCGTGCAAACCAAATTTAAAAAAAAAAAATCTTCCTCATGTCGTCCCTGGACACTCAGCCGAGTAACCAACCATCCCCTCCCCCGCCCCTAACTGTCCAAAACCTAAAGATTTTTTAATGTTTTTAGTTGAAAAATCTCTAAAATGTCTCCAGAGACCAAAATTTCGTATCCAAGTTTTACTCCAAATAATTATTTATTAATCATTAACGCCCTTATGGGCTTTTACATACATTTACATTTTTTTATTTATTTATTTTAGTACATTCAGGTGTGTTTAGATAACAAAGAAAACTTTTCACATGGTACATAGAAGTAAAGCTGGTAAGTAAAAAATATAGCATTATACAATAAAGAGAAAAAAAAATAATGTTTACGTTTTATTTATTTAAAATGTCAAGTCACAATGTGTTTGCTTTTTTTGAAAAAAAAAAAAAAAAAAAAAAATCACTTTTAGAACTGCGGATAGCATAATATATGTATATAACAAATAATAATAATGAATGGGTTCTTAATAATATGTGTAATTTATATGTGTTGAATACATAGCGAAGTTGATTACAAACAAAAATACGCACTACCGACTTGAACCGCACTAAAATTAATATTCAAAACGATTCCATTTTGACCATTTACATTACCGTCAGAATTTCTGCAAAATTCAATTTCAAAATACTTTAT
The DNA here is from genome assembly GCA_929108145.2 of Limnephilus rhombicus. Lineage (NCBI taxonomy): Eukaryota > Metazoa > Arthropoda > Insecta > Trichoptera > Limnephilidae > Limnephilus > Limnephilus rhombicus. The sequence continues at coordinate 11,719,095 of OV815292.1, read as the reverse complement.
ACTGCTACCATGGAACATTTCAGCTTAAAACAAATAATGTCAGATAATTCAGTGAACTATCGCGGAGAGGACAAATGGGTTCGATAATATAACAGAGTATTTAATTACAATCAAATTAAAAAATAGTCAAGTATACGCCGTTAAAGTAATTTTGTTATTATTACCTATTACAACGATAAACAAGAAGAGTTTTTGTAAAGTTTGTTTATAAATTACTAACCTTTATTGCGCCGTGAATGGTAGGTGTTTTACGGAACATAACTATGTGTGTTTACGATAAACTGTGCACCGAATATTTCAAACTGAAGATTTATAATTCTACTATAAGTATTCCAATATGCTGAATAATGTCAGAAATCACTGTGTAATAAGTTAAGTATATCCCTTCACCATCTACAGGTATGACATGTTTGTAAAGTCTATATGGACGAATAATATAAATATGTATTAGGTATCTGCTTACATTATTTAATATTATATTTGTTTTAACACTAGTTCATATTTAAGATTGAAAAATCAAGGAATATTCCGATTTCTTAACAAACCAGTTTCAATTTTTAAAACGCTAATCAACTACATGTGTGAATTCCTCACACGACTCCAATTTTAATGATAATTAAATTCAAAGCAGTGATTCAGATTTTATGCAGGACTAACATTTTACGCGCATACTCATACTCGTACAACCGATACTAGTATTTTTGATTACCACTAAAGTGCAACAATTTATACATTAGACAAGTCTTCTCCAATTTATTGGTGCTTAACCTGAAAGAAAATTTACGTAAATACCGTATAAAAGTCCTAACTACGCAGAGTCTGTGGGTATGTGGTGTTCCCACTAAATGTGGACAAGAGGCGTTTTTCCAAATATGTAATTGATTCGATTTATTCACATTCTGATTTCTGACTGTGTAGATTTCTGTAAACAACATTCAGTTTCTCGTATTAGTAGGTACCTATCTCTAACTGCTTACCATCCCCCACAGCATGCATCTATAATTATTTAGTCCGTGTTGCATGTAAGTAATTCAGGAGTCTGCATGGCCGAGCGCAGTTCATTAAGGATCATTATTCCTTGAAGCGTTGCTGGTTGCTGGATCGAAGTTAGAAAGCGTGGCATAGACGGGATGGCTAGTCGATGATGTGGCAGTTATAAATAATTGAAAGGTGGACAACAGATGTCACTAGATGTCGGTAAATTAAATGTTTCGGAATGCGGCTTAAAGTGTTGGGAGCTTTTACATTCCTAGAGAAAATAATTATAGCAAGAAAAACAAAAGCGTTTTTTAAATGTTTTTTTTAGTAATCATTTAGATACAGTTTGCGTACACTTTTTTATGACATTTCTTGGTTTTTTTCACATTAGCTCTACACAATACAATTAAATGGTAGTGATAACCAGAGTGGTTTTCACTTACCGAATCGCCCTGATGAAAGTCTACTATTCAGAATCGAAACATTCATTGAAAGAGATTTTGCTGTTTTTAGTGATCAGTTTGGAATTGCCAGATAGGTAATCCTAAAATTTCTTCTTCCCGTTATTTCCTTCCGTTCTCTATTCATTTCAGCCACACAACATACCCACTGAGATGCCATAGTCCCACTGGCTCCTAACACCGCCTTGGGAAAAAGAATTACTTTTCTTCGATATTCACGTAAAACATAAATACATTACCTACACATATCATGAAAATCACATACCATGTACACAACAAAGAATTTTTTTAACACTAACTCTAATTAATAAAATGATTTCCATCTGGGCCTACGTCGTCTTGAAGAGACTCAGGTTGTAACAGGAAGGAAACACAGGGGCCGGCAAACCGCTTCACTGCCGAGCTCTTAAACTTAAGAAGGAGTCGTTGAAATGTCGCATTCTCATGTGACAAATATTAACCATGTACAAATGTTGTGCAACCGTATGGCATGTTTTCCGAAGAGATTTGCGCTAGTTCATCGGAGCGTCTTTCATTGAAATACCGGCAGTACAACGGCAGCATTCCTACCTTACGTCTGCGCTCTGGAGATTGCTGTAACTTTGTTAATATAGGGAAATTTACCAAACTGGCTGCCCGTTTCCAAACAGAGTGAAGGGTTTTTTTCTGTATTTATTTTTCAGAATTTTATACAAAAGTTTAAAAGAATGCGACCTTATTGGGGACCCCGTTCCAAGAGGAGGAAATTATTATAAAGCAATACTAGAATAAAGCACAAAACAAGCCTTATTGTTTGTTATGTTGCATAATTGTATCTATATCCTTTCTCCTCCTTGTCCATAATCCATATCTTAATGCGATTTAAATGCCCGGGTTTTATTTTCCCCACAGGAAGAACTAAACCCTTTCATACACTTCCCAAATGATCATCTGGTCAATCCACGTTATGCAATTGCACTATATAAGTATTATAATTACAAAACAATACAAGAACAACATGTCAACCTACCAGAGACCAGATGGAAAAATAATTCACCGACTCCAGATATTTTCATATCAGAGGGTTCGGCTCTGTGGAATTCCTAATTGAACCTATAAATCCTACTGATCCCTCAATATAAATATTTAAAAAATCTTTTGTAATCCTACATGTATTTAAAATTACCGATTTTTGCATTTTTATACATAAATTCTTTGACAAATCTAGTACGCCTAAATTTTGAATCAGAGACCTAGGTATAATGCCAGTAGCCGAAATAACAAATGGTAATATTTTTATAGTCCGAGAATGCCAAATTCTTTTAATCTCATTTCCTAAATCTGTGTATTTTCTAATTTTTTCAGAAACAGTTTTTTTTTTCTTCTTAAGTGGGTAATTTTTTTGATGATTTTTATTGCAAGAGGGAGGATGTTAAATAATTATGTTGCACATTTCTTGGACCAAAGGTCGTTTTAGTTGTAGGTTGGTGGAATGCATGTTGTAATAAGGATCTTGTGAATAGGCCTGAGATTGTACAGTCCTGGTATTATATTGCATAAATTAAAAAATCTTTTGAATATAATAATTGTTTCAGAGACATTAAATTCAGGACTTTAAAACTGTAAAAGTTCTGATGGGGACTCTAAGACCAATTTTCAAAATTGCTATTGCGATAAGATCATATTATTGTAGATAAGACATATTTTTTTTTACGTTAACTCCACACAGGAGGAAAATAATTTCCCTCGGGGCCTATGTCATCTAGGGTGAAAGGTCTTTTTGAGGAGAGGAAGGAATGAACATTGGTCTTGCAGAGACCCATGTTGTAGGAAGGAGGAAACACAGAGGCCGGCAAATCATTCCACAGCCGAGCTGTTGAACACAAGAACGAGTCGAAGAAACGACCCCTTCTCAAGTGACAAATGTCAACCGTGTACAAATTTGGCGTGTTTACCGACTCTGCACCGGTGCCGAACGGATCAATGACGCTAGTTCCTCCGAACATCTTCCATTGTAATACCGGTAGAACAAGGATAGCATTCCCACCCGACGCCTGTGCTCTAAAGTTTGCAATCAGTCTGTTAAGATGGGAGAATCTATCAAACGGACCGCCCGTTTCTGCACAGAGTCGAGGGTATTTTTCAGGTATTTTGGAGCTCCAGACCATAGGTGACTGCCAAATTCGACTGTGGGGCGCACTTGTGATTTGTACAGGGTTAGCAGTTGTGTACTTTTAAAGTATCTCCGGGCCTTGTACAGTACGCCCAGCTTTTGGGAGGCTAACTTTACTCTGGCTTCGATGGTGCCCCATACCTGAGCTGGTCACTTAGGATTAAAATTGGGCTAATGCGAAGTAAATTTTAATTAGTTCTTATCTAAAAAATTTCTTTTAGTTTTGAAAAAATAGGTCAGATAAAATTATGTACTTTATGTTGGTGTAAACATTTTAAATGAGCAAGTACCTAACTACAATCAATATAGCATTTCAAAAGCGACGTGTCTGAAGTGTACTAAAAGGAATAAAAAAAAAATCGCAACGTTACAAAAAGCCAAAGTGTTCTTCTGTAACATATTTGGTGGCTGTTTGCTCTTAAATGAAGCTTACTGAAAATCTTTGAGTTTGTAATATTATTTGCTGTGCTTAGTCAACCCAGACTGTAAATGTGTGACACATTCTTTTGACTCTTGAGACCTACAATTTTTATTGTTTATTTACTTTTATATGAACGTCTGTTATTGTGGCACGGCACCAAACTATCACATAAATAATATTTAAAATACTTATTGCTTGTTATTCTTATTAAAAATTGGATATTCGAAAATATCTTCCTGCTGTTAAAATAAAATATTTTTGTGGTTTATTTTTAACCGCTATTAAAATCGCATCAGTAAAAAAAACAAAATAACGTATTCGTGGGTAGTATATGAAGTTAAAAACTGAATAATTTTAACCCTAAAGATCTACCATGGGCGACTGATAAAACCCTGTATCAATACGATATTGAATAAATCCGTCGTCCATGGTCAATTATCAATATTTGCGAAAACGGTCTACAATTAGTAAGAGATATTCCGACCAACAATTGATAAATTTTAGCGCGGCCTCCATAGTATCAGATGAGTTTCGAGTAACGGTCAATATACACATATTTTTTTTAATAATTTCGTTCGTTATGCAAAATTAAACGATAATTAAATAACGGAGTTGAACTATCGAAGCTTTTAGAGTTGAAATATGTCATATACGCTATTCATAGACTTAAATAATTCATCAAAGATGCGAACAATCTATTCCGTTCGGTCTTTGAGTGGTTGACATATGACTAAAGACCTCCTTAAGAGGGACTAACCAGACAAAACCGGAAATATGTCATTTTTAAATCAAATTTTAGACATATATTGACACTTTTCCACAAAAAATTATAAATTGATTTCGAAAGACAGTTTTTTTTATCTAGTAAAGCTATGTTTTAAATTTTGAGAAAATATGTTTATTTTTAGTACAATAAGGTTTTACCGTAGGTAGTAGGCAGATTTGTTAAATTTTCGGACAAAATTTTGTATTATACAACACACATTTCAAATTATATGGTCTTGCAGTAAAATAAATCAATAAATTATCTGGAAAAGCTATGTTTCAGAATTAAAATTTTAGTTTAAATAAAATCAAATCCGTACACGTGTTTTGTGACGAAAATATATTAGTTTGTCTATTTACTTACGGTTTTACAAACTAATATATTTCAGATTTTTTTTACGTTCTTATTTTTGCTTGGACATTATTGAAAAATTATAAATACTTAGATATGATCAAAAAATAATTACAAAAAGTACATAATTTTAATAATTTTAATAATTTTATTATCACACCTTTCAGAATTTTTGAATGCCGGTATAAATTAAAGCAAATTTTGAATGAAATAAAATCGATTTTGAGTTATTGTTTTAAAAAGCTGGTACGGAGAGTAATTAATCTTTCTCGTTGGAACCGCCCTGTACGATTTTAAGAACACATTTCGAGGAAATATAAACTTTCTGACGCTGGCCCATAATAAATTAACTTACGTTTAGTGTCAAAAAGTAAATGCGGACAGCCAATGCAAATTTAAGCACGTCTCAGAATGTCAATCACCTCCAGTGCTGCCAGCGAATATCGAGTTCTTATTAATCCTTGGCAATATCGGTTCGGCAGTCAACAGTGAGACCGTGTTTGGGATATTGATATAGAAACATTGGAAGTTATGCCTATCGATCCGATATAGTAAAATTATCGATATCTGTTAGTCTCCAAAAGGTATGTTTGTTAAATTTGTTGGCTTATGATGACTTATGAAGGAATTAGTTTAATGGTTTATTATTATTTCAACATAGGTAAGTAATTAGTTTTCTTGTCGCAATTACTAATATTTCTGATTAAGCGGGTATTTCACCAATCGCCTGAATTTAGATGTGGAATATGTATATTTTCGATTTACAGTTTATTTATTCATTTAGTCGGAGATTATTCGTTACATGAATCTATTATAGTGGCAATGTATCAGATAAGTTGGCCGAGTTTTCTAATTTTATTGAAGTAAAAACTTCTTTAGCATCGTTGTGATTTGAAACTCGATGAAACGAAAAACAGTGACACTAAAAAGAGACAAATACGTGCATTCATAGGATTTAGACTGCGAGAGAATGAGATAGTATAATCAGTCTCCTCTTTGTGCGGTGCGAGCCTCCCCACTCTTGTCTTTTTTAGTTTTCTGAAGGTTTCATTTCCACCGCTTATGAATTGCACACTCTTTTTTTTTAATTAATATTCGTTACAGTTTGGATAAGCTACCAGAAGCATGGTGAAACATCCTCGAACACACACACCATCCTCCTTGATTTATATTACTAGCTGGTACCCGGTATGCGTTGCAATGCCATTCAAAGAAATAAATTAATTCTCCCTGCTTGTCCTTTCCCGTGCGTACCCGTTCCCTTCCACCTTCCCCTCCACCCCTCTCCTCGGATTTGGGCAGATATGAGACTTTTTTCTTTTTTTATGGGAATACCTCACAAGAGTTCCAGCTGCTTCCGTATGGAGCCAGTGAGACTATGGCATCCCCAATCGGGGTATATGAGGCTGAAGATAGTAGGGAGAGGATGGAAATGGGGAAGAGGAAGGTGGAGAAGTATCTGGCTATTCAGATCTGGTCACTAAACACGGCTAAAGCAAATTCAAGCAATGTTTCAATTCTGAATGGTGGTCTTACACCAGGGCGATACTGAGAGAATCTTCCACTCTGGAACGTGCCGCAAATATACAATATATAATTTACTAGCAGACCCGGGCACACGTTGCTGTAGCTAACGAAACACAACGCCATTACCCAACCTTTATAAAATCCACATCACCCGCTTGCCAGTTGCCCGTTGCCTGGATTGAATATTTGATTTTCTCGGCTTTTGTCTACTATAATAAGCATGTATTGTACATATAAACCTACCTCTTGAATCACTCTATCTATTGGGGAAAACCGCATGAAAATCCGTTGCGTAGTTTAAAAGATCTTTGCGCAATTACGTTTTGAGCGACTTCATTTTATATTATGTAATGATGTTGATAATGATTATGAAATTACACAAATAAGTTAAATTAAATTTATTTGCGCACGCCGGGATTCGATCCCGCGACCTTCGGATTGCGAATCAAGATGCTTACCCCTCGACCACGGAAACTATTGTGCGGCATTCAAATAAAAAATAATTATTTATTATTAATGACAGACGTTAAAATTAAAACTCACAATATGATTGAACGCTTTAAAGGTTTCGTAAACTGTTTTTATTTCAATTCCACACACGCATCACAATTTTCACAAAATAGGTTATAATAACCTTCGTATACAAAAAAAAACAAATGTAATAAAAAACTTTCTTAATTTTTGTCTTGTATCTTTTTTCCTCTCTTGCCCTCTTATTCCCCTGGGCTTCGCATTGTCGCGTAGCAGCGCGCGTTTATTTCTGGAGACGCCGGGGTTATCCTGTACGATCAGACGTACGTCCTGACGTATCACTAAAATATTCCACGTGTCAGAAGGGGAGGGAGAGGGGGTCGTAGGTCGCAGCTTCATGTATTTCTGGCATATGTTGTGCTCCCGTAATATGTCCGCGATACAACTGGATTTAGTTTTAGCATTGGGGACAAACAGAGATTCTTAATTATTTCAATAAATTTTATTAGATAGCTACTGGACGTTTTTCATAAGCGGTTGATAAATCTGTAGACCTTACAATTATTCGATTCGTAAATACTAAAGTATATATTTTCCACTTCAGACCAATGTCTTCAGGCTGAAAATACTTATATTTATGAAGACACGAGGTCAAGTATTCTTGCCGGCATTGGGTAAAATGGAAGCAAATTATTTTTATATTTGTTGCACTCTCAATGTTCAGAATGTTTATTAAGAGGGAATAACCAGACACAACCGGAAAAATGTCATTTTTAAATAAAATTCTAGCCGTATTGACTCTCTTCCACAAAAAAGTATAAATTGATATCGAAAGATTGCTCTTTTATCTAGTAAAGCTTTGTTTTAAATTTTGAGAAAATATGTTTATTTTTGGTATAATAAGGTTATACCGTAGGTCGTTGGCAGATTTGTTAAATTTTCAAACAAAATATTGTATTATACAACACACATTTCAAATAATATAATCATTCAGTAAAATAAATCAAATTTAAATAAATCATTTTGTTTTAAAATTATCTGGGAAAGACACTTTTCAGAATTTTTATTTTAGTTTAAATAAAATCATTAAAAAAAAGATCCGCGCACGTGTTTTGTGACGAAAATTCGTCAGTTTGTCTATTTATTGACGGTCTTACAAACTAATATATTTAAGATTTTTTTAAGTTCTAATTTTTGCCTTGACATTATTGAAAAATTATAAATACTTGTGATCAAAAAATAATTACAAAAACTACATACTTTTAATGGTTTTATCATCACGCCTTTTAGCATTTTTGAACGTAGGTATAAATTAAAGCAAATTTTGAATGAAATAAAATCGATATTGAGTTATTATTTTAAAAGCTAGTACGGAGAATAATTAATCATTATCATTGGAACCGCCCTGAATAATAAGAACATCTTTCGACGGAACTTGAATTCTCGCCTGCTGGCTGGTTAATGGCCCTTAAAAAATAATAAGAAAAAAATAGTAATATAAAAATAATACATTTTGAAGTAAATTAACATATTAGTTTGATAAAAATGTTCTTAATTTGTATGACCTGCATTGTCACTGTTTTGTAGATAGCCCTGATTCATTAAGCCTAATTACCTTCCATGTACCAAAAAGAACTATTAGATCTAAAATTCTTTTTAAGAGAAAACCCTGTCGCCGAGAAATTTGAACAATAGATATCTTGCCAAACTGCTGCGTCACTGTCGGTCTTGCTCCCCCAAATACTGAGCGAAAGAAACAATTGCACCTCAGGCTGATAATACCTATGTAGAGAACGATACTCAACAGCCGAATAATTGGGTTTTATACGCGGGCAACTCAGCCGACGCGCCTGCGCGAATTCCGTTCGGCGAAGTTAACGGAATTCATTCGTTTCCCGGCTACCTGACGTGCGGGCTGTTTGCTTGAGTATCGTTCCTTATAAATCTTCCAATTTAATACTTGTCGTGTTTCTAAACTTAAATAAATCGTAACTTCAGTATAAAAAATATTTCTTTCAATCACTGTATATTTGGTAACCCAATGGCGTCAGATTAAGAAGTGTAGTGAAGTAAGTATATCACCACGCGGATCGCTGAACAGAGCCAGCGGACGCCATTATACAAAATCCTACCCACACAACATCTCTCTTACCAAACCTATATGAAATCATCAAAATCGAGATTTGTATTCTCCATTTTTCTCCTCCAAAGCTGGACCGATTATAAAGATTTTTTTTACTTACTGTATTAGAAGAACATATTTTATGTTTTTACGTTTTGCTTTCTTAAAAAAATAAATTGTCTAGTTTGTTTACCGAACGTCTGTTAACGGTGTTCAAACCAGGCAATTTTAAGGATTTTTCCTAATTCTTACTGAAATCCAGAGAGGACATTGGGGAATACGTTTGCATGAACTAAATTCAGCCCAGTTTCACCTTAATTGCAAAACAATATCAGCACTGAGGTATTTAGATTGCTTGTACGTAGATTGCATTCAGTATTGGCAATACTTTCACAGAAGTAGTAGTAGATGCATTTGGTGCGTTTTTGCATTTTGGTGCATTTTATACATTTGGTGCATTTAGCATGCATTTCTTTTTTTGTTTTTTTTTTTACATTATCACCTCACAGAAGGCCTTGAGGTAAATAATTTCCCTCAGGGCCTTTGTCATCTGGGATGCTGTGTGGAGGTCTTTTTGAGGAGAGGAAGGAATGAACATTGGTCTTGAAGAGACCCATGTTGTAGGAAGGAGGAAACACAGAGGCCGGAAAATCATTCCACAGCCGAGCTGTTGAACATAAGAACGAGTCGAAGAAACGACCCGTTCTCATGTGACAAATGTCAACCGTGTACAAATGTTGGGCACGCGTTTGGCGTGTTTCCCGACTATGGTGCCGAAGGGATCAATGATGCTAGTTCCTCGGAGCATCTTCCATTGTAATACCGGTAGAACAAGGACAGTTTATTCCCACCCGACGACGCCTGTGCTCAAAAGATTGCAATCCATCTGTTAAAATGGGAGAATCTATCAAACGGACCGCCCGTTTCTGCACAGAGTCGAGGGTATTTTTCAGGTATTTTGGAGCTCCAGACCAGAGGTGGCTGCCAAATTCAACAGTGTGATTCAACTTGTGATTTGTACAGGGTTAGCAGTTGTGCACTATTAAAGTATCTGCGGGCCCTATACAGTACGTATGCAGCTGACCGGGATTCGATTCTCGATGTCCAGAAACCTGCAAACCTGGGGTCCTAGCATGGTCGGTCGATATAGGTTTTATCGAAAATGTCGGTAACTTGACATCGCTCCCAAGCACGACTGCAGGCCGCTAACGAACAAACAACAGTTCACATCGACTAAGGGTTCCTAATTTATTTGACGTAAACTGTTATTTCTTCGTTAGCGTCCTGCAGTCGTGCTCGGGAGCGATTTCAAGTTACCGACATTTTCGATAAAACCTATATCGATCGACCATGCTAGGGGGCCTGGTGTAGTACCTGCAAACTGGAATCTGGTGAAGATACTCACATTTTGGAGAGGATTTTGTGATACTTTTCTATTTGAGATTTCGTTTTCGAGTAAATTGAGTTCGAAGTTTGAATTTTTTTGGTCAAATTATTAAAAAAAAATTGGCGCTATCAGCTATTTAGCTAATTTCAAATTGCTTCGAAAAATAGACCCGTGTCCAAAAGCTTTTTTTTCAATTTATTTATCGAAAAAAAATACATAAAACAAAATTCTAAGATAAAAAAAACCTTTATTTTGGTTTTAACGAGTTTCCGAATACCGTAGGCAGGTATATAGTTACATAATGTACGTTCCTAAAATTTTCTTTTACTTTATTTTTTTAACGCCTTATTTCACGGGTTTACATATAAAAGTTAATTAAAAACATCAAAAATATTATTATGGGTTAGGTTTGCAATGTGATGTAATTGGTGTAATTTATATTATGAGCCAATCAAAGGTCAACGGTGATCGATATTTGGTTCTGCTAAAAATTTTGTAAAACGGTGCAATGTTGGGAAGCCGCGGTATTATGTTGAACGTTCAACTATGTCGTGTCGTGCTGCTCGGGTTTGTTTTGAAGTTTCAGTTGGCGGCGTGCTTCTTTAATTATCCCAGCGTCGCGGCGCGTCCCAACCGACGCGACGTCCCAACCAACTTACCCAGCAGTCCTGGCTTCAGTCAAAGGCCGGTCTCCCGTCTCCGTCTCCCTCCACCGCGTCTTCCTGGCGTCTCGGACGCGAGAATTCCAGTGTTTTCGCGCTAAACCACAGGAAAACTAAAAAAAAACAAACAAACTTTAAAAAAAGTGTTTTCCAGTGAAACAAAGTTATTCTTAAACTTTCTATGACGTTGTGACATAAAAAAGTGTAGTTTCGTGGTTAATTTGTGGTTATTTTTAATGAAATCATCGGAAAACTGAAATAATGTAAGTGTTGGTTAAAAATACGTGTTTTCACGGATCGCGTTTTACTTTTACTTATTTTAGTGTCAAAGATATTCTAAATAGGTTTAGAAAAATGTTGTGTGGGTGTAAAAATGTGAGAAAAATATATTTTTTAATGAAAACAATTTTACCAACACTAGCAACTTCCATTAAATTAAGTTTCGAACCCACTCAAAACATTGATTTTTATACTAATCCCAGAGAGAGATCGTACGTGCTGTCTTCGTTCTTTCGTCTGTCTTTTTCGTTTTCATACAGTACGCGTGAGAAGGAAAAGGACATTCGTCGATGAAGTGCGTACGAGCTCTGCCTGGATTACTGTATTCGTTTACTCTTAAAAAAACAATGCTTCCTGTAAACAAGTTGAATTCAGCTTATTTCTTAGAAATTCCGAACTGAAATAACGTGGATTCAGAATCGATCAATCGTTGAAGAAGAAGGTACCTAATACTAATAAATCTAAACAAAAACATGAAAAATAACAAGTCACAGAAAAATAAAATAAAAAGGTAATGGTCGCAACTCGGAGCGAACCCAGGATCTTTTGTCTTACCGGGACAAACGCCTAAACCAATTCGACCATTGGGAACTCTTATTGTTAAATAATTTTTGTCATACATAACATAACATAAAAAGGTAACAGGTAAAACTGAAAACTTCTTTAGCACCGTTGTGATTTGAAACCTATTGAAACGAAAAATAGCGATACTAAAAATAGAAAAAAATATTCATTCATAGGATTTAGCCTGCGAGAGAATGAGATAGTATAATCAGTCTCCTCTCCTATAGGTTTCCTCTTGTGCGGTGCCTCCCCACTCTTGTCTATTTTAGTTTTCTGAAGGTTTCATCTCTGCCGCGTGCGAATTGCACCCCCTGATTTGTGACAAAAAATGACTTAACAATAAGAAGTACCGATGGCCGAATCGGTTAAAACGTTTGTCCCGGTAAGACAAGAGATCCCGGGTTCGACTCTCGACTTTATTTTTCGGCGTCTTGTTCTTTTTCATATTTTCATTTAGATTTATTGGTATTACCTTCTTCTTCAATGATGTATTACATTGATGGGTACAACCTCCAAAAGTATTATATCAAGAGTTATTTCAATAAAAACTCTAAAATAAATGTTAGTTTTTCGTGAAAACAATTATTACATTGTGATCTTATGCTTTTTTGTGTAAGATAAAATGTTTTCCCACCGGGGCTGGCGTACACAATAAAAGTCATTTTAAATATGCGCCTTGTAAATTTATTGGGTGTAAATTGGTTATTTTATCTCAGAGTTATTGTGTTTTAAGTTTGTTTTTGCGAAAGACTTATTTCAATTGTTGAGTAAGCAAAGTGGTTGGATGTTTATTGATAGGGTAATAATAAGTATTTTAATAAGAATGTTTTATATTTTCGAATCGAAATTTAGTTATAAATTGAAAATTAAAGTTTTTTTTTTAATTTAGCAGAAAACACAGACCAATCAGCAATAAGGCAATATAAAAAAATAACAAGAAAATTCGCCTGCATCCTAACTATTTCACACGGATATGCTTTAATAGCAGATAAACCAATAATTACACATCTGCCATGATGATAGTCACCATAATGCTCTCCGAAATTCGAGAAAAAAAGGAAATAATAATAATAACGCAACACAGGATAATACTCCTAAAATAAATCACGAAAAAAACTGCTGAAATCTCAAACATTTTGCAAGCAAATATAAAAAAGTTTTAATAATGACTCACCTTACGTTTTTTCTAACTAAAATTAGTGATAAAAAAATAACAACAAAAACATAATTTATTAGACAAATGTATTGTAAATGTTATTGTCAACTCACTTTTTGACGTTCGTTATAAAAATTATTAATAAAAGTTCCCAAAATTTCCATTAATTTTTTTCAAATGGCGATTCAAAACTTTCGGTTTTTTAAAGATGTACATTTTCCTTTTTTGGTGGTTATAAGTGATGTTTTCCCTTTCTAACACCGTTTAGAACATATTTCTCACTATAATGCGTCACTTCATTTGCATAGGGTTCTAACTGACATTTTTTTTTTCAAAAATGACCTTTGAATGCCAAAGCATTTCTTTTGCTTATTTCTATAACCAAAATAATTTTCAGAACCATCTGTGTTGTATTTTCGTAGATATAAGTATGACAAACTTCTAACTTCAAGCTTTTTCAATAATAAATCATTTCACAAGGTTCTAACATCACTTACACTCTCTATTTTGTTTGTATCTGACAGTTGATCTTAAATACGAGGCGCATTATGGTAATAGTAAGGGGGTTCATTCATTTATTTGAGACCTATGTGAGCTGGAACAAATTTGGTCTCCTGTGATTTAACGGGTTAAACTACGGTTGAATTTCTCCAGTTTTTTATTTTTATTTAAGTGCCTATCTGCTGAATTCGATTTTAACTCGAACGGATAATTTGATGATGGAGGAGCATTTCAAAATGATTTTTTTTTTAAATTAATGTACATCATCTTCTTCCTTTATTATATTCGCGTCAGGGACCCGTCGTCGCATCGTTTCGACAAGGCGCCTTTTTTCCGCCCTTCATCAGCGGCCCCTGTCCATTGGAGGTCCAGTCTCTTCTCCCTCCCGTACGCTAGCGCGGTCAGCTTTCTCACTAGTTGATTTAGTACCACTAAAAATATTGTGCTCTCTTATAATTTTTTTTCTTCTTAATTTACTTAATGTTATTTTCTCAGTGAGGGATTATAAGAACGAATTTAAAAAAAAGGCTCTACAAAATAGTGCAATATCTTTGCACGGTGATATCGTCTATCCCTCTGACCCCACAACCATACGAAAGTAAAATAAAAGTATTTATCTTTACTATAGTTGTATTATTTAATTTGGGAGGCGGGAATGGGTACCGCCGCCCGGGAACCTTTATTGGATGACCAAGATGCCATAGGTCGCCCCAAGTGGTTCGCTACATTTGGTGATTTGATGAGCTCATGGGTAAAGGTTTGTCTAGGTCTTGGAGGTGAATGACCAGGACACACTGAACCCCAGATTCCTACCCACCCTTTAAACCCTTTTCCTTCCCAGAACTCTCCTCTCCTTCCTTTCTTTAAAAAAAACTAACCACTCAGCATCCCCAAAGATAACATAGGCCCTGAGGGAAATTATTTTCCTCAGGGTGTGTGGAGCTCATTTAAAAAAAAATCTGAAACTTGTGCAACAGATTTGACTTTTTCATATTATTTTCTACAATAAAAAATATTTATTCCAAGCCATGGTGAACATAACCTAAATTAATGCATATTTATTCAACAAAAACGAAAAACATGTAGAACAAGTCATGTAAGGTGTTTATTTTAACAGCGGAAGTAGCCCATCACTTTGAAGAACCGATTTTTTTTCTTCTTATTTCATCTCGTAAACACCACCTGCTTTTAGAGATTAAAATTACATTGCTTGAAATATTATTAATTTGTTTGCTAAGAATCTTTTGTTTTGTGAAGTTGATTTGTTTTGATTATATTTTCTTTGAAGCCAAAGTAATGGTTTTGACTATTGATGAAATATTCAAGTTAGGTATGTGAACAAAGAAAGAAACGTACAAATTGAGCTGTTTCACCATAATATCTTATTTTAAACAATTTTAAAAGTGAAAAAGTAGTATCTGACGTTATTATTACGCTAGCGACTGTACCTAAGGTTTTTTTTTAAAGAAAGACAAACATTCCCGGGTTACGAATAACCCAACAATGTTTGAAAATCTCCTACTACCACCACAGAAAGCCGAAATTGTTGCTTGTGTTGTGATGGAGGACTTAGCCAGCCGAGGAATCGAACACGCGACGCCCAGGTGGGACCCAAGCGCTATGCCCACTCAACCACTGACCAGTCGAAAAATACTACTTCGAATTCTACTCTCACGCCGCACCTTGTGCAAAACCATCTTCGTACTTGAAGTTTGTTAAAAAGCTACTTTCAGCTTTATCAGCTAGCGTCAGGAACGTCGGCTGGCAGGCGTAAGTACTATTGGATTTGTATTTTCGATAATCTCTCCGGGTATTTTTTTGCATTAGCTTCACACAGAAGGCCCTGAGAGAATTTTTTCCACTCAGGGCGTATGTCATCTCTAGGGATGCTGTGTGGAGACTATTTTTAGGGCAAGAAAGGAGAGGATGTTTTGGGAAGGAAAAAGGTACGAGGGGTGGGTAGAAAATCTGGGGGTCAAGATGTCAAGGAGTGACGTACGTATGAATCCATTCCTCCCACTACTGTGCAATGCGATGGTTCGAGAGAGTCCGGCTGGAGAGATTTAGGTTAGGTCTCCCTCAACCAATCTCTCCCGATCCGGCCCGCCACGCAGTAGATGGGCGAAAACATTGGCCGCCAAGACCTAGACAAACCTTAACCACAAACCGGGCTAAGTTACCAAACGTAGCAAACCACTTGGGGGGATCTATGGCAGGGGTGTTAGTTATCCAATAAATGGTTCCCGGGGCGGTGGTACTCATACCCGCCTCCGGAGAGATGGATGGAATGATTATTATTGTAACTGGCATAGTACCACATGAATAATAATATCACGTTTTTGATTTCTACCATGTATGACGTCATTGCAGTTCGCAGTTACTTTGTCCCGGTGACTAGCTGTCACTGGATCATCTGAGATTATTTTTCCAAGGGAATGGTTATTTTTGGAACCCGCGGAGCGTGCTTTTAAGCTAGTGACTAGTTATTGTCAGACCGAAATACTTATCAATGCAGTAGGAAGCATCGCTATTTTATGTCTCTGGATTATATGGTTAAGGAAAACGATTAAGACGGTTTTATTTTTACTTTGACATTTGACCTTTTTTTTGACATCTCACGAGGGCAATTTGGGTCTTGAAGAGGCCCGGATTATAAGGAGGGAAAACAGATGCCGGTAGCCCTTTCCAAATACATGCCGACGTACACAGCAATGAGTTGAAGAAACGACCCGTTCTAATAAAGCCAACATCAACCACTTGTGTCCGTAGAATTCTGCGTGCTTTTTGCATTTGTTTTAGATGAGTTCGTAAGTTATTTTTATTTTGTTTATTTATTTGCAAAAACAGCAAAAAACCAATACATTGCAAAAGCGGTTAGAAAAGATACATAATAAATACATTTAAAGTAAAACATTTTGTTAAAACATAAGTGCTATTTCACGCTTAAAATCGTTGTAGGAAATGTGGAAAATATCCTGCGAGGCAGTTAATTAACCTAGTGAGTCTTCCCAGGGGCATCACCATTGGTAAGTTAGTTCTGCATCTGGGAAGAATCAAAAGCCTGCGTTGGCGACCTCGCGTGAAATTATCCGGGACATAGAATCCTATTTCAGCCAGAATATCTGGTACCGATATAAAACCATTTAGAAGCTTATAAGCCATCAGCAGTAATGCGATATCTCTTCTGGAACTAAGACTGCAGATACCCAGCATTCCCGAGATAAATGCTGTTGGAAACAGCCATGGGTAAAAACCTAACTCTCTCATATAGAGGAATCGTAAAAATTTCTTTTGTATTTTCTCGACCATTAGTACATGAACGATGTCCTCTGGCCCCCATATCTGAGATCCACTCTCGAGAATACTACGCACCAAGCTAAAGTAAAGCAGCCTTATAACTGTAAGGTTAGTCAATTCCTTTGAATTGTGTATGACAAAACCCAACATCCTTGTGGCTGATTTACAAATCTTTTCGATGCGAGCGTCATACACAATTCTTAAGTACTTGCAAGTCACCACGTGTTTCAAAGACGTGTCTTTCATTTTATAATTAAAGTATATGGTTTTTTGTGACCTCGTAAAACACAAAACTGTACACTTTTGGAAGTTGAATTCGAGTTCATTATCGATACTCCAGTCAATAATTGAATTTATATCTTCCTGGAGTTTTCGACAGTATTCTAATGATCTTATTCTTAGAAAGAGTTTAATGTCATCTGCAAAAAGTAAAAAACGGACAAATTTGATTTTTTCCCGAATATTTTCTTATATTGGGCGTCTACTATTGATGAATCTAAATGATGTTTTTCTCTATTTAAATTAAAATGCTTTCTTGACCTTTAACATTAATTTAGAATGTTCTCAATGAGTTCCATACCGGTCGACTGTTGTTTTTGCCAATTTTATTAGGACAAACAAATATTATTGGTATGGGTAAACAAACCACAATCATTAAATATGGAATGAGGGATCAACGGCAAATAATATTGTAATATTGTCAGAATCCTTCTGGGATTCTTTACGTGAAAATCACTTTTTTTTTCTGCTCCTAGCCAGTACTACTATGATTTTAAAGATTTTATTTATTTATATTCTATATTTATAATTATATATATTACAAAACCAAATGATACTTTTTCTATCCAACTGGGAAGGATACCCGTTTCAGGACAGCCAAATTGTATATTTAGTTCATAATATTCTTAACGAAGGAATGTTTTCGTTCAAGAGATCAGAGGAATGAGCTTCTGTCAAGACTAACGGTGAAAGTATGTCTGCAGTGTCTGTATTCCCCCAAAGAAAACATACAACCATTTTCATACATCTCCCTCACACGTATAAAGAAAATGACACTCAATTCCCGTCACAAAAAAGTAGTACTTTGGTGGAAACGGTTTTACTTCTTCTTCTTTCGTATGGTGGGGGGTGAGAGGGGGAAATCTAGGTCTGCGATCCAATCTAGGGCCTCAGGCGTTGCCCTGTGGATCTCATCAATCCCGCCGGGGAATTAATGGAGCGGGCATTCGTTGACTTTTGAGAACATTAAAAATTGTAGTCTGAACGAAGGGATTTTCGTTGTTTGTTTTTGGGGTGTTATGCCGTGTTGCGCTACCTCCTTCTTTAGCCAACGTTTCGGACATCGTTGCAGTGTCCATCATCAGGGCAGATCCGGCAGATCCGGTAGATGTAGATTTGGCCGTGAAAATCTTAAAACTTATCTTAAAACTTATCTGAACGAAGGGATGGTTTATTTATATCTTTGAAAGAATCGCAAAGATATGATTCTTTTTCAAGGTCATTTTGGAGAACATTAATAATAGCATTCAGAGTGAATGGGTGATTTCTTTAGTGAGATCACAAGTAGGAGATTCTTTTCAGGCCATTTTAAAGAACATTTATAAAATGTATAAAATTTAAACATTTATAAACCAATTTATGACATATGAATTCCCAATGTATTTATAACTATTTAATTTTAATAAAGTATTATAATTTTTAGAATTTCTTAAGTAGTAAAAATTACACAATTATAAACCAAACATATGACAAATGATTTTTTTTCAAGCTTGTTCCTCATTAATTTATTTAGTTGTTTATTTATTTATTTTGTTTTGCGCCCAGAGGGCTTTTACATAAATAATAAATACAGTACAACTTTAACATGAGAAAAAAAATAGTATAGATAAAGTTACGATGGATATAAAATTATATAAATGAAATAAAAATATAAGCAACAAAAATTTAAAGTACAGTGAGATAAATAATGTCTATAAGTTACGATAAAAAAAATACATACATAATACAAAAATACCAACAACAAAAATTTAAAGGTTAGGTGATCAAAGGTTTGCAAAATTGCGAAACTTCAATCGGTAGAAGAGGTAGAAGGGAACAGAAAAAGAAATATGTAAAGAAGTAGGTGGGTTAGAAAGAACTATTTTTTTATTACTTAGATGTATGAACCAAGCACATCTTACCACGCTTCGATGCTTAATGGCGGTCTTACCCAGAGACAGTTCTGAAATACCAAAAATATCTCCCAATTAAAATCTAAGCCTTTGTAGTCCAGCAGTTAATCATTTGAAAATATCGAGTTAGCCTGTTTTTAAAGGACCAATATAAATCTTCTAAAATATTTTCTTGAAATAAGGAGACATAATTAGTCTGCTTTGGTTTTTTTCGTGTAAAAATCACATTGAAAGAATTAAAACAGTTGCAATGTAACCGATCTTCAAACTTCAACATCGGATTTCCGACTGTTGATCCGAAGTTTGTCAACAGAGTTTGAAACGTATACAGATGAAATAGCAAGGTTGTATTGTTTGCTATTTCTACATGATTTTTTTGCAGTTATTTGGGTATACCTACTTTCATGCTATTTTATCGTATACTACCTGGTACCCGGCATGCGTTGCAAAGCCATTCAGAGAAATAAATTGATTCTTCCTGCATGTCCTTTCCCGTGCGTCCTGTTCCCTTCTACCTTCCCCGCCTTCCCCCTCCATTGTCTCTTCCCTCTCCGCGAACCCCACCTTCCCTCTGCCTTTCTTTCCTGCAGCTAAAATGTATGAAACACACACATTTTCATTTTTACAAATTTCATAACGCCAGAACTTACCACGATATACAGTCTATGTTACACGCTAATAATGTAGCTTTCTATTGGTGAACGAATTTTAAAAATCGGTTAAGTAATTTAGGCGCGAAAGCGTAACAAACAAACACACGCACTTTCGCATTTAATATATTAGTATGGATGTTCCGATAAATTTAAACCGTGTTAATAAAAGACAAAAATGTTTGACCATTCACTTCTTTCACGTATTTTTTTCTAAGCTGTAACAGGGAGGCGGAGGCATAATTTGGGAGACAGGTATAGGTACCGCTGCCTCGGAAATCATTTATTAGATTATCAACACCTCTGTGCTGTAGGTCACCCTAAGTGTTTCGCTAAGTTTTGTTGCTTAGCTGGGGTGCCGGAGTTCTTTGGGGTGAGGTTTGTATGGATCTCGGCGGTAGATGCGTCTACCCACCAACTGAGCGAATCGGGAGAGATCGGATGATGGAGACCTTTTGACCTCTCTACAGGACTCTCTCGGAACATCGCTTTGCACCGCAGTGGGGGGGATAGATTCATACGTCCGTCACTCCTGGACACATTGACCCACAGATTCTTAACCAACCTTCATTATTTTTTTTCCTTCCCAGAATTCTCTTCTTTCCTTTCCTAAGAATACATTCCACACAGCATTCCCAAATGAGAATTATTTTTCTCGGGTCCTTCTGTGCGAAAAAAAAAATGGGAAAGCCCTGTATCAACAATCGCCAGAGTTGGAGTGGTGAATTAAAAATGTATGAAAAAGGGATAGGTAAAGGTCTTGCTGGGTTAATATCGGGATTTATCGAAAACATTCCGACTTAGTTTGTACCGAAAATATTTCAAGTGACGTGTGGACGTAAGATTAAAGATTCCTCATTGAAAAAAAAATCTAGATAGGTAGAATTATACTTAGAAACGTGAGAGCATATTATTAAAGCGCCCTTGAGGTGATTTTCTCACTAAAATGGCGCTATAGAAATCACTCAAACATCATTATTTTTGTTAGCGTTGCATACATTGTAGTAGTAAATGCCGTTCGGACGAAGGAAACTCAGTTCGTGATTTTGGAAACGTATCAAAATTGCTTAAAAGTCTATTAAGTTTTATTTTTATAACAACTTCATACAGGTAGCCTTGAGAAAAATAATTCCCCTCAGGGCCTATCTTTGAGGATGCTGTGTGGAGGGCCTTTTTAGGAAAAGGAAGTAGAGTAGTAGGAATCTTGGGTCGTCGTATCCAAGAGTGATGGACGTACGAATCTACCCTTATCACTGCGGTGCAAGGCAATGTTCCGAAAGAGTCCAGTTGGAGGGGTCAAAAGGTCTCCCTCAACCATTCGGCTCCCTATCCGGCTTGTGACACAGTTGGTGGACAGACGCATCCGCCGCCAAGATCCGGGCAAACCTTAGCCCATGAACTCGGGCACCCCTGTAAGCCACAAAACTTAGCGAAACACTAAGGGTGATCTGTAGCAGAGATGTTGATAATCTAATAAATGATTTCCGGGCAACGGTACCTATAACCGCCTCCCAAATTATGCCTCCGCCTCTCTAGTACCGCCTAGAAAAAAATACGTAAAAGAAGTGAATGGTCAAACATTTTTGCGTTACGAACTACTTGGGGCGACCTATGGCAGAGGTGTTGGTTATCCAATAAATGTTTTCCGGGGCGTCGGTATCCATACCCGCCTCCCAAATTGAAATTTTAATGACCTTTTCAAACTATTAACACAACACAACTTAACACATGGGAGAACACGTACCCTCAGGAAATACCCTAATAGAAAACGAACACAAATAAATAATTACGTTTGTACTGGAAGTTTGTTCGAGGATATTTTTACCCCCTTTCGGAGAAGTTCCCCAGCAGATGTTCGACGCGTGCTAAGCCAATACTTTTTTACTCTTATTTTTACTCGTAAGCTGCCTCGTCTTTGACACGAGTTCTTCTTGTTATCTTAACAAAACGTGGGGGTTTTAAGTACGGCGAAGCAGTTTAGGGTTGAGCTTTTATTAATAAAATTATATTGAGCGATTAAAAAAAAAAATCAAATTGTGCAATTCACACACCATAGTAGACAAGAGTGGGGAGACTACGAAGCCCTTTTTTTATCAATATGATGGATGATTTTTTCCATATTTTTGTCGTCGAATTTCAGTGCATCTTTTCCTACACATTTGGTCATCTTATTAGTATTTGTAGTTTCTTCTTCGGAGTCGCTACATGTAGTTTTCTTTGTGTTTTATTTTGCCTGTTAATTGTGGAGTGGTTTGAAGATTGAATATTGATCTTACGAAAATTTTAAATTTTTTGGATTTCGTAGGATTCGATCCCTGAATGTCTGCAAAGGTTCATCAGGCGCTTTGTATCACTACAGTAAAGGGGACTCGCGCGGGACCGTTGATTTATCGTATTATATTGGAACCCCTGAATGAAATAAATATTTTATTGCCATTCAGTCGCAAGTTAAATCCTATAGTTTTTTGTCTCTTTTTTGGTGTCGCACGTTACCGTTTCATCGGGTTTCAAACCACAATGGTGCTAAAGAAGTTTTATAAAATAAGCTGGTTCCCGGGATGCGTTGCAATGCCATATTCAAAGAAATAATTTGTTTCTCCCCGCATGTCCTTTCCCGTGGGTCCCCCCGTTCATCTCCCGCGTCACCGTTCCCCTCCCGCGTCCCCGTTCCACTTCTGCGTCCCTTTTCCCTGCCGCATCCCCCTTGCACCTTCCCCGCCTTCCCTCGCCCCTTTCCTACTCCACCGTTCCGCCAACCACCCTTCAACAATGCGCGAAACGTCATACACGCGAACTGTCAAATGTGCCAAGTTAAAATAGTCGTTAAGTTTTCTGAAATTAGCCAATTTTCTGCGCAATTTTTTTAATTTCTCTCTCCGTAAGAACCTTTTTTTAAGTATTAGAAAACTTTAAAAAAATGAATGAAACTGGTAAAGTCGTTCTGAAGTAATGGCGTGACCAAGGGAAACAGGGATTCATTTTTATATATATAGATAGAAATACAGCGATATATATTACATATCTAGTTGAAGTAATAAAATAATGATTTAAAGGTAATTTAGAGATAACACATTAAACAATGTATATTTTTACGGATTGTTCACAGCACCTGCACCGCTCAGGGTGTTCCGATATTCGGGCCTCCGGGCATGCGCCATTACAAGCAAATAATTTTCCTTGACAACAACTTAAACACAATGAAGCTCAAAAATAATAATGTACCTAATCGACTTAATTTGCCTTTTATACTTTTCTTCAATCCAAATTCCGGGCAAAGACAATTTTGTGCGTACCTATACACGTTTTTACACCAGAAATAAGTTAGGTTTTGTAATGTACCTACTTAACGAATTATTGTTTCATCTTTACAAAAACTCTCATCCGTTCTCGAGATAATATAATTCTTTAAAGAGTGTACACAGTCTACACGAACAAAAAATTAAAATTTAAAGGACTTGGCAATTAGCTTTCTTTATTTCAAATTCATCTTTCTAGTAAGTACGTTTCATTTTTTATTCCGTATTTAACTAATGAATGAATGTATCTTAAAGATTAAAGTCGTGCTTAATTCAGTTGGAAAAAAATTCTCGGACAGTGAGTTATTTCTCTAGAAAATTGTTCAGCATCTTCTGTCTGTATAGCATTTCAAAATGATCACCAAAAAGCAAACCAATCTTGTATTTAATCATCCAAATACATCTAAAAAACTCTTTTTGAAGTGTAGCAGCCAGCCTCTGCTACCTCATGCTTTAGAATGTTTTCAAAAAGTACCTGGCGATCTTTCCAGAACCATATTAAAAATAATATTAAAATGTTTAAATTCAGAACCATTGACAATTAAACGACGTTCGTTTGGTTTTTTTTCTAGAGACGCCAGTAGTTCTATAGATCTGTAACGCTGTCCATACATAAATTCATTTTGCAAATTATATTTTTAAAGTAGAACTCAATAAAAATCATACAACACCCAACCATAGTTCTACATTGGTGACCCCGACGTAAGACTTGATGGGTAAGCTGGTAAATGCGTTACGAAAAGTGGTGATTGTTACGAAAAACGTCACGCGAACGGTAATCGATGCGAACGGTGATCGATTGCTAGGCGAACGGTCGGGCCTTTATGCACGCTTGACTTGGGGAGTGATAAGGATAAGGATGGTCACCCCAAGGTCGTAGATCACCTCAAGGTCATAGGTCACCCCAAGGTCGTAGGTCACCCCAAGGCCGTAGGTCTCCCCAAGATCGTAGGTCACCCCAAGGTCGTAGGTCACCCCAAGGTCGTAGGTTACCCCATGGTCATATTTCACACCAATTTTATATTTAGAAAAAAGTTGTTTTTTACATGTGTTCTTGCGTTTGTAATGAAAAAATATATTTTGTAGTAGTCCACTCTTATATTTTTTGACAAAGCAATTAACAACCAACACCTCTGGCATAGGTCACCCCAAGTGGTTCGCTACGTTTGGTGATTTAGCAGGGGTGCCCGGGTTCATGGGGTGACGTTTGTCTAGGTCTTGGAGGCGGATGACCAGGACATACTGAACCCCAGATTCCTACCCACCCCTTAAACCCTTTTCCTTCCCAGAACTCTCCCCTCCTTCCTTTCCTTAAAAAAACCCTCCACACGGCATCCCCAAAGATGACATAGGCCCTGAGGGAAATTATTTTCCTCAGGGCCTCCTGTGTGGAGCTCATGTAAAAAAAAAAAAAAAAAACAATCTTATTTTAATTCTACTCAACGGAAACGGTAGGAAAAACTTGAATACCGAAAGCATATTTTTTTTAACTTTTCTAATGTAAGTCGATTCGTAGTAAAGATTAATCGAAAATAGTAATTTAGAATTAATCTTCGTTTTAACCATTCTTAAAATACCAAAAGCGCCATTTTACGTCCCTGTCTAAAACCGATCACTATTCATCGTACTCCGTTTCGCACGATTCCGATAATCCATTGGGTCTTTATTCTCTATCTCCGGGTTCAATCCCTGTCTATCCCAGTTCAGCCTCCCGAGCTCCAGTGACATTTAGTTCTTGCGAAAAGCCGCGCAATCCGGAGAAGTCATTTCTATTTGGAGCTTAAATCTGCAGCCGGCACCTGTCGCACATTTCTCCTTTCAATTCTTTGGATGCATCGAAGATTACAACTCACAACTTCCTTATTTTAATAATATTTATGGTGGATCAATAATCATAAAAAACAGTTAGCTTTATTATTTTGCTGAGAAGATTTTTTTAAATAATGTTTCTTTCATATATATTATTGTATTCCCTTAACATGACTCACAGTATTAATAAGTAACACAATATTATTTTGTGTGGCACATCCATTAGACAACAAATATTAACGTCTTCATGCGTAAATTACAAAACGATACTTCTTCAAACTTCGCAAATATACCTTGTGGCGTCATTATCGATGTAATGAAAACAATAACTCAATATACAACACCAGATTATTAACAATATCTACATGTTTCCAAAACAATGTTTTCTTCGTCAGGATAAGTTGTGAATATAAGTTGTTATCCTGACTGTTTTCATCGTCATGATAAATTGTTATCCTGACTGTTTTCTTCGTTAGCATAAGTTGTTATCCTGACTGTTATCTTCGTCAAGATAAGCTGTGAATATAAGTTGTTATTTCTTTGTCATGATAAGTTGTTAATATAAATTGTTATCCTGACTGTTTTCTTCGTTAGGATAAGTTGTTAATATAAGTTGTAATTCTAACTGTTTACTTCGTCAGGATAAGTTGTTAATATAAGCTGTTATCCTGACTGTTTTCTTCGTCAGGATACATTGTTAATATTAGTTGTTATCCTGACGAAGAAAACATTGTTTTTGAAACATGTTGATATTGTTAATAATATTGTGTTGCATACTCAGTTCTTTGTTTTCATAATACATTCGAATATGTTACGCAGATAAATAACATGTGTGATGCATGAAATCCTAGCTAACATCCTAATATTCAATTATTTTAATATCTTTGTCCGGAAAAATAATAGTTTTCATTTTGACGCAATTCTCAAAAAGCACAGGCACACTTTTAACAATTCTTTACAGTTTTTTTTTACAAACCAGACAATAATTTAAAAACATTCAGTGTATTTATCTTCGTCTCACACAGTTAATACAAATATTTATTTATTTTTCGTAGTTAAAGGAACATATTTCGCTTTCTAGTCACATAATATTATTTCTACAAAACATATTAACTCCTTTGTATATTGGCTAATTTGTTCGCTTTTCGAAAACAACTCAAATGGTTCTCATGGAAATCGTTGTATCCCTTCTATAGTGAGAAATGGGAACGGTATTGGGAAGAGAAAACATCGCGCTATATAGGTATTCAAATTTAGAAATTAACCACAAATGAAAATGTACACCTTCATGAAAACAAAATTTCCGGCAGCAATAGGCCACTTGCATCACATTGTTTTAAAAAAAAAATCCGGTTTAGGCAAATATTCTAAGACATTCCGTATTTTATTTTATTTTTTTAATCGTATTTTTGAAACAATGGAGATTTTTTGAAAATTTCAATCCGAAAAATTAGATCATTTTTTACAAACCGCAAAGACGGGACATAATAAAGGTGTGAAAAAACGATAATTACATAGCTGAAAATCATTTTAAAAGAAAAGAACGTTTCCACATGAATGGCACAGGAGAATAACGAGGCATACCAAAAATATTACATCTCATAAATATTTTTTTCCTTGATCCATCTTATTGATCATAAATCATTATAATATTCAACTTCTTTATTACTAAATCCAATGTCACTTGTACTTGTAAATTATAATAATAATAAGAATATTATAAAATTTGATTTTGTTAAAATCAACACCATAACCATTATACCTCTAAAACACGTACCGACATCTAAAATGTACGGGGTTCTCTTTATGACATCTGTCAAAAATTCAAATCAAATGATAAGTTTGCAGAGAACAAACAATAAATCTAGTGAACGAATTCGAAAATTCGCCTGAAATCAAATTGATGCCATATAAAAAAAATAAATCAGTGCGGAATTTTACAAAATCAATAGGAATATTTTCAGAGACGGGACATTTTCATGTAGTGACGTGACGAGCCCAAATAATGGATTTATTTATTTAAAAATAATAAAAAAACTTTACATTTCTAAAAAATTTTACTAACCTTTTCGTAATCTTAATAAAAAGATCTATCCACACAGTTTTTTCCAAGTCGTTATGAAATCCATGCAAGTGGCCTATTTGAAAGAAAAAATTCTGAAACTCTGTGAATTTAAAAAAAATTATTTTACAAAAAACGAAAAAAGTTAAATGTTGATAGCTTTTATTGAATAAAACGAGTGCAGGTTTTTTATTTTTTTTCGTTACCAGTAATTTTAGTTAGAAATAACGTACAGTGAGCCATTTTTAAAACTTGTTAAAGTTTGCACTCAAATTTTCTTAATATTTAATATACGAGTTCTACAAGGTTTTTTTTTTTAAACAGTTTAAAATTTTCGGATACGTTGAAAAATTATAATTTGAAATTCAAATTCAATTTATAATTTGAATGGCGGGGTATCGCCGCCAGGGAAACATTTATTGGATAACCAACAACTCTTCTGTAGGTCACCCCAAGTGGTTCGCTAGTATTCGCTACGTTTGGGGACTTAGTAGGGGTGCCCGGGTTCATGTGGTGAGGTTTTTTCCGGATCTTGGAGGCGGATGCGTCTGGCCGCCAACTGCGAGGTAGGTCGGATCGGAAATGACTGGATGAGGAAGACATTTTAATCTCTCCAGCAAGACTCTCTCGGAACATCGCCTTACCGCAGTGGGAGGGATGGATTCATATGTCCTCCACTCCTGGACCTATTGACCCCCTATCCACCACTTGTACCTTTTTCAGAACTTTCTTTCCCAAAAAGACCCACAACACAGCAAAACCAAAGATGAAATAGACCCTGAAAGTATTTTTTTACTCAGGGCCTCCTGGGTGGAGCTAATGTAAAAAATATTAATTTTATGTTTACCTACTGAGAGAATATGGTCTAATCCTGAGAGGTTAACATTAATTATATCCGACTACTAAAAATTCGTATACCAAAATATTTTAATGAAAACGCAAAAAGTAAATGAAAAACAAAGGAGATGACGTAAGAAAAATATTGTTTTAATGTAATATGCAAAGAAGATGGGGATTGAACATTTGTATCTGCATATGACGGCAAAAAACCTTTCCTTTGAACAAAGAGAGATTTTTTTGGCTTTCCAGGTACCTACCAACAAATGTGTTAACCTGTCTACACAATATGCACATATTATATACGGCATTTAGTTGATGATGGATTAGTCCTGTTTATGATCATTAAAGGTGTATTTATCTTACGAACACATACTTTCAACGGTTCTTATTAAACACTCATTCCCGTGTGCGAAAGATCTCTGTCCACTGAACAAATAATACCAAGAAGTGTGTTCTATACGGAGATGAAATAATAAGTTTACATAAGTTTTTTTCACTCCTCGTTCTCAGATAAAGCACATAATAATTGATAATCTGTTCAAGGAAGAATTTTGATAATATAAAGATTTGATCGTAACTTCACTGCAAGTAAATAAAATTGATATTTTTGAAGGTAGTTATAACTTTGTGGTTATCCATTATAGATAAATGAAACGATTTATCTTTGTTTGAACCACTTTTATATAAGAGTAAATCCGACCGGTTTCAGAACAACCGTTCTTTCTTCAGGGCAAATGTATACTGACAGAATATGGTCGAATCCTGAGGGGTTATCATTAATTTTGTTCGACTACTAAAAATTCCTATACTAAAATATTTTAAATAAAACGCAAAATGTAATTGAAAAACAATGGAGATGACGTAAGAAAAATATACACGTATATCTATCAGTATACATTTGCCCTGAAGAAGGAACGGTCGTTCTGAAACCGGTCGGATTTACTCTCAAATAAAAGTGGTTCTGACAAAGTTAAATCGTTTCATTTATTAATAAATAAAATTGATTTTTCCTTACGCTCTCGACTAGCAATCCAAGATTGCGCAAGTGAATTGTATTTGATTGTTTTCTGTTATTTTGGAATTATCATCAAAAAAATATTAAGAGGTGTATTTGGCACGTTCCAAAGTAGAAGATATTCTCAGTATTGCCCAGCATGGCGTAAGACAAGCATTCAGAACTGCTTAAAATGGCTTTAGCCGTGTTTGGTGACCATATCTGAATATCCAGGTATGTCCTCACCTTCCTCTTAACTATTTCATTCCCCTTCGTACTACCTTTAGCCTAATAACATACTCCAACTGGAGACGCCATAATCTCACTGACTTCAGGCGTCTAGAAGCATCGGGATTCTTATGCGGTATTTATAAGACAAATACTTTAGCTACCCATATATTTTTTCATATATAAGGAATATTTGCGGCACGTTTCAGAGGGGAAGATATTCTCAGTATCGCCCTGCTGTAAGACCAGCATTCAGGATTGAAATGTTGCTTGAAATGGCTTAAGCCGCCGCTCCCTGAATTTCTAGCGATTTCTTACATATCTCCCTTAAACATTTGAAGTTTTTAAGCTCTTTAAAAAATATATGATACAAGATACACACAAATTCAAATCGTCACTAAAGACTTTCCTTGTTAATAAATGTCACTACACGTTGAGTGAATACCTCACGTAAATGAAACGCCTATTTTTATTGGTATATATATTTGTATATATATATTTTTTTCATTGGAATATTGTTATTTTATCTGTATAAACATTGTAACTATAATAAAACAAATAATATTATATAAACATTGTAATTAAATAAATGTGGTTAGCTGGAAGAAATGGGGTCTACCCATAAGCTACACCTTTTGTAATTTTTATTTTACAATAAATATTATTTGATTTGATTTGATTTGATTTATGTTTTTTTCGAACATAATATCTATACATTCCCTACGCCGAAACGCAAATTATATGACATTCCCTCGATAGAAAAAAATCGCAAAGTATGCTCCTAAAATCATTATAAACAAGTTTATTTCAATTATTTTATAAATTTTATGTATGAAAAAATTCACAGTGTTCTTTAAATGCTGCTTTAGACAGCCCCCAAGTGATATTTGCTCTATTATAAACGAGTCGTGTTTTATTAAACATTTTCACAATTTTAGCTTCAATTTTATCGTTTTAAATATTAGCGCGCTCTCTCCAACACTCGTAATAGCATATCTCTCCATCTTCTTCTTTTTTAACGGGGATACGGCGCCTCAAGCCGTGTTTCCAGGTATTTCCCCACCTTCCACATCCTCTTCTTCATCTTCTTCCCCTCCACACTGCCTTTGGCCTCACAACATACTCCAACTGTCTCCTTGTGTTTAGGAGCAGTTTGGACTCCTGAGAGGAAATCAATACCCTTCTGCCGGTTTGTCTCTTCAGTGAATCTTGTCCAAGTAGTAAGCGTTTTTGTTCCTTTCCAACAAGGTTTGAATATGGTTTCAGCCAAACCCAACATTCTTTTGATATTTTAATGCGCAGTCTCAGAGAGCGTCTTACAAGGCTATTAATAAATACATATTATTTAGTCTCTGGTCTGATGGGATCGGCTTTGCCTGAGATGGATGACATTCTGTCTCCCGGAGATCATGCTAACTGAATACCCGCATTTAAATTATTCTAATTCAGACAAAAATGCAGACGACTTTTAACAAAGGAGGTCATAAAGAACTACTTTACCCTTGCTCACAATCCAAAAATAATTTCAATTTATTTAAATTTGTAATAGTTTTAAAAACGCTTGTGAATGACACGAACCGAACGCGTGGAATCAAGTAACGAATTATTAAAAATACAAATTTCGGTTGTGTATCTTTGTATCTGGGTGTAACTTGAGTTCAATGAACTCCAGCACTGGGATATGATTTAATTTTTAAACTTGGAGCAATAAATTAATTAATAATTCTTTATTTTACTTACCAATAAAGTTGTTTTAAATTTTATAGAACTGATAAACAACTATTTACCTTACAATAATGGTTCTGAATCAGTTATGTGAAACGTAAAACGTTTGTATTGGGAAGGTCGTAGTGTGTATTTCTTTTGATAAAAATTAAGTCAGATGTCATAATTTTTTTATGTTTGAGTGGTTACCGGGTTCACGGGGTGAAATTGTTAAGGTCTTGGCGGCGATTGCGTCTGCCAACTTACTGCGTGGCGGGCCGGATCTGGAAAGAGAGAGAGGTTGAGAGAGAGCTTCTGAACTCTCCAGCGGACTCTCTCTAACTACCGCCTTGCACCGCAGTGGGAGGGATAAATTAATTCGTCCGTGACTACTGGACATACTGTCCCCTGATTTATATCCAACCCTCGTATCTTTTTCTTTCCCGGAACTTCTTCTAATTTTTTTCCCTAAAAAGACACTCCATACAACATCCCCAAAAATGACACAGGCCCTGAGAGATCTAATGTAAAAAAAAAGTAAATCCGCTCCTCCTCTTTCTTGAACAAACTTTTCGGATGGCCTTGCAATATCAATCTTCAGAGCAGATGTATATACTCGTATATTATATAGAATGTACAAATGCCTTATTTTCATACTGATTCGATTCTAGGTATAGATAAACATACCTTGGTACTTCATAGTTTTATTACGAACATCCTACTTCCTACTAATATTATAAATGCGAAAGTTTGTATGGATGTATGTTTGTTACTCTTTCACGCAAAAACTACTGAATGGATTTTAATGAAACTTTACAATAATATAGCTCATACATCAGAATAGGTTATAGGCTATAGCTTAGATCTCTGGCATTATGAAATTTTTGTACAAAAATTGCAATAGGTGGCACGCGAGCTGTTGAAAATGAATGTAACGGGTATGTAGGGGGGGTGAGGGGGGATAGGATGTGGGGGCAGGGCAGAGGGTGGAGAGGGGATGGTAGAGGGCGGAGGGTGGAGGGGGAGGGTGATTGGTGAGGGGGGATTCGTGGGGGGAGGGATTGGGGGGAGGGAGAGGGGTGAGAGGGGGCGGGGGAGAGGAGGAGGGGGGGATTAGAGTGGGGATAGGGAAGGTGGAGGAGGCGCTGTGGGTACCCCCTAATACTATGCGAGCGAAGCCGGGGGCAAAAGCTAGTACATATATATTTAGGAAAATGCTAAATACTTCTACCTGACGTACGCATTGAAAATTCATTATAGGAACTTACTTAGTTTTCTTTTCAGAATCTCAAAATAGATTATCTAATATTATATTTTTCTTCTAAAGCCAAAGTGAATTCGAAATATGTAATAAGTGACTATTAAATGTTATTTTAAAAGACAACATTATCGCTAACAAAGTTCTTCGAATATCCCCACATTAAAAAAAAAAACAATTGCTAGTGGAAACATATTTGTAAACGTGGAAGTGCTCGATGAAAAACTACGATGTAAAAACATGAAAAATAAAATGAATGTGATGCCTTCAAAAATAAAAACATGGTTACAGTTGATATTGTAAAACAGATGAGTTTTTTCATCGCAGTGTGAAAAATGTGAGTCCCTTTAAAATGGCATACAAGTTATATTTTGTGTCAGGACAGAGACCAAATAAAATTTAAGTGTGAAAAACTGCAATATTGTAAAAATAAAAATTTTGCTATTTGATATTCCAGCGTGGAAGATACTTTCTATAACGTGCTGATAAACGACCACAAAACGTAAATCTAACAGTTACGTGACATTATATTAGCCGTGCTAAGTGATCAGATATATCAATAGGAAGATACCTACTTCTCAACCTTCCTCAACCCCATTTACACAACACACTGAAATTGGGGTGCCATAGACCTCCTGGCATAGGGAATTTGGACCCTTGTAGTGAATAGCGACACATAAACAAACAATGAAAGCGTTTTAAAACGGCTTAAAAGAAGCGTGAAATGGCATATCAGCGGATAAACTTCTGTGGTATTGCGACGTGTAAATTAAACATTGGACGTTAATAACATACATCGGTGTAATAACTAAGTATGCGTTGTGAAAGAGTGTTTCGCCGAGTGATTTAAACATTGTGCATTTAAAATGGCTTATACCACATTCCGAAGTGCGAAACGGCGTATGCCAGTTGCACCATTCCTGATACCCTTGTTGTTTCCGTGGCTATTATTTGGCTTACTGGACTTGACCCTGGGCCAACTTCATGACGAGTCATTTCCTTCGCACCCCAGTGATGAAGAAAATGGCAAGAGACTGACAAGGGAGTACAGACTGAAGCAGGGGGTGGTGAAAGGGTTGGTTTTGGAACCAAGGGATGGAAAGGGACTGGATGGGGTGGAGGTGTTCTTGGGGATTCCCTATGCAGGGGCTCCAGTTGGCGGTATGCGGTTTATGCCACCAGGTGAGAAAATTTTAAGTTTTTTTTATATTACACATTTATTTACCGCTGTAATTCTGTTTTATATTCAGTCGTTTTCTACGACACGTTCTTGAATTTAACAGCTCTGTGTTCTCTCTTCTGTAACATCATGTTCAAACCTTCCTCTCCCCAAAAAGACCCACTACACAGCCTCCTGTGTGGAGTAGGTGTAAAAAAATCACTGTCTTTCATAGACAATTATAGGTAGGTGTGTAAGGGTTCATTCAAAACCGAAAGTGTACTGGGCGATGTATGAGTATAAATTAAACTAGTGTGTACCGAGGCGGATTTGTGCGGCTGTATATATCCTCTCTGTATAGCCTATACTTGCGGAGAAAACGCTTGATGATGAGTTAGTTAGCTTAAAAAAATATTAAGCAACAATTTTTTCCATACATATTTGTGTTTTTTACGCAAACACGTTTCAGGTAAGATAAGCTAAAGTCTTCGATGTTGCCCGGGCTTTGTTTAAAGTTTTCCAAATCAGATGTAGACAGTAATACATCTATCTCTTATTTTCAACGCCGAGTGTTCTAAAATTCACGTAGAAGTATCAAAATTCTGCTTCAAGGGGTAGGAGGAAAATGGGGGGAGGTTGATCTCCGGTTTTGAACGTCAAGTGAACTAAACAATTTCGAAATAAAACTGTAGATTTGTTTAAAACACAAACCCTCACCGGGACGCTTTTTTTAGTTTAACACTAGAAGAAAATTTTGATCAAATGTATGTAATTTGCTAGTTTCTGAAGTGAATAATAGTAAATGTTATTTAGAGTTGAATTTTTCCAGAAAATTTTTTCTTGTATTATTTTTCACTCAAGTAGTTTTTCAGTTTGGCCTATTAAAGACCCTGTCACATAAAACATATTGTGGAAAAAATTAAGGCAAAGCAGTACGATCATCATAGTCAAGGACAAAAAAAAATTTCGAACGCGTTCCATTCACCTTAAAAATGTTGTTTTTGGTTCTCAGAACAGCATTAGTGCAAAAATATGTATACGAGTCCAAAGAAACTCTAAATAATTGCTTTTTTTTTTCTTCCCATAACGACGCGACGGGTCCGCAAAGTGATATAAATTCAGTTCAGTCGTCTACTTGCTAAAAATTTATTAATTAAAAATGAATTATTAATCACCTAAACCAAACACTTGGTGAATGTTTATTGCGCTTTGATCCTAAATGTTGTGGCTTTGTTTGCCTTAATTAATGTATTTATACTAATGCATAAACCAGTCAAATGTTTGCTTCAAAGTAGGTATTATAAATACCTCCAACGAAAGCGTTTAAATAACATAAATTTGTTTGCAATAGATTATCGTGAAATGTAATGGTGTAAATATAAAACCGATTTCTTTACTAATAAAAACATTGACGACTTAGATACTTAATGTTTGTTTGCTTAACGCTCGACCCGTCGCGAGGGGTCTTTAAAAGCCCAAGTTTTACAGAAATGCTAATTATGTACATTTTAAATATTCCCACTGATTCCTTACTTTAGGTAGCTTCCTAAAAGGGAATATACCTATTGCATTCAGTCTGCGTATGTGCGATGTGAGATAGAGACTTGTATTTCGGCGTGAGGCTCAAAAAAATCAACAAAATATAGTGAAAAATCAAGTTGATATGTATTTTCATTGTATTTTGTTATTTTTTTTGTTTTAATAATAATAAGTCCGTATCAATCTCAAATAGTTATAAGTTCGATAGAAATTAGTTGGATTTTTTAAAAATTTACTATTAAAAAAGTATGATTCAAAAACATTAACCTTGTTGATATTTAAGCTTTTACGTTGAAAATAATTATCTAATTTTTAATATTTCTTTATATTTTAATTCAGTCATTATCACCCGACGACAATCAGTTAAAATAACACATAAAATATATGCTATAACAACAATTTAATCATCTTTATTTTTGGGGTCCTAAGCGACCCCGCGCGACACCTCGCGTTACAAAAAAGGCGCGACGGGCGGGGTGTTAATGCGTCAGCTCCAACAGAACAACACATGATTTGATTTTTTGTCGTAAGATGCACGGTAAATTTCTTTTTTCATTTTCTCCATACATAACCGAAAACACAGTTTCTCTCAGGGTCTATGTCATCTTTGGGGATGTCGCGTGGAAAGTCTTTTTAAGAAAGGAAGGAGAGGACACAGAGGTTTCACAGTTGGGAATCACGCAAACGAGCCAAACGCGCGCGCAACATATTTATATGGTTTTAATTTATCACATGAGAATGTGTTGCTTCTACGACCTGTTCTTGAGTTCAACAGCTCGTCCGTGGAACAATTTTCTCCCTCCTACAACAAGGGTCTCTTCAAGACCCATGTTCACTCATTCCTCTCTTCTAAAAGATCCTCCACACAGCATCCCCAAATATGGCAAACGCTCTGAGAGAAATTATGGTTCTCATTGCCTCCTGTGTGGAATTAATGTAAATAAATATATAATACAAACTTCAGCCATTCAAACATCACAGAAGATTGATGTTCCCAGATGTTTATTTTTTATAATACAGCGAACATTTTCCTCGTACTGTACCAAAATAAATTAGAAACGGATGTCAAAAATCCAAATGTTACGATGAGCATTTCTAAAACTGTTCGCAGCTCTTGCAGAGATAAAGAGAAAATTCTCCTTCCAGCATCTTGACGAGCGTTTAATCAGACTCTTCCTGCAGCAAAAGACAGTTTGACGGGTTAAAAAACCTCGAGATAATAAAATTTGGTTCTCTCCCTTGGCCAAAATTAACAATCAGATTTGTGACAATTGCAGATGCAGTTTGCTTTTTATAACATGAAATCAATCAACTAGGTACAAATTTTATTGCTGCATACTCAAAACGTGTTACTTTTGTGTTAGAAGAATCAACTCCAAAGGTGCTATTTAGTGGATTGAATTAATTGATCAGACAGAATTGAAAACCCAGCATAGATTAATGTTGAAAATTTATTGATTAATGAAAAGTAATTTCTGGTGCCATGGCCGTGTTATGTTTTAATATAATATGCAGGAAATATTGTATGTTTTGGGTTTTTGTAATAATAATAAAAATAATTGGATAATTCGTAGTTCGCCTTTTTGTGAAAAAATCACCTTAAAGACGCTGTACAATTTATTGTGATTTGTTAGGCTCTATATAATTTTATTATTTGCAAACAAATACAGTAAATATACTTACTTGGCAGGTCACTTCCGATAAACACACTTTATTTGAAAGCTTATTCTTGGAGTAGACACGACGATGTTGCACCCGAAGGTCACTTTAAACACATCTTAAAAAACTGGACTAAATTATTTTATCTTGTCTACCCCCGATTACAGTTCATATTACATTTATGAGAAGATAAGGGGTAAAGGTATAAATTTATATTAAAAGACTAGAGAATTAAGGACTCTTAAAAAACTCTTTAGGACTTGAAGAATTGTTATGAAATTACCTTAAAAATCTTGTTTGTACCTACGCGATTTTACAATAAAGTAAAATCCCAAATAAAGTTGAACTACGGCATCCCGACCTGAAAAAGATTATTATTATTATACTTAAGAGAAGAGATGGAGAAGGAGTAGAGGAAGGTGGGGATTTTTTTGGGAACACCCCCCACAGTCCAGAGCCAGTGAGACCATGGCATCGCTAATCGGGGTATTTTGTGAGGCTGAATTCAGTGGGCAGGGGAAGGATGTGGGGACGATAAATATGGAAAATTACCGGGCTATTAGATCTGGGGTCCTAGCATGGTCGATCGATATAGGTTTTATCGAAAATGTCGGTAACTTGTCATCGCTCCCGAGCGCGACTGCAGGCCGCTAACGAACAAGCAACAGTTCACAACGACTAAGGGTTCCTAATTTATTTGACGTGAACTGTTATTTCTTCGTTAGTGGCCTGCAGTCGTGCTCGGGAGCGATAAAACCTATATCGATCGACCATGCTAGGGGGCCTGGTCAACAAACAGGGCTTAAGCTATTTTAAGAAACGTTTCAATTCAGTCTTTCATCAGGGCAATAATAATTAAAGATTTTTGTGGACCAAAATATTGCATTAAAATTATATCGAATAAAAATACTGATTTGTTATGTATTTATAATGAACTAGGAATAAAACTACATTTTTTTAATAAAAATCAAATCCACGCCGCCTGTCCGCGTGCTCGCCCACCCACCACAGACTTTTAAAGTGAAAACTTCTTAAATACATTCATGTATAGGATTTAGCCTGCGAGAGAATGAGATAAAATAGCAATAAAATATTTATTTTATTCACGGATACTCGGTTCCAATGTAATACGATCAATCCACGTTCCCACGCAAGCCTTTTTTGGTCTAGTGGTATGAAGCGCCTGACGAACCTTATCCGCCAGATATTCATAGCACCAAGGATCGAATCTCACGAAATGAAAAAAAAAATATATGTATTTTTGTAAAATCAATATCCAATCTTCAAACCACTCCAAAACGAACAGGCAAAGAAAACAAAAGAAAGCGACTTCAAAAAAGAAATCACAAATCCTAATAAGATGGTCAAATATGTAGGTATGTAGGAAAAGGTGTACTGGAATTCGACGATAGAAATATGTAAAAAATCGTCCTTCACATTGATAAAAAAGTGCTTCGTAGTCTCCCCACTCTTGTGTACATTGGTTTTCTGAAGATGTCACTTCTACCTCGTGTAAATTGCACACTCTGATTGTTTTTTTTTAAATATGCATACACACTTATCACAACTTGTATGACATACGAAATAATGCACCAATTACTTATACCTTTACCAAATATATACTACTTATACCTTTACCAAAGTAGCACTAGTAATTCAGAGTTATTGTTTTCGTATTTTAGCAGGAGTAGTACAAGACATGAGCGCTGTGTATATTCGTATTGTCGTATTGTCGTATAATGTAAAATGTACTGAAAACATGTTTTAAAATCAGTAAAGATAATGTCATGTTTGCACATAATTGTTTACATATTAGTTACAGCGCATAAATAAATAATAAAAAAAACAACTTAATTTATATTATTACATACATAAATTATATCTAATATTGTAAATTTTAATGTATTTCTCTTATAAGTGAACTATGTATTATAAGTTCACACTTTTAAACACATAACTTCATCTCTCTATATTGTGAATCTTGTTGTAATTCCTCCAACTTGTTATCAAATACTTGGTTTACACTTTTTGACTTTTCAATGCTACTAACTTTATTACCTACTTATCTCATACACTGTAAATCTGAATATATTATATGTTATCAGGTTAATTCGGCAAATCCGAATATACTTTATGCTACCAGGTTCTTTTTCTATTTTTTTTTGTTATGTAATTATGTATGGATAATATGAACTAAACCTGTAAATTTGTCTGTCCTGGTACGGGAAACTTTCCTAGTTGGACAGGCAAAGCTTCCTAACATGTGTTTTGTACTTTCTTTTGTGTGTATCTATAGTAAATAAATAAATAAATAAATAAACATAGATAGAAGATTATAAAAACCACGAAAAAAGGCGCATGGTACATTTCGAAACATGTTGCCATCACTCTAAAATAAAATTAGATTTTTTTTATTAATGCTATCATTGAAATAACGTAACGGCGTTCATAATAAATGCTTATCCTCTCGATTCATTGCACGTGTTTACCTAGAGGTATTATAGTATCAAGATACAGAGGCTGAAACAACGAAGGTAATGAAATGGAAACATTGCCGAATCCGCTATTTCTTTGTCCCCATTTCTTGGCTGGATAAAACGCCTGTTTTTTCCAATGATTGATTGCAGAGATTTGTTGTGAGTCACTGCAAAAAATTATTGGAAATCTGTGATAATAATGAAAGAAAGACGAAGAGTTTTTTCTGCCCTTTAACCGACCGCTTTGGTATCGCTCGTGTTCGTTCCCGGTTTTTTTAATGCTCTCTCATTTATTTTTTTCGCCCGGTTCGTTCTTTTACAGAATTGATGATTTTGGGAAAACCCTCAAGATTTATGCAGTTGTCGGTACCTACTTGAATTATGATCTGATTGAGCCGGCAGCCCGGGCGTTTATTGTAATAATAATATATTATACAAACAAGTTAGTAGCCCGCCTCACTAGACTAAGTCTGTTCTGAGGCGGGTGCATATATACATAAACTTACACACATATACAATTACATATATGTACATACACACATACACGTATATGCGCACATACATACACACAGGTATTCGCATACGTGTATATAATCGAACACATAGATACATATTAAAACTTAAATACATATAATCCAATAAGAATTATTGGGAGTTGAAATACAGTTTTCAAGGAATTAACATATTTCCATAAAACCAAAAATTCATCAGATACACATAGTAATGCTGGCATCTAAATCTAGAACTATTAAATATCAGCAAAATGAATACACATAGTAATGCTACCGTCTAAATCTAGAACTATAAGATTTGAACAAAATAATATACATATGAGGTAATAATAATATAAGCATTCGTAAAACAAAAGCAGTATTAATAATTAAGATAAAATTTCTATAAGTAGCCAACACATATATGTAAATAAAGAGTGAGGATTAAAGACTAAGATGAGATTACTAATAACTTGGAGATGCTTGCCCTTTTTTGTAGTAACCATGTATTGAAATGTTTGAATATCCAGTTTCGGTTGTTTTTAGTGGTACAATAGGAGGTTTCTTTTAGGAAGGTGTTGAAAATGTGAGGTGCGAGGTAAGATTCGTGCTTTTGGGCAAAAATTAATTTAGTTTTAGGCACTAGAAGTAGCTCTTGTGTTTTTTGGGTGAGTTATGTGGCATGGTGAGGATTTTATGCAGTTTATTTGTATGATCTTTTTAATGAACAGCTTCCTGATATCAAGTATGTTATTAGTAATAAGTATGTTTTCCGTTGGGTGAAGATAAGGTTTTTTGAACACGATCCTAATTAATGTTTTATGAGTTGTGTTAAGTGGTTTAATGTACTTGTCGGCAGCTCCCCCCCAAGCAGAAATTCCATAAGTTAAAAGGCTTTGACATAGAGCGTAGTAAACATTTTTTAGTTGTTTTAGTGACATAATGTTTCTAATAGTTTTAAAAATGAATGATAGTTTACGGATTTTTTTAATTAGTAAGTTAATATGAAGTTCCAAGTTCCAGTTAAACTTCTTTTTAAAACCCATATGGGTTCCGTAGCTCAATCGGTAGAGCACTTGCCATGTAAGCAAAGGGTTCTGGGTTCGAATCCCAGCGGAGCCAATATCTTTTTCTGATTTTTCTGTCTCCAGATTTTCGATTGAGTTTCGCTAATATTGTCTTCATTTAATTAAATATTAAAACTTCTTTACCCACGTTTTACTTGAGGAGTAAGCTGGTGAACGCGTGACGAGAGCGTTACGAAAACTACTTCAGTGATCGGGCGAGGCGAAATGAAGTTGAGAGGGAAATATAAGTAAGTGAAGATAGAAAGAGAGAGAGTTACGTTTCGTATATTACTGTAGGGGCAAGAGAGAGAGGTGCGAGTACACATTTTCTTTCTCTCTTTCTCTCATAGCCAGTTACTTTTCGTATATCTAAGAAACAGTGCAGGTCTATTGTCTGTATCATACTGTAGGAGCAAGAGAGAGCAGTGCGCGCGCACATTTTCTTTCTCTCTTATTTTATAATAAGTTAGTGACGTTTTACTTCAGTGGTCTGAAGCACACTCGTTATTTTTTTTATTTATGTGGATATCTCACAAGAGTCCAAGTTGCTCTCTCCTGGAACAAGTGAGGAGACTACGGCATTCCCAATTGAGGTATGTTATGAGGCTAAAAGTAGTGGGGAGGAGAAGGTGATGGGGAAGAGAAAGGTGTGGAAGTATTTTATTTTTGTGGGGAAGTACATTTCAAACAACGTTTCAATTCTGAATGGTAGTCTTACACCAAGGCGATATAAAGATTACCTATCTTCCACTCTGGAACGTTCCGGAAATATTGTTTTAAATTAATTAATTGTGAAATAACACAAATAAATCAAATAAAATATAGGTATTTGCCCACTCTCGAATTCCATCCAGCGACCTTGCGAGTCAAGAGCCTTTCCCCTAGACCATGTCGGCCGTATATGGATATTCAGACTATCTAGGATACTCTGAATTCTCGACAATCAGTTCTAATTTTTAAAATAACAATTAATATAATTTTCGGTTCAAAATATCATTTTTTTATGTAGGTACCTTCTCTATCGCTTGTTTGAGTTATATAATATTAGGTCCTTACACATGAAATTGGCGTTTTGTATGTGAGGAACATAAAGTCGATTTTTTTAAATATAATTATTTAATATTTATTTAATCAAAGTATGTACCATTGCTATCTATGCACTTTTCCCATCTCATCCTTTACTAAAAAAAACATTCGGACGGGAATCAATAAAATCTTTGAAGGCGGTTTGGACTGCCCCATCGGAGTTGAATTTTTTCCCTTGCAAGAAGTTATCCAAATTTCGAAAAAATGGTAATCTGTTGGGGTAAGGTCCCGAGAGTACGGTTATGTCTTAGACATTCCAATTTAAGCTCTTCTAATTTGGTAGCCGTCTGTTGTGCAGTGTGTGGTCTAGCGTTGTCATGAAGCAGCAGTGGCCTAGAGCGATTAACCAGCCTCGGTTGTTTAGCAGCTAGCTTTTTCATCATGGTTTGCAGTTGCTGACAATAGACATCTGCCGTAATCGTCTGGCCAGATTTAAGAAAGCTGTAGTGAACGACACCAGCACTAGTCTACCAAACGCTCACAAGTAACTTTTTTGGAGTCAATTTTCGCTTGGGGCATGGTTTGGCTGGTTCGGCAGGGTTCAGCCATTGCGATGAGCACTTTCGATTATCGTACAGGATCCATTTTTCATCACAGGTAATGATTCGATTTAAAAGTCCTTCATTATTGTGCCGGTTGAGATCACTCAACGCAGCAGTCAACGCGCGTTTGTTGATTTGCTTCACTCAATTCGTGAGGTACCCACCTTTCAAGCTTTTTCACCTTCCCAATTTGCTTCAAGTGAATTAAAACAGTTTTATCACGAACACCGCAGCCTGCAGCTAACTCGGACGTGGTTTGCAATGGATCCGCTTCCACAATAGCCTTCAATTCTTCATTATCAACTTTGGTCTCCGGCCGTCCACGGGGCTTGTTCCGCAGGTCGAAAGTTCCAGAACGAAAACGTTGGAACCAAGAACGCACTATGTTTTCTTTTGCGCCACCGTCGCCATACACATCATTAATAATTCGAGCCGTTTC
Organism: Limnephilus rhombicus; assembly: GCA_929108145.2. NCBI lineage: Eukaryota > Metazoa > Arthropoda > Insecta > Trichoptera > Limnephilidae > Limnephilus > Limnephilus rhombicus. The sequence continues at coordinate 11,676,529 of OV815292.1, read as the reverse complement.
TGCAGCACTGGTGCCACAGTGGAATTAGTACTCGTAAATAACGCGATATTTCATTTTTTCCATTTTGTAAACTAAGTGACTCAAAGAAAAAAACAATTAAGGAAAAAACAAATGAATTAAAATTTTCGAAACACAAATACATGATTAAAAAACTGTATAAATTTGAATTTGGAATTCCTAACCAAAGAGAAGATATTTGAGATCAAAGTTGCCAGTACGGCAAAACGCCAATTTCATATGTAAGGACCTAATATTATGGCCTCCGTGGTCGAAAGGTTAGGCTCTCGACTAGGAATCCAGAGGTAGCGTAAAAGAGGTAGTAAATTTTATTTGATTAATTTGTGTTATTTCTCAGTTTAATAATTTAAAAAAAATATAAGGTACCTACTAGCTGGTTCCCGGCATGCGTTGCAAAGCCATATTCAAAGAAATACATTGTTTCTCCCTGAATCACCTTTCCCGTGGGTCCCCGTTCCCCTCCCGCGTCTCCTTTCTAGCTAGCATTGTAAATTATAGCCTATATGTTATTCTGATGTATGATCTATATTATTGTAAAGTTTCATTAAAATTCATTTATTAATTTTTGCGTGAAAGAGTAACAAACACACATACATCCATACAAACTTTCGCGTTTATAATATTAATATACCTAGTAAGATACTTGAAGCACGTTCTAGAATGAAAAATATGATTCCAAATTTCGGCCTGGTGTAAGACTACCATTCCGAATTGAAACGTTGCGTTGTTTAAAATGACCTCAGCCGTGATGAGTGACTAGATCTGAATAGCCAGGGACTTCCGCACCTTCCTCTTCCCTATCTCTTATCCCTTTCTACTACCTTCACCCCCAAAACATACCCCATTTGGGAATGCCGTAGTCTCACTGACTCCAGGCGTTTGGGAGCAGTTGGGACTCGTGTGTGGTATTCACTTAAATGTTTTTTTATTTTTTTATTCACGCAATCAGTTCCAATTTTGAAAATAACACATACATTCAAATCAAATTTGAGATCATTGCACTATATTTCACTAAGTACTAATGCATAGCACAGACAACCAAAATTAGTATGTTTGATTAGCAGATTTAGGTTCGAAATATCGTTTTATATTTTACAAAGGTTAGGCATTTTATCTTTGCAATCATTAAATAAATAAAGTACCATCCCAATTTCTCGCTAGGATAGGAGGTGGGAGAGAACTTGATTTAAATAACACGATGGGATCAAAAAAGAATTTTCTGGTTACACTAAATATTTATGTAATTTAAAGAACTATGCAAAGACTTGAGTGCCGAATATTATTATTTTAGTTTCGTGAAAGAATTTTACTTTTGTGCCAATATATGTGGAACAGAAAGAATTCTTTCTTGTTCTAAGACTCTGGATTTCTAAGAATGCTTGCAATGTTTCTCTATCTACCAACTTACCAACTCACTTATGGACTCTTTTCAAGTTTCTATCACTTACACATTATTTTTCATTTCTACTAGAGTAATAACTTCAAAATAATGGACTGGTTGACGCAGGATTGGTAAGCTTACGAATCAAGTTTAGTGTATTATTTTTCAGAACATAAAAACTAGATGTGTGTTGCATCCGATTCTGCTTACGAATCACAGCTTCAGATGCATTTGGAGATGTACTGTAAATTTTAAATACGGAACGAGACGAAATAATTTTTCTGGAATTGGGTGAAAATGTGTGTAGGAAAAACTAGGGATGCAAGGAAAAGGGATAACCAATCACTTACCATTGCACTTCTGCGTAGGAGCACACAGCACAATCACAGTGTAGTCATATAGTTCCACTGTTATACTTCGAGGTAATTATCGCCACAATACGAATAAGTACAAAGCGATATTATTTACTTTAGAGATTTCAAATACCTTCTTTTTAGTTCATAGTTTTTATTTCGAGATTATGTAGGTACACGAAAAACAGCAACAACTTTCGTTCAATTAAGTCCCAATTCTTGGACTGTTTTTCAAAAATAATTGCACCCGGATTTTCTATTTTTCTTGCCATTGTTCCAATTTTCAAATATTTTTCCAACGATGTGATGGTAAGGTAGAGATAGGCACTGGATTAATGATATCCCGGTAGGAACTATGCACATTCTTATTTTAAAACTAAACAATGATAATTTGATACATTTTTCAAATGGAAAGCGCCATTGATCTTTATTATCACGCATTATTGAATTTTTTTGACTCGTGTTGAGTCTAAAAAACTTACCTTTTCGTATTTATATTGTCCTTTTTACAAGGCTTTACCGCTGATACAAACAAATTTATTTTTCAGTGCTTTATTTTTAAACGACATCAAAGCTCAGAAACTAAAAACAAAGATTATTCTAAGCAGTATTCACAAAATCTTTAGAAAAATCTGTGTTTTGGATATTAGGCGATTTACGCCAAAATATATTAGCCCTTTCCATACAGAACTCCAATTGACTTCTTGCGATACTCGATCCAAGGGCATAATCTCTTATTTATCTTTTTCGCTAAAACTACATTTTAGAAGACTTACAACAAAGCTTAACAATGTAATTGTTTGTACTGGCCATTATACAGAACACAAAAATCATTAAATATAAAATAGACACCAAGTCTTGCATCACCAGAAAAGACAGATCAAACCATAACGATTTTTTAAGCCTTCTGGAGGAGTAAAAACATATATTTTTTATTAGCTCTATTGCAACGAATTTACTTATTTTAAATAAAATATTATATTGTAAACTATGCCGGCCCTTAATAATCATTTCTTACAGGCACAGTTCATCCTATAATAATGTATTTAACAAAGTAAAATGAACAAAAAATTTCAAGAATTTTACACAGAAACAGGCGTAGAAAAATAATTATGTTGGCGACCAAAAAAGGAATTCATTACCTTTACTCTATCTGGATGTAACGCATTAACCAATTATGATATAGAATCTTTGTTAAAATTCAGTCATTTGTAATTTTTTTAATTCTGTCGTTGAAATTCATTATTACTTAAATTTATCTTTATACCTACCATTCAAATGATATTTATTTCTTCAAGTTTTTTTAACTTTTTTTATTTAAAAACTGTTTCATACACTACTATTCATACAAAAGGCCATCAGGCCGTTGAAAGTAATAAATAAATGTTGATCAATCTCTATTTAATTTGTATTGCAGGAAGCGCCACCCAGTGGTCTGGTCTGAAGCTGGCCACGAGCTTCGCCCCGGTCTGCCCCCAGACCCTGCCGGATATCAAGAAGGAGTCCTTCATGTCCGCCGGAAGGTACAACTATCTGAAGAGGCTGATGCCTTTCCTGAAAAACCAGTCTGAAGATTGTTTGTATCTGAACGTGTATGTTCCTTCCAGTGGTGAGTTGAACATTATTTTATTTCTAATAACCATTTGATTTAGTGTTGTTGGTAAACTGTGCTCAATTTTTAAATTTTGATTGCTGATTTCCGGACTGAAGAAAGAAATGACCACTTTAAAAATGTTTCAAATACTTTTATTGTTGGCTCTCTAGGTACAAATAGTTTAAAGGATGAACTTACACCAATGGACTTGCGGATGGTTTGAAATTTTTAGTTTATCTGTAAGTACATACATACAGATATGAAATCGTGAATTTATCAATCGTTAAAAACAATTAATTTTGTCATCGTACTGTCAACATCAGATTATTTTCAAATAATGTTATTCTTTATTAAGTTTTTTGCGCTCTCGGGCTAGGTTTATTTTAGTTACAGAATAAATACTTCCCAGTTATCAATGTCTCTCCAGTTCCTTAGTTTGCACTGTTTCCACCTATTTTCCGTGTTAAATTTGTGAATAGCGGGATTTTAAGCCAGCGTTGAGTCCTTAGGTTCCCATTTATAACAACCTCTACGGGTTAGAAGTTAAATGGCAAATGCGTCGGGTTGGATTCAATTCCTCTGCTAGATACATCGTTCACCTTTGCAAAAGCAATAAATACCTAACTGAAGTACGTTCCGAAGGTTCCGATGCTTCAGTATGGTCAAAAATGTGCAATAATATAAAATATTTTTGTAAGACTGTATAAAAATTAATTTAGTTGAGCCGTATAATTTTAATAATAGACGTTTGATCTACATGAGGCATATCTGACTAATGTAGCATTTCTTTGAAGAGCGGATATGCCTGTCATGCAATAATGTAGCATTTATTCTTCATAATAGAGGAAAGCTATTTCACAAATATTCATTGTTTATCTCATAATTGTTTTAGAATGTTTATATACCTATTAGCAGGTTAGACAAACTTTAATTTTTTTTAAATTTATTGAATTGTAAACCATATTAAACCATTGTTTATTATTACTAACGCTTTTGTAAACATGTGTCGTTGGTCCAGTCCAGTCAGACGTCTCCAAAAAATTTAAACTTTTGTGTTTAGTACCTATGCAGTTATATTAAAAGTGTACCATTTTACTCATAAACGGTGACCGGCCAACTCAGAATGAAACCAACTAAGAACCACATCAGAAAGGTCATTAAGAGTGATGATAAAAAAAATATAAAAAATTGGTTGAGTACGTTACGTCTGGTTATTATTATCGGCTATTTTAAAATGAATTTTTTCATTGCTTTTAATGACTATTAAAAGAGATGATGAGTTGACTTGATTCTGACTTGGCATGGAACCCTCAAAAACACCACAAAATCAATTATAATGCAGAACAACTTGTAGTGAATTAAACAAAATGTTGGTTTTTTGGGTCACTAGTTGAATATTTCAAAATGTCATTCAATCTATATGTTAAAAAAAAAACAAAAAATTATATATTATTTAACCTTAAATAAAAATTGTTTTATTCGTTGTCTCGAGCTTTGCTCAACAAAAAGGTGTAAGACATATTAAATAATATATATATATATATATTTTAGAAAAAACTTTATAGAATACAATAACATGAAATTTTTGTAACATTTATTTACTCTCGGTGTTATTTTATAACATATTTAATACATAAAACACAGACATAGGAAAATAATATTTGATTTATGGTGAATATTCGAATATTGCTTTCCTTATTGTCTCTAAACTTAGTATTTGGAGATGTTTGACTAATCAACTGGTTGATCGATGGAAAATATATAAATAAACAATAATTGGGGGTCTTAAGTCTCAGGTTTAATAACGTCTTAAAATCTCTCTGAAGACTTTGCAAAATAAGCATAATTTTTCTCAATGTAGAAATATACTCTTAGAAATATAAAAATATCAGAATTAAATTGCTATCTTTGAAATTCTTTTCTCGAGAGGTTCCGTAATAAATAATTGGAATTTTAATAAAAAATAAATAAAACTAACGTCGTCCTTCCGATGGCTCGTTGAGAGAAAAAAGATGAAATAATAATCTCGCAAAAATTCCTATTGTATGCGCCAAGATAATTTGTTATACTTGGCTCGGCTCCAAAATGTGTATCTTAGTTTTAGAAAAAACGTAATGTAAGCTTCGTCATTTTCTTCACAAGAAGCGACTAATTGAATAATAAATTTAATATTAAAAATTAATTAATTTCATTTTATTATGAAGAAATTTTCATTGTATTTTCTATTTAGTTGATCTATTTACAAGTTAAAATGTGTGGATAGATGAAAATATTATTTTATTTGTATATTGAAAATAAAAATTACGATTTAGGTAAATCATTAAAATATTTATTAAACGTTTGCCGCCTTCAAACGAATACCGCACAAGATTTCAGCGGGACTACAGCATCCACAATAATTTTGGAAATTTGGAAGGCGAGCACGCGTACCGCCGCCCCGGGAACCATTTATTAGATACTCGTAACTAACACCTCTGCCACAGGTCACCCTAGATAGTGCGCACAGCATCCACAATAAATAGGGAAATTTGGAAGGCGAGCACGCGTACCGCCGCCCCGGAAAACATTTATTAGATACTCGTACATAACTAACACCTCAGCCACTGGTCACCCTAGGTAGTGCGCACAGCATCCACAATAATTAGGGAAATTTGGAAGGCGAGCACGCGTACCGCCGCCCCGGAAAACATTTATTAGATACTCGTACATAACTAACACCTCAGCCACTGGTCACCCTAGGTAGTGCGCACAGCATCCACAATAATTAGGGAAATTTGGAAGGCGAGCACGCGTACCGCCGCCCCGTAAAACATTTATTAGATACCCGTACATAACAAACACCTCAGCCACTGGTCACCCTAGGTAGTGCGCACAGCATCCACAATAATTAGGGAAATTTGGAAGGCGAGCACGCGTACCGCCGCCCCGGAAAACATTTATTAGATGCTCGTACATAACTAACACCTCAGCCACTGGTCACCCTAGGTAGTGCGCACAGCATCCACAATAATTAGGGAAATTTGGAAGGCGAGCACGCGTACCGCCGCCCCGGAAAACATTTATTAGATACTCGTACATAACTAACACCTCTGCCACTGCTCACCCTGGGTAGTGCGCACAGCATCCACAATAATTAGGGAAATTTGGAAGGCAAGCACGCGTACCGCCGCCCCGGAAAGCATTTATTAGATACTCGTACATAACTAACACCTCTGCCACTGCTCACCCAGATAGTGCGCACAGCATCCACAATAATTAGGGAAATTTGGAAGGCGAGCACGCATACCGCCGGCCCGGGAACCACTTATTAGATTCTCGTAACTTACGCCTCTCCCACAGGTCACCCTAGGTGGTGCGCTACGTTTGATGACTTAGGAGAAGTGCCTGGGTTCAAGGGGTGAAGTTTGTCCTGGTCTTGGTGGCAAATGTATCTGCCCAGCTGCTGTATGGTGGGCTGCATCTAGAGACTAGTTGACGAATACCTTTTAGCTTTGGATCTCAGTTGGAAGGATGGATTGATAAGTTCGTCACTCTTAGACACATTGACTCCTTGATTCTTACCCAACCCTCATACCTTTTTCCTTCCCAGAACTTCCTTTCCTTCTTTTCCTTAAAAATATCTTCCACACAGAATACCCCAAGATGACGTAGGTCGTTATTGAAATTATTTTCCTCAGGGCCTCCTTATTGAAATTATTTTCTTCAGAGCTAATGGAAAAAAAATGCAGTTGGAGAAAGTGGAAGGGGAAGGAGAATCATAAAGAATGATTGGGAAGTGATTAAGTATTCAAATCTGGTCACTTGATAAGTCTAAAGCTACACGGGTATGTGCCTAGATGGTGGTGAAAAAAAAATTCAACAACATGGCCTTTTACCACAGTATCTATCGCTAAGTTATTTATAATCACCATTAGATATTTTAGAATTCTTTGCCTCACGCCTCTCATCTATTGAACAATAGATAAAATAGATTATAACTTGCGTGAGGAACAAAAGATAAAAAGCGCGAGGGAAAAAAGATCCGTTTACCGTTAACAATTATTATATCACATGAAAATATATTTTTACACGTTAGAGGGTTAGACGTAGACGTGGTCGTTACGTCATTTTCAAGAAACGTAACGAAACCAGTGACTTGGTCCTCGTCACCTGTTTCAAAACAGGTGATTTTTGTAACTAGTTATTTTCATTCAGCTACTGTAATTGTTTGTATAAATACCGCCACCAACTGTACAGTTGTTACACACGAAACGAAATTAAATTAAATCACTATCTAGTATCTAAGTGTTTGTAGCTATACAGTGAAATCAATATATTATATTAAATTAACTTCCCTTCATACTTTGTTCATGCTTAGGACTGACTGTATTAAAAGTATTTATGATTAATTAGTATTTACTATGAAACTACATTTGATTTCAATAAAATTATTGATACAGGCGTATTTAAAAGTTAATTTGATTGTAGGTATATACAAAGATTATTAATATTCACGGTTTATTTACATTTTTGATATATTTACTGCTTACACTTGTTCATCGTTTTCACTGTAATTTTTTTTCGCACTTTTATTAAACAAAAATAACATATAAGCCTTAATTAATTTTTAGAAGAAAGTACTCAAAATTCTACACAAGTACAACGACAAACTAAAACAAACAAAATTATTTTAATAAAATGAAACAATGCAACTTTGTATAAACCACTTATAAAATGTGCAAATCCGACCGGTTTCGGAACAAACGTTCCTTCGTCAGGGAAAGCTTATACTAATTTGACATTTTAGAACAATGTTTTATTAAAATTATTTTACTTTAAATTCAAAAATTGACGCTCGCTTCCCAGAAACGGAATCATGAGCCGTTGAAATTATTTACAAACAGAGATCAATCTATTTTATTATCTATATCTACGTCTTAAGTCTTATGTATGAATGGCACGTGCGTATTCAAATTATTTCGGAAACTACTCATATCACACCCGATACCAACAATCACAGTTAACAGTAATAACGCATTTACAAAAATCACTACTTATAATTTTATCGAAACTAGTGATTTTGGTTACATACCGCGTAGCTAGTTATTGTATTTAGTGACGTTAAATAACGCCCACGCCTAGTTATAGGTACTTATTTTCACGGTTGTTACAACCATCAGTATTTCTCTCCTTTTCTAATGGGTATGTATTTATTTTACTGTTATTTAATCTCAGGTAGAATAAACGGTGTTTACTTTAACCTGCCGAAGGCCAGCTGCTAATGAATCAAAACAAATGCCTCCAACACAACACAAAGGAGTTTTCTAGTAGAAATAATAATGTATTACGGTAGCACCTTTGACGATGATGGATCTTGAAAATTATTGAATTGTTAATTTCCCTGGGTACTAGGAACTGGATAAAGAAATGGAAGAAAAATGAAAGCTTCCAGCTTAAACAGCTATAATAACATATTTTTATATTTTAAAAGTTTATTTCGCTGTTGCTAGTGGCTTGAGTAGTGACACCCAGTTTTGAATATTCGGCCGGTTGACTGGATTCATCATTTGACCATACGCCGATTTTCTTTATTCATGTAATGAAGTTTTGGTTTTTTTTCCACTAAACCCACTAAATTTGACAACGGCGGCAGGAAATTTTACCGACTCCCATTGAAATGTTGATTGCGTGATGCACGATGATGGCGAAAATCTCATCTACGTATCTAACATTTCACGGAAGTGCATTTTAGAACATCCTATTTATAATGTAACCCTTCAAAAATTTGGCTATTTTTTCGGATGGTCAAAATATTTTCGCTTTACAATAAAATGCAAATATTTGGAATATTTCTGAACAAAAAACTGTTTTAGAATTGTGATGAAATACGCTTTCAAATTATAGAATTCGAAAAATATATAATTTTTTTAAATTATAAAATTTTTGCATACAAACATAAAAAAGTTTTCATAATGGGTCACCTTATGTTTTTTCTAACTAAAGTTACTGATAATAAAAATAAATAAAAACAGATGCACATTTTATTAGACAAATGTATAACAAACACATTATTGTAACCTCAATATTTTGTCGCTCTATGAAAATTTTTTTAAAAAAATTCCCGAAGTTTCAAATTCTTTTTTCAATTTGCGATTCAAAACTTTGTGTAGATAAAAGTGTACATTTTATTTTTTTGGTGGCTATTTTTTAGATTGGAATATAAAGCATGAGACCTATGTGCGTTGGGACAAATCTGGTCTCCTGTGATTAAACGGGTTAAACCGTAAAAAGTATTATTTACACATTCTTCCACCGTTTACAATATATTTTATACGAGCTGGTACCCGGCATGTGTTGCTATGCCATTTAATAAAGACATTGTTTTTACCGTTCCCCTTCCATCTCCCCTTCCTCTCGTGCTTCCCCTACCCCTCTCGCGTTCCCACTCTGCGTCCTCCACCTTCCCTCTCCCCACTCCAATCCCCCACTTTCCCATCCTGCAAACCCCCTCCCGAGTTCTCTTCCTCCTTCCCAGTTCCCCTCCCCACTCCCGGATTCCCCTCCCCCCCTACCGCATTCCATACATTCATTCTAGGTACATTCGTTTTTCAAACAGCTCGCATGCCACCTATTGCAATTTTTTATACAAGTTTCATAATGTTACAGCTCACCAATAGTTTTATACAAAACTTGAAAAAAAGAGTTATCCAATTTAGTGCAGCCGTTCGGAAGTTTTTGCGCGCACAAATACCTATTTCGGAGATTCATTTTTATTTATATTATAGGTAGATATTAACTACGACGCCTGAAATAAAATTTCCTGCATATATGTCAACAAAGTTACCAAGACAATGATTTGTTTTGCTTTTCGTCTAAAGTTACCAATAACTCGCTTTTGTAAGGGACAATAAACGTATAATAAATATAATTTGTTAATATTTATAATTTTATAACGCCAGAGCTTACCATTATATACAGCCTTTGTTACTCGCATATAATGTAGCTTTTTTTAGTGAAAGAATTTTTAAAATCGGTTTAGTAGTTTAGGCGTGAAAGCGTAACAAAAAAACTCCCGTACTTTTGCATTTATAATATTAGTATAGATATTAATACATTTAATTCGTAGATCTCCATTTTTTTATTATGTGATTCCTTATATCACATTAAATCGTGATTTATTCTTGAGTTATTTATTCCAAAGTTTCAGACAGCTTTAAAGTAGTGTCATCTTCGGGGCAGTTGAGCTACACTAAAAAGCTGTTCGAAATGTTGACTAAAGAAGAAAGAATCGCAACACGGCATAATACCAAAAAATTAAACACGATTTTACTCGGGCCGTAAAATTCTCAAATCAAAATCATGTATTATTAATAATGCTTTTATTCAGTTCTGGAAGTATTTTAGGTTTTTTTATTGTTATGAGGGCTGTTTCGGTATTCAAAGCCACTATCAAACTGTGATGTATCAGTTTCCTTGGATTTTGTTTTGGATCGGATTAGATCTTTGTTTTTTTTTCAGTATGATTATAGTTTTGAACGCCAAAATAGCTCATACTAATAAAAAATAAAATACTTGAAGAACTAAACGAAATCATATTTACTTTGATTTAGGCAGGTACTTTAAATTTAAAAATGAGGTCTACGATTTAAACGTAAACAGCCTTACTTATGAAGAAATACACTTCACGATCGTTAAGCGGTATTTTTGTTACATGTTGTCAAAGACTGTACTTTTTCTTTTTCGGATTTTTACTCGTACTAATATAAAATATCATTAGTACTTCTATGTTGGCAATATTGAACTTCCATAGAAAGGCGCATGCGCGGAAGCGTCCGGTTTTTTTCACGCGCGGCATAATTAGAGTTTCGACCTGTGATGTCTGACGTGTGATTCATAAAATATTTTTGTACATAATTTCTGTTATAATGATTAATTAAAATACAAATAGTATACATAATTACTAATATTTGTGTTTTTTTTGTCAGTTTTAATCCTTTAACGATGTCGTGTTGTAAATCGTAAAAAGATAGGTTATTTCTGAAACATTTTTTAAATATTACTGTTTCTGCGAAAATTTCATAAACAATCCATAAAGGTGATGTTTTAAATAACAGAAATTTAAGAAATCAACGTTCGTTTTATCAAAAAAATAATATTGTTGATATTTTGTTGTTTTCGAGGAATTATTATTATATTTTTTTATTGTATGAACAAGATAAAAAGTGAAGTGATAGTTTTGTTGTAAATTCCTTAAATAAAAGGACCGCATTTTTTTAATTTTCAATTTTCCAAAACCTTTCCACGTTTAAATATAAAAAGGTGTTTGTGTAAAGATTTTTTTTTCAACTATTTCATGTTTTAAATTAAAATATTGCAATTTTCAAATAATAACTTATATTTCAAGTACAAGAATTTAAACGTAATTTTATTTAGTTTCTAAAATGGTATTTGTTTTTACAACGTCTTCAAAAATATTAAATATATGGGATATTTAAAATAGCTTTTATCAATGAAATTCCGAATAATTATTAAAAACAGTGTATATGTCGCAGGCCGAACGTAAAATCAGGCAGATCATGATGCGCCTCAAGAACTTCACGATCTGCCGCCAGGCACTTCACGATGTAGCTAGGCGAATCATGATCTGCCTGATTTTACGTATACAACGGATAACCCCCTTTGGCTAGAGAAGCAATGAATATATCTTTCCATGGACTGTTTTCTGTTCGTATTTAATTAGTAAGGTTTTCACTTACAATTAAAAGTTAATGGTCGTTTATCAATTGAATAAAATATTCACGACATTTTTTTAGTAAGGCTGAATAAGAAAATTCATTCGTATTTTAACTACTACATGGATAACTTCTTAAACATAACCCCAGCTAGAATAACCCTCCTTAATGATGTGTGACAGTGGAGATGATGAGAATCATCCAAATTAATTCCTTTCTCTTGTTGAGATATATTCTGAAATCACATACGAAAATACGGTATATTGTAGATAATAATTCTCAGGACGTGCTAGGTTATGAAAATTAAATCATGCACATGTATTTATGAACGAATAAAATGTTAGTAAGTGTCCATATAAATATTATGCAATCCAACTAAACACTTTGAAATGGCACTCGTAAAAGGAAACGCAACTTTGTTGAATTTATTCCAGTAGTAATAATACAGTTCTGAGTAATTTGAACACAATGTGTTTGCTTTAGCAGATGAATGGAGAAAATCGTGCCAAGAAATGAGCAAGAGGGCATTACAATATAAATACACATCGGTGTATTGCTCATAATGATACGTTTCTATCGAAAAAATTATTAATGAAAACACACAATATTTTCAAAACTAAATTACCTACTGCAGTGTATTAATTATCCATCCATGCAGTTTCAGCTTCTTTCAATAGATTTCGATAAGTTAGTTTGTAGTACGATGTTCTGCTAGGTATATCCAAACAGATGGCAGCTGGGTTGGATATCAGAATAGTATCTACCATCTATCGCCGTTCGTGTCTTAGATACGATGATGGCCGAAGGTTTCACTGAGAAGGGCGGGCTTCCTTAGTCCGCCCGCCGGATCAACAAAACTACTTACTCATCCTAGTAAGGACAGTTAAATCTTCATTGTAAATATTCACGATAACCAAACAAACCAACCATTACTCATTCATACTTATAACTTATTTTCAAGATACCCAAAACATATCGAGCTGTCCTACTATTGTAAGTTAGGAGACAATAGGACACTTAGACAATAGGATAAGGACCCCATGACATTATTAGAAGACAATTGTTCACATGAGAATAGGCAGTTTCTACAACCCGTTCTTGAGTTCAACAGCTCGGCTATGGAACGATATAAAACACAATATAAAACTACTAATATTATTAAATACAAAAAAAACATAAGAAACTGGCTACAATCTTTCTAACTTTTAATTTATAATTTTTGTCGAATTGAAGTCGTTTTTATATTTTGATTTTTATTTTTTCTCTTTTTTAAATTAACTATTAACACTCGTTTGTTTTACTATTCACAATTTATAATTTACATCTGAAAAATATCCTCCACAACACAGTGTGAACTCCTAGTGTGGAGGACAATATATTATACCTTTGTAATGTAAATGTACTAAGAATAAATAAATAAAAATATGCCAGCCTTTGTGTTTGCTCTAGCCTACAACCTCCCCTTCACTTCTTCCTCTTCTCTGAAATAATCTCCACACAGCATCCCCAAATATGACATTTTGACACATATACCTAAAAAAATTAAACATCAAATAAAGATTTATGGAACATATTTTTTCAAATAACCTTCTAATTTGGGGGGAGCAGACTTGTTTTTTTAATTCAATTTTGCGAAATCAATTGTTCGAATTTCAGTTTTTTGAGAGACTCATTTTTCGAGTAACTAATTTTTCGAACATCAATTGGCCGAAAGACATATTTTTCGAATTCGTTAATCAACTTAAAAAATATATATATTTTACTTGCTTATGTCTAACGAGATACTGTTAGGTTAGGTTAGTTGATATTTTCCATCCTATAATAAAATACTCTTGTACGTGCTGTATACATACTTATATCAATTCGAAAAACTAGTGTTCGGTCAATTGATGTTCGAAAAATTGCATTTCGATTAATCGAATTCGAAAAATTGCAATTCGGTAAATTTACCTAGACCTTAATTAGGGGCCCATAGATCCCTCTCTGATTTGGACAGCTGTTAAGTCTTTTTCATCCAGGTTTATCGCACTTAGTAATTAAAACTACATATTTCACATGAATGCGAAAAAAAATCCTTTGAAGATCTTTCTAAAAACCAATCCCACACCGCATCGTAGCGCAGAATATTTCGATACTCAAGCAGCGTCGGATGATATCCTTTGCGAATTTGGTAATGAAGGACTAAACATTTTTCAATTATTCTCTACCACAAATTCAAGTTGTTCACGTATTTTGTCGGTTAGTGTACAAGATAGTTCATCTCTACGAATACTACGAGTATTATTAGAATAAAGCATGCCCAAACAATGTCAATGAATTTAAAACAGCAAAATGGTAACTTCTGATATATTTTTTTGTGATGATTCTTAGCCCAGCACATGGCACATAAGAAAAAAAAAACTCTTCCTTTCTTCAGATATGATTTTAGATTTTCACGGCCAAAAGTATTTTGGTTGTTTGTTTTTGGGGTGTTATGCCGTGTTATGCTACCTCCTCCTTCTTTAGCCAACGTTTCGGACAGCGTTAGAGTGTCCATCATCATTTGCATCATCTGCCCTGATGATGGACACTGTAACGCTGTCCGAAACGTTGGCTAAAGAAAGAGGAGGTTGCGTAACACGGCATAACACCCCAAAAACAAACAACCAGAAATCTTCCATACTTCTTGGAATTTAGAACTTTCTCTACATGCTTCTTCTTCGATGGCGCTTCAGCCCATTTCGAGCTTTGGCCTCCTGCAACATTCGCCTCCGTCTCCTCCTGTCCTCAGCGGCTGACATCCAGTTTAGTACCTGGAGAAGCTGTGCTGCATCCCCTCTTTCTCTACATGCAGAATTCCCAAATATGACAGGCCCTGAGGGAAAATATGTTCCTCGAGGCTTCTGGTTTGAAGTGAATGTAAAAAATCAACGCCATAAAACATTTATTTTTGGTAATTTTGTGTTTCTTTTGATTGTGTGAAACGTGTATTCTCTTTTAAATAGAAAAGCAAAATAATATGAAACACAAAGATAAAGAAAAAAATCAGGGTTTATTGTAATATCGTACATTGTGCAAAGATCTTACAATGCCCAACCTGAATTTCATAATAATAATAGAAGTCGTATAAAACTTTGATGTACAATACCAAAGCCACACAATCAAAAGATAGTTCTTCAGTCCACAACACTTTTCCCCGCGCAGCCTTTATACTTATTTTCAATAGAAGACGATCAAACGCGATCCCCGCTTGAGATAACGAAATGGTAAAAATGAAATGCATTCTTTTCGGGACGTTCTTTCACTTTGTTCCTTCCGTTTCCGTTCGCTTTCACCGCCTCGTCCTCGTCAGGCCTCGTTTGTCACTTGTTTGTGTTCCTCCCGTCACCACCCACACCACCACCCATCACCACCCAACGCCACCCATCATCACCGTCCTCTACACGTTTCTCTATGTGTAAGTCCCCCCCACCTACCGATAATATTATACAGCCACCACATTATTTTTACAAAGTATGAAATATAATAGGACTAAACGAAATGATTCCATGAATGTATGTGTTTTCGATGCAAAAAGTGCTCGAAATAACAATGTACTCTGTGTGATATTTTTATTTTATCGCTGACCCGTGAAAGATTACTGGATTTTAAAAATATAGGATTTGTGAAGCTGAAAATATTTATTAAAAAAAATTGCCTAAGGATTATTACATTTCAAAAACAAACCTTGTCAACTTGAGACACGATCAGGAATTCACCTTGCGAATAAACACCGCTAGTATACTTAAAACTTTTTTTTGGGATTCCAGCCAGAGGTGTTCCCAAATTCATTAAATAATCAGGGTTCGCAGCTTGTTGCTATTGAAGAATTTGCAATACAAGACGCCCAATTTTCTTGGAAGCCAGATTTAATCGGACTTTTAAGGAGCCCCGATACTTGAGCCGGTTCGACGTACTGACCTATCCCAAGCATATCAATTTAATAAATATACCTAAAAAGGGTAACCAACATAAAAATATGTAATAGTCATTACTATTATGTTTGGTGGCACTCCCGCTCCCGTTCACAACTAAAAATTAAGTAAGCGAAATTATATGGCGATCTCAATGACACATTTTGAGTGGAATCTTCTTAATTGCGCTATTGAAAATAATTGTTATTAATATTATTACTTAAATAATAATACACGAGCGAAGTCGTTTTAGGATCCATTGTAGCAACTCGGAAATGTTAACGAGATTGCGCTTATCACGCTGTTTTATTGTCTCGAAACTGGCATCTTGAATTCGTGCTGAAATTATAATAAATGGGATGCTTTAAAGGTCTAATCGACCGCGTAGGCTCTTCGGTGAAGTGCCTTTGATTCTGTACTTTCACTTCGCTGTACAAATGCACTACGAAATCAGGTCGAAATATAATATACGTAGTTGCAAGATATTCATCATTACATCAAAAAATTGTACGTACTTGTAATAATATCATATTTAAGCCTGTTATATGCGGTGATCCACACTAAATACAAGACTGTAAAGAGTGAATCATATTTTCGGAGGAGTTCTTCAAGGGTCCGTACTGGGGCCACTCTTATTCCAAATATACATTAATGACATTCTGTCAATAATTAAACCCGAATGACGAAATCTTCTTATACGCAGATGACATTGCAATATTTCTACTAGCAGAAGTAAAGAGGGGCTTATACGTTAGTCTATTCCAGTTTTTTACACTAGTTTCACATAGGAGGCCCTGAGAAAAATAGTTTCCCCAATGCTGTGTGGAGTGGTTTTTTAGGGAAATGAAGGACAGGAGAGTTCTGGGAGGGAAAAGGGGTGGGTAGGAATCTGGGGTTCAGTCATGTCATCCACCTCCAAGACCTAGAAAAACCTCATCCCATGAACCCGGGTACTTCTGCTAAATCACCAAACGTAGCGGACCACTTGGAGTGACCTATGGAAGAGGTGTTGGTTCCGCCATTTCCACCTCCCAAATTGAAAGTTTACATTTCGGCGATTCATTTTTAGAGATAGATATTAAGTACGACGCCAACAAAGCGCTCTTTTTAGGGTGAATTGCCTAGTTCTAAAAAAACGTCGTTTCCAAGGCAACAATTTGTTTGCTTTTCTTCTGACGTTTGCAATTTTGTTATTCAGAACGAACCAACAATAACAACCATCAAAATATTAAAATTTAAATACGCGATAATCCAGGTAGTATGGATGTACGAGTATGTTGTCGATTCAAAACCCGTAATTTAATACGTGCTTTAATTCGAGCGAACCCGAGTCTACCGTTCAGAAGGGACGAACGTCAAATGATGGACAGGAAAGTAGGTAGAACAGTTTATATGAGAAAATGAAATTGTGGTTTTTACTATCTTCCTCGCAATTTTTCCATATTTTCTAACCGTTTAAACCTTCCCTGAACTACGAAAAACATTTCAAAACCAAAATCAGCTAAATTTGCCCAGCCGTTATCGAGTTTTAGCGAGACAAACGAACAGCAATTGATTTTTATATATATAGATTAAATAAATAATTTTTAAAAAATATTCGTGAGTCTGAGTCAACGTCAAGAGTCAACAAAATAACAGATTCGTTGGTAGGATGTACATAGGTAGGTATAAGACGATGCATTGATGTAAATAAGAAAGGAGTTTTCCTAGGACAGAATAATTTGGCTGTTTATTCTCTCTACCTACTTCTCCAGAGTAATGATAAATTAATAACCTAAATAAAAGAGAAAAGGCTGTTACGCTTTTCAAATGGTTTGTAGCAACCACGCATTGTTGCTACGTCACGCTTTGGATTGCACCCGAAACGTATCGATATTTCCAGAGGCGGCGCCTGTGTTCAAATATATGCAAGCGAAATTACTAGAGCGCCCGCCAGCCGTCGAGCACGGACGGTACACGACTGAGCAGTAAGTACTTAGTGCATCGAAACAGAGTCGTGGACCTACCTACCTCTCACACATTCCAGAAAAGGTACGAACCATTGTACGCTTGAAATGCACAGTTCCAGCGCTTTCGAGCAACTCGCCGAGTGACGATTTACCACTAATACTCCACTCGTCTGGCCATATAAAAGGCGCCCAGCAACAACGAAAGTACCAGTATTCGTTCAACTTACCGAGCAGTCGCCTCGTCTATCCGCAATCAACCTTGGCCCAGTGTGTACTATTTAATATCGTAAAACTATTACGCTGACCGTGTTTGTGTGCTTACGAATTATAATTATTGTGGGAACTCATTAAAGGTTTATTTTATCATGCATCTCGTTTTTTCTTCATTTAACCACCATCCTACACTCGAGTACCTACAGGTTTATTGTATTTTATATGTCATACCTAGAAACTTATCTTAACTGACCAGACTTGAATGCAAATTAACCCCGTCAAGTAGTTTGTTATTGGTTTTCCAAATGTCAAGGGTAATTTGGCAATCAAAAAACAGCGCTGATTTATTTTCAGTCAAAACTTTGCACCGTGGAACTAACACTTTAGCCAGAATTGAGCTATCCGTACGTGACCATCCATAAAATAAAACCTTTTTTGTTCGCACGGGTATTTTTTTGCAAACGCGGTACAAACTGGTTATTTAAATCCAAATCTTTTGGAAAATGTAAAAGAGAGGAGATGATTGAGGATTTTATAGGGAAAAACGATTGTGAAGGAATTCAGGTCGTCGAGAGGCAGGTGGGAAACTTCAATCTTAACTTTATGGTGGACAAATCTGTGGGCAGAAACAGTCGAACCAATCTTTCGAACGATGAAATCTGGCGTCTTGATTACATGGAAACTTCTTATGTTTAGGAGGGTTTAATTATACTAGTTTATTTTATTAAGAACTTAAGAGTTTTAAATGGTCAATAAATTGTCTATTAAACTTTCTATAAAATGTTTCAATTGCATCTTTACCTACTACCTACTAATAATTTATTTCTGCATTGTATTATTAAGCCGCCGCTACCCGAATTTCTATCGATTTCTTACATATTAAACATTTGACGTTTTTAAGCTCTTAAAAAATATATGTATGTTATTTTGGAAGATAATTTAAATACAGGGACATCCCTAGCATAGCGGATGAAATAACACAAAAATTCTATACAATGTAAAAAAGTCCTATAATCTCCAAGCCGAAACGCAAATTATATGAAAATCCCTGGATAGAAAAAAATCGCAAAGTATGCTCCGAAAATTATTACAAACAGGTTTATTTCAGTTATTTTACAAGTTATTTCTTCGTATTTAACGAGTCGTGTTTTACTGGTATTTAAACATTTTCACTTCAATTTTATCGTTTTAAATATTAGCGCGCTCTCTCCAACATTCGTAATTACAAATCTCTCCATATTCTTCTTTTTGAGCGAGGATACGGCGCCTTAAAGTACATAGCCATAGTTTGAGATTTAAAATTGAAAATTTAATATAAATACTACAAACTAGTCCAATTGCTTCCATCCGTCTATAGTCAAAGTCTAAGCATCCCTTATTGGAGTTTATGTTGTGAGACTGAATTGAGTGGGGTAGACGAAGGAAGGGAAGTACCTGACTATTCAGTTCTGATCAAGCTTAGGCAATATCTCAATGTTTCGATTTCGAGTGGTGATCTGCGAGGATCTATCTACAACATTTCCAAGGAGAAAACATCAAGTATGACATTGATACTGTGTTTCGCGAAATTCATTTTTATAGGCTTTTAAACTAGTTCTTCATCCCGTCGTATCAAATAACAACTCTTCTATCCCCTTCCCGTCCCCGAAATCAGTTGCGTGACGATATTCGGTCCGCGCTCCACCGGCGCCCATAAAGTTGTGGGGTCACTCTGTGAAATATTTCCACGCACGGCCCAAATTCATACTTGCCCGGGAAGCGGATGTAATACGGGAAGTCGGCTTTATAAATGGGAGCCATGACTTTTCCATGTCCGCCGCGAATTTTGAGATTTGCTCATACATCATTATTTGGCAGGGAGATGATAAAGTATTTTTCTTCCTTTATTTAATTTGTGTTGGTACTTTATAAAACCTGGCGAGAAACTTTTTAGATTTTCATAATTTTCAAGCTCACCATGCTAAATTATTATTTTTATACAACCTATATATAGTACTCCTTATTTACCTATATATAGTACTACTTATTTTTATACAACCTATATTTAGGTCTCCACACGTAATCAAAATACTGTACGTCTCTTTTGTTCGCTCAATATTAGAATTCGGATCAGTCATATGGAATCCCCAATATAAAGTAAATATTGAAAGGTTAGAAAGAATTCAAAAAAAGATATTGAAACACCTAGACTTTAAATCCTTTCGAACTTCAGAAAACCTAAAAGACTCATTAACATTCCATAATTTATCAACTTTACAAGATAGAAGAAATATATCTGACCAAAAATTTTTATTCAAAATCATTAACAACGTTGTTGACAACAACTATCTTCTAGAACACATTAATTTCCACTGTCCAATAAGAAACACAAGGTCAAACCAACTATTCCACATCCCACACTTAAAAACAAATTACACACAACATTCATTTCTCCGAAGGACGTGCACAAAATACAATGATATCTTTTACGACGCTGATATTTTCCATTTGTCCTCAGGCCAATTTATTAAATCCATAATAGAAAAAATTAAAACAAATTGTTAATTACGAACTCTCCACCCCTGCTGCATGTTATTTTTTTTCATTCTCATTATGTTGGTTTTCCTTCTTTTTATTATAATAATAATATTTGGATGATTTATATATCCCATATGCTTTAATTTGTGTGTGTGTGTTTTTTTTTTCTTTCATTTCTGTTGTATATATATATAATTTTTCTTTTTTTCTACCACTTTATGTTTTTTTTAATGTTTTAATCCATGTTTATATATTATAAATTGTAGCGGAAACTTCGCTGGTTAATGCAATCATGTAATATGTTACTTTCTTATAAAATATGTATAACTGTTTGTTTCCTAAATAAACTAAAATAAAATAAAAAAAAATAAAAAAATAAAAATAAAATAGTACGATTGTTACATTTAAGGATAATATTTCATGTATCAAACAGTATTAATAGCCTTCCGTCTGCGTGGTTGAATTTCAGCACCCGGCTTCGCTGTATGTCTGACACCACGCCATATGCGCCGCGCCATAATAACATCTATGTACGTGGAATTTCAAACAAAGCTACCTTTGTAATTCGGTTTTGAATTCAAGAATTCGACAATACATGGCACTACTTCCGTTAGCAGTCTCATGTGGAAGTCTCCGGGGCAGATGTAAATACTACGTATTAGTAAATTTATAGCATCTCTCCGGATATATATTACATATGACGTCGTTGCCCGTCTCGGTTACTTTGCCCTGGTGCCTAGCTATCACTGTATGACAGTTTATTTATTTATTTATTATGTGCATCTATATAAAAAGGTTAACATTTTTTAGTCCTTGCCTGTCTCACTAGAAAATCCTATGTCGAGACAGACTAGTTTAAAAATATTTTATAAATATTAAATAAAGAATGACAGTGGATCCGAGGAACCGGCTATTTTTGAAAGCAGTTCCTATTGGATTTATAAAATGGTCACCAACACTAACCGGGCGAAGCCGAAGCAAAAGTCGCTCGCAGGACCTAGCAGCAAAAATCTGCGGAGCGGATTTTTAACTTCTAGTTAGATTTTAGATTTTACCCAGTGATTTCTGAGCATTTTTGCATAAAAAAAATGTACATATTATTTTTCTGTCTGATGACACATTTTTCTATGACACATCGCCACGTTGCAACGGATCACATGATACGCGCACTGTCTCGTCTGTAGGGTGCTGCAGGAACAGGATGAAATGCGTTTCACGTGACCCGGGAGTAGTTCTACATTTATTTATTTCTAAATGCTCTCCATAAAACGGATATACTTCAATAGACTCCAGATACTAATATCTATAGCCTGTATGTTGGACGAATATCTACAGCTCATATGTTGGACTTATATCTATAAACTTCAGAGTGAGGACGAATATCTATGACGGTCCCAGTGGTGACATACATATATGTAAGGAGCGTAGGTTGGACTAATATCTACAGAGGGCAGCTGAGCAAGAGGTTGTACGGAAAAGCATAAATGACTTCAATTACGTAATTACCAATTACGTAAAGGCTTAACCTAACTTAACCTAACCGATATTAGGGATTTTTATGTACTGTAGTGTTCTGTTATTTAGTGGACACACTAACAGACTCTCCAAATACTTGGAGGGAGATTACTTGTGAGAATGAATAGATTATTGTTGGTTATCTGGATTTATTTATATTTATTTATATACGAGTATACAATTGAGACTGCGTTAGTCTACCTAACTAGAAGCTAGCTATAATGGTTTTGCTCAGTGTTTACAGAAAAAAACTCACTCTTAGCCCCTCCGATCCCCTGTCGGACAACTTAGGTACTACGCTACCTGCCATCTAGCGGAATCTACTGATAGTTCATATCACCGCCATCTGTGTCTAAAAGGCGGAAGCTTTTAGATACACAACACACACATTTGTTCAAAATACAAACATCTTTTTTTCGTAAGAACTGTGAAAGCAATTACGCTTTTTAAATGAAAACCTTTCAAAAACAGATATTAAACGTCCAAACTTTGGATTCTAGAGTGCTTGTATATATATTTTTAAAACTAAACGTTGAATACCTAAGTCTAAAGATTGTGAGGAGTCATAAGCCATACTAAGTGAAAACATCCGTCACTATAGTCAGATAATAATACCTGCCATGTATTTGTTCAACTCCACTCAAACTTACAGCAACTAATGTAAAATCTAAACTGAAAATGATTTTCATATTCAGAGCTTCGACAGATTTTGGAAGATTCCGGCTTACAATCCCGATGAAATTAATATACACGGTAAAGGATATGGTTTCAAAATTATTCTCGACGTCCATTCTATGGTGAAACCTTTCTACTAATTTAAAATCACTGTCGACATTGACTGTTGTTTTGATTCCATTATTTCACAAGGAGAATCAACGCCAAAGTTGGTATTTTATTTTAGTCCCACACCACCCCTAACTTTTCTCACACTTCCTACGGTGGGAAACCTAAATTTAAAACTTTTCTTTCTTATCACTATGTCTAGTGATGCGAAACATCGACAATCCGATTACGATTTGTTCGATTATGCAAGAAATAAACATCACGAAGTGTTCTCGTTTTTATTGTTGTATGTTGCTCTTTGACAACTACTTAGTGTGTGCCCTATACCTTAATTTCGCTTCAATTTTTCAGTTCCAATAAAATCACCACATGGGATAGAAGGTCCCACAAACCGCTATAATTCGCAGTTGAATTCATCTCGCCGCAAAGGACACAAGTCCTAAAACCGCAGCTATTTCGCAAGTAAAAATGCAATCGTCACGCCCCGCGCCGCCTGATATCGTTCATTGAATACGTATTCAAACTTTCATTTCCCAATCACCATTCCCTTCCAAAATCTCTCCAAACTTACACACACCTTTCCCAGTGAACACCAGTGGAAAGCAGAATGCAGTTTGGTAAGTGAGATCAAATATAATAAAATAGATAAGAACCGCATACAGTCCACGCAGCATTTGATCCCTCGATCTTGAGAGA
Organism: Limnephilus rhombicus; assembly: GCA_929108145.2. Taxonomy (NCBI): domain Eukaryota; kingdom Metazoa; phylum Arthropoda; class Insecta; order Trichoptera; family Limnephilidae; genus Limnephilus; species Limnephilus rhombicus. Next base: position 11,652,867 of record OV815292.1, on the reverse strand, counting down.
GAACATTTGTTCCCACCGCAACACGAAGCTTTGAAGTTCTAAGGCAACCAACTATTTGCCATTCGGTTTCAGGATATCGGGCAATGAATTTAATCGTTCAGGAAAAAACAGTAACTTAATTAATTACGACTGATATTTTCAATTCAGAGCCAATCTAAATACTCACCTACATAGTTGTAAAAGAAAATGGACAACCATTTTTCAGAGCCTATGGATCATTAATCATTCCGAAATAATATAAGCGTTTTGCATTAAAATATTTTTATTTTTTTGCTGTGACAACGTTAATTAGATAACCGGTATAGGTACAAATACACAAATGCTTCCAATCTTATATTAGTTCTATCGAAGACTCTCTACATCATAATACAAAATCACTATGGACCTATGCAAAATCTAAGGGTATGTCTAACTCAATCCCTAAAATAATGCACCTAAATGAAACTGTAGCATGCAATGGTCACGTAATTAGTGAACTTTTCTCAGATTACTTCTGCTCTAATACAAACCATGTTTCAGATCAAAATATAAATAATAATTGTCAAGAAAGCAACTACTCGCTCAGTCATTTTGAAATTTCAAGAACCGAAATATTCAACGCTATGAAATCACTAAATTCAAACAAAGGACCAGGCCCCAATGCCATCCCACTATTATTTATATCAAACTGTGCTGAATCTCTTGTTTATCCTGTTCACATTATGTTTTGCAAATCTCAAAAGAAGGTGTTTTTCCTGATCTTTGGAAAATAGCTCGTATCACTCCAATCTTCAAATCTGGGAATAAAAGCGACATCTCTAATTATCGCCCAATCAGTATACTCTCATATTTTGGGAAAATTCTCGAATCGTGAATTTATAAAAGCATTTTCACACAGTTTAAACATATTTTGAGCCCTCTTCAGCATAGATTCGTTTGCAATAGATCCACTACCACAAATTTAATTGAATATGTTGATTTCTTTAGTACTAATTTTGACAAAAGAACACAAATAGATGCAGTCTATACAGATTTCAGTAAGGCATTTGATTAAGTCAGTCATCCTCTTCTGATCCAAAAGCTAAAACGATCAGGTTTTCACGGCAATCTCCTGAGATGGATTATATCTTATATTTCACACAGGAGTCAGTATGTACAAGTTAATAGTTATGAGTCCTCGCCCAGACTAGTCACATCCGGTGTTCCTCGAGGATCCCATTTAGGACCACTACTCTTTGTTATATTCATAAATGATCTCACGGTACAACTTTCTTGTAAATGTCTATTATATGCAGATGATTTAAAAATCTTTCATCCCGTAAATTCACAGCAAGACTGTGAAACTTTACAAAAAGACCTACTTACGTTGTCTCAATGGTGTACAGATAATGCCATGGAATTAAATATTAACAAATGTAATATCATCACGTTCACGAACAATGTCTATAAAATTGATTACCCTTACACAATCCGTGATGAAATCCTGAAAAGAGTAGACTCCATTAGAGATCTGGGAATCTTTCTTGACTCGAAGCTGACGTTCAGAAACCATTACCAACACATTGTCAATCAAGCCAATAAAATGCTCAGTTTTATCACTAGAATTACCAAATCGTTCAAGAATCCCAGTAGCTTCAGAATCTTGTACTACTCATATGTAAGAAGTATCTTAGAGTATGGCACCGTGATTTGGCCCCCACACTATGCAATTCATAGCAATAAAGTGGAGTCTGTTAAAAAAAAATACTTAAGAATACTAACTAACAAATCTGGAGTACATCGGAATCTAGATAACTATGCTGAAAGACTCACTCACTATAGAGAAGTCTCACTCGTCAAAAGAAGGCACATTTCAGATTTCTCCCTGTTTAAAATCATAAACAACACGTATGATTCATATTTAATTAATCAAATTAATCTTAATATAAGGCCGAAATTCACGAGAAACCTTGAAACCTTTTGGATCGATACTTACCGTATTAATACAAGTTTCTTCAAACCAACCTCGAGAATGACTCGATTATACAATAAATATTGCAAACATGAAGACTTAGATGTATTTTCAAACTCAATTGATACCTTCAAAAGAAAATTATACTTACATATCCCTGATGATCTCCTCACCTAAAACTATAAAATATGTATAAGTGTATGTATATATTCATGTGTGAATATATTTTGTAATTATTGATTCTTCTTGTTTTATGTATGTACTTTAATTTATTATTATGTATTCCATCTAAAATTCCAACTTAAGTCTTGAAATCTAAGGAGCTAAGTATGCAAATAAAAAGGAAAGTCTTCAACTCGTGTATACTTCCAGTTATCACCTATGGATGTGAAACTTGGGCACTCACCAAACGCCACAGAGAAAAGTTGGAACGCTGCCAGAGAGCCATGGAGAGAAGTTTGACAGGAACAAGGAAACAGGACAGAGTGAGAGGTAGCACAATAAGGGAGATAACTAAAGTTGCCGATGTAGTTACCCGAATAGACCAACAAAAGTGGAGATGGACAGGACACATGATACGCGATCCACAAGAGAAATGGTGCAAAAATGTCACTGACTGGTATCCCAGAGATGGCAAGAGAAGTAGAGGACGTCAACACATAAGATGGGAAGATGACCTAAAACTCACTGCTGGACATCAATGGAGAAGAGTAGCGCGTGACAGGTCCCAATGGAAAATGTTAGAGGAGGCCTATGCCAAGAGGCAAACTGAGCTTCGGGCTATACTATAACAAATAAGATCATGTCTAATACATACCTAACAGAAGTCCAGAATAAAAAGGCTTATTATTATTCCAACTAATTAAGAATGTTGTGATGAATGGTGTGCTCACCTCTCATTGGAATTATCACTGTAACATTTTAAAATTGTTAACTGATGTAATAATTATATGTGATATATTCTGTTGGCGAGCCAACAAATAAATAAATAAAATGTATCTTATAATGTTACTAAAACGTTTTTTTTTTTTTATTTAAAAAAAAGACAAACATTCCCCTAAATCCCCTGCTACCATCACGCTATGTGGAAAGCATTGCTTATCTCACGATAAAGAACTTAGCAAGCCGAGGAATTTTGAACTTACGACACCTGGGTTGGAACCAGATACGATGCTAACTTAGTCACTGACCGGTCATGTTCAAAATATTAAAAACAATATTCAAAGTTTTTCAAATAATTTTTAGTTGGAATTTTAATATGTACATCCCGCCGCTGTTTTTTTTTTTCAAATAAACTATAGTACATCTATGTCGTCTTCATTAAATTGAAAAAGTATTTCTTAATTATTTCGAATTATAAACGAACACCATGCAATATGGCGTCGTTCGTATCGAAACAATTTAATCGAAATATAATTCGATTATCTAAAGTTGTGGTTGAACATCACTAACCGCACCACCCTTTTCCGGCTTATTTAAAGTGGAATTGAAACGAGTTTTTCATTATCCGCTTAAGTTTCTAAACAGCGCAGTAACACAGCGGAAATTTCTCATCACGCAAATTTGGCAAGAGTCCGTTACAAAGTGGCGATTTATCTCCGGGCGGGCAGCTCCCTACGGAAATCTGCATATAAATATACCACGGGATTATGGCAATGTAATACCGCCTTTCTTGTCCACGAATCTACATTTTTATTAGTATTTTCAGCTTGCTTAATATTAAAACAATGCAAGTTGACCACATGCGATATCTTTTTATTTTTTATTAATTTTTATTTTTTTAATTTTTGAAGTAAAATTTCTTTACGCACGCTTGACTTGGGGAGTAAGCTGGTGAATGCGTGACAAGAGCGTTATGAAAAGTGTGATCGGACGAGTCGAACGGTCGGGCCTTTACGCATGCTTGACTTGGGGAGTAAGCTGGTGAATGCGTGACGAGAGCGTTATGAAAAGTGTGATCGGGCGAGGCGAACGGAAGTTGAGAGGGAGATATATGTCAGTGAAGTTTTGCTGTAGTCATGTGGTCTACACACTCATTTAAAAAAAAAAAATTATGTAGGTTAACGTGTTTCTAATTTCATCGCATCTAACGACCATCAAATTTTTAACCTTCGACCCAAGAATTCTTGATTCTCGGCCCGTATAAGCTTATAATCAAATTGTTATCAATGCTGACAAGCGTAACGATCATGTTTTAATGCTTTTCAGATGATAACAATTTGATCAAAAACTTAAACGGGCCGAGAATCTTAAACTGTAGGTATTTTTTTACATTAGCTCCCCACAGGAGGCCCAAAAGGCCCATCTTTTGGGATGCTAGGTGGAGGGTCTTTTTATGGAAAGGAAGGAGAGGAGAAGTTCTAGTAAGGAAAAAGGAATGAGGGGGTGGGTAGGAATTTAGGGTTCAATGTATCCAGGAATGATGGACGTATGAATTCATCCCTCCCACTGCGATGCAAGGTCAAAAGGTCTTCCTCAACCAGTCTCTCCTTATCCTGCCTGCCACGTATTAGGTTAGCAAACACATCCGTCACCAAGACTTAGACAAACCTCACCCCATTAAACTGGGCACCCCTGCTAAGTCGCCAAACGTAGCGAACCATTTGGGGTGACCAATGAATGGTTCCCGGGGTGGCGGTACTCATACCCACCTCCCCAATTGAAGGCTGCTTAAAGTCTATCGGGTACTTCCTCTATCTATTAGTTACTGCTTACTATACCTAGCTACTTCCTAAATATTTAGATAGTCTATACCAAAGAATGACTTTCTGTACACACTGTAAATACAATATATCTTCTCATCCCTAAATTACATCCCTCTCGAAGGAGGTTGGAACAAAAAGATTTCCCACGGGAGCGCCGGCAAAACGTTTTTTTTCCTACAAGCAGATAACAGTCTCCACTATATCAACAAACTGCTCTCGTTACTCGGAGAAACTTGATATAACCAAACGCCAGTAATTTTGGTTACTAACTTGTTGTCGATGCTTTTAAACATATTTATTAAGTGACTAGCTGACCCGACGAACTTCGTACCGCCTCAGAATCAATAACTGTTGAAAATGAAGTTTTTTTATCAATTTAAAAATTACACAATTAAGCAATTATCAATTCAATTCAATTCAATTCAGTGCCGGCAGCCCGGGCGTTTATTTATTATTAATTATGTACAACATGATTTTTTTTCCTTACCCTCCTCACTAGACAAAGTCTGTTCTGAGGCTGGTAACTAACAATTTCTAATTACATAAAAACAAATAAGTGGTAAAACAAAGAAAAAAAAGAAACATATATATTATAGTAAAAATAATAATAAAAAATAAGAGGAAAATCAGAATTTAAAAACAGAGTAGAAAATAGAAAATATATAATATTAGATATTAAGAATATTACTTATCTCTCTTCTTTCCTTGACATTCAACCAGTTTAAAAATCTTTTGAAAACCCAGTTCAAATTATTAGATGCGACTTAGGTCTTTGTTTGGGCTACAAACTTATTGAATATATATGGTGCCAAGTAAGATTCATGTTTTTTTGCAAAATTTGATTTGATATATGGTACTTGTAGTTGATTGTGTGTGTTTGCTCTTGTGTATTGCGAGTGAGTTATGAAGTGTGGTGATATTTTTAAGCAGTTTTTGTAGATGATCTTCTTTATGAATAGTTTATTTATGTCTAATAGGTTATTGTTGATCATTATCTGTTCTGTCGGATGTTGATAAGGCTTTCTAAACATAATTCTGATTATTGTTTTATGATTAATTTTAAGTGATTTGAGGTGAGTCTCTGCTGCTGCTCCCCATACTGAAATACCATACATTAGAATACTTTGACAGAGTGCATAATATATATTTTTTAGCTGAGGTAGTGACATAATGTTTCGAATTGTTTTGAAGATGTAAGACAGTTTCCGTATTTTTTTTGTAATTAGGTTAATTTGGAGATCCCATTTTAAGTTATTGTCAACAGTTAAACCGAGATATTTAATATTTTGCGCATAATCAATTTTGTCACAAACACTGCGTGAGTTAGTTAATGAGGTAACTGTGCAGGGGTGAATATGTAGTTGTGGGCGACTATCTGGCTGACCAGCTAATGTTTTACTGAAAGTTAAGTATTTTGTTTTAGAAATATTTAGTGTCAGTAGATTATTTATTAGCCATTTATTTACTTCAGTCATCCCTGCTTCCGTGTTTTTGAAGACTTTTTCCCATGATTGGGCTTTGAATAAAATTACAGTGTCATCTGCAAAACTGATAACTTTGTACTCTATGTTCCCTGGGCTTATCTCAGTTAGACTGTTAATGTAGATGAGAAACAGTATGGGACCTAAGACGCTGCCTTGGGGTACTCCATACCTGTTGCCTACTTTGTCACTTTCTTGATTATTGATTTTTACAATTTGTTGTCTATTTTCAATGTAGCTGATAAACCATTTTAGTGGTGAACCTATTATGCCAATGTTTTTGAGTTTTTGTTGGAGTAATTTGTGTGAGATGGTGTCGAAAGCTTTTGCTAGGTCTAAGAACACTCCTAACACCTTTGAATCGATGCCCAACTGTCCGTTTTTTGTTTTTGTCAGTATCAGAGATGGCGTTGTGTACGGATTTATATTTTTTGTGATTTTCTTACTTTTCCACTTACTTAGGGGAATTTTTGAAAGGAAACGGGTACGGAACTTTTGAGAATTTTGTTATGTACTGTCTTTCAGAGCACCGGGCCAATGAGGCCTCTTTCTCTTTCATCGTGTGTTTGATATGGTTGTAGAAAATGGTATTTAGTGTTTGTTAATTAATTTTTGGGGAGGATGAGAAGGGGTATGGAGAGGGGGGGGGGTAGTAAGAGAGCTGGGGGCGGAGGGGGTATAAAGAGAGATGCCGGGGCTCGGGGGGAGGGCAGGAAGGCTTGGGGGGCGGTGGCATGTCGAGGGGTGAGGGGAGTGGTAGACTGAGGGGTGGGGCTTGAGCTTGAAGGAGGTGTTTTTGAGGGGTCGTTTTACTAGATTGGGAAGGAACTGCTTGGTATTTTGGAATGAGAACGAAGGGGGGGGGGGTTTCTTTAGACGGACTGTTTGGTTTGACGCAGACCCAGACCATTTCCCCGGGGCCTGGGTTGTCGGAAGTTGGTTGGACGGGCTCTTTGGTGTCGCTGGAGCGCGAGGATGTGAAGTGGTATCTTTGCCCCTTGGTTGGAGGATTGGGTGGAAAGGCAAGGAACCCTAAACCGATAGTGGACCAATCGGTTTGGGGGGCGGTAGTGGGGCGGTTATCTTGAGGGGTGGTAAGGGGGTGGTCGGTTTGAGGGGTGACAGGGGGGCCATCGGTTGGGCGGTTGGTTTGGGGGGCAGTAAGGGGGAGGTTGGGGGGGGGGTTGTTTGGGCGGGGGTTAGAGATGAGGAGGGGGGGGGGGGGGTTGTTGGGGAGGAGTATCCTGAGTTGAGTTGGGGTGAGTTGCAGGGGAAGTTGGGAGGGGAACCATGAACTCTGCGGGAGGCCAGGATGCAGACATGATCTATATCTTCAGGGGACATGTTGTTGGGGTCGAGGTGGTTTTCAAAGAAGGACTGAATCTCGAGGGTAAGGCGTTGGTATTCGTCGGAGGTTTTGAGAAGGGGGGAGGACATGATGGTATAGAATGGGGGGAACCACGAGGATAACTGAGGGCACGAATGTTCAAAGCACTGATAACTGAGGGCACGAATGTTTAAAGCACTGAGTTGACTGATTGGTGTGGCGCAAACAAGAACAAGACTGGGGTGATTTTGGGTTCCTTTACTGGAAAAGGCACTTTGAATTCACTGGGGTGTGGTTTTCACGAACTGGAGCGATACAAGCGACGGCGTCGGTGGTGGAAAATGGCATTTTTGCCAAGCCAGAGAGGTGCGGCTGTCGCGGACGGCAGTCAGACCGGGAATGGTGAGTTTGAATGAGCGGGTACGGGTGCCGCCGCCCCGGGAACCGTTTATTGGATAACCAACACCTCTACCATAAATCGAGAGAGACTGGTTGAGGGAGGCCTTTTGACCTTTCCAACCGGATTCTCTCGACCAATGGATTCACTCCCGGATACACTGACCTTCAGATTCCTACCCACCGCCTCATGCCTTTTTCCTTCCCAGAACTTCCTATCCTACCCTTCCTTAAAAAGACAAAAAGACAAAAAGACCCTCCACACATCATCCTCTAAGATGACATAGGTCCTGAGTGGAGCTTACGTGAAAAAAGTGCGTTTCATTTCAGAGATTTATTATTGTATTTTTCCTTTAGAGGGGTGCAGAGACATACGTTCACCGTTTGTCTCATTTTCGACTATTCACATTTAGTGTGTAAGAAAGCAGGGCAGCTTTATATGATTAAGTACAAAGGCGAAACAATCAGCGCATTGAAATTTGACGTTTTCGAATTTTTGAAATTCACGAACAGTTAAATATTATACCTATCACAATCCAACAAATCAAAGAGCATCAAAATCTGTCCAGCCGATGTCGAGTTATAAATACTGTAACTAACCCGACTTTGTTTTTATATATTAAGATTCAATGCTTATAATTACTTACATCGGGAAATACGTCAAAAACGAAAAACCGTTTTATTGCTTTATTTGGTAGGTACTCGGTACGTATTTATTGTTCAATAATTATAAATTTACCAGCAGTTAAAAAAATCGAGTGCAGTTTGCACGCGGTAAAAGCGAAACTTTACCAAAACAATCTCAACCAATACATGAAATTCTTCATATCTCAACCAATAGCAGCCTTTGAAAGTGACATCATTATCTAAGCGGCCGATGGCGCAGTTGATGCTGCGCAGGTGCAGTAATCGTTCCGTTTCATCAGCGTACAGCGTACATAAGTTTGTACAGCGCCCTTGAGGTGATTTTTCACAAAAACGGCGCTATATAAATCATCCAAATATTATTATTATTATTATTATCCGAAATCCAAATCCAAGTTTCATTAAAAAAACCGGCTCCGCAGCGGTTGCCTTTTGGCAACCGGGCGGCTTTTCGTTCGCTTTCGCCCATTTTGAGTATTGGTGACTATTTCGTACATCCGATAGGATCTGGTTCCAAAAATAGCCGGTTTCTCGGATCCAGTGATAGCTAGTCAATGGGACAAAGCAACTGCGACAGGAAATGACGTACGAATAATGCGTGGTATTATTACTCACAACTCGTCAATGTCTCCATATCTCAAGAGGTTCACGAAATTACAAATCCAATAGTATCTACTTACGTCTGCCAGCTGACGCTCCTCACGCAAGCTGTTAACGTAAGTGTCGCATCTTTTGGCTATAATTCGGTTCTATTACAAAAGTAGATTTGTACACAAACACCGCGTAAAACGGTTTTGCGTAAGGCGTCTTAGTTGCATTCTTAGTCAGGCTATTAATACTGTTTGATTTCCGATCCGATACCAATGTTAAAAATCATTGAGTTATAATAATAAATAAATCTTATAAAAATGTAACAAATGAGAACTTGTAAACTTGGTCATTTCATAAAAATTCTCCAGTACTAAAGAGTCTTTTGTTCTCAGTTTTCCAAAATAAACATCAGCTCTACTTTTGCCATTAACCTTCTCATTAATGAGATATCGGTAGCAAAAGTAAAATCATGTAATGTCCAGTGTTTTCTGCGTGCAAAGTTATATCTTCTCCAAGCATAAGCTTTCTAGTCGATCCAAAATTCTTTTTAATTGCAACAAAAATATCAGGACTGACTCATTTAGATACTACACAGTTGGCAATGCTTTTTCAGAAGTAGTAAATGTCTAAACTGCACCGAATATAGGTGTAAGAAGGCTATAATATCATACCTCAATCACAATAATTAATGTTAGGTATAATAGTGTTCGTCTGTACGGCGTCTATATCATACTCTAATATAGATTCCAAACTTCGCACTTCATTTATATTAACTATCAGACAGACTAGTTAAGTGATAGCTAATAAATGTATAATTTTTTTCAAAATTATTATTTTTAACCAAAGATTTATTTTTGATTCTCTAACTGACAGCCCTGAAAAGCAGAACTAATTAGCAGTACCTGTAGTCATTTCAAACTGCAGTTATTTCAACTGAAGGTAACAATAATATCATTACTAAGTTACTCCATTTTAGCCAATTCTTAGAATCCAACATTATGTACAAATAAAAGTAAAGTAGGTACCTATATTAAACTTGATGTTGAGAATTTTCCAAGTATTCACCTTTATTTACTTATTTTTACTCTGCATATAAATGTGTATTTTGTACGAGCTCATATTATTTTTTTTTGTTTTAAAACATATTTGTATCCTATAACTAAATACTAGTTGTTATCATACATATGTACTTTATCTAATGTACATTATTATCATTGGACATTACATTGTACATTATTATCATCACCGGATTGTAATAGCCATTTTATGGCGTTGAAATAAATAAATAAATAATAAAAGGGTTTTATCGAAAGTGATCTGTCAGAACCTTTTCTGCATCTGTTTGAAAATAATAAAATTTGATAGAGCCTACAAACCCATAATAAATTGTAAAGCACCCTTGAGGTGATTTTTGACATAACGTCTGTGAAAGGTCCCGTGGAGGGGGGGAACCACCTACCTTCTGCCCTCGGCTAGCTCAATGCTCTCGGCAGACGGGTAAAACTCTCCTCACCAGGGTCGTAGGTAGCTAAAAAGGAGGGGGGGGGGATGGAAATGTACATAGGTAAAGGCCAACACTCGCCCACGGGATTCGTCAAATGAAAGAGATAGCTAGGAGGGAACAATTCCGTATTGTCTGGTGTACACAATTACAACATTTAACAATAACATCATAATTAGAAAACACAAATCAACAACAGGGGCTAGTTAGGCGTACCCTACCAAGGGATCTCTCAATTCTCTCTGGGGTGATCTTATGAAGCGCGTAGACTAGAGGGGACACATTTAAAAAGAAGAATCGTGGTTACTCACAGCTGTGGTCTGGTCCGGGGAGCCGGGGGCAGTAATCCGGGGTTGGTGCCAGTGGCGGTGGCCTTCAAGTGGAACGGCCATGACCGCGACCATGTAATAACTTCTCAGATAGGCTCTGATTGTAACATCAATCGAGATCGGAGATGTCGCGGGAATTCGCTCTGCGTATCGCGGAGCGCACGGCCTTGTTAGTCGGGGGCCTGTTGAGTTCTGAGGCGGCCGGGCAGCGAGCTCCTGCCGGGATCGCAGGGGAGGGGTGCGGTAATTCTTGCAAGGGGTGAACGACGTGCGACTCTATTAGGATGGGCCGTAGCACGGGTGAGCGGCGTGATTGCTACTGTAGGGTGGCACATAGCACGTCCTACTCATTTTAATCCATATGCCTATCTTAAATATTTATTGATCATGGCATAATCTTACTGTCCCCAGACAGCTGGTATATACTCTTAATTAAAGTCATTTTTATATTAGGTAAACGTTAAGGTTTGAAAGGTTCACTGCAAGACCGTTCAAAGTAACAAACATTTTTCTAGTTAAGAAAACCATTCGATAGCTCAGTTTTTTTTTACATTAACTCCACACAGGATTCCCTGAGGAAAATAATTTTCTTCATGGCCTACGTCAACTGAGATGCTGTGCGGAGGGTCTTTTTGGGGAGGGGAAGGAATGAACAATGTTCATGAAAAGACCCATGTTGTAGGAAGGAGGAAACACAGAAGCCGGCAAATCGTTCCACTGCCGAGATGTTGAACACAATAACGAGTCGAAGAAGCGACCCGTTCTTATGTGACAAATGTCAACCATTTACATAATATGTCGGGCGCGCGTTTAGCGTGTTTTCCAACTATGCACCGGTGTCGAATGGATCGATGACGCTAGTTTCTCGGAGCATCTTCCATTGAAATACCGGTAGAACAAGGATAGCATTCCCACCCGACGCCTCTGCTCAAAAGATTGCAACCCGTTTGTTAAGTTAGGAGAATCTATCAAACGGACCGCATATTTTCTGTACAGAGTCGAGGGTTTTTTCATGAATTTTGGGGCTCCAGACCAGATGTGGCTGCAAAATTCAATCATGGGGCGCACTTGTGATTTGTATAGGGTTAGCAGTTGTGTACTATTAAAGTATCAGCAGCCCATGTATAGTACGCCCAGTTTTTGAGAGGCTAACTTAACTCTGGCTTCGATGTAGCCCCATACCTGAGACCAATCAATGGAGGGCCTGTTCGGAAGATTGCTTCCGTTGAAGGAGACTAGATTTTTATTTCGATCCCTTTTTAGACGAAATCAGACATGATTGGGTCTTTGAAACATTAAATTCAACGAGATTATTTTTACCCCAAGAGAAGAGAAGTTTGCAGTGTAACTTTGTGTATTTATTTTTAAATATTTAACATCGCTCACAGTGCCGAGAAAAAATTACCTTTTTTATAAGCGATATACGGCTAGAATGCAAGGGAATGAGTGACAATCATCATTTTTGAACAGTAAAATAGACTCTTTAATAATAAAACGGACGATCATTATTGATTTTAATGGATAATTTTGGAGTAGGATGACAATATTTTTTCATTGGTTATAATCTTCTATAATATAAAAATGAATCGCTGAATGTGTTGCTAAGCGCATAACTTTCGAACGACTGCACCAAATTGGATAATTTTTTTGTGTGTTAGTTATTGTCACGACAAGGTGAGCTCTGGCATTATGAAATTTGTATAAAACAATTGCTATTGGTGGCACGCGAGGAAGCGGCTATTGCTATAGAAAGCGGGAGGGACAGGGAGGGGGAGGGGAACCTGGGAGGGGGAACGGGACTTGGGAGGGGGGAGGGGAACTCAGGAGGAGGGTTCGCCGGACGGGGGAAGGGGGGGGGAGTGGAGTGGGGAGGGAGAAGGTGGAGGTGACGGAGTTGAAACGGAAGAAAAAAAGGGGAGGTGGAAGGGGAACGGGACGAATGGGAAAGGACACGCAGGCAGAAACAATTTCTTTATTTAATGGCATAGCAACGCATGCCGAGAACCAGCTAGTAGATAATATGACGTTTAATGTGTTTTATTGATATCAATACAACAATAATACTTCAAAGTGACAACTGTCTGTTTTGTTTACTCCCGCAAAATTAATAAAAAAATACATAAAAAGTGACAGAAATCATTGAATAAGTGCACTAACTGCTGCTAGTATTTTAGTTCTGTGTTTTAAGTGTCTTATGTACAGTCAAAACCATAAGGTTTTACTCCCATTATACAAAACAAAATCAAAACTAACCAAGCCAAAGAAAAAGTGATATTGTTTATAAGTACAATTCAAATTCAAATTAAATAACTGTTATTTATCCACTCAATTTAATAATTTTTCTCTAATAATGGATAAACAAACAAGAAGCAAAAATACAAACCAGAGTGATCTGAAGCTGAAATCTTTACTCCCAGAACATAAAGAGATTCTTGACATTGTCTTAACAGCTGTCAACAATAAATTTGAAGAAATGAAAAAAGAATTCTTCAAGAAAATGGACGAAGAAAATGCTGAATCTCGAAACTCACGTAATTTCATTAGTAACCAATATGATGATATAAATATTAAAATAGAAAATATTATCAAGCTGGTATCTGAAGTTGAGATGCTTCGGAGAGAAGTAAATGATAAAAGCAAGATTATAAAAAGCTTTGAAGTTAGAATCGCGGAACTAGAACAAGCCTCGAAAGAAGATTGCATAGAAATATGTGGAATCCCACAATCAAATGAGGAGCAGCCAGTCTCACTAGTACAACAGGTGGCTGCGGCAGCTGGGATGGTGATTCAGCTACACGACCTGAAGGAGGTAAAACGTATCCAGGACAGACGACCAGGAGCCTACCCGAGAATCCAAGTTAAATTCCACGATAACAACAAACGAGACCAAATATTAAAAATGCGGAAGAATATCGACGCTAAAACCGTGACAACCCTGGGCAGCGAAAAAATCTACATAGGAGAAATCATTTGTCCATACTTTAAAGAACTACTCTAGAAAACTAAACAGAAAGCAAAAGAAACTAAGTATATGTATGTCTGGTTTAGGGAAAACAAAATACTGGTCCGTAAATCACCAAATGAAAAAATAATCTATGTTAAGCATTCAGACGATCTAAATAAACTTATCTAGACGGTACATGGCACTCGCACCACCGGTTGTCAGTTATCTAAAAAGTCAATAAGTACTATAATACTACCAATTATCTAAAAATAGTTTCAACCGATGGTTACGGGTGTCAAACTGTTCTTAAACTTGATATGTAAAAATGGATGCTAAAACTAACTATAGAACCTCAAATTCTAAATTCTATAAAAAAATTGTACAAAATAACCTATTCTCTCTTCAAATTGCACTATTCTTAATTCTCTTAATTATTGTAGTTATTTTAAATAATTTAGTACCGATAACATTAATCCAAATCATTAATCGAACTGATCTATTATCTATATTTCCTAAATCTATCTATTTTCATTTACTCAATTTAATTTTAATTCTTTTAATACTTATATTATACACTTTTATCATATATTATATTATACACCTCTATTACACTTTTATTATAAACTTATATTATACAATTTTACTCGATAAAAATAATTTACTTTGTTCAATTAGAAAAGCTTATTCAATCTACATACAATATTTAACTAAAATTGTAAATCATATTGATCATTTAATTATATTTTCTATACTTAACTATATTAACTTACTACACTTAATTTTACTTATTTTAATTCTTAAAATTTTGCAATTATGTGATTCCCCTAAAATTCTCATTTCTCAAATTAACTTTCATGATCTTATTTACACCTATTTATATAAATTACCTTTTTATACCAAGTATTTTACATTCAAATGTTATTATACTACATGTATTTATTACCCAAATTATTTTAATTATTTTAACATCAAATTTTATTGTTCTAAATGTTTTTACTACCGAAATTATTTTAACTACTTTACCAACAAATCTTATTGTTCAAATTGTTTTTATTACCTAAATTATTTTATTTATTTTAACAACAAATTTTATTGCTCAATTTGTTTTTTTACTCCAAACTATTATAATCGTTTCTTATATTTTAAAAATCGTAATATTTCAATTTTATTTGTCATCTTAGTATTTATTCTCCTAATCGTTTCAGTACCTTCACTTATTTCAACCAACTTCATCCATAAATTTTTAATGTCTTATTATAAGCCTTCCAATCACTCTAAGTATGCAATCCTTTTAAAATTTTCAATTTCTACATTTCTATTTTTTCCTATATCTAATGAAATTATTTTTCCTTTTATAAAACATATAATCTATCATCTACATTCCCTAAATTTATCTTTGTTCATTGACTCAATTTAATTTTAATTAATTTAATGCTTATATTACACACTTACACAAATACTCACCAACATGGCTGAAAACATGGAACATATAGACTCGGACAACCAACACTACTGTATAAGTACAAACGACATTAATCTATGGACCAATATCACAAAAGAAAAAAATAAAATCAAAATATTGCACCAAAACATCAGATCGATTAATAAAAATTTTGATGAATTCACTATGTACCTAGAACAACTAGATAATAACTTCGATATAATTGTGCCGACAGAATGCTGGTTGAATGAAAAATATATTCCAAAAACAATTGAACACTACAACACACACCACACAAAAAAACACAAAAATCAAAATGATGGCGTAGTCGTATACACTAATGATAAAATAAACACATTCATCCAAGAAATACATATCGTAGACTCCAACTGCATACAAATAACATATGAAAAAGAAACGTGTATTCTTGCAATGTACAGATCTCCATCCAAAAACAATATTACAAATTTCCTAACTGCACTTAATAACACATTAAATGATCTCAACAAATACAAAAATATCATCGTCATTGGAGACCTAAACATAAACACTCTACAAAACGGACACCCACAAAACTTAGAATACCTAACAATATTAGCACAGCATGGACTGGAGCCAACGATAAATGTTCCAACACGAGTCACACACAACACAAAAAGTTGTATAGATCATATAATGATCAAAACAAAACTAAAAACCAAAACCATAGTACTTGAAAGCACTATTACAGATCACTACATGAATATGATAGCAATAGATACCGAAAACACAAAACCTAACCAACATAAAATATTCACAAAAAAAATAATTGACTACACAAACTTAAAAGAAAAACTCAAAAAAATAGACTGGAGTACAATATACCAAATAGAGAAGGTCGAAGAGGCCTGGGACAAATTTACAACAATTTTAGCGCAAGAAATAAATAATAACACTACTCTAAAACAAGTAAAACTTACGCACAAAGCAAAAAAAATTAAACTATGGATAACGCAGGGAATATTAAACTGTATTCGTAAACGAGACAGAATTCACAAACAAATTAAACATACGCCATATGACATACAACAACTTAATTACTACAAAAGATATAGAAACATCTGCACGAAAATTATTAGAGTAGCTAAGGAGTTGTATTTTAGAGAAAAACTTAAAAAAGAAGAAAACAATAACCCAAAGGAAATATGGAAAATATTAAAAGAAGTTACATACACACAAAAATTCAAACAAGAAAATACAATCGAACATCTAAACATTAACTCAAAAAAAGTAGACGCCAATACAAATAAAGAAACTATAGCAAATCATGTAAATAACTTCTTCGCAAGTATAGGAAAAGTCTTAGCGAACCGTAAAATTCTCAACACAAACACGACAACACAAAAAAACAGTTCAAACATCAATACACAACCGACACAACACAGATTTGCAATAAAAACAACTTCGGAAGAGGAAATTGACAAAATAATAAACACATTAAAAAACCGTATTGCTCCTGGATTAGATGAGATAACGACGGATTGCATTAAGATAATAAAAACAGAAATTTTAAAACCCATAACACACTTAATCAATCTAAGTATAACACACTCCTGCTTCCCTAGTACTCTTAAAAAAGGACTGGTGATCCCTATTTACAAATCCGGAGACAAAATGCAAATAACTAACTATAGACCTATCACTTTGTTAAACTCGCTTTCAAAAATTTTCGAAAGAGTAATAAAAAACCAAATTATAATATACCTGGAAGAAAATAAATTAATCTCGGAAAAACAATATGGATTTAGAGAAAAAATAGGCACAAAAGAAGCTTTGGCGTGTACAATAGACTATATACATAGCAATTTAGATCAAGGGTATAAATGCATAGCGATATACCTAGATTTAGCTAAAGCTTTCGATTCAATCTGCCACCAAACGCTTTTTAAAAAATTAGAAAACATAGGCATCAAAGGCAAGGAACTCCAACTATTAAAAAGTTATATGAGTAACAGAACACAGCAAGTAAAAATTAACAACCATATTAGCAAGCCACTGCCAATTACATATGGAGTTCCACAAGGAAGCATACTAGGGCCCGTTCTTTTCACTATTTACATTAATGAACTTTGCAGCATGAAAATAGACGGTGAAATAGTTAGTTATGCAGATGACACAGTTTTACTCTTTAAATCTAAGGATTGGAAAAATGCATACAACATAGCGAATTTAGGAATCACGCGAGTGAAATCATGGCTAGACTCAAACATACTTACACTGAACATATCGAAAACAAAATTCACAACGTACAGTATAAATAGCACAGGACAGCCAAAAAATAACACAAACACCATAAAAATACACGAATGTTTAAACACCAACATTTGCGTTTGCCCTCCTCTAGAAAAAAAAGAACAAATAAAGTATCTAGGAATCATAATTGACCATAACCTTAGATGGACACATCACATCCAACAAGTGACAAATAAACTCCTCAAAACGATACACATTTTCCTAAACATAAGAAACATATACAAAATACAACAAATGAAAACAATATATTTTGCTCTATGTCAGTCTATAATAGAATATGGAATAATTGCTTGGGGAGGAGCAACAAACTCAGCTATCGAACACCTGGAAATTGCGCAGAAAACGATCTTAAAGGTAATACTTAAAAAACATAGACTTACTGATACAGACCAAATATTCAACCGTTGTGACGTACTAGACATACGACAATTATATGTTAAATCGCTACTAAATTACATTTTTGACCAAAAAAACAACCTTCAACAAACACAAAATATCACAAACAGACCAGTTAGACAAGCATACAAAGAAAACTTAAAAACTCCGGCGGTAAATACAAGTTTTGGACAAAGACATTACCAATATCACGCTATAAAAGCATTCAACAGTCTAACACTTGAAAATAAAATTGAGGAAAACAAAAATAAATTCCGACACAAAATTACAAAATGGATTAAAGACCAAAATAGACAATACTACCAAAATATCATAGCATAAAATAACAAAACATATAAGTAACACACAAAACCAATATAAAACACAATCACCCACAAACACACAACACGTATTAAAAATATCGTTTTTAACCTTATATAATATTATTTATTCTTAATTTTACGTTAATTCTAAATCTCTAATTTTTAAGTTTAATTTATCTTAATCGTATGTTTTTTATTTACTTTTTTCCTTTTTTTCACCAATATTATGTATATATATATTTATATGTATTGTGTATAATTTTGTATATGAAATGGAGGCCTCAGCACGGGTAAACCACCCAGTGAGGCCAACATCATTGAATTATGTAAAAAATGTAAATAATATTGCATCAAATAAATAAATAAATAATAAAATAAATAAATAAATTGGTTGCAGTACTATTGCATATAGATAAGTAGGTACGAATACTTCATTAAAAATATATATCTTTAAGTACTTTCCGTTATTCAAACAACGCAAACTTATTTAGTGGCGTCATTTTAATTCCAAATAAGTAAAATACTTAGTTTTAACCACTTATATTATTTAGGAAAACCAACACACGTAAACAATGAAAAATGTATACAAAACTTTGTTAATTTTGAAATATACTTTCGTTTACTTAAAATTAACACGTGAGATTTTTTCGACAGTATTCAATATTTAAATGCAGATTTTATCTCAAAAATCCCTTCACATGGTCATTCAACTGTCTTGCAGCAGATCAATCAATGTTTAAGTATCTCTACGTATTATAAAGTCCTCCGCCGTGTCTGTCAGTATGTCTGTCTGTCTGTTCGCGATAAATTAAAAAAATACTAAACGGATTTTCATGCGGTTTTCACCAATAGATAGAGTGATTCATGGAGAAGGTTCACGTATATAATTTGTCAAGGTTTTGTGTAAATTAGTTGAAATATATAATATATAAAGGAGAAGAGATGGCTGGCAAGCGGGCGGTGTGGATTACATTTGTATTCAAATTAACAGATGGCGGTGGTTATAAAGGTTGGGAAACCATCCAATAAACGGCGTTGTGTCTCGTTAGCCACAGCTACGCGCGTCCGGATAAGCTAGTACATACTGTTTTATTGCCAACTACCGCACTATATCATAGGTACTTCGGACTTTTTTAACATGCGTGTTTTTGTAAATTAAATATTTTTCATATACGTGAAATTAACGAAGAACGACAAAACAAGGAATAAAACAAACTGTTTGTTTTGTCGGTATTTATCTTTTTTAGATGTTTTGAATTCCAGAAATAATATCCTCAGCTACAAGTCAAATACACAAACTGCTTCCGTATGGGAATGTAACGAAAGAACAACATCGAATAATGTATATTTTGAAAAATGCTTTCTTATAAAAAAATATCGATGTGTTTCTGTGAAATAGTCTGTTGTTAGGGAGAGTATTTAAATATATTTTTCAAATGTATTGGGTTGGGAAATATTACTTAGAGTAGGTATCGAGAGAAATCGAAATTAATTTACTTAAGTTCTTCATAGAAATATCAGTTTTAAATCCGAGGATACTAAGAAATCTAATTACGTTATAAAATTTGAGAGGAATTTTATAAAACATTCGTCGCAAAGAAATAAATACTTAGAAAAAAACAAATGTACAATGTACAGGTTATTAATTCAGTTGACCATTTATTATTATTAGGTCCCAGCGCAGACCTGAGAAAAATCACGGGTAGTCATAGATTCGCTATTACCACGTGAGTAGCAGTGCGCGGGTACTGGATTCGGTAGTTTTTGATTTATCGGCGTTAGAGCGTTGGGGGTCAAGTTGGACTAATTGGAGGTAAAAAATGGAACCAATTTTTTGGCTTCGTGTCTCATCATAATATAACCATCAATGGGGATAGTCTGAATTCTCAACAAATCAGTTCCAGTTTTGAAAATAGCAAAATTAAAATAATTTTAAGTCAAAAATATTATATGATAAGTAAGTATTTAGGTACCTACTTTATCGCTTATCTGAATTCTCCAAAATAAAATAAAATATCCATATTTAAAAATTAGTTAATATACTCGCGCATTGGTCTCTCAGACCAACAAATCAATAAATCGATGTTTTCTCAAAAATTAACAACAATGGAACATTGAGGTTTTTAGTAGCTTCTTAATTAGTTTAGGCATTGTTTAGTGCGACGCGAGCATTGTGAGTGGACGTGTGAAACTTATTTACTGTTATCGGTCTTTAAGGTAAGTAACAATTATTACCTGAAAATCTTAATAATGATTAATTCTCATTTTTATAATATTTTATTATACTTGATACTTTCATTTATTACATTTTAGAGTTTTTTTTCAATTAACACATGAAAAAGTTTA
This sequence comes from Limnephilus rhombicus, assembly GCA_929108145.2. Lineage (NCBI taxonomy): Eukaryota > Metazoa > Arthropoda > Insecta > Trichoptera > Limnephilidae > Limnephilus > Limnephilus rhombicus. The sequence goes on along the minus strand of OV815292.1, from coordinate 11,632,241 downwards.
TTTATATCATTAAAGTTAGAGTACAAAAAGGCAAGTTCTTTTTAAGAGGCTGATTTAAAAGTCTGTTTCTACCAAACAAAGTAAAATTATTAATATTTTTCTTTTTTTTAAATAAAATTATATTCCCTTCTATTAAATAAATAAAATAATGGTTAAAATATATATAATTATAATAATTCAGACGAGATGAAATCTCGGTCTGACACACCGAGCGCGAGTATATGTACGTGTTATGGGGTTGGGCGCGAGTATGCGAAGATTAAATTCAACGAAAAAGTTTCTAAAGTTCATTGAACCAGTGCTAGACACAGAATCACAAACGAAATTAGTAAGTTTGAAACATCTGCTATAAAGTCATTTCCATTAGTTCCAACAAATCTAAACAGCCAATGTCAAAATTTACATAATAACATTATGTACATTACAATATATTTTTGCGCGTCGCCGGAAATCGACCTCGCGACTTTCCGACTGAAAGTCAAATGTTTGGACTGTCACGCTACGAACTAAGACATTTTCAATTTATCAAAGTCAACAAAGGCAGTAACGTCCTAAGAAAATCACCGTCCGAAATACATAATTTTCTCACTACAAAGAAATCTTAAGAATACGAAAAAAACTTTCCCTATAATTTACGCTACTCAACGAATTAATGAAATTTATATGAAACTGGGTGGAGATTCGGGGTGAAATTAAGCTAACAACAAATTTCGTTGATATGAAACACGTAGGGGGGATACATAGCTTCTGAAATTTTCTGAAACGCAAGTTAGAAAATCTGTCTTGTAAATAATGCAATAAATAAGACTAGCGGAATTGGTTCGCGGTTATTGGCAACCAACGTGGCAGGATGGTAAGGTATTTGGCTATGGACCCAGAGATCAAGGGCTCAATACCTATCAAAGTGATTTCAAAAATTGAATTTGCATATTTTTATTTCCTAAAATAAATTAATAAAAACAGACATCTTCTGTTTTCTACCTATATAATAATAGGTACCTATTTGAAAAAGAGTTTTGTGGGCGGGGTGGCTTCATTTTTTTTATGTAAATCAACAGTTTTATTCCGAGATGGTTAAAATTTTGCACACTTGGCGTTTAAATCAAGAATAAATTAATAAAAAATATATATAAATAAAAAATCGAGAATATTGCGTAAAAATTTCAGCTGATAAATGAATGATAAATGTCTAGAGATTATCACATTTAACTTTGCACTCAGGTGCATAGCTACTGTTGACAATTTAGATACGAAATAAACGATGGATTAAAAAACATAACAATTCGTTCGCTAATTTAATCGTACATTTAATCTTCCACCAAAACACATTTGAATGACAGATAAAATATCACTTCAGGTAAAAGAATTAAAATTATGGCTAAATGATGCAGATGTTGAAACACATTTTCTATCAATTCCATGTAAACCTTCATGCTTCACTTTTCAATACAATTCTACTGTAACTTCAAAAATAACTTACTTACTTTCTTAAAACTATAACAAAAAATCAACAAACTTTGATGTGTCACTTTTTATTACAATATTTTCACAGATACCTATGTGCCTGTGCAATGCCTCAGTGGGTTCCCATTACCTTCATTTGTTTGTACTTATAATATATATTTTTACTTTATATATACTTTTTCCTCCGATTGCTGGTGATTTTTTGAAGATCATTTTGAAAATTTTCCATCCACACTAAAAAAATCTTACCTCCGAATTTTATTACGGAGATACACAAAATGATTATAGTTCTATACAGCCAATAAATTAACCTGTATTTATCTCATAATTGCATGATTTATAAAAAAATCGTTAAGTTCATAACCGCGCGAATCCCGCGTGTTTGTTACTTTGAAACTCCGTGAGAGGTACTTATTCGAGTCAACATAGAATATTTTCGTTTTCTGTATATTGTCTGTGGTAATGTTGATAATATTAAATATGCATAACTATGGAAAAAGGACATGGAAAAAATACCTGATCAAAAAAACGGCATGAAAAAAATATTTCAATTTTTTTTTAACATCGTTCTGAAATAGTCTACGATGTTTCGATTTCGACATCTATGGTCATAATAGATAAAGCATTTCAATAGCTCCGTTTTTAAATAATAGAATTACAATTAATGTTTATGAATAGTTGGAAAATGTGGTCTAATTTTGGACCGCTATCAATCGCAGAAAAATAAAAGTTGTTCATAATTTCGACCATAGTCGCTCTGGTGGTTAAACTTCTGAGTAGTCGGATTCATTTTGACATTATATAATTTTTAACTTTCTTTTCTCATCTATCCTCCACTGTTTTTATTGCCATCACGCCATCACTACAATCACTGCCATCTACACAGAACATCACACTCTATAAAAATCACACTCTATAAAAATCTCATAATTATCAACTTCCCGTAGATACAACACAACAACGAAGTCAATGTGTCGCAAATACAATGATTGGCTTCTCGCCAATAATAGTAGAATTCTGATGTCAGTCTATTATTCCAAACATTTCGTCATAGGTCGATTGACGTGTCAAGTTCGTGACATATTCGATAAACAACGTAATGCCGATTTATCTTCGACAAGTTAAGTACATCTTCTGTTTTGAATTAATAATTTTTCAGGACCCACCATAGGGGTTATATAAGAGATGCAGTATTTTTTTATTCTTTTTATCGGTTATTATCACCTGGAAAATTAAAACTTGCCATTTTAAAAATCATTTGAAGACCATATTGTTATGAAGCAGTGCTGAAATCATTACCTTTTCTCATTTTAAAATATGAACACTGCTTTATAAAGTCGAACCTAGCGGCACAAACTATTGAGTTAATTAATTGTTGATAGTTACAACAGGCGGACTGGCAACACAAGTCGTTATGGAAGGGGGAGCTTTTTTTTCTTTTCCGGGTCCGGGAATGGAACCCACTCTCGCCGGCATGATCTTTTGGGCCAGATCATGGCTGTGACAGTCGTGTAGTGTTAATTTATTTTAAGGGATGAAGTTTTGAATTTCAGTCGATTGGCGCGTGAAATTGATGTGGAGCGATCTTTGATACGTGATGCGAAAGTGCACCAAAGAGTTCAATGAATAATGTCGCGAGATTGGTCTCCGCGGTAGTTCTTATTATTCGAGAAGTTTACCGAAAAATTATCGAGGCGATCGGTAATGGTATTTACGCCGCACGAGACGCGCCGGAATGTACTTGTCGGGTGCCGACAATAAGAATGCCTCATTAATCACGTGAAGAAAAATAATTCCGCTCACCGGCTTGTATTAAAAAAATTACACGTACGGCAATACTAACGGTCCCGCTTGCTTGCTATGTAAGCCCCGTAACATCGTTCGTCATCCTGTTGCGAACTGGCCGATTATCCTGTTGCGATCTGTTGAGATGAGGATCGGCTGGAGGTCCTGCCTATCATCCTGTGGCGAACTACGAGACGCGGTTCGGTTAGGAATATTGTGAATTTAACTAGATAGTATAACCTCAATCGGTCCCTGAGGGTGAGTAGATTCTGTTTTCATTTATTGTACCTGACACTATTGAAATAATATATACGTTCTTTTACATTTTAATTGGAAATGAGATACTTGTTGTTATTTAATTCCCTAACACGCTGGAGATCACATACATATGCTCACTCCTGAGACGAAGTTTCATGTTTTATTTCACCACGGGCATAATTCTGCACAAAAGCAGTATTTTGGCGCTCGGTATAACCGAAAAGTTCGTGGTGAAACCATAGTACATACAGTATTATACTCAACGCTTAATTACAGCGTAACAATATTCTAACGCATGTTTCCAATTTCTGGAATTCCAGAATTTGAACAATTTTTCACACCTCAAAGATTCTGGCAATGTCATATTCAAGTTTTGTTATATAATGTAATCAAGTTCGGTGAAACTACTGGCCCGTAATGAAAAAATAATAGAACTTTCACGGAACTTGATATTTAAGTGCGATATCTGATAAATTCTTCAAATTCTGTTAAATAACCCTTTCTAAATCTCGAATGGTGGTAAAGCTTTATAGCACAGGCGTCAGGTGGGAATGCTGTCCTTGTTCTACCGGTATTACAAATGAAGATGCTCCGAGGAACTAGCGTCATTGATCCCTTCGGCACCGGTGCATAGTCGGGAAACATGCCAACACGCGCCCAACATTTTTACACGGTTGAGATTAGTCACGTCTCTTCAAGATCCATGTTCATTTCTTCCTCTCCTCAAAAAGACCCTCCATTTTGCATCTTCAAAGATGACATAGGCCCCGAGGGAAATTATTTTCCTCAGGGCCTCCTGTGTGGGAAATAATAAATCACTTCGAACCCTCATATGGTGGCTTTAAATATATTATGTGTAATGAATATTTATGTAGGTAAAGGCAGAGCAATATCGATCCATCTCAAGCTAGCGGGAAATTGTCAGGTTTATCTCAAATGAAAGATTTAGTATGTTAGAACAATTCTTATAAATAGAAAAATATAAAAAATACAAACATAAATGTAAATACCTTTTGCGACACAATCATCCTATTTGTAACAGGTGAGAGAAAGAGAGCCTCACAAAAACTAACTCCAAATCCGACGAGCCGCTAGCGACAAAGACCATCTTGAACACTCTCCCATCCGTGGGCCGGACCAGGAGAATCCTTGAGCATCCAGATATGTGGATCTTCCACGACCTCATCCACAAATCCCCATCCGAGCACCGAGAATTTTATCTCCAAAAACCACGCGCGCCCTGGTGTCTCAAACCACCATTTCGTTTTATGGCGAGGCAGCAACCGAACCTCCACGTTCCGAGCCGAATCTGTCGACGTCCGCAACCAGTCAATCTCAATTAAAACCCATGTCGGGACAAAACCAAAATGGTACGACTCACAATGACTTCAATGGGCACCAGGACTTAACTTTAATGGGCACCAGGACCATTATAACGAGGCACATTTTCTTAGATGCATCCGTATCTCAAATCTCAAGTCCAATGGACACAGAACTTCAAATTGACTGTCACATCCGCCTTGACGCAACTGCATCGCAAATATTACTCCCCGTCGTCAATCAAAAATTTAAGGAAGACCTCGTTCTTAAAAAAACCCAAAATAAAACCGTACAGTCTGGGAACACAAATTCACGTCCCCGCCATGTTTCTCTCCTCCCAGCATGCACCGCCGCCCTCTTTCCAGCGCGAGACTCTGCCGACTAACTGTCAAACTAAATAATTAAAAAATTAAACAAACCAGTACCCACTCGCGTAGTTAATGTAACGTATCGTCTTGTTACAGGGAGCTAGCTCAGGATAATCATTGATGTAAGGTTTGGTCTGGTCTGAATACATGATCTTAATTATACTTAAATCTACTTATATCTAAATCTTAATTAGTTGTCATATGGTTCGGGGTTGCTTCTCCATTGTTCACATCGTCATAGTTAATTGTTCACTGAAACTACCTTCGTGTCACTGGGTTCTCTGCGGGTGCCTTGATAAGGCCGAGGTCCTCGATGGCAGCTCCTCCAGTTCAGCAGCTCAGGCCCTCCTAGCCGAGTCTCCTGCCTCTGAAGTCTAAAGTCTCCTGAAGTCGTCTGCATCACTTCGCACTTTGGCTACTGGCCGCGTATGTTCACTGCACTTTCTTCGTCTCATGCCCGGCTTTACGTCGCCGGGCGGAGGAATATTTCTTGAGAATCACTTTCTTGAGGTCAAACTAGCTCTTCTTCATCCACCGCCCAGCATCACGCCGCTGGGCGGGGAACGCGTACTTTCTATTGTACACCACTCGTGTCTCCTCTCTTCCCCGTCTAAATCTTGACTGTTTGTCGCGGCGTGCCCTATGAATTCATAGGACCCGTGGCTCTACCCCGCACTTCTTTCTTCTTCCGTTTTAGTCCTTGCACCCAAATCTGTCATCACTTTCTTTGTCTTTGCTGCACAGAGCGAGACTCTTTCATAAACTAAATTATTTATTCAAATTTATTTGTGACGAAATTTGATTCGTCACATTAACACTCGCGAAAATTAATACGTTAAATATGAATGCTAGTCTTTTGACATAATTTTCCCGTATAATCTCCAACCCATTTCTTCAACTTCTTGCAAATAGAGTACCATAGATCAACTTGCTCCATGTCCACGTTACAACACTTGTGCAGAACTACTTAAAAAACTATAATATCATACAATACTGCGACGCTTTTGACCTTTTTCGAACTACCAATATTAAAATAAGAAGCATTTGAAAAATTCGCTATCTTTATTCCTACTTTGAATTTGAACGTGGAGACTGTTAAAATTCAAAATCAAAACTTTGTGTTTTCATTACGATTTGAATGTTTCCATATTTTTATATTGTTTGACCTAGTGAATTGTACGCCATTGCTGATAATGTATTTCAAGTATCACAAAAGAAACATTTCCACAAAAAGATACATTTTCACCGAAACACTTTTGTAAGAATTTATTTTGGCGAGTAGAATTTACTGAATTACTTTGTAATATATTAACGACTGTTGAAGTTTCTGTTATCTGTGTAAATATTTATAAAAATATAACGCAAATATTTGGAGCGTACTCCTGTACTAATTCAAATGTTTACACAAACTCTTCATTTTAAAACATTCGGAAATATACGAGAAAGAGATATCGAAGAGCTTAAAATAACATTGTTTATGAGTTAATAAAACATCAAGCGTTTTTATAATAAGATCTCAAATAATTTTTATATTTTATTTAATAAAAAAATATTGATTTCTGATCTGTGCATCTCTTTGGCACTGTGGTCTAGTGCTAAAAGTACCCCTTTCACCTGTGAGTTAGGTTTGAAAAAGTTCTTGAAAATCAATAGTCTTTCTATCCTAAAATAACTTAACTTATTAAATAGCAAAACTGTTAAAATGATGGTGAGTACGCTAATAAAAGAGTATGCCTGTTATATTCAATTGTAATAAAGTATTAATCTACGCCTCCCGAGCGTGTTAATTCTTACGAAATATACCATTTAAGCGCTAGCTATAAGATTTTAGTCTTCCCCACCCATCGTTGTCAAATTACTTGGTCTTGATCGCAAAAAATCACACTTTTTTTTACATAAACTCCACACAGGAGGCCCTGAGGAAAATAATTTCCCTCAGGGCCTATGTCATCCTCGAAGATGATGTGTGGAGGACTAAGATCTTCTCCGTTTCCGACATTGTTAATGTTAATTTTAGACTAGAATCTATATAAGTGCACTTATGTCGTATTACCTATCATAAAATTGCTGGAAGGAACAGCTGAGTGCTGGTAGATACTGCATAAATATGTGGTTTAACAGTTATTTAAGTAACAGGCAATTGGCCGTTAAAATTGATGGTTTTATTTCATATAAATTTATTGCTACCAGCGGTGTTCCCCAAGGATCACATTTGGGACCAATTTTATTTTTAATATTTGTGAACGATGTTCTTTCTATTTTCAATGTCCAAGTTTTAATGTTTGCGGACGATATGAAAATATTCAAAGCCATAAGAAATATCAATGACTGTCAATCATTGTCAAATAACTTGCTTAAACTTTTTGTTTGGTGTCAAGAGAATTATCTACAACTAAATATAAGTAAATGTCTAATTATGAGATTTCATAGAATAAAAAATCCAATAATTTACGAATACTCCATCAATGATGTAATGCTAACAGCTGTAACCGAGGTGAATGATTTGGGTGTAAACTTTGATCAAAAACTGAATTTTATAAACCATATTGAAATTACATCAAATAAAGCTTTGAAAATGTTGGGCTTTATAATAAGAATTTGCAGTCAATTTAAAAATATTCAAACCTATAAAAATTTGTACATGTCTTTGGTTAGGAGTAAAATTGAGTACAACTCTACAGTATGGGCACCTAGCTATGCTAGTCATTCGCTCAAAAGAATTCAAAATAAATTCTTAAGATTTATTAATTTTAAAATGGGTATTACAAGGGATTGTGTCAACTATGATTATCTACTATGCCAACTCAATTTATTAAAATTATCTGAACGTAGAATAGTTAATGACCTAACATGTTTATATAAAATCATAAATTCAATAATTGACAGCAAAATTAAAATATGAACACTGCTTTATAAAGTCGAACCTAGCGGCACGAACTATTGAGTTAATTAATTGTTGATAGTTACAACAGGCGGACTGGCAACACAAGTCGTTATGGAAGGGGGAGCTTTTTTTTCTTTTCCGGGTCCGGGAATGGAACCCACTCTCGCCGGCATGATCTTTTGGGCCAGATCATGGCTGTGACAGTCGTGTAGTGTTAATTTATTTTAAGGGATGAAGTTTTGAATTTCAGTCGATTGGCGCGTGAAATTGATGTGGAGCGATCTTTGATACGTGATGCGAAAGTGCACCAAAGAGTTCAATGAATAATGTCGCGAGATTGGTCTCCGCGGTAGTTCTTATTATTCGAGAAGTTTACCGAAAAATTATCGAGGCGATCGGTAATGGTATTTACGCCGCACGAGACGCGCCGGAATGTACTTGTCGGGTGCCGACAATAAGAATGCCTCATTAATCACGTGAAGAAAAATAATTCCGCTCACCGGCTTGTATTAAAAAAATTACACGTACGGCAATACTAACGGTCCCGCTTGCTTGCTATGTAAGCCCCGTAACATCGTTCGTCATCCTGTTGCGAACTGGCCGATTATCCTGTTGCGATCTGTTGAGATGAGGATCGGCTGGAGGTCCTGCCTATCATCCTGTGGCGAACTACGAGACGCGGTTCGGTTAGGAATATTGTGAATTTAACTAGATAGTATAACCTCAATCGGTCCCTGAGGGTGAGTAGATTCTGTTTTCATTTATTGTACCTGACACTATTGAAATAATATATACGTTCTTTTACATTTTAATTGGAAATGAGATACTTGTTGTTATTTAATTCCCTAACACGCTGGAGATCACATACATATGCTCACTCCTGAGACGAAGTTTCATGTTTTATTTCACCACGGGCATAATTCTGCACAAAAGCAGTATTTTGGCGCTCGGTATAACCGAAAAGTTCGTGGTGAAACCATAGTACATACAGTATTATACTCAACGCTTAATTACAGCGTAACAATATTCTAACGCATGTTTCCAATTTCTGGAATTCCAGAATTTGAACAATTTTTCACACCTCAAAGATTCTGGCAATGTCATATTCAAGTTTTGTTATATAATGTAATCAAGTTCGGTGAAACTACTGGCCGATAATGAAAAAAAAATAGAACTTTCACGGAACTTGATATTTAAGTGCGATATCTGATAAATTCTTCAAATTCTGTTAAATAACCCTTTCTAAATCTCGAATGGTGGTAAAGCTTTATAGCACAGGCGTCAGGTGGGAATGCTGTCCTTGTTCTACCGGTATTACAAATGAAGATGCTCCGAGGAACTAGCGTCATTGATCCCTTCGGCACCGGTGCATAGTCGGGAAACATGCCAACACGCGCCCAACATTTTTACACGGTTGAGATTAGTCACGTCTCTTCAAGATCCATGTTCATTTCTTCCTCTCCTCAAAAAGACCCTCCATTTTGCATCTTCAAAGATGACATAGGCCCCAAGGGAAATTATTTTCCTCAGGGCCTCCTGTGTGGGAAATAATAAATCACTTCGAACCCTCATATGGTGGCTTTAAATATATTATGTGTAATGAATATTTATGTAGGTAAAGGCAGAGCAATATCGATCCATCTCAAGCTAGCGGGAAATTGTCAGGTTTATCTCAAATGAAAGATTTAGTATGTTAGAACGATTCTTATAAATAGAAAAATATAAAAAATACAAACATAAATGTAAATACCTTTTGCGACACAATCATCCTATTTGTAACAGGTGAGAGAAAGAGAGCCTCACAAAAACTAACTCCAAATCCGACGAGCCGCTAGCGACAAAGACCATCTTGAACACTCTCCCATCCGTGGGCCGGACCAGGAGAATCCTTGAGCATCCAGATATGTGGATCTTCCACGACCTCATCCACAAATCCCCATCCGAGCACCGAGAATTTTATCTCCAAAAACCACGCGCGCCCTGGTGTCTCAAACCACCATTTCGTTTTATGGCGAGGCAGCAACCGAACCTCCACGTTCCGAGCCGAATCTGTCGACGTCCGCAACCAGTCAATCTCAATTAAAACCCATGTCGGGACAAAACCAAAATGGTACGACTCACAATGACTTCAATGGGCACCAGGACTTAACTTTAATGGGCACCAGGACCATTATAACGAGGCACATTTTCTTAGATGCATCCGTATCTCAAATCTCAAGTCCAATGGACACAGAACTTCAAATTGACTGTCACATCCGCCTTGACGCAACTGCATCGCAAATATTACTCCCCGTCGTCAATCAAAAATTTAAGGAAGACCTCGTTCTTAAAAAAACCCAAAATAAAACCGTACAGTCTGGGAACACAAATTCACGTCCCCGCCATGTTTCTCTCCTCCCAGCATGCACCGCCGCCCTCTTTCCAGCGCGAGACTCTGCCGACTAACTGTCAAACTAAATAATTAAAAAATTAAACAAACCAGTACCCACTCGCGTAGTTAATGTAACGTATCGTCTTGTTACAGGGAGCTAGCTCAGGATAATCATTGATGTAAGGTTTGGTCTGGTCTGAATACATGATCTTAATTATACTTAAATCTACTTATATCTAAATCTTAATTAGTTGTCATATGGTTCGGGGTTGCTTCTCCATTGTTCACATCGTCATAGTTAATTGTTCACTGAAACTACCTTCGTGTCACTGGGTTCTCTGCGGGTGCCTTGATAAGGCCGAGGTCCTCGATGGCAGCTCCTCCAGTTCAGCAGCTCAGGCCCTCCTAGCCGAGTCTCCTGCCTCTGAAGTCTAAAGTCTCCTGAAGTCGTCTGCATCACTTCGCACTTTGGCTACTGGCCGCGTATGTTCACTGCACTTTCTTCGTCTCATGCCCGGCTTTACGTCGCCGGGCGGAGGAATATTTCTTGAGAATCACTTTCTTGAGGTCAAACTAGCTCTTCTTCATCCACCGCCCAGCATCACGCCGCTGGGCGGGGAACGCGTACTTTCTATTGTACACCACTCGTGTCTCCTCTCTTCCCCGTCTAAATCTTGACTGTTTGTCGCGGCGTGCCCTATGAATTCATAGGACCCGTGGCTCTACCCCGCACTTCTTTCTTCTTCCGTTTTAGTCCTTGCACCCAAATCTGTCATCACTTTCTTTGTCTTTGCTGCACAGAGCGAGACTCTTTCATAAACTAAATTATTTATTCAAATTTATTTGTGACGAAATTTGATTCGTCACATTAACACTCGCGAAAATTAATACGTTAAATATGAATGCTAGTCTTTTGACATAATTTTCCCGTATAATCTCCAACCCATTTCTTCAACTTCTTGCAAATAGAGTACCATAGATCAGCTTGCTCCATGTCCACGTTACAACTCTTGTGTAGAACTACTTAAAAAACTATAATATCATACAATACTGCGACGCTTTTGACCTTTTTCGAACTACCAATATTAAAATAAGAAGCATTTGAAAAATTCGCTATCTTTATTCCTACTTTGAATTTGAACGTGGAGACTGTTAAAATTCAAAATCAAAACTTTGTGTTTTCATTACGATTTGAATGTTTCCATATTTTTATATTGTTTGACCTAGTGAATTGTACGCCATTGCTGATAATGTATTTCAAGTATCACAAAAGAAACATTTCCACTAAAAGATACATTTTCACCGAAACACTTTTGTAAGAATTTATTTTGGCGAGTAGAATTTACTGAATTACTTTGTAATATATTAACGACTGTTGAAGTTTCTGTTATCTGTGTAAATATTTATAAAAATATAACGCAAATATTTGGAGCGTACTCCTGTACTAATTCAAATGTTTACACAAACTTTTCATTTTAAAACATTCGGAAATATACGAGAAAGATATATCGAAGAGCTTAAAATAACATTGTTTATGAGTTAATAAAACATCAAGCGTTCTTATAATAAGATCTCAAATAATTTTTTTATATTTTATTTAATAAAAAAATATTGATTTCTGATCTGTGCATCTCTTTGGTACTGTGGTCTAGTGCTAAAAGTACCCCTTTCACCTGTGAGTTAAGTTTGAAAAAGTTCTTGAAAATCAATAGTCTTTCTATCCTAAAATAACTTAACTTATTAAATAGCAAAACTGTTAAAATGATGGTGAGTACGCTAATAAAAGAGTATGCCTGTTATATTCAATTGTAATAAAGTATTAATCTACGCCTCCCGAGCGTGTTAATTCTTACGAAATATACCATTTAAGCGCTACCTATAAGATTTTAGTCTTCCCCACCCATCATTGTCAAATTACTTGGTCTTGATCGCAAAAAATCACACTTTTTTTACATAAACTCCACACAGGAGGCCCTGAGGAAAATAATTTCCCTCAGGGCCTATGTCATCCTCGAAGATGATGTGTGGAGGACTAAGATCTTCTCCGTTTCCGACATTGTTAATGTTAATTTTAGACTAGAATCTATATAAGTGCACTTATGTCGTATTACCTATCATAAAATTGCTGGAAGGAACAGCTGAGTGCTGGTAGATACTGCATAAATATGTGGTTTAACAGTTATTTAAGTAACAGGCAATTGGCCGTTAAAATTGATGGTTTTATTTCATATAAATTTATTGCTACCAGCGGTGTTCCCCAAGGATCACATTTGGGACCAATTTTATTTTTAATATTTGTGAACGATGTTCTTTCTATTTTCAATGTCCAAGTTTTAATGTTTGCGGACGATATGAAAATATTCAAAGCCATAAGAAATATCAATGACTGTCAATCATTGTCAAATAACTTGCTTAAACTTTTTGTTTGGTGTCAAGAGAATTATCTACAACTAAATATAAGTAAATGTCTAATTATGAGATTTCATAGAATAAAAAATCCAATAATTTACGAATACTCCATCAATGATGTAATGCTAACAGCTGTAACCGAGGTGAATGATTTGGGTGTAAACTTTGATCAAAAACTGAATTTTATAAACCATATTGAAATTACATCAAATAAAGCTTTGAAAATGTTGGGCTTTATAATAAGAATTTGCAGTCAATTTAAAAATATTCAAACCTATAAAAATTTGTACATGTCTTTGGTTAGGAGTCAAATTGAGTACAACTCTACAGTATGGGCACCTAGCTATGCTAGTCATTCGCTCACGATAGAAAGAATTCAAAATAAATTCTTAAGATTTATTAATTTTAAAATGGGTATTACAAGGGATTGTGTCAACTATGATTATCTACTATGCCAACTCAATTTATTAAAATTATCTGAACGTAGAATAGTTAATGACCTAACATGTTTATATAAAATCATAAATTCAATAATTGACAGCCATGAACTATTATACTTGATTTCTTTTCATATACCTCGCAAACCAACATCGAGGCAATATCTACCGTTCTATTGTGATAACTCCAACACAGAATCACAGTTGTATACCCCCGCTCGCCGCATACAAAATTTGAGAAATGACTATAAAGATGTTGTCGACATATTCAACACACCATTAACCAAATATAAGCAAGTCATTACCCAATTTATATTGAAAAGTAGAATACATATTACATACAACAATACAACCTTTACATAGTCTTGGTAACAAATACTTATACAATATGGATGTTTTGATAACAATTTTTAACTTGGCAAACTTTAAACGCCGTTATGTGCCAACTATTTCAACTTGTTTCATTAACTATTGTGAACACCAATTTTATGCACTTTTATTAATATTATTGTTGATATGGAGGATATTTGAAAATTATCTAATACTAGCTGGGTTACCCGGCTTCGCTCGGGACAACATTCGAGATAGTTCTGGAATACTTTGCATCTTGTATTTTATGTAACCTTTATTTTATTTTCTATATTTTATGATACCTGTATTTTGTCAACTCTTTATTTTGTTTGTAATAAAAAAATGTACTGCGTTATATGTAAAAGCCCTTTGGGCGTTTAAATAAATAAATAAATAAATAAATAAAGGGTTTATTGTTGTTGTATCGCATTATAGCATTATCAGAATTCTTGGAGTCATACAATCTATTGAAGCCATAGGAAAGTTAGCCTCTCAAACGCTGGGCGTACTGTGCAGGGCACGCAGACACTTTAATAGTATCTACACAAGAGCTGACCTTGCGCAAATCGCAAGTGCGCCCCACTGTTGAATTTTAGCCACCCGCCTCTATCTGGAGTTCCAAAATACCGGAAAAACACTTCGAATTTGTGCAGAAGCTAGCGGTCCGTTTGATTTCTCATATCTTAACAAACGGATGGCAAAGTTTAGATCACAGGCGACAGGTAGGAATGCTGTCTTTTTTTACTTTTTATTAACTCCACACAGGAAATTAGTACCATGAGACATTTCTACGACCCGTTCTTGACCTCAACTGTAGACCCGTTCTTGACCTCAGCTCGGCTGTAGAAGGATTCGCCGGCCTCTGTGTTTCCTCCATCCCATGTTCATGTGCATTCCTTCCTCTCCTCAAAAAGACCCTCCACATAGCATCCCCAAAGTAGACATTGATTCTGAGGAAAATTATTTTCCATAGGGCCTTTTGTTAGAAGTTAAAAGTACAAGAATTTAACCTAACAAGGTACAATCACAAGCCATCAATGGAGATTTTAATAAACAAGATGAATTAGTTTTGGAAGACTAATTAATTTTAATGATTTTTGTGTTTAATTCGTAGAACTCCATGTTATTATCGAGTTCCGCAAGTATTTTATTTGGTTACAGCTGTTTCGGTTTACAAGACTCTTGTTTTGAAAATGGTCTTGTAAACCGAAACAGCTGTAACAAAAATACTTGCAGAACTCGGTAACAACATTATCAAATTTAAGTTTTAATAAAAAAAAATTAAAATTGGAAGTCTTAGACTATGAACAGAATGGTGTGTTTCGTGCAGGTATCGTCAAATGTGCAGACCAGAACCGTATCCTTCTGCAAACGACACTGAAGGGAGATCTTATCGTCAGGAGACTACAAAGATTTTGTACAATGATGATATGATGATGAATACATTTACCAACTAGGTATTTATAGATCTTACAACTCTGCAGGAAATATGTCCGCCGGAGGATTCAAATCCCGGCGTGCGCATATACATTTAAATTTATTATTTTTTGTTATATGACAATTTTATTTATCTTACTTCCCTAAAAAAAATCCTTCTTTTTTTAAAAATTATTTTAACCCTTATGTCTAAAGAAACTGTATGAAGGACAATGTCAGACTCGCTTGGGCCAACATCTTTCTTGATTTAACAGTTGATTTGTTAAAATAATATATAGCATATTTGCGGCACGTTCCAGAGTGGAAGATGCTCTTAGTATCGCCCTGGTGTAAGACCACCATTCTGAATTGAAACGTTGGTTGTACTGGATTTAGAAATATTTAGTGACCAGATATATATGTACATAGCCAGGTACTTCCCCACCTTGATCTTCCAACCCCTTTCCACTACCTCACGGACTCTAAACGGGGTCAGTTGGGATTCTTGTGAGATATTTACTATTGTCAACATGGAGAGCTTTCTTGTTGTTAAATAGAATTACTTCAGGGTATCTAGCATGGTCGATCGATATAGGTTTTAAGGTTTTATCGAAAATTTCTAACTAACGAAAAAACAACAATTCACAACGACTAAGCTTTCCTAATTTATTTGACGTGACCTGTTGTTGATCGTGGATGATCTGCAGTCGTCT
Organism: Limnephilus rhombicus; assembly: GCA_929108145.2. Classification (NCBI taxonomy): domain Eukaryota; kingdom Metazoa; phylum Arthropoda; class Insecta; order Trichoptera; family Limnephilidae; genus Limnephilus; species Limnephilus rhombicus. The sequence continues at coordinate 11,616,465 of OV815292.1, read as the reverse complement.
TCGGGAACGATGCCAAGTTACCGACACCATCGATAAATCCTTTCTCGATCGACCACACTAGGTAACCAGATATTGATACATTTAACATCTACGAAGCAGAATTTAACGACAGGCTTTGTATTTTACGACTTTTTGTCCGGGTTAAATTTTCTCCTCACACTTTTCGACGAATGATCATCTAATCAATTCACGCTATGCAATTGCACTATATAAGTATAATAAATACAAAACAATACAACAACAACATGTTAACCTACCAGAGACCAAACGGGAAAATAATTCACCGACACCAGATATTTTCATATCAGAGGGTTTGGCTCAGTAGAACTCCTAATTGGACCTATATATCCTACTGATCCCTCAATATAAATTTTAAAAAAATCATTTACTACTAGTATAAAATCATTTTCATACAATACTATTTACCCTCTAACGACTTTGGTTTTTGCACGGCTGATAAATGATCATTTACGATACATTAATGCTTGTTTATCAGATGTGTAAGCTTTATAGTGCTTGTATTAGTTATTGTTTTAATTATTTGTAACATTATTTGTAATGTTCAAAGCGAATAAAGTGATTGAAAAAAAATAGTAATATCATCACATCACATCACAATAACATAAACCCAGAGAAATAATGCAGAAATCATGATATTTATCTTTTGTAAAGACCTTTGAGTAGTTTTTTTACTTAACGACAAAATAAAACATGTGCACTTCTGCGCAGTGATTTATGGCTGTGGGTTACACGGAAAACTACAACCCCACTTTTTTTTCATATCGTTAGCATTACAGTAGAAGTCTTCTCTTCCCAACAAGTCGAGCATACCTTCACATTGACACGGTAGATCTAGTCTTTTGCCAAAGCACTGGCAAAGGGCCAAAACCAATTAAGAAAACAGTCCAACGCAGAAATAAACCATGGACGGTGCATCGGAGTTCAGAAACTGTAAAATATACAGACTCAACTTATTGACCAGCTATTTATTAGCGTATCCAAACAACAACATGTGGATCTGTTGAAAACTTTACAGCTTATGAGGAAGTAAAGCGATTTGTTTTACCTGTTGGAGTTATTATAGAGATTAACACAACTATTGCAATTTATAGAAAACTTTTGAACCGAGTTCGTTAAGTGCGCTGCGCTGTGATTAACTTTTAAAAATATTGAACATTTCCCCTTCAGGGGTGCTTTTCTTACTTACTTCTACGATAGTAAAAACAGAGCTTTAGTTAACTATATTAAAACAATATTTGTTATTTTTTATGTTAATACCGCATCAGGTATCCCCATTGTGGTAAGTTGTGAGGCTGAAGATGGTTGGAAGAGAAAAGAGAAGACGAAGAAGGCTATTCAGATCTGGTCAGCAAACATGGCTAAAGCCATTTCAAGCAACGTTTCAATTCTGATTTGTGGTCTTATTATATACAGGGTGTTAAGGGACGTACTTGACTTAATTTAACCAGTGATTCCTGACATTATTTGGAGTAAAAAATGTAAATGAAATTTTGGTCTCCGGTGACATTTTTGATGTTTTTTTTTTTTTTTTTTTTTTTATATAAAAACATAAAAAAATGGTATTTGTTGAAAACCTGGAGGCGGGGTAAGGGGTTCATCGGACACCCGGCTGAGTGACCAGTGAAGACATGAGGAAGAATTTTTTTTTTGTTTGATTTTGAAAAAAAAAATTTTAAAAAAAAAGTCACCGATGACCAAAATTTCATTTACATTTTTTACTCCAAATAATGTCAGGAATCACTGGTTAAAGTAAGTCAAGTACGTCCCTTAACACCCTGTATACCAGGGCAATATTGAGAAAATTTACCACTCTAGGTGGTGCCAGAAATGTGTTTTATATTATTTTTAAATGATTAAATTGTGAAATATTACAAATAAATCAAATAAATGAAGACAATATAAGCGAAACTCAATCGAAAATCTGGAAACAGAAAAATCAGAAAAACATATTGACACCTCTGGGACTCGAACCCAGGACCTCTTGTTTCCGGGCAAACGCGCTAACCACTGCGCCACGGTGTCGATATGAAATTCGATCATGTTTAACTGTACCATACTTCGACTAAGAACCACCTACATTATCTTCATTTTCTTTAACGCAAATATTATTGGCAACTATCTTTATGTATGATTGCAAGATTCAAACCCGAACTAAATGCTCTCTAATATATGCGTTGCCATATTATTAATATATGCGTTGCCATATATTTTTACGCACCAGATTTAAATGTCCGGGTTTAATTTTCCCCACAGGAAAAACTAAACCCTTTCACACACTTCCCAAATGATCATCTGGTCAATCCACGTTATGCAATTGCACTATATGTATTATAATTACAAAACAATACAAGAACAACATGTTAACCTACCAGAGACCAGATGGGAAAATAATTCACCGACTCCAGATATTTTCATATCAGAGGGTTCGGCTCTGTGGAATTCCTAATTGAACCTATAAATCCTACTGATCCCTCAATATAAATATTTAAAAAATCTTTTGTAATCCTACATGTATTTAAAATTACCGATTTTTGCATTTTTATGTATAAATTCTTTGACAAATCTAATACGCCTAAATTTTGAATCAGAGACCTAGGTATAATGCCAGTAGCCGAAATAACAAATGGTAATATTTTTATATTCCGAGAATGCCAAATTCTTTTAATGTCATTTCCTAAATCTGTGTATTTTTTATTTTTTTCAGAAACAGTTTTTTGAATATTACAGGAATTTGGAATAGCTACATCAATGATATAAGTTATTTTTTTAATTTTGTCATGTAAAACTATATCAGGTCTATTATGACTAATTGTTCTGTCTGTTAGTATAGTTTTATCATAATATATTATTATACTAATTTACGCACCAGATTTAAATATCCGGGTTTAATTTTCCCCACAGGAAAAACTAAACCCTTTCACACACTTCCCAAATGATCATCTGGTCAATCCACGTTAGGCAATTGCACTATATGTATTATAATTACAAAAAAATACAAGAACAACATGTCAACCTACCAGAGACCAGATGGGAAAAAAATTCACCGACTCCAGATATTTTCATATCAGAGGGTTCGGCTCTGTGGAATTCCTAATTGAACCTATAAATCCTACTGATCCCTCAATATAAATATTTAAAAAATCTTTTGTAATCCTACATGTATTTAAAATTACCGATTTTTGCATTTTTATGTATAAATTCTTTGACAAATCTAATACGCCTAAATTTTGAATCAGAGACCTAGGTATAATGCCAGTAGCCGAAATAACAAATGGTAATATTTTTATATTCCGAGAATGCCAAATTCTGTTAATCTCATTTCCTAAATCTGTGTATTTTCTAATTTTTTCAGAAACAGTTTTTTGAATATTACAGGAATTTGGAATAGCTACATCAATGATATAAGTTATTTTTTTAATTTTGTCATGTAAAACTATATCAGGTCTATTATGACTAATTGTTCTGTCTGTTAGTATAGTTTTATCATAATATATTTTATAAAATTCATTTTCTAAAAATGAATTTGGTTCATATTCATAATATGGTACTATATTACGGCAGTCAATCAAGTTATGTTTAATTACCAAACTTTGGTGGATTATTTTTAAAACCTGATTGTGCCTAAATGTATACTCGGACGGCGCTAATATAGAACATCCCGATATAATATGTTCTATAGTTTCCGGAAAAGCCAAACATTTTCTACATAAATCATCAATTTGATTTATATCTTTGATTATATGCTTCCTATAATTTTTAGTATTAATGACTCTATCTTGAATGGCAAGCATAAATCCTTCTATTTCTGCGCTCAACTCTCCAATACTCAACCATTTGTTTGACGAAAGTTTGTCAACATACGTTTGGTTGAGATAATTGAAGTGTTTTGCATGAATAATTTTATTTGACCAGGAATCTAATAATTCCTGGTTAGTATTTATAAGAATGTTGGCATTCTCGTCATATAAATTTAAAGGTGTAATGTTTCTATCTGCCTTACAAATTATTTTGTGCATTTCTGAGCTATTAGCTTTCCTATGGAAAAAATTTCTAAGCATTTCTACCTGATTGTGTTTCAAAGATGTTATTTTGACTATACCTCTACCTCCTAAATTTCTAGGTAAATTAATTCGTTCTATAGCTGAATTTGGATGATGGCAATTAAACTTTGTTAACGTAGTTCTAATTAATCGTTCTAAACTATCTAAATCTGTATTGGACCATTTAATTATGCCAAATGAGTACGTTAATAAAGGTATTACCCAAGTATTTATTGCTTTTACTAAATTTTTAGCAGATAGATTGCATTTTAAAATTTTTCTGATCCTAGTTTGAAATTTAATCCTAATATCATTTTTAATACTAGTGTGATCTAATCTATTCGATTGCGGGTATCCTAAATATTTATAAACCTCATCCCCTTTCATACTTTTAATTTTGAAATTTCTAAATATACCCTCGTCTCCATCTACAATTTTGCCTTTCTCTATATGGATCGTTTTACATTTATCTAAACCAAAAGTCATTTTAATATCATCTGAAAAAATTTTAACTACCTTAATCATTTTTTCTAAATTTGATTCAGAATTTGAAAATAATTTTATATCATCCATATATAATAGATGTGAAACTATACTACTCTCTCTTGTATTACCCTTAATTTTTATTCCAAACTTGCTTTTAATTAACATTTTAGACATAGGATTCAATGCTAAGCAAAACCAAAGAGGACTCAATGAGTCTCCTTGAAAAATCCCTCTTTTTATTGAAATGCCCGGTACTACTATTTTCTTACCTTTTAAATTTACTAGTAAATCTGTATTCCAAAAGGACATAATATTTTTCAAAAAGCTAATTATAATTGGGTTAACTTTATATATTTTTAATATTTTTATTAGCCACGAGTGCGGGACACTATCAAAAGCTTTTTGATAATCTATATAACAAGTATGTAAATTACGCTTTTGATTTTGAATTTGTTTTAAAATTACAGAATCAATAACTAATTGTTCTTTACATCCCATATGTTTTCTGCGACAACCTTTTTGTTGTTCAGATAAAATATTTTTTTCATCCAAATGAGTATATATTAAATCTGTCAAGCAAGAGGTTAAAATTTTGTATATTGTCGGTAGACATGTAATGGGTCTATATTGAGAGGGATTATTAATATTTTCGCTTTTAGGTAACATATAAGTAATGCCCTTAGTTAGAAAATTAGGAAAATTTTGAGGTTGTTTGACAAGTTTTGAAAGATTTTTTGCAAAAAGAGGATGTAAAGTAGTTAGACGTTTGTACCAAAAATTATGTATCCAATCGCAACCCGTGGCTTTCCAATTATGAGTATTTTTTATAATTTTGGCTAACAATTCAACCGATATATCAGAAAAACTCAGTTGTTCAATGTCTGAACAATTGAGTTCTTCATTTTCTATCCATGAACCTGCCTCATTATGTTTTATATCTTTACTCCAAATGTTTGTCCAAAAATCGCGCATATCTGATTCAGATGGCAACGGAATATTATTATTCGAAATAATATTTTGTTTATCATCAAGTTTGGAATAAAATATTTTCTCATTTTTTTGAAATAATCTATTATTATTTCTTTTATTATACGTATAATTATATCTTTTTAATCTACTAGCTTTTACACCTAATTTTTGTTTTAATAAATCTAATAAATCATTGATTATATTTTCATTATTATTACTACCAATGTTATAACCAAATTTTCTCCCAATTTCATCTACATGTCTCAAAATATTTCTACTTCTATTCCCATTTTTATATTCAATTACTCTAGCTATACTACTTCTTAAAAATACTACATCATTTTCTAATCTAATCTGCCATTCTGGTTTACTATAATTATATGATCTATCATCAGAGGATGTTAATTTAACTCCTAACCTAGTACATATAGTGATAGCACTAGCGTACACTAACGTATGAAGATCTAAAAAACTAATATCGTCAAATATTATTTTTGGTAAAATTAAATTATTTAATTCAGAAATTAATTTAGATAATTTTTTTGACGTATGCAATTTTGGTAATTTTGGTCTAACTGTGGGCTCTATATCTATATATCTATTTATATTATTATGAAGCAAGTTAGCTAATTCTATTACATTATCATCTAGTAAGTTTAAATTTGAAATGTTGATTTCCCTAAGATTATGAATAGCGTCTAAGTTATTTGAATCTACTGTAATATCATTAGATTCTTCTACTAGAATATTATCTAAACTGTCTTCATTCAATGTATCTAATATAACATTACTACTCGTATTAATTTGTTCTAAATTATTCTCTAATTGCAATCTATCTCCTATTTCCTTTTTTATCTGATTTAATGTTACTACAGGGATTAAATTATTTTTGAAAATTGCCCTTTTTTGGTCAGCTAATCTTTGTTCGTTTACTTGGGCAACCGGATAATTTTGTGAGAAAAGTAAATGTAATTTTTTCCTATACAATAACATATCTGTTTCTAGTTTCGTCACATAAAAATATGAACGAACGATGAACATATTGACATCGTTCGTCCATTTCATTCTCTGCCTAGGAATACCTGCTTTTTTTTTTTGGGGTCTCAGATTATCAATGTTCATCTGTAAAGATGACATAATCAACCCATTTTCATTTCCGTTGGTTGAAAATGACATTTTGTCACCGTTCAAAACAACTTGGAAATGATTATTATTATTATTCCTACATTCCAGTAACCAAGCAACTGTCGTCGTTACCTAATACTGTCATTTGTCAACAAATAATTTTCAATTTACAACATTAAATATTTTAATGTTAACTACCCTTCAATACTACAAATCTATAATAAATATTATATTTTAGAATAATGTTATAAAAATAAAATATATAATTAAATTTACCTGCAAAATATATTTCAAAGTAATCTCAAACTACTGTTGTTTACCTTGGTTACTGAAGCCCTCACAAAAGGAAAAATTTTATATCGTATTTATTTATCTAAATATCCTACGGTTGACTGGCAGTTTATTTATTAGGTTATCTAATATACTTATTTTCAAATATTATATATTATAATTATTATAGATATATTATCATGAGTGATTTTAAAAGCAATTTTATATTTATGTAAGTATTTTTTTAATGTAAATACCGCACGGATTCCCAACTGCCCGGAGCCAATGGGATTTTGGCATCCCCAATTGTTGTGAGGCTGAGGGGAATGGCGTACGAAAAGGGAAGGTGTGGAAGTATTGGACTAGTCAGATTTGTCTACGAATCACGGCTAAAGCCATTTCAAGCAACGCTTCGAAGTATGAGATGAGTGAAGTAAAGTCGTTGTATGACGGTTTCAAGAGGTGACAGTGGCCTAATTGTAAAGGCGAGAGGTTTCTGGGTTCGAGTGGAGTTATCTTTTTATTTTATTATGTCTTGTTCTCTTTCATATTTTCGTTTAGATTAAAAGTGTTATCTTCTTCTTCAAAATGTAATTAAATTTGTCTATATCGTATTATAGCGGCCAGCTTGTGCGAATGGTTAAACAAAGCTTTTCTCAGCCTCGATAGTTCGGTAGTTTTGAGTTGTAGAATCTCTTATTATTAGCTATCTAAATATTAATATGTGTTTACTTTAAAAAATGAAACATATTAAATAACTCAACATTCAAGCCGCGTCGTTTTCTTAAAAATTATAATTGCATACTTTTCTTTAACCCAAAGGTTTACTAGTAGCAACGCCGGATGCTAGAGTCAAGTCAATACAAATGAAATGTTTTCTCGTTAAGAGGAATGGCTGCGTGGCCTTTTTTATACAAAACCTATGGATTATTGGATTTAAGGCCAAAATACCCAACTAAACGGAATGATTTAAAATCAAGTCATAATAATAATAATATTTGGCTAATTTATATAGCGCCGTTTTTGTAAAAAATCACCTCAAGAGCGCTGCACAAATAAGTATTTAAAGGAATTAATATTACTGGCTTACAACTAAGATTTACAATTATAACTAGTGACTTACATCTAAGACTCATAGCTAGAGACTTATTTTACTGGCTTACAATTAAGATTTACAATTATAACTAGTGACTTACATCTAAGACTTATATAGCTTGTTATTTATGGCTTACAATTAAGATTTACAATTATAACTAGTGAATTACATCTAAGACTTATATAGCTAGTGACTTATGACTAAGACATATAAATGCTAACCTAAAGCAAGTGACTTAAGCAAGGATCATACTGAGCAGACGCAACGCGACGCAACGTTCCTGTCCCGTTCACACTTATATATCTAGTACGGACACATGCTACTTTTTTTATTTTTGTTTTAAATGGTAATTTTTTTTTTAAAGAAAGACAAACATTCCGAGGTTAAGTATAACCCGACAATATTTGTAAATCTCCTACTACCATCACAGTAAGCCAAAAAAATTGCTTGAGTTGTGACGGAGTTATCCAGCCGACTCGACGTGACGAATCAAACATGGAACGCCTGGGTGGGACCCAAACGCGATGCCCACTCAACAGGTAATTAAAGAATTCAATTTTGCCTCATTTTGGAGGCGACTTTGGAATTTTGGAGTTAATTATAATTATTAAACACAAATTCTTGCTTTAAGTGCTGCTAATATAATGAAAAATACAATAAAACCTCGTATAAAATCCGTCCCGTTCCCCCTCCACCTTCCCAGCCTTCACTCTCCCCTCCCCCCCCCCTCCCCGTCCTACCAAAACCCTCCCGTATTCCATTTATTCAGTCGCAGTACATTCAGTTTTCAAAGAGCTCGCGTGCAACTTCTTACAATTTTTATATTAAAATTTTCCTTTTTCATATATTACAAATTTTGTATATTATAAGAACAATCAATCGAATTTGGTATCTAACACTTGTAACTACATATTTAAAATGCCTATAATTCTTACTTACTGAGTATTTCAAGTAAATTCATTAATAAAGTGTTATTCGAAGATTGAATTTTGATTAAACAATCGATGGTTCGCACAATGTCATTCTCAAATTGAGACATTTTTGACAGTTTTGCAAGAGTTTTTGTAATGATTTAAAACTTTTCAGATGTATTGTCATGTGGTTTTAATAATCCAGAAAACTTCGCGGGGGTGGAAAGATGGTATTTTGAGAGTTTCAAACATTTCCTATACTTATATATAGCAACTTATATATGGAGAGACCACATTACAAATGAGGAGGTTCTCCAAGGAATCGAAGGAGGAAGGCATCTGCTCAGGACCTTGTTCGAAAAGCGTGCAAGATGGATCGGCCATGTAATACGACAAGAAGGCCTCTTGCATGCCATAATGGAGGGTATGACCGAAGGGACAAACTCTAGGGGACGCCCACGCTGAGAGTACCTGGAGGACCTGCTGGTGGACGTGCGCTGCTCATCATATACAGACTTCAAAAGAGCCGCACAAGACAGGGAAGAATGGAAGAGAAGAATAGAGGAAATTGCTGCAAACCAATCCCAGAATTTAAACCAGAGAGAGAAATATAGCAGCACATAAACAACTCACTTAATAAATATGTATAAGCAACCATATTTATGTGCACAGAAAGAGTAAAAAATATTTGTTTTTAATATTAAATTTATCATTTACTCACAAGTTGCCAATAAAATCATGATATATTGAAATATTTCATGGCTTATCCTATCCTTCTAATATTATAAAGGCAAAAGTTAGTTTGGATGTATGTTTGTTACTCTTTCACGCAAAAACTGCTGAATGGATTTCAAAAATTCTTTCACTGATAGAAAGCTACATTATTTGCGAGATCTATAGTTTATATATATTGGTAAGTTCTGGCGTTATGAATACTCTCTGGCGTTACGAAATTATTTATCATACGTTTTCTGTCCCTAACAAAATCGATTTATTGAAACGTCAGAAAAAAGCAAACCAATTGTCGCCTTGGAAACGATGTTTTTTTTTTAATTAGGCAATTCACCCTAAAAAGAGTTCTTCGTTGGCGTCCTACTTAATTACTATATCTAAAAATGAATAACCGAAATGTATATGTATACGTATGCGCATTAACCCGAACGACTGCACTAAATTGAATAATTATTTTTTTGTTCGTTATTTTGTATAAAACTACCGTTGAGTTCTGGCATTATGGAATTTGTATAAAAAATTATAGAAGGTGGCACGCGAGCAGTTTGAAAACTGAATGTATCGGGAATAAATATGTGGAATGCGAGCGGTGAGAGGGAGGGGGAAATGGGGGGAGGATGAGGGTGGGGGGAGGGGGTTAGGGGAGGGAGAGGGGGGGAAGGAAGGGGAAAGGGGAAGGATGGAGGAGGGTGTGGGGAGGGGTAGGAGGTGGGTGGAAGGGGGTTGATGGGGGGAGTGGTGTGGGGAGAGGGAATGTGGAGGGGTAGGTGGAGAGGGAAGGGGTGGGTGGAGGGGGAGGGGGGTTGATGGGGGGAGTGGAGTGGGGGAGGGGTGGGTAGAGGGTCAGGGGGAAAGGGGTTGATGGGGGGAGTGGAATCGGGAGAGGGAAGGTGGAGGAGGCGAGTGGGAAACCCCTAATACCATGCGGTTGGGTTTTTTGGCCTCAAATCTAAAATTAATTTATAAGATTTATATTAAACGGGCCGCGCGCGCGCAGCCATTCCCCTTTAGCTCTAACCTTAGGCGGACAATAAAAGCAGACCAGCTGAGAAACACCTTGCCCATAAAACTAACCGCATGTTAATGTTTTTCGACTTCCTACGTTCCTACACAACTTTCTCATTATTTAAGGGAACTATTTCGGAATCACGAATGGTCACCCAACTTCCACCAGTAGTAGCTTAACTAAGTTAATTTAAACTATGCTATGTTTACTATAACTTTCACAGAATTTTTCGATAGAAATTTTTTTGTGCAGTTTTCGATAAAAATTCGATAACTGCACGCTGTTTAAGCCGCATTCACGTAGTACCCGAACACGTCTCCATACTTCCGCTTCTCAAAATACGCTGGATGAATTCAACAACCTCAAAACTGCCCATGCTTATAGAGAGGAAGTGTCACTTCCATATTCCAACTCACGTGCTTCTGAAGGTCATTTTATTCGCGCTGTACAAACATGTGTACATTACTTTTTAGCTTACCCTCGTATACCTACATGCTGTTTTTCTTCGGCATTTGTATGGTGAATTATAATTTTGATGAAAGCTTAATATACGCTTTATCTTCCATGGACGGAAAGAGTCTAAGATTAAAATGTACCGAAGCGTATGAAGAAAGAACGGGAAGTAATTATGACTAAAAGGCACCGGAAACTCAAATAAATAACTTCTTAAAATACTTCTCCGCTGCACACCAGTGCTAGCGTCATCATTACTCAGACTTGTTCTTTTGAAAACGGCACGTATATGGAATGAGCTACCAGAATTCATCTTCCCTCTAAAACCTCATTAAGGTTCCTTTTGATGGCCCTTTTCTGAAGCCTTTTCATAACTTACGATGATTATAATGCACAACTTCGTCGCCTCAGTTCTAAATTGTCCAAACGACCATTTTAGTTATTGTTCAATCTGCACTTAAAAACTAAAAATAAAGTAGGTATAAAAATGATAGTTAATCACTTAACTAAGAATAATTGAAAATAATGAGATCTTTGCCTTTACGGAAATGCACCTATCATAATGTTTCATTGAAATAATGGAAGAAAACCTTCTCCTCCTGTAAAATTTTCAAAGGGTCGTTTGGACAATTAATCACTAAACTTGTAATTCATTTTGTTAACATAAATGAATCTATCGGACTGATTTCCAGCTTTTGCGCACAGCAGAATTATTTGTTTTCAGGTAGGTACATATCTAGAAGCCTCAGGCCAGACGCGAATGTCAAACTCAGCACTAAAGCGCACTTGCGATTTATACAGAGACAGAGGATATCATGCAATTCTCTTAAGCTTTTGAGAGGCTAGCTTAACTCTAGCTTCAATAGAGACTCCGTCGTCCGTACCTAAACTTATCACTCCAAGTTTAACTTCTGACTAGCTTTTGAGTAAATACGAATAAACAGATTTATAGAATTTAGTACACAAAGGTTGAGGGAGACACGAGTATAATATCTATCAACATTAATTTAAAAATAACAAGGGTGAATCTAATAATGTATTTACCTACCGAAGGCAAAATTTTTATAACAAGATAGGATCACTTTGTATCAAATTCAAAAGCATTCTAACAAGTACAAAACTTTATCAATTTCTTCCTTCACCCCAGTACGAGTACGTCGCGTCGTAAACTTTTACATTTATGAAAACAGACTTCCCTCGTGCAGAGCGGATTTTACAACGAAATAAGGCATGAGAGTTCCAACTGCAGTTTTATAATAAATAATGCTTTGCTCGAGCATTTTGATTAAAATTGTTATAAAATATTGTAACAATTATAATAATCAATTATGTCCAGTTAACGTGTCCTCTCGAACAACTGTGAATATTCTTTAAAGAAAATATCACACTCAATTTAAAAAAAGTAAGGGTTAGAGGACTTAATGTTACCTTCTTCTTTCGCATGATGGGAGCAGGGGTCACAGGGGAGCATATCTAAGACCTCACCGATCCCGCCGGGAATAAATGGAGTGGGCATTCGTTGATCATCTGTGGTCTGCACCGCACTGCATTCACATATTCCTGACTCTTTAAGGCCCCATCTATGCATCATCTGGGCACAGCGGCTAAGGGAGCACCTTATCCTATTGACGGCGGATCAGACGAGGCAATGAGAGGCGAGAACTCAGACTGTCTCTTAGAGGGGTCTTATACGAGATAGGCATTTCCCACGTTGGCCGATTGCCACTCAAGTTTCCACCTATTATCTGGGCCAAGAGTTAATCGGAGAAGCCTCTCTTCTTCCATTTAGAAGGGTTTTCAGGACTTTAAGCTGCATGCCAGGTGAGAGACGACTTTATCGTGCTAGGTATTGCGCATTTTTGTAGCGCCTTCTTGTATTCCCTCAATTACCTACCACAAAATGGTATGACACCACCCTTACACAATCTCCACTCTACAACTTTAATTATATCTATTAACATTTTTTATTGGAATAAACTCCCTCCGGAACTAAAGTGAATAATTTTACGTGTTTATCAACTTTTGCAGCATATAAATTTGTGCAATAATTTCCTAAAGTGAGTTGGTGCTTTTGTTTAGAAAGTGAGAAAAATGCTCATTTATAAAAAAAATCTGCAGTCAATTTTTTTTAATAAAAATAGTTATTGTGCCTCCCAGCTGATATTTATATTATGTATACTGATTGACCGGTCAGTAGTTGAGTGGGCATCGCGTTCTGGTCTCACCCAGGCGTTCCGTGTTCGATTCCTCGGCTGGCTAAGTCCTCCATCACAACTCAAGCAAAATTTTCGGCTTACTGTGGTGGTAGTAGGAGATTTTCAAATATTGTCGGGTTATTTAAAAAAAATATATATGTATATATATATATATTATATTTGTGCATTGCTCAAAATGTCGACTTGCATTATATTTCTAAAGGCCCCACGAGCATTTAATAAATTAATAAATGAATTTGGAAATTAAAAATTAAACTAAAAAAATATATATATGTATACATACAATAAGGAAAGTTTATACAGAAACATGAATAACATTTTTGTATAATTTATGAAAGTAAGTACCTAAATAATAAAATTAGTATTTCATTGATATTATTTAGGTACAAGTAAAAGCTTTATAAAAACATCCTATAAGAAATCTTAAATATTTATTTTTATTTTTTTTCATTGGTGCATGATGTATAATTAATGATTGTTTATAATTCATAAAGGCCAACTTATTAATTTGAAAATACCTTCCCTTAATTCCCAAATAATATAACCCAATAATTTGCATTTTGTCTTACCGGATTAATATTAGCTATTCGAAGTTTTTCTCCCTTATATTACGTTTCTTATTGATCGTCGAATCATATTCAGGAAGACATATTCCTGTAATCCCTGTACTGAATCAAATCCCTGTACTGTACCGCCAATATTGAAAATAAATAAATCTAATTAATAGCGAGATTTAAAAACAGATTCTCTGATAATATGCAAGGCGCAGTGTTTCCAATTGCATGTCCTCTGCGTGCTAAACTGAACATTTATAAAATGACTTCATAGTAAATAAAGTGACCTACTTGTTTGGTATGGTTCTGCGTATTTATTATCAACCTCTATAAAATAAAATTAATATGTAAATTTTTAGGCAGCATCACGATACACTGGCGATGCATTGTTCTAAAATATAGTTTTATGTTATTGACTGATGAACTGGCGGATGTAATCGGTTACAGGCTGTTACGATGTTACAGGTAATTATTTCAGATTTTCTATTCATCAAACTGTAGTGCCCTTTAAGTGATTTTCCACATAAAAGCGTAACATAAAATTTTTAAGTAACCCCCGACACAAAAAAGAGCTGATGACCTTGAAATGCCTGAACAGATTTTCATTAATTGTAGCTAAGAACCATTTCGATCACGTCAGCTTTCAAACAAAAAAAAACACGTCATAATCGGTCTATTCGTTTAGGAGCTTTGATGTCACAGACACACAGATGCACAGACGGCGGTCAAGCTTAGAACACCCGTTCGTTTTGGGGAGGGGTTTAAAAATAATCATCCAAATTTTTTGATTACATATTTATTTATTAACACGCTGTTGGGCTTTTGCATAGCGATTATAAATTAAATTAAAAACAATAGTACCTAAACATAATATAAATGCAACATACTTTTAAAGTTATTATCACACTAACTATAAATAACTCGGAGTAAAAACAGAGTGTGTAAGTCACACGCAGTAGAAGCGAAACTAGAAAGTCGCTAGTTGTCGCTTTCTTTTCGTTTGCCTGTTTATTTTAAAGTGGTTTGGATATTGATTTTACAAAAATGAAAATGTTTATTTTTTTGGATTTGGTAGATTTCGAACCTCCGTTCGCTGGATGTCTCTCTGGGCGCTGAAAGTCAAGCGCTTTATATCGTGGCGCTACGGCAGGCTATTATTAGAACTGAGGACCGCCAAATAATACATTTTTAGTTACGCACTTCCGTTTCATCCGAATTTCAATTCACTAACTGGGCTAAAGAAGTTTCACTTCAAAAATCTAAATTCAAAAAGATATTGTGCATTATATGATTAAGTTATGAATACTCGTTTTTTACGATAACTAAAAAGTGCTGAACTAATTTGGCTTTGAATATGTCAAAATTCAAATCAAAAATATCAACAACTTCTATTAGTTTATTTCCCATTCTATGTTTTCTCTTCGCACAGCAATGAACCCCAAGTTATTGTTGTCAAATAATATATTCCAAGTACGAGTAGGTGTCTTTTGTCGTAGGTTGGTAGCATGTGGGGAGGTTACTACTGGAACAAGTTGAGACATTAAATTAATAATGTGGTGACGAAAATGTGAGTATTAGTTTTATGTGTTTTATTAATTTTTTAATTAAAAAAACGAGTGTGCTTTAGACCACACGACTGAAGTAAAACTACAAGACAAACCTCGCCGGTTACCTATGACCTAGGGGTGACGTATGACATTGGGGTGAAATATGACCATGGGGTGACCTACGACCTTGGGGTGACCTACGACCATGGGGTGACCTACGAACTTGGGGTGACCTACGACCTTGGGGTGACATACGATCATGTGGTGACCTACAACCTCGGGGTGACCTACGAACTTGGGGTGACCATCCTTATTCTTATCCTTATCATTCCCCAAATCAAGCATGCGTAATGGCCCGACCGTTCGCCTAGCAATCGATCACCGTTCGCATCAATTACCGTTCCCATGAATTTTTTCGTAACAATCACCACTTTTCGTAACGCATTCACCTACTTACCCTCCCCCCAAGTCGAGCGTGCAAATTTACTTCAAAAATATATTATAAATTTAATTTTAGGATGAGGTATTTTTGTGCACGGTTTTGTCAACCGCGATGATTTTCCCGTATAACATATTCACTTTACAACACACTGTTGCCTGTTTAGATTGATACATTCTTTCTGTATGACATCAGGTCTTAAAATATCATCCGAAAGAAGCACATCTAACTTTTCCAATTTCAACGCAATAAATTTCTCAAGCATCTGATTTTTATGTGGGTTTAGTAAGAGATGAAATAAATTTATTCGTTTATTCATGTAAAGTATCGACAAAACTTTTATACCTCAAGATTTAAAGGTGAATAAAAAACAAAATATTTCATGCCTAATAAAAGCACATTAATTGTTTTAAGTTCGATACTTTAATACGAGTCCGTTCATTAATTACAATACACAGCTATAAATGGTTAACTTACATTAGTAAGAGCCGAGCTTAGTGGCCAGATCTGAATAGTCGGGTACTTTGAACCTTGCTCCTCACTCATTCCTTTCCCTCCCCTTTCTCAGCCTTATAATATACTCCAATTTGGGATGACGTAGACGCACTGGCTCCGGGCAGTAGGAAGCAGTTGGGATTCTTCGGCGATATTAACCTAAAAAGTAAACATCCAAGGTAAGAATTATCGAACAAACGAACGATTTATGTAATAAATAAAAGTTATTTTTTTCGAAAATTACTTAAACGACGTAAAATAATTCTGGAGCCCAACGCTAGAAATACCTGTTTCAAATTTCTGAATCGCAGGGTATGAAGATTGTTCGTCGATTTCTTGGCCCAAAAAACGCTGAATCAATATTTTGACTTCTGCATTAAGTTGGTCACAATTTTATCGAACGAGATCACCTTTTTTTTTTTTTTTTTATTTAAAAAAATACATACGTATACAGATTCATAGTAAAACATTTGGTTCTTAAGGCTAATAACGATATGTAAATTTCTTTTTAATGAAACTTCACAATTCAAAAGAGAAAATATTTCTCGTGCTTGAATTTTGGAATGCCATTGTAAAATGCATAGTTACACAGAGTATGTTATTACAAGTACTTATATTAATAAAATATATATTCATGAAGACAAGTGGACATAATAACTGACAATATTGTCAGAGTAGGTACATATAATAAAGTTGTAACAATTTGGTGCCTGCAGATAATGCGTATGTACTTGCTTTCAATTTGATATGGTGATGAAATATTTTTAGAGATTATGTTCTAGTTTTTTTTTTGTTGTTATTATTGTGATGGTGAATTTAAAACTTATAATTAGTGTCGGGTTGGTCTATTAGTGTTTTTATTTGGGATTTAAAAACTTTATAATTTTTTTCAGACTTGATTTTATGTGGGAGAGCATTGAAAAATTTTATACCTTGATAAGCATAATGGTGTTGGGAAGCACTCGTTTTAAATTTTGGAAT
The DNA here is from genome assembly GCA_929108145.2 of Limnephilus rhombicus. Classification (NCBI taxonomy): domain Eukaryota; kingdom Metazoa; phylum Arthropoda; class Insecta; order Trichoptera; family Limnephilidae; genus Limnephilus; species Limnephilus rhombicus. The sequence continues at coordinate 11,599,124 of OV815292.1, read as the reverse complement.
TTCTAAATTGCCCTGTGATCGTGGTCGGTTGTTTATGTTTGTGAATGTTATTGTTGATGAATTGAAATGATCTTTATGAGTTTGCAATAATGAGTTCTTTTTGAAAATTTTATTAAGACTGAGAACCCTAAAAGAGTCAAATAGCTGTGTTGTTGGAAATACAGATGGTTTTCGTAAGATAACTTTCAAAATCAACCTCTGTACCCTTTCTACAGGTAAGAGGTTTGTTTTGAAAGTCCCACCCCACCCGATTATACCATATTGTAGTATAGATTGGGCAAGAGAGAAATAGATAGTTTTGATCATATTGGATGATAAGATGTTTCTCAGTCTAATAAATATGTATATAAGTTTTCTTATTCTGGTTACTGTATTTTGGACTTGTTCTTTCCATTTTAAGTGTCTATCTACTATGACACCCAGATACTTTATATTATTTTTGCAAGTTATTGGTAGGCAATTTTCATCGTTGCATTCATTTTTATTTTCACACTGTGATGAATGGATTTTAATAGTTATATTGTTCTCGACATTTTTTTCTTTCAAAGAAAAAGGAATAAAATAAGTTTTCTCCGTATTAAGTGAGAGACAATTTAGGTCAAACCATGTTTTGAGTATGTTTATATTGATATTTGCTATACTCATTGTTTCCTCCCATGATTTCCCTTTAGTGATAACTACAGTGTCGTCTGCATAAGATATGATATCTCCAACTATGGGAAGAGTGAACATTTGATTTACATATATAATAAAAAGGATAGGACCGATGACAGTTCCTTGTGGTATACCAAATGATGAGGTTTTAGGTTCACTTAGTGTATTATTTATTTTGACGTATTGTAATCTCTCTTTTAGATAGCTTTGGAACCATGACAGTACTGTTCCGTCCAATCCAATTTGCAAGAGTTTCTCATTTAGTTTGGAGTGTGATATGCTATCAAATGCCTTGCGTAAGTCGATGAATATACCAAGACACTTTTCTCCATTATCTAATTTTTGTATTATTGTTGAAGTTAATTTAGCAATTGCATCTTGAGTGCTGAGATTGTCCCTAAACCCAAATTGGTTTGGGCTCATTATCTTTTTTTCTTTTATGTAATTGTTGAGTTGTTTTTTAACAATTTTTTCATAGATTTTTGCAATGTTTGATGTGAGTGCTATGGGACGATAGTTGGAGATATTTTTTTCATCTCCAGATTTATAAACAGGGGTGACAATAGTCTTCTTATAGTTGTTCGGGAATACACCCTTCTTTAGACTTACATTTATTATATGAGCAATCGGTTTGCTGATTATCTCATGAACGGCTTTTAATGTTTTTACGGTTATATTGTCATAGCCAGGGCTTGCTGATCCTCGCAAACCCATTACAGCGCTTTCGACTTCCTTATCAGTTACTGAAGCAAATGTGTGGAAACCTTCTTCAATAGTTGAGTTGTGCTCTGGTTGTTGTGTTTGTTTGTTGTCTAGGATAATATTACGAGCAAGATTAGGGCCGACATTAGCAAAATATTCATTATAAATGTTACCACACAGTTTTGGATTTTTTTCGACGTCAGTGTTGATTCCGTGATGAGTAATTTCTTTAGGTAACTTTTTTTTCGTGCTTTTGTTGGTTATTGTATTGATGATTTTCCAAAACTCTTTGCTGTCTTGACCAGCATTTTTTATTTTATTACGAAAATACTTTTCTTTTGTCAGTCTAATTAAAAGCGCAAGTTTGTTACGGTATTTCTTGTAGAAGGTGTTGATTTTTTCATCATTAGGGAATTTTCTAGACTGGTGGTAGTATTTTTCTTTATTTCTGATTGAAATTACTAGTCCATGGGTTATCCATGGCTTTATCAATCTGTGTTTAGATTTTGGTTTAGAAACAATTATTTGTGTGGATAGGTTTATGTGATTTTGGAAAACTGTTTCGAAATTCTCAGCACAGGTATTTGGATTTTCCGATTCAAATATTGATGTCCAGGTTTCCGTTTTAAGATTTGTTCTTAAAATTTCCATATTTAAATATTTTTTTTCACATTTTTTCTTGTCAATTTTGTTAGAGTTGGAACTTCTTTTATCAATGTTGGTAACAAATATACAGGTATAGTGATCGGTTATGCTGTTTTTCCATAATATTGACATGTTTTTTTCATTGTTATTTGAGTTGCACCATATGTGATCGATGCAGGAAGGAGTTTGTCCACTGACATTCCGTGTTGCATTATTTATAAATGATTTATAGTTTAGCGATGTCATTACATTTATATAATCTTCCTTTACCTTACCTTTTGCCCCAATCAAAATATTCACGTTAAAGTCGCCTGTGACAACGTTACAAGTACCTTTTAGTTGTAGCAATAACTGTTCCAACTCTATAATAAAACTGTTAGGGTTCGATCCGTGTGTGCGGTAGATAGCTATGATATTGTATATAACTTCATTCACTTTTAAGTTCAGTTTTATACAGTTAGCAAGCTTCATGTTGATTTCAGTGATTGTGACGTTATTGTGTTTGTTTAAGATGAAAACAGCAATACCACAGTTCTTATTAATATGTGTTGTGGACGAATAATATGTATAGTCAGGGATCTCGTACAGTGCGGTAACATTATTTATATTTAAGTGTGCTTCTGTTAAAACAATGAGGTCCGGTAAAGTTTCAAGGAGATTTAATGTTAGTACAAATTCTTCGAAATTTTTTTGCAAACTTCTGACGTTTTGGTGCAGAACAATGAGTGCATTTGGAACATTTTTTAATAGTTTATTACATTGTTTTGAGTCTTCGCAAGTGTATTCTGAAACATCTGTTAATTTATCAATTTCCTCGGTTAGAAAATCATCCATAACTTATTCATAATCGATTCTTTGCTGTGCTATGATAGACATTCTTTTCCGGTAAGTACATATTTCACTATTTGCACTATGTTGGGTATTGTTTTTTGTTCCGAATAATTTGTTGTTATTGTCACAGTTGTAGCATTTGACACTATCTTTACTTTTTTCGCATTCGCTAAATTTGTGATTTTTTGAGCAATGTATGCATCTGGGCTTATTCATTTTATTTAGGCATTTAATGGATGTGTGTCCGAAACCAACGCAATGATAGCACTGCATCAAAGGGTCGCAATCCTCTATGTGCGCCCGGACAAAGCCTATATTGATTCTTTGTTTATGTAGTAGCATTTTCCGAATAGGGCCTGTTGTTTCAATTATTATATTACGGAGTTGATCACTTTTTCTATTTTTCGATATTTTCGTTACTTTAATGGATTCATTTGTAATATCACTAAGTTCACTGTTTTGTAGAATAAGATCGTTTAGGAAATTATCTTCGTTATACTCCCCACCGACACCTTTAATAATCATGCACGGTCTCTTCTTTTTTAATTCCGTTGCTGATGTTCCATTTTTATTTTTATTTATTTCTGCCTTCAGTTTTTCAGCATCTTCTTTATTTGAGCAGGTCATAATTATTTTATTATTTGTTGCTTTTTTTATTCCACTTATTCCAATTCCTAGGTTAGGCGCCTTTATTGTTTTTGTGATAATACTCTTTATGTCTTCAGATGTTTCTTTGCCTTCAGCGGTGATTAAGACAGCAAATTTGGGTTCTTCGATTGGAATCATCCTTTCTTTTAGAACCATTGCATAGGATTTTTGTTCATTATTTTTTTCGAGCTTGATGATAACTTTTTTTTGAAGTTCAATAATTTGTTCTTGGAAATGGTTTTTTTCCCGTTTCCATGCTTCTTCTAGTAGTTGAATCGTTTGTTCCAGATTATTTCTAATTTTTGTGTCCTTTACGGTCGATATGTTTTTTAGTTCACTTTTAATGTTTTCTATTAATGTTAGTACATCCATTTTTTATTAAACTTAAGTGGCGTGCGGACGCACGTCACTCCAGGTCGAACTACAATCGAGTACTGAATAGATATTCATATCATACAAATAAAGGAGGTATTGAAATTACCAAAACTAACCTTGGCACTTCTAGCATTAACCCCAGAGTTAAAATAATTACTAATTTTTTTTAAATAGTAATTGTATGTATTTTAATAAAAATAATCTTTAATTACGTTTTTTTTTATTAATAACTAGCTTTTTCCCTTGGCTTCGCTCGCATGGTGTAAGGGGGGTTCCCACTCCACCTCCTCCACCTCCCCCCCCCCCTCCCCCATCTCACCCTCCCTCCCGCTTTCCATATATTGAATTCCAGTACATTCAGTTTTTAAACAGCCCGCGTGCCACCTTTAACAATTTTTATTCAATATTAAATTTGGTACCTAACATATTATATATACCTATATACCTATTTAAAATATCTGAAACTCTTAATTCGATTCAAACTTTATTATTGGGGAGTACTTACCTACATTAAATAAATTTATCAACTTAAAGATTTTCAAAAATAGAATCTTGATTTAACATTTTGCAAAATGTCATTCTCAAACTCGCGAACTGTCAAACGTGCGATAGTCGTTAGGTTTTCTGAAATTATCCAATTTTCTGCGCAATTTTCTTATTTTTTCACTCCGTAAGAACCATCTTCGTACTTCAAGAAATATTCTTAAAAAAGAATTAGCGAAATCGGTTCAGCTGCTCCCGAGATTTGCGCTTAGCAACACATTTAGCGATTCATTTTTATTTATAAGAAGATAATGTTTTGTAAAATTAAAATCTTGAAACACCATAACAATTAATATTAATGTAATTAATATTAATATAAGTTGGTTATCCAATAAAGGTTCCCGGGGCGCCGGTATAACTATATAACTTTTTTTTAAGTTTATGTTCATCAATATATATCATTGAAGAAGAAAATAAATCTAAATGAAACATAAAACAAAACAAGACACAAATAAATGAAAAGATAGCTGTCACTACTGGAACTCGAATTACCTAGGATCCAGCACCTTTACCTCGGTCATTGGGAATTAGAACCTATATTTTTCCGTAATTTTTCGTCGATCTCATATTTAAAATTCAAATATAGGTCCCGATGACCGACTTAGTTTAGAGACCCTGGGTTCGAGTCGCAATAGCGACCGTTAACTTTTTTTTTATGTGTCTTGTTCTGTTGCACGTTTCGTTTAGATTTATTAGTATTACCATCTTCTTCAATGATTATTATTATTTTTCAATTTTAATAATGTAGGCATAATAAAATAACGTTGGTTTGTACCCAGCCTTCAAAAGAGTTAACGTAACCACATAAGGCATCTTGCAATATTCAGCTTTCATGTGCAAGTGCATCTTGGCACAACTCACATAAACTAGCAAGTTTAATAGACTGGATACTTGAATATTATGACTTCTTGCTCAGCTACACTTCTGCTCGTTAATCTTGCACCAGTATGATTTTGGCTGGCGTACCTTGCAAAATTGTTTTGCGTATTAAATATCTAACTAACTAGAACAAATGGTATCTAATTCTTAGAGAACTTCAACAAACTTTGATCTTTTAATTAGCTTTGATGAAAACGGTGCAATGGCTTCGTAAGTTAGTATTGCATTTTCAAACTCATAGTAAAAATTCAAAAGAGCCGCACAAGACAGGGAAGAATGGAAGAGAAGAATAGAGGAATTTGCTGCAAACCAATCCCAGGATTGAAACCAGAGGGAGAGAGAGTGAAAATTATTTCATACTTTTGAATGTAGCTATAACTTTGTGGTTATCCATTATAGATAAATGAAACAATTTAACTTTGTTTGAACCACTTTTATATTTGAGTAAATCCGACCGGTTTCAGAACGAACGTTTCTTCTTCAGGGTAATGTTAGTGGTTCGCTACATTTGGTGATTTAGCAGGGGTGCCCGGGTTCATGGGGTGAGGTTTGTCTAGGTCTTGGAGGCGGATGACCGGGACACACTGAACCCCAGATTCCTACCCACCCCTTAAACCCTTTTCCTTCCCAGAACTCTCCTCTCCTTCTTTTCCTTAAAAAAACCCTCTACACAGCATCCCCAAAGATGACATAGGCCCTGATGGAAATTATTTTCCTCAGGGCCTCCTGTGTGGAGCTCATGTAAAAAAAAAAATGTATACTGATTTGACAGTTTTGAAATATGGATGGGAACAATGTATTATTATGGTAGGGGTGAGAAATGCTAAAGATAAAGACCATAAATTGATTAATTCCGGAATATATAAACTCAAATGTAATGATTGTCCCTCATTTTATATTGGAAAAACAAATCGTAATTTTGAAGTTAGAATCAAAGAACATTTAAGGTATCTTAATAATAATAATTTTTCTGAGTTCGCTAACTATATCATTGAAAATAACAATAGTTTAAAAAAAATACGGGGATAAATATTCGTCATATTAATCATAAAGAAAAACTTTTAGATAACTTAGAAGCCTTGGAAATAAAAAAAAATCCCTCAAAAATACTGAATCTATTATCAACAAACAAAAAATATTGTCTTATAGCCCAATCATGGATATGTTCCCCTATCCACCCACTCTTCATTAATACCTAGCAACAGCTCCACCGTTACCATAATAATGCATTGTTCCCATCCATATTTCAAAACTGTCAAATCAGTATACATTTGCCCTGAAGAGGGAACGTTCGTTCTGAAACCGGTCAGATTTACTCAAATATAAAAGTGGTTCAAACAAAGTTAAATTGTTAATTTTAAAAATTATTTCCTTTTCCGTGTTCCATAAAGTTTAAAATCATCTTTCATCGTTTTATTTATTGAATCGTCTACATTTCTACAAGACACTAATTGGAATTAGCAATTTTTTTTAAATGCTAAGATGGGTTGTTAGGGAAAATGGAAATAAATATGATACCTGCGCAGTTTGAACACAAATTATAATATAATATTTTGTATTGTGTAGGTATGATATTTATGCGAGTAAATCAAATACACGGAATTCATAAATTTGTATTATTCATTCAATCTGATAATATTATAAGATTTTGTAAAATAAAACATTTTCATTGGTTAAGAAAATTCAAAATCAAGTTTTGTAGATTTTTTAAGTAGGTAGATTTTGTTATTACAGGTTTTCCGAACTGTTTTTGGTAAATCTAGAAAATGTAGAGTGTGTTTTTTGCGTCCAATTAATTATTACCTCCGTTAAGTACATATTTTTCAATGTTGATAAAAATTTTAATGTGAATACCGCACAAGAGTCCCAACTGCTCCCAACCACCTGGAGGCAGTAAAACTATAGCATAGGCAGAGATGGAGGATTCATGTCTGGCCATTAAACATGGCTAAAGCAATTTCAAGTAATATTTTATTCCAAATTGTGGTATTTTGCCAGTCCGATACTGAGGTATCTTCCACTCTGGAACGAGCCACAAACATACTATATTATATTGTTGTTTTATGAAGTTGAAGGTAATGGGGATGGAGAGGAGATGGGTAAGAGGAAGATGAAGAAGTGCTGGCTATTCAGAAGTGATCATATCCAAAGACCGGAACCATTCAACCATGGAGGCCGTCAGATTTCATTGATTATGTATTTATTTTATGATTATGCATCATAGTTTAGGTTTATAATATGAAAATAATTAAATAAAATATCTTCCGCTGTAAGGGGTTATTTATGTAGGTACTTTTCAATTCATCTTAGTGATCATTTACACCCGTTAAAAATGGTTTTACTCCGAAATTAAATATCGCTTACTTTAAACCAACCTCCCAAATAAATTATTCCGCAACAATGTCCCAGCCCACAAATTCGGGATGGCCAAACCTACCGAGGAACATTATTTATAAAAACCAGACTTAAATATTCTAATGGCTCAACTATTTGTAGGCCATCCCATCTGTAACATTAGACCCTTTTTCCGAAAACAAAAACCAACCGAGACCCTTCGCAGCTGGAACTGCAAAAACACGCGACCCTACTTTTTACACATTAGCCCCCGGCGCGCAGACCCCGGTCCTTCACCCATTTTCTTTGGGCGAGCACACGAAGGACAAAATGAAGGAAAAAATGGTCGAGTCAATTTTGGGAAAATCGGATAATTATCTTCCCGCTTTTCATATCCAGATAGATCGGTGGAATCTAATGGAACTATTATTAGTTCGTTACAAAAAATGGTGATTTTTACTGAACAATTTGTTCTACGGACCTCCATTTTATTACAATAATATCCCAGCTATTCCAAGCAAAGATAATTTTGAAGGTAAAAGTAATCTCAATACTAAATTACTCTATTTATAAGTCAATTCCTAGAATTCAAAGATTTGCAAATAAAAATGTGAATGATTTTAGATTTTCACGGCCAAAAGTATTTTTGTTGTTTGTTTTTGGGGTGTTATGCCGTGTTACGCTACCTCCTCATTTAGCCAACGTTTCGGACAGCGTTACAGTGTTCATCATCAGGGCAGATGTGTAAATGTTAGTGGTAAAATGTGTGCTTAAGTACTTCGAAGAAATACCGTGTTGCCAGCTCCACTCTACTGCGAGCTGGAATTACAGCATAATGCACAAAGCTAAATGCAGAAAACCATCTTCAAGTATGCTGTAATTCCAGCTCGCGGTGGAGTGGAGCTGGCAACACGGTATTGCTTCGGAGTACTTAAGCACACATTTTACCACTAACATTTACACATCTGCCCTGTTGATGGACACTATAACGCTGTCCGAAACGTTGGCTAAAGGAGGAGGTAGCGTAACACGGCATAACACTCCAAAATAAACAACAACAAAAAAAAAGTGAATGTATGAATAGATATACTTGATGTTGACAATTTTGCTCGATTCTACTTGCTGATAAGTCACTTTTTTATATATTTTTCATCATCATCATCATCTTATTCCCCTGCATCGACAAGGCTCCTCCATGCGTCCCTCTCTTGTGCGGCTTGTTCGGCCTCTGTCCACGGCAGTCCCGTCCTCTCCTCACACAGTTTCTGGAGTTGTCTCGCCCAACTGTGTCTGGGGCGGCGCGGCCCACTGGACGTCTACACTCTGGAATCGCACTCAGTATTTTCCTCGGAATTCAGTCATCAGACATTCTTAGTACATGCCCAAGCCACCTCGGTTGCGATTTTTATATGAAAAATAGCAGTAGTTTGATGTTTAATCATCGTAGTTTGATCTTCGTTTTTTATATGATTCCATTTCGTAACCCCTGCCACTCCTCTCAAGTACCTCATTTTGGCAGCTTGGACTCTAGAGCGTGTTCTCTCATTTAGCATCCATATCTGGTGACCGTAAGAGAGGGTCGGGTGGTAAACAGTTTTGAACAATTCCATATTTGTCTTGGTACTGAGCTCGGCTTTTATATATTTTTATTCTGTTTAAATAAAATCTTCTCTTTCATTATAACATTTTATCACATTCTATACCTTCAGAGTACTTAATTTTTGTTGGTGTTGTTGTAACACATATTAAATAATTGTGTCCAATTCCTAAATACTAGCTTTTATCACACATACTACAACAAAGTATGATTTGTTTTATTCAGGTCTTATATAAATCTAGTATATCATTTAACTATTACACGAGTACATATTTCTCTTCAATATTATCTCATTGTACTTTTACTAACAACTGTATCACTTCGGGGATATTATTTTTGTATACTCATACATTCTTATTTTGTTCTAAATTTATTACTTATACCTCCCTGTGTACCACTGCATACTTATAATCGCATGTACCACTTTAATGTAAAAGCCATTTTATGGCGCAAAAAATATGCTACAATGTGTGCGTCTGCCTTTCCGTGAAACTCTTGTTAAATAAATTCGGATTTGCTTTGAATAAAAGTGCCATTAAAAAAAATGGAAACGATTGTGTGATGAATTCAGATACGTGATAAAGTACCTAAGTACATGTAATACTAAAGTTATGAAAACAGTTCGCGTACAAATAAGTATGTTTATAATTTTCTCTTTAATAATAAATAATAATTCAAACAACATAAGATTTCTAAGATGGTACATACCTACCTATTTTATCACATAATTTTTTTAATATATATATTTTTAAGAAAGTAGATAATAAAGATACAATTTGTTTAGAAAAGTCACAATCTGAATTAAAAATTCTTTTTTTAATCTTTCTTAAGGCTCTGCAACCGGGTTCGAAAGGAAGAAGATGGAGAGATACAAAATTACGAATGTTAGAGGAGAGCGCTAACATTTACAGCGACAAAATCGATGCGAAAATTGTTTATTAAATATTTGAAAGGCACATAGGGGTTACACGCACGTTAGATAGAGATGGCCTGTAAATATTATCTTTAGAATTAAAAAACGTAAGCGCCTGTTGTTAAAATATTTAATTAATCACGGTTTATTGAAAAAAGAGCAAAAATTTCGCGATAATTGTCTTTAGTTTTATTTAAAAAAACGCTGTGAATTTTTTCATACATATAACTTGTAAAATAACTGAAACAAATGTGTTAATAATAATTTTTGGAACATACTTTGTGATTTTTTTCTATAGAGGGAATTTTCTGTATTTTGCGTTTCGGCGCGATTAATGTCTAGATATTATCTTCAAAAATAACATATATTTTTTTAAGAGCTTAAAAACTTCAAATGTTTAAGGGAGATTTGTAAGAAATCGGTAGAAATTAGGAGAACCGAGGCTTAATAAAACACGACTCGTTTAAAATAGAGCAAAAATCTCGCTGACATTATCTTAAACAGCATTTAAAGAAACACTGTGAATTTTTTCATACATATAACTTGTAAAATAACTGAAACAAACGTGTTTATAATAATTTTTGAAGCATACTTTGCGATTTTTTTCTATCGAGGGAATTTTATATAATTTGCGTTTCGGCGCGGGCAAAGTCTAGATAATAAGTTTTCAAGAATAACATATATTTTTTTATGAGATTTAAGACTTACCGTGTTTAAGGGAAATATGTGATAAATCGGTAGAAATCCGGGTTGCGGGCCCTTAAGGCAGGTAAATAAACACCATGATTTCACATTTGCACAACAAATATTTCTTCTCATTTTTCTTCAATGGCGCTACAGCCCATTTCGAGCCTTGGCCTCCTTCAAGCCTCCACCGCCCATTGTCCTCGGCCGTCGTCTTCCAATTTGCGACACGGAGTAGTCCTCTTGCATGCTTCCTGACATTATCCTTCCATCTCAGCCTAGGTGGGTCAGCCTTTCGTTTACCTCCCGGCAGTGGCGGTTCGTGAGTTTTCAGCAAACTAGAGCACTAAGATTGAAAAATATAACTTTATTGGCGTTGTTGTAGCTGAAGATTAATTTTTTTTTTTTTCAAAATTTCAATTTTTTGTATGAAGATCTTCAGGATTCTTTCAGTCAAGGGATGCGCCGCATCCACATACTGAAATATCTTCATACAAAATAATGAAATTTTGAAAAAAAAAATCATTTTCAGCTACAACATCAGTAATATCGTATTTTTCAATCTTAGCACTCTGCTCACGGATAACTCACGGACCGCCACTGCCTCCCGGGTGTCCTGTTAGAACCTTCTTCGGTACTCGTATGTTTGGCATTCGGTGCACATGTCCAGCCATCTTAGTCTTTGAAGCCTTAAATGTGTGGAGTGTCTGGAAGCTTGGTAGATATCATAGAGCTCCTTATTGTGGCGAATTCTCGATGCCTCTCCCTCAGCCGTTTCGCAGACTTTGTTACCAGTGTTCCTGCCACATATTCAAAGGTCAAGACCGTTCTTATAATTATTTTATATAGAGTTATTTTGGTTTTCCAATGGACGTTTCGGGATTTGAACTGGCAGCAACGCGAAGTAAGCGTTATTAGCGGCTGTTATGCGCTTTCTTACTTCTAACAGCAAATATTTGCTGAACAAAAAAAAGCTGATTATCAAAGGTTTAATTTAAGCTGAATATAAAAGGCCATCTTAAAAGGAGATGAAACCTACAAACAAAATTTACATACAGTCGAAATGCCAAACTGTTCAGTTAAAATAATTAAATATTCGACATGCTCAATTGCTCATTCGCTAAACCGTAATTTTTAACAGTCCTAGTATCTGATAAGACAAACATGTAGTTTATATAGCCATAGAGTTTACCTTTACTATAAACTCCATTTGTTTGATGAGAAAAAAATATTTCGATACACTGAAAAGGTTTGAAACTAAGATTTTACATTTGATAATATATGTTTGTTTAATTTTATTATTTGCGCAGTGTCTCATTGTAGGCAAGTAGTTTAATACTGATCTCATTTTCAAGCTACCAGACATTTTTCTTAGAAAGTGTATCTTGATCAACGTAAAGCTACTTCCAGACATTTAATCCTTTCAAATAATATAACGTTAACCGGTAAATACATTCAGTTCTTCAACAAACAAAGGAAGCTTTCTTTGGTTTTCCGAGAAACCGTTTTTACTCTTTTAGTAGATTAGTTCTCGTAGACTCGGGAATCCGTAACAATGTAATATTATTCCGCTATTATCTATCTCGTTACCTTCGTGGAATTTGATAGGGAGAGATTATTTCTTGAAATGATCTCGAAAAACTGTAAACGTCTTCTTGTTTTAAAGTTCTTACCATTTTAAAAGTGTTTCAAAGGTCACCTGCAATGTTTTTTAAGATAAATATTTTCTTTGTTCCATATTTTTAAATTTGTTCGTACATTGAATGTGGCCGTTTCTGTTGGTTAGTTAAGATTTTTTTTTCAAATGTCGAAGTGTTGTCAATTTTTTATAAGAAAAACTCTCTTTCATAACTTTTGAAGGTTTTTCCCATCAATGTTATATATCATTGGAGAAGAAGATAACAAAAACAATCTAAACAAAATATGAAAGAGAACATGATACAGAAAAACAGAAAAAAGACAATGGTCGCAATTGGAACTCGAACCCAGACCTCTCGTCTATTATTTCGCTATTGCCGTCCAGATGCCGACGCGCACGTCTCGATTAGTAGACGAGAGGTCTGGGTTCGAGTCCTAGTTGCGACCATTGCCTTTTTTTCTATTTTTCTATGTCTTGTTCTCTTTCAAATTTTTGTTTAGATTATTATTGTTATCTTGTTCTTCAATCGAAGTGTTGTGTTTATTTGAACTTTTCGGTCGCATTTTTTCAATATTATGATACCTAACTGCCTGAAGAAAGTTTGAAAAAGAATTGTTATTGAGATAGTGACGTTTCTTTGGATAAATTGCATAATTTATTCCATATTTAAATTGGGTAAATAGGCAGATCTTGCAAAAGATATGGAGTGATAGAGGCATAACGAAGACCATCGAGATGAAGTTCATCCATTCGTTGATTTTCACCATTTTTTTATACTATTTGGAAAAATAGACAGTGACAGAGCAAGCGAGAGAAAACGGATAGACGCTCTCGAACTGGTCCTGGAAAAAATGCCCATGATTCCATGGACAGCCAGACGCACAAATGTATCTGACTTGAAAGAGCTATGCATCCACAATAGGCTTTCAACTCTCTGCCTACTTTAATACTTTAAACACGTGTTCGCCAAACTGAGGACTTTAACATGGAGAAACTTATAGTCAACGACAAAGTGTTTGGCAGAAGATGCAGAGGAAGGTCACCAATGCGCTGGAGTGACCAAGTATAACTGACGTCCGTGGCTCTCCTGATAGCGGAGAACCGCGAGGAGCGGAATAGCCTTGTCCACGATGGAAATTGTAGTCACGACCCTCAACAACGAGGAACCGACAACCGGTCAGCAACGTAAGCAGATTTAACATATGCGTTAAAAATACGATAGCAGTCAAGCACAATAAGCGTGTTTATACGTTAACGCGTGTGTCTCCATAGAAATAGTTCTAACTCCGTTATTGTTTTAGTGTCATCCCTAAAACAAAAAGTAAAAGGTAGATAGTGGATCAAGCTGTACATCTCTATCAAATTGTTCATAGAAATACATGACAAGAATATTCTGTCAGTCGCGCGGTTGACACATATTTTTACCCGCCAAATTACCTGCGGGCCGCTCGACATAGTTGATTTTTATTAAATATTTTATATAAAATGATAAAAAGTGAGGTGACGAAAGTGTTTATTATACATTTATACAATAGAATAAGTATTGTTGTTTACATAATCTGTGATTTTAGTACCGTTTTCATATAAAAACATGACGTAAGTCATTTTTACATTTTTTTAATGTTTGCATTCTAAATTTTAATATTTACAAATGTTAATATTTATTTATAATATAACAGTTTAAAAGCTTATTATGTAAACTTTCTAAAACAGTTTTTACTATTCGGCAACGTTCAGAAATGTTTCATTTATAGAGCTTTAATTGTCAAGCGGTAATAACACAAAGTTTTCGTAAAACTGACATTTCGTTTGAGGCATTATAAGTGAACATTTGCGATTTTCGGAGGGGTTGAAGAAGAAATAGATGGTTATTCAAGTACCTACTTACAAATCTTATGATTTTAAATAAAGTTTTGGTTTTGATAAATTAAATAAGAGAAAATTAGACACATAGTTTTCTGGAAGCGAGGTCTACTGTTCAATAGTAATACACTCATGGTGAATGATAAACCATTAAATATAGAACAGGGCCTTGCAAGAAGGTAACAGAATGGAATTGAGTCAGTTGTTGTTCAACGATCCGACATTGCTTAGCATCGAATCTCTGCTAGTCTTATAAGAAAAGTTGCAAATGATGTGGCACTCGCAGATATTCATAGTGCCAGGAGACCGACTTCCGCGTAAAATTCTGGCATCTAGGAAGGACGACATCCAGTTGGTCGCTTTAGACAAAGTACGGGAACGACCCTCCAGAAGCTGTGCTTAGAGAGTTTAAGCCTGCAATTGATGGTTACCAATGAAATAGCGCAGGAAAGGGGTGCCTGGAGGCGCTTTGTCGAAGCGATGGCCTAAGGACCCGAAAGAGAAGATGGACCTAAGGACCCGGGAGAGAAGATGCTGACAGATTTTATTAAACTGGATGACACCACTGGAGCCGACAAGAGGCAATTAATCATATTAAAAACGATTATTGGTGCATGCGTTATGAGAACTTTATCTTGCAAGCATAAAATTATTCAAGTTCAATAAAAAATTGGAACTGGTGATTATGAGATGATCATATTAATCAGACAAAAGATAGATAGTTAGTAGGTACAATATTTTTAAAATTTATATTTTTTATTTGAAGTGTGAATTTATTTTGTTTAAATGTTTGACGGCCGTTGTTTCCAACTTTGAGATCGATCAATCTTAGTCTCCAATCAGCTAAGTGATTTGTTTAGTAGCGCCAAATTCGCCTGTTGGTCGGAGAGTTGCGTTGGGAAGAGCGTATTTGTGCATTTGGAGGAGTATTGAGCCAAAATTTCGGCTCAACAGTTGATCAGTGGGATTGGGAACAACGGCCGATAGATGAATTTATAGAGGAAAGAAACGTGGTTTCACTGAACTGCCAGTGGACAAACTTTAGCCAGCCGTTCGTATTACTATTTCATTGGTATACATATATTCTAAGGCTATCCTTTTCATAAGAGGTGTTCAAATAGTATCAATATAACTCGAATGCATTTTTTATGTCATTAATTAAAGCTGTGTGTACATACCTTCTCTATAATATATCTTCAGAATAAAGAATGGTGTGTGGTCGGTGTTTACATTTTAGTATTTTTCGTTGGAATTGGGGTAGGTAAATTAATTTAAAAAACAAAACGTTTTCACATCCAAAAAATTGCCCGAGGTGAAATCTCTGAAGTGTACCATTATTTGATAAAAAAATGTGTTACGAACGAGAAGATCCGAAAAATGGGCGGTCGATGTTGGAATAATAAACATGATTAAGGAAGGGTTGCGTAGATAGTTTTAACGTGAAGAGGTGTGGATAAATAAATAGAATGGAAAGAATGTAGATAGTTTAGATATGGAAGTCCTACTGTAGTTTGCCTTATACGCTATCCAAGTTAGAAATTATATAAATCACTTTGAAATTTTTGAACGATGGCGTCATGAAGGTCAATATCAGTGTGACAAACGCATTCTTAATTGGGGTGATTAAAGCAAGGGTTGACTAATAATCCACTGGAGCGATTTTTGCCATACATTCCTGCCATTCTAAATGTCTCCGAATGCTTTTCGGATAAAAAAGGCATTATCTCCTTGATTCGGCAATTCTTTTAAAATATAATTGTAGCTCCCACGTTTGTTATTTTGAACTTAAAACGAAGCTATTCAAATGCTTTATTTATTATGATCATAGATGTCGCAAATCCGAATTTAGTAGACTAATATGTAACGATTTTAAAAAATAATTTTAAAAAAATATTGTCACGCAGAATTACTGACCAGCTGTTTATAGTAAACATTAAGTCCTTTTTCCATATATATATATTGATCTTTCATTATCAAGTATACCACAGACAATATACATAAATCGAAAATATTCTACGTTGACTCGAATAAGTACCTCTCACGGCAATTTCAAAGTAAAAAACAGGCAGGATTCGCGCGGTTATAAAATTTACGATTTTTTAAATATTTTTTTTATAAATCCGACAAATATTAAATAAAAGGTAAAATACAGGTAAAATTTTTAATCATTGGCTATATAGCACTATCATAAGTGTTGATGTCTCCGTGTTAAAATTAGAAAGTTTGATTTTTTTAATGTTGGCGAAAATTTTTAAAAATGATCTTCTGAAAATGGTCGAGCAAAAGCAGAAAAAAGTTTTAAAATGCGCTGTCGCTCCAGTGGCTAAGATCCGACAGTATGATAATTAGATTATGATATGTTAATATACTTTCATTATTTTTTCGCTTCTTGCAGCCCGAAGTTTTAGGTTGTTTATTGAGTTTAAGATTTTATAGTTAGGTTCTGAAAAAAAATGGAGTTTACTTTGGAAGTCTTTTTTCTAATATTTTAATATAAACTATTTTAG
The DNA here is from genome assembly GCA_929108145.2 of Limnephilus rhombicus. Lineage (NCBI taxonomy): Eukaryota > Metazoa > Arthropoda > Insecta > Trichoptera > Limnephilidae > Limnephilus > Limnephilus rhombicus. The sequence continues at coordinate 11,582,310 of OV815292.1, read as the reverse complement.
ACGTTTTTTTAATGTTTGTTTTCATGAGGTCTTAAAAAATGAAAATCGCACCATATTTTTTTTAAAAGATTTTTGTTTTCAAATCAGTTTGGATATTTTTCATCAAGACTGTTTTTTTTAATTTCACAGATAATAAAGGCTTCAGGAATTGTAATAAAACTTAAAACATATGATAATGTAAAACCTCAGCGCAAGCGTTGAAAAAACAGTTCGAAAACTGAGGTTTTTTTCATGTTTGATGTGAATACCGCATAATAGTCCCAACTGCTCCCAATCGCCTGGAGCCAGTGCGACAATGACATCTCCAATTGGGTATGCTGTGAGACTGAAGGTAGTGGGTAGATGGGAACGAGATGGGGAAGAGGAAGGTGGGTAAGTACCTGGAAATTGTGAAACACAATTTATAATCAAATAAAATTTACTTGCGCACGCCGGGGTTTGAACCCGTGACCTTCAGATTGCTAGACAAAAGCCTTACCCCTCAACCATGCAGGCCGTCAAGATGGGCTTAATTATATATTTTTTTGCACGTCCACGAGAGACGGACGTTTTCCTCCCACTGCAGTGCAATGCGATGAGTCGAGAGAGTCCCGCTGGAGAAAAAAAAGTAAGTTTCCCTCAAATGGCCTCTCTTGATCTTGCCCGCCAAGCAGCTGATGGACAGGACAATCGGCCGACAAGACCTGGACAAACCTCACTCCATGAACCTGGGCACCCTCGTTAAGAAATACTCAGGGTGACCTATAATGGCCGAGACGTTTGTTATTAAATGAATGGACCCCGAGGCGGCGGTACCCATACCCACCTCCCAAATTAATACATGTTTTTAACTTTTATTCGTATGTAAATGGCTCACAAGGTTTCGTCTGGAGCCAGTGAGACTACGGTATCCCCAATTGGGGTTTATTACGAGGCTGAAGGTAAGTGGGGAGGGGAAGGAGATGGGGATGAAGAAGGTTGGGATGGATGTCCCTGGCTCTTCAGATCTAGTACCAAATACAAACAACACGCTAAAGCGATTTCAAGCAACGTTTCAATTCTGAATGGTGGTCTTACACCAGGGCGATATTGCGAGTATCTTCCATCTGGTACGTTCCGCAAACGTACTAGTTAGGTATATATTATTTTTTATTAATTCATTATTAGTATTTTCCACTCTAAATATCCTATACCTGTTGTTTTGGATAGAAATAAAACTAATTTGTTTCCTTAGTAACAAAAAATATTGATTATCACGGAGAAAACTCCAAATGAACAAAATTTATTGTAACCTTCAATAAAATTCCACAAAATTTGTTCGAGGTCAGTTTACTTGGCCAGAATTTTCAAACTTTTAATGGAGTGCTGATTACCACCAAATTCAAATATTCTCAACATAAAAACACAAGTTTCTTTGCGATAGTAATGAATTGCTAACAGCAAACAAACAATATTAATTAATTTCAAAGTTGTTTGCCTAACATAATTACAACTTTGCAACTACTTGGTAAATTCTAGAATATAATTGCTGGCACTTGTAACGAATGTTTTTTCAAACCGATAAGGTTTCAAAGATAAAAAACTGTCGCTAAATGACCAATTAATAATTTCTTGAGAAATTGTATTGTACAGAAGGTCGTATTTAATATTCACTTGACATTGTCGTTTTTTGGTGAGATCTATCTTTCATTTTCGTCAACCATCTACAATACAAAATTTTTTAAAGCAACAAAAAAAAATGATTTTTTGCTCGAAATTTTCTTAGTTTTACTCTCTTGAATTTTCTAACATGCAGAACTGTTTACAGCTCACAATGTTATTCGTATCATACATTAATTATTACGCCTTGAAATATCCGTCATGAATAAAACTGTAAGCAAATGTACTTTGATGCTTATTGGTTTGACCATGTTAAAGGTAAATGCGTTAAATGCACTTTAAAAATATTCCAACGTTAAAAACATTATATTCTTCTCAAGTTCGAAGTCATGTCGAATATAACTCTTCTATTTGGTCTCCTCACTTTAAAAATAACTTCGATTCCATTTTTAAAAAATCTGCATAAATAAAGATACATTAACTATGATCTCGTTCTGCCTATAGACATTACAAATAACTTTATGAAAAAAATAAAATTATTAAAACTCTCAGATGGAAGAATTATTTTTGACTTGACTATTATTTTTAAATTGTGGATGGTAGGCAGCCCTGATTTACTAAGACTAATGGTTTTCCATATACCAACAAGAACTGCACGATACAAAATTATACGATTTTATTTGTCACAACATGACGGAGTTATTTAGATATTCGCTTTTACCAAGATTACAATAATATTTTCTCAGAAGTAGTAGATAATTGCACGGAATAAGTTATAAGAAGGCTATAATAACATATTTCAATATAAATAATCAATGTTAGCACAGTACTATTCTTCTCCGTCGGTTCTGTATTTAAAAAGCAAATTTTACTTTGTAATTGCAAATTACTGTTCCACAAATGTTGTATACATATCATAAATAAATAAATAAATAAACATGTTTGCAAAAGCCTGTTTAGGCGTATATTAATTATGTTAATTATGCTAGTACGTACCTAATCAACAAAACCCTAAAGTAAGTAGAAACAGGCATTTTTACCCCTCAATCAATCAATCATTTCATCTACGTATTATGTGTATTATAATACCTACTGATGTACTGATGCACACCTTTGTGTGTGTTTATAACATCGAGCACAGCTCGTTTCTGCCATGATTATGATTTTTTTAATACTCAAAAGATAGCTTGTACATTGTGTTAATATTGTGGTATCTAGCAAAAGAAACACCTGCTACTGCACAGTTTACCTGTACAGCACACACTGTAAAGTGTCTTGATAAAAAAATCATTTACCTAGATATTTTTTCTACGTTTTACAGATCCATTTTCGGAAGCACAGTTTTTTTAAACTAAAGGGGAGAAAAATAAATCACAAAACTTCTTTAATATCGCACAATATTTTGCTCAGATTGGAAAAATTCACATCACATATAAAAAATGCCTCCCATATGGCCAAAGTCTGTATATTTTTATATCACAAACTTATCATTTTGTCAAAATTTTCTTTGATGTGATTAGTTCGACGAGGCACTGAAAAACTCGGGTTTTCCTCTTTAAAATAAATATTAAGGACACGCTTTCGTTCTATCAATTTTCCGGGCAATTTCCCCGGACGAGTTTCGCTTGACCACTTCTCCCCACTTTTCTATAGCCAGCGCCATCATATCTTTATGGCCCAACTTACCTCTCGATACGGCGCCGTATTTTTTCGATGCCGTACTTAGAAATTTGATATTTTCATTTTCGGGCATCACTTTTACGAAGCATTCAAAAGCTCCTCTCAATCATAAGTCGTATATAAGACGAGAAATATGATATATTGCTGGTAATTTATAGCTACCTGCGTAGGAGTATCGATTAATATTTTATATGGTTTATTTGACTTATATTGGTTTCTAAATCTTGAAAACTGATTCGACTTTTTGGACTCTTATTTTTATGAATTTTTTCGTTTTAAGTCAAATTACTTTAATAGGCTTTTCGTGGACAACGTCCAGTAAACAGGATGATTCGTATGTTAGAACTAAAGTTAAATATAGACTGACGTTTGGAGAAGGGTAAGGAGGGTGGGGATTGGGGCAAACCCAAATCGGCAGAAGAATTGTTGGAGGAGTAAAATTGTGGGAAGAATTATTCTTTTAATTTTTATAAATTTCGTAAATCTAAGTATTACTCGGCAAATGAGGAGAGTATATGTATCGTAGTACTGATATTTATTCGGGAGCTGCTCATAGCCAAAAGAAGGACACATCACGCTTGCATTCCATTATAATATAGTATCGCGCAAGCGTGCTATCTTGCTTCCGCTCGTACACTTTCATGCATACATCAAACAAAATATCCACTAAAACCTAACCTAACCTAAGTTTTTGTATTTCTTCGGCATTAACTATGTAACAATTTCTAGACATTTTTGTTTTCAAAAGTTTTAATTTTCCATGTACATTTGTTACTTAAATTTTAATTTTTGCGACCGGTTTCGATACGTCTGTATCATTAACGAGCAAACTTAAAACTAACTTAAAAATACAAGTACAAAAATTAATTAGGCGGGGGTAGTGGGAGTGGGGGAATTTGGTGGAGGGGAGAACGGTGGGAGGAGTCAAAATTACATGGGAACATCGTAAGTAGAGGGGACTTACATGGTGCTATTATTTTATTAACTAAATTAATTTTAGATTTAATTTTTTTGTTGATTTCTAAAGTTTCTAAAGCGCACAAATTAAAATAAGAATTTATATTACAATGTTTAAACTTAGTGTTTTCTTTTTTGAAGGTATGACCTGCCTCTATTAGATGGTTTGCAAACTCGGAGTAGTTATTATTACGCAAACAAAGTTCATGTTCCCTGATTCTAGTTTTAATATTTCTAGTAGTCATTCCTACATACTGTGCATCACAATCGTTACATTACAAAGTGTATATCCCGTTTTTTTCAAATTTATTAGAAATATCCTTGTTATTAATCAATCTTTTTATTTTAGAATTAGTATAGAAAGCTGGAGAAATATGATCTGGTAATATGCGGGATATTTTTAAAGATAAATCGCCGGTATAAAGAAGTTTTTTTATATATTAGGTTGTTACTAGGTTTGTTATTATTATTACTACTATAAATATACTTTTTTGTTAAAAATTTTGCTTGCTTTTTATTAACTAGGCGGTTAATTATTTCAGGTTTATATCCAATATTTAGGGCTATCTGTTTTATGATGTTAATTTCATTAATATAATTATCAATGTTTAAAGGGACATTAATAGCACGATGTAGTTCATGTGACAAAGGGTGAAGAGAAGTAGATGGTATAACATAGTCAGTGTGTCTAGGTTTTCTATATATATTAAATACACACTTATTATTATCTAAATTGATATTTAAATCTAAGAAGTTTAAATTGTTGTTATCATTATGTTCCAGTGTAAATTTTATATTTTGGTGAAGGTTATTAATAAACGTGAGAAATTAAAGTAACAAATGTACATGAAAAATTAAAACTTTTCAAAACAAAATAATCTAACCTAACCCTAACTTTACAGGATTATTATCTGTATTATTTTTGTCCCATTTTTCTATTTTGTAACAATAATTTATTGTAAAAAATAAAACAAACACTTTGTATTTAACCACGAATTTATTATTTATATATCTACCGGTTTCGCTTCGACCAAGCTTCCTCAGGATATAATAATTTATTGTCTTTATTAAATGATGTTTGTATTATTTTTGTCCCATTTTGCTATTTTTGTACAATAAAATCAATTGTCTTTATGGGATGTCTGTATTATTTTTGTCCCTTTTCGTTAATTGTTTTTGGGGTGTTATTCCGTGTTGCGCTACCTCCTTCTTTAGCCAACGTTTCGGACATCGTTGCAGTGTCCATCATCAGGGCAACACGGCATAACACCCCAAAAACAAATAACGAAAATGCTTTTGGCCGTGAAAATCTTAAAACCTATTTTTGTCCCATTTTACTATTTTTGTACAATAATCAATGGTCTTTATGGGACATCTGTATTATTTTTTTCCCATTTTTTGTTAGGTTGGGTTAGGTTTTAGAAGATATTTTGTTTTGTCCGTAGGATATTTTGTCGCGAGGTGAAAAGTCGCAGTACTTACGGTTATACGATATACTATGTCAGCGTTTTCCATTCAGATCATCGGATAAAACCATTTAGTGGACGAGTGGCCCAAGGTGTTCGGTAGGTATCATTACACAAGAAACATTTTCGACTTGAAGTAGGTATATGTCTAGTATTGTCGGTCTTTCATAACCTTGTTTCAATAAATTTAATATGATATAAATGGTCTCCGTGGTCGAGGTCGTGGTCTAGACTAGCAATCCATTAGTCGCCGGTTCAAACCGTGGGGCCAAGCATGTCGGTTGCGCACGCTGCGCCGGAACAAGCCGGCGTTCGCAAGTAAATTTAATAATAATTATTGTGTTTGATTTCACAATTTATTCATTTCAAAATAACATACAGCATATTTGCGGAACGTTCCAGTGTGGAAGATACTATTAGTTTTGCCCCGGTGTAAAATCACGATTCGAAATTAAAATGGTTTTAGCCGTATTTGGTGACTAGATCTGAATTTATGTCTTCAAATGGCAAGTACAATTATTCAGTCTTTTTCCTGCTAATGTTTAGGACATCATCCTCCAGGATCTTTCTCCACCTTTTCAGGCTATTCTGTAAGTCACAATGATTATCTGCTATCAGAACTACATCATCTGCAAAAAGTATAGTCTTGAGAATATTGTTGTGCATTTCTTGAATCGTTAGATAATTCATGACCATTATGAATAGCAGTGGACTGAGGACAGATCCTTGTTGTATTCCCACTTTAATTGGAAATTTTGCTGATGTTCCTGTGTGGATTAGTGTAGGGTAGTTTTACGAATTCACCATTCAAAAGACAACTTAGTCCAAAACTAAAACACAACTAAGGTACGCCATTTATAAATATATTATAATATCACAATACAGATAAATCGAATACAGCTTTACTCCCATAAAAGGCCACAAAGTGGTCTGTTGTCGGAGATACAAAAAATTCAAATACCTCCCAAAGTAACTCACGCTTTATTAGGCATGCGAAAAAGGAGACGCAATATTTTCTCAAAGTCAAAACAAGATATCTTTCGTCCATTCTTCTTCGTGAAAAATGCATGGTGTTAGTGTTAAAGATTAAAATGATTTATTTCGAATCCACGTTTTCCTGAATATTTTCCGGGACATAAAACTGACTTATGGCTTTGTTATTATTCCTATCATATTTATTTTTTTAGTTTCAAAATGAATTTACAATACTGCGTTACTGTCATCTGTCGATAAAAGCTTGAAGCATTATATCGAGCTCATAAGGGATGGTTTGAGAGGTGCGTCTATGGTATAAGTTTCAGACTTTGGCGCAGAGATGGCAGTAAGCATTCACAAATATTTTCAGTTAACATTACACCCTGTCTGTGTCTTGCGTAAAATTAAATTTCGATCGCTTGTAGGTACGATATTATTATATTTTTTATAGAAAATGGAGATGTTGTGTCTTGATGAATTGTGCAGTACAATAAAAATAATACAATAATTCTCTTCGAATAGGTAAATAACTTATTTTGAATGTATCTAGGCGTATTTAGTCAGGGTTTTATCATTATTCACCATATTTTTTTCTGTTTGTGCAATTTAAAGTGCTGAGCACCTTTGTAAGTAATTTATAGTCATGTGTTTTTGGTTTGAAAATAAGATCGCGAAGGAATGATGCTTTTAATTAAAAACTGTGAGAAAAGCAAATACTTGCCATTGAAATAATCGAGTATTTTTTTGTTTATTGTTTTTATAACCTGTAAGTATCAGGCCTATAAAATCTGCTCTAAAGTTCAAAATTTCCTACGAACAAACCCATTTTGGATCGTGTTTTTTTGCATAATGTTGAAAATTAATTTCTTTAGAAAATGATCATAAAACTTTAAAATATTTTTGCCTGCAGTTGCATTTGGCGATGTTTTTTTCTTGAATAAATCCAAACAGGCGGCTGGTATTAAAAATAAATTTAAACCTTATCGCCATCTAAGTAAGGAGTGTTATTATTAGCGACCTGATCGCGAATTTCACACGTAGTGGTGCATCACCTTAAGATACTTGTTTTTTCAGTTTTATTTCTTATTTTTTAAGAAAAACGTTTAGAGTACAACGAATCGTAAAAAATATGTTATTTGCTGAGATTTTTAAAATATTATTGAACACTAGCTAGCTTTTTACCGCGGCTTCGCTCGCATGGTATTAGGGGGGTTCCCACTCCGCCCCCTCCCCCCCCCCATTCCGCCCCTTCCCCCAGAGCTTATTCATAATGCTAGAACTTACCAATCTATATAGCCTATATTACTCGCAAATAATGTAGCTTTCTATTAGTGAAATAATTTTTGAAGTCCAATCTGGAGTTTTTGCGTGAAAGAGTAACAAACATATATCCATACAAACTTTCGCCTTTATAATATTAAAAGGATTAATATAATCAATTGGAATAATATGATGAATAGGATAATAGATACTGTATTTATTGCTTGACATAGATTGTTGTTACCCTTTGGGCCACTTGGTGCCGTATTCGGCACGAAAAATCAATAGGCGTAGAGTCACTTTGTACCATATGTGATACCAAATTAATCTCACTTCTTCATAAAACTAGTTATATCTTCTTTTCTAACATAGTCAGAGATATGTAAAAAACGGTTTTAGAAAGAGAGAAGACCAAGCTCCACATTTGCACTTAAATATTTACAACGGAATTAAAATTAAGTTTAAAAAAAAATAATGTGAAGCTGAAATGTTTTTCTCTAAATAAATCTCCTCTCTGACAGGTTTTGTAATAAACGTGATGCTGTATTGTTTGGCTTCGAGTGATTATATTTTCCAACACAAAAATAATGCTGATCAATTTTCAGCACAATTAATGTTATCTTAATCATTAATAATTGTGAAAATCATTCTAAAAACTTGGATGTTAAAGTTAAGATGGTTTTGTTCCCTTGTGACTTCTGATGTATAAAACTTTTCTCTCGCTCATCAATCAAAGCGCCAACAATTTGAAGGCGAGATTACAATTTTTCCAGACAGCTAACGCACTCTGTAGGAACAAATTAAAAGTTGGATAGATTGGAAGTTGTCAGAGTTAGTGTGTAGGTGGCGCTACCAGAACTGACTTAGCAATGATTCGCTCCAAATCAAATTGTAAAGTAAACTTTTGGAATAAAAATTATGGTGTTTTATGTTTGGCTTAAAATTTTATGTAAATTTGCGTAAAAAATGAAAGATTTTGTTTTAAAGATTAAATTTAAAAATATAATTATTATGGATACGCCGCCTTGGGAACGATTTATTGGATAACCAACACCTCAGTCATAGGTCCTTCTCAAGTGGTTCGCTATATTTGGTGGCTTAGCTGGGGTTCCCTAGTTCATAGGGCGAGGATTGTTCAGATCTTGGCGGCGGATGCGACTGCCCTCCTACTGCGTGGCAAGCCGAATCAGGAGAGGCCGGTCGAGGGTGACCCTTTGTCCTATCCAGCCGAACTCTCTCGACCCATCGCATTGCAAAGCAATGGGAGGAATGGATTCATGCGTCCGTCACTCCTGGACACACTAGGACCCAGATCCCTATTCCTTTACAGAACTTCCTCTCCATTATTTTTTCCCTTTAAAATACCCTCCACACAGCATCCCCAAATATGACATACGCCCTGGTAAAAAATATATTAATCTATACATTTGGAACTCTTTATACTGCTTTAATATCTCATAACGGTTAAAATAATTTAACCGTAATGTTAGATATTGGATTCGGAAACAAACAAATATGGAAAGGAATCGTTTGAGTTTTTGTATTTCGTTAGAAGTCATTTATAATGTTTTTGGCAGGTTTAGTTTCTCAATTTGGGAGGCGGAAACCGGGAAACCATAAATTGGATAAACAACACCTCTGTCATAGGTCACCCCAAGTGATTCGCTACGCTTAGTGATTTAGCAGGGATGTCCGGGTTAATGGAGTGAGGTTTAACTGGGTCTTGGAGGCAGATGCGTCTGCCCGTGGCGGATCGGATCGAGAGAGACTGGTCCAGAGAAGCCTTTTGATTTCTCCAGCCGGACTCTCCTAACCCGTCTCCTTGCACTTCAATTGGAGAGATGGATTCATACGTCTGTCACTCCTGGACACTTACCTCCATATTCCTACCCACCCCTCATACCTTTTTCTTTCCCAGACCTTCCTCTCCTTAAAAAGGCTCCCACACATCATCCACTAAGATGGCATAGGCCATTTGGGAAATTATTTTCCTCGGGCCTCCTGTATGGAGCTACAGAAATAACATTTTTTTTAAATTATCTTGAAACTTATTTTTACAAGATATTTTTCGTTAACAAATCATTTCTATGTTTGAAATTCGTTTCTAAGTTAACTTTGATTTCTATAATTAAATATACGTTATTGTACTGAAAATTTCTTTTAAATTTTCATTTTAAAATTGTTTGTAATCAGAACGACGGAGTATTCTGGGTGTTCGGATTACGATTCGGCCTTTCAATTTAAATAATATCATACCTTCAAATACTAGTACAAAAACGTATACGAACTGCTTACTGAGGTTTAAATCCAGTGAATCCACCCACTTTATCCATATTTTTAGGTTTTATAAAAATATATTTTTTATTTTACTTAAAGAGAGACTAACATTCCCGGGACACGAATAACCCGACAATATTTGAAAATCTTCTATTACCACCGCAATAAGCCGAAAATGTTGCTTGAGTCGTGATGGAGGACTTAGCCAGCCGAGTAATCGAACACGGAACGCCTGGGTGAGACCCAAACGCGATGCCTTCTCAACCACTGACTTTTTTTCAATTTTTTTTGTTCAAAAAGTTTTTCTTTAAAAATCTAAAAAACTCAAAAATTTATCCACATTTTGACTTTGGTCACTTAATCAAGTAACCGACCAACCCCTGATCCCGCCTCTAGCTGTCCAATACCTAGTGATTTTGTAAATGTTTTTAGTTAAAAAAAAAAAAAAAAACATCTCACACCAGGGACCAAAATTTCACTCACATTTCTTACTCCAAATAATTCCAGGAATCACTGGTCAAAGTAAGTCAAGTACGTCCCTTAACACCCTCTTATGTAATTAATACACAACCTCTATAAAAAAAAACAATTAGATGAAATGAAAAAACTACATAATTTTTTGCTTACAGTTAATTTCTGTGATTATACTTCGTTTATATTTTTAGACATCATTGCTTTGTTGCCTATGTTTAGAATTTATTTCGCTGCTTAAAGCTAATTTCCATGTATTAAACTATTTTATTGGTAGCCTCAATTCTGCGAAACCGTTACCCAGAAATCCTTTGATGAAACATCTTAAGGTGTATATTTAATAATATAGCGTACCCTAAATATAAATACATGTTTGTTACCTGCGACAAAGTTCAACGCAAACATTATGAAGACTGGGGTGGCAAGACGATACAAAATAACATTTTCTACAACACCTTCCAATAAGAACTTGGCAAAGACCTGTTATTTCTAGAAATGTTATTTCGTTTGTTTCACACATAGATCCGTTGATAAATATTATGTTAGATTCGCCCTGTATGACTCTAATATCTATCGAATTTCCCACTGTTTTATTAAACTGTACTTGCAGAACTTAATATTAAATTCTGCAAGTACAGTGATAAAGTGGAGAGAAAATAATTGTGACAATGGATTGTCTATTTTGTGGGGTACTTTGATATCTGTTTTTCCTGCATTAAATGTTAATGTGTTATTATGTAATTGCTTAATAATGATGTGCAATTATTTATTTTTTATGAAACAGGACTGGATAAATAGTGCAAATGGCAGTGTTTCACTATCAAAAAATTTACTTGGAGTAAATAATGAATAATAATAAAATATTTTTATTTTTATTTTAACTTTATGAGTAAAACCTCAAATTGTAATATTTAATTAAATGAAGACAATATAAGCGAAACTCAATCGAAAATCTGAAAACAGAAAAATCAGAAAAAGATATTGACACATCTGGGACTCGAACCCAGGACCTCTCGCTTACCGGGCGAACGCGCTAACCACTGCGCCACCGTGTCGATATCCAATTCGGTCACTTTTAACTGTATCATACTTCGACTAAGAACCACCCACACTATCTTCATTTTTCTTAACGCATATACTATTGGCTGCTATCTTTATGTATGATTGCAAGATTCAAACCCGAACTAAATGCTCTCTAGATAGTGTCTGGATAAATCTTTATCCATTTTATTTAATATGCGACATCTATTGACTTTTCTGCAAGTCTAGGATGAATATTTTTATTTTTATTTTAACTTTATGAGTAAAACCTCAAATTGTAATATTTAATTAAATGAAGACAATATAAGCGAAACTCAATCGAAAATCTGAAAACAGAAAAATCAGAAAAAGATATTGACACATCTGGGACTCGAACCCAGGACCTCTCGCTTACCGGGCGAACGCGCTAACCACTGCGCCACCGTGTCGATATCCAATTCGGTCACTTTTAACTGTATCATACTTCGACTAAGAACCACCCACACTATCTTCATTTTTCTTAACGCATATACTATTGGCTGCTATCTTTATGTATGATTGCAAGATTCAAACCCGAACTAAATGCTCTCTAGATAGTGTCTGGATAAATCTTTATCCATTTTATTTAATATGCGACATCTATTGACTTTTCTGCAAGTCTAGGATGAATATTTTTATTTTTATTTTAACTTTATGAGTAAAACCTCAAATTGTAATATTTAATTAAATGAAGACAATATAAGCGAAACTCAATCGAAAATCTGAAAACAGAAAAATCAGAAAAAGATATTGACACATCTGGGACTCGAACCCAGGACCTCTCGCTTACCGGGCGAACGCGCTAACCACTGCGCCACCGTGTCGATATCCAATTCGGTCACTTTTAACTGTATCATACTTCGACTAAGAACCACCCACACTATCTTCATTTTTCTTAACGCATATACTATTGGCTGCTATCTTTATGTATGATTGCAAGATTCAAACCCGAACTAAATGCTCTCTAGATAGTGTCTGGATAAATCTTTATCCATTTTATTTAATATGCGACATCTATTGACTTTTCTGCAAGTCTAGGGTTTGAATCTTGCAATCATACATAAAGATAGCAGCCAATAGTATATGCGTTAAGAAAAATGAAGATAGTGTGGGTGGTTCTTAGTCGAAGTATGATACAGTTAAAAGTGACCGAATTGGATATCGACACGGTGGCGCAGTGGTTAGCGCGTTCGCCCGGTAAGCGAGAGGTCCTGGGTTCGAGTCCCAGATGTGTCAATATCTTTTTCTGATTTTTCTGTTTTCAGATTTTCGATTGAGTTTCGCTTATATTGTCTTCATTTAATTAAATATTACAATTTGAGGTTTTACTCATAAAGTTAAAATAAAAATAAAAATATTCATCCTAGACTTGCAGAAAAGTCAATAGATGTCGCATATTAAATAAAATGGATAAAGATTTATCCAGACACTATCTAGAGAGCATTTAGTTCGGGTTTGAATCTTGCAATCATACATAAAGATAGCAGCCAATAGTATATGCGTTAAGAAAAATGAAGATAGTGTGGGTGGTTCTTAGTCGAAGTATGATACAGTTAAAAGTGACCGAATTGGATATCGACACGGTGGCGCAGTGGTTAGCGCGTTCGCCCGGTAAGCGAGAGGTCCTGGGTTCGAGTCCCAGATGTGTCAATATCTTTTTCTGATTTTTCTGTTTTCAGATTTTCGATTGAGTTTCGCTTATATTGTCTTCATTTAATTAAATATTACAATTTGAGGTTTTACTCATAAAGTTAAAATAAAAATAAAAATATTCATCCTAGACTTGCAGAAAAGTCAATAGATGTCGCATATTAAATAAAATGGATAAAGATTTATCCAGACACTATCTAGAGAGCATTTAGTTCGGGTTTGAATCTTGCAATCATACATAAAGATAGCAGCCAATAGTATATGCGTTAAGAAAAATGAAGATAGTGTGGGTGGTTCTTAGTCGAAGTATGATACAGTTAAAAGTGACCGAATTGGATATCGACACGGTGGCGCAGTGGTTAGCGCGTTCGCCCGGTAAGCGAGAGGTCCTGGGTTCGAGTCCCAGATGTGTCAATATCTTTTTCTGATTTTTCTGTTTTCAGATTTTCGATTGAGTTTCGCTTATATTGTCTTCATTTAATTAAATATTACAATTTGAGGTTTTACTCATAAAGTTAAAATAAAAATAAAAATATTCATCCTAGACTTGCAGAAAAGTCAATAGATGTCGCATATTAAATAAAATGGATAAAGATTTATCCAGACACTATCTAGAGAGCATTTAGTTCGGGTTTGAATCTTGCAATCATACATAAAGATAGCAGCCAATAGTATATGCGTTAAGAAAAATGAAGATAGTGTGGGTGGTTCTTAGTCGAAGTATGATACAGTTAAAAGTGACCGAATTGGATATCGACACGGTGGCGCAGTGGTTAGCGCGTTCGCCCGGTAAGCGAGAGGTCCTGGGTTCGAGTCCCAGATGTGTCAATATCTTTTTCTGATTTTTCTGTTTTCAGATTTTCGATTGAGTTTCGCTTATATTGTCTTCATTTAATTAAATAATAAAATAATATAAACATAATGTTTCACCCCCTACATTGTAAAAACGCATGAATAAACTCCATGTACCGACAAGGAATACTTGACAAAATATAACATTCTTTTGCAACACATACACAACCAACTATCAATCACACTCACTTACCAATAGGATGCATGATTTAGGCAACAAGTTTGGTGGTATTGTAGAGCATTTGCTGATTCCATTTACATTCTAAAATGCAATTTAAACCAACACTTTGTGGAATCCTACAAAGTATTGTAACGTGGGTATAATATATTTAACGATTTGATGTGTTATTGTAATGTTTTATATTATATTTTGTTCTATGTTATTGTTAAATATTACATTGCTTAAAATATTTCACGGTTTTACGCAAGAATATACAAGTGGTTTTTTCTTTAAAAACTACTTGTATATTCTTAAAAGTTTTTTCACTTTTATAACGTTTGGTATAAATTCTATGTATGTGTAATCCTCGATATCTTAAATATTATTTTATAATCTATGTAAAAGCCCCTACGGGCGTATAAGAACAATAAATAAATAAATTAATGAATATCGTCTTTGATCCCAAACTGACATTCTCGGATCATATATCACGGCTCACTCCAGCATGCTACAAACTCCTGGGTTTCATCATCAGAATATGTAAGCAATTTGATGACCCAGATGCAATGATAGCCATGTTTGATGGAGTCATAAGAAGTAAGCTGGAGTATGCCAGTGGTGTGTGGACTCCGCACCAAGCGAAATATATTAATATGCTAGAACAAGTTCAGAAAAAATTCCTTAGGTATGTCTATATGCGGATGAATGAAACGTACCCGAGATTCATGCACCATATGGAATTACTAGAGGCAACAAATAGATTTAGCTTGGAAACTAGACGTTATGCAAATCTTGCAATTCTTAGTTTTAACATAATCCATAATGGTATTGACAGCCCATTCCTCTTGGAATGTTATGGCTTATACGTGCCTGAAAATTTCAGCCGTAGTCGTCGACACGACTTGTTCAAAATACCATACGGCAGAACAGATGTTCTAGCACAGCATAGCATGACAAGAGGAATGGTGCTGTTGAACGAAATATCGGAAACACTATATATATATAACTCTTCTTTAGATAGCCTTAAGATTTTTTTGTATATTAATCATCTTCCTAGGTGTTAAGACTGTTAAAATGAGAAAATTGTACCGTAATTGGATAAAAATCTGTTGTACAATTAAAAAAAAAAAAAAAAAAAAAAAAAAAAAAAAAAAAAAAAAAAAAAATGTTGTTTAAAATTAAAACAAAAAATTATGTTTTTCAATGACATGAAGATTTCAACAATGTTTCAAAACAAATAAAAATTTTTGCTGGATTTTTTTTTGTGTTTCAGGCGCTGAGGCCTTACCTAGTGTGTTCCGTATGGATGGTCTCTTAGATAGACGGTATTTTTTTACGAAGACATCGACGTTTCGCTTCAGCTGTGTGCCCTAATTTCACTATTTGAGGCATTTTGCACGAAGTACGAGTATGTATGAAGAATGAGTTAATGATGGATGTAAGTAAGTCTAAAGTCATGCTATTTGAAAGAGAGAGTATGAAAACAATGTGCAACATAGTTGTGAATGATGGGTATTTGGAGCAGGTGGATGAGTTTGTGTACTTGGGAAGTATGTTTACGAGAGATGGAAGGGCTGATAGAGATATCGAAAGAAGGGTAAATGCAGGCAACTCTATTAATGGAGGACTGAACGCAGTTGGCGCCAACAAAAAACTGTCCAAAGAAGCGAAGTTAGCCGTCCATAATGGAGTACTGGTACCTACCCTGATGTATGGCAGTGAGGCATGGAACAGGCAGAGGAAGGATGAAAATAGACTGAATGCTGTATAAATGAGATCCCTGAGGCGTATGTGTGGTAAAACCATGTACGATCGTGTGAGAAATGTGGAGATCCACGAAGAATGCAAGGCTGATGTAAGCGTAATGAGTAAGATTAAGAAAGGGATGCTCAGATGGTTTGAGAATGTGGAGCGAATGAACGAGGAAAGGAGTGTATGGAGAATATATGACGCAAATGTGAATGGAAGAAGAAGTCGGGGACGCCCGAGGAAGACATGGCACGACCAAGAGTCGGGCCATGTGAAGAGACGGAATAATAGAAGAGCATGTATGAGACGATTTATGAATGTGAACGAGGCAAGGAGTGTGTGCCAAGATCGAGTTGTTTGGCGGTTCGTCCTCTCTGCCTACCCCTGCGCGGAAACGGCGTGATGGTTAGTTAGTTAGAGGCATTTTATAAGTCTCTTTCCAATACCGGAACCCAAACCATATTAGATGGCTTGATATATCATTAATGGACGGGGTGAGATATTGCGTACGATTACACTGCATGTATGTATAAGTATGTAGTATTTTGCTATTCGCCAGTAATCATTAAAAATTGAAACGTTACTTGAAATGGCTTTAGACGTGTTTGGTGACTAGATCTGAATAGCCAGGTACATTTTCCACATCTCCTTCCCCTCCACACTACCTTCAGCATCACACCATACCAAAATTGGGGATGCCATAGTCTCACTGGCTCGAGACGGTCGGGAGCAGTTGGACTCTTGTGTTATATTCAGATAAAAAAGTTATATTATATGCAAGTAGAAATCTTTAGCGGTATTTTGCTAAGCCGACTGCACGTATAAGTAAATCGTATTTAGTTAGTCAAAATATTTTTACAGTGGATTTTTAGTCAAGATGCCTTCAGATATTAATTTATCGACTTTGGTTGTATGGCCGTATATCCTCTTTACATACTTATTTGAAGGAAAAATCTTCTAAGGGATCAACTGTCGGAAGGATCAATTGTCAGCCGGACCAATTGTCGGCCGGAACAACTGTCGGAAGGATCAATTGTCAGCCGGAACAATTGTCGGCCGGACCAATTGTCGGCCGGACCAACTGTCGGAAGGATCAATTGTCAGCCGGACCGATTGTCGGCTGGAACAACTGTCGGAAGGATCAACTGTTGGAAGGATCATCTGTCGCCGGACCAACTGTCGTAGGATCTTCTTCAAATTTTGCAAAATTCACTATGTGGTACCATTTTATTAATGAAATGTTTAAAAACACTTTGTTTTTACCACGATACTCTTTATTTAAAAGTCAACAGGTTTCAAGAACGATGTTCTCTTCATCAGGACATTATATGTACTAAAACTAAACGATCAAACATAGAAAGACAGTCGTGGGTAGAAATGGAAGTAGTGGGGGAGGAGAGAGGTGGAAAGGGGAGGTGCTTAGAAGATCAACAAGGGTGACGGGGGGGGGAGGGAGATGGAAAGGGTAGTGCTTAGAAGAACAAAGACAAAATATTACAATGGAAACATGTTTTTGATAGGGTTATTCACAAAATTAATTTGATTGTTAATAATGTTTAAATTTCTATTGACATTTTTCCTAATTTCTAATATTTCTAAAAGATCTAAGTGAAAACCACTAACGTTAGTGTGTAAAATTTTAAAACCAGTATTTATATCAAATGAATGGTTAAATTCAATTAGATGGTTAGCAAATTCCGAATAATAATTGCTATTTAGACATCTCAAATGTTCCTTAAGAGGGCATTACCAGAGAAAACCAGAAATATGTCATTTTCAAATCAGATTTTAGACGTATTGACTCTTTTCCACAAAAAATTATAAATGAATTTCGAAAGATTGTTCTTTTATCTAGAATTCGCATGTAATAAATTTTGAGAATTTTTTTTAATTTTTAGTATAATAAGGTTATTCCATAGGTCGTTGGCAGATTTGTTAAATTTTCAAAAAAGATTTTGTATTATACCACACCCACTTCAAAAATATAATCATGCAGTAAAATAAATCAATACATTATCTAGCAAACGCATGTTTTATAATTTTAATTTAAGTTTCAATAAAATCATTTAAAAATATGTACGTACATGTGTTTCTTGACGAAAATTGGTTGATTTGTGTATTTATTTGCGCACTTACAAACTAATATATTTCAGATTTTTTTAACATTCTTACTAAATTTAAACATTATTGAAAAATGATAAATACTTATAATCAAAAAATAACTACAAAAAGTACATTATTTTAATAGTTTTATCATCACGCCTTATAGCATTTTTGGATGAAGGTATAAATTAAAGCTAATTTGAATTGAAATAAATTCGATGTTGAGTTATAATTTTAAAAAGCTGGTACGGAGAATAATTAATCTTTCTCATTGTAACCGCCCTGCACGATCGTAAGAACAACTTTCGACGAAATGTGGATTTTCGTCCGCTGGCTGGTTAAACGCTCTTAATCCTCGTTTCAAAATTTATGCAAGTTTTACCTATATAAAAATGATTGCAGTCATTACAATTCAATTTGTAAACTGCGGATTTTTATTTTTTTGTCTGTTATTAAAAATATAATTTTTTTACCAAATTTAACGAATAATAAATTAATAACGTTTGTGGTTTTCGCTTAGATCTTTTAGAAATATTAGAAATTAGGAAAAATGTCAATAGAAATTTAAATATTATTAACAATCAATTTAATTTTGTGAATAACCCAATCTTAAACATATTTCCATTGTAATTTTTTGTCTTTGTTCTTCTAAGCACTCCCCTTTCCACCTCCCCCCCCCTCTCCCCCTTGTTGATCTTCTAAGCACCTCATCTTTCCACCTCTCTCCTCCCCCACTACTTCCATTTCTACCCACGCCTGTCTTTCTATGTTTGATCATTTAGTTTTAGTACATAATATAATGTCCCGATGAAGAGAATATCGTTCTTGAAACATGTTTTGACTTTTAAATAAAGATTATCATGGTAAAAACAAAGTGTTTTTAATTATTTAAAATAATTGTCGCCGGACTAATTGTCACGGAACCGTGGACTGTCTCCGTCACCGAGAGGTATGAATCCGGAGATTACGGGTTTAAAACGCGGCGTGCGCACTAAATTTTATTTGCTTAAAATTTGTGTTGTTTCACAATTTATTCATTTGAAATAAGGTACTGTATTTGCGATAGGCAAAATATTTATGAAATACCACCATTCAGAATCGAAAAGTTGCCTGAAATGGCTTTAGTCCTGTTTAGTTAGCAGATCCGACAGCAAACCTCCACCCTATTTTCATATTTTTAACGTCATTTCCTTCTCCACTATCTTCAGCATCACAACATACCCCCTCTTGTGTGATACTCACTTTAAAAAAATCCTTTTACAGTGCAGGGGCATTTGAAATTCTTTTCACGTAAAAAATCACTGCGTACATTGCTTTTTTTATATCAATGTCTGAAACAAAAGAAATCCTGTATAACGCCCCCCACGATCGAATCGAAATCAGGAAATATTACATAAAGCGAGGAAACCAAAGTTTCTGTAGATTTTATTGCCTCCAATTTGAATAAATATATTTTACCGTTTTGATTTTATATACATTCGTTTCTTAAAATACAAAATCCATAACCGGATGAGAATATACATGGAACTTGAGATAAAAGGATCCGAATTTTTACATTTCTAAAGGGTTTCAATTTTATTTTGATTGGTGCTGCTTCGTGTCACGAAGGGTTGTATGTTTAACCCCTTACGTGACTTTCTTTCACCTTCTGTTATTCTGGTTGGATTTTATTCCACATCTTATAAAATACGATATAAATGATTTTTTTTAAAGCACTAAGTATCCCATTTTTATGATAACAACTCCGTTATTATAACTCTTGAAGGTTATTCCCATCAAAGTAATATGTGTATAACACTCACAATCTAAACGATAATATGAAAGAGAACAAGATAGAAGAATAAAAAGATAACGGCCGCAACTGGGACCGAATCCAGAACCTCTCGTCTTACTGGGATACACGCTTTATCTAATAGGCTACTGCCAACCGGCGAAGTCCAACGGTAAGGCTCTTGACTCGCATACCGAAGGTCGCAGGATTGAATCCCGGCGTGGCAAATAAATTTTATTAGATTAATTTGTGTTATTTCAAAATTTATTTATTTAAAATAATTTAAAGTATATTTGCGGCACGTTCCAGAGTCGAAAATTTTCTCAGTATCGCCCTGGTGTAAGACCACCATTCAGAATTGAAACGTTGCTTGAAACGGCCTTAGCCGTGTTTGGTGACCAGATCTGAATAGCCAGGTACTTCCCCACCTTCCTCTTCCCTATCTCCTTGCCATCCCCACTACCTTCAGCCTCACAACATACCCCAATTGCGGATGCCATAGTCTCACTAGCTTCAGACGGGAGCAGTTGGGCTCTTGTGCGGTATTCATATAAAAAAAACTCTTATTTAATTTAATTTGACGTTTAAATAAGAGGTGGCAGAAGCCTAAATGGTAAGGCGTTTGTCCCGGTAAGACGAGTGTTTCTTGGTTCGAGTTTTTCTGTATCTTATTCTCTTTCATATTTTCGTTTATTTTTGATTTATTTAATTTATTTATCATAAAATTACTCTACTACTTTTTAGGTGGTTTTATATTAATTTAATATTTTTATTATTTATTTATACAAAATATAAACACAATAAGTGAATAATAATTCATTGGTAAATATGAAAAAAAAATCCCAAGTGTGTATCTATTTTAGTGTTATAAGTTTGACTTAGGGTGTGTCTGTCTGTGGAATCGTAGCTCCTAAACGAATTGGGCGATTTAAATGCGTTTTTTTTTGTTTGAAAGCTGACGTGATCGCGAAGGTTCTGAGATAATTTCATTAATTGTAATTCATGAAAATATATTCAGGCGTTTCAAGGTCATTAGCTCTTTTTGTGTCGGGGGTTTCTTAAAATTTGGAAAACTTTAGTTTAAAAAAAAAAACGTGTTACATAAAATACTTGGTTTATAATTAAGCAGGCAGTTATTTAAGTACCTACTTTTAAATCTTATGATTTCATAAGAAAATTTGGTTTTCATTTATTAAATAAGAGAAAATTAGAAACTTCCCTTTTTGGACGCGAGGTCTATCGTTCACATAAAATAAAATAAAATTTAGGTACTAGAATTGGTACTTACATTTAATTTAATTTTATTTATTTAGAGATGAACTCCCATAAAAAGTTATGCTTCTGTGTATGGGAGAGGGTTTTATAATTTATTTGTATTAAAAGATTTATTGCTATGGTTTTTTTTATGTAGGTATATTTTTCAATTTACTTTAAGTTTTTCAATATTTTCTTATTTTCGGTACACTTGTGAAGTTGAGTGGTGTAGGATCAGATTACGCGGAAATGATATAACTACGTATTCAAATATTATTCAAATTCCTTAAACATGCGATGTGCTTTTTTTCCCAGTGTTTGAAGCTAGTGGGTTTAAATCGTCCCCAATTTTGGGATTGCACTAAGGAAAGAACCAAGGAAAATATCTTAACTAATCCGAACTTTTCACAAAATTTTGCCAAATCCATGTCAAGCAATATTTTGATTCCAAATGAGAGTACCGCTAACTTATTTGGAAAAGCAAACGAAAACTAATCTATCAATTTATGCTAGTCTTTTCCGTAATTATAGTTTTGAAGTGAAATTTCTTTAGCGCCGTTAGTGACTTGAAATTCAGGTAAAACGGAAATGCGTCACTACTCAGTTCTACACAAATACTCTAATATAATGCAGTAAATTCTCACCTCGGCACGTGCCTTCCATAGCGTAGTGAGCAAGGTGCCTGACAAGTCTCAGCGGCCAGAGAGACAGACATCAAGCGAACGGGGGTTCGAATCATACGAAATAAAAAAAAAAATATTTTGTGTAATCAATATCAAACCACTGAAAAAAACAAGCAGAAGAAAAGAAAGCGACATCTATCGATTTTCTAGTTTCACTTCTACCGCGTGTGATTACACACGCGGTAGAAGTTTTTTCCTAAATCTAAATGAATTTCAAATCACTACACCAGAGATATGGCCACAAGATACGAATTGTTGATTAATTGAGGCTTCTGTGGCTAGCGAAAATAATTTCCTAATTCATAAAAAGTTGTTATTATTACTAAAATCATCATATATTTTAGAAAATAACAACGAGTAAACAACTATTTTTAATACCCGATTATCACAGAAAAAATCGATTGATTTTTGTAAAACACTAATCCGTTTAAATTTGGTGTTATCATGGTCCATGGTGTTATCCGGGCAGCGCAACGGTTTGCACGCTCGCACGGCTTATCACTGAAGGACCACGATGTTCTGTATGAACTATTTCTAACAGAATGTCCCATCATAGTCGCTGAATTCATGACACACTTATGGGATTCATGTAGGAATCGCTCTCGGGCGGTGACGTGGACAAATTTATTAGCACGGAATTTGAATAGAGCGCAGTGGTAAAATTCCGCTACAACTTGCCTTATTTTCTAATACTTTTTATGGGAGTTCACTGCACAAAACCCACTCCAGAGAAAACCATCACTGCACAGTGCACAGGTATATCTTACTAATATTATAAACGCGAAAGTTTGTATGGTTGTGTGAATGTATTTAGGTTTGTTACACTTTCACGCAAAAAATACTGAATGGATTTTAAAAATTATTTCACAAATGGAAAGCTACATTATATGCAAGTAAAATAGGCTGTATATAATGGTAAACTCGGACGTTGGGAATAAGCTCTGGCGTTATGAACTTATTTATTGTACGTTTATTGTCCAGACGAAAAGCAATACAAATCCTTGCTTGGTAACTATAAGTAATTATTTGACTTGCGCTGTAATTTTTTTTATTTGTTATTATTTTTGTTTTTTTTTTAGGTTACTATAGAGAATAGACATCCCTGTGATGGTTAAAATTAAAATATTAATCTATACTAATATTATAAATGCAAAACTGCGTTTGTTTGATTTGTAATTTAATAGGTGTCACGCGAGCTGTCTGAATAATGAATGTAACGGGTATGGAATGCGGGAGGGGGATGTTGGGAGGGTGGTGAGAGAGGGGGAGGAAGGAAGGGGAGGGGAAGGGGTAGGGAGGGGAGCGGGGACGGTGGAGTGAGGAGAGGGGAGGTGGAGGAGGCGGAGTGGGAACCCCTCTAATACCACGCGAGCGAAGCCGAGGGTAAGAGCTAGTTATTTAATAATTTGTAAGTGTCTAGTTGTTCTAGGTGGAAGCGTTTGAAGTCAGATGATTTTGATCCCGGAGGTTGCGAGTTTTGTCAAAATCATTTAATCATCTGCCCAACTGCGGAGAGAAAGGTTGAGGGAGACCTTATGACCTCTCCAGCAGGACTCTCTCGGAACATCGGCTTGAACCGCAGTGGTAGAGATGGATTTATACGTCCGTCGCTCCTGGAAACACTGACTCCCAGATTCCTATCCATCTTTCATTTTATTCCTTCTCAGTACGTCACATTCTTCCTCAAAAGACCCTCCGCAATCCCAAATATGACATAGGCCCTGTGGAGAATTATTTTTCCCAGGTCGTCCTATGTGGAGCTGATTAAAAAAAATGACCATAAGAGTACGATGACATAAATGTGAAATGAAAAATCAAATTTGGACCATTATTTCATTGCTGTACATTATTATTGCATTTTATAATATTTAAGAAATATGTCTTCAAAATAATCTTCAAATACATGAAGATAAATTAAGAATTCACCACAATAAACATCAACGCCTCCACAATATTTCCTAGAGTAATGCTACAATGATATTATTGTGGTTTCTGTTGTTTTTAGACATTTCTTGAATTCCTTTCTGACTTAATTTTATGGTTTTGAGTCCTTACTAAAATTCTAGTCACATACGAAAAGCTGGTAAAACATGGAATATATTTGTGTTATTTTTACGACATTTTAAGGTTCTTTCAAAAAATCATCAGTTTCGTGTAGGATATACAAATTACCGCAAATTAAAGCAAATCATCATTGTCATGTCTGTTTCAAAGAGATTGTTTGGTTTAGCATAATTTCATATCCAAATTCTCAAATAATAAACTCACGTTTTCGGAGGATCATTGACAGAATCCAAATGATGTTCAAATTATTTCGACCAGTTTTCCGAGGTCAGCACAAATATTCTGTGATAGAACCGATATCATTAATACGTGAACAACTACGAAGTTTGATAGTTTGTGGCAAAAATCATGTTCCACTCTATTCCATAAAAAGGTATTATTTTTATTGCAGTTTCTTAATGTTAACATTCTATCGGAATGAACGAAAGCGCAGTCCACTTACCTAATAATATATATCTCGAAATCAATCTTTTTAAAGAAGTTCTCCGTAGTAAATAATAGTATAAATGGAGATCCTTATTTTATAGCCAGCCTTAAGCCTGGTATTTACGGTCTACATACAAATTCAGCAAAAAATTCTAATCAGTTTTAATTTTTTTGAATGGTTACTCGCTATAAAGTGATCTTGAGGTGACATTAATAAAAATTCTTAAACTAAAGTAAAATGTTATTTTTATTTGCTAAACTCTCCTTTTAACAAAATTAATTGGAAAAAAAAATTCAAGAGCGTTTTTACAATGACAAATTTTTACCCTTAACGTTTAATTTTTCGATTCCAATTTTCTACGTTTGTGTCTGCGAAATGGCTGATTCAGATATCAAAATTCAATGTATTCACCTACTTTATCTATGAAATAGAAAATGAAATATGGGGTTGAAATAGTTGAAATAACTAGGTAGGTATGTGATGTAAAGAGCCGTTATTATATTATTTCTGATTCCCTATTAAAGTGTCGTCTGTGTGCCTAATTATTGTGTGCAGGGTATTACTCGGGAGTGTATAAGTATCGTATTACTGATATTTAATTGGGAGCTGCTCGTAGCCAAAAGGCGGACAGATCACGCTTGCATTCCATTATATAGTATCTCGAAAGCATGGTATCTCCCTTGTGCTCGTACCCTTACATGCATACATCACATTTACTAATACACCTTTTGTAGAAATATATATATTTTTTAAATAATATGTGTATTGTTTTTAACAAATGTTTTGAGTTTTCTTATTATTCATCATGTTGAATAGTTAATAAAACGTGCATTTAAATATTATCATAAAATTTATTTTTGATCCGGTTGACTCAGAGTGTTTGATTATTCGGTTTCCCACGAAAACAATCAAGGAGTTGTATATATTTATCTTTGGTAAACGCTGCTCAAACGTTCAAGGAAGATTGCTTAACATTTTTTGGGGTATTTTCTCTCTATATACCTAATTAAGAGTTAACGTCAACCCTCGGGTTGTAAACAAAGCTCAATTCGTATATCTTCTAATTTGCTTTCGCTCTTCTGCCGAAAAGTGAAATGTGAAATGCGAAGGGTGCGGTTTTTAATAAAAAAATCTAGCCTGCTAATAATTTCGGTCAATCTTCACGTCTCCATGGCAACTAACGGGGGTCCAAAGACCACGTAGGTACGTGCAGGAACGTGGTAACGTCTAGGAACGTACTACGCGGGTACCTACTGTTGCTTTCACTGCAAAAATCCTCATTATCCTACGTGTCGCCTACCCTTGCAAAAATGCTGATCTTTCCGTTAAGATTTTCTGGAAGAGAGAATTTTAAACTGTGCGGTAGAAAAATTGTCAAATTTTTTCGTTTAATATTTTTTAATATGCTAGCCCTAATTAAAGGCTGTAAAGATAGGAAAAAACGAAAAAAACATTAGCTTTTGTACATTTTTGCGTCTTACTGCGGTGCTCTCTACGGTGTTATCTAAGTCCCACATAAAAAGGAGCCTAATACCACGTAATTTTAGAACAGTTTTTCCTTCATTAAAACAAAATCCTCGAAACGTAATATTTATAAGAAATTTTCATTGTCATAGGTAAGTGCACAGGTGTATGTATGATGTGGTAGCAAATGGGTGTTTAAACGTGTCATATCGAGCTAACAGCTTAGCTATATTTTTTATATTCAAAATACTGATTATTTATGTTGTGGTTGTGTGAAGTGAAATATTCCTCTGTGAAAAAATTCACATTCAATGAACTTAAATTTTACTTTTTTTAATTTAACTTAATTTTTTTTTTTATAAGCTTTCCCTGACGAAGGAACGTTTGTTCCGAAACCGGTCGGATTTGCACATTTTATAAGTGGTTTATACAAAGTTGCATTGTTTCATTTTATTATAATGGATAACCACAAAGTAATAGCTACATTCAAAAATATTAAATTTTACTTTTTAATTATCAAAACTGGAACTGATTATGTGAATTCAGACAAGCGATAAAGTGGGTGCCACCTATAATCATAATTTTGATTTACGTTATTAAAAAATGCATAACTTTTAAGTGGAGTGATATTTATAAGTAGTAAGTTTTCCATTCATTCCATAAATCATTCACAATTTTTTTTACAGATTTTCCAAATTTACTAACTTTGTTTACTCAAAAGGTAATTTTATCATCACATCTGATGAAAACTTGTTAAGTTTTTTTGTAAGACAATGATCCCGAGAAAAAAAAACTTTCAACTTTACAAGTCCTACAATTATGATATCGCGTGATTATTCACAGGTCTTCTCTAGTTTAATATGTTTTCTAAAAAATATACTATACATTTTGATGAGTTTAATTTAGGGTCGAAAATGATTTATTATAATGTCTTTCTTTCCAAATATATACTGATCCTTTGTCCAAATATTTTTACTTTTAGGATGAACGATATTTTTGCCAAATTTGGCATTTAATATAAATATCCTATTTGGTTTTATTTTGATAAAAAGTCTACTTTCCTAAAGGAAGCAGTTAATAAAAATACAACAAAAAACATATGATTATGTTTTCTAATTTACAACACAAATACTAACATACCAACGCAATCCCAAGAAAAACGAAATTCAATTATTGATAATCGAAACCACTTTGTTCGTTTTCATTGCGATAAAAATAAGAATACAGCAAATTCAATGTTTGAGTTTAATTCAATTTCCTTCAAAATAAGAAGTGGTTTAATATGAAATATTTCTTGGCAATTTCAACGTTTACACAAGCGTGGCCTTGCCCAAACAAAATGATTAATTTACTCATAAAACTGCGAGAAAGAAAAAGTTACTCATTTCGTCACTATTAATTATGTATACAATTTTCGTGATATTTCTAATATATGCTTTTTGGAGGCCTTTTTTCTGAAAATACAGCGTTTTTTACTATGTTACCATTTCAACCCTTGATGGGGAATGTTTACCAACGTGATCGCGCGTTTGTTGCCCCTGGCATTATTTTACAAAACCTTTTCGATGTCGGGCTCAAAGCTCTCAAGTTTTTGCAGCGTTTTTTTGTGTAGGTCGTGTTTTTGTAACGCCGTTTTTATCTTGGAAAAATATTACGCTACATTCAATAAATTAAGTCGATCCTAAGTGTATTTGTATTGTGCTCGGAACGTCGACTTTTCTTGGTAATATTTTAAATTATAAAGTGAACAGAAGCATGCTAATATTTAGTATGTATATAAGTTATTCAGCAGTCCAGATATTAAAATATCTATATTGGTTAACCTTAATTTTATATAGTGACAAAGTTCATAATAATAAAATTTTTGGGAAAACCATTATTCTTCTAAAAGTTGGTTTTTACTTCATGACGACATAATTATTGAATCAGTCAAATTACTTCTTTTAACCACTGGAGCGCTTTTTGCTGAATTACGGCACCAAGTACAAAACCTAAGTTTGCTTAGCTGCTGAATTTCAGCAAATTTTCACTAGATGCATTCAAAAATTTGTTTGTAATATTTTCAAATAGGCCCGTGGTTTTATTTTGAAGTTTTTTAAACAAAAGTTTGGTGGTTATGTTTTTGACATTTTTTTGACGAAAGGACTGTGTTTGATAATGCGATTTTTTCTATAAACAAACCAATTATCGAGTTAATTGGTATTGTGGATTTAAGATAATTGATGTATCTGTTTGATGTATTGCAGCTCTTTTTGGTGAGTCCTTTATGTATTCCATTTTAGTCTTATTAAAAGTGTCACCATTTTTTGACTAAATTTGTGACAAAAATTATTCAAAGGGGACATTAAACAGTTCACATCGAAATTCAGTTTTCTTATATACATTTGTAGATTGTGATTATAAAATAGACCATTTAAAAGAAACCTAGTAGAAAATAATTTATGTGGAGCTAAAATTGAACTTACTAGGCGAGTTTGTAGGGAGGTAATCCTGAGAATAGTTTCGTTTTAAATGTTTACGATTTTAAAATATTTTTTTTATAAATCTTAGAAATATGTGATAATAAATTAAAGATAGGTGAATTCATTGACTATATAGAACTATGATCAGTTTGTATGTCTCCATATTAAAATTCGGGGTTATGATTTTTTTAAGGTGGGCGGAAAATATTCAAAACGGTCACCAAAATATCATGAGCAATCCGAGGAAAAAAATAAAATAACGCGCCGTCGTCGCTCCAGAGGTTAATCGAATTTATTCGAAACAAAATAACATGAAACAATGTTCTTGGCGTCAGAATGATTCGAATATTTAGCTAAAACTAGCAGTTAAAAACAGGCTACGCAGGTTTTTATAAAAAAATTAATAAATAATCAATTAAATGAAGACAATATAAGCGAAACTCAATCGAAAATCTGAAAACAGAAAAATCAGAAAAAGATTGATTGATTTTTCTGTTTTCAGATTTTCGATTGAGTTTCGCTTATATTGTCTTCATTTAATTAAATATTACAATTTGAGGTTTTACTCATAAAGTTAAAATAAAAATAATAAATAATCATTTACAAATCTTCAACGAATCATAAAATAATGGTTGTTCCCCACTTAAATAGGCAAATAATTAGATTTGTGTGTAAGCTTCAGAAAAAAAAAAATTGGTTTAAAATTTTTGGATATCATACCTGTGTTTGGTTCTGAAACAGTCTTTTAAAAAACTAAATCCATATTCCCCAAGTCCTTCTTCAATCATGCATTCCTTTCTCTTCCACTTTTCCTCAAAGTCTCTACCAGGAAAAGAAGAAGATGGTCCTACCTACATGAGGAAATAATTAAACAATATTGTTGCCCAAGTTTACCTTACCTACTTGGGCAGTTGGATTTTGGTAGTGACATTGGTCACAGTGCTCTCGTCGAAAATATCGCAAATCATCGCAAGATTTCATATTATCAAATCAAACTGTCGTGTCTTAAAAACCTGGTGTTGTGTCGATATTGGGAACCCAGGATCGATCCTGAAACGCCGTAAGAAGCCGTCAAAAGGTAAGAGACTTCTTCTCATTTCCTACTTCCTACGATCGAATTTCAAAGCACAATTATTGGTCTTTACTCATCAAAGAACAAAAAGGATTTACAGTCATATTCTCGTGTCATGGTATAGGTCGTGACATACCTGTTTTAAAATAATAAATAATAATAATAATATAAGTTTATTCCAGAATGTATGCAGGAGAAGTGCAATGATATACATTCCATATTTTAAAATAACAAAAAAAGATAAATAATAAGTTAAGGTAAAAAGTAAATAACAACACATAAATTAAATTAAATAAACGAATAAGCATGAAAAATGAAACAGAAAAAAAAAATTATGTATATATCAAACACTAAAATGAACGTATGTAAATAGCCGTTTACGGAGGGTATTTCATCGTCTCCCGTCTCCAGAGGGTCATCAGGGGAGATTCCATCCAGGCAGTCATGGCGGTGATGACCGCATTCTTCGAATGGCGCAGTCTGCGCCATAAAGTTCCCATGCGGTGACGGAGAAGTGCATGGAAAGTATGTACTCGTCCCTCCAGGAACATTTCCGTAGCACTGCAGTATCTCGGTAGGCGGAAAAGTTGGCGATAAGCGTTATTGTAAGCAACCTTTAACTTATGCCATTGGGTTGCAGTGTAGTCAACCCACAGTTCTGATGTGTACAGCGAGGTACAGAAAGCGTTGAACAGTATTCTTTTTACTTTGGGGCTGCAGGAGTAAAAACGTCTTGACAGCATACCCGCTCTAACTGATATTGCTCTTTTCTGCCTTTCCATGTCCTCGATATCCTTAAGGTCATCTGTGATGACATGTCCCAGGTATTTAACGCTGTGATTAACATTCATTTTCCTTTCATCTACCCATACTGAAGGTGTTTGGACGATTTTGTTTTTCGGTTTAAAAACCATAACTATTGACTTGGTGGTATTATACAAAAGGTTATGGTTTTTTGCAAAGTCTTCACAAATTTTTAGTAATTTCTCTGATGCGCTTAGTGACGGTGCAAGAAGAACCGTGTCATCTGCGTAATTAATATTATTTACACACACTCCATTTAAATGGCAGCCTATTTTCGTGGCATTAAGTCTTTGAATAAGTTCATCGGTGTATAGATTGAACAGAACCGAGACATGCTTCCTCCTTGCCTCACGCCACTTTTCAAAAAGAATGGGTTGGAAAATTCCCCAGACCATTTCACAATATTTTCTTGTTGCGTGTGCCAAATTATGTATTGAAATTTTTTATTTATTTATTTTTAATTTTTTAAACTTTATGAGTAAAATCTCAAATTATAATATTTAATTAAATGAACACAATATTAGCGAAACTCAATCGAAATCTGGAGACAGAAAAATATCTTATAGCCAATATCTTTTCTGATTTTTCCATTTTTATTTATTTTTCTATAAAAAAGTATATAAAAATTGGGTTTTTTTATGCCTGTCTCACTAGGATATACCTGTGCCAAGACAGGCGTACAAGTATTTAAATGAATATCTTATTTACAAGAGTATTTAAGGTAAACTGCATATTAATTTGAATCGAAATTAAAACAGAAAGGTGGAAGGGTGGTTAATCTTTTAATGAGAGTTATCTTATAATTGTTGGAGGAGATGAAGTTAAAAAGTTAGTTCTGTCTACTCTATTCATGTACTTAAATTTGAGAGGATTCTATTATTTTCATTTATTTTATATGGGTTAGGTTAACCTTTAACTAGTGTCGTGCATTTTTTGTAACGTTAGTACTGACGTGAGGCCTGACAGGCCGCGTATATTATGCAGTGTTTTATAAAGAAAATGATGATTTAAATATCTGTCTTTGCATTAGGATGTTAAATGAAGTGTTTTAACAAAAACTATGTATAGAAAGAAAATAAAATTTATTAAATTTTTAAATATAAGACTACAGTAAAAATTTGCTTGAATTTTGGGGAAAAATCCGAGTATTAGATATAAATGATCAAAACACAAAAAAAACTCTTCTCAGAATAACAAAAAAATGTATTTCTTACTTAAGACTAATATAAATTTTAGAAAAAAAAATAGAGTAGGTACATACACCTTCTGAAAAAAAAAATGTCCACAGTCGAACTACACCTTAAATTCTAAGCACAGTCAGGGCACACTTGTTTCGCGCACTGTAAACAAACGTGTTTTTTGCGCGAATAGCATCTATACGTGGATTTTCTTTTGAGTTTGGGTTGACATGAATGACAAGTCCTTCGTGTCGTGACTTCTTCAGCTTGATCTTCAGATGTTTCTGACTTATCAGAACCAAGTACTCTTGCCAAACTCATCCTAAGTTCACGGGGCAGCCTTATGTTACAAAATCTTCGCTTCATGTGCTCTAATACCAACTGTCGCGCTAATGTTTTTATAAAGGTTCCTCTATCAGTTTGTCTTCCCACATGTACATCATGTAAAATATGAGAATTGACGGAACTTATATCCGAAATCCGGTAAAAAATTGTCATAGGCCAGCGTCTTGATCGGCGGCTGCAAGTGTATATAGAGCACTTTTTATCTATTTCATCTACAACACCTTTCGTAGAATTATAAAACTTTATAATTTCTGGCTTCCCTGAGTCCGTGTCGTTTCCTTCATTATGATGCACTGACGAAGCCAAAATGACAGCTTTTCCCTTCTTGGGAACATGAGACAATAGCGTTGTGTCTTTTGTAAAACCATATAAGGTTGATTTTTCAGGTCTAGTTTTAGCAGGCAAGAACTCTGGGGGTATTTCCCTTTTTTTTTTTTTTACCGTACCTACACAGGTCAATCCTCTCTTTTTCAATGCATCAATTAGTTGTATTGATGTGAACCAATTGTCACACGTTATATTTTTGTTACTACCATGTAATGGTTTACTCAAACGGATCACAGCCTGCGTAGGAACTAAAATTTTTTTTTCTGCATCTGTTAATGTTTCTCCATCTGAACCTTTTCCACAATAAACATAACAATTGTAAAAATACCCATTTTCGGCATCACATAGGCACATTAGTTTTAGCCCATACTTAGCGGGCTTCTTTGGCATATATATCATCAAAAACGATCGCCCTCTAAATGGAACTAGCATTTCATCAACTGTAGCATATTGACGTATATTATATACCCTCTGACAATTTGATACGAATTTATTGAAAATATTCGATATCGCAGCCAATTTATTAGTCTCCTTTCTCTGTGCTCTGTCCAGTGCATTGTCAAACCGAAGACAGTGAAGCAAGAACAGAAATCTATGTTTAGACATAACACATCTAAAAATGTCTCTTCCGGTACCATCAGTAGCAAATATTAAATTTGCGTCTTCGTGGTTAGACTTGAATACAGCTGTGTACATCAATAGTCCAATAAAAGCCTGCAACTCGATTATATCGATATCTTTTAGTTCCGATCGGTTCTGCTTCATAAATTTAGATCTATATTCAGCTAGCTTCTCGTTGGTCCTTATCAAAATCTCCGATAACATCTCGTCATTTATATATTGTTTCCATAAAGAATAAGGATCCTTTCCGTCATTCTCGGTCAACTTGGATGTGGGTACTTGGGTAATACTATTGTGTTGCGGTGTTCTAACTGATGATCTGTTTGAAGATGATTTAGACCACTTATATTTATTCTTCCCTCTAAAATAACCCATCCTTCAGAGGGGAACATCTTCATCTGATGACGATGACGGCGCGTCCAGGTGTTCAGGTTGAGTTTCTTCGGTATCAGAAATATCAGTGATAGTATCCGTATCATGCTCAATGTGCTCCGGACAAAAATCTTCGCCAACGTCGTCAACCTCGGATCCGCTGGAATCTTCATCCGCGATCCAGTTCTCAATCACTTGCGCAAAATTTGGATTGGATTCATTTACACATATCCGAGATCTCTTTGGATGCGGTAAATCTGTCGCAGAACTATTTATTTTACTTCCTGAAGTCCCTGGTACATCCATAGTTAACAATATCTGTAAAAATAAAAATTTACTCTAACAATAAAATAAAACAAAAAACTTACGTAACTACTGACGTGAGGCCTGAGAGGCCGCTTCAGAATTTCAAATCGTAATTACTCACCAAATGCGCGCATGAAGACACTACTTTCTGCTCCCACGTCAATGTGCGTACTGAACTTGCAGCTACTTAAAAGTGGGGATCGGTGTTACGCGGGGAAAGGGGTAAACTAGCAAGTCAAGTACCTGCCGGGGCCTGTAAGACCGCACGACAGTAGTTAAAGGTTAAAAAAAAACGTAAAGGTAGCAATTATATGAAAAACAGAAAAGCCTTTTCATTTTTAGTTTCATCAAAATTGCTCTTTTCTGGTTCTGGAAATGAAAAAGATACATTATCAAAGCAACAGATTTAAAAATGGCAAAGGTCGTCGAACCCACCACCCCTGTGTGAGAAATGATATAATAAATAAAACATGAATTCATTCCACCGTTACTATTTTATCTCACCCGCTGACCTACTCCCGTCCAGCTAGCTCTAACAATGCATGGCGCTTGTAGATGGCAGCAGGGTGCCGTAATATAATAATTATATATGTATACAGTTGCACAATAATAATTGAGGTTTGCATCCCGGACAGGGAGAGGTTGCCTTGAAACAAATTTTTTTATAGAGGCTACATAGGAATAATCCGCATGTTTTTTTTCTGTTCTTGAATTCATTTATTTATTTTATATCTATTCTTGAACATACACAATACAGATTATTACATCAGTTTACATAGATATTAAGTTTAGTAAGAAGAAAGAAATGTTAATGGTTCGAAACTGTATGTATATAGGTAAGTAACTAGTAATATTTTGTGAACACCTCACTAGGCGAACCTGTGCTGAGGTGTTCCCATGTTAGACTTAAATATTTTTGAAGTGAAATTTCTTTAGCATACTTGTGATTTGAAAATCAATGAAACGGAATTGACAATAAAAAGAGACAAACGTATTATACATCTATAGGATTTAGTCTGCGAGCGAATGAGATAGAATTAAATCTTACCCACTTATAGTACCTACGATGCGTCAAGCTGCGCTCATTGGCCGCTTTGATTATGAGCTCAGTTTTCAAGGCTTCTTTGAGATTGTGTGTGTGAAGTTTCACTTATACCGCGTGTAAACTGCACTCGATATTTTTGAAGTGAAAAATTCTTTAAGACCGTTGTGATTTGAAACTAAAAAAAGACAAACACATAAATTTAATGTAGGATTTAGCCCTCGAGAGAAAGAGATAGCATAATCGATCTCCTCTTTGTGCGCTACTTCGTCGTGTCCCCACTCTTGTCTACTTTAGTTTCACTTCTACCGCGTGTAAATTGCACACCTGATTTTTTTTAAATTTATAAACCCTACGTATGTACGCTATTTACGCCATGCACGCTTTTCGTCAGGAAAGTTAATTGAGTTCTAAAAAAGAAAGAAAAATACTGTAATGGTAGAATATTGTTCTGAATATTTGTTTGGTTCTAATCTGCCGTAATCAAAATTTATAAATATCGTGTCACGGTGTTTGTGGCCGCACCCCTCCGAAACGGCTGGACCGATTTTTATGATTTTTTTTACGTATATTTGGTAGGTATGAGAATAGGTCGTAAAGTATATTTCATTCCGCTAGGAGATTAGAGTGTCCCTATTCAGAATTTAATTTTTATTTTTTTGGACATTTTTTTTATTTTTATATATTGGCTTAAAAAAATACTTATAACTCCAAATTTTCAGATACCATCCCCATACACGTACAATACATTCGTTATTTTTTTAATATAACAACCAAAATGTTGTAAATATGCTTAAGTAAATATAAATAAATATACTTAATATTGTAAATATTATAAACAGGCATAAAATAATATTGTAACTGACTCAATACAGTTATACAGTTAGAATGTGTTGCTAAGCGCATAACTTTCGAACGAGTGCACCACATTGGATAATTATTTTTTTTGTGTGTTCGTTATTGTCAGGACTAGGTTTTCATACAACTTCCGGTGAGCTCTGGCATTATGAAATTTGTATAAAAAATTGCTATTGATGGCACGCGAGGTTTGAAAACTGAATGTATGGAAAGCAGGAGGGAGGGAGGGGGAGGGGAACCTGAGAGGGGGGAGGTGGACCTGGGAAGGGGAGGGGAACTCGGGAGGGGGTTCGCGGGACGGGGGAAGGGGTGGGGAGTGTAGTGGGGAGAGGGAAGTTGGAGGTGACGGAGTGGGAACGCGAGAGGGGAAGAGGACGCAGGAGAAGAAGGGGAGGCGGAAGGGGAACGGGACGAATGGGAAAGGACACTCAGGGAGAAACAATTTCTTTTTTAAATGGCGTAGCAACGCATGTCGGGACTAGCTAGTGTAAAATAAATACTGTATATTTCTTTCATTTGTAATGTAAAAACCCC
Source organism: Limnephilus rhombicus (assembly GCA_929108145.2). NCBI lineage: Eukaryota > Metazoa > Arthropoda > Insecta > Trichoptera > Limnephilidae > Limnephilus > Limnephilus rhombicus. Next base: position 11,546,489 of record OV815292.1, on the reverse strand, counting down.
GAAAAAAAGCATCAATAAATAATTAATAAATAAATAAATATTCCCTAGAAATAATTTATATTATGGCAGAACAACGTTTTCCGAGTCATCTAGTATACCAATAATATTACAATTTTTCTTTGTAATGTGAAATTTTCCCCTTTATTATCTTCCTTTAGAATTCCACACTTACGATTTATGGATGGAATGCACTTATTCAAAAATGTAGATTTATTCGTGGAGCTGAGTTATGTAGTTCCAATGTAGTATTATTTTTTGTGCAGCGAAATGCAACTATGGATGGATGCTGGGCACGTGCTAAAGTGTTCACTGCGTTCACGTGCGATGCACTGAGGCCAACTAAATTAATGGAAACGTGGCTCTTTCAAGAATATCAAAACGTGATACTGAAATTGGTTTAAGGTCCAACTTGTGCTTACGTTACATGAAAAATAGATTTTTAACCATTATTTATATTTCACACTAGCAGACCCAGACACGCGTTGCTGTGGCTAACGAAATACAACGCCGTCTACTGACAACGCTATTACCCAACCTTTATAACCAACGCCATCTGTTAATTTGCATACTTATCAAATCCACACTGCCCGCTTGCCAGCACGCTCCTTTAATATATTATATATTTTAACCAATTTACACAAAACCTTGGTAAATTATATACCTATAAACCTTCTTCACAAATCACTTTATCTATTGGTGAAAACCGCATGCGTAGTTTAAAAGATCTAAGCGTAAAGACTTTGCTTTATACTATGTAAAGATTATGCATCATGTTCCACGTTCTTCAGGAAATCTTTGGGGAGTGATTATTTATGAAAAATAAAAAGTTAGGATAAATTTCTTTTTTTGTGTGGTTTTCAAAGCGTTCTTTTAATCACATCTTTAAAATTATTATAATTCTCACTTCCTGCAAGGTTCATACACCGTCGGCTGTCTTATTTAACCTTTCGTACGCCCGGCAGGGTCTGACAGACCAAGGGCATTTTAAAAGCAGTAACTATTTAAAAATTTTGCGCTCGAATGTGATGAGTTTTAGTAGCTACTGCTAATAAGCTAAGCTACCATTACACGGAGATAATTTCGTTCTACCAACGCGGGTCTCGGAGGCACGTATCGTTATAGTGTGCGCGGGTCTCACATACATTACTAGGCAAGTAGCTGTTTTAGATACTGGTCAGTATCTAATAGGGCATCACGTTTGGGTCCCACCCGGGCGGCGCGTATTCGATTCCTCGGCTGGCTTAGTCCCCCATCACGATGCAAGCAACATTTTCCGCTTACTGTGGCGGTAGTAGGAGTTTTAAAACATTGCTTGGTTATTCGTAACCCGTGAACGTCTGTCATGGTTTAAAAAAAAATAATCATTTTTTGAAGTGAGCGAAGATCGGATCATACGGAATTCAAAAAAAATGTTTATAAAATCAATATCCAATCGTCAAACCACTCCAAAATGAACACAAAGAAAGCGATATCTAGTGACTCCGAAAAAGAAAATACAAATACTAATAAGGTGTCCAAATGTATAAGAAAAGGCGCACTGGAATTCGACAACAATAATAATGAAAAAATCATCCTTTTCATTTATAAAAAAAGTGCTTCGTAGTCTCCCCACTCCAGTCTGTTTTAGTTTACTGAAGGTTTCACTTTACCGCGTGTGAATTGCAAACTCTTTTTTTTTTTTTTAAAGATTTGCACTACTCACAGATTTCCACTATCTTCAGGACTAACCGTAGAGGATATTGAAACACTTAATTGAAAAAATCCTATATTACTGTTAAGCTATGTTCGCATGCAGTTTTTTTTATCGTTGTCAAAATATCGCAAGAAAAATAATGTATGTCAGTCCTGCAGCACTTAACTTTCTCTTGCCAAAAATGTGCCACTTTCCAAGCCACAAAGATTCTACCGAATCTTAATCACTGTTCACGCCTTTATTGTTACATGTGGTTCTTTGGAAATACCTCTTGAGTGTCCTCCGCCTCAACAGTTGAGTTGAATTCATCTCGAAGGACACATGTCCTAAAAACCGCACCGCTTTTCCACTTGTAATAATCAAACCGCAAACAGACTTTCTAATCTCGCAGCTATTCGCAAGTACCATCGCCACGCGTCATCCATTCTCGCTTATTATTTCGCGATCAAACGTTCATTCCCAATCGCCATTCCCTTCCAAAATCTCTTCCAAACTAACATACCTACCTTTCCAGTGAACACTGAACGAAGAGGGAAGCAGTCTGGGTAAGTGCGATTAAAATATAATAAAATAGGTAAATAAGAACCGCATACAGTATACAGTCCACAACAACCACGCAGCATTTGATCCCTCGATCTTGAGAGAGATCATTTGCTACTCGCCGCAACAATCACAAATATTATTTTCCAAGTAAAATATTGAAAAATGGTTCTTATAAAATACGTAATTTTCTTGGTGATTTTATTATAATTAAAGTATTTCATTTTTGTTAAACAAAAATAATTAGTAACCGTTTTGTTTTCAAGTTTCAAGGATTAAAAATCAACTCATCTTATCAATGTATAAAATTGGAAAATGGTTTTTAATTTACAACGAATATTTAAATATGGCGAAATCCAATTATTTAAATGAATGATTTTCAATTATGGCTTTTCATGATACTTAATTGACTGTTAAAACTCATCCAAAACGCGTTTACACGAATAAAACAATTGTGATCAATGAACAGAGTGATTATTATTTTAATCACAATTAATTGCCAAATATATTCCAATATTCTAACAGAATACAACTACGAATTGTCAGTATTGTTCTCAAGTGGTCGGTGGTTAACAATTCATTGGATAATGGGTTATGGTATAATCAGTTTATTGTTATCTGTGATCCCTCCTGGACCAGATTTCATCCGCCGCTCAATCCCCTTAGATCAATCAGCAGCAGGACAATGATTTTGATTTATGGTATCCTTTGTCAAATGGTGACATTATTATGTGATTTGACTGAGTTTGGTTGAATATTGGAAGGAGTCCCACAATGATTGAACCCTTTTAAAGTATAGCCAACAAATTATGCTTCGTAATAATAATAATACATTACTTCGGTTTGTTATTGTAAAGTCTCTCTGTATTTTACTAACAACCAAGTAGGAATGCTAACAGTTCTATTTATGGCGATCATGACACTAAATAACTAACTTACCATCAAGCAGTTCCCCCGCAGGTGTAGCCAGAGACCATTAACCGCAAAATAACTCGGTCTTAGCACTCTTTGCCTCATTCACATTCACACATCGCCAACATATTCTTCAGTTATTCTGACTCTTGACATGACCCGACTCGAGTATTTGGTTTTCTTGATCGTGCCATGTCTTCTTCGGGCGTTCCCGACTTCTTCTACCATTCACATTTGCATCACAATATTTTCCTTACACTCCTATAACTTTACTATAACTATCGGCCTAAGCACTCTTTGCCTCACTCGCATTCACACAACACCAACATATTTTTCGGTTATTCTAACTCTTGATTTGGCCCGACTCGAGTATTTGGTTCACTTGATCGTGCCATGCCTTTCTCGGGCGTTCCCGACTTATTCGACCATTCACATTTGCATCACAATATTTCTCTTAAACTCCTTAATTCGTCCATTCGCCCGCTCATGCCCAAACCCTCTAGCAATTGGGGAGGCGGGAATGGGTACCACCACCCCGTGAACCTTTATTGGATAACCAACACCTCTGCCATAGGTCACTCCAAGTGGTTCGCTACGTTTGGTGATTTAGCAGGGGTGCCCGGGTTCATGGGGTGAGGTTTGTCTAGGTCTTGGAGGCGGACGACCAGGACATACTGAACCCCAGATTCCTACCCACCCCTTAAACCCTTTTCCTTCCCAGAACTCTCCTCTCCCTCCTTTCTTTAAAAAAAACCCTCCACACAGCATCCTCAAAGATGACATTGGCCCTGAGGGAAATTATTTTCCTCAAAGCCTCCTGTGTGGATCTCATGCAAAAAAAATAAAAAAGCATTCGATTCTCAAAATTTCTCTTTACGGATCAATAAATTAATCGGAGCATCAACTAAAAACAAAAATAGCACTTTCAAGTGCTTATAAAATAAATAATTTTAGAAATACGCACATCAGAAAACAGCATTTTCGTAACAAGATTTTTTCTCAACTCCTTTCTTAATTAGATGCCAGCAAGTATTCACGTAAGAAATTTCCCTCTTTGCTTCACCGGCACCTGCGACGTGTAATTATTTTTATTAGGAAAATAAGGTTCTTGGTTTTCCGATGGTCGGCGGTTCGGCTGACCGAGAAAGCCACGGTTATTTTATTTAATTAAATCAGCGAGTGGCGTTTTAACGAGCTCTCAAAGCTTTTTGAATTCCTTTGAGACCGCGCGCTACACCATTAGAGGTTCCGCTGCAATAGTGACCCCATTCATAAGGCTGCAGAACATAAATCCAAGGATTTTTTTCTTTCCGTATTATGAAAATTACCTTGATTTCTTACGACTTTTGAAATGAAACGCGCTTAGGATGTCACTTATTTTATATTATTTTCATCTTCTAAGTACCATATCCAGAGTGCAATAAATGAAATTATTCCACCTGTAATAAAGGCATCTCGAAAGATGACGTTTTACTTTATTTTAAGGCCTTTACCCCGTAGAATTTTGTTAAATTTCTTAGTAATATCAAGTAATAATACCGTCCCGCAGGGATCGGTTCTGTCTCCAACTCTGTTTTTGTTGCACATCAACGACCTTTTGTCATGTGCACCAATTCACTGTTACGCGGATGACAGTACAGTTCATGATAGCTTTTTGTTTGACAAGCCCCCAAAGGGCTCACAAACTCCAACAGCTCGTAAGGCTTTGAAGCAAAGAATGGACGGTTACCTCGAGAGTGTTTTCTCTTGGGGTAAAAATAATCTCGTTGAATTTAATGTTTCAAAGACCCAATCTTGTCTGATTACGTCTAAAAGGGATCGCAATGAAAATCTAGTCTCTTTCAACGGAAGCAATCTTCCGAACAGGCCCTCCATTGAAATGCTTGGTGTAACCCTAAGTGACCAGCTCAGGTATGGGGGCTCCATCGAAGCCAGAGTAAAGTGAGCCTCCCAAAAACTGGGCGTACTGTACAGGGCCCGCAGATATTTTAATAGTACACAACTGCTAACCCTGTACAAATCGCAAGTGCGCCCCACGGTTGAATTTGGCAGCCACCTCTGGTCTGGAGCTCCAAAATACCTGAAAAATACCCTCGACTCTGTGCAGAAACGGGCGGTCCGTTTGATAGATTCTCCCATCTTAACAGACGGATTGCAATCTTTAGAGCACAGGCGTCGGGTGGGAATGCTATCCTTGTTCTACCGGTATTACAATGTGTTTAATTTATCTTTGTCTTACTAACCTATTTTTTTGCATTTTGTTTTTCCTGTTAAGCACTTGCATACTGCTTACTAACAACGTATGCATGGACACTGGAGGTCTAGATTCGTTCAAAATAAATAAATGTAGCTTCGTTTAATCAAAAAATTAGAATCTTGCGGGTGCCTGGAAGGAGTAACCATCAGTTACTTATACCAGGGCGGGTAAGTGGTGGATTACCTCTACTGTTACTTAACGCAAGGATCATAACGAATGGATAAAAGAAAGTGGTTCTATCCTATTATGAAAAAAAAATTTTTTTTCGACCATCTCTGTGAAATAACGGCTATCATACTAATCATACTTTTGGATTGTAGGCCAGCACTACTGACTATTAAATATATTAGATTTAAGGCTCCATAGACCAACTTAATTACTCTGGCCGCGAGATGTCTAATTATTACAAATTGATGGTTGGTCCCTGTCTCTTCAGCGCTTTTTGAATTTCAATTATTGCAATAAACACTTGCATTTATCGATAATGTGTTGGATTGGTCTTCTTAATCCATTAGTTACCACCTGGATCTGAGTACATACGAGTAGAAGACAGGTTTAAAATTGTTAGCTAGAGTTGCTCTAATTTTCATTCTGGTTGTTTTCTTATGTGAATGCTGCACAGGAGCCCCAACTGCTCCCAACCAACTGGTTCCAGTGACACCATCGGAGAAAATCTTTGAAACAAAATTTTCTGCATCGTTGTTAAAAATCAACAACAAAGAATGTTTATAAATAATGAGGGAAAAGCTTTTTTTTTCCAGGATGCAGGTATTTTCTTGAATTGTTTGTCATTTTCAGGAAGAAATTTCTTGTTGCTTTTCTGTAGAACTCAAAAAGATTTACCTTTTTCTAAATTAATTTTAAAATTATTTAAAAATGTTTCCACGGTGTTTCAAAAGTATTATCTTTGCATTTGTTACTAAATTAACACATTTTGATAAATTTCATACAGATAAGTTATTGGTGATATCTTGATTACAGTGATTTATTTTTTAGCCAGTTTCCAGTTCTAGTTACACTGTCACTATTACACGTCTACCCTGATTATGGACACTATAACGCTGTCCGAAAAGTTTTGCTAAAGAATGAGGAAGCGTAATACACCAAAAATAAATTACGCCAATACTTTTGGCTGTGAAAATTTCAATTCAAATCTGATCATAATTTATTACTTAATTTATTACATATTATTTTTGTAGTACCCATCAAACATAATAGCCAATATTACGAAATTCAGACAAGAAAACTTTCTAAATAATTGAACCTTCTCTTATTCAGACCTTCCATTATCGGGGGCATTATTACCCTGCTGTCTATTACATTATTATAGCCCGGAGCCTCTTTCGAACCAGTCACCTACATTTTGAAGTTTTGAAATGTAGCGCCTTCTTTTGTCCCTTCAAATCATCCCCTAGATTATCAATTGGGTACAATTATTTATAATTAGGTATATTTATTTATATTTTAAGAATTCACAAAAAAAATTTCAAAAATAAATTGGTAGATATATATTTCACATTAAAAAAGAGCTTGTCCATCTTGTCACGATTCCAACCCTCCTGGTAATTTAAAAAATAAAAAAAGGTAGATTCTTTACCAGTACAATTGTCATTATGGTAGGAACCAAGAAAATTGAGAAAAAATATATTTCTCGCAAAATGGCGGCTACACAATTTTTTTTTCCAGTTATTTTTTAAGGTTTCCGAATTTTTAAAAATAGTGAAAATTATTTTTAGAAATGTTTTCTTGGTTCCTACCAGAGAGGGAAAAGAAAAATAAAGAAAATTTTTGCCATATTTCAAGAAAATCGGTCAATTAGAATTTCGTGACAAACGTTTTGAAAAGAGTAGTTTTGAGAAAAACGCGCTTAAAATTTTACTCTATTTAGATTCTAGTTAGATTCCGTAAAAACCGGTCGAACTGAAATGGCTATAACTTTTAAAATAATTCCAGTTTAAAAAAATCCTTTAAAGGAGTTTTTTTTGAATATCTAAACTATCGAAATATTTTTTTTTTCTAAACTACAATACCCCCTTAGTACATTGATTACCTAACTTTCACCAGAAAGTATGAAGAGAATCAACTAACTGTGGAATAAATATGTATAATTGGTTTAAAGCTCATTGGGTAAATACATTTGCTACTTCAGTGACGAAACATAAATGGGGATATTTTGTTTGATAAATTGATTTTTTAAAGGCTAATTTGATTCGGCCCATTGACTACGCAAAGGGGAAAGCTATTTGCTTTGGGCAACGCTATCGCTTTTAAAAAAAATATTTGGTAACTTTATATTTATTCATTTTAAAATTTTTATATGAAACATGTTAGGTAATATATAATAAAATAGAAATTGTATTCGTAATCTTCCTCCCTAGGATATCCTGTACTGAGGGGGACTTAGTTTTGAATAAGTTTTCAGCGACTTCTAAGGTTTATTCCTTGTGTTTGATTAAGTGATATATTTCCGTGATGTTTCGCCATTTTCGCGTTTGTTGTAAGTTTTAACGTTCTGCTAGGGTTTCTTGCTAGTGTAAGGACTAAATTACTTAATGAAGAATGATTAATTTGATCATCATAATCTCTACTCGCTCGGAGTCCTTGCAAAAGTGTATTTGAAATCGGTGGAGCGTAAATGATACAGTCAAAGGAAAATGATTCATACTAAAAAAATGTTTATTGCGTTCTAATAATGCACTTTTAGAATAGGCTAGGATTAGGACTAAATTCATTATCGAAGAATGATTAATTTGATAATCAAAATCTCTACTTGCTTCTCGGTGGAACAAAGAAATGAAAGCGTCTAAGAAAAATATAAAGTATATATTTTTAATACCACAAGAAGGCAATTTTGATCCAAATCAAAAGTATCTGTTTGGTTAAAAATATTAAATATCACAAATTACATAGTGAATTAAAAAAAAAACAAATAATTTTATCGACACTTAGTAACCTGCTCAAAATATTACGTGTTCAGAAAACAGTTTTAATAAAACAACCGTAAAAATAATCAAAGAAAATATCACTAGAATATTGGACGTTTATATCTCAAAATAAGGGTTCGAAATGCGGTACCAAAAAACTCAATACCGAAAAAGGATTTACCAACAAGAAAAGTACATCAACCCAGTTGTCGAATATTTTGTTCGATTCGGTGGAAATAAGGTTGCATAGCGCTACGCGTCCTGAAAATTCATAATATTTCTGAAGATGATGGATGAGATGAAAGCCTTCTTTCCTCCCGCGGGACTCCAATAGGTATTTGCACCTCCACCCGGGAGGCTTTGAACCTTACACTGGTGCTAATGTGATAACTTTTACATAATTAGGAATTGGGAGACGCACAAGGGGTGGGATTGATGGAAGGAGGATAAAATGACGACGAATTTGGATGTATTTGAACCCACTGAAGAAATAAACCGAGAGATGAGTGTCGCAGGCGTGTCCGTATACCAAGAACAAGCTCAGTTTTTTTTTATTACATAAATTGATTATTAATTTTTTTATCTTGAACCACTAAACAAATTCATTGGCTTGTTTGCGTTGAGGAGTTGAAACCCCTTATCTATATAAATAAAAATGAATCACCGAAATGAATGTACGCGCAAAACTTCCGAACGACTGCACCAAATTGGATAATTATTTTTTTGTCGTTATTGTCACGACTAGATTTGTATAAAAGAATCGGTGAGCTCTGGCATAATGACATTTGTATTTAAAAAATGCAAAAGGTGGCACGCGAGCTGTTTGAAAACTGAATTTACCGGAACTGAATGTGTTGAATGCGAGAGGGGGGATGGGAACTCGGGAGAGGGAAGGGGAACTCGAGAGGGTGGTTCGCGGGGCAGGGGAAGCGGGAGGGGGGAGTGGAAAGATGGAAGGCGGAGTGGGAACGCATGAGGGAAAGGGGACGCGGAAAAGGAAGTCGAGGTGGAAGGGGAACAAGACGAATGTGAAAGGACACGCAGGGAGAAACAATTTCTCTAGTAAATGGCATAGCAACACATGCTGGGAACTCGCTAATATTATAATATGTAACTTAGTAGACAAATGTGTACGGTTCCCACCGAGGCGTTGTTGGCTTAATCATATTCTAGCTAAGTCCTCCATCAATACAAAAGAAACATTTTCCATTGTTAACACCCACACAGCATCCCCAAAGATGACATAGGCCCTGAGGGAAATTATTTTCCTCAAGGCCTCCTGTGAGGAGCTCATGTAAAAAAAAAATAATGGAAAAAGAATCTTTTCAAATATTGTCAAGTTATTCGATTATTACCCAGAAATGTTTGTGAATCTTTTTGAAGTAAAGTAAAGTCATTATATGACTTTTTTTAAACGTCAGTATATATCACACTTCTAGAAAATATCTGATCAGCTGTGAAGACTAAAAGATATTTTGAACTTTGAAGTGAATTAACGTTTAGCCTTGCTTTATAATAATTTCAAGCTTTGACGTGAGCACGTGGAACCTCCATACAATTGACAAATTATATACGTCGGGGTGAGATTTGTAATTATTATTATTTCTAATGTATGATGAATCAAACTTCAAGGAAAAGCTATGCTAAAGCTCTTTCAAAGCGCTGATCTAGATTTACCAATGCTTAGTTAGTGTAAGTTAGATGACAGGTACGAGTAGATACATGTATTACTTTGGATTAAATTCCGTTGCTGGTAAAATGTTGAATTACATGTGTGGATTTTGCATCAATAAAGTGGTTTAAACAAAGTTATTCGATTTTAATTCGCTAGTTGTGTCTCTATAATTGCACACATAACATTTTCCGCTGATAATGGTAGCATTAGATTATTAAACGTAAGAACGATTTACCTGATTTAATAAAAAGTCAGAAAAACTATTTTTCTCACTTTTTATTTAAACAGATCAATTGATTATATCGATGATTTTCAGGCATATTGTATTTCTACTCCATTGCTTTTATTACATATTTTTTTCTTATTGTCCAATATAAAAATGGATAATGAATGTTATACATTTTTCTATAAATTTAATATAAATATCCAATATAAAAATATGTGCTTTTGAATGTAGCTATAACTTTGTGGTTATCCATTAATATTGGAAAAACAACTCGTACTTTTGAAATCAAAATCAAAGAACATTTAAGGTGTCAATAATAATAATATTTTATCATTGAAAATAACCATAGTTTTGAAAAAAATACGGGGATAAATATTATTCATATTAATTATAAAGGGAAACGCTTGGATAACTTAGAAGCCTTGGAAATAAAAAAAATCCCTTTAAAATAATGAATCTATTATCAACAAACAAAAAATATTGTCTTACAGCCCAATCATGGATATGTTCCCCTACCCACCCACTCTTCATTAATACCTAGTAACGGCTCCACCCCTACCATAATAATACATTGTTCCCATCCACTTTGTTGTAACTGTCAAATCAGTATGTTTTTGCCCTGAAGAAGGAACGGTCGCTCGTTCCGAAACCGGTCGGCTTTACTCAAATATATAAGTGGTTCAAACAAAGTAACATTGTTTCATTTATTTTAAAAAATGTCTTTAAAAAATATATTAAAACCTCGCAATACGATGTTTCTTGGAGATAAACTCCGAAACTACGATTTTGATAAAAGTTGACTTACTGTGTGTAATTTGGTCCAACTTAAAAGATGGGTTAGTTTTTATCTCAATTATTGAGATAAAACCGTATTTATCTTTATTAGTAATTATTAATTTGACTACATTAGGAAGTTTTGTATAATATTGATCCAATGTACTATAACTACTGACCACAGCAACGCGTGTCCGGGTTGCGTATTTACAAAACCTATACCGATTCAGTCGCGGTAGCGACAATTTACATTTTAAATATACCTCTATATTGGTTATTTTTTATCACATCGCAAAAAAAAATGTTCTGAAATCTAGATAAAATAAAAAGTTCCTATGTGTATATTAGAAATTAATAATTTTATTTCTAAATATTCAAATTTTAATATTATTCCCGTATATTGTAAATACACCTTTAAATTGATAATTTTTTATCACTTTGCAAAAACAAAAATTGTTCTAAAATCTAGATAAAATAATCTTTTTAATTTCCTTTAGAAATTAATAATTTTATTTCTAAATATTTAAATTTTGATATTGAAAATGTAAAGCGACTGAAACGGTATAGGTTTTGGAAATACGCGTCCGGGTCAGCCAGTATTTATATACATACTTAAATATTGTAAGATTTTTCGTAATACGGGAAAGTTTGTCTTTTTTTATAAAAAAATAAAACACGGAATAAACTGCCATAAAGCAATTAAAAAATATATTAAAAAATGAGGGTAATTTAATTGTCTTTTCCCAGTCGATATGTAGTATTTTTATGGGTATATGTACGGATGGGTGCAATTTACAGTGATGAATGGATCGGTATTCAGCTGCCGGTATAAAAACTTCCGCCAGATTACCGGCCCCATTTGTTTTCCGTATAGAGAGGAAATCACGCCATCCCATTATTAGGTCAATTCTATCTAGGTACTTACGGACTTTATTTGACTGTTGTAGTTGTACCAATGTGAGTGTCTCTTGTAAAGGAATTTAATATTACTTACAAATTAATCGCATTATTTAGGGGATATTGAGGGAAAAACTTTTTAAATTTTTGGAAAATAGTACCGAAGATATAAGCCGTCAAATTGTTGAAAATCTCGTGTGGAAGGCCGATAAGCGTGTGACGTCGCGGGTATAAATTTTATTTGCAAGCTCATAAAAGAAGTATAGAAAAAATAATTTTGCCGTAGTTAGCAAATCTTTTCATTCAAAATATAGGAGAAAACCATAGACATCCAAATGGATAGACAAGAAGTTACAGATGAGGGGTAAAACCAAACTATGGAGGGCGAAGAGGGGAAGGATGACTGTGATTCGTTATACAATTAATCTGACAGTAAATAGGCATCTCGCATTACAATATCACCATTTACTTCTTAAAAGCAAAATCTGCTTTGAATGAATAGACCTTTTTACATGGGAGCGCGAATTGCTTGCCACGATAATAACATATTTGCTAAGGACAAATGCTCGCCCCAATACACATAGCAATATTTTGTTGTCGTGTTTAGTTAAAACACTTTTACAAATGTTTCATAATTTACTAACCCCTGTAACCAGCGACGAGCACACTGAAGAACCGCCCACATTCGCTATGTGCACATTGATATGTAGATATATTGTATAGCATAAGCTACCGTTTTGGCGTTATATTTCGTTAAATGTATGGATGTTAGCTTCTCGCTGTTCACGGCAAGAATGATGACGTCACACATTTTAGATTCAAGCGAGGCTCTATCCCCTCCCATAGAGCGAGCCGGTTCCAAGGAGGAGCTCCAGCCGGCGCCATGTGGAGGGGGAAATAATACGTTTTTATCACTTAGGGCAGGTCCATATATATTCAAATGTCCGTGGAGAAAACCTACTTTTGCATTACGTTGTATAGAAATAGAACCCTGTCATTATTTTATGAAGACTATATAGCCATGCAGTTCTCGATTAGCGATCTGGAAGTAAGTAAGTTTGATTTGATTGTATTGTGTCAATTCACAATTTAATCATTTTAAAATGTCTTAAGGAATTTTTGCCGCTCTTTCAAATTGAAAAAAAATCTCAGTGTCTTCCTGTTGTAAGACCACCATTCAGTATTGAAACGTTGCTTGAAATGGCTTTAGTGATGTTTGGTGACCAGATCTAAATAGCTAGGCAATTCCCTACATTTTTTCCCTACTCTTTCCTCATCGTCTCGCTGGCTTCAGACGGGAGTAGTTGGGAGTCTCGTACGATATTAACATAAAAAAATTGTCATTTTATATTCTTATATTTTGTACTACGTTTCTTCTAGAAACCGATTTAAATCTCTATGAGAGAAATATTTAAATAATGCTTTTTTATCATTGTAATAATTCGATAATTTGTAAAGTGCGTTTTTGTAAAGCTTCGCCTCAAGGGCGTTGTACAAACTTTACAAACTAGACTTTTGCTTAAAATGTACAAGCAGATAAAGAAACAACTTACCAGAAGTTACTGAAGATGAATAAATCAAACATCTACTAAGATACTAAAATTATAATAATATGCCCCCTGCGTGCAAACTGCATCTAAAGTTCTCTAATAAACAATAAACAGTGCATATCCGAAGTGTTCTCAAAGCATTTATTTTACTAGGATTTTTTAAATGAAAAAAAAATCTGTTAAGCAAAAAATTTAAAAAAAATAATTTAAGATTATGAAAGATCTACTCAATGTTATTTCAAAAATGTGGGTCTTCAAAAACAGGAGAAACGATTTTTCCTAAAAAAAAATAAAGCTTTCTTTTCGCTCTCCTGAACAATTAACAATTTGGTTTGTCTAGGTCTTGGTGGCGAATACGTTTGCCCAACCATTGCGTGGCGGGCTGGATCGGAGGAGACTGATTGAGGGAGGCCTTTTGACCTCTTCAGCCAGATTCTCCAGACCCTTTGCCTTGCACCGCAGTGTGAGGAATAGATTCATTTGTCCGTCACTCCTGGCCACACTGACCCCCAGATTCCTACCCACCCCTCATACCTTTTTCCTTCCCATATCTTCTTCTCCTTCCTTTCGCTTAACCCTAAAATACTTATCTTATTTTTATACTGCTTAATACAAATCATCGCTTGGGAGGCTACTTTTAAAAAAACAAGTCGTTTTTTTTTGTGTCTTTATTAAAATATGAAAAATAAGTTTTTCACATAAGAGAGCAACCTCTTCCTTTTTAAAAGCAATAACAAAAAAATGTATTTTCTAAATCAAAACAGTCTTCAATAGTGGTTTAAACTTAACACATACCTAACTTTTTTGGCAAAACAAAGATACATTAAGAGTATGAGAAAAAAAATTCTTTCAAAAATCTTTAAACAGTCTGTTGAGATCATTATAAAAAAGTAGCATTTACATTAAAGTTTTTATGTCACATAACTTTGAAGTTTGTCTATTTATTTCTTATCACTAGTGAAACAATTAGGCGATCAATGTTCCAGACAATATGATTTGTTGCATTTCACACAGTAGTACATACTCACGTGTCTTTTTTTTCTAATGTTTTGACAGTCACTTTCATAGTCATCGATCTTAATTAAGGTACGATCGGCAACGCTGTCGTCGGAATCATAGTCTTCTAAATTATCTTCCATTTCACTAGCAGAATCATCTTACATTAATTAATTCTCTATTCGACTATGATACAGACGATAATCGTCTGGCTTCATCTGTAAACAAAATATTTATTTTTATAAATACAATTAACAATAATCATGTCAAAATACAATAATAATAAACAATTTTTAAAAAAAATTACCTTTAATACTAATGATCGAACACGCTGCAATTCGGGAATGACAAGAGCTTGCGAAACGCACGACCGCTATCCACCGCGTCACGATGGGCACTGAGTTGAGGTGAGCGCTCGAGTCGTAACGGTGGCACGATTTGAAATTATAACGAAAAAACTGTGTGCGGCCTCCCAGGCGATGATTAGTACTCTAGGGTTAAAAAACCCTCCACACGGCTTCCTCAAAGATGACATAGGCCCCTAGGGAAATTGTTTTCCTCGGTGCCCCCTGTGTGAAGCTAATGTAAAAAAAATATCATTTTGTCCTTTACAACATTTCAAATTTCATCACATTCATTGGTCAAATGCATTATAATTATTATGGTTTTCTATTAGTAATCGACGAACGGTGGATGCAATCGGTTAGCCATAAGTTGTTATAAATAGTTTGGCTAGTCTGTAGTTAGAAGTACGATTGTAGAAATACGTTATAAATTTGTAAAGTGCCCTTGAAGTGATTTTTCACAAAAACGACGCTGAACAAATCATCCAAATATTATAATAATACTAGCTGACCCATCAAACGTTGTTCTGTCATGTAAATTATTTCTAGTGAATATTTTGGTTGTTAAATAAAAAATAACGAATGTATTGTGGGAAAGTGTGTGGGGATGAGATCGATGACAAAAAAAGGAACGGAGCGCTGTAGACGATGACTGCCGACAAAAATAAAATAAAAACACCAACTATAGTGGGAAAATGAAATATTGAAAATCAATATTAATTTAGAAGAGCAATTGAGTGTACGATATTTTTTGTCAGTCCGTATTTAGCCAACACAAATAAGCTCGGTGGTTTGCCCACGCGAGAACATAATTCCGAATGAAATATCAAAATGACGCGACGCTTCTCGTGAATATCTTGCGTATGTGTGGATGAAAGTTCTACGAGGCGGACGTAGCGCCATCTGTCATTCAACAACATAAATAATTTCGTTATATTTGAAATACGAAAGACGGTTAAATTTGTTCAAACAAAAATACTAAAATCGCGATTAAAAAATGGGAGGGCGGGGGTAGGAGAGTTGATATTTGGGGTTATAGGTATTTTTTTATGCCATATAAAAAAATAAATTAAAAAAAGATTGTCAAAAAAAGTGATTTTTTTTCTGGATAGGGACCCTCTAATCACCTAGCGTTATGAAATATACTTTAAAACCTATTCTCATACCTACCAACTTTACATAAAAAAATTCATAGAAATCGGTCAAGCCGTTTCGGAGGAGTGCGACCACAAACACCGTGACACGAGAATTTTATATACAAGAAGATTATGTAGGTACAAGCAAGTGCCTTAGGGGTTCACGACGAGTTCATCGAAAACGAATTCATCGAAAATCAATTCATCGAAAATCAATTCATCGAAAGCAAATTCATCGAAAACGAGTTCATCGAAAACCAATTCATCGAATGATCAATTCATCGAATCGCCAATTCATAGAAAAAATATATTTTGTTGATATTTGAGAGAAATGCCGAGCGGACCGAGAAGTTAAAAAAGCATTGGTCAACCTAAACTAACCTAACCTAACCTAACCTAACCTACCCTAACCTAACCTAACCTAACCTAACATAACCTAATCTAACCTAACATAACCTAACCTAACCTAGCCTAACCTAACCTAACTTAACCTATATAACCAATTTTTAAATATTTTTTTATCATCACTCTTAATGACCTTTCTGAGTTGTTTATGAGTTGGTTTCATTATAAGTTGTCTGGTTACCGTTCCTTAGATATCCCTTTTTTGCAGTTCAGACAATCGGAAATCGAAGAGATAACCTATAAATTTTACATTGTCACTACGAAACTGACAGTTGCTGAACACGTTTAACTCAGTTAAACAGACCTTTTTGGGTATTTTATTTTGACAGCTCTAATATCTATAAAAAAATGTTTTTCGATGAATTGGCGATTCGATGAATTGATCATTCGATGAATTGATTTTCGATGAATTGATTTTCGATGAACTCGTTTTCGATGAATTTGCTTTCGATGAATTGATTTTCGATGAACTCGTTTTCGATGAAATTGCTTTCAATGAATTGATTTTCGATGAACTCGTCGGTTACCGCCTTAGGTTAGAGAGATTGTATTTAGAAGTGTTGTGATTGTGTAATAAATAAGCACGTTGTGCGCGTTGCACATATTTCTTAAGGGTTGACAGTGAAGAAGAGTGCACCATAAATCTCGATCCGGACATTTCGTTTACAAAAATCCCTGCACCTCATGAAACACGTATCGGTTGATTCTTTATCTTACTCTCTATCTAGCATGATTTATATTTGCGACATTTAAATAGGTACTTGACTACTTTTAAACAGTCGAAGCATAATATATCTATTCTTTTAAATCAGATGAAATCGTATGATATTTTTTCATCTCAACTTCTTATTTTCGCTTTGGATATTGGATTTTTAAATTAAACGCTAGATGTGCGTTCCATACAAATTGGAATGGTATCAAATGTGCCACTGACTGGTAGCCACTGACTTCCTTTCAGTTCTGGACCATTTATCACGCGATCTCGTCACTGCATTTGGTTAGGGTTCTAACTTCACATTACCTTGTACCGAGATGCGAGGTTTCAAAATTCGCAAAGAAAATCTCTCATAATCCATTTACCATTTTCTGATTTTATTTATTTATTTATTTATTTATTTACGTCCTAGTGGGCTTTTACAAAGATAGCTAATAACAGTTAGGCAGGTATGTAGTACACAATATACAATGATTAAAATAATAATGAAAAATAAAATTAATTAAAATTAAAATCATACATTTCATTAAAGTAATTATAAAGAGAAATATGGAATCTGCAAACATGTCTACAATATTCACGAATTTATTGCCAAAATAATAATATTTATAAGTGTATGAGTTTCATAGTTTGTTTTAAAATTGTCACAGAAGAAGGTAGCACTTCGCCTCGTATTTCTGGTCGGTACGTAAAATTTTATTTTGGCGAGAATTTCAGGATTGTCAATGCAATTATTAATGATTTTATTTAATAGTACAAGATCAGATATGATTCGCCTATCGGACAGCGTAATTAAGTTGAGTTTTTTAATCAAAAGGACATAGTTAATATTTTTAATTGGAATATTCAGCTTGAAGTTAATAGATCTTAGGAATTTGTGCTGTACCCTTTCTATATTGTCGGAATGTATTTATATATATTGGCGAATTATACTCTACCTGGCTTCTTACTAAATAAGTGTATAATATTTTCAAACACTCTAGTGACTTAAAATCACTTGCTGTTCTGCATATAAAACCAAGCATTTTTATAGCTCTATTTGTTATTTCATTTACGTGTAGAGTAAATGTTAACTTTTCATCAAATATAACACCTAAGTCCCTGATCTGAGCGACTGGTGTCAATATTACATTATTTAAAGAGTACTCATAAGTTATATGACTTTGGATTTTATGAAAACGAATAACTTGGCACTTTTGAATATTAAGAAATAACGAGTTGATCACACACCAATGAAACAATTTATCTAAATTAGATTGTAAAATATGGCAATCCTCTATATTACGTATCATTTTATATATTTTTAAATCATCAGCGAAGAGCAAAACTTGTACATCTTTAAATATACTAATAATGTCATTTATAAATAATAACAAAAAAAATTGGTCCAAGGTGAGATCCTTGGGGAACCCCACTTGTGGCTTCGAATATATAAGATTCTACAGAATTTATTTTAACACAAAGCTTTCTTTTACTAAGATAACTATTAAACCATTTCAATAAGGTTCCTTTAATGCCCATCAAATTTAGTTTATGTACAAGAATATGTCGCCTAACTTTATCAAAAGCTTTGGAAAAATCATTGTATATAGAATCCAATTGATGCTTAAGGACAAGGGAATCAGTAATATAATTTTCATAAATGATTAAGTTACTTAAAGTATTTCTACCTGTGATAAAACCGTGCTGATTGGGAACAATTATATTATGAACTTGTTTTTTAAAGACATCTAGGACCAATGATTCAAAGAGTTTAGGAATAGCTGACAATATACATATTGGTCTGTAGTTTGATACATCGCTTTTATCACCCTTTTTGTGAATATGCGTTAAAAAGCTTTTTTTCCACTGATCTGGAAAACACCCTGATGACAAAGACTTGTTAAATAGTATAAATAATGGAAAAGTCAAACTTTTAATACAACATTTTAAATATATTGGAGGAAAACCATCCGGTCCAGCAGATTTATTAGAATCTAATGCTTTTATACCCTTTTCTATTGCAGCTTTTTCAATAAAACAATGGCTTAAATTAAGTGATTCTTCAAGAGATATATCTTTAGGGATCTCACTATCAAGAATATCCATGTCATAAACACTTTTAAATGAATCTGCAAAAAGATTGACTATGCCTTCGGTACTGTCAGTACATTTGTTATTAAGATACATAGTATTTGGTAAACTACATTCATTCTTTCGCTGAGCATTAGAAAAAATCCATAATCTTTTTACATTATGACGAACCTCTTCTTCTATTAAACTAACATAATCATTGTAACATTTTCTGGATAGGTCTTTGCATTGCCTTCTTAAGTTAGTAAAATTTATATAATCATTAACGTTTCTAAATTGCTTATATATTTTTTGCAATTGTTTTTTATTGTATATTAACTCCTTTAATTCTTTTGTAAACCATATGGGATAATGAGAGGCTTTAAAATTAATTTTAGGAACATAAAGTTCTTTAGAAGTGTTTAAAAATGAATAAAATTGTTGTACTTGGTCAGTTATATCATTACTAGCCTCTAAAAATGACCAATCTAAATGGTCAAGATAATTAAAAAATATAATAAGAAAAAATATTTTGAGGTTGAATCTTGTGTAAAGTATCTTAATTGAACATATTTTAAAGAATAATATTTAAATAGGATGTAGGTATGTTTCGAGGTCAATATGAATCTCACAGGTCACATCTAGATATACTAGGTCAATGGATGTATACTTACCATTTTAGAACACACCTTAACACTAGAAAGACCGGGTACTGCTCCATACCTATAAATACCACGACCGTCACTTTGACGGCTGATCATTTTTTCAAATACGGAGACGGGTATGAGTACAATCACCCCGGGAATCAATTATTGGATAACCAACTCATCTGCCATAGAACACCCTAAGTAGTTTGCTACGTTTGGTGGCTTAGCAGGGGTGCCCGGGTTCATTGGGTGAGGTTTGTCTAGATCTATATGGCGAAACGTTTATCTACCTACTGCGTAGGGGACCGGGTCGTGAGCATAGAGATATACTGTCGTGAGACACTGATTGAGAAAGAAATAATCTAGACCTATCCAGCAGGACTCTCTCAACCCATCGCCTTGCACCACAGTGGGAGGTATGGATTCATTTGTCCGTCACTCATGGATTCATTTACCAATTTTTCCTATTCACCCCTCATACCCTTTACCTTCCAAGAATTTCCTCTCCATCCTTTCTCTAAAAACACCCTTCACCCAGAATCCCCAAGGATGACGTAGGCTTTGAGGGTATTTTTCCTCAGGGCCTCCTGAAATAAAAACATGTGAGTGCAAAATGCTTTAATTTTTTTGTACAAGCGTGAGTTATGTTTGTACAATATCGTAAAATCGTATAGTATCATATCGTTTGAATATTATAAAATCGAATGCACTTTCCGCAAACGGGTTTCTTACAATTATGATATGTCTTTATTTGGGTTTTCTTATATTTTATATTAATTTTGCACTGTCGTCTTTCAGAAGTTTTATTTTCCGGTTTCTTTTCTTTTTTCTTTTTTCTTTTTTCCACAAAGAAAGCCCTGAGGAAAATAATTCCCCTCAGTGCATATGTCATCTTTGGGGACGTCGAGAGTATTTCTAGGGAAAGGAAGAAGAAAAAGTTCTCGTAAAGAAATGAGGTGTGAGAGGTGGTAAGGAATCTGGGGGCAGTGTGCTCAAGATTATCGGATGTACGAATCTATCCCTACCACTGCGGTGAGCGAGAGAGAGAGAGAGGTCAAAAGACCTCCCTCAACCAGTTTCTCCTGATCTGGCCTGCCAAGCAGTTATTTGGCAGACGCATCCACCGCCAAGATCCGGACAAACCAATCTTCATGAATCCGGGCATCCCTGTTAAGTCACCAAATACAGTGATCCTCATGGGGTTACCTGCAGCAGATGTGTGGTGATCCAGTAAATTGTTCTGTCAGTTCTTCAGGAGCAAATACAGCTGGACATGTATTTGTATTTGTATTGTCCTTAGTTCTTCAACAAGCAATAAAATGAACTTTTCATAAATTATATACAAATCAACATTCAAAAAAGATATGTTGTAAACTTAGTTGAAGTAGGTTGTTAACTATCTCAGCATAATGGCCCAAACCGTCACATTGACGGCGGCGGTCTTTGTAGGTATAATTCAATATATCTTCAAAAATAAATAAAACTTGTACCTGTTTTTTTCACCGAGGTTGTTAAATCATAAATCATGAAAAGTCAAAAAAAATCAAAACAATACAATAATTTTTAAGCCTTATATCGTCAAATTACTTCGGGCAGCCGTCAAAATGAAGGCTCCGGTCTTTCTAGTGTTAACACTCAAACAGAACAATATATTATGCAACCATCTAGGGCATAATAAGTCACTGCATAAGGTTCTAATTACATTTCCTTAATGCAATTCCAAGCTAGGGCCAAGTCCTATTTTAATATTTTCCCTTAAAATATGATAAACTAAAATTCTTCACGCAGGGTTGAACCTCAAATTGGCGTAAAATTGCAGAAAATGAAATCATAAATTCTAATTTCGGTTGTGGGTCTGTCTGTGAGTTTTCAACACTGATTCAATGAACTCGGATTTATTTCGAATTTAATAATTTTATATATTAATAAATTTTATTCTTTATTAATCAAATAATTTAATATTTTTCTAAATTTACCAATAAAATAAGGTTTCTTGCCGGAAATTATTTGAATTTTGTATTGCAAATGTGTTTTTTGTTTGTTTAGATTTCTTAGGGTTAACTTTGAAAAGTACCTACCTCTCTAAAGTCTTGTGATTTTTCAAGGGTTGGCGCTTTTTAGCTAATACGCAATTATTATCGATCTCTATAAACTTAAAAATCACCTTTTCAGACAACAGTATCGATGAAGTCAAAACCTTTCACCTTCACCTTCACTTCCCGCGACACTGCAAATAACAAATTTTGTAAACATGTAAGAAATTCCTATTTGTAAGCTTTTGTAAAGTTCATTTCATAAAAATTCTGCAGCCCTAAAGAGTCCTAAACTCTCTAGTCTTTTAAATCTTTTAAAATACATATCAACTCTACTTTTGCCAATAATCTTCTCACAAATGTAATACTAACAGTGATGGGGGTAGCAAATGGAAAATTATACAATGCCCAGTTTTTAAATAAAATGCAAAGAACGTTTTCTGTATGCATTTGAAAATAATTAAATTAGATGGAGCCTTAGAATTCACAATAAATTTTACAGCGCTTGTGAGATGATTTTTCACAAAAACGGCGCTATACAAATATCCCATTATTATTATTTATTTTTATTAAGATTTTAATATCCTCTGTTTTTCCACGGGTCCATCAAAAAAATTGTAATTGTTTTTTTAAGAGTCATTGATTATATCTGAAAAAAAACACATTCTTTGCTTTCATCGCTACGTTATATTAATGCAAAATCAAACAGAGGAAAGAGGGGCGATCTCTTTAATACCCCATCGCTGAATAAACTGGTCGAACCTATTATGCAAATTCTTCAGGTATCTCATTAGCATCCTTGAGAATATTTCATTGTATTTCTAATAAAGCTACAGTGATACTTCCGGCGTCGGCGTCGATTCCTGAATTTAATCAACGTCCCTAGATGGCGCCCGCGTCTCTGCTTTACTTTCCCGCGAAAAAAACAAATTTAGATACTAAATCCTGGTTGGTGGAGCGATTGATTCCGCCGGCCAATAAGGGAAGCCGATCACGTTTGTATTTCGAACGACCGGTCGTGACAAAACTGTACAAGGAGAGATGGCTCCAGATAGGACCGAGTTGTATGGAAGAGATGTACTTTAATAAATGTCATTGTTTCGCGGCTTCCAATGTATATTCAAGGCGTGATGTGGATATTAATTTGGCATTAATTAGAAATTTGAAAAGTTTTAAATTTTATGAAAAAACAATAAAAATATGATACTTTTGCTTTTATTCGATTAACTGAATATGGAAATCAAATGAGTAAAAGGTTTTTAACAGCAACCGAGATTTGAAACATTTGAAAGATTGGATCTGGGTGACAATTCTTCCTGTTTCTCAACGCATTGCAACATCCACTGTGAACGTTAGCTAATTGTATGTTAGTAATAAAATTTCACATCTCACATATGAATGGAAGAACTAAAACCGTTTTAAAATTTATTATTTTTCTCTACTTCAGCTATTTTAATTTGTGCCACCATTTTAATTCAATATTAAGAATTTCTTTGTTTTAACCACTTTTTAATGTCTGTAAAACCGACGTGTTTCGAGAGCGACGTTCTCTTCCTCAGGGTTTAATAAAAACTTATTGTAAATAAACTTGATGGTGTCAATGGAATGTTTATTAATAATTAGTTTTTAGCAACTGGAGAGACTACGCGAAATAAACAAATTTGCCTCGATTGCTTGAGATTTTCACAGAAGATCTTTTTAAAATTTTTCGCCAACATTAAAAAAATCATATCTACCTTCGAATTTTAACACAGAGAGATAAAAACTTATTATAGTGCTATATTATAGCTAATGAATATACCTGTATTTTACCGTTTATCGCAAATTTGTAGGATTTATAAAAAATTATAAAAAATTATAACAGCGCGAATCCTGCGTATTTGTTACTTTGAAACTGCCATTATAGGTACTTATTCGAGTCAACATAGAATATTTTCGATTTCTGTATGTGGTATACTTGATAATGAAAGGTGCATATCTATGAAAAAGAACTTAATTTAAACTGTAAATAGCTGATCAAAAATTCGGGGTGAAAAAATATTTAAAAAAAATTTTTTAACATCGTCCTAAAATAGTTAAAATAGATAAAACATTTCATTAATTTCGTTTTAAAATAAATGGCTGGATATTGAAATGTATTTTATAATTAAAAATGTTTTACGAATGGTAGGAAAATGTGGTCCAATTTAGGACCGCTATCAGTCGAAAAAAATTTAGGTTGTCCATTTTATACCAAAATCTTATAATTGTTGTAACACAGACAAATCTTTAATCGCAATTTCTGGTTTTAGTTTTAGGGATTAGCCAACCCGTCTTGTCTACAACTAAAATAAGTAACTAACAGCCTGTCACGTAATTTCCCACAGGCGTGAGCGGTTGAGATAAACTTTTTTTTATGAATAACCTCACAAGAATCCCAGCTGCTCCCGTCTGGAGCCCGTGAGTCTATTGCATCCTCATTTGGGGTATGTTGTGAGGCTGAAGGTAGTGGAGACGGGAAGGAGATGGGGAAGAGGAAGGTAGTGAAGTACCTGGCTACTCAAATATGGTCACCAAACACGGCTAAAGCCATTTCAAGTAACGTTTCAATTCTGAATGGTGGTCTTACACCAGGGCAATACAGAGAGTATCTTCCACTCTAAAACGTGCCGAAAATAATATACTATATATTATTTTTAATGAATTAATCATGAAATAACACAAATTAATCAAATAAAATTTATTTGCCCACGCCGGGATTCGATCCCGCGACCTTCGCATTGCGATTCGAGAGCCTTACCACTAGACCACACCGGCCGTCAAAACTGCCACAAACCTCTGTTTTAGTACTCAATTCTTGCTAAACAAATCGTTTCATACAAACTTTTGTCTTATTGACTTTTGACATCACCCGATTCTGTGCAGATATTTGATTGATTTGATTATGTTGTATTTTTTTCGGGCATCCCAATATAATATTACTTTTGCTTTTCCCCTCATAAATTCTCCTCTCCAGCATACAACATTTTTATTACAAATCGCTTTGAACGGTCTTGGAAAATAATATCGCCTTATTCGCAACTAAACATTTTAATATAATAAAACAAATACTACATTTATTTCCACTTTAACTGGTTTTAGCCTGTTAAGACCATCTTCAGACTAGTCTTTATTTAGATTTGAAACTCGTATGATCCGGAACGAGTGTGCTGGACGGCCTGGAGGTCAACGTGCTCTACGTCACTAGAGAACTAACTGTTAGCCCACTTTAGTTCTGAATATGGAAGTGCAAACCTGTACAGTAGAGATATCTCCTATAGAACTCTAAGTTTTTTTTTTGTAAATAAAGAGACATGGCATGGTTACGAATCTTTATAATATATAAATGAACCCCTGTTTCCTTTGGTTACGCCATAATTTCAGAACGACTTTACCAATTTTATTCATCTTTTTTTTATAAGTTTTCTAATACTTTGTAGAAGGTTAAGAAAATTCCGCAGAAAAAAACTTGACGACTGTTTTAACTTCGCTCGTTTGACTGTTTGCGGGTTTGATGAATGTGAATTTAGCAGGCAACTTTTGTTTTGTAACAAAAGAATTGTCTATGATTTTTTGAAATAGGTACCCATGTAAGGTAATAAATTTGATTGATTTTTATCATAATTTACAAAAATGAATGTATGAGAAATGAAAATTTAAAAAAAAATTGCAATAGGTGGCACGCGAGCTGTTTGAAAACTGAATGCACTGGGACTGAATATATAAACCACGGGGAGGGGATTTTAGCGGGAGAGGTAGTGGATGTGGGGGGGGAGACGAGAGGCATGGGAAAGGACATGCAGGGAGAAACAATTTATTTCTTTCAATATGACATTGCAACGCAAGCCGGGAACCAGTTAGTAACCAGATAGTATTTGAAAATCTCTAGCTACATTATCATGATATCATGATAGAGGACTTAGCCAACCAAGGAAAGGAACCCACGACGCCTGGGTGGGACCCAAGCGCTATGCCAACTCGCACACTGACTGATACTAGAGCCATCAATGCTACGTCACTCGAACCATCACAAATCATTTTCTGAATTAAAAGTACTACCTAATGCGGATTCGTGCGTAGGTGGTCAAATCGCTCAAGTAATTCTCTTCGTGTGTACTATTCCCAGTGAGATATCGTACGTGACGTCATCTTCCTAGTATCTTCGTTTTCAAATAAGACGCGTGAGAAGGAAAAGGACGAACGTCGTTGAAGTCCATACTAGCTCTCGCTGGGACTAGTTTAGAAACGTGATTTAGTAGCTGCGATCCACAAGTTTACTCTTTTCGTGGTGTGAGTATGTTGAAAAACGCTTACCTTTCAATGAATTAGTCTTTACCCGATAACGAGACACTCGGGGATACTCTTGGAGAAGTGATCACAAGTTCAACATAAGTGCGATCTTTGGATATGTCCAGGTTTAGGAGGCGTAGGATTCCTTTAAATAATATATTATGTGGCATTCCAAGTCAGCTATTTTATTAATATACATATATTTTCTATTGTCAATACCTCACAAGAGTCTCAACCGCTCCCAAACTCTGCAGCCTTCTTCTTTCGTAAGGTGGCATTCAGAGGAGGACATCTAGGTCTACGAGCCAGTCTAGGGCCTAATAGGTGTCGCCCTGCGGACAAACTTGAATGAATGGAGTGGGCATTTTTAACCACATGTTTGGTGGTCTACCCCGTACCAGCGACTGTGGGAGCATTTGTCTTTTTAATGGAGGGCCAGAGTTGACAATGCAGGGAGAACTCAGGCTATCTCTCGGTAGGGTCGTGAACGAGATATTTAGCCAGTGAGATCCCATAGCCATCTTCAATTGGATAGGTTGTAAGGAGGAGAGAAAGATAGTGGGGAAGAGGAAAGAGCAGGCCTTTCACCAAACCCGTTCCAAAATACAGATATAAAGACACAGTATTACATAATATCCATCAATGATTCTCTCCACCATTACTCATAAATATGATTTGAGATCCGTCTTTAGCTAACGCTTCGAACTGCGTTACACTGTAACATTGTTCTAAAGTCCGCTGGTTTACGGAGAAGGAAATGCATCACGGCGTAAAACCCCAAAAATGAATCACGATAATCATGGAGAAAATATTTTTTATCCTTCGGGCTGCAGAAAAGCTGCACTCGTATCGGTTTCAGTTTAATGGTAATTGGAAGCGAAATTCGGGTTTAGCCACTGACGTCTTCGAATTTAGTCAAATTTATTGTACACTAGCTGGTTCCATATTCAAAGAAATAAATTGTTTCTCCCTGCACGTCTTTTCCCGTGCGTCCCCGTTCCCCTTCCACCTTTCACCCTCTCCCCTCTCCCGCTCTCCCATCCCGCCAACCCCCCTCCCGCGTTACATATATTCAGTCCCAGTACATTCAGTTTTCAAACGGCTCGTGTGCCGCCTATTACATTTTTTTTTTATAAATATTATTTTTTGCATATTATAGGAACAATCAATCTAATTTGGTACCTAATTCGGGTACTTATTTAAAATATATATAATTTAAAAAATCCATAGACAATTCTTTTGTTACAAAAAAAATAGCTGCCTGCTAAATTCACATTCATCAAACGCGCGAACTGTCAAACGTTCGAAGTTAAAATAGTCGTCAAGTTTTCTGAAATTATGCAATTTTCTGCGCAATTTTCGTAATTTTTCTTTCCGTAAGAAACTTCTACAAAGTATTAGAAAACTTTAAAAAAAGATGAATGAAATAGGTAAAATCATTCTAAAGTCGCTCACTAACATCAAGACTAGCTGTGTGAATCTTGGTACCTTATAGCGGTGATGATTTATAATAAATAAGCAATACTTAACACAACTTGTATGACATACGAAATAATGCACCAATTTCACTACTTATACCTTAACCAAAGTAGCACTAGTAATTCATAGTTATTGTTTTCGTATTTTAGCAGGAGTAGTACAAGACATGAGCGCGGTGTATATTCGTATTGTCGTATAATATAAAATGTACTGAAAACATGTTTTAAAATCAGTAAAGATAATCATGTTTGCACATAATTGTTTACATATTAGTTACAGCGCATACATAAATAAAAAAAAACAACTTAATATATATTATTACATACATAAATTATATCTAATATTGTAAATTTTTATGTATTTCTCTTATAAGTGAACTATGTATTATAAGTTCACACTTTTAAACACATAACTTCATCTCTCTATATTGTGAATCTTGTTGTAATTCCTCCAACTTGTTATCAAATACTTGGTTTACACTTTTTGACTTTTCAATGCTACTAACTTACTTACTTATCTCATACACTGTAAATCTGAATATATTATATGTTATCAGGTTAATTCGGCAAATCCGAATATACTATATGCTACCAGGTTCTTTTTCTATTTTTTTTTGTTATGTTATTATGTAATGTATAATATGAACTAAACCTGTAAATTTGTCTGTCCTGGTACGGGAAACTTTCCTAGTTGGACAGGCAAAGCTTCCTAATATGTATTTTGTACTTTCTTTTGTATCTATCTATAGTAAATAAAAATAAAATTTAGTAAATAAATAACATTCTGAATTTATGGCGTGAGCAAGGGAAACAGTTATTCATTTTTATTTATATGGATTATACGATTAATAAAGCGAATAAAAGTATTTCGAACTTGCGTTTTGCATTTTATTGATTGCTCTTTGATCAAGGAAGTTATTTTTTTACAAAAAAGCAGGTTCAGACCCTTTTGTTCTGAGAAATCATGAAAATCGTAGGAGAAAATTCACGGCACGCGCCAGGTATACCGCGGAGGGCAATAATAATAATGGAACTAATGATAAATCACTTAATTTACGATTTCATTTCGAAGAAAACTCAAATGAAAATCGCTTAACTTAGTTCATTCCAATTTATCGCCGTAAATTCGTAATTCGGGAGATTTTCACCAAGTTTCCAATTCTCGGATATCTAATGTTAAAAAAGGAGATTCGATGATAATTCCCCGAATAAGCATTGAGTGGGAGACGTTTCGTCGGAAAGATTAAGGCTATTTTAATTTTCATACAATTTTCAATGAGCTTGCTTTTTTAATATTTTCGATCAGTGGTTTTTCAATAAGTGGATTAATTTCGACCGATTCAATCTTCCAATTTGCCGGAACAAAAACATATCCCAGCTTTAATTAATAGCATTACTTACCTGTTATACAGACGGTCTCCGTGGCGCAAAGGTTTTTGCTTATTTGTATTTTAGGCCGTGGTTTTAAATCCCGACTTGCTCATGTAAATTTTATGTGATTAATTTACGTCATTTCATAATTTATTTCACAATAATTTCATACAATATGTAATATCCAGTTTTTGATGCTTTCAGTATCGCACTGGTGAAAGACCACCATTTAGAACCGAAACGTTGCTTAAAGTGACTTTAGCCGTGTTGCATCTACCCATTCCCCTCTCCGCCAAGCACTGCCTCACAACATATCCCAATTGGGGATGCCATAGTCTCACTAGGTCCAAGCGGCTGGGAGTAGGTGGGATTTTTGCGCGGTATTCAAATAAAAAAAAACATAATCGTATTCAATTAAAAAAATTGTCGCAATAGTTCTGTATTTTTAAAAATTAAAATGAGAATACCTCATAAGAGTCCCAACTGCTCCCAACCGTCTGGAGACAGGGAGACTAAGGCATCCCAATTGTGGTGGGGCTGAAGATAGTGGAAAAGGAAGGGATATGGGAAAGAGAAAGGTGGGGAAGTATCTGGCATTTCAAGCAACGTTTTAATTCTGAATGGTGGTCTTACACCAGGTTGATACTGAGAGTTTCTTCCACTGCCGCAATTATGCCTTATATTATTTCAAATTATTAAATAGTGAAAACACAAATCAATCAAATATATTGTATTTACCCACCCCGGGATTTGAACCCGCCACCTCTAGATCGCTAGTTGTGAGCCATGCTTTCGACCACTAAATGATGTTTGTTTATTTATTTGTATTTTTAATCACTGGATGGAAAAATCAATATAAGTCCGGGTGTCCGAAGTAGGTTAAAATTTTCCTTACTTACTTCTGTTGAAATTTATTTATTTATAAAATACGTGTTACATATATTAGACAATTAATTAGATTTGATTTATTAAATCACCATACTAGGCGGCTGCCTGTTTCATGGTGATCAATTAAAGATAGTATCTTTATAGTGAAGTCTAGTGTAAACACATGGGACTAGTATGTAAATTGGTAAAGTTATAATAAAAAATAGAAAAGAGAAAAAGAAGTGCGTAAAATAAACATGTAAATAAAAAAGACCTGTAAACATATGGTACTAGTATGTAGTGATGTTGAAAATTGTTAAAGTTATACTAAAGAATAGAAAAGAGAAAAAGAAGTGCATAAGGATAAAATTATGGAAATATACATATCAATATTAAAATTTTCATATATATATTAAACTTTTTTCAATAAATTATCAATTGCATTGGCCTCTCTGGGGCCTAGGAGTCGAAAGGTTTTATTTTCATTAAAATCAGAGATCGCGCTTTTAGGGGTTGTCTTTTACACTGACGCTCTCACTATTGAACAGGATATACAAAAATTGTTTCCGCAAACTATACAAAACAAAAATGTTATTTATGTACAAATAGCACAAAATAATATTATTCCCTGCAATTCAATAAAAATAATACCCTTTTGTATCTGAAAGCGGCTAAAATATAGAAACCATTATGCCGGATGAATCAAAATAAACAAAAAAATATTATTTCGATGAAACGAGGACCGCTTTGTCCTCCGTAAAGAAAATATTTCAATAAATACGTATTGGACATTTCTTTAATACACGGTCCAGCATAGAAAACTTTTCGGTTTTATTGGCCAGGAGGTTCTACGAAGATATTTAAAATATATATATAAGTTTTTGTGCATTATTTATCAATTTAAATCCTAAAATCGACTTTAAAAATACCTTTAATAATTAGTTGGTTTGGGTATAAAACGAATTTATTCCCGCTCTCTAAGACATATCTATCTTGGAGCATCTAAACTGGAGAGAGCTGGCACAAAACCGAGATGAGTGGAGGAAGACTCTTGAGGAGGCCAAGACCCATCAGGGGTTGTAGAGCCA
This sequence comes from Limnephilus rhombicus, assembly GCA_929108145.2. Lineage (NCBI taxonomy): Eukaryota > Metazoa > Arthropoda > Insecta > Trichoptera > Limnephilidae > Limnephilus > Limnephilus rhombicus. The sequence goes on along the minus strand of OV815292.1, from coordinate 11,515,601 downwards.
ATAGTCATGATGATGACGGTGATGATGATGATGATGATGATGATGATGATGGTATGAAGGATTCAGATAAACAGAAAAGAAAGTATGAGCAAATGTGACAAAAAAATAAAAATAAATAAATCAGTAAATAATTAATTAATACTCGTACTTTAAAGAATATTATTAATTATTAAGAATTATTAATACTCGTACTTTAAAGAACGGATTAAAATCATAATTATATAGTTTCGCAGAGAGATTTTTTTTTATTACACTGAAAGTAAGTTTTTTACGGTGCCCAATACTAATGGATATATTTACGATTTTAATGATTTACTTAAAGTCCACCAATAATTTTTATTGATAATCAAAAAAAATTGTTATAAGTGAAACCTCATTGTTATGAGTCATTTTTCTAAACTATTAGCAAAACCGTACTTAAAACTGGCCAACGAGAAAAACGTGTTTCGAAACCAATGGTTCCTTTGCTTATTTTTAATTAAATTATTTTTAAATATTATCATGACGAAGGAACCATTGGTTTCAAAACATGTTAAAATAAATATCTTTTTAAATTTGTGTTATTTCACAACTTATACATTTAAAATTAAAATAATGATACGATATAATACACATACTAGTACAACAACCTACAGTCTTGGAACAGGAATCCCTAGCTTGAAGAACTGTGAAAACATTATTTTATTTTGTTGTTAAAAATTGACATGCTACCGGCATCTGTTGGTTGGTTGGAGTAAACTCCGACTTTGTATCGATCCAACAAGATGGTGTGAGTCTCTGCTAAGAGGCTAAGACCAAATCGGTGGTTTAGGAAACTGCTTTAACTACGAACTAGGTAGATGCCCTATTGTCAACACTTGCAAATGTAAGATGGTTGTAGTTTTTATTCTATAAATGTGTGCAGTTTTTTATGCAATAAAAAGGCTAGCATCCGAGTATTATTGTTATTTCCTACGCAAAGTTTAAATAGTAAACAGCTGCCAGTTGTTGACCCGGTGTATACAGTATTATCACCGTTATTTTATACATTTCTAAAACATGTCACACTGTGAAAATAAAAAGTGAAGTTTTTTGTAAAAGGAGTTATTTATTAAAGGACCCTTACAATTGTAACAACAAATGTATTTATATTTGTTAAATTGTCTTTAGTAAATAATTTAAAAAATATATATTGAGATTGCACTACCCTCCCTACATCTTGGAAAAAGAATTATTATTATTATATATGTGTTATATATTTGCGGCACATTTCATAGTAGTGGATACTTGAAGTTTCGCTCCTGTGAAAAACCACCATTCAAAATCGAAACATTGCTAGAAATGAAACGATCTGAATAGTCAGATTCCTCTTCCCCATATTCCTCTTCCCCCAACTCTTTCCCGTGTCTTTTTCCCAATTGGGGATGCTATAGTATCACCGGTTTCAAACGCTTGGGAGCAGTTGTGAGGTACTTGTGAGGTACTCACATAAAACTTTCAAAAACTACCAACGAATGGACTGTCATGCTGTTAAAAGGCTGATTCTCAGCCCGATTCAGATTTCGAGCAAATTGTGATAATCTGTCAAGCGTAATAGCACATCCTTTATGCTTCAGAGCTAATCACATTTGGTCAAGTGCTGAAACGGGCCGATAATCAATGGAACGTATATATATAAAGTTAAAATTTTAAAAATTCACTAATTGCCGTATAAATTTATGTATAATATGACAGGATTTGAAACTCATGGACTTTATTGAGCTACTTGTAAAAATTCACCTATCAAAACCCATTCCTTTCATTTAGAGCACAAAAAGGAAACATTTTCAAATATTCTTGCAGGTATGCTTTTCTTCTCTCATCAATTTTGGTAATTTTTAGTTTTATTAGCGAAACATCATAGAATTGAATTGCCGGACTCTGTACTAGATACTTCATCGAAACATTGGATATTCCATAAATACTTCGGGTCTCCAAACTTCCCAGAGGAATTATTATTACTGAAAGTATGACTAGAAATAACTTCGCAGTTCCTCAGCAAAAGTTTCCACTTCACTTTGGAAGGATATAAAAATACTCGAATAAAATTCATGGACTAACCGAAATAGAGAAGACAAGAGAGGTTATTTACTTGCTCCTTGTGGTACACCTGAATTCAACAAGTATTGGATCTATACAATACGCAGGACAACAATAACCCCTATTCTGTTTTTGCTTGTATTATACAGAAATTCGTACCAACATAATATATACATCAACTTGAACTGTTCTCAGCAACCAATCACTCAGTTTTATTCGGTAGTCAGCCTTGATCTGTGAACCGTGATATGTGAGAAAATTGGACTTGTTCCGTCTTTTAATGTTTCGCAAGTAAAAGCCAACGTGTTTGCTTGCATATTAGACAATTTATTACACTATCTGAATCCTCTTATCACAACGAATACAAATCTTCTGTACCGATTTGACAATATGGAGTAATTTTTACTATTCTTCATTATTTGATCTGGGAGAGTAAATACATTGTTTTCAAGAAGTGGTCTAACCTACCTATATTAAAGAATGTCAATGAGATTTTCATGAATTGTTGGACTTAAAACATTGTTTTACCATTACCGATTCTGAAAATTATGGATCTATTACAAACCGAAGGTTCAGAATTTTTCCCTAATGGAAATATTGGACAAGACAACTTCTGCGAAAAATATTACTGAGGGGTAATATTGGGATTATCAACTTTAATTTATTTTTGTTCAAGAAGAAATAAAATTGAGCAGCGATAAGATCAACGTATATTTTTATTAGTGTAGAGATCGAGTTTAATATTGTTCATGTTGGTATTAATATGTGGGTAGTACCCAACTAGCAAATAAAACATGTTATAAATAAGTAATCAAAAGGGTAAAATGCAGCGTATGAAATCAATTTGTGACAACAAAAGTGTGTTTGCGCCTTACCAGCAATGCTCATTATTCAAGCATTATTATTTATTAACTAGTTGGGAGCAGCTCAAGTGCGGCGCGCCTCACAACGTACTATATGGAACGTATATGGAGGCAACTATATTTACAAGTTTCGTGACTTTTTCAGCCGTTCATCGTTCCTTTTTTTCACTTTTCATTTTGGATCCCTCCACATTTAAAAAAACAACGGTAAAAAAATCTTCATTAAAACTTCAATCTTCCACTCTTAATTAATCGCTAGCAACGCCTCCACCCCTACCACAATCCTTAGTAATAATACATTGTTCCCACCCACTATTTTGTAATTGTCAAATCAAAAAAATATACAAGTGGTTCAAACAAAGTAACATTGTTTCATTTATCTGTAAAATAATCTTATTAAAAATCTCAAGGTGCACATTGTTACCTTTGTAAGTTATCAGTGTTTTGTTGTTTTTTTTATTAAATAGATTAATTTTGTTGAAAAACAATTATTTGTTAACAGGTTGGACAACTTGGCAAATTTTTATACTCCTGCTCTCAACATTGTTTCTCGCAGCGGTGGTGGAACTAGTTTACAGATGGTTGAAATCTTGGCCCCTGGGTGTAAGCCCGATGCTTTGGACCACTAGCTTACATACTTTACCCGGCACATAGTTCATTTTTTGTGAAGGGTCTTTTAGAAATATAGTATTCGATTGTAGTTTTTAGTGCATTTCAATATGAATCTACTGTTAAAATTTTCTTCGTGTCTGTGCTTGGAATCTGTAGGGTATAAAACATTGCTTACGAAAAGTACTACTAACTAATTCATTATTCATCAATTCATTTTTAATATTTTGGTGTTTTTTCAGCCGGAAAAGATCCACTTTTTAACCAACTTCATTTCAACAATTCCAACGGCGGACTTGATTAGATTTTTTAATATGATTACAGTGTCCATCTTCAGGGAAGATGGGTGAAACGTTGGCCAAAGAAGGGGGTAGCGCATTATGGCATAAAGCCCCAAATCCAACTAACAAAAAAAAAGAACCCACGTTTCAATAATTCTGAATACAGAGACTTATAAATGTCTATCGATACCAGCCTTATTTCCATTCCTTTTGGAATACTATCTTCATCAGATGCCACGTGCGCTGTCGAGAGCAATTGAGTTCAGCAGACACGTGTTGATTATTGTATTTACACAGTACATTTAACGATGTTTTAAAAGCTTGTATCTTTGTATAAATATATTTTTTCTGGGCCACCTTCTTACCTAGAAAATTTAATATCGTAACATAATTTGATGAGAAAGAAAACGCTGGTCAATTCTACAAAGTAATAATTCTTATGTTTCTTGTAAAAAACCAAAGGGACTTCGCAGTTTAAGCGGTGTAGAAAATTATATTGAATGCGTAATAAATTAAAATAATTTGGGTTTATGTAAAACCAATAAAAACATTTCTTTGCAAAATCAATTATTTCATGGAAGTAGTCAAAGTAGGTAATCGGTTGGTTTAGTTTAGATTAGGTAAGGTAAACTGAGAGGTAAACACATAAGATTTCTTATGTGTGGGAGAAATTTATCAAACATTTTCAAATAGAAAATATATTTTAAGAACTGTAAAGCAATTTTGTAGACAGGATGAGACACACAGGTATTGAAAGACAAGACTGGAGGTCCCTATCCACGGAGGTGCAAGGTGTCGGTCCGTTCCCCACGTTTGAAGGAGAACATACTCTGTGTTGCAAGTTGAAGAGCTGGTCTGAGGTGTTCCAATGGCTCTTTCCTTAATAATAATAATACTTGGATGATTTATATTGCGCCGTTTTTGTGAAAAATCACCTCAGGGGTGCTGTACAAACTTATAATACATTTCTAAAATCTAAAAAAAAACTACAAGCTAGACAAACAACTAAAAACAACTTAGGGCTAAAAATTGCATACACCGGTTCATTGATCACCGATACAAAAATATATGTACAATATTTTGACTAATGAACGCGATGCTGCCTAAAAATTAATGAAAACAGGACCATACTTACCTGGGAGGTCGCTTGAAATTAACACTGTATATTGTTCATTTAAAGAAATTTAGAAAGAGTTCGCACGCAGAGGACATAATTGTGAACACATGTTATTTTTAATCCTGAAAAATATTTTTATATTAATATAATGTAGACGGGTCCAGAGAGTGCAGGGTAATCCGTGACCCTGGGTTAGGCGATGGTCAGAAGAAAACGAGGCGAATGGATGCAGGGTCAGAGTGAGGTCGGGCGGGTAAGCAGAGAGAGTTGTTGACGAGAAGAGTATTGCTGGTGAACTGACTGGCAAACTTTTGACTTTTGATTGACTTATTTTACAGAGTTCCTAAACATGAGTTTACTGACTCTAACATAGTTATAAAATGGATTATCTATAGATACTTTACTGGTATTTTATTATTATGGTTGATTTGAAAGTGAAATTAAAACTATACTGCGACTGTAAGCAGGTTTTTTTTTTATTCCTTCCGGAGGACTATCTTGGGTTTTTTATATTTAAAATTATCATTTTCGCTATATTTCGCGAGCGTATTAATCGTGGGGTTAGAGTAGCCGGGTAGGCCGGCGTAGAATTTAGTTGCTTGTGAGAAAATGAAGTCCTTTATCAACGGAATGTTGGAGTCTTTATGGAGACAAGAAATTCTACTCCATTTAGGCGCATTACTGACTGGCAAAGGGCTTGGGACGCGTATTTGTAGGGCGTGTGATAACGGCAGCGTCAATCCTTGCCACTGTCCCCGGGCACGATTCCTAAAATCAAGGCTTCGGCCCCTTTCTCTTTTTAATCCACCCCAAATCCGACGGTTTATGTATTTAACATTTTCTTTTTCAAACTTTCAAATATACCTTGTACCTATATAGTGTATATATTTTATTAATATAGTGGTTTAAACTAAGCTGTTTGTTTTCATTAAACTTAACATTTATTTAACATAAAAGCATTTTACAAGCATAATACAATTCACCCGTGCCTATGTTTTGATGTGACTTGGTAAAATACAAAAGCTCAGCGCGTCTGTTACAACAATGTGATTTTCATGTCTAGGAATGAAAACTTTCAATTCGGTATAAATTACACTTCCAGGGACTTACTATTCAGTGATCTAAATCAATTAACACACTCTATGCAATACTTCATAATATAATGTAACACTTTTAGTGTGGTTCCGTGGTCAGTGATTTTTTAACGTATTCAGTTTCGGGAGCATTCATTCGGACTAAGAACACGACGACTTATAACGAGTATTAATACTTTGTCTTTCCTTGTTTCAGAGAGTTACTCACCTTACGGCAACAACAAGAAGTATCCTGTGATGATCTTCATCCACGGGGAGTCCTTCGAGTGGAACTCGGGGAACCCTTACGACGGCACGGTGCTTGCGGCGTACGGGCAAATCATTGTCGTCACTATCAACTTTAGGCTGGGAATACTAGGTTAAGTATCAAATTTCTGCTTTTTCCATTTTTGGTCCATCTGATACATCCGGTTCATCTGGTTCACCTGGTTCATCTGATTCATCTGGTTAAAATGTCTCTTCTGGTTCATCTCTTTCATCTAATTCGTCCTGTTCATATTTTTTCTACATTAGCTCCACACAGGAGGACCTTTGTCATCTTAGAGGATAAACTTTTTTTATTTTTTTATTTATTGGCAATGCTGATTAAAAATACATATAAAATTACTTCAGTTCCATAAGGTTTTAACAAAGAAATAAAAATTGCCTTTCCTTACCATAAAGAGACAATGTTCTTGTGTTTGGTGAGGGAGTTCTAGCTCAATTAGTAAATTAAAAGATCATGTAAGTTAGTAATAACGGCTATTGTAAATAATAAGTAGGTTAAAAAAATCATGTATAAATTTAAAAATCACAATCATGAAGAGTTAAAAAAATCATAATATAAATAAAAAAAAATCATTATAAATGAAAGAATCATGTAAGTTAGTAACAAAAATTATTGTAATAAGTAAGTAAAGGATATGTAAAAAAGAACGCAAGATTTATACAACAGTAGACTCAGAGATATAGAATCTAAGAGATGAAAGAAAAAGAAGGAATGAACGATTTATAAAATAGCAGACATTAAGATATAAAGCAAACATATGTGGGACTTTTATAGCAGTTTAAGGTAATTTTTTAATTTGGGCTTAAATTCCTGCATATTTTCGATGGTTTTTAATTTTAATGGGAGGTTGTTATAATAGATTATGCCTAGATAAAGATAGGAATTTTGAATGTGCTTAGTATTAAATTTAGGGATTTTAATAGTTTTCTGGTATCTTGCTGATGTATTGAATTGGAAGTTACGAGTATTTAACTGTATTTCTTTGTAAATTTGAAGTATTGAATATTTTTTATACATTTTGTCTATTGTAGGCACATTGAATATTAAAAAAAGAATTTCAGTAGGAAATTTTGACGGTTTTTTCAAGATTACCCTAATTATCAACCTTTGAACTATTTTGAGTGGATTTAAAATATTGTCATATGTTCCTCCCCAGCCAATAATACCATATTGTAATATAGATTGAACAGTTGCATAGTACACTCTTTTTAGGTTTTCTACGCTAAGAATATTTCTAAGTCTAATAAATATATAAATACATTTCCAAATCCTTTTGACGAGTTCACAAATATGTGTTTTCCATTTAAAATGTTGATCTATATATACACAAAGATATTTGATTTTGGGAGTTGGACTAAGCACAATCTCGATTACAGTTAGTTTTATTACATTTACTTTGGTGTATTATGATGTTGGTTGGTTCTAATTTGAATTTATTGATAGAGAATGGGATTAATTTTGTTTTTTCAGTGTTTAGAGGTTATTAACAGTATCCCAATCGGTACCTTCAAAGGGATATTTTCCTTTTGTTCATTCTTGACTTTTGTAATTCTTGGTAGGTTGACGTTTTTCTACCTGGTCGAAGTTTCTTCAGATGTACCTACATATAACTTAAATTGGTCATCTATATAAGAGCTCCAACCAAGATGTTCCCATAATATTTTCGCCCACTTAGTTACATTAACATTTTATTGCTTAGTTCCAGCTAATAAAACAAACTAACTAAAGAGCTTATAAATTCCTCTGGTATTGCAAATCTTTGGATGCAATTTGAACTTTCAGATTTAGTCAATCATTGAATTTTTTTTATTTCCCTGAGTGTGTTTACTGAGTTTTATACGTTAAGAAGCATGCCTTCCTCGGATATTCAAAAGCGCTTCATCTTTTATCAAACATTTATATTCAGTCAACAAAGTAAGTAATTGAGTTTGCTTAAATGATTTAACTTATTTGACTGGAAGAGATAAATCAATTTTCCCGGTAATGGAGTATGTCGGGCTCTGATATTCTTCAGTAGGTACCACTCAATCGACAAAATTATTGGATATTAAACGGGAAAGTCAATTCATTGGGCAATTCACTTTGAAGATAAAAATCCATGTAACTTTATTTATACATATTTGATAGATAAAGATGTGACCTGTATAACTATTTGCACTGTTTACGCGTATATGGGAAGACCACCATTTGACTGGTAACACTACAAAAACGGCAATTTTAGTGCTCGTTTAAAAGGTTACACCGTATTAACCCAACTCTTTCCATCTTGATCAAAAATCTTTCATTCTTTCCCTATCCAACAGTCTTTGAAAAATTTCAAATAATAAATCTTTTTTTTTTTTTACATTAACTCCACACCGGAGGCCCTGAGGAAAATAATTTCCCTCAGGGCCTATGTCATCTGGGATGCTGTGTGGAGGGTCTTTTTGAGGAGAGGAAGGAATGAACATTGGTCTTGAAGAGACCCATGTTGTAGGAAGGAGGAAACACAGAGGCCGGCAAATCATTCCACAGCCGAGCTGTTGAACACAAGATCGAGTCGAAACGACCCGTTCTCATGTGACAAATGTCAACCGTGTGCAAATGTTGGGCACGCGTTTGGCGTGTTTCCCGACTATGCACCGGTGCCGAAGGGATCAATGATGCTAGTTCCTCGGAGCATCTTCCATTGTAATACCGGTAGAACAAGGATAGCATTCCCACCCGACGCCTGTGCTCTAAAGATTGCAATCCGTCTGTTAAGATGGGAGAATCTATCAAACGGACCGCCCGTTTCTGCACAGAGTCAAGGGTATTTTTCAGGTATTTTGGAGCTCCAGACCAGAGATGGCTGCCAATTTCAACCGTGGGGCGTACTTGTGATTTGTACAAGGTTAGCAGTTGTGAAAATCTGATGATAAAGACAATTTTTTTTACTATCAAATCATCTTATTTTCATCATCGCCGTATAAATAAATAGCTAAGTAAAAGGGGGTTAACCCTAACAAAAAGCATTAAATGCTCTTCACTGGTCTGAGTCCTGCCAGTTACCTCCTGCTCTCAGTCCATCCCATTCTGCACAAATGGTCTGAACTTTCATTGAGGTACCCACTTGATCATAACTATGATGTCTTGTCATTTATTCAAGAATCATTTCAATATTGAACTAGTTTGATGAGATGAAGATTTATTAAAACAGTCGTTGGATTCACAAGAATATAGTTTATTAATAACACGATGTAATGAATACTGTTGCGACTTATAACGCTATCGACTATCGTCTATTATAGGTGACAGCTGGTATGAGAGAGAGAGAGAGAGAGTTCAACCAAATACAACAATTTATGTATTACGAACTCTTTCTTTCTCAAGCTACCACTACTGGAGTCATATTTTGCACTATATTTCTCAAGCAAATTTTATGAATTAAATTATCTACCTGGAGAAGATGACATCCCTGAATCAGCAAAATAGCCTGACAGTTTTCATTAAAAATAATTTGGTTTTAACTCTCGGATTTTTATTGTGTTTTTATTTTTATTTTTATTGTATTTCAGGTTTCATGAAACCCAGCATATCGGAGCACACGCTGGGCAACTTTGGTCTTCTGGACCAGGTAGCCGCATTGCAATGGGTGAAAGACAATATCGCTGCCTTCCACGGTGATCCCGGAGCGGTCACGCTTGCTGGCCATGGGACTGGTGCCGCTTGCGCCAACTTCCTCATGGTGTCTCCTGTGGCTAATGGTAACATTTTCATTAAAATCATTGCTATTTGTATTCCAGTCGAGTTTATTATGTTCAAGAAATTAATTCATAAAACCCGGCTTTTTCAACCTTGGAAAATAAGGTGTAGTAAGGAAATAAGGAGGCAAATTATCTAATTTGATCACCTCGTGGTTGAGCGTCGAGGTTAAAATCCTCTGCGATAATCTGGAGAGCGGGTTAAAAAACAGATGTGCACAAGTACTTTTTTGTTTATTCATTTGTGTTATTTAATATTGAAATAAAGTACCTATTATACGAGTAATATAATATTTTATAATCCTGGAATACAACTCCACTATTTGAACCCTCCCTGAACAAAACCATATCCTAGAAATAGAAAGAGTATAAAAAGGGTGTTCGCGTATTATTATATGGGATTGATTCGCAGACTTGGTGGGTAGCATATGTCAAAATCCTGAATTTATCCCACTTACCTAATCTTCCATCCTAAATGTCACCATGAAAAATTGTTGCAAGAAAAAGTACTCAACTTTGGAGAGGTGACTTGCAGTTCAGTGCAAAATAACATCTCAGACAGGGCGCATGTATTGTAACCTCGTGCTATAAGAATATTGCGATTTTAAATTTAAACATTGTGAAGTGTACACCACAAACTGGAGATCAGCGAGACCCCATCTACAATGGTGAGTCCTATTTTCCTTTTTCCAATCTGGGCTTATTTAATTTTCCAAACTCACAGATCTGAACTATCGACTGACTATCCATCAGATTTTGCGAGTGTAAGCTATTTAATCGTCCCGTATAACTTAGCGATCACGTAGTTTCCGGACTGGTCCTTCGAGGGTTGCATAGGCTTTGCTCTGCAGCACTTAACGCCAATGCGTTACATGTATATGAGGGAATATACATACTACCCATTCCTTTATCCATCGTTGTTCTTAACAAAAATGCTCGATCTTAATACCTTAGAAGCCCGCCGAAAAATATTTTTGTGGAAACATTTATTTAAGCTGATCTCCGGTACTGTACTGAATCCACTTATCTTTATATGTCCCTAATTCGTTTCCTCGTTCGCACTTTTTTATGCTTCGAAAGCGAGAACTCCTTTCAGAATGCGCTATTAAACAGAGCAATTCAACTGCTTAAGGATTCTGCATTGAGCATCGACATGTTCAATGTTACCTATAGAGAGTTCAGTAACTGTCTTTTGACATACGTCACAACATAGTGGAATTGCCCCCCATGAACTTTTTTTTTTAAATTTTGTAATCCTCTTCATAATAATTTGGTGAATAACTGTTTTATGGAGAAGTTGAAAAAAAAAATAAATATCGTTGGCATCTGAGCAGAAATCACCAACTTGTCGACGAAATTGAGATTTGAAAGTCATTATATAGAAAAAGTAAAGTTACTCTACTGGAAAAAGTCACTTTCTATATTTATTAGGAATATTTAAAAAATAAGAGATTTTCTGTTGACAATTCGGTGACATTTTTGATAAGGAAACGTTATCCGTGTTGCGTTTGTGCATAACATTTTAATCCTTTATTTATATCAAGTTTATATCTTGTTAATTTAAATTTTATTCTGACGAAGAAACCATTTTTTTCGAAACATGTTGATAATTTTGATTAACCCTTCGAATAATAAGAAAATAATTTTCTGTCAACTTTTGCCTGTCGAGGTTTGCGCGCAAAATTCCTGGTTCATCCCATGCATTTTAAATGTTCCTATTTATTGCTTTTTTCAAAAACAAAAATTGTTCTAAAATGTAGATAAAATAATCGTTCCGATGTGTTTATTAGAAATCAACATTTTTGTTTCTAAATATTAAAATTTTAATATTGGAAATGTAAATTGGCTAAAAAATGCATACCTGCGAATATTTGAATTAAAGTAATTAAAATAGAATGAATCCAAAATTTTAAATACAGATTCCTTTTTTAAACAAAATTTGTAATAAAACTGTCACCTCACTTTTTATCACTTTCATACAATTTTCAAATTAAATGTGTGATACGTCACAAATTGGCGCAAAATTAAACCGTCACTTTTGATCGGGTTTGTAAAATATCTGAACAACCTAGCTCATATAATTCTAAGACAATGAGAAGCATTATTTCATTCCGTTTCTACCATAAAAGAAATCACAAATATTCGCATGACAGAAAGAGAGATATCTAACTTTTAATAATGCACGATCGCTCTGGGACAATCTGGGTCTCCTGTTATTATAACGGCATATATGATGTTTTGGGACAACTTGGGTCTCCTGTGATTAGACGGGTTAAATAAGTGGTGTATACAACGTGATTTGTTTTCATTTAATTAAAATGATGCCAAAAGTTTAATATACCCAATGAAGAATGGAATAAAGGAATATCTTTAAAAATTAAGATTTTATTTAATTAAATGAAGACGACATTATCAAAACTTAATCGAAAATCTGGAAACAGAAAGATCAGAAAAAGATATTGGCACCTCTGGGACACGAACCCAGGACCTTCGGATTTCCGGAACGCGGCTCTACCAACTGAGCTAAGGTGTCCCTATCCGATTCGGTCATTTTTAACTGTATCATACTTCGTATAAGAACCACCAACATTATCTTCATTTTCTTAACGCATATTTTATTGGCTGCTATCTTTATGTATGATTGCAAGATTCAAAGCCGAACTAAATGCTATCTAGATAGTGTCTGGATATTTTTTTATAAAAGGTGCCAATGTCTTTTTCTGATTTTTCGGTTTCCAGATTTTCGATTGAGTTTTGCTGATATTGTCTACATTTAATTAAAAATTACAATTTGAGATTTTTCTCATAAAGTCAAAAATAAAAATATAAATAAATAATAATTTATTGCTGCCTAAAAAAACACACAAAACGGTAATTAGGTATCTGAGATCTAGATTTTTGAGTTAGTGAAAGACTTGAGACGGGCATAATCTAGATCTCTCCAACTGGACTGTCTACAACTCTACCCCCGTCTTCTTGCACCGCAGTGAGAGGGATGGATTCATATGTCTCTCAATCCTGGACACATTGACATCCAAATTTATACCCAACACTCATAAACTTATCTTCCCAGAACTTTCTCTCCTTCTTTTCAAAAAGACCCTCCATACAACGTCCCCAAAGATGACATAGGCCCTGAGGGAATTTTTCTTCCCTCAGCTACTGTAAATATAAAAAAAACATGCTAAGTACTTCCCAACCTTTCTAGTACACATGAGGGGTGAAAAACAGTAATTTATACTAATTTTAATTTAATATTAAGTTTCTCTCTACATCACCACCAAACTAGAAAGGCCCATAAATTTCTGTCTATTTCTGGGGTCGACCATAATCTTGAACTCAAAAATATATTAGCATACATAAAGTTTATCAAATAGGCAAAATAATTTTAATTTATAGCATATTTAGAATTATTTATGAACATGCGCATATTAAGTAAATGCCTTGCCAAACTAAATAAAGCGCTCTATTTTGCGTCCAAATCCAATCTGTCAGAATTAATCATTTATATTTCCTGACAATTTCAATGAGATTTCTGCCAAATATCTCTCTGAACTGGTATAAGATTGGGTTTCCGCTAATATTGACCCAAATCACCGAAGTGAACTGAAAATTGAATCTCAATGCCTTTTCTCGATTCCAAGTGCATTTTGGGATCGAACCATAAACATGAAAATACCAGCCAGACTTCGGCAAATGGCCAAAACGTGCATTGCACCAGATTTTCATATTCTGGAATTGTGGATGCATCGGATGGTGAAGGTAAAAACTGTTTATCATTGATGTGAAGTGTACAAGACCGTACTTTGACTGTGTCAAGACAGACAGACAGACGAGTCTAGTTGTGATGTCAACCAGACTATGCACATTTTTTAAAGAACGATCATCGTGAACCGTTATTCGAAAGTATTCGTATTTTCGCTAAGCCGTTAATGTTTTAAAACCTAAAACATATTTTGGAAAAACTCTAACAAGGTTATGAAATTTGCAAAGCATCGTAAGTTTAATATTTCTAGTCAATGCAACTTTTTTTAAGTCAATGGGCTATGGAGTCTTGAAGTATAAACTTTCAGAACATTACGCGTTTTACAGTGATTTAAAAAAAAAACTATATTTTGAAAGTCAGAATCGGGTAGGTATCTAGTTACTAACATTTTGAAGAAAAATCAATTTAATGATTTAACTGATAGTGATAGCTTGATTCCCTGTTGATTTCATAAACGAATATTTACAGGTTCTTTATTTTTATTAGAGTATGTTTTACTTGACTTGCTTGAGGTTTAGTGAAAAAAAGTTCAAATCACAATTCCTACATTAAAATAAAAATTCATAACGATTATAAAAAATCTGTAGGTTTAATTTTTATTATACATATTTACCAACTTCCATAAATCCAATGAAAAAGATCAATCGACATCTAATTATCCGAGAATAAATATCTCAGCTTTTACTAAAACTTGCCTCGTTCGAAATTAATCCGTTACTCGTAAATAGAGATGACAAATTAATAATTACATTCCATAACTAGCTTTATTTAAAATTTAATCGATTATAATTAACCTTTTAGAATCTGGGCATATTGTACCTGTACCTACAGGACCCGCAGATACTATAATAGTACACAATTGCTAACCCTGTATAAATCGCAAGCGTGCCTAACTGTTGAATTTAACAACTACCTCTGCTCTAGAGCCCCAAAATATTGAAAAAAAAAACCCTTGACTCTGTGCAGAATCAGACGGAGCCCTATTATAATGATTTCCCAATTTTGACAAACGCAATGCAATTTTTAGAATGCACTTGTCGGGTACTTGGTCCTTATTCTAACAGTATTTTAATGAAAGACACTCCGAGGAACTAGAATTACCGATCCATTTGGAACCAGTCAGTGCAGGGAAACATGCCAAACGCGAACAGTGCGTGGTTGAAATTTTGACAAACTTGTTTCTGGGACTCGTTTTTGAGTTCAACAGCACTGCTACGTGTTTCTTCCCTCCTATGACGGTGACTAGACAACTCAGAAAGAAATCAACCCAACACCTTCTTTGAACAATAATAATTAAAAGTGTTAAAAAAACTATATAAAAAACTGGTTAAATAGGTTACGTTAGATTAATATAAGTTATGGGATATTTGTCAAAATAATTTTTTTTAACTTTTAATGACTTTTCAAAGAGGTGTTGAGTTGACTCGATTCGGAGTAGGTATGGAACCCCTATAACATGAGTCTCTTTAAGGCCCATGTTCACTCCTTACTTTTCGCAAAAAGACCCTCCACAGTGTTCCCAAGACACTGGGGTGGGCAGGAGGTAAATTATGTTCCATGTATGGAGTTCATGAAATTAAAGAAAAGTATTCTCAGTCAATTTATAACCGGTCAAAATCTGTCCTAGTGCATACCAATGGAAAACGTCTCAAAAATTATCTTCCTTCTCTCAGTATGCAAATGTACATTCTTTCTAAACTAAACTGCTTACGGTTTAGTGTTTACTGGCTCTGTATGAACTGGGAAAGACGTTTACTTGCGGGTCCTCGATGTTTGCAGATATCATAGTATTATGATGCAGAATGCAAACATCGAAAATGTATTTATGAATAATATGGACGATATTCAGAACTCCATATGGTTTTTGTTTGAATACTGCGGTAAAAGTTTTCTGGTAACGTTGTAACAAAGATGCCTGATAAAATACTTATTTGTTTGTCCTGTTTAAGGGAATGCAATGCGAAGTAATGCAAAATAATGCATTTTTGTTTGACATTGTGGTCGTTTAGAAATATTATGGAATACATTATTTAAGGGTCGGGTTTGGAAAACATCGCTCCGCATTAGCAGTAGCATCCGCGTCTCGTAGCAGCAATACTAGAAAATTATATACGGGTAGTTAGAAAAATGTGTAAAGTTACTAGTGATTAAATTTTTTTTACTGTAATCTTACAAATTCTATAAGTTATACATACTGCAACTTTAGTTAAAACGTTGAAAAAGGCCTTCGCGATTATCTCTCCTGAACCTGTTGTAAACATTTTTACCAAAAATCCTTCCGTAATCTCAGAGTAAACATTATGTTAAAACATGCTATTAAATTAAAAGTGCTTCAGTGTATCTAGATTTTTATTGTAATTCGCCTAAACTTTCTGAATTTTTCAACTATTCTCCGCCATACAAAAATGTATGGCAAAATAATACGCCGCGCGATGTCTTATATAACGGTTGAATTTCACAGAATTCATTCAGTCGTGAGAGAGCGGTCAAGGTGGGACCACGCATATTTTTTTCGCAGCAATTTTGTTCCTGTTTATTCGATTTTTGAAGGAATCATTGAGGAGATAGGTGTTACAGTAACCGGGTAAGTAGAAATAAAATATATCTAATAAATTATTTTTAACTTGATTTACAGTTTTACAGACTTTATTTTTATTTTTATTTTTAAACTTCAGGTACCTTCAAAATGGGTAAAAATAAAGGAATTCTTGCTTACCGTGCCATAAAAAATAGACCCTCCCACTGGAAGAAAAGGAGAATAAGGTAATAATGTCAATTTTTTTTTTTTTTTACTGATTTCTATCAAAGGTAGTTTTAAGGTGGACTGAAGTCATTTTGCTTTTTGACTTCTAAAAATTTCGGCATCCATCTTGAATTTCTCTGTAGTTATCTACCGATTTGGTTCAATATCAGAATTCGGGCGTTTAGAAGTGCACTGAACTCGGATCTAATGTCAAAATGCAAAATTTCGGCATCCATCTTGAATTTCTCGTGTTCTCTACCGATCTGGTTCAAAATCAGTATTGGGGAGTATTGGCGAGCACTGAACTCGGATCTAATGTCCAAATGCAACATTTCGGCATCCATCTTGAATTTCACTAGTTATCTACCTATTTGGTTCAAAATCAGGATTAGGGCGTTTGGACGTGCACTGAACTCGGATCTAATGTCAAAATGCAACATTTCGGCATCCATCTTGAATTTCTCTAGTTATCTATTTGGTTCAATATCAGGATTCGGGCGTTTAGAAGTGCACTGAAATCAGATCTAATGTCAAAATGCAACATTTCGGCATCCATCTTGAATTTCTCGTGTTCTCTACTGATCTGGTTCAAAATCAGTATATGGGAGTATTGGTGAGCACTGAACTCGGATCTAATGTCCAAATGCAAAATTTCGGCATCCATCTTGAATATCTTAAGTACTTTGACGATTTGGTTCAAAATCAGGTTTAAGGAGTTTGGGGTTCACCGAACTCGAATTTAATGTCAAAATGCATAATTTCGACGACCATTTTGAGTTCTCTACCGATTCCGTTCAAATTGTCACTAAGTTTTATTGAAAACAACGACAACATCCATTGATAAATCGAATGAATTTCGATGTTGGGTAAATTCTGGGTTGTATTATTACAAATAAATTTATTTTATATGTTTTTTTAGAAAAGCAGCAGAAGCAATATAAATGACGTCGTTATAACAGAAACTATCAGTGAACATGTAAGTTTTTTAAATAAACATAAGCGGCCTGAGTAATGGCCTTCCATATAAACTTTTTGCTATAATGAATGATCTACCACACTTTTTGTGAATGTTTAGAATTATCGATAATAGACCTGGAGAAAGGATGATGTCATTACAAAATGACAGTCTTATGAATGAATGAGGAGCTAACACTTATCACTCTGCATTGTTTTGTATTTTTTTATTAATAAGTTTACATTACAAATGTATAGTATAATGTCCTCCACGCTAGGAATTCACCTGTGTTGTGGAGGACATTTTTCAATTTTAAAATTATATAATAGTAAACAAGTATATAATAGTAACTTTGTTATTTTTGGATAATGCTGTGAAATAACTATAATAATTGTAAGTAATAATTAATTTATTTTGAACTTACATATAACATTTGCAATTTTACCTGTAACACGCACAACACGAGTTACAGCGTGTTTTATACAAAGAAAAAAAAAAACTTTTCAATAGCCTTCTATAAAAAAACAGAGTGGAAGATACTTTATGTATCGCCCTGGTGTAAGACCACTATTCAGAATTGAAACGTTGCTTGAAATGGCTTTAGCCGTGTGTGGTGACCAAATCTGAATAGCCAGGTACTTCCCCTATATTATTCCCCTCCCACCTTATTCAGCCTCACAACACACCCCAATCACTGGCCCCAGGCGATTGATAACAGTTGGGACTTTGTAAGGTACATAAAAATAAAAATAAAACATTTAGTTGTTTTATAAAAATTTGTCTGAACTTCTTTATATTTTTGACTGTCTTTTTCTAAATGTGCTTCGTTCTACTTTATGTATATCAAAGATAAATTGTAAAATATATTCTTTCTTACTAGGTATTAATAAAAATCTGTATGCATATAAATAAACTTTCAAAAACAAAACTACCTGTTTTTTAATTTCTAAGGCACAGAGTAAAAACTGATTGTCGTAACTTATTCACACCCATTATTTTCTGGTAAAATTATAAAAAAAATTAATAACATTATACAAACCATATATGAACCAGAAATTTTTTCTACATCAAAACACCATTAGATTCTATGTCACATTGAGTCAAAAACTAAGACGTCTGTAAAGGTCCAGGGGCTAAAAAAGTCTATGTATCCTTGCCCTTGCATAATATGATTTATAGTCTGTCGAGCTGTATCAATTATGTTGGAAATAAATTAAAATTTTACAAAGCAAGTGTATTTTTATTCCGTATTTTATCAAAATGCTGAGCAGCCGTGCCTGAATCTAACCAAAATACACAGTAGATCGCGGCGGCCGAGCTTGTTTGCAACTACCAAAAATACCTAACTGCAGTGAATGGGCAGTTTGACCCAGGCGCAAATGTCTCTATGAGCTATCCACGCTATTCCACAATATGATTCTTAGTATGTTAAGCTGTATCCATTATTATAGTAGGAACTAAATTTTAATTTTAGAAGGCAAGTGTATTTTTATTTCCTAAGTCCGTAGTGTCTAGTATACCCACATCTCCTCTAGTCAGACGCAGCCGGTCAGCTGCGGCCGTGTTTGTCTACAAGTACAAGAAATACCTAACTGCAGCGTCAGCGCGGTTTGATACCCGACCCTTAAGTATAGGAAATTTTTTTAAAAGGAAAATATATAAAATCCTATTAATATTATAAAGGCGAAAGTTTGTATGGATGTACCTATGGATGTCTGGATGTATGGATGTATGTATGTTTGTTACTCTTTCACGCAAAAACTTTTGCGCTATCTTGTAGATCATAATTTATGAATTATACATTATTGGTTGTTTAGTTGTCATCATATTAAAATTATGTGATATACATTTAACTCTAGTAAAAATATTGTATTTAAAAACTATCCTCAAACCTCTACATATTTTGTAAAACCTTTAGTAATTGTAAAGTTATTCCAATAAAATTAAATATTCATTTAGATTTTTAGAAAAAGTCAACAGGTATCCCATATAAATTAATTCGAATATGTTTATTCGAGATACTGCCCGGGTTACAAATAAATTCGTTAAAATAACTTTGTTATCGTTTAAAAAGATAGCTGCCAAAATATGAGGAAAATGAGTAGAGGATAATAATATTGATTCTGAATTTGAAATATGAAATCGACAAAAACGACGGAAAAAATTAGGTCCCAATGGCCGAAAAGACAAGAAATTCTGGGTTTGAGTCCCGGTTGCTTTTGTTACCTTTTTATTTTTTTGTGTCTTGTTCTGTTTCATATTTCGTTTAGATTTTATTATCTTCTTATTCAAGGAAAATATTTCGTTTTCAATGATGGAGGATAACAAATTGCAGATAATAACGCCGCAAACATACTCGTATTTCACCACTCCGCTACTAACACAGTCAGTTAACCTAACCTTTTTACTTGACGATGTTTTTTTACCGATGTTCAACTTTTATGTTTGAATATATTGTTTTCTGGAGATTAAACGGGTGATGTTCGATACTTACGTATCTTAGGATATTCTTACGTATCTTAGGTTTCTTAAAAATAAAAAACTTATACCTGCGTTGTGAGATTGGTAAGTTTAAATCAGTAATAATAGGAATTCATTTTGTGCATTATTTAGTACAAGCTTTTGCCCCCGGCTTCGCTCGCATAATATTAGGGGGTTTCCCACAAAGTATTTTGAATGTTCTATATATTTCTTATTTTTTAAGGTTTCATAAAAACAAATACCATTTATGAAAACTAGATAAAATTACCTTTTAGATTTGTGTATTTGAAATACAATTTAGTTTTCAAAAATGACATATTTTAAGATTCAAACTCGGAAATAAATGGAAAAAAATTTCTTACCAAATTTCTTTTGACTAAAATGTAGTGAAATAAAAAAAAATCAAAATTTCAAAAACACAGTCCTTTTATGTAATAAATTTGGAAGGAAAGAATCAACTCACTTTTTCCTCGTGCATACAATAAAAAAATAATAAAAAATTTCAAAGTTTTTTTATTGCTAAAAAACTTACCAAAAAATTATACCGGCTTTTATAACAGATTTCTTGCATCTCTAAAGACGTTAATTTCTTTGATACATTTAGGAACACATACATGTATTATATATTATTATTTAAAAAACACCACTTTCATAAAATTCTCGTAAAATAAAATCCTTTAAATGTAAATTTGAATTTTCATGTATCATATAAAATAGTTTTTGACACTTCAATTTTCAAAGTACGATTATTGTTTTATAACTTGACTAAAACTTACGAAAAACCACAAAAAACACGGTAAATATATCAATTATATATAATAAAAGAGTAAATTAGTCATATTTAGAAATTAACCATCACATTTTAAGTAATATTGCACACACATCCGCGAAGCGAAATTCGCGAAGCGATATGAGCACGAACAACGAATGCGCAGGCGCCGCCACCTAGCGGTTATGAAGGAAAACAAACAATTTAGTACTTAGACTATAAAAAATTACATTGTTTCCAGATTAAAAATACATTTTAAGAACAAACCTTATTAGTAATGTTATCGTGTTTTAGTGTATTTTTGTTTTATTCATGTTCCTTGTTTCGCGAGGATCAACTATTTTTTTTTTCTCAGTGTGCTCTTATATATGAAATAAAAGGCAATTAATTGTATTGTAAGTCCGTCCCATTTGTTGAAATCATAAATAAAAACACATTTTTTCAAAGAGGCCATTATACTATTCAGTAAGGTCGAGAGATTTTCTGATATTATTTTTGATTACCCTTTAAAAGACTTACGCTTTATTGAAGGATGTCAGATCTAATTTCTGAGAATATTTCTACCAGTTTGGTGTTTGCAGATAATACAGTAGAGCTGAACTTAGGTATTGATTAGTTTATTAGCACGAATATTAGAATATCGTAGAAAAAAACGATTTTTATAATGAATGCTATATGGGTACCTACCTAAACCCTTTGGGCTGTGATATTATAAATAAATTCTATGTTGGAAACTACTATCATCACTTTCTTTGTTTCTAAAAACTTTCGTTAGATGACCCGGTATTTGGATTTTTCATTTTCGACTGACATTTTTAGTTTAATGGAAGTATTTATCGCTTTTTAGTCTTTTTCGCAATTATGGCAGAATGCCGCATTGTTTGACAAAAAGTTTATCAATAACTTCTAAATGAGAACAGAGAATTGATGAACCTCGCGCGAATCTATAACTAGTTGTATTTATATAGTCCAAAAGTGGCTAATTCAGAGTTAATGAAAAGACTGCATTCATTTAGTGCCTATTAATATTTTATGGATTAAAATACTTGAAAAGCTAGTTTGTTGTTTGAAAATTAACCCAGAAATTTTTATTTGAATTGGATGACTCATGATTCAAATCGAAATGATTGTTGAAGTTGGTAACCTACGAAAAGTTGTTACTCTTGACAGTCTTGTAGTGTCCATCATATGGGCAGATGTCCATGTAAGAGCACGAAGAGGAAGCGCTACTAATAAGTATCTAAGTCGAAAAATGAACGATTTTTGGACTTAAAAGTAAGTCCAACGATAACTAAAAAGTAAGTCCAAAAATGAACGACTTTTGGACTTACTTTTTAGTTACGCTTCGCACACTGACTGATTGCAACTGACAGTTTGTCAATTAGCAGGTCAATTAAACAATATTACTATAACACTAAAGCACAATTCTAACAAGAAACCACAATATAGAAAATAGAAACAGAAGAATTACTTTTGACCGGTCAGTGGTTGAGTGGGCATAGCGCTTGGGTCCCACCCGAGCGTCGCGTGTTCGTTTCCTCGGCTGGCTAAGTCCTCCATCACAACACAAGCAACATTTTCGGCTTTCTGTGGTGGTAGTAGGAGATTTTCAAACATTTTTGGGTTATTCGTAACCCGGGAATGTTTGTCGTTCTTTTAAAAAAAAAAAAAAGAGTAATTACTATATAAAGGTATAAAATACGCAGACAGACAAATATAACACACGCAAATTATTTGTAGTCATATTTTACACAAGATTACAAACAAAATCAATGTAAAAGTCTTGATCTATTAGCCATTTTTTTTTGAGATAGGAGGTGCAATTTGATTCGATTTTTATGTTCATTGGCATCTTAATAAATATGGTAGGGGCAAGATAAGTGAATGTTCGTTGCCCGTATTTAATTATAATTTTTGGAATGGACAACCCCTCATTTTTAATTAATCTAGTGCCATTTTCTTGTATATTGAATCCGACAATAGGTTTTGGCATACAATGGCCGAGACCGAGAATAAATTTAAATCTCGGCCGAGACCGAGAGCCGAAACCGAGAATAGATAAATTGAGAAAATTCGCTATTTTTGCATAATACGGTATATTTAAGAATGTTAAAATAATTTGTTTTAAATAGTTTTATTTTATTTATTTATATATTGAACAACATGACGTTGTAGCACATAAAAAGCAATTTTTCTGCGTTTTCACCCCTTAAAGAGTGTCGCTTCATATCATATAATTGACCAGCTCTGCTAAAGAGCTGTTCACTTGCTACACCAGTAGGCTGTGCTGATAAAAACTTTTTTACTGCAGGCTTAAGTACTTGATATGGTGACGAATACCAATACACAAAAATATTTGCATTTATTTGCAGTCTTGGCTCTCTAAGAAAGCTATCCAGTGCTATTTCCATCACAGCACTTGAACTGCTTTCGTCACTGGCTCACCTCCCAAGTCTATGAAATCATGAGCTGACCATAAGTTGGATTTATCTGTTGTAGCCATGTTTGATGAGCTAGCTGACGATGCAGTAGAAGCACATGTTGTCACATGAGAATTTGATACAACATTTCCTTTGAGAACCATTCCACCAAGTGACGAATATGAACGCGCGCGGTAGATTTGAATCCCATTTTCCTACACCGTACCTACTCACAACGGTCTCGGTTATGGCCGAGAATTTCGGTGATTTTTCGCCGAGAACCGAGATAGAGTTCTCAGTAGAATTTGTAGCCGAGAATGCCGAGACCGAGATCTCAGTCGACCCTCAATAATATCCCTCGCACAGGTAATATACTAACTGACTCATATAATAATTTTATGCCTCTTCTTTATGCATAAATTCATAATAATATTTTTGGCCAGGAGTATTTTAAATCCTAACTAAGTTCAGTAAATTTTCGTGTCTACTGTGCCCAATTCGATTACTTTCCTCGTACAATGCTCATCTAGTTTATCTTTCATCAACGGCCGCCCTTTGTGCTTGATATTAGATTATTTTTTCAGCTTCTTAAATAACAGGGCCGAACAAATTTGATCCAACAGATATAATCACTTTATTTTTGGGGTTGGCTACTAAAAAGGTCTGGAAGAGCTTTGTTTCGTTTGGGTTTTAGGCCCGGGAAACTATTAGCAATTTTGCTTTCAAATTGAAAATGTTAATCTCTTTGACCTCAAGTTTATGGCTTGTTAAACTAAAACTCGGTATGAGGGTAAAGTTTTCCAGTATTTATGTAACTTTCATTAATTTGTACAATTTCAAAATGTTTTTTCTTCGAACATTATGATATGTATTCACTAAGTATTATGATAAACACATTTATTCATTTCCTGTAACTGGGTTTAACGTTCTCTTATTTTTTTTAAATTTTATATTAGCTAGACAAAGGGGGCCCTAAGGAAAATCATTCCTTCTGCAAACACAGTAAACTTATTTTGGGCCACCATTTTAATTTAAAATTAATAGATTACTTAGTTTTAACTACGTTTATTGTTAAAAAAACTAGTATTAAAATAACCCGAATGAAGTAAGCATTGATTACGAAACAAGTCGTTTTTTTAACAATGGACATAGTTAAAACTAAATAATTTATTAATTTTAAATTAAAATAATTCCCCTCAGGGCCTTTTTCATCTTTGATGTAGTTGTTGGAGAGTCTTTTGAAGAAAAGAAGGAGATGAAGTTCTGGGAAGGAAAAAGGTATGAATGGTGGTGGTTACGCATTGCAATACGTTTTTTGTTTGTTCGAAATTTTAAATAAATATATATCCCAAGCATGGTACTTACTCACTCCTTGGAATTAACAAAGACACCGAAATGGATTGTTTTTCAAAAATAGATTCTAAAACAAGAAAATTACACTGTTGACACTGTTTGTTTTGGAAAATTTTCATGCATTGTGAAAAGAAACTTTGAGTTTGTGTATTCATTGACAAATTTAATCTCTTGTAAAAACTTATGAATCACCCAAGGATTGCATTGACTGCATCTAATTGTTCATTGGATGGCATTAAGGAGGCCTCCACACTTCAAGATCAGCAAAAAAACAAGGTTGGTGGATTTGTTCTATTCCCTGGAGTTCCTCTTTGTGCCATTTGTGATATATTTGTTCGCAAGTAGAGTTTTTTCATAATCATAATTTATTGGGTATTAAGCCCAGAGGGTCTGGGGTTATTTACACACCTCAGGCTCGCATATTATAATGCAGGTGGGTAGGAATATGTGAGTCAGTGTCAGTGAGTGGCGGACGTATGTATCTTTCCCTCCCACTGCCGTGCAAGGCGTTATTCAAAGAAGGCCCAGCTGGAGAGATCAAAAGGTCTCCCTCGACCAATCTCTCCATATCCGGTGTGGCCTCTCCAACTTCAAGTAGATAACCAACACCCCTGCCATAGGTCATCCCAAGTGGTTCACTACGTTTGGTTACTTAGCAGGGGTTCACGGGGTAAAGTTTTTTTAGGTCTTGGCGGCCAATGCGTTTGCTCACCTACTGGAGGGGGGCAGATCGGAAGATATTGGTTGAGGGACCTAGACTGCAGTTGGAGGGGCGGATTCATACGTCCGTCACTCCACGACAAATTGACCACCAGATTCCTACCAAACTTTTTCCTTCCCAGAACTTTCTCTATTTCCTTTCCCTAAAAAGACTCCCTACACAGCATCCTCAAAGATGACATAAACCCTAAAGGATTTTTTTCCTCAGGGCCTCCTACGTTGAGCTAATGTGAAAAAAAATTAAATCAAACGTTATGATCCTGCACTATCTGGATCCAGAACCAGTCAATATCGCAATCTGTCATGGAGGTCTTCGTAGGTATCGACCATTCTAATTAGCTAGCACCTAATTTTCTTAGGACTAACCTTTCAATATAAAAAAACAATTTTTTAACAATCCCATGTGATGACAGCATATTTATGACATTTATCATTTATAATGTCAGATATTTTTTAACATACGATAAAATTTACCAAAAGAATAGGCTGCGTAAATAAGCAAGGTGTACTTTATGTTTTCGATATTGTGCTCTGTTATTATTTCTTGGAAGTTTTTCTTCACCGCAAGGGACTGAGGGAGTTTACAAAAGTTACGCGCAACTTTCTAAAAATATTGACAGTATCGCAACACACTGTAAAATAACTTGTGTACATATTCACATTTTGGATATTCCACGGACTACAAATAAAAATAATTAAAAAACTTTTATTTTTGTTTTTTTTTTTACCGGTTGTAATTTAGCACTTCTATATTTATTTTACGGCCTCCGTGGTCAAGGGGTAAGGCTTTAGACTCGGTAAGGCTCTAGACTCCAAAGGTCGCGAGTTCAAAACCCGGTATGCGCAAATAATTTTTTGTTATTTCACAATATATTAATTTTAAATAATAAATAATATGTTTGCGGCACGTTCCAGAGTGGAAGATACTCTCAGTGTCGCCCTGGTGTAAGACCACCATTCAGAATTGAAACGTTCCTTGAAACGGCTTTAGCCGTGTTTAGTGACCAGATCTGAACAGTCGACAGCTTCCCTACCTTCCTCTTCCCCATCCCCTTCCCGTCCACGCTTCGGCCTCCCAACATGCCCCAATTGGGGATGCTATAGTCTAACTTTCTGCAGACGTGTGCATTAGGACTATTGTGCTGTATTCACATAAAAAAGTCAATTGACCAAGTGTAAATACCAAATACCTATCTTTCTTGTTTAGAGTAGCATTTTTGTGAATTGAACTTGTTGAATGGAACACATTCAAAACTTTTATTTTCACTTCAAATCAAAAAAGCAAATTGGTAGATTTATCATGGTGTGAGTTATCAATTTGGGAGGCCGGTATGGGTCCCCTGTAGATTTCCCCAAGTGGTTTGCTACATTTGGTGACTGGACAGTAGCTTGTGTCGCTCTCCATAGAGAGAAAATAAATAAAAAAATTTAACAAAACCAAAAAACGACTTAAAAAGATGCACTAAAAAGTTAAAAAATAATTTCGTATTCTTCTACAACTTTATAATCAACTTACTTTTTCTACTCATCAATATGTAGGTACTATTGTTATTTTTGGAGTCGGTGGCAGCCAAGGTAGGTTTGTAACTACATACATAGTTATAGGTGAGATGTGCTTGTGTCGCACGAGCGACTTAACGAGGCAAGAGCGGGGCCGCGGCGTGAGAGGAGCTGTCAAGTGAACACGCCGGGCCGGGTACCTTTGCTGACACCGACTCCAAAAATAACAATCGTACCTACATATTGATGAGTAGAAAAAGTAAGTTGATTATGAAGTTGTAGAAGAATACGAAATTATTTTTTTACTTTTTACTGCATTTTTTTAAGTCGTTTTTTGGTTTTGTTAAAATTTTTTTTTTTTTTTTTAGTGAATCTGAAGTACACTAACTAATTTGTCTGAATATGGGTAGACCTACTAAACGTGCTGCTCATATGAGATAGACATAATTTGACCATAACGACGTTAGGGTCAAATTAAGAGATTCGGCCAAGTATCGTTAATTTGCTCCTAAGAATTGAAGAGTTCCGTTACTTTATCATGGATCCCATAATCAGAACCTAACCAAACTCTCATCAAACTACCCGTGAAGTATATCCTTTCCAATAAAAAAGAATCATAGAAATCGGTTGGCGTGATATTGAGTTATTCGTCCATTTGTCGCGAAGATACTTGATGCAAATTTAAGACTTATATGGTTTTCTCATGGATGCCATTGTCGGAACTGGACCAAATTAAAATGGAACCACACGAAACGCACCAGCTTTCAAATAAAAAGAATCATCAATATCGGTTCATCCAGTCGAAAGTTCTGAGGTAACAAACATTATTAAAAAAAAATACAGTCGAATTGAGAACCTCCTCCTTTTTGAAGTCGTTTAAAAAGAGACCCCGGGCGTTTCTGAATTCAAAAGTTGAAATAATTGACACACCCTACTGGACAGGGGTGTCGGTTTCATGGGATGAGTTTAGTCAGGGACTTGGTTGAGGATGCACCCTACTGAAAGACTGCCATTCAGGGCAAAATAGTCTAGAACAGTGTTTCCCAACGGAAACGTTGC
The DNA here is from genome assembly GCA_929108145.2 of Limnephilus rhombicus. Lineage (NCBI taxonomy): Eukaryota > Metazoa > Arthropoda > Insecta > Trichoptera > Limnephilidae > Limnephilus > Limnephilus rhombicus. The sequence continues at coordinate 11,487,823 of OV815292.1, read as the reverse complement.
AAATCCAGGGAGAAAGACAATCCGGGGTGGTAAAGGCCAGAAATGAACAATGCATTTTCTTAATAAATTTATATAAGTCGTAGTTACACTATATAACATTTGTAAAAATCTTGCATTTGAACCGCTCAATTACTGATTAGGTATCATTGATGGAATAATTTTTTTGTTTTTGTTTTGATAATATTGTTTGAAAAAAAACCTTTTTTAATTCAAAAAAAGATTCTCGTAATGTTGAAAATGTGACTTGTGCAATTATGGAGGACTATACTAGAAGAGGACATAACCAGCAATGTCCGAGTGGTATCCAATAAATACCACGCTACAATCCGGTTGATATTGACATTTCAAAACAGTTCGTTTTCGCTTATTTTTTTTTGCCCAATAATTTAATTTTTAAAGATGTGTGGGGGGAGGGGGGCGTTGAAGGAAAATAACTTGGAAAATGGGCGGTGGGCCGGATAAAGCTGAGAACTTATGCTCAAAGATATTCTAAAACAAAATAATTGGGTAGTTTTTTTAATAGTCCAGTCAATGAAGGAGGTGTAGGGTGCGTGGGCAGGAACCGTAGCGATTCCTTCAGAAACTTGTTCAGGGTGCTTAGGGTCCTGACGTCTAGGTGGCGAGATAGGGGGGGGGAGGGAGGGAGGAAGGTTCCAATTGTCGGGTTTCCGCTTATATCTCGAAAACGGTGTGACGCAGAGGAAATTTTTTTGTAAATAAGTAAAAGCTCATAAAATTATCTACAACTTTTATTCTATACGTAATTTTGGATATCCCAGCCGTTTTTGAGTTACACGCTCCACAAATGTAGATATTTTCAAAAAAAAAAATTAACCCCACGTTTTTCATCAAACATTCCTTCATATCGTCTAAAATATTCACCACAGAAAGAAATTCATTTAGAAGAAGTTGTAAAAAATTTAATTCCCTTTTAGAATTTATACACATATGCAAATTAATCTCCAACCAGTAAATATTTACGGCAATTTTAAGTTTTTCGTAAAATGGTGTCATTTTCAGAAAACAGCTGTTTTTATTAGAAAATTTTCCTCTGCCACACAGCGTTTTAGAGATATAAGCGGAAACCCAAAAATTGAGACTCCCCCTCCCCCACTCCCCCCTAGCTGACCACCTAGACGTCGGGACTTTTAGTATGTTTACACCCTAAGCACCCTGAACAAGTTTCTGAAGGAATCGTTTAGGTTCCTGCTCACGCACTCTATACCTCCTTTTGGACCATTCATTGACTGGACTACTTTCACTTTCCTCGTCTACTTTCAACCATGAGTGTAATGCGGGGTTCACATATTCGAAAAAAAATCCATTTTTATGGAAAGTGTTACATTTTTATTAATTTCTTAATCATTTAAATACACGCGGTCTCCATTGTGCTTTTCACCATCGTCAGAAAGTTTTCCGGTTCTTGCGGAAAGTAAAACAAAGTATATATGGAAGTATATTCAATATCCGAATTGAAAAGAAACGAATTGAAACTGTGGAGGGAGAAAAAAATCATTCTTTATCGTAATACAACACAATCTCACCTACCTAGCTATACTATAGGGGAGAAACTTGTTTTTCAAGTTCTAACCGAGGCGGGAATAAGCATAGAACTGGGATTTGAAGATAGGAAGGAATGTGTGGGTTCTTGAAAATAATATCTCATTTTTCACAATAAAACACTTTGTGCAGAATGAAACAAGTTCTTTATTTAAAACCACTTTATTCTGATTTATATTTGTCGACCGGTTTTGGTTGACCTCAACCTTCCTCAGGACAATAAACGTATAATCTTTATTATTAAAAAAACAAACGATAAATTAATTATAATATATTCAATAAATATAATAAACACATAAAGTTTTTATGTTTATTGTCCTGAGAAAGGTTGAGATCAACTGAAACCGGTCGACAAATTAATATAAATCAAAATAAAGTGGTTTTAAAGAAAGAACTTGTTTCATTCTGTATAATGTCAAGCAACAAAGTGTTTGCTTTCTTCGTTTAATTTAAAACACTTTCAGCCTTGTTATTGCAATAACATAAATATACCCCGTGAACACTAAAACGAGTTTTATTACCAATAACCTTTCTTACGTGTTCACGCTGTTAAAATGCATTGAAAATCTGACAAAGTTGTACCTATATGGTTTTTATTTACTAGTAAAAAATGTTGTTTTAATTCTTCTCCGCTAGGGGCATTATTGGCGCGCCTGTGCATTAGTTCTCAACGGCCCGCTATGAAAAAAAGCTTCGTGTATTTATAACGTGATGTCAAAAAATTTTGACAGTACCTAAATGTTGTGATTTTACTTAATAATTTCTATTGTAGTGACGAATTTATTATTCTATTCACATAATTGATATATTTACCATGTTATTTGTGTGGTTTACATCAGTTTAATCAAGTTATTATTCGAACGCCGTTCTTTCAAGGTTGAACTGTCAGAATATTGTTTTATAGGTTACTTAAATGATAAAATTTACATTTTAAGATCTTTATTTTAAGAGAATTTCTTAAAAGTGATATTTTTTTAATAATATTAATTTCTAATACATGTGTTTGTAAACGTATCAAAGAAATTAACTTCTTTAGAGATGCAAGAAATCTATTTTAAATGTCGGTATTATTTCGAAGTTATTTTTTGGCAATAAAAAAAACTTTGAAATTTTTTATTATTTTTTTATTATATGCACGAGGAAAAAGTGAGGTGATAGTTTCCTTCCAAATGTATTACATAAAAGGCACGTGTTTTTGAAATTTTGATTTTTTTTTTAATTTCTCTACATTTTGGTCAAAAAAGTTTTGGTAAGAAATTTTTTTCCATTTTTTTCCGAGTTTGAATCTTAAAATATGGCAGTTTTTGAAAACTAAAGTGTATTTCAAATACACAAATCTGAAAGGTAATTTTATCTAGTTTTCATAAATGGTATTTTTTTTACGACACCTTCAAAAATAAGAAATATATAGAACATTCAAAATACTTTTGAAAAATTCCAAATTTCGTTCAGACATCATTAATAAAACAGAGATAAACTACCCTCTCAGGCCGTGTAAACCATGGGTGTTTTTTTCCATGAACAATTTTTTAATTAGTAATGTTTTCACATCCGCGGCCGTTTGTCAATTGAATAAAATTTTCACTGGGTTTTTTAGTAAGGCTGTTTGTCTCTAATTATACGACATACTCTTATAATCAGGAACGAATGCGAATAGCCTGGAGGCCAAATACCTCTCCATTATGTTGTATGCTATCAAAAAAGACGGTTGATAACTCCAAACCTCATACCTTGGTACCCTCCATTTAGGGATGATCGTATGTACTACCTACATCTGTTGGATAACTCTATAACCTCTACACTAGAGCTATCGACGTTTAGTGGCTCGAAGTGTCGCATCTATTTTTTGTTCACATTTTTTATTTGAACAGTTGGGATCAAAATTACGACAATCCTTTTGATTACTGATTTTAATAATATAGTTATAATAGGAAAGTACCTACTGGTTATTAGATTAAGAATTTACTATCAATTTGCTCATGCTTTGCGATTCGGTTCAATCTTCTTGGATAAACAGTGAAATTTACAAGAAAATTGGCAACTCAGCTATTATGTTATATGTAGACATCATCAATAATTTAACTAATATTAGCCAAAACATTATATTTTTTGAATTGTTACAAAGAAAACAACGTGAGTAGATAACTCAAAAATATTAAATTAAAACATTTTATGAGCTAAGCAAATTAATAAACACAAGTATTAATAAAAATTCTCATAGAACTAGTTTGAAACCACAATAATTAGGCAATAGGTTTATCAATTTGCCAACTCTAACTACGAAGAGCGTTATATGTACATACATTGTATTTAATCTATCAACCAATCACTTACCTAGATTAACGTCAAAATAAATTACTACATCAAACTAATTTTAACATTTTGTAAATCATCAAGTTTGTTATATTGAACATAATAAACTAACCATCACGCCGTTTCCCCGCAGGGGTAGGCAGAGAGGACGGACCGCCGAACAACTCGGTCTCGGCACACATTCTTTGCCTCATTCACATTCATAAATCGTCTCATACTATTCTGACTTTTGACATGGGCCGACTCAAGCATCTGATTCACTTGATGATTGCCCTTCCTCTGGCGTCCCCGACTTCTTCATATATTCTTCTTACACCACTTTCTTTGTTCATTCCCTCTACATGCCCAAACCATCTGAGGGTCCCTTTCTTAATCTTACTCACTATGCTTACATCTGCCTTGCATTCTTTGCGGATCTTCACATGAAACTTGAACCTTCACACTCCCTCGAACATCCAAGGGAATAAATTAGGTATAAATAATACCAAAATAGCTAATCGAATATTATAAAGAACATCACATTACCTAACTACAAAGAAACTCAATTTATGAAAACCAAATTACCACAATTTATTAGCAACAATGAACATCGAATTACTGAACACAATACAAAGGTAAGGTCATTCTCCAAGTTCATAACTCTGTGCGTCAGCCGTAATGTGATTTGTATTGGGAAATTCTCTCATATTTGATAAATTGAAGTCTGGATTGGAAATTGGAGCTCAGACGGAAACGCCGAGAACTACAACATCAGATATTTGTCAGAGGAAGCTGAAGACGTTCCTAGATAAAGGAAGTGAAAGTCCAATGGCATTATTTTTATTGTTTGACGCAGGAACTTATCACAATGGAGAAATTCGACCATAAAATAATATATTTTCCCAGCTTTATTACCAGCCGACGGATTGATGAAAATACACATCTCTTTCAAAAAATACTCCGGCAAAGGGAATTTATAGAAAATGGTAGATCGATCTAATAAACAGTTTTGTATGGAAGTGCATGAATAGCTTGTATTAGCTATATTACTCGCTTTAACCCTGCGAATTTCAAAGGAAAACTAAATGTTTGGAAATATTTTTTATTTGATGAGTATTTGAGTATTTGAATGTATTTCTTCAGATCATTTTATATCATTCTAACGTTTGTCGAACTTATTTAATAGTTTCACTGAAACGGACAAAACATTTTATTGTTATCCTTCCCGCTCCTGAGGGGGGTAATCCAGTTCTTCGTAGTTTAGAGAAATGTATGCGATATTTAAATTCCCATTGCTATTTTTTTAACTTTTGAAAAATATCTATCAAATTATGACGAAATTACTCCCCTCCCTGAAACCCGCTTTAAAAAAAAATCCTCGCCACAGACAAGTCGCGAAAAGGGGGAACGGAAAATATATAGTATTGATTTTGTACTAGGTATCTGTACGGTATTTTATGCAAGGTTTGGATTTTGTACTAGATAATATTAAATTTTGGATTTTGTACTAGGTATCTGGGTGTATTTTGTACGGTAATTTGGACTAGGTTTGGATGTTGTACTGGATAACATTAAATTATGGATTTTGTACTAGGTATCTGTACGGTATTTTGTACTTAATAATATTATATTATGGATTTTGTACTAGGTATCTGTACGGTATTTTGTACTAGGTTTGGATTTTATACTAGATAATATTATATTAAGGATTTTGTACTAGGTATCTGTTTTACCGTTTTTTATTATTTAACGATTGACTACTGGGCGACGATGGATGATATCCAGTTGAAACGGTATACTGTAAAGATCAAAAAGCAAAACACGATTTCTCCGTGTTATATGGGGGACCTAGTGACCCCTCTTTACGGTCATACGTGATTTGTACCATCGGACACTTGTTGAAATTTTAAATTCGTTAGCCGGAAATGTTGAATTCACAAGAAAAAAAACTTTTTTTGGTTAACCTCGTTTTCTTTTGAATTTGGAAATTGAATTTTCTGGAATGTATAAATAGTATGAGGGTCAGTCAAAATGTAATGCCTTCTATTTTTTCTCTAGCTTTTGTTAGGCGAAAGATGTTCTTTAAACTGTTTAAGTATTGTGACGTATTACACAGAAGTTATTGTGCATCCCTGCTCCGAAAATCAACCACAATCAAACTCTCTGTATCACTATTGCCATAAATTTCCCTGTCGATCGCACAGTGTTTGTGTGCCATTCCATTGACTGCCTCTTTGATTCAAGTTACACGAAACCCATGTTTCGTCTCCTGTCACAATTTTTATATAGTTGCTTCACCGTACACATTTTTCACTCTTTCATGATTGCGAATAGGCGTTTCACCTTCTGTCTTCAAGAATTCAATAACAAAACGCTGACTAATACGATCATTGACATCGGCCATTTTGTAAGCAATTGCAGTGCTGCCTCCTGTTGACGTGGAAGTAACCATTTCAGTAGGATTGTAGATGAAGGTTTGAGGAAAACCGCCAAATTCAATTTTTTCATTTGGCTAACTTTATTTAATCAGAAAAAAATTGGAGGCATTAGTTTTCTACTGACTCTAGTATTTACATAAAATTAACTGTTTTTCTTTTAAGAATTTCGTAAACGGTAAGAATAACTTTATTTAAAAAAATGGCAAAAAATTGATAAGATTCAGGGGGTAACTGATTCACCCCTCATGGAAACACAAGTTTTCATTTGCGTCTTGACATGCCAAAGGTTTTAATCACTGTTTATTTTGTTCTCCAGGATTATTCCACCGCGCCATCCTCATGTCCGGTAGCGCTTTGTCAGACTGGGCTGTGACCTCCAACCCACTGCAGTTCACCGTGCAGGCCGCGCAGAGCCTCAATTGCCCGCTGACTGCCGAAGATCTTGGTGACTGCTTGAGGAGAAAGAGGTTAATCGATTGATTATCTATTCTAATAACATATCCATCATTGTTCACCGTCATTCAATTTGGGAAGCGGGTATGGGTACCGCCTTCCCGGGAACCATTTATTGGACAACCAACACCTCTGCTATAGGTCACTCGAAGTGATCCGCTTCATTTGATGACTTAGCATGGGTGCTCGGTTACATGGGGTGGGGTTTGTCCGGGTCTTGGTGGCGAATGCATCTGCCTACCAGCTGCTTTGCAGGCCGGATCGGGAGAGAGGGGTCGAAGAGTTCTTTTGAATTCTTTAATCGTACTCTCTCGGAACATCGCCTTGCAATGCAGTGGGAGGAATGGATTCATATGTCCGTCGCTCCTGGACAAACTGACCCCCAGATTCCTACCCACACCTCATATATTTTTCCTTCCCAGAACTTCCTCTCCTTCCTTTCCTAAAAAGACCCTCCATACAGCATCCCCAAAGATGATATAGGTACTGAGGGGAATTATTTTACTCAGGTCCCCCTGTGTGTAGCTAATATAAAAAATAAATAAATTGTAACTCAAACCCAGGATCTCTCGTCTTACCGGGACAAGTGCCTTAACAAAGTCGGCCACTGAGACCGCTTATTTTTGTCAATCTCATATTTCAATTAATAATATTATTTTATTTTTATTTTAACTTTTATGATTAAAACCTCAAATTGTGATATTTAATTAAATGAAGGCAATATAAGCGAAACTCAATCGAAAATCTGGAAACAGAAAAATCAGAAAATGATATTGATACCTCTAGGACAGAGGTATCAATATAAAAAATAATTTTCAGCTACAACAACATCAGTAATGTCGTAATTTTCAGTCTTAGCACTACTCTAGCTCACTGAAAACATATTTTTAGATTATCCCATAATTCATATAAAAAGCCTAGAAATTAAAGTGTGGGTTGGCACCATATATTATTTATAAACTAAGAATAAAAATCTAACTCCAACACTGGGTTATGTAGTCATCCGCATCCGAAGAGATAACACATCCAATCAAGTCAGGATCTCGGACAGAATACTCGGAATTTTCATTAAAACTGTCAATATTATATCTTCTGCTAGTCGAATTTAACAATGACAAAAAATGAGGAGTTGAAAGGACAGCACACAAGAAGAAGAAGAAGAACACCATGGTGAAGATTTTCTGCTTAATCCTTATGTTCTGTAGTCCATACAATGTAAAATTGAGTTACATCTTAACTTTAAATTTAAAACTTCTTCAACTATTGGGAGACCATCATCATCATCATCAATATGGGAGGCGAATATAGGAATTACTTCCTCGGGAATCATTGATTGGAAAACAATAACCTCTACCATGATCAACGCAGAGATATCAGAGACCTAGTAATGCTTTATAAGATAATCCACAATTTTATTGATAGCCCTTACCTATTACAAAATATCAATTTCAGATGTCCAATAAGAGTCACTCGATCTCCAGATATATTTTATATTCCTAAGAGCAATGCTAATTATCTTCAAAATGTGTTTATAAGAAGAAGCTGTAGCACTTTCAATAGATTATGCACAGACATTGACATGTTTAACACGAACCTCGCTAATTTCATAAAATTCGTAAAAAGTAATATTCAACGGAAAACTTAATGTTTCAATAATTCTTTATCTTTCTTTTTCATTTTTCATTTTCATTTTTCTTCATGTTCATTACATTTTCTTTTTCGATTTCAGCAGTTTGCAATAAATAACCTCTTCAAAAATGTTACAGTATATATAAACCTTGAAAATACATTTTTTGTAGATTTAAGTGAGTAGATGCACTTTTTCTGAACTGTTTATATTACATACATATATTGTTTTGTTTGTTTTTCTTTTTATAATGGTCTCAAATTTTTATGTTGTTATTTTATTGGTCAATGATATGACTATCTCTAACACTGTTATATATGAACTTGTAATGACTGTTTATAACGCTAACAAATAAAATAAAATAAAAATAAAATAGGTCACCTCTATTGGTTTGCTCTTTTTGCTGATTTGGCAGGGTTCATGGGGTGAGATTTGTCTAGGTTGCAAATGGGTTTGCTCACCTACCTCGAGGTAGGTGAGAGACTGGTTGAGGGAAAAGTAACCTAGACCTCTTCAACAGACTCTCGACCCATCTCCTTGCATTGCATTGGGAGGGATGGATTTATACGTCCGTTACTCCTAGACCCCAGGTTCATACCCACCCCTCATGCCTTTACCTTCCCAAAACTTTCTTCCCTTCGTTTCTCTAAATAAAAACCTCTGAACAGCTTCCCTAAAAATGACAGGCATAATGCGTATTTTTTTCCTCAGTAGCTCCTGTGTGGAGCTAATGTTAAAAAAATCTACAGTTGATACCATTTGCTAATTTGACTGTTTTACCTATTTATTATCTTCCAGATTGTCGGATATCATGGCAGTGAGAGTGCTGGCCCCCAAATACATGACTCCGTTTGGTCCTATCATCGATGGATCTGTCATTCCCAATGAGCCAGCCCAAGTCATGGGAGTGTACAAAAACCTCTTCAGCAAGTAAGTCAATTAGATATTTTATTTTTGCCTAACCACCTTCAATGTGACTACCAAGCCTAAAGTTTATTATTTGATTACGAGAATTAACTTTAACGAATTATCTTTCTAAAAGCAACTGTAATACTAACTGATTGCAAAGGTCAGGCAGAGCTTTTATAACCATTTCGCAGTATAAAAGCCTCGATTACATTGAGCGAGTTAGAAGCTACTAGCCGGTAAGTTTAAAAGCGGGCAATCGGCGAGTGCGATTGTGATGATGACACACAAAACTTTCGACTCGCTGAATAGCGAACTAGCTTTAACACCATTTTGATAACATGAGCTAAAATAACCCGCGCGAATTAATTTTGTCGATATTTTGAAGTAAACTGAGATACTCGCATCTAGCTCACTAGCAACTTTGATGACACAAGGTTAGTTTACTAGCTAACAAGCCCACACACTAGCGAGTAGCGAGTAAAGAAGTCCCCCAAAGTAGAGTAGCGAGCAAATAAGTCCCCCAAAGAAGAAGTGTTATGTGAAACAGGATGATTGGATGTGTTATATCCTGTTTCACATAAACACTCCGCGTTTCATTCAATGGTTCATCGTTTGGTCACAATACCGTTATCTAATACTAATTTCTCCAACGAACTAGCAATAATTAAAAAAAATCGCGGTTTATAATGGTTATAATGCCGAACTCATTGATGCAATTTTAAATAAAAAACAAAAACAAATCGCCACTAAGAATTTCTTATTTACTAATCATAATAATATAAATAATAATAATAATCTTGGTGGCGTCATATTTTATTCATTAATCAGTTCTCTTCCTGCAGTGTAAAAAATCTACCTCCCGAAATAAGACCGACATTTTACACAAACAATAATTTAGGAAAGTTCTTAATTAATTCGAAAGATAAGGACGAAAAACTAAGTCATTCCGGAATATATAAATTAGATTGTAATGATTGTTCATCATTTTATGTAGGTAAAACGACGCGTAATGTCAATATTAGAATCAAAGAGCATCTTAGATGCTTAAATAATAATGGATTTTCGGAATTCGCTAATCACCTTATTGATAAAGATCATACCTTCAATCAAAACACCGGTGTTAAGATTTTACACAGAAATGGTCATGGTAACAGGCTTAATAATTTAGAAGCACTCGAAATAAAGAAAGCCGTTAAAACAAAAACCCAAATCCTTAATAATCAGTTAAATGTGTCCAACAGTCCGATATTAGGAATATTTACCATAAACTAGAGAAAAAAAAACCCGTAGCCACTTTATTCCTTAATCACCCGTTTAATTGACGTTTTGTCCCGGTAGATATAATGTAATTATTCATTAGATATACCCGTCTCTTTCTCTCTATCACTATGTAGGATGTTAATTACACTCTCTCACTCTTACTTTATATTATGTTTTGTCTCTGTCTGTATGTATATATAAGCTCACACAATGTATTTTTTCATCAGTTTTAATTTATACCCTGAAGATGCTTGTATTAAGCGAAACCGGTCGGTAAATAAAAATTAAATCAATAAATCGTGGTAACAAACAAAGTGATTGTTTTCCTATAATAAACATTTTCTTTTAATTTACAATATCAAACCAGAATGCGGTGGCTTATTATTCCTCTAATATAGAAATAATATTGCAGTTTCGTGAAAAACATCATGAAGATTTTGACCTGTAAGGAATAAAGGAATATTTTTTTATTTAAGCATATTGAGGTACACATTTCCAGCAACCTTGTGGCACTCTAGACTCTAGAATGTAACCTCGTTTTACTAACAAAGATTCGAAAATGATATTCCTCTGAAAATAAATGAAGAACAGAGAATGGGAGCTTTTATTATTAGATGTGACTATCCAGATTGACTGAAACTCTTTACTGTTTGCTGGTTTGCCCTCACCTTGAATATGCTAGTGTCATTTGGTCTCCTTTCTATGCTGTCCACATTTGTCACATCGAATCCATACAACATCGTTTCCTAAGAGGAATTGCTTGGAGGTTGTGTCTTGAAAGGGGCGAGTACTCGTATGATGAAATTGAACACATTTTAAACATTTCTTCTTTAGAAAAACGTAGAAAGGACTCTGATGTAATTTGCATATTTAAAATTATCAACAGTATTACTGATACACCTGCTTTGCTACAACTCATCCAGTTCAATATCCCTTCCCGTAGACTCCGAAATAATGAATTGCTGTTCCTCAATCAACATTCTACTTATGCTTAGGTACCTACTTAAAATGTTGTGCTACGATGTTGACTTATTTTTACTCTTTATTCTACTAATTATGGACACTATTCTCCCTTATCCAGAATGTCGAGACTTGTCAACGCAAGTCAAAGCATTGATTTTTTTCGTGTAAAACTAAATGACTTTCGGCAGTCGATACGCAATTTTTAAATGCTTCTTCATGCTTTGACTTGTAGTTCTTCTATATGTACTTTTAACATTTTATATTGTCATTGCTATTAATTTATATGTGCTCTCCCTTAACTGTCATCTCTGTTTTTTTTATTCATGTTATTATTATGTTTTTAATGGACGTAAATTATTAAATAAATAAATATAACCATAATTTGTCATAATATTATAAAATTGAATATATATTTTTTTAAATATAGTGTGATGACATTAAACAAAACGTTTCGTCTCTAACTCCGGTAAAAACAATGTGTTAAACAGTAAAAAAAAATATCAAAGAACGTAGGAAGAATGAATAACTGTGAATGGTACTGTGAAGACTATTTGTAAAATCGAAACTTTAATAAAATGACAAAAACATGACCCTGTTAAACGTAGCAAGGGTGACTTTTGGTAACTCGAGTCAAGAGCTTTTTTTATTAAATTACTTAAGTCGGGAGCCAATGATATTATTCCGAGTTTTTTAATACATCTTCAGTGTCCTAACAAGGTTAAACGTAATTATACGTCTGAGAACCTAATGGCAATATTACAACCGTCGAAAGTAAAAAAAAAGAATTTTGTGGCAAAATGACTTTTCGTATTTTCTTTTTGTTTTAGAATTCCTTGAATTTAAAATGATTCTTCTTGGTCATTCCCTTTACTGTATTTTAAAAAATGGTAACATTATGACATTATCGTTTAATGGAAATAAGAAGAAGTAAAAAAGTTAGATTTTGTTATGGCATAACAAACATTTTTTCTGCTAGGCCCTGCGGGCGGCTTTCGGTTAGAGTTCGCCTAGCTTAACTGTTGGTTACCATTTTATAAATCCGATAGGAACTGGTTAGGAAAATAGCCGGTTCTCAGATCCAGGGACAGCTAGTCACCGGGACAAAGTAACCGCGACAGGCAATGACGTCATATATAATATATAGATAATATTGATTTTTTTATATTTTCCTACTAGATGTATGAAATTATTTACATACATCTAAATAAAAATTTCAAAAACAAAATAGACGCGTGCTAAAAATCACGACGTGTATTATTATTCACAAGTTACATGCCAGTTACAATAATAATCATACCGTGCAATCCTCCATACCCGGAGAGGTCCACGAAAGTTTGAATCTAATAGTACTTACGCCTGCCAGCCGACGCTCCTCACGCTAGCTGTTAACGTAAGTGGCGCATTATTTTGGCAACGCTTTAATTCGGTTCTATTACACAAGTTGATTTGTAACAAACTCCAGGTAGGAAAATGGTTTTGCGTAAAGCGCGGCGCGTCAGAGTTGTGTTCGTAGTCAGATTATCAAATTTCAAACTTACAGACGCTAGGCAATTAATACTGTCAGATTTTACTCGATAGATTAAAACACTGTATTTATAGTACTTTTATATATTTCTGATACAATCAATGTTCTATCGTGACTTTTCATCTCGATACAGTAAGTTAGGCGGCTATTTATTTCTGGTAACTATCGTATATTTTAATAGAACATGAGTTGAGAATATTATTTATTAAGTTTGACGTAAGAAAACCGTAGAAAAATTTCAATTACGTCTTGCATCATTTAACCCGCCATTGGTGACGTGAATTTGACTTACATCGTTGGTGACCCAGGCCTCACGCACCGGGATTTTTGACTACCAGTTTTTCAATAATTTACCGTTCGTGCTATTTTTCAGTGGAAAGTTTATAAAATGATATCTTTTTCTGTCAATAAAACATAGGTATTCCTTAAATCAAGTCTTTTTTTATTAACATAACACAATATCTTTAGATGCTTTAAAATTATGAGATATATTAACAATATTTATTTACACCCAACAATCTTAAATATTTAATGACAAAATCAGACTTCGTCAGTCTTATGACAGTTGAAACATAACATAAAAAAAACATAAATGATAATACTTATGTTATTTTTATTTTCTCTTATAAAATTACCAATAACCATTTGACTTACTTAGTTGGTGATGCCGGTTTCACGCACCGGGTTGGTACCAAAACTCTATAACGTGCGCCCGCATCGCTGTCGCGGGGTAGACTGGTGGTAGGGGGCGTGGAATAAGGTAGCTACTCGAAATCGCAGTGTGATTCTATGAACGGTAAAAAAAATTACACTTTATCGAATTACCAGGTGTCACAGACGTATACATCACCAATGGCGGGTTAGGGAAATTTTCTATTTACGGTTGCCTTTGCACTTAGTAAATTCTACCATAGAGATACAGTCACATGCTGGATTAAATTAAAAGTATTGAAAAACATAATTTGTAACATAGAAATAATGTAATGTTACAGATAACTGTACTGTAATATCTGCAATGAAACTTGGTCACGAAATATTAGTCAAATCAAATTGGTTTACAATAATTTATTGTCACTATGCGATTCAACGAGTAGCTTGGACTATGGAACGGTGTCAACAGGTAATATTGTTTCTATTTGTTGCATCTAAGAGAAAAAACCCACTACAATTAACAATTTGGGAGTTGGGTATGTTGGGTTATTGTTCCCGTCGCTCCGGGAACAATTTATTGGGTAACCAAGCCAACACCTCTGCCGTAGGTCACCCCAAGTGGTTCTCTACGTTTGACTTAGCAGAGGTGCCCGGGTTCATGGGGTGAGGTTTGTCCGGATCTTGTCGGCAAATGCGGTTACCCACCAACTGCGTGGCAGGCCAGATCGGGAGAGACTGGTTGAGGAAAACTTTTTGACCTTTACAACATGACTCTCGGATCATCGCCTTCGAAATTCCAGCTATGCTTAAGGCATAATTATCTCGGATTTATGGATTACTAAACTTTAGTATTTATTTGGGGAAAACCATAAATGTATTAATAGATAATATTCAATATTTGTAAGATTAACTCTCTTTTAATAACTTTGGAAGGTTATTCCCATCAATGTAATATATAATTGAAGAAGAAGATAATAATTATAATCTACACGAAAATATGAAAGAGAACAAGACACAGAAAAACTGAAAAAGATAATGGTCGCAACGGGGACTCGAACCCAGAACCTCTCGTCTATCCGGGACGTTCGCGTCAACTAATAATTATTAATCTATTCGAGTCCCAGTGGCGATCATTATTTTTTTCTGTTTTTCTGTGGCTTGTTCTTTTTCACATTTTCGTTTAGATTATTATCATTATCTTCTTCTTCAATGATGAATTAATAATAACCCATTTTACCATATGGTATCTATTATTAACAGTATTATATTTATGATAACATGGATTTTTTCATTGATATTTATGATGTTAGATTTTAAAATCCAAGATATTTTTAATTGTATTAAAAAATAATTTGACGGAATTCTTCCACGAATTGTCAGTATCAAAAATAAAAACATTGCAAAACTCAAAAGCAGCTTGTGGCTTTCAAATAAACTTCAGTCAGCAAAAGGCAAATAATTGAAAGTGTCATGCCTCTGAGACTGTTAAATTTAGTACGAGAGTAGTAAGTACGAGTACTAAAATTTGTGGTCTTCGGCTTTGAAAATATTTTTTTAGTATTTTGCTTGAGTTTTAGGATGTTGATCCGTGTTGTGTTTCGAGTACCTCTAGGTTTTTTGAGTCCAATTACTATTTT
This sequence comes from Limnephilus rhombicus, assembly GCA_929108145.2. Taxonomy (NCBI): domain Eukaryota; kingdom Metazoa; phylum Arthropoda; class Insecta; order Trichoptera; family Limnephilidae; genus Limnephilus; species Limnephilus rhombicus. The sequence continues at coordinate 11,472,508 of OV815292.1, read as the reverse complement.
CAGGGCAGTTTTTTACGTTGTCATATACATGTTTGACAATTTATAAGAAAAAAACGAGAGTTACAGTTACCTAAAGTATTAGTTATAAGTTCTTGTTTATTTTAGAGCAAGGAGAGACGATGTGGAATACGTGTTTACAAAAAATCTCACTGTTGGGAGGAATGAAGATTCCTAATTACAGTGTTCAGTAAAATGTATACAACGCAATCATACCACACGTTAATTACTGTAGCAGCATTATAGTATTAATACGCGTACTTACGGTTGAAGTTTAAAAACCTGGTTTCCCAAAACCATCTTCGTACGTGAAGTTTATTACAAAGCTATTTCATGTCGCCCGCCGCCCGCGCAAAAAACCGCGAATGGGATTAATTAGACAAATAATACTAATGGAAAATAGAGTTACCAGAATAAAGAAAAAAATATGTTTGAACACCAAGGAAATGTTAAATAAGTGTATCTTGTAATTTAAAACAGTTATTTACGTACTTCAATACATTATTTTTAATCTACAAATTAATTAATGGACATATATCAATTGATTTTCTAAGAAAAATTGAAAACCTCCACCGCCAATGCATATACACGAGACGACGAAAAAAATCAAATAATATTCCGCTTCAAAAAAAAAAAGAATGAAAAGTCGTTGAAGCACGGAGTATTTAGATATGAATACCGTTAAGAATGTACGGAAGATTTAAGGTTTATTTTTATAATTCTGATCATTGCACTAAAATGTGTAACTTTAATATTATAATTCCTATTTATTGAATTGAAAAACCACACATTCCGATACGGTTCCATCTGACCACAACGTCATTATGACGTGGAAAACGTTAATGATTGGTAAGACGGCCGTCACCAACTTAGCCCGGCGTGACGTCATTTTTTATTTTTTTTTTAGTATAGATATATAAGTGTACAGTGTTTTTATATAAATTACATATCGGTACAGAAATGATTTAAAATTGCAATCTCACCAAAGAAGATGTTCTTGTGCTTGATGTGCGAGTTACACTAATTATGAGTATAACAGAAATCGAATTAAATTATGCAATAGGTTATTGCCGTCGCAAATCGAAAATGGCACATTTTAAATCGTTACGGAAAATTTATTCATCGACATAAAAATAAAATAAAAATACTTCATTAACGCAATTTTTTCAGACAGTAAAAAAACCCTGAAGATACAAAACGTCATTATGACGTGAAAACGTTAATGATTGGTTAGACGGCCGTCACCAACTTAGCCCGGCGTGACGTCATTGCCGCCGCAAATCGAAAATGGCACATTTTAAATCGTTATTCGTATTTTAAAATTAAATTAAAATACTTCATTATCGCAATTTTTTCAGACAGTAAAAAAACTCTGTAGATACCCTTTATGATATTTCGAAAATTACCAAAGTAAATAAAATAAGAAGAAAATATAAACAAATTTAAACTTAAATAATGAAAATAGGTGATTGGTTCGTTCTAAGAATTCCATTTTAAAAATAATAAAAGTACATTAAAGGATTGTATTAGAACTTAAGTAACTATGAACCTATTGAAACACAATAAATACATACAATTGAGTTATAGTTTTATAATGTGTCTTACGCTGTTCACTAGATCAAACTTTCCCTTAACCAACATCTCCAGCTGTTAAGGGTTTTGGTACGCCTATTGTTACAAGATCTATCGAATTTCCAACTTTGTTAAGTAGGAAAATTTACATTATTATTTCTCTGTAAATGTATTGGGAACGTTAATTTAAATTCGTATCGCTCCGAGAAAATCATTTGAGTAAATTACAGAATCTTATCAATAACCAGCTGATCCGCAAACTTCGTGCCGCCTCAGAATCAATAAATGTTGTCTTAGCTTATTAGCTGAATTACAACATTCAGTTTTTTTTTATTAAGTTAAAAAATACGCAATGAAGCAATTATCGATGCGCTACTGTCCGTGTATTGTTTTTTGTCAGAATAAGATATCAGTATCGTTGTGTATGGATTTATATTTTTTGTGTTTTTCTTACTTTTACTCTTACTTGCGGGAATTGCGTTTCATTTTCTTTAAACGAGTGAGGGAGATTTATTATAATTATTTTATTTTGCCTTTGGAGGGGTGCAGACATACGTTCACCCTTTGTCTCATTTTCGACTGTTGATATTTAGTGTATAAGAAAGAGGAACAGCAATATATGTTTAAGAACAAAAGTAAAACAATAAGCGCATTGACATTTTTTAGAATTCACTCACTATTCAATATTATGCTTACCACAATATTGCTGTAGCTCTTTCAAAATATGAGAATTTGTTCCGTACGAAATGTATGAGGAAAAGAATTTTCTTCATAATTTTTTTTCGTGACTTTTTTCGGTGTTTTAATAGCTGTTTTGCTATTTGGGGCGGAGACAGATCCAACAAATCAAAGATCATAAAAATTGGTCCAGCCGTTCTTGAGTTATAAATGGTGTAACTAACCCGACTTTGTTTTATATATTAAAATAATGAATTATTATTAATATGTACTGTTTGAAGATTTGAAGTGGATTTTGTAATGTGACCGCGATAAATCACGGGATATTTTAATTCGAAATTTGAAAAATATATTAAAAATTATATTCTTTTAAAATATTACGGTTGCATGACAATTCAACAAAGTGGAATTTCAAAATACCTTTGAAAATTCAATAAAAGTTATGAAAAAAAATTGAAGAATAGCCCGTACACCTACACCCGAAGTAAAATATTTACCTAATCATTTTTTAAGGACTTTTCAAAAGAGTTGTTGAAGTTGTATGTTATGGAGTTGTTCGGTCACTAAAATATAATTTTGAAAATTGTTTTTGAAAAAGGCAAATCCTACTAATATTATTATAAAGGCAAAAGTTTGTATGGATGTATGTTTGTTACTCTTTCACGCGAAAACTACTGAATGGATTTTAATGAAACCTTACAATAATATAGCCCATACATCAGAATAGGCTGTAGGCTATAGCTTAGAGCTCTGACATTATGAAATTTATATACAAAAACTGCAATAGGTGTCACGCGAGCTGTTTGAAAAATGAATGTAACGGGTATGGTGGGGGGGGTGAGGGGGGATAGGATGTGGGGCCGGGGCGGAGGGTGGGAGGGGGGATGGGGCTGGGCGGAGGGTGGTGGGGGAGGGTGAGGGGGAATTTGTGGGGGGTGATGGGAGAGTGGGGGCGGGGGAGAGGAGGAGGGGGGGGGGGGGGAATGGAATGGGGATAGGGAAGGTGGAGGAGGCGCTGTGGGTATAATACTGTGGACCCCTAATACTATGCGTGCGAAACCGGGAGCAAAAGCTAGTATTATTATATGTGTGTTTTCAGCTTCACAAATCCTAAAATAATTATGAAAACTATCACGTTCTTTTATAATAATTAATGACTGTAACAAGACATTTTATATTTGTTGTCGAAATCCACCGATTATCGTGATTATAAAACTTGACAGGATTTTCTTACTTGTTAGGTTTTATCGTCTTTGAAGCAACTCTTGAGCCAAAGTTAGTCTAGTGAATTTGAACACAAATAAACCATTGCTGAGTGGCTTGCTTACAATAACAAAAAAGAGTACCTACCAAAACTGTACGAACTTCTTAAAAGAAAGTCTTTTTTGAAAAAGAGTCTTTTTTGGTTTGTCAGCTTCTACAGAAGTAAATAAAGTTGTCCTGTGACAAGGTTTAAATATCAAGGTTTGATGTCCTTTCTACAGAAAGCAAATTTGCTCATTATTAAGAAAATATCTGCTACTTTTAGACTATGATTCTTTATGGACAGTTCAACTAACTAACCATCACGCCGTTTCCACGCAGGGGAAAGTAAAGAAAATATACCACCAAAGAGCTCGGTTTTGGCTCAAATTTTTTTGCATATCATTCACATGCAACATCGTCTCATACATACTATTCTATTTTTCTGACGTCTTTCTCGGGCGTCCCCGAATTCTTCTACCATTAACATTTGCGTCATATATTTGCCTTTATTTATATACTTTTTATTTCTATTGTTAATTTATAAATACTATTTTTTGCTCGATTTAAAGAGGTATGCCTTTATTATTTATGTAAAAGGCCTCTGGGTGTAAAAGAAAATAAATAAATAAACAACTAAATAATTTATGTTCTCCAAAACGAGCTTGAAATGTGTAATTTCTACTACTCAAGAAATTCTAAAAATCAAAGTACTTTTTTGAAATTAAATAGACATAAATACGTGAGAATTCTTATGTCACATATTGGTTTATAAATGTGTAAATTCAAATTATACAATTGCAAATGGTCTCTAAAATGGCCTGGAAAAAATCTCCTACTTGTGATCTTACTAAAGAAACCACTCTGAATGCAATTATTATTATATATTTTTGAATGTAGCTATAACTTTGTGGTTATCCATTATAGAAAAATGAAACAATACAACTTTGTATAAACCACTTATATAATGCGTAAATCCGACCGGTTTCGAAACAAACGTTCCTTCTTCAGGGAAAGCTTATAATAATTTGACAGTTTCGAACAATGTTTTATTATGGTAAGGGTGGAGCCGTTGCTAGTTTGTAGATTGGGTGGGTAGGTATTAATGTAGAGTGGGTGGGTAGGGGAACAAATCCATGATTGGGCTATAAGACTATTTTTTTTGTTTGTTGATAATTGATTCATTATTTTGAAGGGATTTTTTAATTTCCAAGGCTTCTAAGTTATCTAAACGTTTTCCTTTATGATTAATATGAAGAATATGTAGCAATTATTATTGTTCCCCAAAATGAGCTTGAAAAAAATCACATCTTTGCGATTCTTTCAAAGACATAAAGAAACCATCCCTTCGTCCAGAATACAATTATTAATGTTTCCACAAGTTGTCTTGACAGAAGCTCATTCCTGTGATCTATTGAACGAAACCATTACTTTGTTAAGAATATTATGAACTAAATACAATTTGGCTGTCCCGAAACGGGTATCCTTCCCAATTGGACAGAAAAAGTATCATTTTGTAATGTATTGTAATATATAAACATAAATAAATAATTAAATATTCTTCTTACACTCCTTTCTTCGTTTATTAGCTCTACACGCTCAAACAATCTGAGGGTCCCTTTCTTAATCTTACTTTTATTATGCTTACATCAGCCTTGCATTCTTTGCGAATCTCCACATTTCCCGTACGATCACACATTGTTTTACGCCCCAGGGATTTAGTTTCTGCAGCATTTAGTCTTTCATCCAACCACTGCTAGTTTTAAGCCCCACTGTCATACATCACCAGCACTCCATTGTGGACTTATAAATTAAATTTGCTTCTTTGGACTGTTTTTGGTTAGCGTTTCAGGACCTATGGACAGTCGTTATTGTTTTGATCTCAACCTGATTAACATGACATTTAAAAAAATATACCTATATTAAAGTATGAAATGTGTTTGCACATTTCGATCGTCCTTTTGATTAGTCAGACATCTCCAAATACAAAGATTTGAGATAAAGGGGATGGCAATATTCGAAAGCTTTTTTATTTTTACATCAGCTACACATAGGAGGCCCTCAGGAAAATAATTCCCCTCAGGACCTATGTCATCTGAGATGTTGTGTGGAGGGTCTTTTTAGGAAAGGAAGGAGAGGAAGTTCTGTGAAGGAAAAGGGTATTAAGGGTTGGTAGGAATCCGGAGGTCAGCGTGTCCAATAGTGACGGACGTATGAATCCATCGCTCCCACTGCGATACAAGGCGATGTTCCGAGAGAGTACGGCTGGAGAAGTCAAAAGGACTCCCTCAACCATTCTCCCGCGATCAGGCCTGCCTTGCAACTGGTAGGCAGACGCATCCGCCGCCAAGACCCGGACAAACCTCTCAAGCGTACAATTAATTAAATATTATTTACACGTGTCTATGTTTTACGTTTTGAATATGCTATAAAATAACACCGGGAGGCATGACGGTCTGGTACATTAGTAGGTACGCCATTTCAATTATTCTACTTTTTCAATTACCCAGAAAACATTTGGTTTAATTCACAAGTTATTGGGCATTATAATATGTGATTTCGTGGTGTTTATGAGTAATTTTTTAGTAAGTTTCTTCGACTCGTTCTTGTGTTCAACAGCTCAGCTGTGGAATGATTTGCCGGCCTCTGTGTTTCCTCCTTCCTACAACATAGGTCTCTTCAAGACCAATGGTCATTCCTTCCTCTCATCAAAATGACCTTCCACACAGCATCCCAGATGACATTAATTAAGGGAAATTATTTTCCTCAGGGCCTCCTGTGTGGAGTTAATGTAAAAAAAAATCCGAATATTGTAATGAATATTGTAATCTTTCAGTTCAATTTTAATCCACTTCCAGAACTACCGAAATATGTGAATTTTCGCATACGTGATAAAAATTATTAAAATACATACAATAACAAAAATTAACCGATATTTAAGTTTATTTTGCTTTATTAGTACGTGATTAGAGTGTTTTTTTTTTTCTTTTTTAGACCGTATTTTTTTAACCTGCCCACGCTCTCACTGTGTAATCTCAACGCCCCCTAATTTACTCTGGGTCTTCTACCGCCCCTCCCGAAAGTCTTAAACGCCCACAAGGGGGCGTTTTGAGAACCTATGACGTAGACTAAACGCGCGTTCAAAATTGACTTAGGATGTGTTCAAGAATCAACGCATTTTAAAATCAAATCAATCAAATAAAATCAATTTTCAAAGTGATGAACATAAAATATTTGAAAAAAAAGGAAAAGCAAAATAATATAATTGTACATGAAAAATAATATGTATTTTAAAAAAAAAAAGCGGCAGATATTTGTGCGGGCCGCACAAACATCTGCCGCAGTTTGACGAACACGGGACTAGAGGGTACACTTTTACATACGATTACATATTCATCTCAAATTTAGATTTTTTGGAGATGTCCTTCTAAACAACCGAACGATCGATTTATTAAGTACCTACTATACACCAGATATGGTTTAGTCAGTCCATAATTTATGAAAACACAGAAGGTTTGGGTAGCAAAATAAATATTTAAAAAAATCAATTGGACGCTTTGCGTAAAAAATTAAATTGTAAAAAGGTTTTTTATTCTTATTGGAATAAATTAAATACATAATTTTTCAATTTCGAAAGAAAACACACTTTAATATAATTCAACCACCATTTATGAAAAAAGCGTACTTCAGAAATTTGAATTCGCGTAGAAATAATATCATAATTCAATTACACAAAGACAAATTTACAAACATTAATTCAATATTAAATGCTTTATTGAAGGTTCTTGGAATTGGATATTACATTATTCTGAAGGTCGTTCAAGATATTTTAATTTATTCCTGATTTGAAATATTATATTCTTACTTTGCAAAATTATGTTATCAAATTTAGTACAGTTTGCTGTAATAATAATAATATTTGTAATAATAATTTTAGAACAAATTTTAATTATATTTCCCAATTTTTGAATTTGGCATTCTCAGATTACAAAAATATTACCATTTGTTATTTCGGCTACTGGCATTTTTTTTTTTACATTAGCTTCACGCAGGAGGCATCGAGGAAAACAATTTCCCTAGGGGCCTATGTCATCTTTGAGGATGCTGTGTGGAGGGTTTTTTAAGGAAAAGGAAGAAGAAGATATGGGAAGGAAAAAGGTATGAGGGGTGGGTAGGAATCTGGGGGTCAGTATGGCCAGGAGTGACGGACGTATGAATCTATTCCTCACACTTCGGTGCAAGGCGAAGGGTCGGGAGAATCCGGCTGGAGAGGTCAAAAATGGTTCCCTCAATCAGTCTCCTCCGATATACCCTGCCACGCAGTGATTGGGCAAACGTATCCGCCACCAAGACCTAGAAAAACCTCATCCCATGAACCCGGCATCCCTGCTAAGTCACCAAACTTAGCGAACCACTTGGGGTGACCTGTGGCAGGGGTGTTGATTGACCAATAAATGGTTCCCGGGGCGGCGGTACCCAAATCCGCCTCCCAAATCGCCCCCCTAATTATACTTAGCTCTCTCTTTCAAAATTTAGGCATATTAGATTTGTCAAAGAATTTATATATAAAAATGCAAAAATCAGTCATTTTAAATGCATGTAGGATTACAAAAGATTTTTTTAAATATTTATTTTGAGGGATCAGTAGGATTTTTTAAGTCCAATTAGGAGTTCCACCGAGCCGAGCCCTGTGATATGAAAATATCTGGAGTCGGTGAATTATTTTTCCATTTGGTCTCTGGTAGGTTGACATGTTAATCTTGTATTTTTTTGTATTTATTATACTTACAAAATAATACAATTGGTGTTCTCCCAAAGATTTCCTCATTTGGACAATTCTGTTGTGGGCTAAATAAAGAAAATGATACATTCTTGACGTTTTTTAAACGACTTCAAAAAGGAGGAGGTTCTCAATTCGACGGTATTTTTTTTGTGTTTGTTACCTCAGAACTTTTGACTGGGTAAATCGATTTTGATGATTCTTTTTTATTTGAAAGCTGGTGCTTTCCGTGTGGTCCCATTTCAATTTGGTCCAGTTCTGTCAATGGCATCCATGAGAAAACCATATAAGTCTTAAATTTGCAATTAGTATGTGCATTGCAAATGGACGAATAACTCAATATCACAACAACCGATTTCGACGAATCTTTTTTTTATTGGAAAGGATGTACTTCAAGGGTAGTTTAATGAGAGTTTGGTTAGGTTCTGATCATTGGATCCATGACAAAGTAACGGAACTCTTCAATTCTTAGGTGCAAATTAACGATACTCGGCCGAATCTTTTATAAGCTATCCGGACCTTTGAGTTCCATTTCAATTTGGTCCAGTTCTGACAATGGCATCCATGAGAAAACCATATAAGTCTTAAATTTGCATTAAGTATGTGCGCGATAAATGGACGAATAACTCAATATCACGCCAACCGATTTCGATGATTCTATTTTTATTCGAAAGGATGTACTTCAAGGTTAGTTTGATGAGTTTGGTTAGGTTCTGATTATGGGATCGAACTCTTCAATTCTTAAGAGCAAATTAACGATACCCGGCCGAATCTCTTACAGGTTATCCAAACATTTGTCATCTACCGTAATGTCGTTATGGTCAAGTAATGTCTGTCTCATGTGAGTAGCACGTTTAGTAGATCTACCCATATTCAGATAAATTAGTTAGTGTACTTCAAATTCACTAAAAATCAAAAAAATAAACAAAAATTTTTTACAAAACAAAAAAACGACTTAAAAAAATGCACTAAAAAGTAAAAAAGTAATTTCGTATTCTTCTCCAACATAATAATCAAGGTACCCGGCCCGACGTGGTCATTTGACAGCTCCCCTCCCGCCGCGGCCGCGGCCTCGCTCTCGCCTCTCGCCTCGTCAAGTCGCGCGTGCGACACAAGCACATTTCATTGTAACTATGTATGTTGTTACAAACCTACCTTGACTGACACCGACTCCAAAAATAACAATCGTACCTACATATTGATGAGTAAAAAAGTAAGTTGATTAAGTAAGCACTATTTGGAATCCACATTACTGCAAGTATGAAAACATTGTAGAATCAGTTAAAAAAAATGCTACGACTGTTATCTTTTAAATTTCAATTACATGAACATCTTAGATCGTACGACATGCGACTTGAATACTTCAAAATTAATACACTTAAAATCAGAAGGCAATTGACTGATCTAATATGTTTACATAAAATAATTCACGGCCATCTTGATACTTCATTATGTCTTAGCAACATTGATATGAATGTTCCCAATTCCCATTGCTTAAGACGCCATAAAATGTTTCACCTGAATACATTTAAAAACAATATCGCCTATTTTAGCCCTCTGACCCAAATGTGTCGACTGTATAATAAGATAGAGTGTGCTGAATTAGATATTTTTGTCGATAATTTATATGGATTAAAAAAAATGCTCTCCGATTGCTGAAAAATATGTGATAAATTATTATTTATTAGCGCGTTTGCCCGGAAAGCAAGAGGTCCTGGGTTCGAGTCCCAGAGGTGTCAATATGTTTTTCTGATTTTTCCGTTTCCAGATTTTCGATTGAGTTTCGCTTATATTGTCTTCATTTATTTAAATATTACAATTTGAGGTTTTACTCATAAAGTTAAAATAAAAAATAAAAATATTATTTATCATTTTTGTCTCTAATTTTGTCTCTTATCTTGCCTCTCTTTAATTGTTATTTGAGTAAACTTTGATTTTTTTTTAAATTCTATGTCTAACTGTTTTTGTTTTTGTTTTATTTTATCTAATTTTTATTTTAACTCTTGCAAAATTATTATTTTATTTTTGGCTAATTGATTGTATATAAATTTTTACTTTATCATATTTGTATAATTAACTGAGTTTTTATAATTGGGTTGTTCTCACATGTGTGTGAACAACCTGTAAAACGCAGAATAAATAAATAAATAAATAAATTATTAAGTCGTAGAAGAATACGAAATAATTTTATTACTTTTTAGTGCATTTTTTTAAGTCGTTTTTTTGTTTTGTAAAATTTTTTGTTTTTTTAATAGGTGAAATGCTGAAAGTTTCAAAGCAGGGTTTTTATATTAGATCCCCACAACTGGCCGAATGTCCAGAAGTTCTGGAAAAGAAAAATGTAAGAATCAATGTGACCAGCAGTGACGGATATAAATCCATCCTTCTCGCTGCGGTACAATGCGAAGGGTCAAGAGTCCTGCTTGATTGGTCAAATGTTTCCTAAACCAGTTTCTACCGATCTGACAGTTGATGGGCGTATGCATCCATGCCAAGACCTAGACAGACCTCACTCACCCCATGAACACGGTCACCACTACTGTTAAGTGAATCAAACGTAGCGAACCACTTCGGGAGACCTATGGCAGAGATGTTGCCCATATCGCCTACCAAATTGAAACTTACTACGATAATGAAGTTGCGAGCTGAAAAAGAGGGATTGAGCTAAAGATTCCTGCTTTGTCCTATTTTTTTAAGCGACTTAGTTCGTTATCCTGTCTTATATTAAAATACAGCTCCGTAGCATAATATATATATATATATATATATATATATGAGATTAACATTACAAACTGAAAAGAGTATTTTTACAATAGAAAAAAAAACTGTTCACAAAATCGAATGTTTCTTCAGAGGGAAGCAAGCAAGTAGTTTCGCTTTCTCGTACATTTTAGACCATCGTTTGACATACAAGGTGCATCTTGCTTTTGATAAGAGAAGATGTTGCCTGGAGCCAAGACTAAATAATTTTTAAAAAGAGTTTTTTTTTATTTTTGTCTGTTTTGGATATGGATTACATTACCTACCTGTATAATACAATGGAAAAAAACTAAAATTAGAACTAGCCTAGTCTTGCAAAATAGTCAATAGATATCTAAGATTAAATTAAAACATCGCTTTATTTATTCTATGTAAATTTATTGACGTAGAATGATTAAGAATCATCATTCCAATTTCAATTATCTGCCATAGGTCACTCCAAGTGTTTCGCTGTAACTTAGCAGGGGTGCCCGAATTCATTAGGTGAGGTTTTGTGCAGGTCTTGGTGGCGATACGTCTGCCCACCTGCTGCATGGTAGGCAGGATCGAGAGACTGGTTGAGGGAGATCTTTTATCCTCCGCCCAGTGTCTCTCCACCCATCGCCCTGCACCGCAATTGGAGGGATGAATTCATAAGTCTGTCACTCCTGGACACACTAAGCCCCAGATTCCTACCCACCCCTTTTACCTATTTCCTTCCCAAACTTCCTCTCTTCCCTTTCCTTCAAAAAACCCTCCACACAGCATCCCCTAAGATGATATTGGGAAGTAATTTTCGTCAGGACCTCCTGTGTGGAGCTAAAGTAAAAAAATCTAAAAATTAAAAATCACAATCATCCCCACTTTCACTTGAAAAGATCGAAAAATTATCTTAACAAAGCCATATTTGCATATTACTACTCAAAAATGTCTCGATCATACAACGATCTTGTTAAAATACACACTTCTTTTTCTTCTTCTTCGATGGCCCTACAGCCCATATCGAGCTTTGGCCTCCTGCAACAGTCGCCTCCAACTCCTCCTGTCCTCAGCGGCTGACTTCCAATTTGGTACCTGGAGAAGCTGTGCTGCATCCCCTCTTACTTTGTCTAAAATACACACTTCAAAAAATATCTCCACAATTTGTGCATTTAAAAAACAAAAAAATGTTGTTTTATTGATTTTCAGTAAATGCTTCATAAATGTTGTATACTTATTATTGTTTTGTATTTCAATTTTGTATTTAAGTTTTCAAGTTATGTATAAATAATACTTTCATTGTTTTTCATGTGTTTGCTTCTATGAAAATGCATTAGTGATTACTGCAGACATATTAGTCTAGGGATATTTATATTTAAATTTTAATTTATTATATATTAATAAAATGAAACAATATAACTTTGTATAAACCACTTATAAAATGTGCAAATCCGACCCGTTTCGGAACAAACGTTCCTTCGTCAGGGAAAGCTTATACTAATTTGACAGTTTAGAACAATGTTTTATTAGGGTATTATTATTATTTATAAAATAATAAATAATAAGCTTTCCCTGACGAAGGAACGTTTGTTCCGAAACCGGTCGGATTTGCACATTTTATAAGTGGTTTATACAAAGTTACATTGTTTCATTTTATTATAATGGATAACCACAAAGTAATAGCTACATTCAAAAATATAATTCAGTATATTTTTGAATGTAGCTATTACTTTGTGGTTATCCATTATAATAAAATGAAACAATGCAACTTTGTATAAACCACTTATAAAATGTGCAAATCCGACCGGTTTCGGAACAAACGTTCCTTCGTCAGGGAAAGCTTATACTTAATATTATATATTACACAGTAAAATGTTTTTTAAATATCCTGTTTGTATCTCAAATAAATAAATAAACAATAAATCAATTCCAAGGTTTCCCAGTTTCTCCAGATTATAAAAATTTACGAGAAAACTACACACCTTCAATTACATAAAGATTTCTTTAATGAATATAATATCCCACCATTAGGCATAAGAAATAGTTCCTTATGGAAACACTCCTTAATTATATAAATTAATATTAAGTGGTTCAGTAGTAGGTATACTTAATGAAGCGGTTAACTCCCTGGGCCCTTTGTGTATGCGAACACTCCTAGCTTCATCCACATTGAAACATCTTTTTCTAACATCTTTTTCTTGCTTCAAATTTTTAATATTAAAAAAAAATGTTGGCAGACAATCCTTTCTTCATCAACATTCAAAGATCAATTCTTTTAGTACTTTTACCAATTAGTTTCGTGCAACGGACAAAAGCTAATTAATAATTAAAATTTAACCTTAAAGGGAGCTTATGAACAATGTAATGACTTTGAAGTATTATCAATTTTTCATTTTCTTGTTACCTTTTAATGATACATAAATTATGAAAAGCAACTGTAGAAATACTGACTAAACAAAAGTTAAAAATAAATTTATCTTCCAACTAAGACAATAAGGGTCGGCACTACTTTACCACAAACCCCTCATTAATTAGGTAGGTACTGTTAATTAATAACAATGGACCGTTATCATTGCTTTGTCCCCCCGGACAGTAATGGTGCTCAGTCACAAAGGCAACTATATTCAGCAATCATATAGTATGGAGCAATAATTAGATATTATGGCCACGCCATATACGAGTAGCAGGTTTAACATTATATTTGCTCCATATATGAGTTGGTACATTAACGCTAGTGGGAACGATATGAGCTTTTGGCCGCCCGTTATCGAAAAACGTGATGCATTAGGTGGAAGTAACCAAATATGGAATACCATCTTGTTTTTTACGCATAAAAAAACAAGTATATACAATCAAAAACGTTTAAACGTTTAATCAGTCGTACATTTGCGGTTTACATAGTAACAGTCTTATACTATATTTAATATTAATTATAAGTATTATAATTTCTCAAAAACAACATCATCATAAAGGTATCTAATTATGGAATACAACAAACTTTAAAAAAATTAACCTTAACTTCTGTGAGATACTTTAGGAACTATTGTAGAAGATAAGCAAGGAAATTGAACACCTTGCAATAATCACAAATCCAGGTGTCGAACTCGGCATCAGAGCAATAATTAAATAATGTGCCCAGAGTCTGCACATGAGGCATTTGATCCGGGTTTCTCTAACCGCGGACACAGCACTCGCTCGACTGACTAGTTGAAACCTGTTCGCGCGTATAGAGATTGAAAGAGATAAAGATATGTTTATTGTGTCTAGGAGTATTTGTTTATGAGAAATGCCAGAATTCCGTATTAGGGATACAATTTCATATTTGTTTACTTTCATTTCATAAAAAAAATAATAAAAATCGGTTCACTCAGTGTAAGGAGAATGTGTGACGTCACCTACCTGATTTGATCTTCAAAAAAAAAAGTTTAAAAAAAAAACTTTAGGTATGTGTCTACTTTATAAAAAAAAAAAATTAAAATTTTCTGATTCATACAATGAGTTTTATTAAGTTTTGAAAAAAGGAAGTTATTTTGCTGCGCCCTGTATAATGCCGGGGCGAATGAGATATTTAGCACCTATTTTTGCGGTATTTCGTTTAGATTTGTGCTCAAACTTATACAGGATGAGGAAGTTTTTGTGCGCAGGTGACATTAGGCGGAAAATTACCAAAAAACCCATGTAGTTACTATTATTATTATAAATACATTATACGTTATATGTATATTTTTTATAAATGCATACACCATTTTAATCTGTACAGTCCTGTAATAAATGCGTATACAATTTTAATAATCATTGAAAACTTCCCTTGAGGTGATTATTGATCTATTTAAACGATCGAAAAATTTTGTTAATTGAATTTTGCGTATCATACTATTTTACCAAAAAGGGTGAAATGCAATATTCCACGCATATTTATTGTGCATCCAACATTAGGGCTTTTTTACTGAGGAAGTTCCGGGAAGGAAAAAGGTATGAGGGGTAGGTAGGAATTCGGGGGCCAATGTGCCAAGTGTGTCGGACGTATGGTATGAATCCATCCCTCTCACTGCGGTGTAATACGGGTCGAGAGAATATGGCTGGAGGAGTCTACGTTAGGTCCCCCGCAACCAGTCTGTCTGGACCCAGCCGCCATTTTATTTTTATTTTTTTATATGAATATCGCACAAGAGTCCCAACTGCTCCCGTTTGGAGCCAGTGAGACTATGGCATCCCCGATTGGGGTATGTTGTGAAACTGAAGGGAGTGGGGAGGGGAAGGAGATAGAAGAAGGTGGGGAAGTACGTGGCTGTCCAGATCTGGTCACCAAACATGGCTAATGTCATTTCAAGCAACGTTTCAAATTCTGAATGGTGGTGAGGGGACGGACTCCGGGTGTTGGTAGAGACGGAGGATGGAATGAAAGGCAATCAGTCGATGTTGTGATTCAGTCTTTATTGATGAGCTACGTAGCGAGGTCAAAATGGAGCAGCGTGACAGTGGTGCAGTGAGTGTTGCTCGGTGTTGCTGATGCGTGATGATGGTCAGGAAGCAGCGGCGGTGATGAGGACAGATCTTCAGGGAGCCCGCGTGTAGCTCTACATCGTGGCGGTGGAGAAGTGACCTTGGTCCAGGCAGTCGATCGACGACGTGATGATGGATATGGCGACTATGTGTCCTTTGAGTCGGAGACGGTGACACGGGAAGGAACCTTGAGAGGCTATGAGGATGAACTCTGGCAGCGAAACGCGATGGGTTTCGGTAGTCAGAGATCGGGTGCACCTAAAAAGCGAGCGCGTGCGGGCTTGGTAGTTGGTAGATCAGGTGACATCTCATGTCGAGGCGCGACAGGCTGGATAGCGAGACGGTGGTTGGAAATGGAGGCCTCGAAGGTCATATGGAGATGTTCCTGGTGTCACACTGGATAAACAAATCACATGATGTTCCTGGTGTCACACTGGATAAGCAAATCACATGATGCTGACTCCGGGCAGCCCGGCGAGGGCTTGTGCCATGTTACGGCACTGTTATCACTTCTCGGTGTGTGTTATCACTGCTCGGTATGTGTGAGTCGACCAATGAATTCAGACTAGACTGAGCTAGCGCTGAGTTTCCGACCGATAGAGTAGCTTCCCAGAATCCCAGAGCTCCAGGTAATGTTATGATTGCGCGCAAAGCGAAGAAAGTGCTCGAACGTTCTGCTGCCGTAGTGATGAACGGCCGTTGACTCGAGACCTTTCGAGTACGTGGTGGAATAATTAACCGGCTAGTTGTAATTATCGGCTGTAGGTAGATATGTGCCGGTGTCTCCTTGCACGGTATAGGCAGGTAGTAAATACATCCTGAATGTTCGTTTAAGTCCAGTGGCGCTGCATTAAATTTTACAACAGCGGGCTAAGTGGCCGCTACAGTGGTCTTACACCAGGGCGATACTTAGAGTATCTTCCACTCTGGAACGTGCCGCAAATACAGCGCTAAGAAATATCGCTGTCTCTTTTTAACGCCGCGTCCGAATGTGTTGTCTCGGCCAGCCAACTAAGTCGCCGGTGAGCCCGTTGCAGTGACGCACGCAGTGAACAGGTAGGCATCACAGATTTTGAGATACTTGACCTTTGCCCGTCGTTTCGACGGATGATTAGCTTTAACGTCAGTATTTTAATTCGAGTGCGCGTGAATATTTTTCTCTAAAGTTTTAATTATTTTTAGATTTAAAATATTTTAGATAAAGAAGATGAAATAATTAATCTACTACATCAAGAACTAAATACCGAAGATTTGGTGTCGGAGGATGATGTGCAAAGTGATGAAAATTATGAATCATCAAATTCCGAGGAAAGCTATTTTTTTCGGTTTTCTTGACATGGAAACATCTCCAGGTCGAGAAAACCGCAAAAGGAAAACGTGTGAAAAGTGCCACTATAAGAAAAAGCGAATGACAAAAATATGTGCGCCAACTATAACGTTGCGATATGCGGTAAACATAAAGTTGATTATATGTCACTTGCGCCAAAGAAAAATGATTTATTTGACGTTTTAATTACTTTTTATGTTTTTACGTGCCTTATGAAGCCAAAAAACTGATAGTTTATTTTCATTTACTAATTGATGTTGCATGCCAAAGTGGTTATTAAAAAATGTTCCTATTTCATTAGAGGTCTAAGAAAGATTAAAATATTTTAATTAATAAATAAATCAGGTAAATTCCAAAACATATTTTTATTAACAATCATATTTAAGAATAAAACTATAAAAAAGGAAACGATTTCTATAATTATATCATCCAAAAAAAAAAATAATCAAATACCCGTCGTTTCAACGAATGGTTAGTTTAAATAGAGTACACCAGAAGGTTAGCTATCTAGGGTTAAATGAGTAAATTGTGAGATAACATAAATTAATGAAATAAAATTTATTTGCCATGCCGGGATTTGATCCCGAGACCTTCTTGACACTTTTCTTTCATCTATTTTTTTACAAAAACCTATATAAATGGTCGGAAAATGGCTACAGGCGTTTTACACAACGGCGCGCTCACCCTAGTAGGGTTAGAGTAGTTCCACATTGCGAGTAAGAGTTACACGTTTCATGGTAATTATTTTATTGTTCTAATATACATATACGTCGTATTATTACTACCCGCGGACTAGACTACAAGGGATATTTTATTGCTGCCGACATCAAAAGCTTTTCCTAGAGAAGCTTTGTTAATGAGCTTTGTTTAGCCGACGACAAATCTTAGCCTGGATTATTTGGACAGTGGCTCGGGTTTTCTGACTGTAACGCTGGGATAAACTAGGTAATGCTTTTTGCCTTGGGTTTTATTCTCAACTAGCTGGTTCCCGGCATGCGTTGCAATGCCATATTCAAAGATTGATCTCCCGCACTCCCGTCATGCCAACCCGCTGCCGCGTACTATATAACAGCTCGCGTGCTACCTATTACAAGTTTTTTATTTAAATTTTCATTTTTTATATATTAAAAATATTTTCGTATATTATAAGAACAATCAATCTAATTTGGTACCTAACATAGGTACCTATTTAAAACATCTAATTTAAAAAATCCATAGACATTTCTTTTATTACAAAAAACTGCTCCTTGCTAAATTCACATTCATCAAACGCGCTAACTGTCAAACGTGTGAAGTTAAAATAGTAGTTAAGTTTTCTGAAATTATCCAATTTTCTTATTTTTTATTTCCTTAAGAACCTTCTACAAAGTAATTGAAAACTTTAAAAAAAAGGATAAGTCTATATCTAAGATGGTTCCATGACAGTTCATCCTGCGACAATTCATCCGGCGACAGTTCATCCTGCGACAGGTCATCCGGCCGAGAGTTCATCCTGCCGACAGTTCATCCTGCCGACAGTTCTTCCCGCCGACAATTCATCCGGCGACAATTCATTCTGACAATTCAACCTAACCTAACTTAACCTAACCTAACCTAACCTATAAGTATGTCGTATTTTGTTATTCACGCATGCTTCTTCGGAGAGTCGAAATTATTGTTAGTAAAAATATTTTTACAGCCTATTTCCACTCAAGATGCCTTCAGATATAAGTAGATCGATTTTGGTTGTACGGCCGTATATCCTCTTTGCATACTTACTTAATAAAAATCTTATAAATGATCAGGCAGGATGAATTGTCGCCGGATGAACTGTCGGCAAGATGAACTGTCGCCGGATGAATTGTCGC
Source organism: Limnephilus rhombicus (assembly GCA_929108145.2). Lineage (NCBI taxonomy): Eukaryota > Metazoa > Arthropoda > Insecta > Trichoptera > Limnephilidae > Limnephilus > Limnephilus rhombicus. The sequence continues at coordinate 11,453,844 of OV815292.1, read as the reverse complement.
AGGACAAATTGTCGGGTCACCATCTAAGATCTATGTACAGAAGAACCATCTATGATGATAGTTGTGTACTTGTTTTACTTTTCTTTAATTTTCAAATTAATTACCTCGATACAGGCGAACCCTAGTGGAGTTAATAATTGTATGCTAAATAATAAATTTTAATTGAGATGAAATAATAAATAAATAAATATCGACATTTACATTAAAAAAATATATAATTTAGGTGACAAAAATATAAAGAAACCTCACTTACAATCCAGAAAACTAGCAAGAAGTATTCGTTTAATGTTGGTATGGTAGTTAGTATTCTATAGTTAGTAACATATAATAATTATTAACATTTCTCCTAGAATAGAGGGCTATCTCGTGGGTTACAACCCACTGGCCAGCAAGTTGTATGTTTGTTACCAACTCTGTACAGTAATTGAAGTTTGTTCATGCCTCAAATGAGTTTCTATACGTAAAATAATGCTCGTGGCGCCCACAAGCTACCCAGGGGGCTTCTGCTTGCGCTTGTTGGTCTAGTCCAAGCTACACAATTCTAGGATAAAATAGTTCAAAGCTTAGGTATTACGGGATCAGGAACCTACTCAAGAATATAAAATTTATAATAACATGTTTTCAAATTGTGTATACCCTGGTTAACCTTTGTATACTCGAGCCCAGCCGCATAAATCGTATACTTGCGCACGGTGTCTCACACCGAGATTTCATCTCGTCTGTGTCATATTAATTATACACTTTTTTAACCATTATTGGTATATATTATATAGAAGAGGGAATAATTGAATTTAAAAAAATATATTTAGATATATATTAAAACTTTTACTTTATTTGGTAGAAAGAGTCTTTTTACTCAGCCCCTTAAAAAAACATTTGATAACCAGTTTAAACTTTTTCATGTGTTAATTTAAAAAAAAACTCATTAAACAATTATTAAAAAAATTATATATTAAAAAAATAAGAATGAATCATTTTTAGGATTTTTGGGTAGTAATTGTTACTTACCTAAAATTCCGATATCAGTAAATAAGTGTTACACGTCCACTCAGCTCCAAAACGTGCACCACACTAAACAATGTTTAACAACAAATTAAGAAGCTACTGAAAACCTCAAAGTACCGTTCTTGTTAATTTTTGAGAAAATTATTGATTTGTTGGTCTGAGAGACTAATTCGCGAGTATAGGAAGGTTAAACAACACTTAAAATGGGTTCTCTTATACCAATCTTTAAAACTGGCAATAAAGCAGATATAAATAACTATAGACCGATAACAATATTGAATAATCTTTCAAAAATAGTAGAGAAAGTTATAAAGAAGCAGGAAACAAACCTAATACTATTTGAAAATCAATATGGATTTAGAAAAAATATAGGAACCTCCAATGCCATCGCCTCTATTGTAAAAAGTATAAAACATACATAGTCTCGATAACGGAAATAAGTGTATCGGTATATTTTTAGATCTAAGCAAAGCCTTCGATACAATTGATCACACATATCTTCTAGAAAAACTGAAAAAGATTGGAATCTCAGGACGTGAACTAAACCTCATTAAAAGCTACATGTCTGAAAGGTTACAGTTAGTCAGGATTCAAAACGAATCAAGTCAACCAATACAAATCCAATATGGAGTCCCGCAAGGCAGTGTCTTTGGCCCGATTTTATTCCTGATATGATTTATATGAACTAAACTGTCACGGCTCAGTCATTAGTTTTGCAGATGACACAGTCCTTCTATTCCGTGGAAAGTCATGGGAGACTGTATTTGAAAAAGCTGAAAAAGGGATGAATTGGGTAAAACAATGGCTTGATTTAAATTCTCTATCACTAAATGATACAAAAACTAAATATATTAAATTCAAAATCCACAACAAACAGACGGATAACCTCAATACAAACCTAAACATAAAAATTCATAAAGACTGTATAAACGTGAACCGAGAAACTCCTTGCAACTGTCCAAAATTGAATGAAATACAAACAATAAAATACCTTGGAATAATAATTGATCAAAACTTAAATTGGAACTCCCAAGTGGAAAATGTGAGCAACAAATTTTAAAAAAAATAACCTACTTTTTCAAAACAATAAGAAACATTTTAGATAAAGAACAACTAATTAAAATCTATTATGCCTCAGCCCAATCTCAACTACAATATGGTCTTATCGGATGGGGAAGTTCATGCGACTCCACTACAAAATCAGTCCTCATAGCACAAAGGGCAATTCTATAAAATTATCCTTAGAGTCCCAATCAGAACCCCTACAGACTATGTTTTTAAAGCGCTGAATTAATGTCACTGAAACAATTATATACAAAAGATATTCTAATGTACGCATTCAAAAATCAGGATAACTTTACACAGACAAACTCGGGCCGATTCACAAGATCTACATTACAACGTATATTCTACTAACCTACAACTAAAACGACTTTTGGACAAGGAAGTATGGAATACTTCTCCATAAAATTATTTAATTTACTCCCTCTTGCAATGAAAACCAAAAAAAATATACTTAACCGCCTTTAAAAGAAGCATAAAAATATGGATTATGGTCATGGGAAGGAAGAAAATAGATTCAATTTTGCAACCTAACCAAGAATAATGCTTGTTTTGTACATTCGTTTAGATCTAACTTCGTAATTTTTCTTGGTAATATTCTAACATAGGTATTTACTTATAATTCAAATAATAAAACTTGTGCAATGTGTCCTTAGAACGGGGTACCCCAGTAAGGACACATTTTCTCTGAAAAACTGTAAAAAAAAATAAAAATGTATAAATGTAAAAAAAAAATACGATACCACCTACCCTCCACACAGCAGTGTGTTTTTAGGGACAGGAAGTTCTGGGAAGGAAAAATTAGATTAATAATTAATTTAAAAATTATGATGGGTGGGTAGGAATCTCGGGTCAGTATTTTCAGGAGTGACGGACGTATGGAACCATTATTTCCATCGTGGTGCAAGGTAGTTATACTTACCGAACAAAAGTCCCCCAACTGCTCCCAACCGTTCTAAGCCAGCGAGACTACACCGTCTCCAGTGATTGGGGTATGTCGTGAGGCTGAAGGTACTGGGGAGGGGAAATAGATGGGGTAGAGGAAGATGGACGTTTCGATTCCGAATGGTGGTCTCTTACTAGGGCGTTACTGATTCTATCTACCAATAGTGGTTGGCTAAGGGACACGGAAGCTAAGTGTAGTTTATGGTCAGACCGAAAGCCATTCACATTTTTTGTTGGTACTTGCCAATTGATTTGAGATTTATTGTATTACTTATATTCTCTATTTTATGCAGGTGCTTGCAGGTTTTTGCAGATGCAATGCCGCCTCATGGAGCCTCATGAATGAGTTTTTCTTTTGCCCTGTTTAATTTATCTTTGTCTTACTAACCTATTTTTTTTTGTTTTTCCTGTTAAGCACTTGCATACTGCTTACTAACAACACGTATGCAAGGACACTGGAGGTCTAGATTCGTTCAAAATAAATAAATGTAGCTTCGTTTAACAAAAAAATTTGAATCTTGCGAGAGCCTTGAAGGAGTAACCATCTGTTACTTATACCAGGGCAGGTAAGAGGTGTATAACCTCCACTGATACTATCTACCACTCTTGAACGTGCCGCAAATATATAGTACTTATGTGATTTTAAATTTAATAAATTATGAAATAAGACAAATAAAATTGCCAGGATTTGAAATAGTGATCTCCGGATTTTAAGCCAAGGATAATTATGCCTCGTTACTATTCAAAAACGGAGGCTGTCTAATTCTAATTTTAAAAAAAAATTATCGAAGTGATAAGAATTCATGTATGGATTTAATCAAAACGATAATGATTAGTATTTTCATTATTATAATTATTGTATTTACCAACAAGAATTATATGAATTTGTATTTTATATACGAGCATATAAAAATTAATCCCTGTTTCCCTTGGTCACCCCATAACTTCAGAACGACTTTAACTATTTCATTTATCTTTTTTGTTTTTGTTTTCTAATACTTTGTGGATGGTCCTTACCGAATGAAAAAATTAATAAAATTGTGCAGAAAATTGAATTGCTTCAGAAAACTTAACGACTATTTTAACTTCGCACGTTTGACAGTTCGCGTGTTTGATGAATGTGAATTTAGCAGGTAGCTAGTTTTTTTTTTGTAACGAAAGAACTGTTAATTTTTTTTAATTATAGATATTTTAAATAGGTACCTATGTTAGGTACCAAATTAGATCGATTGTTCTTATAATATACAAAAATGAACATTTTTAATATATGAAGAAAAAAAAAATATTGTTTTAGGTGGCACACGAGCTGTTTGAACACTGAATGAACGGCGACTGAATATATGGAACGCGGGAGGGGGGTTGGCGGACGGGGGAGCGGGAGAGGTTAGGCCGGGAAGATGAAAGGGGAACACGGAAGGGGAAGGGTATGTGGGAGTGGAACGGAGACGCACGGGAAAGGACATGCAGGGAGAAAATATTCATTTCTTTGAATATGGTATTGCAATGCAAGTCGGGAACCAGCTAGTTACTTATCTTCATTTTGCAGCGATGAAGAAAATTTCATTCCAGAAATATTAAAAAAAAAATCAATATGAACATTGAGATGAACAGCGTTTATAATTAGTCGTCTGAAAACATTGACTCTCGATGTACACAGTTAATTTCCAGACTTTGCAACAAAGAAGTCCCGCTAAATACTATTTCAAAATTGCCAAATAATAAAAACTAATTTTAAGCACAAAATGATTTTCATTTGAAAACAGGCAATTTGCAATCCAGCTAGAAAACAGGGCCGACCTAATAAAGCGCTTGGCCAAACACATTTCATTCAATTACGATAAGTAATGTGACAAGGGATATTCTACATTCATATGAGTTCTTTCAAGGTTGGAGAATTCCCAAATATATTCAAAAATTACAAAAATTCGTGTGAAATAAAATTGTTTTTTTTTTTACATTTAAAAATAAATATAGCATTATTATAAGCAATAATTATCAGCCTGAAACACTCATCTACATTGAAAAAATCTTCCGAGAAAAGATACTTGCCGCCAACGGGACTTGAACCCGTGGTGTCCTTCTGATTGCCGGTCAGGTGCTCTGTCTCTCTCACAAAAATAAAGTTGGTTGTTTTCAGGTGAAAAAATGTAATAAACGGTAATTGTTGAATGAAACACTATTCAATATATACAATTGTCGGCGGATCAACTGTCATGGAGCCGTATACACTACTACACGCACACACGTCATCGGATAATTTTAATAAATTTATATCATGGGTATCCACTACGAAATATCTAATATCTATAAATTGTTTCATCAGTGCTATCAATGTACTGTTTTACTTTTATAATATGAATAAATGAAAACCGCACTTCTTCTTGGTGTGCCCTATCTGGTCCCCCTGACGTTGGCGATCACTCTGGAAAATGTCTCTCTCTCTTGCGCTGCCCAGAATAGCTCCTCCACACTTCTAATGCCGGTCCACTCTCGTACATTTCGCAGCCAAGAAATTTGTCTCCTACCCAGCCCTCGGCGACCTCCTATCTTGCCTTTCAATATTAATTCGAGCAGTGATACTTCTCCCCTCGAAGCATGTGTCCCAGATATGAAATAGTCCTGTGAAAACTACACATTATGAAAAATTACCAATTCAGTATTCATAAATGTATTTTTGATGCCGTATTCGTTAAAGATATTTTTCCATCGGAATTCCGGTGAAAAGACATCTTTACGTAATTTATTAAACATCTCAGAAATTAGTATTCGGGATCATTTTCCCAGTTTTTTCTTAGAATCTCTACGAGTAAGTACTTCACTTTATTCCGATTCCCTAGCAGCGCTATGTCTGGCCATTTCAATATTTATAAAATGCATATTTACGAGTAAAGTTCATTGAAATTTTAAAAAAGGTTCAATTGAATACACTGCAGGGTAATAAAAATTTATTTTTTTATATGTTAAGGGCCCGCGACCCGGATTTCTACCGATTTATTACATATTTCCCTTAAACACGGTAAGTTTTAAAGCTCTTAAAAAAATATATGTTATTCTTGAAGATAATATCTAGACTTTGCCCGCGCCGAAACGCACTTTATATAAAATTCCCTCCATAGAAAAAAATCGCAAAGTATGCTCCAAAAATGATTATTAACACGTTTGTTTCAGTTATTTTACAAGTTATTTGTATGAAAAAATTCACAGTGTTTCTTTGAATGCTGTTTAAGATAATGCCCGCGAGATTTTTGTTCTATTTTAAATGAGTCGTGTTTTATTAAACATTTTCGCATCGATTTTGTCGCTGTAAATGTTAGCGCTCTCCTCTAACAGTCGTTATTTCGTATCTCTCCATCTTCTTTTCGATCCCGGTTGCAGAGCCTTAAGTAGACATTATATCTTACGTCGAATTTCCCTCATAAAGTGAACATTTCCCTACGAATTTTCTTATTTTATCGTCTCGTTTCAAGCTGAAGAGTACGCCTTGAACGTCCTTGAGAAGTCTCGTAAATCTGCGAGCGCATCTTGAGAAGGATTCCTGAAACAGCTCTTGGAGACTGAAGCATGTTTTCATGTAATATTTTAGAGTGAGGCTCTCCGAGGCGAATGCCGCCTAACATTTATTTAATTCTGCCAGAAGGCCGGGGAATTGCAGCTTTTTGATGTTGTTTACATATCGTTACTAAACTTTTGCCTGAGCTTGTTAAAAATACCGCCGCAATGCTAAATATCTGGAGTTCTAGGTACCCTCAATGAAAGCACATATTTTAAGACTTAAGTAATATATATTTATTTTTTTAAGACTTAAGTAATATCTTTTAAGTGGGCTGTAGTTTTATAATGATTTCCATTTAAGAACTTATATAATTTTTATTCATTTTTGTAAACTTATTTTTTTAGGTATAATTTATTTTACATAATTAAACCGCAGTAAGCAGTTTATATGTTTCCATATTAATATTTTGAGAAACGATAGCAATTAAATCGAATGGCCTAATCAAAAACTGAATACCAACCGATCCTTTTTTTTTTTTTTTTAGAAATTTAATTAAAATTAAATTTGATAATGTTATTATCGAGTTCTGCAAGTTTTTTTGGTTAGTGTTTTAGTTACAGTTGTTTCGACTTGTAAGGTCATTTTCAAACTGTGGTGAAGCCACGTACGGACGACTTATTTATGAGATTTTAAATGTCAATTTTTGAAGGTGTCTAAGTTGATTTATTACCGGTTAAACCAATTTGTAGAGACACTAACTGAGAGAGTGCTAATGTGGGATTCGGAGTATTTCCTTTTAGTTTGCCTTGCACTAAGTGTAAGGGTTTTCTTAATTGATTTAGAATGACGTTATTGCTATGACTCATTTAAGTGCATTATATTTTTTAGGTTTGGTAAACATACTAAGTAGTGGGGAATAAATAATTTTCCTTACTTTATTAATTAGCGTTATGTTGGGATCATTCGTTCGTTTATTGATTTCTAATTGTTCAAGCAAATTTAATCTAAGACCCTTTCGTTCTATATGTAATGGTTTTGGCTGGTTATTTTTAAGTGGAACGTGATTAATCACTAAGAGATGTTCGGCGAATTTTGAAGAGGTGTTTTTATTTTTATAACATCTTATATGTTCTTTGAATCTAGTTGAGAATGCCCTACCTGTTTGTCCGATGTATGTAGCTTTACAGTCGGCGTGTTAATTAAATTTCTAAAAATTAAAATGGAGTTCTACGAATTAAACACAAAAACAATTAACCAACCTCTCCATTGGTTATGTCTAGTAAATATCTATTCCAAAATTAGTGTAATAATATTCTATAACTTACGTACCAACTAAAATTTCGGCTTCACAACATTGAGACATAACCCACGAAAAACTGCAAGACTATTATTTTCTTTTTTTGAAATGAAAACTTCTTTAGCGCCGTTGTTATTTGAAACTCGATGAAAGCGAGAGACACTAAAAAGAGATAACCACATACACCTATAGCAGGGGTGCTCAAACAGTCGATCGCGAGTGCTTTTTTAGTCGATCTCGAGAAAAATTTTCCGATGTAAATAGATCTATTTACGGTTTTTGTTTTTGTCGATCTTTAATTGTGCCTAAATAAGACCGCCCATTTTTCATGCCTTTTTGTTTATTATTTATTTGTAGCTTAAATTGTCAATGGTCACGACTTTTTTGTTGTTGCTAACTCTATCCTCATCTATGGTTTGTGACGTCACAAGTCCCCATAGAAAAAAAGTCAAAATTATTACATTTTCATGGTGAAATATTGTCGAAAATTGCCCCCTTCAAAAACCCGAAGTTATCGATCTAGTTTTTGGTGTGGGGTTTGGTTTATTTATGAGCATAAGTAACTATGAGTATGAGTAACTTGAAAGCGGTACTAAGTTTATTTAAATAATACAAAATGAGCGCGTGAAGAGATTTAAAATGTATCATTTAAATAATGGCCGGCGTAGTCCAGTGGTAAGGCTCTTGACTAGCACTCAGAAGGTCGCGGGATCGAATCCCGGCTTGGCAAATAAATTTTATTTGATTAATTTGTGTTATTTCACAATTTATTAATTTAAAATAATATATAGTATATTTGCGGCACGTTCCAGTGTGGAAGATACTCTTAGTATCGCCCTGGTGTAAGACCACCATTCAGAATTGAAACGTTGCTTGAAATGGCTTAAGCCGTGTTTGGTGACCAGATCTGAATAGCCAGGTACTTCCCCACCTTCCGCTTCCCTATCTCATTCCCCTCCCCACTACTTTCAGCCTCACAACATCACCAAATTGGTGATGCCATAGTCCCACTGGCTTCAGACGGGAGCAGTTGGGACTCTAATTAGGATAGGAAGAATTCTTATTTCGTACGGTGAAGGATAAGTGCATTTGTCTCATTTGCCGTGCGTCAGTTGCAATATCTAAGCATAGGAACTTAGAGAGGCATTATAAAACCATTCATAAAAACTATGAAAAGAATTTTGCGCCACAGAGCGAATTAAAAAAACGAAAAGTACGTGATTTGATAATTTGTTTTAAAAAAGAACAAACCTTGTTCACAAGACTAGCCAAACAATCAAAAGCTGCAACGATCGCGTCATTTAAAATATCTCATAGCGAAAATCAGGAAACTATTTGAAGATGGAATGGTTGAAAAGGAAGCTTTATTGAAGCGAGTGAAACTTTATTTGGAAATTTCCATGTGTTAAACCCTCCATGAGTTCCAAGTACAAAAATTGCAGGAAAACCATTTCGTATTTTAAGCGTGGTATCAATTAAATATCAATAAATATCAATTTACTTGCCGAGGACTCGCGTGCAGAGAAGTCTTACGTTAAAACCAGTTTCAGGTTCCAAATTATCTGTCAAAATTCCAAAAAAAAAAAGAATTAATTTGCTGACGCATTTCGAAGAAAATCAGTGTAATATTTCGAGTTAAATTTTATTTCAAACCATTCTTCAAAATTCCTAATTCGCTGAAAAACCATACGCTTGTCATGGGAGTAATACTAATTAAAGCTCGGGACTCCTAACAAGATTCACTCTTAATTTAAAACCAGTTTTGTGATCAGAATGTAAAATTCTAGTTGCAGATTCATCTGCTGACACATTTCAAAGAAAAAAAATTTCTTATTCGAAGTGCAGTTATAAAATTCTAAGTGCAGACTATTCACGTACTGCCAGAATAAAAAAAAAAAAACATTTTCATGTTCTGAGTGTAGTTTTGATTCACCGCATACTTTAATTTAATTTAAACCAGTTTCGTGTTCAGAATATAACAATAAATTAAATAACGCAATTTGCGTGAATGGGTACCGTTTGCGGGAATGGGTACCGCCACCCCGGGAACCTTTATTGGATAACCAACACCTCTGCCATAGGTCACCCCAAGTGGTTCGCCACGTTTGGTGATTTAGCAGGGGTGCCCGGGTTCATGGGGTGAGGTTTGTCTAGGTCTTAGAGGTGGATAACCAGGACACACTGAACCCCAGATTCCTACCCATCCCTTAAACCCTTTTCCTTCCCATAGCTCTCCACTCCTTCCTTTCCTTAAAAAACCCTCCACACAGCATACCCAAAGATGACATAGGCCCTGGGGGAATTTATTTTCGTAGGGCCTCCTGTGTGGAGCTCATGTAAAAAAAAAAAAAACAAGTTGCCGATTCTTCATGTGACGAGTGAAGCTTTGCATTTGAGTTGCATGTCATGTGCTGCAACATTCTGACAAATGGACAGTTCCGTGTGTATCTACCTATTATTTCTGGACTCTTACGCAGAAGCAATCTTAAGTTACAACCTGCCTTGTGTTATGACGTTGCGAAATACTATTACATGGATACCATTCTCGATTTCCGAGAGCAGTTGTAAGTTTGTAGGAGAATTTATAAACATGATTTTTATAACAAGAATACTCGTCACATGTGATATAAAAATCGGCATCAAATGAGGTCGCAATAAAAAAATAGAATTTCTATGCACAATGTTTGAAGACTGAGTGATGTGATGATATAATGTTTGGTAATCCTCATTGCATACTTATATATTTCTAAAACAGTAGATACTCTCAGTATCTCCCTGGTAAAAGGCCACCATTCAGAAAAGAATTGTTGCCATAAATTGATTTGATCTTGTTTGGTGACCAGATCATTACAAATTATTTTTATCGTTGTTTATAGTTATGATATTTTCCTCCAGATACGAGCTGATGTACGGCTGCACTGAGTTGGAGAGCTACCACCTCTTGGGGGCAGTGGCTCTTGCACATGGAATGCTGGAGAGTGAGAGAGATGCTCTGCTGAGACTCTACTCCCAGGCTAGGTTCGAGTACAGACCAGACCTTGCTCTGGTGGCAACACTGAAAGAGTAAGTAGATGCCAAATATTTGTATTACCAGATATTTCAACCGTCATTGAGGATAAATCATTTTAAGATTCGTACATCCAAAAACCTGCGATGCGCTGTTCACTTAGAAATAATCTCTGATTGACTGGACCATCAGAGATCCTTTCTAAGTGATCAGTGCACCAATCATCACTAAGTAGGGAAAATAGACTTAGATGCAGATGGAAGAAAAATATAAATGACTGCATATGATATGACTGGAGCAGGACGGGATAGCTTACGGGTTAGTGACGAAAGATTAAGGACAAGAGCTGGAACAGGATATTTGTGGAGAATGCCAAAAATTATCCAGGAATAAAGTACATACAATGAAGTTGGTGATGGTGACAACGTTAACAATTTTGATGACGGTGAGAAAATATCTTCTCGACAAAACATTTCTCTCTGGCCACCTAAGCTATGAGTTTTAACGTCGTTAATGTGAATATTTAATTTCCAGGTATAGCTCTTTTGACCTGGAACCCGGAAAGTCAGCTGCGGATTCTCACAGGGACTCTCTACTGGACATTCTCAGCGACGCGCGGGTCACTGCACCAACAGTGCAGACAGCAAATTTCCATTCCAAGGCCAATCCCAAGTCCTACTTCTACGTCTTCGGGCACAACTCTCAGGCTGGGGAATACGCTGCTGTAAGTATCAGCAACTTCTTTAGCTTTATCAGCCGATGGGCGTTTATCAAAAAATTTGGCTACTCGAAAATAACGTATCCTACGATTTTCAACAAGATATTTTATAGGTTAATAGTTTAAAAAGATGTTTCTTAAAATAAGTCCTATAAAATAATTTATAAAACTAAATATTTACATAGCAAAAAACCATAAAATACATATAATTAACATAAATATTCGTCAAATAAGTAAGAAAAGAGGCGATTTTTTGAGTTTCCTACCCTATGTAATGTCCGTCTGAGCCAGTTGTGGCAGAGCTAATCCAGATGCGGACTTACAGATGTGGAAGACTGAGTATTGTATTGGGTAGTACACTAAATGAAGAGCGTAATAGTGTTATGTACTATGTATTTATTAGGGAGCTGCCTTAAGCCAAAAGAGGACGAATCTAGCATGCATCGCCTTTTATAGATTCACGCAAGCATGCTGTCTCGCTTGCACTCATACAATTCACACAGACATTACACCTCCACACTTAAAGAATAATTACATATATATATATATATATATATATATATATATATATATATTTCAGCCTAGCTTATACAATTTTAAATTTCTACATATTTCATTATTTTATTCTATATAATCATATACATATTTTTTTTTACATGTAATTATTTAACAGCTTTTTTTTTAAATCACTTTGGGTAGCGTGGGCGTGGTTGAGGCCTGGAACGCAGTCTCCCTTCCCATGGTGGCTGCGATCTGCAAAGAACAGGGGAATTAGTATTGGTCCTGTCCACGACTGAGAGTGGACCAAAGTCCAACACATTATCAGAATAGTCACTCTCCCCCCACCTAACCTTTCTATCAGAAAGCTGATCGTGGTGTCTTTTCCAAACCTGGCCTGTTGAATGTATCTTAACCATATAGGTTCTACTCCCTAATCTTTTGATAATTGTACCCAAAATCCAATTATTCTTTTTATTTCTAAAATCTTTGGTCAAAACTTTTGATCCCAAATCAAAGAATTTATTAATTTTCTTCCCCGGTAATATTTTTTTGACTGTTTTGACTAGCTACTATTTTAGTTTTTACTTTATCATCAATTTGTTTAAAATCACTACTCTTGTCATTATTCATTTTTGGAACAATCGTATTACAAATTGAACGAATTTTTCTACCTAACATCAATACACTAGGTTCAATTCCCGTATATAACGAAGGTGTATTCCTAATCGTGCCATCTTTTTTTTAAACAATAACAATAGGACTTGCCATTTCACTAATTTCAACTTTCTCAATAATGTCGTCGTTCACCATTTTTAGCAATTCATTTTCCACTTGCACCCGCAAACAATACGGAATGTGTCTCGGGTTAACGAACCTTGGTTTAAAATCCGACATAACCTCAATATTAGCTTCGTAATTTTTCAATCTACCCGGTTTATCCGAAAACACGTTAGGGCATTTTAATCTTAACATCTCGCAAATATTATTATCTGCAACACTCTTATTCACCAGATTAATTCCGTGTAATGTAATATCGAAACACTTGAGAAACTTCCTACCCACAATACATGAACTACCATTATTGATTATTATAAATTCGGTCGGCACGCATTTATTTTTAAATTTCACGTTACATATAATTTTAACCAAAACTTTTAAAGATTTATTATCATACCCGAATAACTTAATATCGCAGACCATTAATTTCTTTTCACTAAAATATCTATTAAACATTTCGTATAGAATCGCATTTACGCTGGCTCCCGTATCGACCATAACCTGCAAAATAATATTATCTACGCATAAATTTAAAAACATAGGATCATTATTATTATCTAGCGACACTGTATTTATCGTACTACCTTCGCGCTTCGTACTAGGCGAGCGTGAATATTTATTACTTGATTTATTTTTACAAGTCAAGCTAGTGTGCCCTACCTTCTTACAAATATAACACTGCAACTTATTGTGCCAACAATCTTTTTGCACATGATTATTCCTACCACAAATAAAACATGACATTTTATTATTTATCTTGTGGGGTGATTTACTACGCACTTTGAAATCCTTATAACGGCTTACCTGCATAGATTTATTGAAGTTATGAACTGCATTTAAATTCGACTTTGCATTCTCCATACTCAATACATGTTCCCACGTGGAAGCTATATTAATGCATTCTAGAAATGACTTGTTTAAACCTTCCATAAAAAGTTTGTGCTTCATTTTCTCATTGAACACACCAATAATAAATATGTCTTTTAAACACGATTCTAATCTTGCTTCAAAGTTACATGACAAACTAATATTTTTAAGCTTCGCGGCAAACTCTTTAATAGATTCATTAGCCGATTGTTTACATTTATAGAACATTTCCCGTGATTCAAAAATATTGTGAATAGGCTTACAATGGGAATCTAGAAATTTACACAAATCCTCAAATGAGGTTTCCGACACTTTTTTTGGAAAACACAAATCGCTTAACAATGAAAAGGTATCTTCGGTGAGATTATTTAAGAGGAACGCTCTTTTACGTTCTGGCGACAAAATTTTCTCATCATATAATATGAGAGCTTGGTCCAGTCTCTCCTTGAACAGGGACCACACTCCTGTCTTGTGACAGAATGCCCCCAGACTTTTACAAATCGCATCCATCGGGAATAAGAGCTGAAACAAATTTTGATTAAAAAACTTATCTCAGCGCTTCCGGGTGAATCTGCTCCAGAACCTCGCTCCAAAGCGTCTCCCCACACAGTTTCTGGATCTCCGTCACTAGCCGTCTCTTTCGACCGCTGATTGCCCGTGTCCGTCTCCCTGCAGCTACGGAATCCAGCCCTTTGTCCGGTCCCGCTTGTACAGCTGCAGCGACAGAATCTGAGCCCTTGCCCCAGATTCCGGCTTCTTCCGTAGATGGTTCTCTTGTCACCGTCTTCTTCTTCCTGCATGCAATGCTAGCATGCCACGCCAAATTTTGCTCCCTCAATACTGCAATATGGATGCAGGCTCTAATGCACGTCTTCTTGATATACGTGATGGCGTTTTCTTGAATGCGTCTTCATGCAACAATTTTTATTATATTGTCGCAACACTCTGCTCTTCCGTAATCTCGTCTTCAGGTTCTACAATTTCGTAGCTTGTAATGCTACTACCGACTGCGCCAGTTGTAATGTCCGTCTGGGCCAGTTGTGGCAGAGCCAATCCAGATGCGGACTTACAGATGTGGAACACTGAGTGTTGTAGTGGGTAGTACACTAAATGAAGAGCGTAATAGTGTTCTGTACTATGTATTTATTAGGGAGCTGTGTTAAGCCAAAAGAGGACGAATCTAGCATGCATCGCCTTTTATAGATTCACGCAATCATACTGTCTCGCTTGCACTCCACAGACATTACACCCTACTTTTGCAAAATTCCGAACGCAGAATATTAATGTTTGCCCAGTCCCTGTTTTATATTTTGTTTTAATTTAAATGGTCATATTATCCAAAATCATTAATATACCTTACGTTTAGCAGAGTAGAGTTCAAAATAATAAAAAAATATGTTTTATTCTGTGCCTAAAAATGATGTAGGTGGAAAATTCCGTAACGCTACGACAATAAATCGATTTTGAACGAAAAATTACATTTAAAATCATTGTGGGAATCGGTTTATTTTGATAAATGACAACATTTGCACCATAAACAATCGCCATCTTAGTTTTGAGCCGCGGTATACGTCTGCTGTGACACACTGAGTGGTTAGGCATCACGTTGTGCTGTTTTTTTTCATTTTTCGTCATTTGGACAGGATCCGAACGTCAACTCAACAACTTTCTTAACCTTTTAAATTCCTTTCATAATCAAATAAAATTTACGATAGAAATAGGCAATGAAAAATTAAACTTTTTGGATTTAACTTTATCTATTATAAATAATAAAATCGATTTATTCATAGTCTTATGAATTACTAAATAACATAGTCTTATGAATACACTGACATAGTCTTATGAATTTCTCACAAAAACACTCTACCTTCCATTCCATGATACACCGCTTAGTAAATGTCCCAATGTTAAAACAAAAATGCCAAAGTTAAGACTAAATTGTGCTATTGAATTTAACATATAGTTTTATTACCATATATTGGAATAGTTTTAGTAAGAAAATATTTTATTTCATTTAATTACATATCTTAAGTTATGTGATTTTGAAGACTGTTTAATTTAAATGATAGTTTAATAAATAATTAATTAAAATTGCTACAGAATTTTACTTAAATCTTACATAAAGCTCGCGACGTAATGGAACTTCTCATCACCTGTAATTCATTAAAACATTTTTTTTTTTTTTTTTTTTTTAATTATAAATTTAGGTTTCTCATAACCTGCCTCACTAGGCTAGCCTGTGTTGAGGCAGTAATTTTATGTCAATTTATTATACTGTGAACATACCTACACTTACATTAGAATAAAATCACACAATAGAATGGTTGCATTAATAATAACAATAACATTGGTACAATGATAACAGCATTGGTTCAATATTAATTTCGAATTTGGGTGAGTGCACCGGTAAATGCTCTATCATTATTTTTTATCCAAATTTTTATGTTTTTTTTGAAATTTTTTTGTGAATCACATTTTTTTATACTAATTGGAAGAATGTTGTAAAGTCTTGTTGCAAGGTATCTGAAGCTTCGTTGACCAAAAGTAGTATGAGTTATGGGAATTTGTAGTAAATATTTGTTATTGTTTCGAGTACAGCGAGTGTTTAATCTTTTTTCATAGTATTTGTGTATATTTGTGTATAGATGAGTGAGGATTGTTTTTGCATATATCTGCCGAACGTCAAACACATTCATAATATTGAAGATTAAGTTGGAGTCTGTAATTAGAGGTAGTCTAAGAATTAATTTTATAATAGTTTTCTGTGCCTTTATGATTGGGTCCAGTGCTGATGCAGTACCGCCTCCCATGCTATGATACCATACTCAATAATGGATTGACAGACTGCAAAATAAATCATTTTCAAGTGTTTTAAGTCGAGAAAGTTTCGTATCGTTCTGAAAAAGTGCATGGTTTTTCTTATTTTGTTAGCAATTATTTGAGTGTGAATATTCCATTTGAGATATGGATCAATTGTGAGGCCGAGATACTTCATCTGTGTAGTGCGCTCAATGTAGGGACACTGAAAAGATTCATCGGAATTTAAACATGTGTGTATTCTAATAGAGGCATCATCATGAGGTTGACCTGTTATATTTATGCTTGATGTGACATATTTAGTTTTCTCAGTGTGCAATGTGAGTGTATTTGTATCTAACCACTTTTTTATAATGTTTATATCCGTTTCAGCTTTTTTGTAAACAGCTTGCCAAGTGTCAGCTTCAAATAGTAAAACAGTGTCATCGGCAAAACTAACTATTTTTCCCTGAATGTTAAAGTTACATAAGTCGTTGATATATAAAAGGAACAAAGATGGTCCTAATATGCTACCTTGAGGTATCCCATAGTGAGTTGAGCACTGATTGCTAAGTGTGTTCATTATTTTCACTTGTTGCTTGCGGTCATCAAGGTAGCTCTTAAAAAAGTTAAGTTCGTTGCCAGTAATACCGATTATTTGAAGTTTGTTTAATAATTTACTGTGTGATATTGTATCAAAGGCTTTAGAGAGGTCTAAAAATATTGAAATACATTTTTTGCTTTTATCGAGGTTTTTCACAATGAAGTCAGTTACGGCGGCAATAGCGTCAGAAGTAATCTTGTTTTCTTGAAACCCGTATTGATTTTCTGAGAGTACTTTATGGCTCACCAGAAATTTTACCAACTGAGCATTGATAATTTTTTCAAATACTTTGGATAGTGTGGTCAGTATAGTTATTGGTCTGTAATTGTTTATGTCTGTCTTGTTACCTGTTTTATGTATGGGAATAACAATACCTTGTTTCAAGTTTGAGGGGAATTGTCCTTGACTGATACTAAGGTTAATTAGGTATTCTAAAGGTAATGTAATTTCCGTAGCCAGCGTTTTCAAAATCTTGGTTGATATTCCATCAACCCCGGCAGAAGACGTGTTTTTTAGGGAATTAATTATTTTTAGAATCTCTTCCCTTGACACAGTTTGAAAATTGAATCTTCCTTTGGGAAATTGAAGTTCTGCTTCAGCAAGTAGAGCATTCCCACAATTTGGTAGACGAGAAGCAAGATTTGAACCAATATTTGTAAAAAAATTATTGATATAATCCGCAACGAGCTTGGGGTTTTTTGAGGTGTCAATAATTTTTCCGTCAATACAAAGTTTACTTATGTCCTGTTTGTCTTTAGTGTTTTGTGTATTTGTGGCTTCTCTTAGAGTTTGCCATATTTTTTTGGGATCATTGTTACTTTCTTGGATTTTGTCTCTGTAGTAGATTTCTTTCGCCTTTCTAATGACTTCGCCGCATGTATTTCTATATCTTTTATAGATGTTTAGTGATATTATGTCGTAAGGATTTTCTTTCACTTTTTTGTGTAATGCGTTTCTTCTACGAATGCAGTTGATGATTGAATAATTTATCCATGATTTTAAAGGTTTAATTTTGTTTGGAGTGTGTTTTGTCAGAATTGTAGTATTATTAATTAATTCATTTTTCAAATAGTCAACGAAATATCTCCATGCATCATCTGAGTTTTTTATTTGGAAGAGCTCTTGCCAAGATTTACTTTTAATTATATCTTTTAAATTCTCAAAATTAATATTATTGTACATAATTGTCTGATTACTTTTATTTTTTGTGGTGTCGGATTGCAATGTAAATATTGTTGTGTAATGATCTGTAATTGTTGATTTGTAAACAATGCTTTTGTTTTGTTTATTAGTTTTAACCATAACGTGATCAATGCATGATGTTGATTCATTAGCTATTCTTGTTGGTGTATTGATGGTACTAATTAATCCATGGAACTCTAACATGTTCAGATAGTCGTGGCATTGATGGTGTGGGTTATTTGGAAGTATGTTGATATTTAAATCTCCCATAATTATTATGTTTTTAGTGTAGGAAAGATTTGAGAGTATGCTATTTAGACTGTTAAGAAATGGTGTTATATTACGAATCGATGGAGAGCGATATATTGCTAGAATGCACGTATCATTATTATACATTATTTGCATACAGCTCGCGTCAATAATGTTTACTTCCGTTACAACACAGTTTAGGTCGTTTTTTGTGTATACCACTACTCCATCGTTCTGACTATCATGTTTTGATGAGTTGAATGAAGAGTAGTGAATTATAAATTTTGGTGTGTAAATATTTGTCAACCAACATTCTGTAAGAATAATAACATCAAATTTTATATTAAGGTGGTTAAGCTGTATCTGGAGTTCATCAAAGTTTTTATTAATTGACCTAATATTTTGGTGCATAATAATAGTGTTTTTTGAATCGGTTGTTACGTATTTGCATATTTTTGCATCTGATGTTATAAACAAATTGTCTTGATCACCTAGTTCTTCATATGTATTATTAATGGTAATAGCCATATTAAAATTTATATTACAAAAAAAATAAATTGTTTAATTCCCTTAAATAAGAGAAACACTAATCCATAGCCATCACTGGGGATTACAACCTTTCATTGAAAGTGGTAGAGGTGAATTATTGTTGCAATTTGAAAATAATAGTATACAACATGACTCACCGAACTGAGGGGAATCGACCCAGTGAATGACCGGTAAAAGTGAGACTCTCAAATAGGAAAATTAATCAATTTTTTTAAGGTCATCAGAGTGTTTGATATATATTACTCTGTCATCTTCATTTTTTTTAACCATCACCTTACATTCTTTGTACCAGACATATTTATATCCCATTTCTTTCGCCTTAGTCTTCGACCTCCACAGAAGATCTTTGAAATAGGCACCAAGGATTTCGCTAATAAAAATCTTCTGGTATCCGTTTCCTTGGGTTGTGGTAGGGTTGAGTAGCTTCCTGTTCAGTAGAATCTGTCGCCTTTTTTGGGGATTAGTGAATTTAACGTGGAATTTTGGGGGGACTCCTGGTCGTCGGTCTGGAATTTTCTTGATATCGAGAATATCATCGCCTTTTAAGTCGACACCTGTCACTGTGACCACTCGTTTAATTATTTCTGCTGGCTGTTCTCCCTCTTTTTCTGAAATTCCAGCAAATTCAAGAGTGTCTTCACGCGTTCTCTGCTCCACTTCTGCTAGTCTAACTTCAAGACTTTTTATTATCCCATCTTTTTCTGTTAATTCCTTTCGCATTGATTCTACTTCCGAAACCAGTTTAATAATGGTCTCCATCTTTAGATGGATGTCATCATATTGCCGGCTGATAAAGTCTCTCGTGCTTCTGCTTTCTTGATTTTCATCATCAATTTTTTTTATTATTGCTTGCTTAAACACTTCAAGTTTTTTTTTCCATCTTCATCTCCATCTTTTCCAGTAGGAGATCAATATTTATACCCTGGGACTCCGATGTGAGACTAGTCCCGGTCGTTTGCCCTTTGCTTCTCAGATTTTTTTCTGAAGTTGCCATTTTGAAATTGTTATTTGGTTGTAAGGTCAAACACTGCCTATTTCACTCTTTATTTGACAGTTAGTTCCCTTGTGATATTTTGATAATGTTTTAGTTTCTAAAACTGTCAATTAATTATCCACTAGTGGGAAAGCAACACTTTCCAAGTAAAAAGGAATAATTCTTATCAGTTATGACAAGTGCACTGAATGTTAGTTCACTGTAATAAAATAATAACAATTGATTTCGGGAGCAGAGCAAAACACAGCTGTCACTCGATGTAGGTATGGAATGAATTGAACATTGATTTCCTATTAAATAGTAGACTCATCTTATTTATATTTACTATTTTTACGAAATTAGATATATTATAAACTCAATAAAAAATCATTATTTTTAATTGTTAAACTAACGTTTAAGACAAGATTTTTATGCAAAGCGCAAAGGGTAACAATTATTGCTTATGATAATTGTTACAATAAAAAATCGTTTGTTACTTAAAAAAATTATTTTTTTGGTGGAATTCCATTACGTAACGGACAATTTTTTTAATAAATGCCCCGATGCCAATCTTCTGACATTCAATAGGCAAAAATGTTTCAAACCACCTCATCACTTATATCTGAAGAGTTGCAAGGTTTCGCTGCTAAGCACATCTCGAATCGTAAAACTTTTTACTAACGCTGACTAACGCGCATTTTGTGACTCCTGCCGTTCACCTCTAAATCTTTTTTTGGCAGATTGGACCCTCGAACGTTCTTTCTCATTCATAATTTATATTTGGTGAATGTGTTGGTGGGTGGAACGAAACACTGATTTGTGTATACTAACTTCGTCCGATACTCAGCTTCGATTTTCTTTTTATAGAAACTAAGAAGACAAAGTTCTTGGAAGAGAAAATGTATGAGGGGTGGGTGGGAATCTGGGGGTCAATTTGTCTAGGAGTGATGGACGTGAATTCATCCCTCCCGCTACCCACGCGGTGCAAGGCGATGGGTCGAGAAAGTCCGGCTGGAGAGGTCTTGGTTAGGTTTCCCTCAACCAAAATCTCTCGATCCGACCCACCATGCAGTAGGTGGGAAAACCCATTGGCCGCCAATACCTAGACACACCTCACATCATGAATCCGGGCACCCCTGCTAAGTCTCCAAACATTGTAAAACACTTAGGGTGACCTATGGCACGGGTATTTTTTATCCAATAAATGGTTCCCGGGGCAGCGGTACTCATTCCCGCCTCCCTAATTGAATATATTAATAAAAAAAATATATATTTATAAACACTTCTTGTCACATAAGAAATTTAAGTCGTCTAATCATCGGCTTTTTGTCTTAGTCAAATTTAATATTATCATCATTTTATCATCATTGGACCCTCGAACGTTCTTTCTCACTCATCATTCATGATTGAATGGTGAATCATTTGGTGAATGTATTGGTGGGTGGAACGATACCCTGATTTGTATGCAACAACTTCGTCTGATACTCAGCTTCGCGTTTCTTATCATCGAGCAATAAAGAGAACTGCTTGTGCTTGCGTCTCCAACAAAAAATGTAGGAGACGCGGGAAGCACCGTAGCTTGACAGTACCCATCTGTAGAACATATTGAAACATATTTTAGTACCTTTGAAGCCAAATATCTGTTGTCTACTTTCTCCTAATAACAGTGTTGTTTTTTGTTTTTTTTTTTTTTTTAAGTATATTTATTCAGTTTTTTTTTTAAATTTTACAATATTAATCTTTAAAATCTTACAAAACTGATCAATCAGTTTGATTGTGATTTTTTATTATATATCAATATCAATCAATTTAGTGACTTATGGGTTTGAGTAACTTTGTACATACAGGTAAAAGGATTCGGTTGTCGTACGACAATGTCTTACAAAGTAGTGCCATCTTAAACCCTACCACACATGCTATATTTAACACTCCAATACACGCGCATAAATACACGCGTGTCATCTGTCAGATGACTGCTCACTTATTTGTCAAAAGTGAATAGTATAATTGTTTTTTCGCAATTTTGCAGGAATGTCGAGCTAGGCGAGCTTGGAGAATACTAGGGCGGGGGACCAGGCTCCCCTCCCTTCATCAAACTTATAACGAAAAAACAGAACTGGTCATATGTGAGATGACACGCTGTATTGGAGTGTTAAGACGGTTCTAGACGTGTACACACTGTACACATTTCATGTACGCGTACAGTACATGGAGTGCATAAACTAAATTAAACGGCAGGGTTAAACATACAAGGCTTCGAAAAATCCGTTTTCCTATCGACACAGGCGGTCTTTAGCTGAACAAATACCATGCCATGACCAAACTGACTTTCACGACGGTTTCAGAATTTGCCATTTTTTTAAATATTGATCTACCTATCTAAAAAATACTATTTTCTTTTGAACGTGTTAATGCCCTCATAAACAGAAAAACGTGTCTGTTTTTCAGTGCATCATATTTTCTTTGAAACGTGCCATTTTCTGAAAACCTATGTTTTTAATATCTTAGAAGAGTACATACTGCCCAGAGCCAGTGGGAGATGATGACATCTCAAGTGAGGTATGTTGTGAGGTTGAAGGGTATGGGGAGGTGAAGGAGATGGGCAAGAGGAAGGAGATGAAGTATTTGACTTTTGAGATCTTGTCGTCTTGACAATGTGATCATCTACCATACGGAAGGTAATAGATAACTATCAACCAATGCTTAGTACCAAAACATTTACCCCTGGCGGCAGAATAATTAATATTTTATCAAAATGTTATTAATATGCTTTATTTACATTGCTACATACAGGGTGAGGAAACAAATTCCCTCAGGGCCTACGTAATCTTTGGTAATCTTTGGAGATGCTGTGTAGATGGCATTTTTAGCGAAAGATAGGAGCGAAGATAGGAAAAAGGTATGAGGGGTGAGTACGAATCTGGGGGTAAATCCACGATTGACAGATTGATGAATCCACCCCTCCCAATAAGTTGCAAAGAGATGGGTCGATAAAGTCCGGCTGGAGAGATCAAAGGCTCGCCCTCAACTAGTCTATCCCGATCCGGGCCGCCATACAGTAGGTGGGAAAACAAATCCACCACCAAGACCTCATCACATGAGCTCGGTCACCCCTGCTAAGTCATCTGACAGGAACAAAATCAGGGTTGTTGGTTGTACAATAAATGGTTTACGAGGTGCCTGCCAAATTAAACACAAAAGTTAAATATCATCTTACGATTTAAAAATATATTTTTTTAAATTTTTGCCTACCATGAGTCATAAAACAAAAGTATCAACTTTTTATGGTAACTGTTATGAAACCGTTGTAGCTGAGCAGTGCAGCGGACCTGAAAAAACTGGCAGAGGCGGGATACATTTTAATCCCTTAGGCCCTGACCATATTCTGTCAGTCGCTCAGAATTTTTCCGTTTTGCAATAAAATCCGAATAAATGGAATACTTGTGAACGTATCCGAAAACTAAAAACTGTTTTTCAAATGAAATGAAAGACGCTTTCAATTTTTTTTCTTAAAACTGTGTAATTTTTAATATATAAAAATTTTAACTGCAAACTTTAAAAATGGCTCACCTTGCAAGACATATTCAGACAGAAAAATATAACAAAATTATTTACTCCAAAACCGTTTAAGCCATAAAATAAAGAAGAATATTAAAAACACATTACCGTACAGATTTGAACGGAAACCAAATCTTTTTGGTCCTTGCCCTTAATCATGCGGTTCGTCTCCTCTATTACACTTGCCTGACATATTATTTCCCAATCTCATTTAAACTTCATATGACGGCACACGCAATTTTTTGTTCTTCGTTATTCTGCGGTTCATGGATTTTTTGTCAGACAAATAATTTTGTGCGCTTTGGTGGATATGTTTTTTTTTATATTTAAAAATATTTCAAATGCATTCTTAAACCTTCTGGTACCATTTTTAATGTCTAGTCTCTATAATGCACAAAATATCCATCTGACTATCTTTTATCTATCCTTACAAATTTAAACACGATATCGGCACTTCGTGATATGAATAAAGTACAACTCTCCTACTTGGAGTACCTTTTACTACCTACGTCGCGTTCTTAATATTTCCGGAACTAACAAACTTCAGAGTCCCAAAAGCAAAAGGAAGCGACTATGGTGGTTGCTAGCTATGAAGGGGGTAGTGGTTGGTGGCGCGGCAGATATGGAAGTAGGATGTACGTTGAACGACATGAAAGCCTTATGTACGCAAACGGAAGCGTGGATGTGAGATGTACAGTAAACATGTCATAGCGCTCTGTTGATAAAAATGAAAGGCTTGGGAAAGCGTCGTATGTAGTTTTGTGATTACTCCCAACTAAAAGTAGTGTCAATAATTGTTTTAGTTATTACAAGAGTCTATCAGGTAGGCATCAGGTATCAGTTATTAGAGCGATAGCGTATTATAAAAACGTTTACATTTCCGGACATACAGATTTAAATTTAATCAATAAGGAACAGTATTTATTGACGTATCGTTATTATAATAATACTAACATCTGACAAACGTCGACAAACTGAAGGCTAATTTTGATTTGCGGAAAGCTTTTGCTGATGTTCGAATTTTAACATTTTATATTTTAACATTTTGACGACCTCCATAGTCCAGTGGGTAAGACTCTTGACTCACAATCCGGAGGTCGCGGGTTCGAACCCGGCATGCGCAATTAAATTTTATTTGATTAATTTGTGTTATTTCACAATTAATTCATTTAAAATAATATATAGTATATTTGCGGCATGTTCCAGAGTGGAAGATACCATCAGTATCGCCCTGGTGTAAGACCACCATTCAGAATTGAAACGTTGCTTGAAAATGGCTTTAGCCGTGTTTAGTGATCAGATCTGAATAGCCAGGTACTTCCCAACCTTCCTCTTCCCCACCTCCTTCCCCTCCCCACTACCTTCAGCCTCACAACATACCCCAATTGGGGATGCCATAGTCTCACTGGCTCCAGACGGGAGCAGTTGAGATTCTTGTGCGGTATTCACTGTAAAAAAAAAAAAAAATAATGGCGTTTACACGCAGACAACACTGAACAAAAAATTATATAGAGAATCATTAGTGATATATTTTGGTAATCGACGAAATTTATAAAAATTCACAATTATTCATAAAAATAAATTACCTAAAGCTACCCAAAATATGTTAACTATCGGTTAACGCAATTAGCGCCTAAATTAGGGCAGCTATCGCTTTTTGTAAATTTAGAAGTCTTAAAACAGTTAGATCTTAATGGAGTTCTGAAATAAATTCAGTTGTATGAAGAATAGGCATAGTACTAAACTAATTGCCAGGGAAAGAACAATAGTAGATCAGATGACGAAGAAATTAAATCCTTGAAAAGAATATGCAATAAAAGCATAATATGATCGTATAACTAATATGCAAACAACCATGCAAAGCATTCTTCAAAACAATTACAACATGAAGATAAATAAAGACAAAACAAAGCTGCTGACTGTAGGCCGAACGCAACATCAGATGAGAGTAGAGATGTCAGGAGTTCCACTAAAGAACACCAAGGAGTTTGTCTACCTCGGGAGCAAAATAATATGGGACGGTCGGTCTAAGGGCGAGGTCGACAGCCGTATACACCAGGCTAGGCTTGCATTCAATAAAAGGTCGAAAATAATAGAATCAAATAATATAGACCTGAAACTGAGAATACTACTCATCAAGACCTATGTACGGAGTATCTTGATGTACGGCTGCGAAACATGGTGCCTATCCGAAAGAGATAAACGAAGACTAGAGGCTTTAGAGATGTGCTCCTATAGAAGTCTACTAGGAATTTCCTGGAGAGACCACATCACAAATGAGGAGGTTCTCCAAAGAATCGAAGGAGGAAGGCACCTGCTCAGGACCTTGTCCGAAAGGCGCGCAAGATGGATCGGCCATGCAATAAGACAAGAAGGCCTCTTGCATGCCATAATGGAGGGTACGACCGAGGGGACAAACGCTAGGGGACGCCCACGCCGAGAGTACCTGGAGGACCTGCTGGTGGACGTGCGCTGCTTATCATATGCAGACTTCAAAAGAGCCGCACAAGACGGGGAAGAGTGGAAGAAACGAAATGATGAAATTGCTGCAAACCAATCCCAGGATTGAAACCAGAGAGAGAACTAATACGAAGATTCAAAAGGAATGCAACGGGTTTGAAAACAACAATGAAACGATGCTTAAATTAAAAACTTGTGCATAAAGATGGATGAAGAAAAAGAGGATCAGAAAAATTTTGCCCTGCAGATAGATTTTCAAGAATGATAGAATACGAACTTATTGCAGTAGAAATTAGGTCTTTGTAAAGAATCGTCATGATAAGAAAGATGAAGAATATAATATAGCCAATGCATGCCTGCAATGATAGTTTGAAATGGACTTGGATATAAATAAAAATAACGGACTATTGGAGAAGTAAAAACAGAACTAAGAGAATATTTTATGAAAATGATCTGGATAAAGTTGGTATGTCACAGGAAAACATAAGAATATCGTGATAAGATGAAACATGTAATTGAGTTGCTTCACGTCAAGACATGGAATGATAAGCAAATATGTATAAGATGTTAATGGTGGTATCTTCTTTCCTCCATGGATAGAGATGACATCGGCGCTTCATTGGCTCTGGCCTCTTTTCATTATCCTTTCAAGAAAACAGCTTTCTCTGGTTAATTTCTCACTAACACATTATAATTTAAAAATAATTATTTTTGAATGTAGCTATTACTTTGTGGTTATCCATTATAGAAAAATGAAACAATATAACTTTGTATAAACCACTTATATAATTTGCAAATCCGACCGGTTTCGGAACAAACGTTCCTTCGTCAGGGAAAGCTTATACTAATTTGACAGTTTAGAACAATGTTTTATTATGATAGGGGTGGAGCCGTTGTTAGTTAATAATGTAGATTGGGTGGGTAGGTATTAGTGTAGAGTGGGTGGGTAGGGGAACAAATCCATGATTGGGCTATATGACAATATTTTTTGTTTGTTGATAATAGATTCATTATTTTTAAGCAAATTAGTATAAGCTTTCCCTGACGAAGGAACGTTTGTTCCGAAACCGGTCGGATGTGCAAATTATATAAGTGGTTTATACAAAGTTATATTGTTTCATTTTTTTTTTTCTAAAAAATAATTGTTTCTAATGTGTTTCAAAGAATTTCAAATAAAATTGTAAATTATTAAACAAATTACTTTGTTAAGATTTTTTTAAAAGTGTTTTTTTTTTTTTACAGTGAATACCGCACAATAATCTCAACTGCTCCCGTCTGGATCCAGTGAGACTATGGCATCCCCAATTGGGGTATGTTGTGAGGCTGAAGGTAGTGGGGAGGGGAAGGAGGTGGGGAAGAGGATGGTTGGGAAGTACCTGGCTATTCAGATCTGGTCACCAAACACGGTTAAAGCCATTTTCAAGCAACGTTTCAATTCTGAATGGTGGTCTTACACCAGGGCGATACTGATAGTATCTTCCACTCTGGAACATGCCGCAAATATACTATATATTATTTTAAATGAATTAATTGTGAAATAACACAAATTAATCAAATAAAATTTATTTGCGCATGCCGGGTTCGAACTCGCGACCTCCGGATTGTAAGTCAAGAGTCTTTCCCACTGGACTACGGAGGTCGTAGTCTTAGTCTGGTCTGGTCGTAGTCTAATGTTGCCTTTCATGTGAAATTTTAATAGATCTTAGAAGGATAACGATGTTTTTAAATTTATGTATTTGGTTTAGCAGAGGTTGACTATCGTCAAACCAAACGCTAGACACATTGCAGAAAAATTTTAACGAAGTGTTATGATTGTTTCATTTAAAGAGGTGATTTTTGAAATACCCTACCTTCAGTTTGAAAGGTATTACAAAGAAAAACGATTGTATACAAAGACGAAGAATACCAGTTGTAACAGTTCCCTGAGGATACATCGAAGCTGCAAGATGCGATGTCGAATGCCATTGAACGAATAAAAACTCAGCATCCCTATATGGCCGCCATCAACTCTCCAACCATATAAATAAGAAAAAGACACGTAAAGGTGCCTGTAAACGATCAAATTTGTTTGTCAAATTTACGTGTTTGTCAAATTATTTGAACGTCTACGGCCTTGTTTGATGTGCTTGTCAAATAAACTACGTGTTTGACGTGTTTTTCAGAAATTTTGTTTGACGGAAAGTTTGAACGATATTTGACAACATGTTTGAACGTTTGCGGGGGTGTTTATCAAACAAACGTCAGTTTCGTATTGCCATCACTATGGAGAGTGCTACGTCATCGAATATTATAAGCGAAAGAGACTTTTTATTGCATTTTATATCTATATATCGTTATCTGCCGCAACTGTGGAAAGTAAAATGCAGGGACTATATGGATAAAATAAAAGAAACATCGGAATCAAAACAATAACACATTTATTAGGTTGGGTTCCATTCGCAGAAAGTTACCATAATCTTCTGGTTCTGTACGTAATATATCCCTAACTAAATTTTCATCGGTATATTTAGCTCTTAATTTTAGCCATTCTCTAGATCAACACCTTCTTTTTTTCTTTTTAAGACAGAGCTAATGTCATCGCAAGAAATGCTTTGTCCGTATCCGTCATTTTTAACAACACAAAATATTTCACTATTCACCTCACTTCAGACCGGATACAATAAACGTCAAAAGACAATTCCCGGCGAAAGCTGTAAATAAATGAACTAATATTTGACAAACTTCATTTGAACGTCTGCGGCCTTGCCAGGCCTTGCTCATCAAACACGTGACGAGCAAACGTAAAATTTGACAAACAAATTTGATCGTTTACAGGCACTTTTAGAGCTACAACAAAAATTATATCGCTAAAACAAAACAGTTAAAACAGTAGTTAATTACCATTTTTTTACCAATATCTGTGTTATATTATGAAACACATTGTACAAGTACTACTAGTAGATTAGCCAGAGGAAGTTGATGAAAGACGAAACAGAGGAATGGCAGCTCTTCGTGAAATAATCTAATGTGGCTTGTTCAAGTGCAGTTCCGATGATTTCTGGACTATAG
The DNA here is from genome assembly GCA_929108145.2 of Limnephilus rhombicus. Classification (NCBI taxonomy): domain Eukaryota; kingdom Metazoa; phylum Arthropoda; class Insecta; order Trichoptera; family Limnephilidae; genus Limnephilus; species Limnephilus rhombicus. The sequence goes on along the minus strand of OV815292.1, from coordinate 11,424,753 downwards.
TCAACCTCCTTAGGAGAGGACACCAGAAGAAAAACAACAAATTAACTAATTTATAAAACAATTGAGCCAAAACCACTCATAAAATACTACTATTGTAGTATTAATTTTCTATCTTAGTAATACAGATAATAATATAATAAAACAGCTAATAGCTTGTTAAAGGCTTTAACAAGCTGACACCGGTTACAGTCAAATAAATTAAAGTGGAAATAAATTTCAAATTTTTTGTTATATTATATTATTATAATCAAAGATATTGAAATACGAGACATAGGCTTTGATGGCCGCCCGACCGTCCTCGGACTACCGTCTAATGGAAATAGTTTGATATTTTTGAATGTAGCTATTACTTTGTGGTTATCCATTATAATAAAATGAAACAATACAACTTTGTATAAACCACTTATAAAATGTGCAAATCCGACCGGTTTCGGAACAAACGTTCCTTCGTCAGGGAAAGCTTATACTAATTTGACAGTTTAGAACAATGTTTTATTGTGGTAGGGGTGGAGCCGTTGTTAGTTAATAATGTAGATTGGGTGGGTAGGTATTAGTGTAGAGTGGGTGGGTAGGGGAACAAATCCATGATTGGGCTATATGACAATATTTTTTGTTTGTTGATAATAGATTCTATTAGTATTATATTATTCTATAATAGACTGAATCTATTATCAACAAAACAAAAAATATTGTCATATAGCCCAATCATGGATTTGTTCCCCTACCCACCCACTCTACACTAATACCTACCCACCCAATCTACATTATTAACTAACAACGGCTCCACCCCTACCATAATAAAACATTGTTCTAAACTCTCAAATTAGTATAAGCTTTCCCTGACGAAGGAACGTTTGTTCCGAAACCGGTCGGATTTGCACATTTTATAAGTGGTTTATACAAAGTTGTATTGTTTCATTTTATGAAATAGTTTGAATTCGTTCATTAAGTAGATTTTTTAAAGGTGTGCAGTAGTATCGGTTAGCAATATTGGCGACTCCAGGAAACACAGTCCCACCCACTAAAAACTGCCGATAGCATTATAATGGGCATCCACCATGAATTGTCAGTTTCTAAAATAGAAGTATAATTGTAAACAGTTAAAAAACACAAAAAATCTAGGGTAGAGCAATTAGACAGATTTAGAAATGTAAATTAATACGGATAATGTGGAATTAGATATAAATAGCGTTAAATAAAGATTTTTCAAAAACTTGAAAATTATCTACAAAATTTTTAAAAATTTACTATCAACTTGCTTGAGAGACAAACTACATTACAATAAAGACTTCCACAGACCACAAGACAAAGAATATATAAGACCAAAATGATTGGATAAATCAAAAACACAGAATTGTTTTTTCATGCTGTGTGGATGGTCTTTTTGAGGAGAGGAAGGAGTGAACGATATAGTTTACGTAATTCGACGATCAAACCAACGAAATTTGACACAACTAACTGATTTCCAAAACATAATTTCAACCAACTTATTTTACGAGTCACATAAAATGCCCATAATTATTCCGAAAAATGTGAAAAAATATTAAATTTATTTCTACTAAATTTAGTTTCACCGCAAAAAGTGTAACATTTGGCGCTTTGCAGTTTCTGCTTCGCTATCGGCCCGGAGCTAAAGTTTCTCGGAACGAATGAACTTTTCCGTAGAACTGACACGTCCAGTGATGCGGATCTCTTGCTCTCGCTGCTGCATGAGTCTGCAGCAGTCGTGTATTATTTTAGGGTTACCCCTCCCCACTACGTACTTTCTAGTATCTGTTATGCTATGTGTCCACCGAGCCATTCGGCGAAACAAATAATACGAACCTCGCAAACAAGTTTTTTTTTAAAGTACGCGCTCTGCAATATTGAATTTGTGAAACTAAATATGCAGTTTTTTTTCTAGAAACCCATTTTAATATTATGCTTAAAAAGAGTTTTTATAACTTTTAAATATTAATTTTGCATAAATATTTAAATTTAATTTCTTTTATATGATCAATAATATTATTATTTAATTTATGAAAACAGTGAATTTTAAAAAAAGTTCTGCGATGTAATTATTATGACGCGTGACATCTGTTTGGCCTTCTGAAGGAATTATAAAACTGTGTTCATACCATTACGTACAAACGATACATTTATAATATTTCTAGGTGGGTACTCTTGATGATTTTTTTTTATCTGTCCTTGATTTCCGAGTAAAATGACTATTATAATTGTTTTGATCCTTTTTAAATTTCCCCAATTACTGCAAAAATGTTAATGCATGGGTGATTCCTCAACGTCTAGTTCAATTATTTAACAAGACTTGTTTTTATCTGCGGAATGATTTTTTTTTACTTCTTAAAATTCCATGATCAATCTGGACATTATTTAAAGTTATTTTTCTTCGATGTTTGTTGATAATCGATATTTGTTGGTTATGCATGTTACAATAAATTTTATGGAGAAGGGTAAATTAAAAAAAAATACAAGTATGCAGTTCACATGTGGAAGTGAAACTTTCAGAAAACTAAAGTAGACAAGAGTGGGGAGGTTGCGAAGCACCGCACAAAGAGGAGACCGAATAATCTATCTCATTCTCTCGCAAGCTAAATCCTACAGATGTATGTGTTTGTCTCTTTTTAGTGTCGCTTTTTCGTTTTATAGAGTTTCAAATCAACGGTGCTAAAGAAGTTTTCACTTTAATAATAACAATATTGTCACAATGTTGTTCTTTCAATACCTACATAATTTTGTATATTTTTATTACTTTATACAATTATTAACTTAAACAAAGGCTTTAGTAAGATTAAAAATTGAATAATAAATTATAAGACCCACCACGTAAAGAAACAATAAATAAATAATAAAAAAATCTTTTATTCGTGAAGATTATTTAAACATACATATATTAAATTAAAATACAAGTCGGATTTACTCAAGTATAAAAGTGGTTTTGTAACATTTAGGATATTTACCAATATATTATACCCACCATGGCTGGTCATCCATCAATAAAAAAATAGTGTTGACACACAAATATAATCAGCAAGACACTGAGGGTAGGTAATCAGTAAAGAATGCCAAGTCAGAACAATGATTAATTTTATTATAAAAAAACCGGCCCTTGGGAACATTCTAAAAATTAGCAATGAGACTCTATTAAGTAAAAATATGAATAATCATCAGGGGTGGCTGGATGCGTAATAAGCAACCAGCTGTGAATTTGATCTTAATTTCTCGGACCGTGTCTATCGGAATCTTGCAGGTACAATTAAAAGAAATATACTGATGGGCGCCTGTGATCGTGTAAACGAAAACATATTTATCACTCAGTAATCTCTAAAACTAAGACTAAATAATATCTTGATCTGTTACAAATAAAATTTAATTCTCACGTCTCGAAGTCCGAACATGATGAACTGGTTTCCAGCCAATGACAGCCCGCTCAACAACACAACCTCCCGACCCGAGGTAATTCCGTCAACTGCTCGAACAATCTCGAAGCTTCCCTGAGTTATGCGTGGATTAATTCGGTGCGCAATGCAGCCAACTGTCCCATGCAAAATTGCGAATCCGCAGGCCACACCGTTACATTACCCCCTCACCCAAAAGAAAATATTTCCTCCTGGAAATAATGAGGTCCACCTGGCACCTCCCGAAAGAAACTGCTTGCCTTGAGACTTGCTCGTAGAGTTTTGTCGTCGATGAGTGCCAAACTTGAAGGATTGTCAGACTGTAGGATCCTGGTTGATAGACGTACTTCCCAAAACATAAATTGTACTTAAAGGAAGAAACGGTGACCACCGTACTGTAATCCAGTTGACATGACGTCAAAATAAGGCGATGAACAAGAGAAGTTCCATTATACAAACAGCATCTCTCCAATAATGATGTATCAAATACTAGATGACCCAAAGTGGCCCAAGGTAGAGATGGAAACTCTGGTACGATGTTATGAGACCAGCGTCCATAATCTTGATAGGATTTATTTGATAAAGATCCCTTCAAATCACCTAATGACCCAAGATTGCCCACTGTAGAGGATCATAAAATGCCGATAATCAGATCATTCAACTATCTGCGTGTTACACCGCACTTAATGGATCTTGATTTGCGCTTCTGATGAATAATCCAAAATTGGAGTAGAAGAAAAAAGGTTTGAGTGAGGTTCTGTGTTGCGTGATGAATAATTTTCCGCACTGCGAGCTCTGCCGCACAATTTGAATGAAGATGCATGTTGATTAAGAGTGCATCTTGTGAGAATTGAAGAAGATCCTTGAGTGATGTTCTGCATACATTGAAGAAATTATACGTGCTGCAATCACTGCCGCCCAATATGAATGAAGATATATGTTGATCCAGACTGCATCTTGTGAAGGTGAAGAATATCCAGAAGTGAGATTTCAAAATAACCGCTACTCTAAAGCTTACATAATGTTACTGAGTAAAATTGCAAGTGAAAGCTAACTTGAATGAAGAATAATATCTGCTTTAACTACTAAAGGAAAATTATTTTGAGAAAAAAAAACCGTAAAAAATAACTCACATATTTAACCTGCAAGCCTGAATCCCTAAATAACATTATAAAGTTTAATTAAATGAAGTAGATATTACATAACAAAAATTGTGACATAAAATATTAGCAGCACAGTTACAAAATGAATGCAAAATCAAACGTTACTTAAAGAAACCCAAGATGAAGAACTTCCCCTGACACCTGTGGATCAAGAGATAAAGTAATACCCGAGAATCAAACCATCTATTGTGGGAAAACAATGACCCCAAAATACAGAATGACGACATCTGTTCAAAAATTGCCCAATTAGAAGTTCCCATAAGAAAATGAATAATCACATGAAACAACCCCCATTGTAATAAATGCCATAACGCACATTAAAAAAACAAACACAGCAATTAAATGCTTGTACATAAATTGTAATAAATATTAATCTCTTTTATCAGAATTATTTTCCCACATTGGACAAGGTGTTAAAACTTACTCGAGCCCTTAAGCAAGTTCCAACACATGGTCGAATATAGAAATAAAAATTATAAAAATTATAAAAATTGTACTAACAAGCTAATTAAAAAAAATCTTTTGTATTAATTGTAGGATAATTGCACTTAGAAAAATTGACCATGGAATTTAAAAAAATATAAATTGCTCAACAATCATTGTAAAAACAAAACACATTCAAAACCCTTAATAATAAACATTAGAAAATTATCATAGGAATTTAATTATATTAGATTAATAATTTGCTTAATCATAAAATATATATACCGATATTGTGCACATAACAAAATAAACTTAAGTAAGCCAGAATAGACCCTTATAAATGTTCACTAATACGTGTGAAACCAACAACCTCACCACCACCATAAACAAGGGTAAACTATTTGGAACAATGCCCATGTAATACGTTTCCTAAAACGATATCAAAAATAGATAATTATAAGCGTCTGAAGCTATCGCCTTAGAATAAATAGTAATTATTTTAAATTATTTAATTCTTTCATGGAAATTATCCCAATAGTGAACCAACATAAAGTAAGTGGAACAACAAAGTATTATAGGTTGCTACACACTAAAGCATAAATACTACTACGCATAATACATTCATATATCCGCGGTAATCCACCGTAAAAAAAGTATAACATAATTAATAAAGGGTTTCGAAAAGTTTGAATAAACGGTTGTTACAGGGAAAACAAACCGAAATAAGAGGTGAATTCAATGTATGAAAATAATGGCCAGTCACTTTCACACGTTGAATTATATAAATACTTAAGTATAAACATTATACAGTTGCAAAAGTACTTCACATACATTAAATAAGAAAACACAAACACACACACAGGACAATGCAATCAACGTGAGGAAGTAAGGATCAGTCACGTCACCACGCTGAAAGATTTACATGCAAGTGCTGGATATGCATGCAAATAGCTTAAACACACTTAACATTAAAAATAAAATGACAAAGAAAATCTCACAATGGAGATAAGAAAAATCAACCCCGATTGAAATAAGCCAAAGGATCAGCTGGAGTCCTCAGACCTAAGAATGTCTTTTATATGATAAACACCAAGTTTCTTACCACTCATATCAGCCAACTGATATGCTACTGGAGAAATTTTACCAATAATCTTGCTCCTAATGAATTTAAGCGCTAATTTTGCTGAAAAGTTTTTACTTGCATCTGATAAAACGAATGAACGTCTCCAAACTGTGTCCCCGACACTAAATTGAATATCTCTACGACGCAAGTTGTAGTGCACCTTGTTGCGCTCGTAGGATTGTCTTAAAGACGTTCGTACCTGAGAAAAGATGTCATTTAATTCTTCCAAACCTGATGCCCAAGAGTCACGCTTAGCAAAGGTAATTTCTTCAGCATTGAAGTCAGTGCCTAAATAATCTTTTCCTGAAATGATGATCTCTCTACCAAAGTTAAGAAAGAACGGAGTAAAACCTGTAACTTCATGAACTGCAGTGTTAATGGCTAACTCAATTTCTGGAAGATGATTCGCCCAAGTTCTGTGGTCAGATCCAACATATGAACCAAGCGCTGCTACCAAAACCTTGTTAACACGTTCCACAGGATTGTTCTGAGGATGATATCTGCAATTATAAAACAGGTGACGTATATGAAACTTATTAGCCAAAGCTTTCATATCACGCGAAATGTATTGAGGACCATTGTCCAAAACAATGGTGTCCGGAACTCCAAATTTCAGGAAAATCTCATTCTCTAAAATAGTAGCAATATTCAATCCAGTAGCCTTCCTCAGCGGGAAAAGCCTAGTATACTTAGAGAAGAAATCAGACACTACCAACAGATAAGTGTAACCTTTCTTGTATGAACTCGGATATGGCCCAAGTAAATCAGTCGCAATCATTTGCCAAGGGCGCTGAACCAATTTGGGATTTCCCATGAGACCTGGCGGTAACAAATTAGTACTCTTGTAACCTAAGCAAATTTGACACTTACCGATGAAAGCTTTTACATCAGCAGCCATTTTAGGCCAATAATATTTTTGTCTAATTCTATTTAGGGTTTTCAAAATCCCGAAGTGGGCGCAAGTAGGAGGAACATGGTGCTGTACAATCAAACTATACCTGAGTTCCTTCGGAACTACCTCTTTCCAGTCGTAAGACCTATGTAAAGCCTCCATACTCTGGATATGTTTATAGAGCCTATCATTGGAAATTCTCCACGCCGGATACTTCTCAGGGTTGGCCAAAATTTTCTCCTTTAAATTGACGTACCAATTGTCCGAGGTAGAAAATTTTTGACTAATCGTATCTACCTGTAAAGGATCCCGTGATAATGCGTCAGGAATTACATTGTCTTTACCGTTCCTATGTATAATTTCAAAGTTGAATTGCTGCAACCTGACTGCCCAGCGCGCGAGACGTCCTGAGGGCGACTTCAAACTGGTCAACCACTTCAGGCTGTAGTGGTCTGTTATGACCTTTACCGGAATAGGCGAGCCCTCAATATAACCCCTGAATTTTTCCAACGCGAAAATCATGGCATTTAACTCTTTTTCCGTGGTTGAGTGGTTCCTCTCTTGAGCAGAAAGTGTTCTTGAAATGAAAGAAATAGGGTGTTCTAACCCCTTATCATCCAGTTGTGAAAGACAAGCTCCGAGCCCTACATTCGACGCGTCTACGCTAATCGTGAACGGTTTCTTGAAATCAGGACATGCGAGAACCGGAGCGGTTACAAGAAAGTTTTTAAGTTTTGAGAATGCTGATTGCGCTTGATCGTTCCACACAAATTTCTTCCCCGCGAATTCTTTCTTAGTTAAATCATACAAAGGTGACGCAATGCTAGAAAAATTGAAAATGAATCTCTTATACCACGAGAGAACCCCAATGAACCTACGTAGGCTCTTTTGTGACGTAGGGGTGGGAAAATCAACAATAGCCTTGACTTTATCCGGATCAGTTCGGAGGCCTTTGTCATCAATGACAAAACCAAGGTATTTAAGGGAGTCCCTGCAGAAAACGGACTTCTGGACATTAATCGTAAGACCGGCGGCTTGTAGTCTCTGTTTAACTTGTCTCAACAGATAAATATGCTCTTCGAAAGATGAACTAATAATGATAATGTCATCTAAGTAGCAAAAGACTTTGCCATCAAATTCAGGCCCTAACACTTTATCCATCAATCGCATCATCCGGGAACTTGCACCATGTAAACCGAACGGCATTGTGACGAAATGAAACAACCCACGCTTGGGTATCGTAAACGCGGTTTTCTCCTTAGAACTTTCCTCTAGTGGAATTTGGAAAAAGGCATCATTTAAGTCCAAAGTTGACAAATAACGGGCACCACCTAAGCTGTTGAGAATGTCTGAGATTAACGGTAAATTGTAGGCGTCGCGTTTCGAGACGGCGTTTAAACGTCTGCTGTCAAGGCAAAGTCTGAAAGTGCCATTTTTCTTGGGTACTAAGACAATGGGATTATTCCATGCGCTGTTGCTCGGTTCTACAACACCTAAATCTAGGAGTCTGTCAAGCTCCCTATGTACTTCCGGAAGTAAGTGCGGAGAAATGGGATAAACCCTTTGTTTAATAGGAGGCACATCACCCGTGTCTATAACATGATGTTCTAACTCTGTTCTGCCTAACCGATCTCCTGAGTAATCCACAAACTCCTGAACTACTTTGTTCAAGACGGAACGTTGGGATTGAGATAAATTTTTCTCACTATCAAGCCCAATAAGATTAGATGCTTGAACTCTACTGTCTGAATCCTTACAAGACATTAATTTCGAAATCTTAGGACAAATGTTGAACATTTTCCAAAAGTCACAACCCAGAATAATGTCAGATTTAATGTCTGGCATAATAACAAAATTGAAAGTTCTAACAACATTTTCAAAACGCACTGGAAGAGCTAACTTGTAAGAGCAGGTAACCGAATGACCAGTTGCCGATACTAGAGAGAACTCAGAGTCCAACTTTGACAAATTGAAACCTAAATCTAAAAATTTACGATGAAAGTTATTCCCTAAAATAGATACGTGCGACCCAGAGTCTAGAAGACCGGAGTAGCCTGTGCTCAAAACTTGGAAAGAGATGTAAGGACGGCCGTCCCTGTTGGCCGCTCGCACCTCCTTCGAAGACCTTAAATTGTTATAAAAATCTCTTACGGTATTCAGCCACAAAACCCATTCCCGTGAAGTAGTCTCGGCAAACGCTGACGTCCTAGCGCCCACCGAAAGGACCTCACGGGCCATCAGTTTTTTTGACGACGGCAGCCGCAGAGAGGAGCCTTGACACCTGGTCGCCCGCAGCGAAAGCAGTGCACCTCCCTAGAATTCACATTTGACTGGTTAAGCAAAACATTGGTCAAATCACGACGGTTCTTCCTGAAATTGAAATTAGGATTGGCTGTATTAACCAAACCATCTCTATCATTAGAGTAATTGTTTCTAGAAGAATTCACATTGTTCAATTTACTGTCAATATTCCTATTGCTAGTTTGGTTAAACCTAGAAAAATTTGAATCAATCGGATTCCTCTCATTGCCTCTATTACCAGAATAGTTATTTCTAGAAAAATTCAGATTACTGTGATTCCTCTCATTGCCTCTATTACGAGAATAGTCATTCCTAACAGAATTGAAATTATTAGGATGAGAATTACCAGTATGAGCTCTATCGTTTGAACGGTTGTCAGCCAATTCAATCATCCTACCTAATTTTTTTAAGGTTAACAAATCAGGGATCTCAGAAAGTGAAAGTTTCTGAATGTATCTCGGCAACATATTACTCAGTAAAATCTCCAGAATTTCATCTTCCGGCAACTTTGTGGACAATTGATTATTAAGCGATTGAACACGTGTGATAAAAGAACTTAAATTCTCTTTCTGAAATTGAAACGTCGCTCTGATTTGTGACAATAATCTCCTTTCATGATCTAAAAGTTCAAATTCGTTTTTTAACGCGACCACAATGTCCGCCCAAGAGGAGAAGGATGAGCGATTTACCCTAAACCATTGTAGCGCCTGTCCTGAAAACAATTCGACTGCAGAAGAAAAAAGTGAAGCATAACTTACATTTCTAGCGACAGCAAGTTCTTCTACCCGTTCAATAAAATTGCGGACATCCGTAGAGCCATCGTAAGTAAGGTTCCACTTGTGTACCGGAAACGACGGAGGAGACGGAAATGACAATGCCGAACTGGAACCCGCCGATGTATCATCCTGTTTCGCCATGATAATTTTTGCCGCAGATTTACTCCTAGTTTCTACACCTTCGTTCATAACCTAGAACTCGATTGTAGGGTAGAAAAAAAAATTATTAGTACACATGCAACAACACGACATGAAAAATGATAATGCACATGCAATCGCCAATTCTAAGAAAAAAATACGTAAGGTATGCTGCCAGCGAACTGAACAGCAAAATAATTTAAAAGCGTAATAACGCTGATGAGCTGACGGAAACCAAAGCAATGAACTGTGTGAATCTATGTGTAAAATAACGGAACGGTAAGTTGGTCGTGGGACGGGCTGTCATAAACCCAAGCAAGACGTGAGAAACAAATAAATATAACAGATCGAGATGTGAACCCTTTGATAATTGTGAAATGAAATACCTGCGAACACGTGCGAGAAAAAAAAAAATCAAAAAAACAGGTTCAGCCGAAGCGCGCCAATGTAACATTTAGGATATTTACCAATATATTATACCCACCATGGCTGGTCATCCATCAATAAAAAAATAGTGTTGACACACAAATATAATCAGCAAGACACTGAGGGTAGGTAATCAGTAAAGAATGCCAAGTCAGAACAATGATTAATTTTATTATAAAAAAACCGGCCCTTGGGAACATTCTAAAAATTAGCAATGAGACTCTATTAAGTAAAAATATGAATAATCATCAGGGGTGGCTGGATGCGTAATAAGCAACCAGCTGTGAATTTGATCTTAATTTCTCGGACCGTGTCTATCGGAATCTTGCAGGTACAATTAAAAGAAATATACTGATGGGCGCCTGTGATCGTGTAAACGAAAACATATTTATCACTCAGTAATCTCTAAAACTAAGACTAAATAATATCTTGATCTGTTACAAATAAAATTTAATTCTCACGTCTCGAAGTCCGAACATGATGAACTGGTTTCCAGCCAATGACAGCCCGCGCAACAACACAACCTCCCGACCCGAGGTAATTCCGTCAACTGCTCGAACAATCTCGAAGCTTCCCTGAGTTATGCGTGGATTAATTCGGTGCGCAATGCAGCCAACTGTCCCATGCAAAATTGCGAATCCGCAGGCCACACCGTTACAGTTTAAACAAAGTTAAATTGTTTCATTTATCTATAATGGATAACCACAAAGTTATAGATACATTCAAAAGTATAAAATACATACTTTCATTGCAGTTTAATAAATGAAAAAAACAAACAATGTTTTCTTGTTTTTATTGGAAGTTTTATTTCAAAATATTATTTATTTTCATTTATTTGTATGATGAAATAAATAAACACTAACCAAAAAACTTGCAGAACTCGATAATAACATTATCAAATTTAATTTTAATTAAATTTCTAAAAATTAAAATGGAGTTCTACGAATTAAACACAAAAACAATTAATGAAATAAAACTCTTATTTTGAAAAAAATTGTTCTGAAACAAAAATGATCCTATTATTAGTTCTTCGGATGTATTTTCAACCTTTCCCTCATGTTCGTGCAGGATCAACTTACATATTTTAAAACCTTTAAAATTTCCTTTCAAAACTTGAAGCAAAATATCGCCCGGTTTCACCCCACCACCGCTTACAATACGCCGTAAATTGTGTTAATGGGCACCTAGGAATTCCTCCACCCCATTTGAAAGCAGGGTAGTTGGAGGATGGGGTGGTATAGCGATCCATTCAATGTGCAGGTCGAAATGACGTCCCGCTATTGAACGGTGTGATTATCTCGGGGGCGAGGCGCCTGGAGGCTGTTCTCTGGACCACATTTGGATGATAGATGATAGAGAGTTAGATGGAGATGGGATGCAAGGAGATGCGTTGATCGAATGCTATTATTACTACGTCATGGATTGAACTGTGGTGTGAATGATTTAGGTGAGGGAAATCAATCATTATTTGGTGGTAAATTAGTTTCATGAAATAACAGTTTCTAAGGTTTAATATATTTTATCTACCTTACAAAATTTGTGGTATAAGAAGACAGTGACTTATGTAGGTATGTCATTTTTTGCAAATGATGATATCTCCACAGTGTTGTAAGGTTGACAGAAGAGAGCAATTAAAAATGTGAACGGTTACTTCGTTTTAAAAGCTATATTAAAATTGTGCAAGTTTTAACCAAAACCGTTATTATTCATTACAAATACCGCCTAGCTAACAGAGGAAAACATCCTTTACAGCATATGTCATATTTAGAGATTATGTGTGGAGGTTCTATTAAGGGAAAGGAAGGAAAATCAGTTCTGAGAGGGAAAAAGGTACGAGGGGTAGATGGGAATCTGGGGGTTGGCATATCCCGGAGTGTCGAGGATGGGTCGAGAGAGTCCGGCTGGAGAGATATACGAGTATGTATGTTAGCTCTTCCTTAACTAGTCTCTTTCGATCTGGCCCGCCGCGCAATAGGTAGGCAAACGCATTCTTATTTTATTTTATTTGGGAGACCAACAGTTTACATAACAGCGCATAATAGTAATTGAGTCACAATAACTGAATAATTTACAGGTTTCCACATAAGTATTGTACACAAGTGAAGTGATTCCAGAGATAATAATGAAAAGTTACATTTCAAAAAACAAGTTATTTAGGTGGGAATAGGGAGGGGGAGGATGGGGGGGGGGGGTTATTGTAAAGTATCGAGAGAGCGTCTGTGTGATTTTTAGGAGTGGTGCAGAGTTTAAAATATCAAATTGTATATAGTGTGCTGAAAGTGTTGGATGCATGATAGATGAAAGAGTTCTGCTTAGAATTAGTGTTGAACCGAGGGTTGCTAAGAATCATGTCTGATCTGGTTTGTCTGTTAGGAACTCGTATCTGTATTCTCCGCCTAGATCAATACAAACCCCACCCTATAAACCCGGGTACCCCTTCTAAGTCAGCAAATGTAGCGAACCACCGGAGGTGACCTACATATTTCAGAGGTATTGTAATCTCATAAATAGTTCCCTGGGCGGCGGTGCCCATGCTAGTCTCCCAAATAACTTTTTTTTTAAATAATAACAACTAACATTAGTATTTATAGAAATTTATACGACTTTAATATGTTATGTAGTCTGTATGTGCTTAGGTTAAATTATAATTACACTGTCCTGAAGGGCATTCTGAGGGTATGGGTAACTTCTTGCTAAACAAAATCACTTAAGATATCGACATATTTATCATCAATGAAACAGGGTTCAAACAGAAAGCTTTGTTGTTGATTCTGTAAAATCAGCTTTTGTATATTATTTATTAGTTTTATTCATATACTAGCTGACCCGGTCACGCGCTGCTATCGCTGCGGCCACGCATCTACTGGATGGTAACCCAACCTTTATAACCAAGTGTCATTAACTCACACCGCCATTTGTTCTTTTGCGTACAAATCAAATCCACACCGCACAGTTGCCAGCCTACTCGTCCACCACATACAGACATTTTCCTTCAATTATATATTTCAACCAATTTAAACAAAACCTTGACAAATTATTTACTTAAACCTTCCTCATGAAGCACTCTAATCTATTGGCGAAAACCGCATGAAAATCCGTTTAATAGTTTTTGGGTTTATCGCTAACAGACAGACAGACGCGTCAGAGGACTTTAATTTATAATGTGCAGAGATTTTAAAAACGAATTGAAATTGAATTTGATAAAATTTTTAAATTAATAAAATAATAAGTGCATTGAATTAAAGATTAGGATAAAACCAAATTATTTGACGTTGTGTAATGTAAAAATTCTAATAAAGTGGTTAAAAAGATAAATATTTACCTTTCATTTACGAATAATATCAAGCAAAAAGTGATTGCTTTCTTCGATAATTTTTGATAACAAATTTACATTTTATTTTCAGTTGGGGAAAAGCGTCCACGGCGAAGAACTGGCTTATGTGTTCGGTGTACCATTAGGAGCTACGGGAAACCACTTCAGGGAGGAATACAGTCCTCAGGAGAGACTCTTCAGTGAGGTCATAATGACCTACTGGACCAACTTCGCCAGAACAGGGTAACTATAATGAAAGTGTTTTATAAATAGAAAGGTACGGTAAAATACAGACTCCGATAATAAAGAAGTGTCCACGGCAAGAACGTTGAACGTCACAATTATACTATCTACCATTCAATAGCTTAGTTTGCAGAGCAACTTTCTTTGTTTCTAAAATATTCAATATCGCTCACAGTAACAAGAAAAAATAACATTTTCTTAAAACAAGACATAGCAGGAAAACTGATAATGATGTAATAATAATCATCGTTCTTATAATAATAATATTTGGCTAATTTATTGGCGCCGTTTTTGTGAAAAATCACCTCAAGGGCGCTGTACATATAAATATATATATATATATATATTTTTTTTTTATTGTACGACAGACAGGTGAGTCCAATTACGGTACAATTTTAATTTTCTTATAACTAACAATACATGTATATAGTTTTTTTAAAACATGGTACGGTGATATCAAACACATCTATATCCACTGGTAGGGCATTAAGCAATGCCATACCTCTTGTCATGCTGTGTTGAGCCATGACATCTGTCCGACCCTGAGGTATGTAGAATAGGGCGTGGCTACGAGTTCGACAGTATTTGTCAGGAGCGAATAAGCCACAGCACGACAGGAGATATGGACAATCAATAAGGTTTTTTATTAACTTTGATTCGAATACCATGAGTCCGGCATTACGCCTGGTCTCTAGGCTTTGATAATTTGTCTCCTTTAGCAGTTCCACGTGATGCATGAATTTCGGATACATTCCGTAAGATCGCATGTAAACATACCTTAGGATATTTTTTTGAATTTGTTCAATCATATTTATGTATTTAAGTTGATATGGTATCCAGACAGTACTAGCGTACTCCAGCTTGTTTCTGACCACTCCGTTGAACATGGCGGTCATTGCTTCTATGTTACTGAATTGTTTGCAAGTTCTAATTACAAAACCAAGCATTTTGGAGCAAGCCGAAGTAAGCTGCACTATATGATTTGAAAATGTTAGCCTGGGATCAAAGGTCACCCCAAGATCCCTGATGATATTTACGCGTGTTAGTACTTCTCCATTCATTCTATACGGGTATAATAACGAATTTTGTGAACGACTATAAGTCATAACGACGCAATTTTTATATTGAAATTAAGTTTATTTTCTAACGACCATTTCATGATTGAATCAAGGTCTGCCTGCAGTATGGAATAATCGTCATCTGATACGATTTCCATCATCAGTTTCATGTCATCCGCAAATAGGAGACATGAGCTATGACGTATGCAGTCCTGAATGTCATCTATTAGAATAAGGAATAACATGGGACCTAGATTTGATCCTTGAGGAATTCCTGACAGAGCTACGAACTCATGGGAGTCGTATCCATTTACATTTACATACTGGCTTCTATCTTTTAAATATGACGCAAAAAATATCAGTAAGGGTTGATTAAAACCTATTTTGTGCATCTTTCTTAATATAACGTCGTGATCTACTCGGTCAAATGCCTTTGCGAAATCCGTGTAGATAACGTCCGTCTGATGCCTACAGTCTAGGCCTTTTGCTACCCGTCGAGAAAAAGAGAGTAAGTTGGTTACCGTTGATTTCCTCGGTATGAAGCCATGTTGATTTTCTCGTAAGAAAGGCGTGATTTGCGGACTGATTTTATCACAGATAATCATTTCAAAAATTTTTGGAATTGTTGACAGTACTGCAACTGGTCTATAATTTCTGACATCAGTCTTTTCATCGGTTTTGTGAATAGGGCTGACCCTCGTTAATTTCCAACACTGTGGAAACGTGGATGACATGATGCAGAGATTAAATATGTAAGCAAGGGATACACAGATATTTGGAGAGATTTTTATAATTATCGAAGGAGGAATACTGTCCGGACCAGTAGCCTTATCAGGTCGCATATTCCGGATACAGGCTTCTATTTCCTGGATGTTGGTCAATCCGAGTGAGATATCTCCAACGTTCCAGGGTGATGCTGTTGGGAAATTGGTTTCAAGTTTCGGGGTTACTTGACTATAAACGGAATGAAAATAGTCAGCAAACTTATTAGCAATTGTGTCAGGGTTAGTAAAAGTTACGCCTTCCTCGGTCAAGCATGTTGTTGAGATTGGGTTAACTTTTTGTGACCTAATAGAACCCCAGAAAAACTTTATATAAAATAATGAATACTTCTGGCTTACAACTAAGATTTAGTATTATAACTAGTGACTTACATCTAAGACTTATAGCTAGTGACTAATATTGCTGACTTACAACTAAGATTTACAATTATAACTACTGACTTATATCTAAGACTACTTATAGCTAGTGACTTATGACTAAGACATATAAATGCTGACTTAAAACTACTGACTTACTAAACGTATATAGTTACAATAAAATTAGCCCCAGAAGAAATAGGGAGTTTTTATATTATATATAATATTACAATTTAAGAACATGGTGGAAAAATTATCTAAATGAGTTAACTGGGTTTAATTAATTTCATTAATTTAATTAAGATATCTATCTTAAATAAATTTATGAAATTAATAGTCGATCTTTACCGCATTAAAATGATTCATCACTCAATATTAAACAGATTGAGGTATTAGGTTACAATTATTATAAGCAATAATTATCAGCCTGAAACACTCATCCAAATTGAAAAATCTTCCGAGAAAAGATACATGACGCCAACGGGACTTGAACCCGTGCCCTTCTGTATCTT
Organism: Limnephilus rhombicus; assembly: GCA_929108145.2. NCBI lineage: Eukaryota > Metazoa > Arthropoda > Insecta > Trichoptera > Limnephilidae > Limnephilus > Limnephilus rhombicus. Next base: position 11,407,848 of record OV815292.1, on the reverse strand, counting down.
TTCTCGGAAGATTTTTCAATGTGGATGAGTGTTTCAGGCTGATAATTATTGCTTATAATAATTGTTACCCTTTGTGCTATGCATAAAAATCTTGTCTTAAACGTTAGTTTAACAATTAAAAATAATAATTAGTTTTAGGTTACCACTGACATTGTCCATTGGTAGGTAAATTAATTAATAGCATTCTTGAAAAGCAAAATAGACAATAATTTTTTCGCAATGTGGAAAATCATCATTTTGCAATGGAAATTTCGGAGTTGCACGTCAATAATTTTTTGATTGGGTATAAAATGTTAATTTTTTTTTGGTAACGGTGGGTATTTCGGATATCTGAAAATCACTTTCCATGGATATTTCAGTGTTCAAGTATATAATATTTAAAATAGGTACAACTGATATGACGGCCAATGATGTAAGAGCTAACACACACACAAACAACTCTTTATACCATCCGTTTGTATCAGAGACTTACGTTCAGTATTATTCCATAATTGCCGACCTAATTACATTGAAATACCTTTTTATGTGAACACCGCACGAGTTTGCACAAAGAAAAGACTAAATAATATAATCATATTGTAAACTGTCAAAAGAAGCGAAGCTAGCAGTTCACAAAAGAGTTCTGGTACCTACCCTGATATATGGCAGTGAGGCACGAAACTGGCAGAGGAAGGATGAAAGAAAACTGAATGCTGTTGAAATTAGATTCTGAGTCGGATGTGTGGTAAAACCACGCATGATCGTATGAGAAATGTGTATATCCGCAAAGAATGTAAGGCTGATGTACGCATAATGATCAATATTAAACAGATTGAGGTATAAGGTTACCACTGACATTGTCCATTGGTAGGTAAATTAGTTAATAGCATTCTTGAAAAGCAAAATAGACAATTTTCGCAATGTGGAAAATCATCATTTTGCAATGGAAATTTCGGAGTTGCACGTCAATAATTTTTTGATTGGGTATAAAATGTTTTTTTTTTTTGGTAACGGTGGGTATTTCGGATATCTGAAAATCACTTTCCATGGATATTTCAGTGTTCAAGTATATAATATTTAAAATAGGTACAACTGATATGACGGCCAATGATGTAAGAGCTAACACACACACAAACAACTCTTTATACCATCCGTTTGTATCAGAGACTTACGTTCAGTATTATTCCATAATTGCCGACCTAATTACATTGAAATACCTTTTTATGTGAACACCGCACGAGTTTGCACAAAGAAAAGACTAAATAATATAATCATATTGTAAACTGTCAAAAGAAGCGAAGCTAGCAGTTCACAAAAGAGTTCTGGTACCTACCTTGATATATGGCAGTGAGGCACGAAACTGGCAGAGGAAGGATGAAAGAAAACTGAATGCTGTTGAAATTAGATTCTGAGTCGGATGTGTGGTAAAACCACGCATGGTCGTATGAGAAATGTGTATATCCGCAAAGAATGTAAGGCTGATGTACGCATAATGAGTAAGATTAATAAAGCGACCCTCAGATAGTTTGGGCATGTAGAACGAATGAAAGAAGAAAATATTGTGAGAAGAATATATGACGCAAATGTGAATGGAAGAAGAAGTAGGGGACGCCCGAGGAAGACATGGTACGATCAAGTGAATCAGATACTTCAGTCGGGCTATGTCAAAAGTCAGAATAATAGAAGAGTATGTATGAGACTATGTATGAATTTGATTTAGGCAAAGAGTGTGTGCCAAGACCGAATTGTTTGGCGGTCGTCCTCTCTGCTTACCCCTGCGGAGAAACGCGCGATGGTTAGTTAGTTAGGTAGTTTATTTCACTGTCGGTTTTTATACATCCGACTACACAAAATTACTGTACTCTAAAGCTAGTTTTAAAAACGCTTGTTAATGATACGCGTGCACGGAAATCGGTACCGAAATATGAATAAATAAATTACAAATAATGGACACTTCTAAAACAAAATGTTTTATCAACTTAAACTGAAGGATGAAATAATTTACTTTCCCTTTACAAAACTCTCCAAGTTCCTACAATCTATATAATATGTATAAAAAAATTAATTTCTGTTTTTCTTGATCACGCCATAACTTCAGAACGACTTCACCTATTTCATTCATCTTTTAAAAAGTTTTCTATTACTTTGTAGAAGGTTCTAACGGAAAGAAAAATTAAGAAAATATAACGACTATGTTCGCGCGTTTGATGAAATTGAATTTTGCAGGCAGCTGTTTTTTTTGTATTATTAGAATTGTCTGCGGATTTTTAAAATTATAGATATTTTAAATTGGTACCAAATTTGATTGATTTTTCTTATAATATACAAAAAATTAATATTTCTAATACGATAAATGAAAATTTAATAAAAAAAATGTAATATATGGCACGCAAGCTATTTGAAAACTGAATGTACTGGGACTGAATATATGGAACGCGGGAGGGGGGTTTGCGGGACGGGGGAGCGGGAGAGGGGAAAGGATAGGCGTGGAAGGTGGAAGGGGAACGCGGAAGGGGAAGGAGATGCGTGAGGGGAATGGGACGCACGGGAAAGGACATGCAGGGAGAAATAATATATTTCTTTGAAGAACCAGCTAGTAGCTCAAATAAAATGCTCAATTGAAATGGTTTCATAGTTGTTTTTCCCATTGTTGTCACAAAATCAAATTCCTCCTTGTAAAACCAAATAATGGACAAAACTCTTCTAAAACAAAACGTTTCATCAATATTAACTGACGAATGAAATAATCTACTATTCCCCTACAAAACTCTCCAAGTTCCCCCAATATCAAATAAAATGCAAAATTGAAATGGTTTCATAGTTGTTTTTCCCATTGTTGTCATAAAATCAAATTCCTCTTTATAAAACCAAATAAAGAAAAAAACTCTTCTAAAACAAAACGTTTCAACAATATTAACTGACGGATGAAATAATCTACTATCCCCCTACAAAACTCTCGAAATTCCCCCAATATCAAATAAAATGCAAAATTGAAATGGTTTCATAGTTGTTTTCCCATTGTTGTCACAAAATCAAATACCTCTTTATAAAATCGTCGAATACATTTAGATTACCCTTTCATCCGGTACAAATTAGAATTGATGTTTGCAGTATTTTTCATGGCTTAAACGCGAAGTCCGGCTCACTTAATTTTGGCCGGATGAAATCGGATTACCCCAAATCCGTTTCAATAAACACTGATGCGTTTTTTGAGTCAATTTCACCCGCGTTAGGCCCGGCCCGGCGCTGTTTGATCAAGACTTTGTGACTGTGAGTAATTTCAAACGTTGTTTACAATCGGTTGCACTGACTTGTTTTATTTTTTATTTGAAACATATGAAACAATGGTTTTAGTGCATATTGACTGTGAAGTTAACTGGCGTACAGAAGATTGATTCAATCATCTTCACATGGTATAATGTTAAGTCGCTCATGCTGTCTGTACGCTTAGATCTTTTAAACTATGCAACCAAACATAAAAATTAACTTATTAATAACCAATGTGCAATAACCATCAAATAAAATAAATATAAAACTTTCTTCTACAACACATTAATACTTGTCACACAGAATCATAAATATACACGTAAACACCTCAGCACAGGTTCTCCTAGTGAGGTGTTCACGAAACATACAATACCTATCCACAGTTTCACCTTCGCAAACCTACCATACACCCTACATAATAAAATTGTAAAATATATTATGTAAAAATGTTTTCAAAATTTATCTTTTATGTAAAAATGTTAATTAATAGGTAAATACTGTAATACATAGAAATAAATAAATAAATAAATAAAAATAAGATTTTCATGTGGTTTTCATCAATAGAAAGTAATATATAGATATGTGTATATTTATTTATTTATTTATTTATTTATTTATTTACGCCCATTTAGGCTTTTACATACATATATACACTTAACAATATTTACGAAATTATACTAGTAAATAGTGCAGGAAATGACTGTTTACAACACTTGCACATAAACAAATATACAGCAAAAATACTATTGAATTTGATCCACATAGTATGCAGGCATAAAATATAAAAACAAAAAAAATACAAAAATAGCTTCTCTCCTTCAGGCGACAAAACACCACCAATATGCTAGTCAATTCAAACAGTTTCATCAACACATTCACCTACTTGATGAAAAAATCTTCAATAAGGTATGCTTATATATTGAAATTGATGTATTAAATATATCAACAACATCGGAGTATTTGTTTCCAAGCTGTTGAATCCGTCGCATAGGAGTGTAATATTGGCATGTTGACTTAGAATTGCTACAATAATATTACGACAAAGATATACCTAGGACTAGGACCGTGCGGCGGTTTTGTATTGCACCGACTACTATATTCTACATCACGGGTGTGACTGAGATGCCAAGATACGTTACTCGCTTACACTAAGACGAATGCGGAATGCCGTATGTAATACTGTCATAGATTCTCTAATGGCGTTATAAATCTTCTGGAAACAATAAAAATAATTGTATTTATTATAATCTTTATCTTTATCTTCATCACTAAGTATAAAATGAAGTCGCTCATGCTGTATGTGCGCTTAGATCTTTTAAACTACACAACGGATTTTCATGCGGTTTTCACCGATAGATAAAGTGATTTACGAGAATTTGTCAATATTTTGTGTAAAATGGTTGAAATGCATAATATATCTGGCCAAGCAGCAGCGTGCAGCGGGCAGTGGGCAGCGGGCGGCGTGGTGTGGATTTGATTAAAAAGATGGCGCGGTTGGTTTAGGTTTAGGTTTTGTTAGCCACAGCAACGTGTGGCCGGGTCTGCTAGTAATAAATAAGTTATTATTATAATTATTTACAAATTAAATGGTTTTCCTTAGCTTTTACTAGAGTTTGCCGTGTAACGGAATCATTTACTCATCACACAGGAGGGCATTTTAACGCTTTTTTTTACTTGCTGGAAATACACGATCTAACGCGACGTATGGCATTTGAGTACTAAAACTACGAAATCGAAGACAAATACAATTGCCTTGTCTTTAGTTTACCATTTTTGAGTTTTCTACCTATCTTTACATCGTATAAAGCAAAGTCACTCTGGCTGTCGGTACACTTATGTAATTCTTTTAAACTACACAACGGATTTTCATGCGGTTTTCACCAATAGATAGAGTTATTCATGAGAAAGGTTTAGGTATACAATTTTTTAAGATTTTGTGTTAATTGGTTGAAATATATCATACATAAATTGAGCGTGCTGGCAAGCGGGCGGTGTGGATCTGGTATGTATGGAAATTAACAGGTAGCATTGGTTATAAATGTTGGATAAAGCCTCTGAACAACTGATCTGATCGGGCGGCTATACACCATAATTTTTTTTTTTTTTTTCAAAAATGTGATTTATGTGATTTATTCGTCCTAAGAAAGATAAATAATTATTTTTAAAAAAATGATATGACAGTTAACTTACCAATTTTCCCAACACAAAAGTGTTTTTTAAATACCGAATTCATTAAAAATTGTGGACGTTTCGAGTCAAAGTTTTGTTGCTAACATTTTCATGACTGATGTGAAATTTTATGATTTAGAAGTAATGATTATTTCGTATCAATGATTATTTCGTACATAAACATCTGAAAGATAATTTTATCTAGTTTCTAAAATTAAATTATTAATTGATAGACTGCTTTCAAAATAAGAAATATAGGTATCGCTCATTTAAGAAAACTCGTAAGCATTTGGAAATTACATGAGAAATGTCACCGTCGACCCATGGCGGCAATTCATAAATTAAATTTTAATAAGGATCTACTAGTATATACAGGTTATTTAGATTATGTATAAGATAAAGAAATTTCTTGATATACAAATAGGTATAATTTTTCTACTAACCACCCGCCACTAGTATAAATAATATTGTGGCACCTTTTTCTGTCCCAAAACAATTCTTTTTTAAAAGTTTGGGTTGGGTCATGTTTGGTTAGGTTTAATAATCATTTGAGTAAAGAGATTACCTTCTGTTTTACGCTGTGTTTATTATAATAACAAGGAAATTTAAAATCGATTGCACGGAACCAAGCGACGTGGAGTCTAAAGACGTCCCCACACCTTCGCTTCTGGGAAGAGACTAAATGCGATTGAACGATGCAATCAGCCCTTCTGCAGATGGCGTAAGGTTGAAATTCGCAGTTGGGTAACGCCTCTTTTAATCCATTCGAAAAAAATATCGCCAAAATTCATGTTTTATTTTATTTTGTGAAGTGTAGGCAAAAATGTTATATTTTTTTGCGAAAAATAAAAAATGCCACATTGTACAATAAAACCATATCCGAAAAGGGGTTTATTAGTAGGAGAATTTGCATTTGAAAGTGTTTTGTTATAGACCTACTACATTATTTTTTTCTAGGCTTATTAAAAAACTTATAAAAATATTACGATCTTTTGAAAGGCTGAGATGCATTCAAAAACACATGATTTTATATTATTTCGCATGGCTTCATCTTAAACATTTATATTGGAAAGATTGTAAGTGGCGTTTTTGTTTTTCAACGTGCTGACATTTCAACGTGTGACCCACTGAAATAACCAGCACAGTCCGCCCCCTGTGAAGTAGGTCCCACTAAACTGCAAGGATAAATTGCCTGCGATTAACTCGTCAAGATAACCATCCCGGTTAACCCTGGACAAGCCGACGGCCTACATTACCCCTCCTGCTAACTGGAGTACTAAAGCAGTCTGCTAGGGGCTACAGTAGTAGATAATCATTACTAGACCAGTGGCGTGTTTGGCCGAGGGTTAACTGCGTTAATTTGGCTGACGGATCTCTGAAACACAAAGGTCTACGAGTGCTAATTTAGAAATAAAAATCGCTCCTGTAATATTTTGAAGTTACTCTATTTAAAGTCAGTGGCGTATAAACTAATAATAATGAAGTAACCTTACTACTCAAGAGCAAATAAGTACAATTATGTTCTTAAAAAGTCTCTCGAATACTCGTATTGAGTATTAATGATTTAATTAAAAAGGGAGAGTACGAAAACAGTATGCAACATAGTTGTGAATGATGAATATTTGGAGCAGGTGGATGAGTTTGTGTATCTGGGTAGTATGTTTACGAAAGATGGGAAGGCTGAAAGAGATATTGAAAGAAGGGTGAATGCCGGTAACTCCATTAATGGTGGACTGAATGCCGTTGGCGCTAATAAAAAACTGTCAAAAAAAGCGAAGCTAGCAGTCCACAATGGAGTCCTGGTACCTACCCTGATGTATGGCAGTGAGGCATGGAACTGGCAGAGGAAGGATGAAATTAAACTGAATGCTGTTGAAATGAGATCCCTGATACGTATGTGTGGTAAAACAATGTATGATCGTGTGAGAAATGTGGATATCCGCAAAGAATGTAAGGCTGATGTAAGCATAATGAGTAAGATTAAGAAAGGGACCCTCAGATGGTTCGGGCATGTAGAGCGAATAAACGAAGGAAGTAGTGTAAGAAAAATATACGACGCGAATGTGAATGGTAGAAGAAGTCGGGGACGCCCGAGGAAGACATGGCACGATCAAGTGAATCAGATACTTGAGTCGGGTCATGTCAAAAGTCAGATTAATAGAAGAGAATGTATGAGACGATGTATGAATGTGAGTGAGGCAAAGAGTGTGTGCCAAGACCGAGTTGTTTGGCGGTCCGTCCTCTCTGCCTACCCCTGCGGGGAAACGGCGTGATGGTTAGTTAGTTAGTTAAAACAAGTACAAAATAATGCAATAAAAATAAATAAACTGGTTTGTCATAACCACGGCCATCACAGGCTGCAACCGGTCCGGTTGACAATATTTAAAAGTGTTATAGTTTGACAAGCGTTTAAACTAAATCATTCCAATCGAATTCTATCAAATTCAGTTTGTCAATCGAATTCTATCAGATTAAAAAATGAAAATGTTAAACATATTGCGTTAGTTTTTCGGCCTCGGTGAAATATCAGTTTTCAATTTGACACGTTGTATAAAAACAAATTTTCCCTGTCCGATGATTAGATCTGAATAGCCAGGTGCTTACCAACCATTCTTCTTGCCATCTCATACCCCTACTCAATTCATTTGGCATTTCACATTGATTTCGGGCATTTGACACTCTTGTGCGGTGATAACTTACAAAAAAGAAGTCTGTTGGGCTGAACTAAGTATTTATAATACTTCAAGTATTTATATCGTTTGTTTTTTTTTATTAATTCTGTTCAGGAGGCTCTGAGGAAAATAATTTTCCTAAGGGCCTGTTTCATCTTTGGTGATGCTGTGTGGAGGGTCTTTTTGTGGAAATAAATGGAAGAACCTGGGTATTGAAGAGACCCATGTTATAGAAGGGAGGAAACATAGAGGCCGCACATCGACAAGTCATGGAAACGACCCGTTCTCAAGTGCTAAATGTCAACTTTGTACCAATGTTGGGCACGCGTTTGGCGTGTTTCTCGGTTGTGCACCAATATCAAAGAAATCGATAACGCTAGTTCCTCGGAGCATCTTCCATTGAACCTTTAGAATAAGGACATCATTCCCACCCAATGCTTGCACTCTAAAGATCGCAATGCGTTTATTAAGAATCTATCAAACGGACCACTCATTTCTGCCCAGTGTCGAAGGATTTTCAGGTGTTCCAAGCTCCAGACTAGAGGTGGGTACCTAATTCAACAGGGGCGCACATGCAATTTGTACAGGGTTAGCAGTTGTATACTATTAAAGAATCTGCGGGCCCTATATACGGTACGTCTAGCTTCTGATAGGCTAATTTAACTCTGGCTTCGATGGAGCCCCCGTACCGGAACAGGTCTACTCGAGTTACACCACGCAGTCAATGGAAGGCCTCTTCGGAAAATTGCTTCCGTTAAAGGAGACAAGATTTTCATTTCGATTCCTTTTAGTCGTAATCAGACTAGATTGGGTCTTTGAAAGATGTTGTCATGACTTTTTGTCATGTCGTACTTCCGTTGAAGGAGATTACATTGTCATATCGATCCCTTTTAAACATAGTAGCATAATCAGACTTGGTCTTTGAAAGGAGAGGGATCAGAATGAGACTATATTTTCATATCGATCCCTTTTAGACGTAACATAATCAGACTTGATTGGGTCTTTGAAAGATGGTGTCATTACTATGCTCTTACTAATATCCAGAACTGGCTGAATTCAAAAGAGCTTTAAAAACAAACTTATTTAAAAAATCGTACCTTACATGATATTTAACTCGTTTTCAATCTACTATAATAAGCCATGTTCCTCAAGTTTCTGGTAATTGTTTGGTTTGATTACCTCCTTACTATAGTTTTATGTGCACTCTGTTATTATTATTTCTAAACTAAACGTAATTCTTTATTATAATTTAGTTTTAATGAATTCTTTTTGTTAATATTGTTCTTTAGGAATTGCTTTGTATATACTGTATATTCTTTGTTTCACATAATTTAATCAATTTTGTATTTTGTAAGGACTCGTAAGGAACACTATAGGATTAATTTTAAGTTTATTATAATTAAGCGCACTTGAAGTGAAATATCACAAAACTGCGCTATATAAATACTACGTTATTATTATTATTATGACTTTTTGTCATGTCATGCTTCCGTTGAAGGAGACAACATTTTCATATCGACCCCTTTTGGACGTAAATAATCAGACTCGGTCTTTGAAAGGAGGAGGAGGAGGAGACTTCATTTTTATATCGATCCCTTTAAGACGTATAATCAGACTTGATTGAGTCTTTGAAAGATGGTGTCATGACTTTTTCCACCACCCATTATGTAACTGTCTAACTATCCTCGTGGACTATCTTTCTTTGTCCATTACGCTTACTCCATTATTAGATATATAATATTTAATTTTACGAAGAAAATTTCTTCTTAAAGGATTTCACTTTGTGATGGCATTATTTATTTTATTAAAAGACAAATAACTTTGTTTGCGTCACGTTATTAATAAAGTTTGTTTAAATCACTTTATTTTTAAAGTAAATTTGACATTTATATGAGTTTAGCAATCCATGGTATTTATGTCAAATGTTTGCTTCACAAATGTCAAAATAGTGATGACATAAGACGCCACATCCAAAAATATGATTGTTTTCCGATAAGGTGACTGACGACTTTTGCGCCCGCCACCTTTTTGATCAACAAATTATGCCCTTTTCAATTTAGGCTCGTTTTCCTTTAACGAAAACCTCAAAAGTATATTTAAAGTTAATAAATAATAAAGTTGTTTTGTTACTAGTTTTGTTTGGATCATCAAGGGCTGAAAGGATGGAGAGATGAAGGGACCAGGGGATGGGAGGGAATAGTGGTAGTTAATTAAACAGATAATTTATTAGAATTGGGGTCGCCCACGTAAAAACCTTTGCGAAACTAATGACTAATGACTCTAATGAGGGTAGCGCAGAAGTCTGACAAGCAAATTAGATCTAGCTTGAACAATTAATGCAAAGGTTCGTAGCGCGTACCTACAGTTCTTCAATCAGATTAAAAATAGGTGTAAAATATTTACGACTAAAATGAGAAAAAAAAGATAATGTTAAGAGGGTTTTACCAGAGAAAACCAGAAATATCTCATTTTTAAATCAGATTTTAGACGAATTGACTCTTTTCCACAAAACATTATAAATGGATTTCGAAAGATTGTTCTTTTATCTAGCATTCGCGTGTTTTAAATTTTAAGAAAATATGTTTATCTTTAGTATAATAAGGTTACACCATAGGTCGTTGACGGATTTGTTAAATTTTCAAAAAAGATTTTGTATTATACCACACCCATTTCAAATAATATAATCATAAAAGTAATCTTAACTTGTCCAAACTCCCTTTTCTAAAACCACCTTTGGACAAAAACACTTTAAATACATGCAAACTTGCAAAGTACACAATACACTTCCAGCTACGATTAAACAAACGGAATCAATGATTAAATACAAACACGATATAAAAAAAATGGATTATAAGTATTGGACGTCACACTACTGCTAACATCTGTAAAATAGATTACAAATAGACAGAATTACCATCTCACGTATGTCCTTACCCTTATTAAAGAACTTAAAATAGTAAAATCCTCTATGTATAATATAACTCCCTATATAGATTCCACAGGATTTACTACTTTATTCATCTCTTCCTTCACCTATATAATGCTCTCTTTATGGTATTAACCCTCAATTTAAATCATGTTTCTGTTTGAATTGTATAAATCAGTATGTATCTTACCTTAAATATTCTTATGTTATAATTAAATATTCTTATGTAAGATACTCATTTATGTACCTCTACGCCTGTCTCAACACAGATATACCCTAGTGAGACAGGCATCGAATAATGTAATGCAAACATACCTTATATAGATAAATAAATAAATAAATAAATGAAAATCACAAGCAGTAAAATAAATCAATACGGGTATCGCATGTTTTAGAATTTTAATTTTAGTTTAAATAAAATCATTAAAATATATATACGAACATGTCTTTCCTGACGAAAATTGGTCAGTTTGTGTATTTATTTGCGCACTTACAAACTAATATATTTCAGATTTTTTTTACATTCTTATTTAACGAATTAAAAGTATTTAACATTATTGAAAAATGATAAATACTTTTAATCAAAAAATAATTACAAAGAGTAAATTATTTTAATAGTTTTATCATCACGCCTTTCAGTATTTTTGGATGTCGGTATAAATTAAAGCAAATTTGGAATGAAATAAAATCGATATTGAGTTATAATTTTAAAACGCTGGTACGGAGAATAGTTAATCTTTCTCATTGTAACCGCCCTGCACGATCGTAAGAACAACTTTCGACGAAATCTGAATTTTCGGCCGCTGGCTGGTTAAACGCTCTTAACGAAAGTAACAATGTGCAAATCTTCGTGCAATCCGGGAATATTCTACTAAAAATTTATAATACAATGTGTTACATGCTGACACCGCGAAACTTTGGGTGTGAACTACTCATGAAAATCTTAGCAAAAAAATTTGAGATTTTTTTTTTCATTGGTCGTCACTTTAGTTGAACAAGGAACAGATATTTTTTTCAAAAATGATCTTTGAATTCAGGACCATTTCTTTTGCTCATTTTTATAACCAAAATAATTAGAATCATATGTAATGAATAACAGATCACTTTGTTTAAACCACTATATTATAAACAATATCTACATGTTTTGATAACAATGTTATCTTCATCAGGATTTGTTAATATAAAGAAAAATAAATGACAAACAAGTACAGACAAATTATAATAACCTTTAACATAGACAAAATATTAAAAAGTAGAGGTGATTAATTACTTAAAAATCATAAAAATAGTCATACAAAATTAAATATAAAAATTATAAATTGTAAATTAAATATTATAAATAACCAAACATTTTTTTAAAATAGCCATATTTTTAATTTATTTTTTATTAATACTTACAATTAATTATAATTATTGATTTTTTGATTTAGACTAATTATTTTAATTATTTGTTCTTAAAAGTTTTTTATTATCTAAATGCAATTTTATTTTTCCTTAAATAATTTTTATATTTAATTTTGTATAACAATTTTTATGATTTGTAAGTAATTAATCACCTCTACTTTTTAATATTTTGTCTATGTTATAGTTTATTCTAATTTGTTTATACTTGTTTGTCATTTATTTTTCTTTATATTAACATATCCTGATGAAGATAACATTGTTATCGAAACATGTAGATATTGTTTAAAATATAGTGGTTTATACAAAGTGATCTGTTATTCATTATATAATTAATGATGCCACAAAGTAATTTTGCGAAGTTTCAAGAAAGAATCATATGTGTTCTATTTCGGTAGATGCTTGTATGAAAAAGTTCTTAAATCAAGCTACATTTGTATCTGACAGTTGATCGTTCTTCACTTTGGTTTGATAGCGTTCTTACTTCGACTTATCACTTTCTGAGGTTTCAAAATATTCAAAGACTAATTTTCGTAATCTATTAAATAATTTTTGATTTTGAGGTACAATCTTGTTTATCATAGTATTATTTTAATGGAAAATATTTACATACGTTGTACATACGTTGTATGTATACGTTGTACAGCTTGAAATTGCATTAAAAAAATGTAAAACCTTACGCGATGAATTATTACGTTCTAGCTGGTTGCGTATGGTTCTATTTGAATGGTAAATATACGCCCTATTTAAATATTTTCCTTTAAAATTTGTCCAGTTCAAATACTTTACACAAGATTCAACCTCAAAATCACAAATTGGTTAATTGATAATGAGAAATCGTCTTTGCAAACTTTGACACCCCATATCTCAAAACAAGGTAGAGTGCAGTTAAAACCCCATCCAAATGAGGTGACGTAGTGCCCAAATAAAAAAAGTCTTTCGAAACAAATGAATCTACTTAGGTACTCCGAACAGAGCTTTGCAAGAATTTGATGAACAGTTAATTAAATTAATTTTGTAATTTTTTTAATTACGTCCAGAGAATTAATCTGGGCGAAACAAAGCACGTAGCACAAAGATTCAGCTACGCTGTAACGTTACAACTTGTCATACGAAATAAGGTAATACTTGTGATAGGTATATTTCACAGCAAGACGCTTACGCTTAGGGTATATGAACAACAGTAAAGTAGCTGATTTCTCTGCCAGACAATAGACTGCAGCTGTCACCAAAGTCGGACACTTCGTCTCCTGTAAACACGTGCTTAAAATGCGGTCAAATATTACACCCTGTATTATAATGCCAGACAGGGGTGGATCCAGGGAGAATTAAATCTTCGTCGCCACAGCTATGTTGACTGCACCCCAGGGGCTTACGTGATGAATGTAACCTGCCAGGGGTATGTACGTGTAAAGGGTTGGCTGAAATAAAGGCTTTAATTTGCTGTGATATTTAAGGGTTGTTAAGATTTTAAGTGTGGAAGGCGCTGAGGAATTTTTAGGATTTTTTTGTGTCTTGTACGGAAAAAAACACGTTTTTTCGCTTACCTTGTAAGTAGGTAATATAAAGGTTAATTTGGTTTGAAAGGGTTCCAATGTAGCAGTAGGTACGTAAAATTTAACAGGAAAATTCGTTACTTTATTATAAAAAAATCTATGACATTATCCTTCCTTTTCCTTACCTCCTTTCCCTCCCCACCTCCTTTAGCCTCACAATATACCCCAATTAGAATGTCATAGTCTATGGTCGGGAGCAGTTGGCACTCTTGCATCGTGTTCACATAAAGAAAGTGCCGTAACAGAACAAATTTGCTTTTAATATTTTTTATAAAAGTGCATATCTTTAAACTCTTGCTGTCTCTGTATCATCCAGTAAAATTCGCAATAATGTTAATACCCATCAGAGTACTTAAAATGAATAAGACCTGTGCCACACGCAGCTTTAAAAGATAAAAGATTTTGTGGTTTGGCGTATTTCGGCATATCGCTCGGCGTTCATTCTCAACGGGAATATATGACGAGCGGTATGCTGAAATAATGCATGCCAAATATCTTTGATCATTTATAGCTGTGTGTGGCACAGGTTTAAATGAAAAAATAAAATATCTCTTTTTTATGGATATCTACATTCACTTTGAAGTTAGATAACATTTTTCCCTAAAAAAAAATTAAAAAATCATGTGATAATGGAAATCCATCATGAGTTAACAGTTTCAAAATTAGAAAAAATAAACAGTTGTAAACTTAGTTAAAATTTCGTCCATTTTCATTCACTCAACCTTTTCAACAACTACTTAACCAATATTTTTTTTGTTTACAGTAATCCAAACAACCCAAGGAAGACTTCGTTCTTGAGTCTGGGGCCGAAAGATTGGAACAAATATGATATTGAGTGGCCTCAATACAATCCTGAAAATCAATCTTTTGTTCATTTGGGTGAGGAAACTTCACTACTTTTTGTACGCTTACCCTATTAATTGTTGTAGTATTTATAGCATTATCTTTCAACATGTTTAACATACATCATAAACAAAGGCAATGGGAAAATCTTCCCAAAAAGCCATTAAATTACCATTCCCAAAAAATTACCAGTAACTTAAGTTAGAAAAAACGAAAGGTTTACCATTTTTAAACTTTGCATTCAAAATTTTTACATATTAAAAAAGTACATGGTTATTTCCATAATAAATTTTGAAAGCAGATTTTATCATCATTCAAAAACAATTTTTACATTTTGGATCTGTCCACAAATATTCAATTTATTTGGATTTTAAGGCAAAGCGGAAGAATTCTGCCTTTATCTGTCTATATCATATTCTATCAAACAAATCAAATGTAAAGAAAAACAAATAAAAAAAAAAACTTTCTTGTACTGGCATTTACATAGAGATAAATCTAGAGAGGTAATGCAACATCTAAATTAATTTTAATTGATACGTCTGCTCATATTTCTAGGAATTCCTCCCCATATAAGTACTCGATACAGGAGCCGATATATGAAATATTGGAATGAAATTCTTCCCAACATGTTGAAAAACCACACTAATCCTTTGCTTTCGTATGACATTCCACCTGCGAAATATCCAAAAACTACACAACGACCTTACAGATTCGCAGGTACCTGCTTACATACTTTAATTTTATTAAATTATTTCAAATAAATACAAATAATTTCAATTTAATCAACATTTATGTGAATAATGGAAGAAATCTCTAAAAAACGTATTTTTTTTCTTTACAGGTCCACCGTCATGGATAAATCCAACAGTACCAAAGCCAGTTTTTACTGACTACAGAGAACCATCATCCTCTAATAATGATAGGTACGGAAGATTCAATCCATTTCCGAGGCCACCCATTGAAGTCAAACCATCTCACGAAAACCCTTATGATGCTATTAGGAAGCTGGACCGACCAAACCGACCCATGGTGCCTGGTCTTATGGATGGACCTCTAAAAAATTGGCGCGCTCCCCCGAAGGAAAACCACATTCCACCATTTTTGGTTGCTGCTTCTAATACGGAAGACAACGTTGTTACTAATCCAACCACTGAAGTTCCTATTCTAAAATCTAAAATGACTCTGAATAATTTCCTGATAGCTGCCGGGGTCGTCTTTTTACTTGTAAACGTATTTCTATTCACATTCATTTTCTACAAAAAATCAAAAGCCAAATCTTTAGAGCGACAAACCAAACAAATTAATACTTGTTCAAATGGAGATTTGCCAGATGGTGACAACAATTGTTTTGAAAAGGGGGTTGATGAAGTAGATGCGAATACCAAAAGCGGTTGTAACGTATTCAAAATTATCAAAAGTTCCGACAAAACAAAACCTGATGACTATTATGAACCAGTGAGAAACAACGTGTTTGATGGATCCAAAACTCCTAAATCTGATGATTCGGGGGGATTCGGACAAAGGTTCAAGTTAAGAAGACATATGAGCAACAGCACATTAGATGCTCACACTAAAGTAAGAGACTGGATTGCTCACGAAATTGTACAAAGATGTTCACCCAGATTTTTAAGAAAAACAGAAGAACCGAAAGCGGAACCCAGGCATATGATGAATTCAAATTTAGTAAATGTTCCTTATAATCAGAACACTATTGATGAAATATCCAAAGATATACCCAAACCAAATTGTAAAATTGGTTCTTTGACTGGTTCTTTAAGAGCTCCAACAGATTCAACAGCTTCTGCTGGATTTCTAGAAAAGCAACTACACATGAATAATGATAAAAGTAAGAATACTGGCAGCTCGAAAAAGAGTTCAAAGCGAGTCACTGGATCAGGCAAAAGTTCTAAGCCAAGCAACTCTACAAAATCAACTAAAAGCAAACACAGCAATGAAAAAAATGCTTCAGATGGAAGTCTCCGAAGAAAAAACAAACCTGAAAAGGTTTCCGTTGCAATTGACGCCACACCTGGCACCAGAAGTAGTTCTGTGTTGAAGCAACAACCTATTGAATTTTCGAAATCTCTGGATTATTGCTGTTATATTGATGATGGGATGGACGTTTCAACTTCAACGACGCCTATGCGAAGATCTCAAACGGTTGAAGATTTTGTGAAAAGGTCTTCATATGAATCACTGGGGCAAAAAGATAATGTTTTTAAGAGTAGTGTGAATTTAAAAGTATCAGTCAACAATTACAATGAAAAACCATCCGAGGTTATTCAAATAACTCACAAACATTCAAGGTCAGATCCAGTCAAGGACGTTAATTATTCTGATATGTTTACTCACAGGCTTCCTCCAAAACAGCCAGGTTCATTCCATACCTTTAGTACAATACAACCACCAGCTGCATTTAGAAATGACATCAATGTTACGTCCAGGGATGATAGCGGTAGGAAGATTCCAATGACCCCTGAAGAATCATTGATGAACATGAAACGAAGGAATTATCCCAAAGTTTTACCAGACCTTCCAAGAACAGGAGAGGGTGTCTCTACCATGGCCCAGAAACGTCTTTCGCTTCCGCCTCAAAATCACATGTTACTATTTCCAACATCTGAAGAAAGTTCTGTATCAAATTCCGAAGCAAGCACTCCTACTGAACTGAAATCATTTTACAGGAATCCACCTCCGCCACCACCAAGAACTTCATCCACGCTTGGAAGAAGAAATCAACACACAATAGCGGTGAATCCTAAAGATTTGGTTCACGCTAGGCATAATATTTCGCCGCATTATGTTGAAATGTGTACAAACACTCTTCCCAATTCAATTCGTTTTAATTCAAACTCTTCAGATATGATGCAACTATATGCCCAAGTGAAACATAAACCTAAAAATAGAGTTAACATGCAAGATTTGGAAAGCGATATGTCGCAAAGCGATCTAACTGATAGTGAAAGAGATGAAGACACTCCTCACTCTTCTTACGAAGTAATCAAACCCAGAGCAAGGGTGATTGTAACTGCTAATCCAAATGAACCAGTTCAAGTGATTGATCCAAAAGTTATTATCAGGCCTATAATAAACAGAAATCCAAGTTCAAGCCGGCAGACCAATATTCCCAGGGTAGTTGCTAGAGACAACAGTTTTGATAAAGCTGACATGAAAACATTTGTTAGTAACAAACCGCATACCAACGCAGTCACATCTGATCAAAAACACGATACTGCTGACGCGAAAATAGTACGAAATAATCCACCTAATAGACCCGAATTGAAAATCAATATTCCGGTTTACATTCCAGATACAAAAGGTCCATCAACACCTCACGAGATGGAGAGGTCAAAACTCAAACAGACTCATATTGAACCAAAACCGGAAAATAAACCCAAAACTTCTCTTGATGGAGCAGTGAAATCCAAGCAAATGCCGCCAAGTTTAAGTGATACTAAGCCTATTGATTCTAACAGGGAAGAAAACATTAAAAACAGTAAATCAGAAAAGAAGGCATCATCAATGAGCAGAAGCAACAGCAACTCAAAAATTCCCAAAACTCCAACCATGGCAGCAAAACATGCAAAAAAAGATTTAAGAGTCCAGCAAAGTCCAAAAGCAAACAAAACAAAACCTAGTAAAATATTGCCAACTAAAACGAGTGCTATACCTCAACCAGTTCAACACCAAAAATCATCAGAAGACTCGAATGAAAATGATCATTCAACTTCGGAATCATCTAACGGTACTGAATGCAGTACTGGAACTGTGAAGAAAATCACTAAATGAACCTAGAAAAGGCTTAATAGAGTTTACATAGTTATTAGTGAAATAATTTGAAGCCGCCCGCTTACCGATATTAGCAAATTCAATGCAACAAAGGTTGCAAGAAATAACAAGTGTTTATTCGGTGCCCAGTTTGTGCAAAATTTATTGCAGTGAATGTTGTGTTGCTAATATCTGTACGCGACTTGAAACTGAGGCCTTTACTTAATTAGATGAGTGTTAGGAATTATGCATTCTTACAATCCATCCACCATATATGTTTTGGTTGTCATTCGAAAAATAACGCGCTTTCATAACTAATTGAGGATGAAATCATGGACTTGTGGACATGTAATAAGGGTTTGAGAAATAATTTTATTAACGAAAATGTACAGGAAATGGTGGATAAAACTTGGGAAAGAACTTGTAGTTGAAAAAGCAGTGGGATTGCTGGGTAGTTTTTAGTATTTTAATGAGCATTTTTATTTGGGTAGTTTTGTAGGGTTAAAAAAATATAATTTGTATAATTTTAAGATTTGAACTAATTTACTTAAAGCCTAAATATTCAAATGACAGCAGTATTAAAATGTGAATTTTTCTTGTCTTTTTTTTATGGACAAATAATTTATTAGAGTGAAATAAGTTGCAATATATAGATTTCTTCGAAAACTTTCTTCAAAAGGTTTCTTCGAAAACTGTCGACGAACATGATAACATGAATGTACTAATGTGGTCAGATGAACAACATTGAATATTATATTAATATATAAATATACTCTTATCACAATGTTAATTTGAAGCAACAAAAAAATTGAAATACAAAATTTAAAAGTGACTGATTGCGAAAACACCGCAATTTATTTTTTAGAAATAATTCTAATTTTGTAATTTAGATCTAGACTTGTAGGTAACTATTAATGTTTTTATACTTTGATTAAGTCATATTAGGGTTGTCATAAATTTGTACTTCAATAATTAGAAATTTACATAAAAATGTGCCATTTTAAATAAAATCATTTTTTTATCCGAATTTATTTTATTTAATTTAATTTAATTTAATTTACAAAATTAATATATTTTAAAGAAGAGCGTCTGTGGCGGCGTCATCTCTAGTACCTACTTATGTTAAAGAGAATAGAAACACGAGATTTCGATAAACCTCCCCATCTAGTTTTCACACCACTAACAGCAAAATTTTGAAACTTCTTTTTTTTAGCTTTAAATAGCTCCATACAAGAGGCCCTGAGGAAAATAATTCCCCTCAGGGCCTATGTCGTCTTTGGGGAAGGAAAGGGGTATTTGGGGTGGGTATCTGGATTCAGTGGGTCCAGGTGTAACGGACGTTTAAACCCACCCCTCCCACTCCGGTGCAAGGCGATATTCCAAGAGAGTATGGCTGTAGAAGTTGTGATGAATTGCATTGATCAACAGTGAAAAATAAGAAAATATCGTAGCTTCCCACTTTAATTTAAAAAGAAAATATCAATTACTTATAAAACGGACACGTCTACGACATCTATCGGATTAGAGTAAAGTGAATTCATATTTACGGTAGGGATCTATAATTAGACAAAGTGAGACGAGTATTGATAAAAAAATCACAGATGGTATCAACAAATAATCAGGGACAGGGACTCCCCAATATACTTTAGACGTGATATATTGACAGCCAATTGAATTGCAGCAAAAGCGATTAAAAACCAATTCAGCCTATCAACGGGAAGAGGGCCGAACCCATTTTTAGAACAAAGGAACGACCTTTGGACTTAGCAATTAGTAATGTGATTAATGAGTTTGACGTTCCCACCAAACCGAGAGGTGAATAAACTCCATGGGAAGAAATAATCTGTTCAGGGACAAAAGAACGATGACCCCAAGAAATGTTATGATTAACTGGTACGTTCCAGGGATCAGAAACCCTAGTTCTCGAACGCATTAAAACATATCAGGTGCGGAAAAAAAGGATACACGTAAACACGATGCAAAAGTTTAAGTGAAAAATTGCAAAGCAAGTGACGAAAACGTATTGTAAGGCGTTAGGGAGATTTCCATCTATAATACGATTGTTTGTGACGACCGGAGATGATCGATTCGAGGGAAAACGTGCTAAAGGAAATGGAAATGTTGAAAAAACAATGGAAAATTATTGTTATCAATTTTAGACGGAGCTAGGATATTACGATGAAAGATTTAGGGAGGAAACGTCAAAAAAAAATGAGAGTTTTAAAGAATAGGCGAGGGTACATTTCAGATGTCTAGAGCAGTAACAAGTGTTAGAGAAGAAGATAGAGTGCAGTACGGAGGGGAGTGGAAAATGCTGAAAACATTGCGATAGAAAAACTCAGGAAAAGGAGTCATTTTACGTAATTAAAATGGAGGTTATAGAGTAGCATAGTACGCGATTGCAGATAAAGATGAGGCATTACAATGGTTGCCGATTTCAGATGTATTCTGTTGTGATAAACAAGGAATATTCGAACATGGAAATTGTTTAGATAAGGACGATTAGCCGTTAAAAAGGTAATAAAAATTATCATGGGTCTTATGAAATATTTATATTAAAGAATTCTCATAAAATTTAACGACACTGAAATAAAAAAGGATTTATTGCCAGGTGGGTACAAGAACTAATGTATACAACTGTCAAGACATATGGTTTATGGGATTTTTCGTAAGAACGGGACGAAATTTGTAAGGCGTTCTCTATGAAGCAATAAAAATGACAGGAATTTAAGGGCCGAAGTGGGGGTATCTCCTATAAAGATGTTAAAAAATGATATATTTATTAATAACAAATAGAAAATGAAATTTTCCAAGAGGCAGCAAACATCAAAAAACGATATGGTTATATCAAGGAAGTACAGGGAAGTGAGGGGAAAGGAGATACGACAGAGAAAAACAAAGGAAATCTTAGATTAACAGTGAATAAAATAAATACGGCTTGAAATATAAAAACCTATAGAGATATGAACAATAACGTAAGGATAAATAAGGAAATTCATGGAAAGAGGGTCGTGAATAAAAGAAAATTCGAGAAAAAAAATGGAAAATTCAAATATACGACGTAAATAGAGAAAATTCGGTTTTAAATGGAAAGGTTCATATAGAATACAGAAAAACTCGAGGAAAAATAATAAAATAAAAATGAACAATTTGCGAGAAAGGCTTCGACATGAAGATATCTCTGATAGGCGAATTTGGGGACAGATTTGGAACATATGGTAGATGCCGTACGCACGGACATGTTACGGAATAGATGAAGATGGAACTTTAGAATTATTAAATTCAAGCTAATTTTGTATGAACGCCAGGACAAAGGAAGTTGGGCCATTAAACATGGATCTTACTAAATCCGGATCTTGTAAGTATGGGAGTGCGAGACAGAATTTAATGTATCAGACGCAAAACGTACAAAGAGACCGCATTCGACAATGATGGAGAGGTTTCAAGAAATTACGAGTTGATAGTAATTAGATTGGTTTATTATAGGAGATTCAGATACGATCTCTTGGACCTGAGAGGGGTATAAAAGTCTAGACAAATGCCAGTTGAGGACAGTCTACGGTCGTGGTCGAAAAGTTTGTAACTTCGCGGAACGTGACGAAACGGTGGGTGACTTAAAGTTAAAAAATTCTAAGTGATAATTATTTTGATACTTAGAAAAATTTCACATTCTATTCAGTGATCTACAGGAAAAAATACTTTGCAGTTAGAGTCAGTGAAAAATAAAAATAAAGCCAACGCATTAATTACTTGTGAAAAATAAAAGTGCTCGTGATAAATACAATTTGTTTTAGTGGAAAATTCGGATTTTATAATCACTTAATATCGTATTTTTAAACTTAGAAATTTCGCGTTTAATATTAGTGCAATAAATAACTGAAGTGATGTGATAATTTAGCGTGATGAAGTTATAATTAAATACGTGTGTTCAATCTAAGTGAAAGTGTTCTAACAAATAATAAATATTTAAATTAATTATCTTAAATAATAATAATAAAACAAAATAATATTTTATTAATACATAAAAATTTCGGAGGGATAAAAATTTAATTTAACAACAATTTACCATCTCTAAATTAATCGTGAAGTAACTATCATTTAAAGTGTTATCTAACCAACGAGTTTTGAGATAAAATACAGTTTAGAACGATAGAGTTCATACATCATTTTAATTAATTAGATTAAATGAAAAAAAAAAAAATTGAAGTCAAAAAGATTTAATTAAATTTAGGAAAATAAAAAATTAATTTAGGAAAATCGCAGCAAGGTTACCGTGTATTTCCCGGTCGGAAAAAAACCTTGGTAGGGGTAAGTCTTTTCCGTTATAAAATTTTACAGATTCCAAGGAGATAGCGGAATGCAGCAAACATTGGTATTTGGATTAATTATTTGACCAAGATATTACTCGCTTAATATGTGATATGTAACTATATTAAAATATTATAAATATAATAAGTATATTTTATATATATTTATATATGTATGTATATAAACACATATATTTGTAATTTTATTGTTCCCAAGAAAAATTATAATCAAAAAAAAAAAAAAAAAAAGAAAAACACTTATATAAAAAGAGGAAAAGGGTATCGATTCCTACCTCTGAATTCATCAATAACTATTAAAAGTAGTTATGTGTGATAAATTTACAAATCAATATTTTATATTTAATGTTATGTATGTATTAATATAATTTCAGAAAATCCAGAGCATTTGAAATAAGTTATGATATTAGAAATTACTTCAACCATAAAATAATTATACATATCCATATTATAAATTATTTACTGAGACAAAGTATATATAAATGAATAAATATGTATACGTAATCGGGTATCAGACTAGACAATTGCACTAAGTACATCATTATCAAACAAAGAAAATTTTAGAGTCATCTCACACGTCTCCGGAATGTCTAAAGTAAACATACCTCATGCGCTTGAATCTAGGTCACGAGGCCGTCGAGAATGTTTACAAAGCTCAAATTGTTTACAAAATAAATCGGTCACTGGGGCATTAGTTCGAATACAGTAAAAAGAAAAAAAAAAAATGACCTTGATTAATGGATATCGTACTTAGGTATTAACTTCTAGGAACGGGATAAAATTATTATATTGCGCAATTGTTAGGAACCACGAGGCCGTCGAGAATGTTTACAAAGCTCAAATTGTTTACAAAATAAATCGGTCACTGGGGCACTAGTTCGAGTACAGTAAAAAGAAAAAAAAAATGACCTTGATTAATGGATGTCGTACTTAGGTATTAACTTCTAGGAACGGGATAAAATTGTTATATTGCGCAATTGTTAGGAACAAAAGAAAAAAAAAAAAAATTAAACACTATTTTTAATTTGAACGTAAAGAGGTATCTACAGACCTGAGCAATTGAAAATTAACAGATTTATTATAGCAGTTCAAAAGGGTGTATTGAAGATTTACATGAAACAGTTGATAAATCACGGGATAGTAAAAAGTAGGGTGTATTGAAGGCTTACATGAAACAGTTGAAAAATCACGGGATAGTTAAAAAAGGTGTATTGAAGACTTACATGAAACAGTCGAAAAATCACGGGATAGCTTAATAAGGGGTAATGAGGATTTACATGCTTCAATTGAGTATCACGGGATAGCAAGAATTTATCAAAAGTTGAACATTGGAGGGGAGGGAAAGAAAAAAAAAAATACAGTTCAACCAACAGAAGGCAGTGTTCGCTTCTGTAACAAGGACCATTAATCAAACCATAGAGATGGCGGATCTCTCAAACAAAACCGTCAACAAAACCAAACAAAAGCTTGGAGTTATGGCGAATCTCCAGAACACATCGCCAGATAAGATCTTATTGTACTAGTATATATTTATATTTCACACTATTCTTACGTATATATTCGGTATCAATCTGAGGATTGTGCAGAATCCGATGGGCGAGATCCGAGCTCGGGATGCGTTGCAAGTAGTTTCGTATTGCGAGTTATAAACCTTCCCAAAACGTATGTTTACATATATATCTTTTTATGTACTGTTCATTGAATGAAACGAACTCACTTACAATTAGTGCTTTAGGCCTGTCGGGTCACTCTCGTCTCATTTCTTGAACGTGGAGGGAGGATTCACGACCCGTAACTCCACACAAACCCGTGAGTATATGATTGCATATAGGACGAAACCGGTTCGCCCTAAGTAAATAGTAAACTTTGGAGGAGTAGGAATTTGGAGGTATCTGGGCTTGGGGGAAGACCTGAAGGCAGTGCATGATGGCGAAGGAAGGTCAATTGGGACGCGATAACTTAGGTATCAATCAATTGAACCGTGCCAAAAGACTGTGCGAATTTTGGGTTGACTTCTGATCACCCGGCTTACTTGATGGAGGCAGGAGCCAAATTTTGCCAGAAAAAGGGTTATTCTGAGTTCGTCAAATATGCAATTAACTAATTACATTAACCTACTAAATCCATCTTTATATGTACCTTATAGCAGCTGAATCTAAACGGAGGGGCGCCCAGCAGATACGAGATACAATCATAATCAAATTTACTAACATTTAACCATTTGAGTTATATTTAATTATCTGTTCAATTAGTCATGTGTAGTTTCGGTTAGTATTGCTTATTCATGAATTCATTAGGATGTAGGGAATCATAATAAACGTCAAGGGGAAGTTAGTTCATTTAGAGAAATTACTTAAGGTTAAATTTGCAAGAGAGAGACCAATACAGTTTGAAATTCAACACTCTGTTTAGAATCAAGAGGGTTACCACAAAATTTAAAGTAATTAAAGTCCTATATCATAAATCAAAAAAATTACACAACGTTTGATGGAGTTTAATTACAACCTAAATACGAAAATATTTACGTTCAAAGTCGTAAATAACGTATTTATTAGTTAAGTACATATATCACTAAAGGTATGTAGTACAAGGGAGCTTTAAGTAGCTTTCTGTAGTTATCAGAGGAAATAAGGGTCCAATTTTATAAAGGCTTGTGTGACGTAGGGGAGGAATTTTCCATCCCCACCACACATATGCAAAGCCTTAAGAATTTAAATATCGATCAGAGCCAAGAGAAAAGAAGAATATTACGACTGGTGCCAAGTGCCCAGGAGTAAATAAAATACAGACAAATATAAGAGAGTAGAAAAGACTAATATCACAACTGCACAGCCGTGACAGGAGATCAGAGTTTTACAAGTTGTTTTAGAAAAAAAAAAAAAAAACCTTTATTGGTCAATCTATTGCAAAAAAAAAAAAAAGTGAAAAAAAAAAATAATAATAATAAGTAGGACGTTATGTTAAATGAAGTGATAATAAAAATAAAATAAAAATCAGAACAGTGCGCCGTTAAATAAACACGAAAAAAATATATAAATTAATAAATAAATATACGAAAATAAATATATAAACAATACATTTAAATATAAAAAAAAAAGTGTTAACGAATAAACTCTACATGTTTTAAAATAATTTATAAAAGTGTCGATAAAGTTTAAATCAAGTGACCATGAATTTGTTGATTGCTTATGAGATTATAAATATCGTAACAAAGAATGTAGGTCAGATACAAGCGTAAACAGTTTATTCAAGGCAGGCCATAAATTCCTGAATCCAGAATGTTAATGACCGTAATGTAAACAATCTGATACGAGATACCGCGGTGTTTGTAAGCATCGAAAGATTGATAACCTAAGCATCGAAAGTGATAACAAAACATCGAAAAATTTTGAAGTAGGTGACATCGGGGGTAACGCGCATCGCTTTAAGAGATTGTAGAATAAACAAACTCGAAAATGATATCAACACTCGGTTACGGAAAAAATAAACAGACTTTACAGATAAAAACGGGGGAACTTACCTACATAAAGTGACCCTTTGTTTATAGTTAATGTTGTGGGTTTGTATGTGAGGATTATCACATAAAAAGTCATAACATAAAAGATAAGGAACATAAAATAAAAATAACATAAAATATTTGATTGGGGATAGTGTCAAGTTGAGAACTTTAATATCACAGGCGAATGTTTTATAGGTATATACCTATTTAAGGGAACATTTGATCATTCGGACCAAAAAAAGGAGGGGATTTGACGAAATAACATCAAGATAGGTATTGCGAACTCTAAACAGATTTTGCGAAAATATCGTAGGTATTGCGGAACTTGAAGGAATGGTTGGCATTCTAAGCAATGAGTAATTATTGGTTGAACGAAAATCACGGGATATTCATTAACATTGGAGTAACAATATTCATTCCGTTTTTTTTTTGCAATTACCTACATTTAATTGAAATGAAGAGTGATGGTAGAGTTGATCTAATTTGGGTTACAATCATCATGCAAACAAATATAAATAATTGAAAATATTGTGTTTTATAGGGGGACAGGTTCCAAAAAAAAAAAAAAAAAAAAATAAAAATAAAAATAAAAATAAAAATAAAAATAAAATAAATTATAAATATATATATAGGTATATTTATAATAAATAGTTGGTATTGAGTTAAATTCATTAAAAATTTTAAACAAAAAATGGCGGAAAAAAGGAAAGTGGATGCGACGGAATTAGAAGCTAAAGAAATACCGTTGGGAGATGAATTACGGGAGATATTTAGACGTTCAAAGAGGTCTAAGTTACGAGTCGAGGATATGATAGAAGTCGTTCAGCCAGAGGGGGAGACCGACACAAAATCGGAGGAACAGGGCGAAGATAAGCGAGAGTGTGAAGAGAGACTCACACATGATATGTTGCAGGAAAAACCCGAGGAAAAGGAACAAGAAAAGTTAACGAAGTAAAAGGAAAAATAAAAAAAAAAAAAATAAAATAAAAAATATAGAAAAACGAGAAAATTGAAAAAAAAAAAAATAAGTAAATAAATAGAATAAGGAAGGCAACATAATTTACATGAGGTAATTTAGGAAATTAAAATAGAGATTATAAGGTTGTCGCTTAATAAGATAAAAATATAAACATTAACCAGGCGACACTCGGAAAATAAAGAAAATGGTTGGGAAACGTGGAACAAGTAGGCGAGCCCAGGCTTTAGTGACAGCAATCGGGGAAAATGTCACAACCGAGACTTCAACAATAAACATAGGAGATATAACTACAATAATTCAGGCAGCTTTGGCACCGCTCGTCAATAAGATGCAAGAACTCGAGAAACAATTGGAAAGCCCAGCAACAGTGGCGGTGATAGGAGAGGATAGTGCGCCGAAAAGCGTTCTCCAAGTAGTGGAAATGTTACCACAGCAGGAACGACCATCATTCTCCGGTGGAAATCAAAATCCCATTAGTTTCCTGGAAGATTTAAAAGAATACACTAGAAAAGTGAAACGAACGGATCCATTAGTCGTCGTACGGGAAAATTTGAAAGGGGAAGCTAAATCGTGGGCAAAATTGTACAATAAACGATGGGAGACTATGTTAGATTTCGAACGAGATTTTTTAGCTACCTATTGGGGAGACATAAAGAAAAATGAAGTTCGCCGTCGTCTTGCAGAAGGGGTATATGATGCCAAGAAAAATATATCCATGCTCACTCATTTCGCAAACTATTGGGAGCTAGCGAAGGCTTTAAAGATTACTGACACACCGTTGGGCATAGTTGACGAAATTATGAGACATTATCCGAAGGAAATTCAATCGCTATGGTTTTCGGGGCAATCAGGAGATGAGATTGTCGCCGCTGAGTTTCTACGAAAACTAGATACAATGGTATGTACACCAGAAGAACGGAACATGAAGAAGAGGAGTGGGGAGGAATCCAGCAAGAAGGACAAATACCGTGACCGTTACCGCGCCATAAAAAGGAGGATACACGCAATTGAAAGTGTGGGCGAAAACGCTAGTTGCAGCAAGTGCACCGAAGTTAACAGTTCACCAAAAGAAAATTCTACAATAACTACAGCCGGGAAGGAGCTAATGGTCGCAGCCAACTCGGGAGATAAAAGGAGATTATAGCGCTTTACATTTAGCTAGATATTACACAAGTAATAAGAAACAAAAATCAGGTTTACAGTTAGTGGAAATCAACGGATAGAGTGCGAAGTTTACAAATATTTGTAAATGTTAATAAATAAATAAACGATTGAGAAATACAAATAAAAATATGTTAGGGTACATTATAATTGGGGAGGGGGAAGAAAGAAAATTACTAAAATATTAGATTATCAGATTGCTTGCGAGGGGCGGATCGTCGTTAAGTCTTTGAGGGTGAGTGGACAAGTTCTTAATAAGCGACAATCATATTCAATTATTGAAATAGAGTAAGGCAAATAAATTCGTTAATTTTGATTTTCTAGTTGAAAAAAAAAAATTTTACTTTTTTTATGTGTTAGTGAGAAAAGAAAAAAAAAAATGTTAGATAAGTAAGAACACTCAAAAGGAGAGAATTAGAGATATTATATGGCACACAAAAGGGACATTTTGAAAAAAAAATAAACAATGCTTAGGGATTTTTTTTTTTTTTTTTGAAATATTGAAATAAGAAAGTTTATCTATAGATATAGGGTAGACATTAAGTATAGAGATAAAAAGGTAACATTTGAATTAAGGTATAAATATTTTAGATTTCGAAAAAAAAAAAAGGAAAAAAGGAACGCTGAACCAATTTGAGGATAATAAAGAACATTTATAAAAATTTAAATATTAGAGTGGACAACACTTAGGCTAGAACGACTTTGGATGAATTAAGAAATTATAATTAGAAATTAAGAATTATAAAATAAAGTTTAAATAAATAAAGAAAAAAAAAAAATGCTGGAAAATTTATATGAAACATGTATACCACTGATTGTCGGATTGGGTGAGGTCGTGCGAAAACACACATTTCACAAAAAATATTCATATTTACAAAACAAAAAACAATTAATTGCACACCAAGAGACCACCCGCTTTTCAGTTGTTCGAAAGGCCGCGAGATTGTAAACAATCTTTACTTAAATCATTGTAAGGGAGGTCTTAGTCCAATTTGGTTGGGGACCACCAAAACACGCGAGTCGAGGGGCGTGTTCCAGCAAAAAGAAATTAATTTTGAATCTATCAAAATTAAAGAAAATTTCATAAAGTAAAATCTACGCGAAAAGAAAATAAAGAATACAATGAGATTCAAATTCAAGATTGTTAACAATCCGAACAGAATGAGGAGGGGGAGATAGGAAGTAATAGGATGCGGAGAAGAGATAGGGGATAACAAAATGAGGAGGGGGAGATAGGAAGTAATAGGATACGGAAAAAAGATAGGGGATAACAAAATGAGGAGGGGGAGATAGGAAGTAATATGACACGGAGTAGAGATAGGGGATAACCAAATGAGGAGGGGAAGATAGCTAGTCTAAATTTGAACACAATTTCGGTGTCTAACGAAAAAAAAAAAAAAAAAAAAAAAAAGAATAGGACATTAAAATAAAATACAACGTTAGCCACAGCAAATTGAGTTCAGAGGAGGGAACTGTGATGAATTGCATTGATCAACAGTGAAAAATAAGAAAATATCGTAGCTTCCCACTTTAATTTAAAAAGAAAATATCAATTACTTATAAAACGGACACGTCTACGACATCTATCGGATTAGAGTAAAGTGAATTCATATTTACGGTAGGGATCTATAATTAGACAAAGTGAGACGAGTATTGATAAAAAAATCACAGATGGTATCAACAAATAATCAGGGACAGGGACTCCCCAATATACTTTAGACGTGATATATTGACAGCCAATTGAATTGCAGCAAAAGCGATTAAAAACCAATTCAGCCTATCAACGGGAAGAGGGCCGAACCCATTTTTAGAACAAAGGAACGACCTTTGGACTTAGCAATTAGTAATGTGATTAATGAGTTTGACGTTCCCACCAAACCGAGAGGTGAATAAACTCCATGGGAAGAAATAATCTGTTCAGGGACAAAAGAACGATGACCCCAAGAAATGTTATGATTAACTGGTACGTTCCAGGGATCAGAAACCCTAGTTCTCGAACGCATTAAAACATATCAGGTGCGGAAAAAAAGGATACACGTAAACACGATGCAAAAGTTTAAGTGAAAAATTGCAAAGCAAGTGACGAAAACGTATTGTAAGGCGTTAGGGAGATTTCCATCTATAATACGATTGTTTGTGACGACCGGAGATGATCGATTCGAGGGAAAACGTGCTAAAGGAAATGGAAATGTTGAAAAAACAATGGAAAATTATTGTTATCAATTTTAGACGGAGCTAGGATATTACGATGAAAGATTTAGGGAGGAAACGTCAAAAAAAAATGAGAGTTTTAAAGAATAGGCGAGGGTACATTTCAGATGTCTAGAGCAGTAACAAGTGTTAGAGAAGAAGATAGAGTGCAGTACGGAGGGGAGTGGAAAATGCTGAAAACATTGCGATAGAAAAACTCAGGAAAAGGAGTCATTTTACGTAATTAAAATGGAGGTTATAGAGTAGCATAGTACGCGATTGCAGATAAAGATGAGGCATTACAATGGTTGCCGATTTCAGATGTATTCTGTTGTGATAAACAAGGAATATTCGAACATGGAAATTGTTTAGATAAGGACGATTAGCCGTTAAAAAGGTAATAAAAATTATCATGGGTCTTATGAAATATTTATATTAAAGAATTCTCATAAAATTTAACGACACTGAAATAAAAAAGGATTTATTGCCAGGTGGGTACAAGAACTAATGTATACAACTGTCAAGACATATGGTTTATGGGATTTTTCGTAAGAACGGGACGAAATTTGTAAGGCGTTCTCTATGAAGCAATAAAAATGACAGGAATTTAAGGGCCGAAGTGGGGGTATCTCCTATAAAGATGTTAAAAAATGATATATTTATTAATAACAAATAGAAAATGAAATTTTCCAAGAGGCAGCAAACATCAAAAAACGATATGGTTATATCAAGGAAGTACAGGGAAGTGAGGGGAAAGGAGATACGACAGAGAAAAACAAAGGAAATCTTAGATTAACAGTGAATAAAATAAATACGGCTTGAAATATAAAAACCTATAGAGATATGAACAATAACGTAAGGATAAATAAGGAAATTCATGGAAAGAGGGTCGTGAATAAAAGAAAATTCGAGAAAAAAAATGGAAAATTCAAATATACGACGTAAATAGAGAAAATTCGGTTTTAAATGGAAAGGTTCATATAGAATACAGAAAAACTCGAGGAAAAATAATAAAATAAAAATGAACAATTTGCGAGAAAGGCTTCGACATGAAGATATCTCTGATAGGCGAATTTGGGGACAGATTTGGAACATATGGTAGATGCCGTACGCACGGACATGTTACGGAATAGATGAAGATGGAACTTTAGAATTATTAAATTCAAGCTAATTTTGTATGAACGCCAGGACAAAGGAAGTTGGGCCATTAAACATGGATCTTACTAAATCCGGATCTTGTAAGTATGGGAGTGCGAGACAGAATTTAATGTATCAGACGCAAAACGTACAAAGAGACCGCATTCGACAATGATGGAGAGGTTTCAAGAAATTACGAGTTGATAGTAATTAGATTGGTTTATTATAGGAGATTCAGATACGATCTCTTGGACCTGAGAGGGGTATAAAAGTCTAGACAAATGCCAGTTGAGGACAGTCTACGGTCGTGGTCGAAAAGTTTGTAACTTCGCGGAACGTGACGAAACGGTGGGTGACTTAAAGTTAAAAAATTCTAAGTGATAATTATTTTGATACTTAGAAAAATTTCACATTCTATTCAGTGATCTACAGGAAAAAATACTTTGCAGTTAGAGTCAGTGAAAAATAAAAATAAAGCCAACGCATTAATTACTTGTGAAAAATAAAAGTGCTCGTGATAAATACAATTTGTTTTAGTGGAAAATTCGGATTTTATAATCACTTAATATCGTATTTTTAAACTTAGAAATTTCGCGTTTAATATTAGTGCAATAAATAACTGAAGTGATGTGATAATTTAGCGTGATGAAGTTATAATTAAATACGTGTGTTCAATCTAAGTGAAAGTGTTCTAACAAATAATAAATATTTAAATTAATTATCTTAAATAATAATAATAAAACAAAATAATATTTTATTAATACATAAAAATTTCGGAGGGATAAAAATTTAATTTAACAACAATTTACCATCTCTAAATTAATCGTGAAGTAACTATCATTTAAAGTGTTATCTAACCAACGAGTTTTGAGATAAAATACAGTTTAGAACGATAGAGTTCATACATCATTTTAATTAATTAGATTAAATGAAAAAAAAAAAAATTGAAGTCAAAAAGATTTAATTAAATTTAGGAAAATAAAAAATTAATTTAGGAAAATCGCAGCAAGGTTACCGTGTATTTCCCGGTCGGAAAAAAACCTTGGTAGGGGTAAGTCTTTTCCGTTATAAAATTTTACAGATTCCAAGGAGATAGCGGAATGCAGCAAACATTGGTATTTGGATTAATTATTTGACCAAGATATTACTCGCTTAATATGTGATATGTAACTATATTAAAATATTATAAATATAATAAGTATATTTTATATATATTTATATATGTATGTATATAAACACATATATTTGTAATTTTATTGTTCCCAAGAAAAATTATAATCAAAAAAAAAAAAAAAAAAAGAAAAACACTTATATAAAAAGAGGAAAAGGGTATCGATTCCTACCTCTGAATTCATCAATAACTATTAAAAGTAGTTATGTGTGATAAATTTACAAATCAATATTTTATATTTAATGTTATGTATGTATTAATATAATTTCAGAAAATCCAGAGCATTTGAAATAAGTTATGATATTAGAAATTACTTCAACCATAAAATAATTATACATATCCATATTATAAATTATTTACTGAGACAAAGTATATATAAATGAATAAATATGTATACGTAATCGGGTATCAGACTAGACAATTGCACTAAGTACATCATTATCAAACAAAGAAAATTTTAGAGTCATCTCACACGTCTCCGGAATGTCTAAAGTAAACATACCTCATGCGCTTGAATCTAGGTCACGAGGCCGTCGAGAATGTTTACAAAGCTCAAATTGTTTACAAAATAAATCGGTCACTGGGGCATTAGTTCGAATACAGTAAAAAGAAAAAAAAAAAATGACCTTGATTAATGGATATCGTACTTAGGTATTAACTTCTAGGAACGGGATAAAATTATTATATTGCGCAATTGTTAGGAACCACGAGGCCGTCGAGAATGTTTACAAAGCTCAAATTGTTTACAAAATAAATCGGTCACTGGGGCACTAGTTCGAGTACAGTAAAAAGAAAAAAAAAATGACCTTGATTAATGGATGTCGTACTTAGGTATTAACTTCTAGGAACGGGATAAAATTGTTATATTGCGCAATTGTTAGGAACAAAAGAAAAAAAAAAAAAATTAAACACTATTTTTAATTTGAACGTAAAGAGGTATCTACAGACCTGAGCAATTGAAAATTAACAGATTTATTATAGCAGTTCAAAAGGGTGTATTGAAGATTTACATGAAACAGTTGATAAATCACGGGATAGTAAAAAGTAGGGTGTATTGAAGGCTTACATGAAACAGTTGAAAAATCACGGGATAGTTAAAAAAGGTGTATTGAAGACTTACATGAAACAGTCGAAAAATCACGGGATAGCTTAATAAGGGGTAATGAGGATTTACATGCTTCAATTGAGTATCACGGGATAGCAAGAATTTATCAAAAGTTGAACATTGGAGGGGAGGGAAAGAAAAAAAAAAAATACAGTTCAACCAACAGAAGGCAGTGTTCGCTTCTGTAACAAGGACCATTAATCAAACCATAGAGATGGCGGATCTCTCAAACAAAACCGTCAACAAAACCAAACAAAAGCTTGGAGTTATGGCGAATCTCCAGAACACATCGCCAGATAAGATCTTATTGTACTAGTATATATTTATATTTCACACTATTCTTACGTATATATTCGGTATCAATCTGAGGATTGTGCAGAATCCGATGGGCGAGATCCGAGCTCGGGATGCGTTGCAAGTAGTTTCGTATTGCGAGTTATAAACCTTCCCAAAACGTATGTTTACATATATATCTTTTTATGTACTGTTCATTGAATGAAACGAACTCACTTACAATTAGTGCTTTAGGCCTGTCGGGTCACTCTCGTCTCATTTCTTGAACGTGGAGGGAGGATTCACGACCCGTAACTCCACACAAACCCGTGAGTATATGATTGCATATAGGACGAAACCGGTTCGCCCTAAGTAAATAGTAAACTTTGGAGGAGTAGGAATTTGGAGGTATCTGGGCTTGGGGGAAGACCTGAAGGCAGTGCATGATGGCGAAGGAAGGTCAATTGGGACGCGATAACTTAGGTATCAATCAATTGAACCGTGCCAAAAGACTGTGCGAATTTTGGGTTGACTTCTGATCACCCGGCTTACTTGATGGAGGCAGGAGCCAAATTTTGCCAGAAAAAGGGTTATTCTGAGTTCGTCAAATATGCAATTAACTAATTACATTAACCTACTAAATCCATCTTTATATGTACCTTATAGCAGCTGAATCTAAACGGAGGGGCGCCCAGCAGATACGAGATACAATCATAATCAAATTTACTAACATTTAACCATTTGAGTTATATTTAATTATCTTTTCAATTAGTCATGTGTAGTTTCGGTTAGTATTGCTTATTCATGAATTCATTAGGATGTAGGGAATCATAATAAACGTCAAGGGGAAGTTAGTTCATTTAGAGAAATTACTTAAGGTTAAATTTGCAAGAGAGAGACCAATACAGTTTGAAATTCAACACTCTGTTTAGAATCAAGAGGGTTACCACAAAATTTAAAGTAATTAAAGTCCTATATCATAAATCAAAAAAATTACACAACGTTTGATGGAGTTTAATTACAACCTAAATACGAAAATATTTACGTTCAAAGTCGTAAATAACGTATTTATTAGTTAAGTACATATATCACTAAAGGTATGTAGTACAAGGGAGCTTTAAGTAGCTTTCTGTAGTTATCAGAGGAAATAAGGGTCCAATTTTATAAAGGCTTGTGTGACGTAGGGGAGGAATTTTCCATCCCCACCACACATATGCAAAGCCTTAAGAATTTAAATATCGATCAGAGCCAAGAGAAAAGAAGAATATTACGACTGGTGCCAAGTGCCCAGGAGTAAATAAAATACAGACAAATATAAGAGAGTAGAAGAGACTAATATCACAAAGTGAAAGGGACTCCCTCAAGCATTCTCTCTCGATCAGGCCTGCCGTACAGCTGGGGGGGAAGACGCATCCGCCGCCAAGAACCGGACGAACCTCACACCATGAAGCCGGGCACCCTGCTAAGTCTGAGTGACTTATGACAGAGGTATTGGTTATCCAATAAATGGTTCCCGGGGCGGCGGTACCCATACCCGTCTCCCAAACTTCTTGATGGAAGTAAGCATAGGTACTAGACGTTAAAAATGTGAGAAAAATTACTGTCTATATATGATTACAAAAACACTGCATAAAGCCCGGAGAATGCCGGGGACGTCAACTCGAAGCATTGTATGGAAGATTAGCGGGTTTTCTTTAGTTATTCGATTATCAAAAAGCGAATCGAGAAAAATTGGGTTTGAATATTTACAAATCATCAACACCGAAAGAATTTATTTATTTCTTTCTTAAAAACATAACGTTTTGCATATTACAATAATCTTTGGCTGTCCAACTAGGAAATTCGTCCGTTTTAGGACAGTCAAAATGAGCAGATTTTTACCTTAACTTATCATTTAACTTTTTTTGTTATTTTAAAATATGGAATGTATTGCATCGCACTCCCCTGCATACATTCATACAACTTATATTATTATTAATGCATGTAGATATTATTTTGTCTATTAAGTTTACTTAATTATTTATTTATTTATTTAATTTCAACGGTATACATTTACCATAAGAACTGATTACATGTCAGAAAATCAAAAATAATAATATAGAAATAATAAATAAAAAAAATTGTTTAACAGATAATTGTGACATTTGAATGAGAAATGACACCAGAGAGACAGTTACATACAAAAATCTATAGTGAAAATAGAATTAATATTTTACTTTCAAAACTGTCAAATCAGTATACATTTGCCCTGAAGAAGGAACGTTCGTTCTGAAACCGGTCGGATTTACTCAAGTATAAAAGTGGTTCAAACATTTATCTAGAATTAATATTGACTGAGAAGATTTGATAGCATAGCCCTATTGTACCTACATTCCGTGCAGTTAAATAGATCTGCCACATCTGCATATATATAACTAAAATCATGTAACCTAGGTACAAGGGAGTGTTTCGTATACTCAGTCCTATTATTGTTTCATTTAAACAGGATTTTAGATCGATTGGTTCTCGTGGGAATATGAAATTCAATGAGCTTAGTTAAATTAGGACTGTCTATGCTACCATTTACAATTTTGAACATAAATATTTAGTCGAAAATTAAAATACTTGCATAATTAATTTTATTAATGTATGCAAGTATTCTGTGAAAAAAGGGTATGTGTTTGTAAAATGACTATTTTCTTACAGCCTTAAGTTCCCTTTCTAACCCTCAAACCAAAAACAGATTGGATGTGATTTGAGTTTTCGCGGAAAAATTATAATTAAAATTTGCGTTATTATATGAGGTTTATGGGATATTACATTACATAAAGACACATCTCACCAATCTGCACTGCCCTTATGGACACTGTAATGCTGTTTGAAACGTTGGCTAAAGAAAGAGGAATAATACAAATTTTCATTAGGTAGGTATACTAACAAATATAAAAGAGTTTTTATTTAAAAAAAGATAAATGATCGTCGCGTTAAGTCTACCTTCTCCCCTCAAATCTGAATGAACCCATTCCACCCCCTAAGCCTCATTCCTAACCGATGATTACACAACCTTAATCAAGCTGAAAATGTGTGTTGAGGCTGTACTCTGTGTACCAACCTTCCCTGTGTCAACAATCTACATACTAAATAAGTCTACCTACGCATTTAAATTAGAGAGGAGAAAGTACTTATTGAAAGTAGAAATTGTAGTTGCGGTAAATATAATAAATTATTATCGCTAATTTTTAACAAATTTTGTTTAATTTTTTTTTTGTTTTGTTTTTATTACATTATCTCCATACAGGAAGCCCTGAAAAATTGTCTTAGGATTTAGGAATGCTGTGTAGGGGATATTTATAGGGAAAAAGGTACCCAGAGGTGGATAGGAATCTGGGAGTCAATGGTGTTCATGAGTGACAAACGTTTAAATACATCCCTCTCACCACGGTGCAAGGTGATGGGTCGAGACTTTAGACCCATCGCCTTGTAACGGGTCTTGACCAAATATATTGAAATTCAAAAGAGATATACTATAATGTCCGCGCGACTATGGGCGGACTACTACATAATCGGAGTAGTTTGCATACAAAAAGAATTTGTTCATTTCGTTGTTTTTTATAAGGTGTGCATTAGTATTGGTTATTAATATAGTTTGAATACGAAAAGAATTCGTTCATTTAGTTTAACATTTGTTTAGTTTATTCGTTCACTTAGTTTATTCTTTAATTGCTAAATAATATTGGCGACACCCGGAAGCGCAGTCCCACCCAGTAAAAACAAATGCGGATAGCACATCTCTTATATTTCAATATCTTTGGTCTAGACCCATTTAGACTCTAGAAGTCTAGAGGGTCCGGCTGGAGAAGTCAGAAACAAGTCTCTCTCAATACGCAAACAGTTGGTGGGCAAAAGCATCGCCACCACGACCTGGACAATTTGTTCATAGATTACAATTACTTTATTACTACCCAAGTACATTTTGAAATGTTTTTCTATTCTAAAATGATTATTTACCGAAGTTTATCAGTTCACGTAATATAACGTAAGAGTTGAATGGTTCTGGCAAAAAATCATGAATGGAGTTTTCTAACTGGATGATGGCTGAAATTAAAAGCTTACCGTGATCTTCAATAAAAATAATATATTATGTACATTATTTCAAAATCGTATCATGTAAAACTGCACAAATTTTTTTATTAATACACACTTTTTTTGTAAATGATCTTAAATACGCGTAGATTTTTTTGATTTTCTGAACTGACGCGACGTACCTATCACTAAGGTAAAGGCCTTGTCTAGGGAAAACCCTATCTAAGGTGTGTAAGAGATGATGAAAGATTGGAGGGTGGGTAGAGGCATACTGTAAATACTGATAGCTGAGTGTAGGCAGTTCCTACTTGGTATGACGTAGGAACCGAATTTACCATCCGGATATATTTACATAGCAATAATTAACATTCAGAGCAATAATTAAAATTAAATACTCGTATTCAGAATTAATTATCTCTGATTCCGGTTCAATGAACTCAAGAACCCGGATTTGCTCCTAGTTTAAGGGTTATTTTCAAAATTGTAACTGCTTGTTTGAATAGATTCAGATAAGCGACCAAGTACCTACCTGAAGAGTAATATTTTCACATTTTTTTAAGAAAATTACATTAATGATTTTTTTTCAAAATTGGA
Source organism: Limnephilus rhombicus (assembly GCA_929108145.2). Taxonomy (NCBI): domain Eukaryota; kingdom Metazoa; phylum Arthropoda; class Insecta; order Trichoptera; family Limnephilidae; genus Limnephilus; species Limnephilus rhombicus. The sequence goes on along the minus strand of OV815292.1, from coordinate 11,368,771 downwards.
ATCGTAAAAACCATTATTTTTCCCGGTGTCGCGCTACTATACACACTTTATGGAAAAACTGAAAAAGAATTCGAGTGCAGTTTCAGAGTTAAGTTCTACAAAAATGACAGCATGTACTTACCTAATGTGAACTCAACCAGGCAATTTGACTGTCCTAAAACGGGAAATCTCCTAGTTGGACAGTCAAAGGTTTCTTATGATGTATATGTATAAATGTATAATTTTTTTTTAAATAAGTAAATAAATAAATAAATACAACCAAAGGTCATAATCTTTTACTTATCCCTTTGCTAAAACAACTTTTGGCAATATAAGTTTTAGATACCTGGTGTCGTGAAAATGCGACTCCACTGCAAATTGGCGGCGGTAAGTGCTGCAGAGAAAAGTCTATGCAACCCTCGAAGGACCAGTCCCTTGAGGACGATTAAATAGCATACACTCGCAAACCCGATGAATAGTCAGTCGATAGTTCAGATCTGTGCTTTTGGAAAATTAGATAAGCCCAGATTGGAAAAGGGAAAAAAGGACTCACCGTTGCAGATGGGGCCTCGCTGATCTCCAGTTTGTGGTGAACACTTCACAATGTTTAATTTAAAATTTGCAATATTCTTATAGCAAGGAAATCTGAGATAAGATGTTATTTTGCACTGAACAGCAAAGCACACTGTCACCTCTCCAAAGTTGAATACTTTTTGCAACAATGTTTGATGGTGACATTTAGGATGGAAAGATTAGGTAGGTGGGATAAATTCAGGATTTTGACATATGCTACCCACCAAGTCTGCGAATGCAATACCCAATCAATCCCATATAATAATGCGCGAACAATACCTATTATGCAACGAAGATATACGAGTACAATGCACTACCACTGGCCATTAAACAAAACACAAGCCGAGAGTTCAAATTTCATTGTAAGATGGTGTTGCGATTGAAATCTTGCAACTGGGGCAGGGCAAGATAGGGCAGTTCCGATGAAAAAGATTAATTATTCTCCGTACCAGCATTTTAAAATAATAACTCTATATCGATTTTATTTCATTAAACATTTTATTTCGTATATACCTACAATCAAAAATGCTCAAACGTGTGTCGATAAAACTATTTAAATCATATATTTTTGGTGATTACTTTTTGATCGTAAGTATTTATATTTTTTCAATAATGTCTAATCAAAATAAGTTCGACCGTAAAAAATAGTCTAAATGAAGTATTTTCGTCACAAAACACATGCGCGAATCATTTTTTTAAAAATTTTATTTGAACTAAAATAAAAATAAAAAGTAGGCTTACAAGTTGATTTGTTGATTTATTTAACTGCATGATTTCATTATTTGAAATATGTGTTGTATAATACACAATTTTGTTTGAAAATTTAACAAATCTGCCAACGATCTATTGGATAACCTTACTATAGTAGTATGACGACCTCCGTAGTCCAGTGGGTAAGACTCTTGACTCACAATCCGGAGGTCGCGGGTTCGAACCCGGCATGCGCAAATAAATTTTATTTGATTAATTTGTGTTATTTCACAATCAATTTATTTAAAATAATATATAGTATATTTGCGGCATGTTCCAGAGTGGAAGATACTATCAGTATAGCCCTGGTGTAAGACCACCATTCAGAATTGAAACGTTGCTTAAAAATGGCTTTAGCTGTGTTTGGTGACCAGATCTGAATAGCCAGGTACTTCCCAACCTTCCTCTTCCCCACCTCCTTCCCCTCCCCACTACCTTCAGCCTCACAACATACCCCAATTGGGGATGCCATAGTCTCACTGGCTCCAGACGGGAGCAGTTGAGATTCTTGTGCGGTATTCACTGTAAAAAAAAAATATTTTTTTTTTTTATTTTTTAAATATTTTGAAAAAACACATTTTTTCAAAATGTGAGACACAGCTTTACTAGATAAAAGAACAGTCTTTTGAAATCAGTTTATACTTTTTAGTGGAAAAGAGTCAATACGTCTAAAATTCGATTTAAAAATGATGTGTTTCCGGTTATATCTGGTTTTTCCCTCTTAAATATAAATCTGACACCAAGTCCTGGATTTCCAGCCAAAATAAATCCAATTTCAAAGATATTCCCAAAACGAACTTACATATACGAATGTATTTTTTCAATGGTACAATAAAGATTGTTTTGTTACTTTAAATGTAACAGTATTATTATTGTATTTTTACTTTAGTTATTGTGTCCTATGTGTTATTGTGCCAGTAAAAATACATTAATACACTGTTTAAAGCTCAGAAAATCCTAATAAAAGTAATACTTAAGTTACTAATACTAACACCCACTTCAATCATATTCGAAAACTTCCCAGTGCTGAAAATTCAAAAATTATATTCAAAACAAATACTTACTTTCCTTTACAAGAACTTATCCACATTTAACACTTCACAAAATTCTCGCAATACTAGAACAAGACATGCTCACCAACTACAAATACCAAAAACAAACACATCCTTTGGACAAAAACACTACAGATACCAGGCTACAAAACTATACAATTCTCTTCCTACACAATATAAAACAACTAATATTATTGAATACAAAAAAAAACATAAGAAACTGGCTACAATCTTTTTAACTTTTAATTGATAAATTTTGTCGAATCGAAGTCGATTTTATATTTTGATTTTTGTTGTTTCTCTTTTTATATTAGCTATTAACACTATTTTGTTTTACTATTCACAATTTATAATTTATAATTTACAACTGAAATGTGTCCTCTACAACACAGGTTAACTCCTAGTGAGGAGGACAATATATTATACCTTTGTAATGTAAATGTACTAAGAATAAATAAATAAATAAAAAATTGTTTTTATTATAAACTGTTCATGTTTTATAAGCGCCTGCTCTCAACACGGTATTTCCTAGCGAGACGGGCATTGGACCCATTAAATTGAAACACTAGAATAATTTTTTTTTATTAATACCAAAAAATAGCCAACCTCAGGAGAGATCACTAGACGAAGAAGATCCAATTTAAAATGAAAAGTTTTGGAAAAATGTTTTAACATTACGCGTTTTTGAAAATACTGCCATTTTTTGGAATGGAAATGGAATAATCATAAAATTTAATCTTATATGTGGAGTTAAAACAACAAAATCATTTGATGTTGCGAAAACTGATTACTTATTTTACATAAAATAGTTATTCCGTCAGTTTTATTCTTTCTCCTCACCATCTGAAAGGAATTAAAGCAATTTAATAGAAAAATCAACTTTTTAACTTCTTATCTGCCATATAATTGAACCCCTTTTCTATAAGAAACCACGGGTCAATTTTATATTTCAAACTCTGTAGGGTAATGGAGAAAGTATATGTACTTCAAGGTGTGGTGGCTTTTTTTACTTTCTGGCAGACAAAGCAAGCTCCACTGAAGAGTATGAAAAATATGTTTCGCATCGAAAGATTGCCTCAAATTCAAATTCAAATTAAAAGAACATTTATTGCACAAAAATACAGTAAGAACAGTAATACAGTAAGGTATAAAAGGTGAATCCTATTTCTTCCAGTTAACCCAAAAGTACACGTTATATTATATGCAAATAAAAAACAGAGGTGTTTACGAGGGTCAGTGAAAAAGTAATTGCCGCCTATTTTTTTCTCATTTAATTATGAAGAAAACCAAATTGCAATTATGTAGGTCAAAAACCACACTATTGTCGGTTAATTTGTCACTTTTCAATATAATCTCCATCCATTTAAAATGTTTTGATCCATCTTTTAACAAGGGTATGTGTCCCAGAGTAGTAAAAGCACAGTCCTGCTTTTTTAAGGCCATCCGCGGTACCCTTTGTTAGGTGAAAGACGTTCGTTAAGCTGTTTAAGTGTTGTGACGTTTTGTACAAAGTTTATTTTGCTCCAAAAAATCGACCATTATTAAACCCTCTGCATCCCTGAACACAGTCGCCATAACTTATACTGCCGATCGCACAATTTGAATTTTTTTGTCCTCAGTGAGTTTGTGTGATGCCATTTCACTGACTGCCTCATTGATTCAGGTTCAATGAAACTTATGTTTTGTCTCCGATAACAATTTTTGTGCAGTTGCATCACCGTACACAATTTTCAGTCTTTCATGAAAGCGAATGGGTGTTCCACCTTCTGCATTCAAGAATTCAATCATGGAATTCTGACTAATACAAACATTGATATCGGCCATTTTGCACATGACTGCAGTGCTGCCACCTGCAGAAATATTGCAGTAGATTGTAGATGAAGGTTTGCGGAAAAGCGCGATTTTTATTTCATTTAACTCACTTTGTTTTATTAGAAAAAATAGGAGGCATTACTTTTTGACTGACGCTAGTAATTCATTTACAGTGTAATGACAAGAATTTGGTTAAAATAAATGTTCTTACTGATTTAAATTTGAGTGTATCATTTATTAGTTTTTAAACTTCGAAACTTCGAAAAGGAGGAGGTTCTCAATTCGACCGTATTTTTTATTTTGTTTTTATGTCTGTTACCTCAGAACTTTCCACTGGGTGAACCGATATTGATAATTCTTTTTTATTTGAAAGCTGGTGCTTCCCTTGTAGTCCCATTTTAATTTAGTCTAGTTCTGACTATGGCATCCATGAGAACATCATCCATGAGAAAAAAAAGTCTTAAATTTGCATCAAATATGTGCGCGACAAATGGACGAATAACTCAATATCACGCTAACCGATTGCGATGTTTCTTTTTTTATTGGAAAGGATGTACTTCAATGGTAGTTTGATGATAGTTTGGTTAGGTTATGATTATGGGATCCATGACAAAGTGACGGAACTCTCCAATTCTTAAGAGCAAATTTATGATTCGGGCGAATCTTAATCGAATTAGTTAGTGTACCTTAGATTCAATAAAAATCAAAAAATAAACAAAAATTTTAACAAAACAAAAAAACAACTTAAAAAAATCCACTAAAAAGTAATTTTTTTTTTCATATTTATCTACAACTTAATAATCAACTTACTTTTTCTATTATTCAATATGTAGGTACGATTGTTATTTTTGGAGTCGGTGTCAGCCAAAGTACCCGGCCCGGCGTGTTCACTTGACAGCTCCCCTCCCGCCGCGGCCCGCTCTCGCCTCTCACCTCATCAAGTCGACACAAGCACATCTCACCTATAACTATGTATGTAGTTACAAACCTACCTTGGCTGACACCGACTCCAAAAATAACAATCGTACCTACATACTGATGGGTAGAAAAAGTAAGTTGATTTTTAAGTTGTAGAAGAACACGAAATTATTTTTTTTACTTTTTAGTGCATTTTTTTAAGTCATTTTTTTGTTTTGTTAAAATTTTTGTTGATATGTTACGTGAAAGGTCATTACGTGCTTTAATGGCAATATAATTGGACCCTTTTTGAAATTTAGTTAAACTAAACTACTAGTCTACCTTTTCTTAATACGTACTCAAAAGTTCACACCATTATCTTTCGTTCCGTAAATTTCCCTTGTGTAAAGGCGATTTATGACTCTAATCGCTACAATAAATTACGAACTGTGGTGAGTTCAATTTCTAGATAGAAACCTGACAAGTTATGGAATTCAAATAAAATAAAAATATCATTGAAGAAGAAGATAACTAAAATAATCTAAATGAAAATATGAAAGAGAACAAGACACAGAAAATGACAATGGTCGCAACTGGGACCTCTCGTCTAACCGGGACGTGCAAGTTAACCAACTTCGCTATTGCCACCTTCTGTCAAACCGTTATATTTGTTCATCTCATATTTCAAATTTTAGAATTAAAAATATTATCTTCAATTAATTCTTTTTTCCATGTCTGGGTTTGAGTCCCAGTTGCGACCATTGTCTTTTTCTGTGTCTTGTTCTCATTCATATTTTCGTTTAGATTATTATTTTTTTATTCTTCTTTAATGATATATTACATTGATGGGAATAACTTTCAAAAGTTAATAATAATTTATTTTTTTAAATAAACAAAGGATAGGTTATCTGTACCGCCGCCCCGGGAACCAACACCTCTGCCACAGGTCACCCCGAGTGGTTCGCTACGTTTTGTGATTTAGCAGGGGTGCCCGGGTTCATGGGGGGAGGTTTTTCCGGGATTTGACGGTGGATGCGTCTCACCAGCTGCATGGCATGCTGGATCTGGAGAGAATGGTTGAGGGAGTCCCTTTGACTTTTCCAGCCGTACGCCTTACATCGCAATGGAAGGGGTGAATTCACACCTTCGTTACTCCTGGACACACTGACCCCCAGATTTCTACTCACACCTAATACCCTTTTCATTCCCAGAACTTCTTCTCCATCCATTCCTACAAACACCCTGAGGCCCAGAGGGAAATCATTTTCCAAGGTCCTCGTTTGGACGTAATGTAAAAAAAAAGAAAAAAGTAAAAAAGTAAGAAAAAAAAACAGCATCGCAAGATAAAAAAGTATATACTAGCAGTTAAAAACCCACTCCGCAGGTTTTTGCTGCTAGGCCCTGCGGGTGGTTTTTAGTTCGGCTTCGCCCAGTTATTGGTGACCATTTTATAAATCCGATAGGAACTGGTTGTTATGAAAATATTTGCGTTGGACGCCAAAATGTTATGAAGATATTTAACTTTCATATTGGAAGCTAAAATTATAGGAATATAATACATGGAGAGCATGAGACAAGTGTGATTATTACTAGAATTTCTCAGGCGTGGACCTTAAGTAGGCGGCTGTGTAATACTTTGTATGAGGATAGGTTATTTAAATGAAATAGTATTGTGCTTTGACACAGTTAAATTAATTTATTAATTAATTACAAATAATAATCAGGGCTAGACTAAATTCTGAATGGGCATATTATGGAGCGTTAGTACCGTTTAATCTTGAGGAGTTGATGAATGGGTGAATGCCATATGTAGGCGATCCATGCTGCTGCTTGCTGCCTTCGGAGATGGGCGGTTAGTTCCCTCCGCTGCTGACATGTGCTGAACGGCAGGCTGGAGCGACGAACAGGCCTCCAGTCCCGCGGTTTCCCAGCGACGTCCCGTCCAAGGGCGGTTGCCAGCCAGCCGACTATGTTGATGACGGCCAAGGTGGGCGATCTTCGGCCGCATCCCTGCGAGCACCTCTGGCTCCAGGTATAGTCGGAAGGTCTTGTGATGACTGCGTCTGCAGATGCTGGATATGGTTTTAATCCAGCAGAAATAATGTGCTCCCATGGTACTCCGCTGCTGATCCAGGATTTTAATGATTGTCCTGATGGTCTTCAATAATGGATGCCGCTGGTGGGCGCGGATTTATCAATCTTCATATGTTGTTAAAATAATGGCGAACTACGACTATTTGATTACGTCGACCCGCCACAGGGACGGTGGCCGTGGTCACCTGTGGCTGCTCAAAGAATGAAGAGCTCAAGGCCAGTCCTCCCTAGTGCACCCCTCTGTGCAGATCCTCAGTATCACCAACTGAGCAAAGGTAAACATTTCAATGCTACCAATATAAAGATGTTGAATGTTAACAACTTCACACCAAAAGTACCCATACACAGATAGTTCACTTGTTACATTATTTTTATGTAACATTTCCGCCCTTCCCACACAAAAAAAAAATTATCCATAATTTTTTTTTTTTTAAAAACACTCCCTAAAAAAACACAAGCCCACTAGAAATCTAAGCTAAACTCAAAGCAAAAATAAGCATATGTAAAAACTATACAATAACAGATGATTATAAACCATAGTAGATGGGTGCCCGCATGTGAAGAAATGGACGATCCAATGCCATCTGGACGAACTCTCGAGGTTTTCGCGAAGCTAGAGGCGAACGTCTTCAATGGAATTGAAGCACCCAACTCTGTCACAGCGACCCCTGAAAAACACCAAAACAATTCTGTAGGTATTTGCAAAAGAAAAAAAATTAAAAAACAAAATTTAAAACAGAATCAAGTAATCCAAAAGGCAAGATTGTATTTTTACAAAATCATAAATGTATTCTAAATTTGAGATTAAAAAAAATAAAAGTATGAATTAACCATAAAATAAACATTCTTTTATAAAAATATTATTGTAAACATACTAAATTTACTTGTAAATATAATAAATACTGTTGTAAAATATATACTATTGTAAAATATACTAGACATACTATACGAGACATACTATACTAGACATACTATACTAGACATACTATACTAGACATACTATTGTAAAATCTTACGGATGAGAAGCAAGTGTAAATTAATGCGAACAAACAAAGTTTTGAATCTAGAATATTATGAAACTTGGTTACGAATTATTAGTTAGACAATAAATGTTGAGTTTATGACTATTACTGTTTTATTTTTATTTTTTATTTTATTTTAAGTATTGGGTAAAAGCGTGTTTGGTGAATAGATGGGGCTCAAAAAAATTATCTGCCTCTTTCCAAGAGCTCAATATAAGATAATGTAAAAGGATTGATTTCGTATATTGTGACTTGATTTGAGAATTGTGAAGTGATTTATTTATCACTTTTAGTAGTAACGTGCTATGCATACATAACTCGATTTTTCAATAGAGTAATATGATAAGAGCGAGTTGTTAGGATTGACAATACTTTAAATCGAAATAAACCGAACAAACTCGAGACATTACACGCTGTTACTTTGGTATGTCCATTAATGATCAGCATGACAACGGCCCTTCTACCTTCTGCAGGGAAAACATCCACAGAAATAGATCCTCCGTCTTCACTCTGATGCTGGAGCATACTTATTCCGAAACGTCGGGCCACGGTCCTACTATGAACAGATTCTGTCATGTCCATAGTTTCTCCGCATCCCGGAATTAAGATGAACGATCGATGAATTCGAAGCGTTACGAATAGGTAGCGGCATACACTATTCTCATCTTCGGAATATGTGGACAAATATGGGAAAGTATCAATCTCCAATTGTACTCCCATAATTTTATAATGATGTTTTAACTGAGTGTAAACATGTTTCTCGCGGTACTTCAAGCACGGCAGGAAAACAAAAACTCTGGTTAAATAACATCGACGTCCATAAAAAAAAATATATTATTATTATTATTTTTTTTTAATTCTCTAAGTCCACAAAATTACTAAAACATTATGCCCGTAATTGAAAAAATTGAAATAGTTATCAAATTTATGAAAATGTCATGATTGACAGAATTTTTCATTTCATGATTTAACCAGGTATTAAATTCATCCAAAACAATTTTCCGAATTGTTATTGTTGATAATTGATGTTGTTGTTAAATGATGTTGAAGAAAATGTATTAATTTGTGCCAAACCTGGATTTAAAATTATTTGAATAATGTTATGACGGTTTAAAAACTCCTGCATTCTTACGTTAATTACAAATGAATGTACCCTCTTCACGTTGACAATTTAAAATAAATGTTTGTAAATTTGTTGCTGTGATGAGATATAGTAACAATTGTCACATAATATTTCGTAGCTAATGAAATAGAATGTAAGACCGTTTTCTATTTAGCAAAGAATAATTATTTAGAATAAAAGTGAAAAGTAAACAAAATAATTCACAAACCATATTATAACAGAACTGTCACGTTGAGATTGTAAACAACATTATCTATGAAATGTCAGATTGAAATTTTAAAATGTCAACAGTGTATTATTTTGACAGGTAACAGCTGTTGCTTTGAAATCAAACCGAAAATATTTAAAGCGAATAATAATATAGAATCGTAATAATAATACCATAAAAGATATTTGAATATAATAGAATAGTCTTTTTAAAAACTTTTGCGCGATATTGACCAGTTTCACATTTTATTAACCCGATGAAAAAAAAATATTGCAAAATTTTTTATATTTTTAATTTGGTGTTCACCTTTGTAACTACACTGCATAATATAACCTCAATAATTATTATATAATGCAAGAACATTTGATAAGCAATGTACGTCGCGATAGTAATGACATTAAATCAATTTGAAATACCTTTGTAAAATAAAGACATTTTATAATGCACACAATGACTTTGATATCAACTTCTTTGAGGTTAAAAATAACATACGCGAATCGACAATTGATAATTAAGCGACGCACACGAAAATAAAAAAAAAAAATTTACACAACCGTGAAATTTTTCAATAGTATGTATGAAATAAAATCGCCATAATCGCAAACAACAATATGATTGTTACATATGAATTGAAAATCCATCTTTACAAAAGAAACCATGCGGGAATCTTTAGGTACAATTAAAATGTGACATAGTGTCGAACAAAAAATTTACCATCAAGCAATAAAATATAAAAATATATGACTATATTATCTCAATAGAATTTAAGTTGAGCGCCATAATGTTATTGAGTACCTACAACGAAAAAAATTATTGTCGAAAATAATTCTTAATATTGACTGCGTAAAATACATGATGCATTATTATTGAAAATACGACAGAATTGATAATTAGCAGAAAAATAAATTGCAAAATAATAAAGAATAGCAGGTAGCAAATATGTAACATTATTATTTGTAAGAAGTTGAATTTGAATATTACTCTATCAGAATTTGAATTTTAATTATATGGCAAGGTAGGTAGATTGAACAGAAATTAGCATTGTAGATTTGCCAACAAAAAATGTTACAATAAACTGAGATTAATTGTGAAGATAATATATGATATTTTTACAATGATTAACACATCAATCGAAGTTATTTTTTTCAGAGATTATTAAAAATAACCCTCTCACACAAAGTATTAGCCAATCGAGCCCAACAAACGTTGGAGCGCCAAAATGTTATGAAAATATTTGCGTTGGACGCCAAAATGTTATGAAGATATTTAACTTTCATATTTGAAGCTAAAATTATAGGAATATAATACATGGAGAGCATTAGACAAGTGTGATTATTACTAGAATTTCTCAGGCGTGGACCTTAAGTAGGCGGCTGTGTAATACTTTGTATGAGGATAGGTTATTTAAATGAAATAGTATTGTGCTTTGACACAGTTAAATTAATTTATTAATTAATTACAAATAATAATCAGGGCTAGACTAAATTCTGAATGGGCATATTATGGAGCGTTAGTACCGTTTAATCTTGAGGAGTTGATGAATGGGTGAATGCCATATGTAGGCGATCCATGCTGCTGCTTGCTGCCTTCGGAGATGGGCGGTTAGTTCCCTCCGCTGCTGACATGTGCTGAACGGCAGGCTGGAGCGACGAACAGGCCTCCAGTCCCGCGGTTTCCCAGCGACGTCCCGTCCAAGGGCGGTTGCCAGCCAGCCGACTATGTTGATGACGGCCAAGGTGGGCGATCTTCGGCCGCATCCCTGCGAGCACCTCTGGCTCCAGGTATAGTCGGAAGGTCTTGTGATGACTGCGTCTGCAGATGCTGGATATGGTTTTAATCCAGCAGAAATAATGTGCTCCCATGGTACTCCGCTGCTGATCCAGGATTTTAATGATTGTCCTGATGGTCTTCAATAATGGATGCCGCTGGTGGGCGCGGATTTATCAATCTTCATATGTTGTTAAAATAATGGCGAACTACGACTATTTGATTACGTCGACCCGCCACAGGGACGGTGGCCGTGGTCACCTGTGGCTGCTCAAAGAATGAAGAGCTCAAGGCCAGTCCTCCCTAGTGCACCCCTCTGTGCAGATCCTCAGTATCACCAACTGAGCAAAGGTAAACATTTCAATGCTACCAATATAAAGATGTTGAATGTTAACAACTTCACACCAAAAGTACCCATACACAGATCACTTGTTACATTATTTTTATGTAACATGGTTTCTAAAATAGCCGGTTCCTCGGATCACACTGGGATCCAGGGACAGCTAGTCACTAGGACAAAGTAACCGCTACAGGCAATGACGTCATATATTAGGTTCTTACATATGAAATTGGCGTTTTGTATGTGAGGAACATAAAGTCGATTTTTTTTTTAAATATAATGTATTTATTTAATCAAAGTATCTACCATTGCTATCTATGCACTTTTGCCATCTCATAGGTAGTTCATCGATCCCTTTACTAAAAAACCGTTCGGACGGGAATCAATAAAATCTTTGAAGACGGTTTGGACTGCCCCATCGGAGTTGAATTTTTTCCCTTGCAAGAAATTAACCAAATTTCAATTAAAAAAATGGTAATCTGTTGGAGCAAGGTTCGGAGAGTACGGTGGATGTCCAATTGAAGCTCCTCTAATTTGGCAGCCGTCTGTTGTGCAGTGTGTGGTCTAGCGTTGTCATGAAGCAGCAGTGGTCTAGAGCGATTAACCAGCCTCGGTTGTTTAGCAGCTAGCTTTTCCAACATGATTTGCAGTTGCTGACAATGGACATCTGCCGTAATCGTCTGGCCAGATTTAAAAAAGCTGTAGTGAACGACACAAAAAAAAAAACACAACTGTGTTTTTTTTGCAGTACCGTCACCATACGTATCATTAATCCTTCGAGCCGTTTCTGCAGCACTGGTACCACGGTGGAACTCATACTCGTAAATAACGCGATATTTCAAATTTTATATTTTGTAAACTAAGGGACGCAAAGAAAAAAAAACAACTAAGGAAAAAACAAACGAATTCTAATTTTCGAAACACAAATACATGAGTAAATAGCTGTATAAATTTTAATTTGGAATTTCTAACCAAATAGAAGATATTTGAGATCAAAGTTGCCATTACGGCAAAACGCCAATTTCATATATAAGGACTATTATGTGTGTGGATGCGTCATAACATATTTGGTAGTCAAGTACTTTTATGGGAGTTATTTATGGTTTTATTCCGGATCCAAGGGCAGGTTGACAGCACTGAGCGGAGGGTTTTTGCTGAGCAACTCACTCTCGACGTGAAACGGAGCGGGCAGACGCCGTTTTGCTGGGACAGTCAATTGTTAAATTGAATAATGGTGAAAAGAATACCGTACACGGAGTAACTCTTCGTAATGCAGAGGGAATCGAGCTAAGTTTTGTAATTTACGGGATCCGAAAAATGTTTGAATTGTACTTTCCGAAAAACCAAGTTTCGGGGGTATCAATGGCCGACGGCACCGCGTGTGACAAAAGTAATAAACGCCGATAATCTGGCTGATCGGGCGTTAATTTGCCATCGTACGGAGTTTATGGAATTCCGCTAGTGATCGCTATTCACAGCAATGCATATTTATTCGATTTCCGCGGTTTAAGCCGAAACATTTCCTGTTCTCTTGGACGAACCTTGCAACATCCGGTGGAACCGTTCAACACACAAGGAACGGAATATTTAAACACACCGCGACGGTGGGACCGTACCGCGCTCTGGTTGTCACCGGATCCCTAATAAAACCATACATTTGGGTATGATGGCTCCGTAGGATGGGCCTTGTACTGCTGGCTAAACTTAGGCCGTTCACCAGTACATCTCTCGTCTTCCGGATGCTCCCAGAGGGTTTGGCATCACGTCATCGGACGGATCGCATCGATGCTGAACGGGAAGCCAAGCTCCGCCATATGCTGTATGCATGCTCCGCATACTCTTAGGCAGTTTAGATAGCTTAACAAGGTCAAGGTCGCCAAAGGGGGTGAGTCATAGTACTGTTTTGTTCGCTTTGTAATAAGTCTGTGATTTCCTATGTTGTACGATTTCCTTGCTAATATAGTGAATGTTGATTGAAATCACAAAATATTTCTGGTTGTTATTTATAGTATAACTCAAATTCCCTAACGGTAAGGATGGAAATGTCACAGTGCCCACGCATCCTGTGAAGAATTCTATGCTCTCCTACTTTCCAGAAAGAAAGCGTTTTGAATACAACTGCGGACATATTCTGTTTTTCTACAGAATTCGGCGCTCAACTTCGAAAACATGCTAGCAACATAACATTTGGCACCCTACCCCTGTTTACGTAACAGGCCCTAATATAATATATAGACGCGGCGTATTATTCACAACTGCCAGTTGCAATAATAATCATCGTCAATCACTCCATATCTTGAGAAATTTACAAAATTACCAGTCCAGTTAGATTGTCAAATTTTCACCGTACAGTCGTTAGGCTATTTACTGTTTGATACAGCGTAATGTCGGTACACAATAAATACAAAGTGTCCATCAGGGCAAAAGTTTTACCTTTACAAACTCATGTACTCCTGGTAGATTCTTACTAAATTCCTATTTGTTGATGATGGAAATTTGTTCAATAGCGAACGTTTTGATTTTTTCTATCTATTTAGCTTGCTGCATCCCTGGGGTCCTAGCACACTGAAATCGTTATCTTTACAATATCGAATCGATATGGCATAACAACCGACAATTTTGTACCGAACCGATATTGATGGGAAATGTAAGGTAATCAAAAAGAAATTGTTATACGCTGGCAACACTTGAGGTACTTTCTACGTAGCTGTCACAATGTCTATGGTATCGCAGTTATAGACCGGGAGCCGGTACATAAATCTTACGTCACAAACCTTACGAGTACAAGGATGAAACTACTTTTGTAGTGATAATGGACATTTAGTAAGCCTTAAAAAAGCTGGTGTGCCGCGCCTCTTGGCAGATTCCGCGCAGTCATGGAACTAGTGAAATTCTTCAATGGGATGGTTTAGAATCTAGACTACAGTTATTCCTTGGTTTCATTCGTGTACTCGATGACGTAAAATTTACTAATTTCTATCCCAATTTGGCAGACCTGCTAATTTTCTCATCTACCAATCGACCTTTATCATATGAAACCATTCCCGTTCGTGTACCCGATGACGCAATTTTTTCGAAAAAAAATGCGTGTGCCTTAGTTTAGACCACACGACTGAAGTAAAACTTATGCCGGGTACCCGTTGTATATAATGTTATATAGCATGGAACCATTACAGTTGACCGCGAGGTTACATGAGCCTTGCAACGCATGCCGGGTACCCATCCCCATCCCCATCCCCATCCCCATCCCCATCCCCATCCCCATCCCCATCCCCATCCCCATCCCCATCCCCATCCCCATCCCCATCCCCATCCCCATCCCCATCCCCATCCCCATCCCCATCCCCATCCCCATCCCCATCCCCATCCCCATCCCCATCCCCATGTCGATCGTGCGTAAAGAAGTTTTACTTCAAAAATCGCTCACTATTTCCATGACTGCGTGGAACCTGCCAAGAGGTGCACCGGCAGACTAGCTTGTTTAAGGCTTACTAAATGTCCATTATCACTATAAAGTAGTTTCACCAGTGTACTCGACGACGTGGGTTTGTATAGCCAGGCTCCCGGTCTATAATACCTGTCAAAAATATAGAAATGGAATAATATGACAACTAACTAATCATCTTCTCTTTTGAACATTTAAAGATCCATTTACATCGAGATTTTTGCTGAGATTTCATAATAATATTAAATACACACACTTTAATATACGTTGGAAGTCCGCATGTATTTTTTGACAATAAAAAAGGAGTTAATTGGACAATGAGATCATTTGCCGTAATACGAGATATATTCGTATGTACGAAACTGTCAAACGAAAACGTCTGAATTCCGATTTAATTCAATCCTGCAATCTTCGATAATCTGCCTCCGTTCATTAATAAACCAGTAATTTGGCAGAAAGAATGTCATTATTAATAAAGTTGTGTAGATATATCGCCAGTTAAATAAAGGACAGAGTGATTTACAATCACGTATCGATAACGAACCGATTGCCCTAGCACGCTTGCACCATCGATAGGCAGACCGACGTCGAAGGGAATTAAATAAGGAATCGACATACGATGGCAACACTGGGGATCTTTTGAATGAATTTTCGTTTCTTAATTTGAAATGTGCTCCTACGTACAAATGAAAAATACCAATAAATTGACAATTTCGAATTGAAATACGAACTCAAATAAATATTGACGTTTCGCATGTTGATACTGTTTGAGACTAAACGACATTTTAACAAATTTCGTTTCTCGAAATTGAAAGCAATTAATTAATCGCCTTTTAAATGAATTAACTGAGTCTATGGATCTCGTATACGATTTCTTTAAATTCTAAGAGTTTTTTTAGTTCACCTCTACTCATTAATTAGCCAGTTATTTTGCGTAACAAACGACATTATTTTTAAAAATCTGTACATTGACAGCTTATCTGTCACTCCGGAAGCCACGGTAAAAACGACGTCTTTTGTCAACCGACTGTCGGAATTGTATGTTCACTGTGCTCGCAAATATCGCTAACTGACCATAGACAACGGATTTATTACATTTCGTATTAATATTGGGGTTTTATCCATACAAGAATGCAAACGATTTGGTGGGCTTTTGTCAATCGTCGGTCGGAATATCCCTTATCAATTGTTGAGCGTGCTAGCACATATTGATAACTGACCATAAATGACGGATTATACAGATATCGTATTGATATAGGGTTATATCGATCGACCATGCTAGGACCCCTGGTACATTTGTAGTAATTTATCTCTAGGAAATGAAAGGTTTAATTAATTATTTTTAAATATTTACTCTTTTCAGCATTGTGTGCTCCTAGTGTAAACATGGGGAAATACGATAATTTATCCAACATGTAGAAAGATGTAGATCGTCTCCCGAAACCGACCGCAATTGCAAAAAACGTTTGCGGTTGGTTCGTTTCTTTCCCATGATTCGAGGTTTGGCTCGCAAGTGTAGCCATTAGAGTGTAGCCGTAGTGCCATAATAGCGTGGCTTCGAGGTTAAATATATTCTTTCAGTTGATTAACATTACAGAGATATTAAAAATAATTTATATTTTTCTTACCCTCTGAAATTATGTACTCCTGGGGTCCTAGCATGGTTGGTCGATATAGGTTTTATCGAAAATGTCGGTAACTTGACATCGCTCCCAAGCACGACTCCAGGCCGCTAACGAACAAACAACAGTTCACATCGACTAAGGGTTCCTAATTTATTTGACGTAAACTGTTATTTCTTCGTTAGCGTCCTGCAGTCGTGCTCGGGAGCGATTTCAAGTTACCGACATTTTCGATAAAGCCTATGTCGATCGACCATGCTAGGGGGGCTGGTACATTCTAAAGCAAATGTTAATAATCATTACTTTATTTTATTTATTTTACCTTGATTTTACCTATTCCAAATGTCGGTTCTTTTAATAAATAAACTCGTACATACGTTTTTTTTTGTTTTGTTAACAAAATTTATGTTTGAAAATAATCTTATAAAAAATCTCGTGTCACGGTGTTTGTGGTCGCGCTCCTCCGAAACGGCTTGACCGATTTCTATGAATTTTTTCATGTATATTTTGTAGGTATGAGAATAGATTTTCAAGTATATTTCATACCGCTAGGTGATTAGGATGTCCCTACCCAGAAAAAAAATCTATTTTTTAGAAACCATTTATTTGACATCAAAAAATACATATAACCCCAAATTTTAACCCTCCCACCCCCACCCTCCCATTTTTTTATCGTGATTTTAGTATTTTTGTGTGAACAAATTTAACCGTCTTTCGTATTTCAAACAGAATGAAATTATTTATGACGTTAAGTGACAGATGGCACTACTTTTGCCTCATCTAACTTTCATCCACACATGCGCAAGACATTCACGAGAAGCATCGCATCATTTTGATATTTCATTCGGCATCATGTTCTCGCGTGGGCAAACCATCGAGCCTATTTGTATTGGCTAAAAAAGACGGACTGACAAAAAATATTGTACACTTAATTGCTCTTCGAAATTCATATTGATTTTCTCTATTTAATTTTCCTACTTTAGTTGGTGTTTTTTGGCTTTTATCGGCGGTCATCGTTACAGCGTTTTATTTCTCTTTCTGTCATAGATCCCATCCCCACACACTTACAATACATTCGTTATTTTTTTTATTTAACAACCAAAATATTTACTAGAAATAACTTATATGGCAGAACAAAGTTTCCCGGGTCAGCTAGTAATTAATAAATTTCTAACACAAAGGTATTGGTTATGGCGAACTCTTTGGATGACGAGAAACTCTAAAATGTATGGTTGGAAAAACTGCTAAATTATCATGATCAACTACAATGGATCAGAGCTGTCGCCCGCTTGTCGGATTGGAGAGAAAGTGCAGTTAGAAGATATTTATTATTATTTTTAATTTATAAACTAACGTTAAGACAAGATTTTTATGCATAGCACAAAGGGTAATAATTATTATAAGCAATAATTATCAGCCTGAAACACTCATCAACATTGAAAAATCTTCCGAGAAAAGATACTTGCCGCCAACGGGACTTGAACCCGTGTCCTTCTGATTGCCGGTCAGCTGCTCTTGACCACTGAGCTATGGGGCTCAGCCACTAACTTTCACCAGTACAAAATAATCGTGACAAGCAGTGGCGTCGTCGCCGCGGAACGGAATAGAAAGTTCATTGACGCCACTGCTTGTCAAGATTATTTTGTACTGGTGAAAGTTAACCATTGTAATTTTTTTTTTAATTCTTACCATTGTGATTTCTAATTTAAGATTGCATTAAGAGATGGAGCCACTTCCGTCGGCATATCGCAAATGGACTTGCCCCTGGCTAGCATAAATACCACGTTTTAATGAACTTTCTAATCCGTTCCGCGGCGATGACGCCACTGCTTGTCACGATTATTTTGTACTGGTGAAAGTTAGTGGTGCTGGCGGTATTGCTTCGAAGTAAATAAGCACACACTTCACGACTAAAAATTACACATCTACCGGATCTGCCGGATCTGCCCTGATGATGGACACTGCAACGATGTCCGAAACGTTGGCTAAAGAAGGAGGTAGCGCAACACGGCATAACACCCCAAAAACAAATAACGAAAATGCTTTTGGCCGTGAAAATCTTAAAACTTATCCCTCTGATCCAGTTGTGTACACTTGGCAAATTACGAAAATTGTAGATTAATTCAAGTGGATGGAATTTATTTAGGAGGCCTTTTATCTATTGCAGAGATCGACAATTAAGATCTGTGTTATTTATTTTTCCTTTGAGGTTCTGCTGATTGTTATTTTTTGTAATATACGTTCGCGCAAGGTAGAGTCACAATCGTATTTTTTTTAGTATTAAGCTAAGAGAGTCTGGGGTAACATACACACCCCATACTCTCAAGTACAACACTTAACCACTCATAATATCCACCTAAAATGAAAAATAGTATTTGCGAGCACTGTAGTCCGTAAGCATTGAAACCCCGACAAAGCTCATAATATTTCTTTTCGTTAAAGCTTGTTTTCTTTCGCTGTTTTCTCGAAAGCTGATTTGTCGTTTCCCCCTTTTCCAAAGACGGGAGTCAACACGCTGAAAAGTGCCCATAATCATATTTTACGATGGCGACAATCTATACATATGCGCATAAATTGTCACATACGTGCATACATACGCATATGATATCAGCAAATACATTTTCAATACCTTTACTCCGGTTGAAGATGCTCATAGAAATTTCAGTATGTTTACCATATTCTCGGTGTTTGCAACTTTATTGTGTTATACGGCGCGGCGTGACGTACATATTTTCTAGAACGTATTACGATATTAAATTTTTAGTATGTGCGCTCGTTCGGTTAAACAACGGAGGTTGTTTGTTTCGTGGTACTTTGACAGTAATGGCTTGTTTGTTGATTTCGGGAAACAAAATATATTATTTATAAACGATCATCGTTTCTTTTTCCTATTTTGTGTTTTTAATAGAAATTAAAATGATAAATCAATGCCGAAAATACGGATAATATTGCAATAAAGCATTATTTTTAATGTTTGAAAAAGTGCAACAAATAAAAACTTGAAAAATCAAACAAGCCTGTAATTAAACGAAATGTATTGAGGCGCACCGGATTTGGAATCCGTAGTCTTTGGATTCGGATTCAAGGATCTTAACCGCTCGACCACGGAGGCCATCGAGAATTTTGGAGATGGGTATGGGTACCACCATTTATTATAAAACCAAAACCCCTACCATAAATCACCCTAAGTGGTTCGTTACGTTTGGTGATTTAACTGGGGTGCCCGGGTTCATGGGTGAGGTTTGTCTAGATATGTGGCGAATGCGTTTATCCAATTACTGCGTGGGACGGATGGATTCATACAAACGTCACTCCTGGACACATTGAACCCCAGATTCCTTACCCACCCTTCAAAAATACCCATAAAAATTGTTTTCCTCGGGGCCTGCTGTGTGGAGCTAATGTAAAAAAAATAACACAACAGACGAGGAGCGACCTGCACTTGATCTCGAATTACTGTAATTACTTATTGAAGGGGCCTTCTAGACACAATATTGAAAATGTATTAATGAAACGTGGTAGGCACTTTATTTTCTCCGCTAAGCGAATTCTGATAAAATCTAATAAAGGTCCCAGTCTAGTCGTTCATTACACGCCTCTTCTCTCCTTATCCATGAAAATACCTTAATAATTATTAATCAAATACATCTCCTTGGGTCCTTATATGTTTTGTATTTAAGTTAAAACGAATAAAAAACTTGACGAAATAATACAAATTAATTTAAAATAAAACAATTACTTTGTAAACACCTCTTTTATTTTTTATACTTTATGCCGACCGGGTTTCGCTACAACCGTAGCTTCATCAGGGCAGTATAATACTCTACTAACATCAGGTTACATGTGTGTTATAATATATAATTTACCAAAATGGGCTGGACTCCTCAAGTGAAGGAGGAAGAAGGCCTAGATGGAGAATTGGGAAGGGAACGGGCGTGTTCTTTATCAATAGGGAACAATCTTAGTATGGGACTTTTATTTAAATTTAGTTGGTTATAAACTATCTTACTATTAGTGTTTATGGCTTTTCTAAGTTCAAGTGTCTCTAAATTGTCCAAACTTGTACCGATATTGTTTTTATGAATAAGTTTGGCGCCAGAGTTTTTATCAAATTTATGGTCTTTTTCGATCAAGTGGTTTGCAAATTCTGAAAATCCATAGCTGTGTAAACATCTAAGATGTTCTTTGACAAGGGTGTTTATGTTGCGAGCTGTTTTACCTATATAAAAACAGGGCAGTCGCTGCATTGAAGTGAATAAAATAAAGTGATATAGACTATCTTCCTTATCTTCCTTATCGTTCCTTTTCGTTCATTTAAAGCTTGCCTATACTATTATTAGTGTAAAATGCTGGTCCGATGGGAGATTTTTAACGCTTTTGTGAGAAAAATTATTGATATACAGGATTCTACGCCATTGATAAGGTTGATTATTATTACTTGGTATATTATTATTATGAGGTGGACTGTTGTATAAAAATTTACTTGTGAATAATTTTTTATTTAGAATGTTGCTGGATATATTTGGGTTGTAACCGTTATTTATTGCGATTTGTTTGATCGTAGATAGTTCTATTGCAAAGTTGGTATTTGATAAAGGGACAGTAACTAATCTATGTATCATGGAATGAAACGCTGAATGTTTATGGGAGTTGGGATGGTTAGAGGAATTGTGAATCGTTATATCAGTGAATGTCGGTTTGCGGTAGATTTGAAATTCAATTTTATTATTTATGATTGATAATGTAAGATCTAAAAAGTTTAAGGAAGAATTGGTTCCTGTTTCTACGGTGAATTTAATTTGTTTATGGAAGGAGTTTATTAGCAGCAGGAAGGAATTGAGTTGTCGCTTGCTTCCTAACCAAACGCAGAACACATCGTCAACATATCTCTTCCATAAAAGTAAGTTTTTAAATAATGATGATTTACTGTTAAAAATATTATTCTCTAAATTATCCATGAATATATCAGCGATGAGAGGCGATGTCGGTGTCCCCATGGCCAGTCCTCCTTTTTGTTGATAAAAACGTGCATTGTATTGGAAATAGTTTTGGTTAAGACACATATTAAACAGGTGAGATAAATCTCTGGAAAAATTATTTGGTAACTTTGAATTTTGTACCAATTTAGACAATATATTTTTACTTTCGGCTACGGGAATATTTGAAAACAGGTTAACAACATTGAAGGAGACTAATTTTGCATTATTGGGGATATGTAAGTTTTCAAGCTCACCATCAAGTCAGAATGTCTAATGGTGTATTTTTGACCAAAAACTCTTGAGTTATTGAATACATTCGTTAAAAATGATGCTATTTTGAAATTTTGGGAATTGCAACTTGATACGACTGGTATTATTGGTTTGTCAAGTTTATGGAGTTTTAAGAAACCATAAAATTTAGGGGCTTTTGGATATTTTGTAATTTATTTTACTTGTTGATATGAGTTGTCTTGGAAGATTGCTGATTTACATGATCTTAGAGAACTTTTTTATATTTTCTTGGAATTTGGTGGTAGAATTTCAAATTTGTGCGTATAAATAAATTCTTGCACTTTAGAGTTATAATTACTTTTATTTAATATAATGACAGTATTGCCTTTGTCTGACTTAGTATTAGTTTTTAATTTTTTACGAATGTTTATCATGGTGGAAGTTTCACGGTTAGAACTAGCTTTAAGATTAGGAACTAGCTTTTTTATTGTTCCTGCACTTTTATAAAAAGGGTGCCATTTTGGAATGAAAGGCGGGTATGGGTACCGCGCAACATTACTTGAAATGGCTTTAGCCGTGTTTGATGACTCCAGATACTAATATCTACAGCCTGTATGTCGGACGAATATCTACAGCTCATATGTTGGACTAATATCTATGAACTTCAGAGTGAGGACTAACATCTACAGAGCTAAGGTCAGACGAATATCTATGACGGTCCCAGTGGTGACTAATATCTATGGAGCGTAGGTTGGACTAATATCTACAGAAAGCAGCTGAACAAGACGTTGTACGGAAAAGAATAAATTACTTCAATTACGTAATTACTAATTACGTAAAGGCTTAAACGTTTAAAGTACGTACATGAAGTTTTTGAAACCTAACCTAGCCTAACCTAACCTAACCTTACCCAAATCCTTAATAATCAGCTAAATGGGTCCAATATTCCGATATTAGGGATTTTTTTCATACATACATAAATTAAGTTTTTTAAACTGCGTACGCAATATTACGTTATTCCAATATGCTAAACATAATTGCATCCAACCTCTGCCAGTGCTGTAGATATTCGTCCACACTTTGATATTAGATCAAAATGAGATATTAGTCAGCAGTTTGAGCTGTAGATATTCGTCCTCACTTTGGTTCTCATAGATATTAGTGCGATTTGTTCAGTTTTTGGAATTCCTGTAGATATTATTAGACGCCTCCTGGAGCAGTTGAGACTCTTGTGTTATATTCAGATATAAAAGTTATATTATATGCAAGTAGGAATCTTTTGCGTTTTTTGATTAGCCGACTGCACGTAAAAGTATGTCGTATTTTGTGATTGCCGCATTCTAATTCGGAGAGTCGAAATTATTATTAAAAATATTTTTACATTGGATTTTCACTAAGGATGCCTTCGGATATAAGTATATCGACTTTGGCTGTACGGCCATATATCCTCTTTGCATACTTACTTGAAGAAAACATCTTGTAAACTTTCGGCCGGACCAATTGTTGCCGGATCAATTGTCGCCGGACCATGCGTTGGCCTGAGGCGTAACCGTGCGGTCTCGATGTCCTTCCGTCCCCCCTCCGGTAACCCGACGCTCATCTTTCCTCAAGGTCTTCAAAAACTTCCCCTTCTCTCCCAAGTACATTTCTTCGAGGCAAAATCGGGGAACCGGCTAAAGGACGCGGACTTCGAGCATCGTCTGCGGTTGGGCCGATAGCTATACGCATTCTCATTGGGACTGCCCGGTGGTCTATGGAATACTTTCTCTGGCTTTTTTTTTTTTAATATATTTTATTTCCGCTACTATAGTAATTACTTACATTATAAAATAATCATATAACTGTTTTTTCCTCATTACTTATTTTATTCACAGAAGGTTTCTTCGACTGGTCATAGCCGTTATTTTTATTTTTCTTTTTCTTTTACTAACACTATTATCTCTTTTTGATGTTACCTATTTCAGAAGAATTATTCCACGGGCTGCTACTTCTATTTATCTTTTGTATAATGTTAATGTAAGTACTTGCATACTGCTTACTAACCCCGTATGCATGGACATTGGAGGGTCTAGAGTCGTTCAAATAAATGTAGCTTCGTTCAAAAAAAAGTAGAGTCTTGACGTGTGCGGTGAAGGAGGAAACCATATGTTTCCTTATAACGCCGTTGGGAAAGTGGTGGGTCCCCTCCAATGTCGCCGGACCAAATATCGGCCGGACCAACCGTCGGCCGGACCAACTGTCGCCGGACCAACTGTCGCCGGACCAATTGTCGGGTCACCGGATAACCAACACCTCTGCCATGGGTCAACCCAAGTGGTTCGCTACGTTTGGTTACTTAGCCGAGATGCTGGGTTCATGGAGTGAGGTTTGTCAAGGTTTGGCGGTCGATGTGTCGACCCCTCCAGCCGGAATCCCTCAACCCATCGCCTTGCACCGCAGTCGAAGTGATGGATTCATACATTCGTCATTCATGTTCACATTGACCCCCAGATTCCTACCCACCTCTCATACCTATTTCCTTCCCAGTACTTACTCTTCTTCATTTCCTTAAAATACCTTCCACACAGCATACCTTGAGATGACATAGGCCCTGAGGGAAATTATTTTCCTCAGTGCCTCCTGTTGAAACTAAAGTTAAAAAAACACGAGTGTGCTTTAGACCACACAACTGAAGAAAAACTTCTTTAGCTCCATCTACATATATGATAGGAAGAGAGAAAGAAAATGTGGGCTTGCACCTCGATCTCTTGCCCCTACAGTATATATTATACGAAACTCTCTCTTTCTATCTTCACTAACTTATATCTCCCTCTCAACTACGTTCGCCTTGATTTTCGTAACGCTTTCGTCACACATTCACCAGCTTACTCCCCGAGTCAAGCGTGCGTTAAGAAGTTTAACTTTAAAAAAATCGAGTGCAGCTTAACTTTACCAAAATAATCTCAACCAATACTTAAAAAGTGATGTCTTAATCAAAGCGACCAATGAGCAGACCAGCGTTATTTCCGTTTCATATCTCAACCAATAGGAGCCTTTAAAAGTGACATCTTAATCAAAGCGGTCAATGAGCGCGGTTGATGCATCGCAGATATCCGTTTCATCTGAAATCCAAATCACAGCGATGATATAGAAGTTTAACATTAAAAAATGTCCTTTTCCATTCGTCCCATTCTCCTTCCGCCTCCCTTTCCTCTCAAGCATCCCCTTCCCCCTCCCGCATTCCCACACCGCCTTCCCTCACCTCACCCGTCCCGCGAACCCTCCCCCCGAGTTCCCCCCTCCCGTATTCCATTCATTTAGTCCCGGTGCATTCAGTCCCGGTGCATTCAGTTTTCAAACAGCTCGCGTGCCACCTATTGCAATTTTTTATACAAATTTCATAATGCCAGAGCTCACCAGTAGTTTTATAGAAACCTTGTCCTGACCATAACGAACAAAACAAAAAAAGAATTATCCAATTTGGAGCAGTCGTTCGGAAGTTATGCGCGTACATACATTTCGGCGATTCATTTTTTATTTATATGTATAGAAGGTAGATAGATAGATAGGTAGAAGATAGATAGATATTTTTTGATAGAAAAATAGTCGATATTATTAACAGAAGTTCTGAATGGAACCTTTAGAAAAACCTCTCCGTTTACTCTTACAAATTCACGCTTGAAAACGTTTCAGAATTATTTTTGTCTGAAACAAAAGGGCAGATTTTTTACTATAATTTCTGTGATATTTATGAGTTTTTTCGTGAATGTTATTCTTCAAAATTCTTTGTGCCGTAAACAAAAGCCTTCAACAACACTTTTGTGCTGAATTTCAGGGAAACATTTTTATGATTCCTCGCCCAGAAATGCGGAAGAAATAAACAAGCCCTAAACCATTATTGTTATTTGGACAAACAATGGGAACGTTCTTCATATTAAAATATTTTAAAAAGGTATGCCTTTCTTTAGAAGCTATCAAATAGAAACTGGACATAAAAAATAAATTGTTATTAATGTTTATTTTATTGAAAGCATTGTATTTTTTAATCATTTTTAATTGTGTCCGTTCAACTTAAAATCTTTCACTTGTAGTAAAACGTTAATTCGAATTTTTATTTTTCTATCATTTCAAAAAAAAATCCTTCTGAATTTTATGGCTAAGGCCTGGATCACACGCATCGAGTGGATGGGCGAGACAGTGCTCTCAGCTGAGTGCTCGGTACGTGTAAACACATCAAACTACATCAAACTACATCAAACACATGTTTACACATACTGTCGAGAGCACTGTCTCGCCCATCTACTCGGTACGTGTGATTCAGGCATAATAATTGTTACATTTTTTTGTCAAAATTTTTGTACGACCAAGAAGTTTAAAGATTAGAGAGTATTTTTTTTACATTATCTCCACACAGGCCCTGATGAAAATAATTTCCCTCAGGGCCTATGTCATCCTAGAGGATGCTGTGTATAGGGTTTTTCATGAAAAGAATGAGAGGAAGATCATTGACATGTTGACATTATAATGACAGCCTCTGAGGTCTGGTGGTAAGGCTCTCGACTTGCAATCAGGAGATCGCTGTAATCCCGGCGTGTGCAAGTAAGTTTTATTTGAATCATTTGTGCTATTTCACAATTATTAATTTAAAATAATAATTAATTTTATTTTGGTAGAAACTTTGTGGTTTGACATATTAACTGAAATAAAACGATGACTTTGTTTGTAACGGAAACTGGCATATATCTTCAAATCATTGCGCAATATACTCGTACTAAAAAAAATTACACTGAGAACAATACACTTTTCCCTGCGTCAATCAATTTTATCGTACGGTATAATTGTCTGGGAGGATGCTCTAAAACTGTATTTGATCCATTAATAAAAGCCCAAAAATTGATAATACGGACTATTTACAAAGTACATTATATACACCCCAAGAAAGACTTACTTAAAGACTTCAAAGTTCTTAATAAAAAATATTACCTTTTATTTTAAATTAAAATTCACAAAAAAAATTATAGATTCAAAATATAACACAAGATATTCCAACCAATACATTAACATTATTCCAACAACAAAAACTTCAATGGCTCAGTCCCAGTTTAACTTTATTGCAACTAAAATTTTTAATACTATTTTCTTTTTATAATACTGCATACCAAAAAAAGAAAAAATAAATCATAAGAAATGAATGATATTAATTTATAAATTTTTTTTTAAATTATTTTACTTAGATATACTAAGATATGTTTACACTTACGAGTACTAGACTCCAATTCAAACAACTTTCCTCCGTTGGTCACCATGATACAGGCAGCTGCCTAGTATGGTGACCTAATGTATCTCCTGAAGTAAATTTATTATGTATGTAACATGTACTTATAAATAAATAAATAAATAAACTTGTCAATTGAAATAAAGTCTAAAGCCAAATATCTCACTTTCAGGAAGGCGCTTGCTGACCTTCTGATGAGTGACTTTGACAGTGTTTACAACTTGTTTCACATACTCAGATAGTAATTTAAATTTATTATTTCTTCTTTATCATTTTATTTTTATTTTTTTTAAAACCGAGACGTGCAAACGTAGCATGCGTATGCAAATTTAAGTGTATATATGTATGTGTTTGTATATGCATAAATACATGTTTATGTAAGTATATATATATGCATGTATGCGTGCATGTACGTATGTATGTGTATTTATGTACGTACACAACAGCTACCTTACTTATTTGTGTTTCTTTTCCAGGCAACTTTGGCAATTTGTGAGTTATTGGAAACATTTCTAACAATTTTCTAATTTTTTTATAATTTTACTTAAATATGTTTACACTTACTAGACTTCATATCAAAATAACTTTCCTCCGTCGGTCACCATGATACAGGCAGCTGCCTAGTATGGTGACCTAACTTATCTTCTCAAGTAAATGTTTTAATCATGTAACGTACTTATAAATAATAAAAAATAAAAAAAAACGATTTATTTGTTCAAAAAGTGAAGGTTATTGCCACCTAGCGGTATATTTTGTAACTTGACTGTTTGAATTACAGATTACAAGCTACGGCCATAGGGCCGCACTGTTTTAAGTGCTAGACGATAAAGCAGATTTCTGATATCTATGTCGTATTTATAAATTGACAATGGTGGTTTATTTATGCTTGTTGGTGTTGGAAAATGTTATTTATTAATCGCCTGCGTTTCTAGTTAAAAACGCTCTCTTAATAACGTGGATCTCCTGTAAACAGCTAGCATTATCTAGCGAGTGGTCAAAGTGGCCATTTAAGTGTTTTTGTTCGGGTCGGGAACAAAGTTATTGTAAAATGTGCCGTGAAATAAACTAGAAGATTTCCTACGTAAAACCATGTTTTTATTGAAGTCCTTCTGCTCAATTACCCATTTATAATTTTTCAATTTTTTACGTTCGTTTATAGTTTCGCTTGGTGTTCAGTTCGCGATGATCATTTTAATTTTATACCCTGAAGAATATGTTAAGCGAAACCGGTCTATATTAAAAATATTAATAAATAAATCGTCGGACATCGTCGACTTCTTCCACCATTCACATCCATTTGCGTGTTACTCCTTTGTTCCTAATCAGAATATTCTTCAATTTACTAATACAAACCTTTTCCCATTCCTGACTTCAGCCTTTTAGAAATTTAAAATAATCACAATATCATGAACACAATAAAAAAAGGGTTAGGTTACCTTTTTTCCACCGTTTCCCTACACGGTGCTTTGAAAGTTGATATCTGTATCCTTTGTTATTTTAAAACCCTTTATTTCGAGAAGGAAGTCGTTTAATAAATTTCCAAAGAATCGCCTTTCCTGTTTTTTCTGTGCATCCTGTAAGAAGATCCATTTTCATAGTGTGGTTTCCATGAATACATTACGAAGAATTTGAAAAATTGTTTATATATTTTGTAAAATGAAAATAGTTTTAATAGGATCACTCCTGAAACTCGCGAAAGTGTTTTATTTCCGTTTGGAAGGCGGGTGTGTGTTTCGCCGCCTCGGGAATCATTTATTGGATAACCAACATCCCTGCCATAGGTCACTTCAAGTTTTCCGCTAGGTTTGGTGACTTAAGGGTATAGCAGGGGTGCCCGGGTTCATAGGGTGAGGTTTGTCCGGATCTTGGTAGCGAATGCCAACAAGATCCACCAACTGTGTGGAAGACCTGATCGGGAGAGACCGGTTGAGGGAGACCTTTTGATATCTTCAGCAGGACTCTCTCGAAACATCGCCTTGCACAGCTGAGGGAGGATAGATTCATACCTCCGTCACTCCTGGACACACTGACCCACAGATTCATACCCACTCCTCATACATTTTCCTACTCAGAACCTTTATTTCTTCCTTTCTAAAAATACCCTCTACACAGCATCCACAAAGATAACATGGGCCCTGTGGGGAATAGATTTTCTGAAGGCCTCCTGTGTAGACCTAACGTTAAAAAAAAAATTTTCTCATCACAGCCTCTTGGAACAGTGAGCCACTTTGGTGGACGTTTATTCCATGGGTACTATTTTAACTTTCTTTCTAAATATTTTGCAGCTAATGTTTGAAATACATTTTTTTACATTACCTCTACATAGGAGGCCCTGAGAACACTCCTCCAGCGGCATAATTTTACAATCCTAGCGACATAGGCACAAATACTATAAATGCCTTCATAATACATAATGTGTTTTGTGTGAAGAAACATCATAATGTAATTTTTTTATATCTGCCGAGGCAACAAGTGGAGACAACGTGAGACTTGGAAAATCTTAATGATTTTTGTGGTGATTATTCATGTAGTTTTTCAGCATATTTCAATAAATGTCGATAGCTTAGTGTGTAATGATGACAACAGATGGCAGTTGAGTGGGATATCAGAAGAGTACCATCTATCGCCGTTCGTGTCTGACGTACGAACGGTTACAATGATGGCCGAAGGCATCAGTGAGGTAGAGTGGGCTCCCAAAGCCCGCTCACGGCAGCAACAGAACTATTGAGAGCCTTAGTCTAGTATGGGCACCTGTCTAGTTTAATATTAAATGTAAGTATTTACCGACCGGTCAGTGGTTGAGTGGGCTTAGCGCTTGGGTCCCACCTGGGCGTCGCGTGTTCGATTCCTCGGCTAGCTAAGTCCTCCATCACAACACAAGCAACATTTTCGGCTTAAAATAAAAAAAAAACTAAATAAAGCAAGTAGTAACCACTCGAACCTTTAACTTATTTGAAAGATATCCAACATTTATTAGGTTGTCTTATTTATCGGAAATTTAGAGATATAACAGTTTGCGTGCAACCTATTTCACAATTTACAATATAATTTTAGGTATGAAATACCTTAAAGTAATAACTTGAGAAAAATTGTTTATTAATTATATTTATTTCAAGTAATAACTTGAAAAAAAAATTTCTCTTGCATCAAATCTTTTCTTAGACCATGTATGAAGGCAGAATTATATTATTTTGTTTTCAGAATTATTTTGATAGATATCAGAATTATGAGCATTTCTTAAGCGTCGATGACACACGGCGAGTTTACAAGCTACTATCTACTAAGTTTAAAAGCGGGTAAATCGGCGAGTGAGATTGTCATGATGACACACAAAACTGTCCACTCGCTCAGAAGCGCAGGAAACTTAGGTTGCTGCTAGCGCCAGTAACAAGAATAACGACGCCTGCGTGAACTAATTCTTCAGATGTTTGACAGTCGAAATCAGCTGTTTATCGGAAGCCATGTTGGAAACATAAATAAACCAATCACGAGCGAGCGGTGCAAGCGTGTAGGTGAGTAAAGTTGACGACCTTTCAACTTTTTGTTCGTAGATTGTCAACAATCTGCTAGTCACTGCTAGTTAGAAAGTAACACGATGACACTGGGCGAGTTTACGAACAGATAGTGAATTTCCCAGATATTAGCTTGTAAACTCGCCGTGTGTCATCGACGCTTTACCCAAGCACAAGCACCAGCTTACATTAGAAAATAATATTACATTATACTATATTGTACAAAATTGAACATAGCATTTTGTTTGCATGTAGAGAAAATGTAACAAAAAATACTACGTAGGTAGGTACAAGGTACTAGGTACCTAATAAATAAAATACAACCCGAACAAAAACTGATGAATTCGTCTAAATCTAGCTTTTTCGTGACCACTAACCTGTAACTTGGAAAATATAAAAGAGTGCAATCCATCAACCATCAAATTCCAGGTTGGCTTATTCAGTAATAAAAATAAGGATGCATTTATTTTTTTCAAATAATTTAATTGTTTTCCATATCAATATACCTACAACATACTCATAAACAATATTATATTTAAATTTTATGTACAAATTTATGACATCCACTAGAAAGTATTCGATTAACAATACAGAGTTTTTTTACCTAACAATAAATTTATGTTTTGGAAAGGAAGTTTTTTACTGTTACAACATCTGATTACCATTTTTAAAATACAATCCATTCGATACAAAATTTACGAAAGTGACATTTTTTTGAAAATGCATGTTTTTGAAATTGTGTAAATTTTTTAAATCGCTGATTCTAATAAGTACCTACTAAAAACTTGAGTAAAATCGTCATTAGGCTGACTTTATTTTAGTTGTTATAATTATTTTCTATATATTTACAATCTTATTTATAATATTTCTTATAAAATCAGACCATCAATTTAAATTCAAATAATTTTAACGTGTATGTGACGTATGGATTATTTTAAAACAGCAAAGATACTTTTGAATGAAAACATTGATTACGATACTACATAATATTAATTTTAAGAATTTTGATCAAAAGTTCTTAAAATTCCTGCCTTAAATAACAACGATAACCAAAATATTAGAAAGCTAGGTACGTAACCTATGACCAAATCCAATGTCATCAATAAAGAAGATGTTAACAGTATGTTATAAAAAATGCATAACGTTTTGATAAACTTTCGTTTTAAAAGTTGGAAGAAATCCCATTTAGAATGTTCGATTGAAATACTTTGGTATAATTTATGAATAATGTTATTACTTATTATTTATAACTACATCGAGTAACAATATCACTTTATTTTTTGATCCAGTTCGCCAAGTTCATAATATATTGTTTTATTTAATACGCTTCTACGAGAGTTTACAGTTGGAATGATTAAAACTTCACATTTAGTCTTAGTTCTGTGGATATCACACTCTCATTTCGCTCATTGCAGCGTGAGGAACACTGTGTTGGTCTCCATTGGAGTTGGTATTAGAGTTCTTAAAGGTTCCATGGGTAGCTCTCAAGCTCTGGGTTATTGGAGGACTGTCAGACCTTCTCAGCATTGGGGGAGAAGGAGGCATGCTGAGATGCATTGTTGCTGATCCGTTGGGAGGTAGCAGCATTCCGTGGTGATGCATCTCAGCTATCATGTTAGAAGTATTGATCAAATGCTGCTGTTGAAAATGGACCGAGCTATTCTTGGGAAGGGTTGCAACCGAAGACAAGTTCTGATGACCCATCTGAGGGTTCATGCTCTTTTGAGCGCTTCTGTTCTTGTGCGGAAGTGTCAGACTGTTACCCATCAT
This sequence comes from Limnephilus rhombicus, assembly GCA_929108145.2. Classification (NCBI taxonomy): domain Eukaryota; kingdom Metazoa; phylum Arthropoda; class Insecta; order Trichoptera; family Limnephilidae; genus Limnephilus; species Limnephilus rhombicus. The sequence continues at coordinate 11,336,341 of OV815292.1, read as the reverse complement.
CACGTTAGGGCTCGATGGGGGTGCTTTAACCAAAGCTCCACTGTTGATTTGCATGTTTGAATTCCCGCAAAGATGTTGCCCTTTGAAGTTAACATCGGTGATGTGGGGATCGTTTTGAGATGCCATATTTTTTTTCTTGCTGTGTTTTTGGGTTTGCGTTTCTACATCGACAATGACACTCGCATTCGGTGCATGATCTAGATGGTAATGACTATGCTTCTCGGAAAGTGGATCAAAACTAGATTTGTTGTAATGTGACATATTTTTGGAGTCGAGTCTGCTCTTATCTCTCTGGTAGTACACTCCGGCAAATATGAGTACGTTAAGGATTAATAAAGAGCAGCCTATTGCGATAGTGACGCTGAGGGCGGTGGAATAAGCCGCGTATCCGGCGGCTTCCAAGCTAGCCAGCGGGTCGTTAGTGGCGTTATTTGTTCCTCCTGGCAGTGTGCCAGGAAGCACCGTGACGCAGGTAGTTACTACGGTATCTGCCGTCGTTAGGGAGACATCTACGAAGAGGGTGTTGTTGGCAATAACCTGCTGGCGCCTAAAGACGTCGGTGGACGTCTCGTAGGGGAGAGACCTCGACAGCGGGTCCGGACGGACGACACCGTCGTACAGGTCTGCGTCGTTGTGGTTCCGGAAGAGATTGTGACGCGCCACGACGTCCTCCATCCCGGCGCGATGCAGTTCCGGCACGAGGCGCAGCCACACGGACAGCTGGTGAGCTCTGAAGTGGTTTTTCATCCTGGGCTTCATTCCTGCAACAAAAGATAATAAATGGTAAGTAAAATTAATTGAAATTTTGTGTTTTTTATTTTTAGGTAGGTAGGCATGATCGTTTTCCATAGTGCGCAAAATTTCTGTAATTTATAGAGTGCAAAAAAACTTTAGTGCCATTTTGTTACTGTAATCTTCATAATAATATATATAATTAATAGAAATTTTCTGAATCCATTAACATTAATATCCAATACATTTCATTTTGAAATCGTCATTACGTAAGCTGGCGTAAGAGTAAGCACAGTAACATAAACCAAAATAATTTACTACATTTTATATCATGTCAGTAATGTTGGGAAATACGTTTTCAAGCACAGTCATGAGTTACATTTGAGTTTTTTTTGTCAGAACCAAATGTTGTTATAACGGAAAAACCGTGTTCATGGATAATAACATTATTATACAAATTATCAGATGTGAGACATTCATTGAAAATTTATATAATATCCTAGATTAGAGAGATAGGAGTTAATATTAAATCTTCTTTGGAATATAAATCTATTACAGCACTGAGTGATCTTAGATCTCCTGACTAGAGTGAGCATCGCAGGAACATTGTAGTACGTAAACTCACGTTATAGTGTCAAGGTGCGTGAAAGATGTCGGCAAGAAATCCCGCCAAGTGCTGTGATCTGCTTTTTACTCACGGGAGGAATAAATCACATACAAGAAAAAAGGTGAGGATTTGGAACCAATTTTATTACCTATCAGTTCTAACTACGCGACGCGATGCCTTAAGTATTTAAAAGTGAGATGTGTTAAAAACTGCTTGAGGATACAGTATTAATTAATTGCAATTTTTCTTTTCAAGAGAATTAAATTTATGTAAGAGAATAAAAGTAAATTTAAGCTATGTCATATTTAAGCTAAGTCAAGCGTCAATGATATTTGCAATCTCTTATCGCATGGGTCCAAAATTATATATAATTTATGTTATAGCTATGTCGAAACTATTTCGAAAAGCGCGTAGATTTATTTTCACAGACGACACCGCACTTATAGTAACAAATGAAAATCCACAAATAGCGATTCAAGAATTACACACCGACTTCGATGAACTGCTAAAATGGGCACATGATGTAGGATTAGTTATAAATGTAAAAAAAAAAAAAAAAAAAATGCACGTATGTCAGACCACCAAGTTTGAAAATATGGAATATTCCGAATCTAACCGCACATAACCTTGAATGCATCCATAAGAAAATAACAATAAATTGCCAATGTGAAAAAATTGACTTTGTCAACGAGTATTAGAACCTGGGATTAAAAGTAGATAACACATGTTTGTACATGTAGAGCAGCCTACATGTACCAATTGTAATAATTTAAATCATAACGACCACAGAGCCACCAGCTCAGAATGTCCAATTTGGAAGATGATGGATGAACGTGTTAGGGAAAAAGTGGACTACGCCGGAATTTGTTGAAAAAGATGGTGACCAATCAATCATACAAAGGAAGTACCAATCGGTGGATGATTATATGCCCATAAAAAATAGCCTGAGAGTCATGTACATTAATGCCAGAAGTATTAGAAACAAAATAGACGAAATAGAAGAAACGCTCAAAAGAATAACGGATACTGTGCACGTTTTAGTTGTCACCGAAACTTGGCTGGGAGATGGAGAAGGATCTTTGTTCAACATCAATGGCTATCAGGGCAATTTTGCTTCCCGGACTACTGGAAGAGGAGGAGGAGTGGCGATATATACTCACAATACATTTAACTGTGAAGTTATTGAAAAGTGGTCAACGAATAACTCTTTTTTAGGAGTTAGGGTACAATATAAACATTTTAAACCTTTAAATATATATGCTATATACAGGAAACCTAACAACAATATAAATGATTTTCTAATATATCTTGAATCTATTTTACAAAAAAGTAGCCTAGATACACTCATCTTCGGGGATTTAAACATTAATGTTCTTAAAAAAAATGATACAACAAAAAAATATATCAACACTTTATTTTCATACAACTATTTCATATGTAATAATACACATCCCACGAGAGTCACTGAAACCAGCAGTTCTCTATTAGACCATATTATATCAAATAGAGAAAACATATCTTCAACGACCTCCAATATTGATAACCAGATAAGTGATCATAGTATAATGATGTTAGACTACCAAAACTCTTTGAAACACCACTCTAACAACAGAATACCACCAAACATAAACATCAGCATCAATAAGAGGGCTTTGAGAACATATCTTGAAACCCAACCGTTTTCTCATGACACCACCAATATAACCGAAAATTTTAATCAATTCTTTAAATATATCGAAACAGCAATTGACACTTGCAAATTTAAGCCAAGGATACGAATAGGAAACCCTAAGCAGGGTAATACACCATGGTTTGACAAAAAACTGGATCTCCTTATTAGAGAACGAAATACTAAATACAAACAATGGAAGAAAGATCCACAAAACAGTCTTCTTATATCACAAAAAAATAAGTCAAGAAATTTGGTTACTAATTACAGACGTTTCGCCAAAACAAAATATTTCACAGATATTTTTAAAGAAAACATACATAATCCAAGACAAACCTGGAAGACAATAAATTCAATCATAACTAACAGTCCAAAGAACTCTACAAATAAAATTGAAACTCTTACCATCAATAATATAGACATAAATGACCCGCAGCAGATATGTACAGCGTTTAATGACTTCTTTACATCGGTTGGTGAAAATTTAGCTGCGAGTATCCCATCTTATGCAGACGACGTAAATACAATAAACATGGAACCAAAGCCATTACAGTCCCTCTACATGGCCAATACAAACAAACTAGAAGTTTTAAAAATTATCTCAAAACTAAAAACTAATGCATCTCCAGGAGTCGATGGTATGACAACCAACTTACTCAGATTCTGTAAAGAAAAATTAGCGGATCATCTTGTTATTCTCATTAATCAGTCATTAGTGAGTGGACTATTTCCGGATCAACTAAAGCTTACAAAAATCGTTCCAATTCACAAAGAAGACTGCAAAAAAAATCCATCTAATTATCGTCCAATATCAATACTCTCAGTCTTCTCCAAAGTATTTGAACATGTAATCAAAAATAGACTAACAAAATATCTGACAACTAATAATATTCTCACGCCTCAACAATATGGGTTCAGAAAATTCTCCAACACGAAATGTGCTGCCTTTGATTTTATACTAACTCTTCAAAAACACTTAGATCAAGGAAAATATGCAGCGGGCATTTTCATTGACCTCAAAAAGGCGTTCGATACGGTTGATCATAAGATTCTGTTAAAAAAGCTTGAATATCTGGGCATCGTGGGCAACAATCTAAAACTTTTATCCAGTTATCTTACGGGTAGGTGCTGTTCGGTTGTTATTGGAAAAGATTCAAGTGATCATAGAAATATAACATGTGGTGTACCACAGGGCTCGATTCTCGGGCCATTATTATTTTTAATTTATATAAATGATATTGCAAAATGGGGAGTAAAAGGTACACTTCAACTTTATGCTGATGACACAATATTATTCTATCATAATACTAATTTAAACGAAATGGAAAAGGACATGGAAAGAGATTTGGCTCATCTAGCCGAGTGGTTGTGAATTAATAAACTTAGTCTTAATATTAAAAAGACTCACTATGTGCTATTCGGGAATAAGAGAGAACAATGCCTAAACATTTCCCTTGGACTAAACAAACTGGAACAAACAGATGTCGCAAAGTATCTAGGACTTTTAATTGACTCACGGCTTTCATGGAAAAATCATTTTGACCATGTTAAATCAAAGATTGCTCCGGTGACCGGTGTAATGTACAGGCTACGTAGATTGCTTCCCACATCCATACTGCGATCATTGTACTATGCTATGATTCACTCCCACTTGGCATACCTTTCGGGTATCTGGGGTTTTGCTACCAAAAAATTGATATCGGAGGTACAAATAATCCAAAATAGAGCCCTACGTAACATTTTTGGCTTGCCTTGGGATACACATGTTAAAGATATTTACCGTCACGCACTTGTATTACCATTTAAGATTGTTCCTAGCTTTGAGATAACAAACACCATCTTAAATATTATTCAGTGCAACACCCACACAAATATAAAACTGAACTATAACAACGACGTTCACCAATATGATACACGGCAACACAACAAACTACATATATCAAAAATACACTCAACAAAGTTCGGACTGAAATCATTAGAATACATTGCGTACACTAACTATAACAAATTGCCTGAAGAATTAAGACAGGCCTCTAATAAATCTCGAAACGATATATTGAAATCCTATTTTTTCAAATGTTATTTGGAAAACGAGTCATAAGTAGGTACAAACTCTGTTCTGATAGCTATCCTGATTATCTCCAAGTATCAAACTTTGTACATCCAGATATGATGGGCGCAGTTTATATCTTTTTAAAATCTTATCATGTATTTTTTTATGTAAACATCTTGTATTAGGTCTGTGTATTTTTGAGCATGTACCTTTTATTGTATTTTTCCTGATTTGTTTTTTATGCATTTCTATAGTCCATCATGGAGGATACTTGATTTTAACTTTGTGACACCAACAGTACATAAATCAAATGAGTGGTTATAATATTATTCATAAAATCTTATAAGACATGTTTCTGTGAAATATTTGTAAAGTGATTCTTCATATGTTTGTGTCTGTATGTTGCTTCTGTAAAATGTTTTGTTAATTTTTTCTTTATGTATTGTGTCTGCATATTGGGTTGGGTTGGGTTTATCTTTTCAAATGTACCAATTGGCGATTCCTTAATGAGTTTTGATAACTCATGGGAATGCAACTTCGTTGTATGTTTTATTTAAAAAAAAAAAATAAAAAATAAAAAAATTTAAATGGGATAAGCAAGTTACCAAATTATGTAACCAGCTAAGAGCTCTAACAAACAATTTCTATAAATTAAAATTTATTCTGCCTAGTTTGGAAAACCTCCATCATAAACCAAATATAAATAAACAAAGACACAATGTGCAACTCTTATATTGTGCTGAGGGCCTGCTCTCAATAAACGGTATATTTTGGTTCCTTACCATTAAGGATAACTGGGGAGATAATACTTATAAGAGACCACTGGTACATAGTCACAGAACACGTTTCACAGAAAAAAGGCCTGAAAATACCTAAAATATCCAATAAGCATGGAAGCCGAAAGCCGAGTACTGTATACCAGTGATTTTTAATAAGCTCAAAAATAATTTTGCTTTTGAGGAAATTGAGAATTTAAGCATGAAAATTATAAAAATGTGGCTTAGAAATAAAAGAAAAATTGGTGATGTTATGGTTATTATTTTTTTAAGAATATTTTAACATTTTGTTTGAATGATACCAAATCTGTTATTTTATTTAATTCTTCGGGAAGACTACGAGTGTGTATTGAGGTAGAACCTGCAGACAGGCGTCCATGTGGCAGCTTCGCGGGACTACCGATAAATTGTCTAAAATATGTAATTATGTAAATTGCCGGTGTTTTTGTTGGAAATAATAAAAAAATTAAATTTAATTAAATTCTCTTTAAAAAAACTCTTTGAAATATTTTAAATTTTGCAATGTTTTTAAAGTGGATAAATTGAATTGAATTGATAAATAATCTACATATTTAGGAAATAATTTTAAAATATTCGATCGATTACACACAAAGTAAGAAAAAAAAAGAGCATTGGTAGTTATGACTCAACCGAACGATAGCTGACACCAGCCACTCTTTGGTGCATATTGTGCTCAATGAAAGGTCTAAGAAAGGAAATCATTCTCTTTTCTCGTCACCGTTGATAACAAGCGTTTTAATTTGAAGGGGAGATTTGTAAAAAGGATCTCTTACAAAATAGAATGTTCATTTTGACTTTATGGGTTTGTAAGAACCTTCAGAGGTATCACGTTTCACTTGATTTAGGATCTTTATAGTTGGAGCAATAAACCCTCTTGGAATGAATGTAAGTCTTTGGATTAAGAGGCGTCCGAACATAAATTATTTTGAATAAAGTGCCTTGAAAGCAAACCATATGAAATAAGATTTAACATATTATGACAGTATGAGTAGTGTGTTAACCTCTAGCCCCCACAATGCAAGCTTACACAATACGACGGGTATCGTCTATGCACAACATCACAATTACGATTTACCTATTCTTCAAAAATATGTCTTTTTTTACAAATAGTTCATCAATTATATTTTTACACTGTGTCATAAAGAAGTTGAAATAGTTTTCCCCGCAATAATGAAATATTTCATAAAAAGCTAAGACGAATGCGGCATTTCATTAGCTCCACACAGGAAGCCCCGAGGAAAAAAAATTCCCTCGGGGCCAAGGCACCTTTGGATACGGTATGTGGAGAGTCTTTAAAGGGAAAGGAAAGAGAGAAAAAAAACCATTCTGAGAGCAAGTTCTGGGAAGGAAAAGGGTATGAGGGGTGGTTTGGAATCCGGGATCGATGTGCCATGGAGTGACGGACGTATGAATCCGTCCCTCCTATTGCGTGTAAGGCGATGGGTCAAGAGACTCCAGCTGGAGACCCGATCCGGATGTTATTTTTTTTTTTTTTCATAAGCTCCACACAGGAGGCATTCACTCCAGGCTCCACTATGTCATCTTTGGGGATGCTGTGTGGAGGGTTTTTTAAAGGAAAGGAAGGAGAGGAGAGTTCTTGGAAGGAAAAGGGTTTAAGGGGTGGGTAGGAATCTGGGGTTCAGTGTGTCCTGTTCATCCGCCTCAAAGACCTAGAAAACCTCACCCCATAAACCCGGGCACCCCTGTTAAATCACCAAACGTAGCGAACCACTTGGCGTGATCTATGGCAGAGGTGTTGGTTATCCAATAAAGGTTCCCGGGACGGCGGTACCCATTCCCGCCTCCCAAATGTGCCTCCAAGACCTAGACAAACCGAACCCCATGAACCATGAAGTCACCAAACGTTGCGAACCACTTGCGGTAACCTATGGCAGGGGTGTTGGTTTTCCAATAAATGGTTACCTCCCAAATAAAATATATTTGCATTGAAAAATATAAAATTCACCAAAAGAAAAACAAATAAAAGATATTCGTGCTTTTAGTATGTATCGTAAACTGCTTTGTGACCTAAACGAAAAATCATTAAAATTATCTTGTGCTAAAGGTTTCCCTTCCAATTTATTCCCAATTTCCACAAGATCAATCTGACATCTGACCGCGGATAAATAAAGCGAAGCCGCATTGTTAGATTAGCGGGTAGATTAAATACCCGGCCTTCTGAACGTTTATCTTGGACGGGCTGCTTCTGTCCAGAGATGGGAGAAAATGTAATTAAAGGCCAGGAGATGAAAAAAACATCCACTAGAAGTGAGGGAGTAGAATAGACTGAAACTGGCTCTGGAGAAATTGATGATAACATTTTGAATAGAATGTGTCATAATAATAAAAACCAGTTTAAATCGCAAAAATGGTATTATATACATAAAAATGGTACCTGTGGGCTAGAGGAAACACTAATTTGTATTTGTGCTTGTCATTTGCGTAATGACTACATCTGGGCCAAGATGTCACTGAAATGTCCTTTTGGACCGAAAATTCAATTTGTAACACTTTAAAGATTCAATCTGATTTACTTTATCTAGATAAGCAAATTTTTTAAATATTTTATTTATCTTTATAAAGTACTAGCTGGTACCCGGCATGCGTTGCTATGCCATTTAATAACGAAATTGTTTCTCCCTTTCCCATTCGTTCCGTTCACCTTCCTCCCCCCCTTCCTCTACCGCGTCCCCTTCGCCTCTCGCGTACCCACTCCTCCTCCACCTTCCCTCTCCTCACTCTACTCCCCCCCTACCCCGTCCCGCGAACCCCCCTCCTGAGTTCCCCTCCCCCCTCCCATATTCACCTCCTCCCTCCAGCGGATCCCCCTCCCGATATCCCCTATCCTCTCCCGAGTTCCCCTCCGCCCTCCCGGGTTCCTCTCCCCCTTCCTGCATTCCATACATTCATTCCCGATACATTCAGTTTTCAAAGAGCTCGTGTGCCACTTATTGCAATATTTTTATACAAATTTCATGATGCTAGAACTCGTGTCCTTTCCCATTCGTCCCGTTCCCCTTCCGCCTCGCTTTCCTCTCCCGCGTCACCTTACCCTCTCGCGTTCCCACTCCGCCTTTTCCGCCTTCCCTCTCCTCACTCCCTTCACCCGCTTCCCCTATCCCTTAAACCCTCCTCCCGTGCTCCTCTCCCCGCTCCCGAGTTCCCCTCCCCCCTCCCGGGTTCCCCTCCCCACCTCTCCCGTGGACCCCGTTTCCCGAGTTCCACTCCCTTGTTCCCCTCCCTCATTCTTCACCCCTCTCCCATTCACCACCCCCTCCCACATTCCATACATTCAGTCCCGGTACATTCAGTTTTCAAACAGTTCGCGTGGCACCAATTGCAATTTTATATACAAATTTCATAATGCCAGAAATCACCAGTATATACAGAAACCTTTGCGGGCGTGCTCACAAAAATATTCCAAGTTATAAAACCACATTTGGACAAAGAAACTATACATACTTTGCAACAAAACTCCATAACATCCTCCCCCAAGACATAAAACTAATAAAAAATCCAATTGAATACAAATCAAGAATAAAAATATGGCTTAAAGAGGTCAATGAGAAAACCCTAGCGAAGACGCTAAAAACGACATAGAAGACAAATGAACTATATTTAAATAACTTTAGTCCTCCTCGGCACAGGACCCCCTAGTGAGGAGGACTAAGAAATACAATATTTTGTACTTAATTTCACATTTCATTTTGTATGTAAAATTTTTGTATATAGTCGCTATAATAATAAAAAAAAAAAAAAACTCACCAAAGTTTCATCGCAATCGGATGAACGGTTAGCAATTCACAGGAAAGTACGTAGAACAGTTTACATGTCCAAAATTAAATTGTTGTTTTTACTATCTTCCTCGCAATTTTTCCATATTTTCTCACCATTTAAAGCTTCTACGGTTCTGGACTACGACAAACATTTCAAAACCAAAATCAGCTAAATCGGCCCAGCCGTTCTCGAGTTTTAGCGAGACAAACGAACAGCAATTTTTTTTTTTTTTTAATTATTCTTTATTCATTGCTTAAAATTTTATGGTTACATTATTTATTAGAGGATTTTTCGATCACCAAGCTAGGCAGATGCCCGTGTTATGGTGCTCGATTTCACATATAGTGCAATAACAATCATACGTTTGTGTAATATTTTTAAAGAAAAACACTGTAAAACAAATTCAAACCAAAATGCTTGCCTTGTCTTCAACATAAATATGATAACATTCTATCTGATGTAGATATTTTCAATTGTGACGAAAATAAATATAAAAACTCTGTCAAAAATGTATTAAATGAGTACAAAACTTCATAAATGTAATGATAACTATACTATATAATGACATATATATGTACTACTTATTAATAATGTGATATATTTTAGTTGCAAGATTACTGTTTAATTTCTGGACACGACATAATAATATGATGAGTAAATCTATAATTGGTTTCTCAGTTAATTAATTATGCATGTATAAATTAATCCAATTGTTAACTAATTATTTCCCCAAAATAAATAAGAACTAGAAAGAGTTTTTATTTTTACTAATTTTTGTACAAATAGATTCATATTGGACCTATTTATACTGTGGTGAATTCTTATTGTAACAATTTTTGTGTAAGCAGAATACAAGTAAGGCAGTAGAGTACATCAGACATATCAGCGGTGCAGAACATTTTAAAGTCATGAATGGAAAAGAAAATTGTAAAAGTATTCAATGTAAAAAAAAGAAAATAATGTTTTATATTAGGGATATTCAAATGCTACTTTGAAGAAAATCTTTAAAGAAATTTCGCCCTTTTGGACACCGCATGCAAAATGAGTAATTATATCAGATCTTTTGATGTCATTATGTAATGCATTGAATATTTTAGGTGCGATGTATGAGTATTGTCTCCGTGAAAATGTGGTTTTTGTTTTAGGTGTTTTGCATTTTCCATGTGTTGAGTAGCGTGTATGTATATCTTTTTGTGTGGAACTTATCAAACCTATTTTAATATACAGTTGACGAATGTCTAGTACTGCGAGTTTCTTGAAAAGTGGCTCTGATGGATGAGAGGGGGAGCTTTTGAAGATGATCCTTAGCAAAAGTTTTTAAACGGTTACTAGAGGATAGAGAATGGATGCTGCACACCCTCTCCATCCTATAATGCCGTATGTTAATATAGATTGGAATAGAGCAAAATAAACACTTCTTAGAGTTTTTGCATCAAGAATTGATCGTAGAGAGTAAAAAATATAGCATATCTTTGTTGTGGAGCTAATTTGGACTAATTGATTTATACATATATAATATATATATTAACAATAGGTTTTACAATACTTGTCTCACTAGGATTTACATGTGTCACGACAGGCGTATACATAAATTAATATCATGGTTACAAGAATATTTAAGGTTAAATACATATTAATTTGAACACAATTAAAACAGAAAGATGACAAAAAGTGTGGGTAAACCCCATAAAGAGAGTTGTCTTATAAATGTAGGAAGACATAAAGTAAGGTAGTAAATCCTGTCAAATCTTATGTATAGAGTTAGATTATACGGGATTCTTTTATTTTAATTTGTTTTATGTGGGTAAGGACGTTTGGAAATTGATATTTCTGTCTATTTGTAATTTATTTTTTGTATAGTGTTTTTGTCCGAAGGTGGTTTTAGAAAAAGGAGTTTGGGGAAGTTCTTTGTTTTTTGCTCGGGTATTGTGTATCGTTTATGTTATTTGTAAAGGGTTTCATTGTTTTTGTGAAAATGAACTTAGATGGATCTTGCGTAGAGCTGTTTAATGTCCATAACGTTGAAAGTATTGAACATCGTATCAGTGCTGGAAGTAAGAAGGTCAAGAATCATTTTTATGAATAGTTTTTGTGCTTTAATGATGGGGTCGAGGGCACTAGAATAAGAATTACCCTAGCTAAAATTCCGAATCGATGTGTGCATACTTTAATCGGTGCATAACGTAATCGGTGTCCGTCGTAAATATTCAATTTGTGCGTGGTGAATGAAAATTGTGGATTGGAAACATCTAAAAGGCCGCTTATGCGCAAAAGCTTACTTTACAAGGTTGGTGTCTTTTTATAATCTACAGCAGATTTGCCTGATTGCCATTTTTTGGTTGATATTTGTCCTTTGATAAATTTACATCAACCAACATTATTTTTAGTGGTATTACGCTCCCTAGAAATCAGGGGTTATTTATCCCAATATACGGGGTTATACATCCCAAGCTCAAATGATTATGATACACAATACACATTTCTTTAATTGTATATGGGCTCTTTGGGTCACATGGTCTCATTTACGAGATGTGCCGAAGGTAGGTGTGCAGTCATTGTAATCCCAGTGCTCCGCAGACAAAATCTATCTTCCAGTTAGAAATGCCGTTAGACGAACTATATTTATAAATTAAGATACATCAACAAACAGGCACTGTAATTCAAATGTGATCATTATTTAAATAAACATATTGTAGTCCTGGAGAATACTGGTCCAAGTACTGATAACGAATATCTCTGGAGAGGACATAAAGAGACAATACAAATAATTTTGGTAATTCTGATATTAGATAGATAATACAGGAATTTCGTATATTACGAGTATTACATTACCTTATCTGCGACTTGAGCCAGTAAGTAAAGTGTTTTGGTTTTAGCAAAAACGACTGATTTCAATACATTGAAAAAGGGCCTCAGCATGGGTGAGGCTAACAGCGACCCAGTGAGGTCAACATTAAATTACACTAAAATATTAAATAAAAACAATAATAGCTTGTCCGTCTGTCCAAACAAAGCTCAATTTTCTGTCCATCCTTTTTGTGAAATTGAAAAAAAATATTTATAATTATCTAAATTATTTCTTGATCAAATACTTAAGTTCATTGCCTGGCTGAAGCCTGTAAGCCGAAATATCAGTTTTCGTGATGGGTGATGAAGGGATTTGGGATTAAAGTCTGTACAGATAACAGGCTATTGATTTTAGATTACATAGGTATACCGTTTTCGAAATAATGACGTTACTGCTAAAAAAAGCACCTTTAATAGAATTTACGGCTAAATATTAGTGAATTTAATCACATTTTTTGGAGCTTAACCGATAAACCACTATGGGAGTTTATTCACGATGCCCATTAAAAAAAACTTCAATCGGGAAATTTCAGTGGTTGATTGGTTTTATATAATTGGATTATTTGCACGCAATTTAGGAGGCGGCTATAGATACCACCGCTACGGGAATCATTAATGGGATAAACAACACCCTTGACATACGAGTATGTCACCCCAAATGGTTCGTTACTTTTGGTGACGTAGCAGGGGTGCCTGGCTTCACTGGGTGACGTTCGTCTAGGTCTCTTTCGACCCATCGCCTTTTCCGCACTGGGAGCTCCTGGGAGGACATGTTGACCTCCAGATTCCTACCCAACTCTTATACCTTTTTTCCTTCTCAGAATTTCTTCTCCTTCCTTTCCATACCATCCCAAAAGTCGAAAGACAAAGCCCTGAGAGATTTTGAAGTGAAACCTTAGCGCCGTTAGTGACTTGAACTTCGGGTGACACGGAAATGCGTCACAACTCAGTTCTACACAAATAAACTTTAATGCTGTAAATTCGCACCTTGGCGCGTGCCGTCCATAGCGTAGTCGGCATGGTGCCTGACAAGTCTCAGTGGCCAGAGAGACATACTTCAAGCGAATGGTGGTTCGAATCCTACGAAATCCAAAAAAAAAAATATATTTTGAGAAATCAATATCCAATCTTCAAACCACTTTAAAAGAACAAGCAAAAGAAAAGAAAGCGACACCTAGCGACTTTCTAGTTTCTGCGTGTGAATTACACACTTTTCTTTTTTCCTCAAGGCGTCATGTGTGCAGCTAATATAAAAAAGCCTAATGAAATATCACCTCTGTATAATGTGATTTGTGTTTCTAACGAGACGTCCATTTTTAAAGCTACAAACACACATATATATTATTTTAACTGCTTTGCCTCACAGCACCGTGCAAAGGTAATGTTTACCTATCGCTGGAAAGTATAGTGAAATATGTTTAGCACCGCACCTCCGAGTACCTTATAAATAATGCCTTAATTTATCGGTTGGGATTAAGTGCACTTCTGAACGTTACCGTTTGAATTGCGTACCATTTCCCAAGGAAGCATTGCTTGTTATACCAACAACGTGTTCTACTTTATTTGCTAGAATACATCCTCATATATGTATAGGCTGGGTAAAAAAAAAAATATTTTCTAGTTTCGAATTCTACTACGGCTCAAAAGTAGAGTATTTGCACGCATTAACGGAAAAATACGGAAAGCCAAAAAAAACGTAAGCGTAAATGTAAAATTTGGTGTTTTTTGTAATTTTATCCAAATTTTAAGCCATATACGCAAACCAAAATGGAACGCACGATTTTTTCAATATTTTTTTGTTGACAAGCATACAAATTTGATGGCCGGCGTAGTCGACCGGCAAGGCTCTTGACTCGCAATCCAAAGGTCCCGGGATCGAATCCCGGAGTGGAAAATATATATTTTTAAATAATATATAGTACATGTGCGGCACGTTCCAGAGTGGAAGATACTCTCAGTATCGCCCTGGTGTAAGACCACCATTCAGAATTGAAACGTTGCTTGAAATGGCATTAGCCGTGTTTGATGACCAGATTTGAATAGCCAGGTAGTTCCCCACCTTCCTCCACCCCATCTCTTTCCCCTCCCCACTACCAACAGCCTCACAACATACCATGCCATAGTCTCACTGGCTCCAGACGGGAGCTGTTGGGACTCTAGTGTGGTATTTATATTAAAAACACGCCACTTTTGATACCTATTAAAATTCGATTCTAAACTTGAAATACAGATTTTTTTCACCCACTATTCCTCAATGTTTATGCTTATCTGCCCAACAACATTTTCCAATCAGTTACCAGGTATATGGTTTGATTAAAGTAACATGTTGTTTGCAACCTTAAATAATTATTTGTAACCTTAAATAATTATTTAAGGTTAATAACTAAATCGTTGTTAGTAATCTCATTGAAGAAGAAAACGTTTAGATGGAGAGCCTGGTAAAATTTTATTTAGGTGGTTCGGTTCGAACAAGTTAAATAACGAAAATCTAATTTTAAACTACGCACCAAAAGGTGCACCAAATGCATGCCACAAAGAGGTGAATTCCATGCTCACTTTTATTGCAATCAATAGTGATAATTTTTAAGACATTAAGGTTCCTATTTAGACGACGACTCCTCACCGTTATGCAAGTATCTATGGCCTTATTGGCATTTCAGAACCCACAAATTCCACGTAAAAATAGTGGCGTGACCAAATTTTATAATTTGTGATTTTAAATGGAAAATCCAGAGGGTATTATTACCAGAGAAAACCAGAAATATGTCATTTTTAAATCAGATTTTTAGACGTATTGACTCTTTTCCACAAAAAAGTATAAATGGATTTCGAAAGATTGTTCTTTTATCTAGCATTTGCATGTTTTATATTTTGAGAAAAAATGTTTGTTTTTAGTATAATAAGGTTATACCATAAGTCGTTGGTAGATTTTGTTAAATTTTCAAAAAAGATTTTGTATTAAACCACACCCATTTCAAATCATATAATCATGAGGTAAAATATATCAATTCATTATCTGGGTATCGCATGTTTTAGAATTTTAATTTTAGTTTAAATAAAATCATTAAATAATATATACGTACATGTGTTTCTTGGCAAAAATTGGTCGGTTTGTGTATTTATTTTTTTAACATTTTTATTTAACTTAGACATTATTGAAAAATGGTAAATATTTATAATCAAAAAATAATTACAAAAAGTTAATAATTTTAATAGTTTTATCATCCGCCTTTCAGCATTTTTGGATGTAATTTTAAAAAGCTGGTACGGAGAATACTTAATCTTTCTCATGGGAACCACCCTGCACGATCGTAAGAACAACTTTCGACGAAATGTGGATTTTCGGCCGCTGGCTGGTTAAACGCTCTTATACAATAAAATGTAGACAGGAGTAGGTACATTATTATGAATACATTTTGATATTTTCTTCAATAATCGCAAATTCACATTGAGGCAAAATAAAAAAATTTGTACACCCCTCTATTTTGTAAAAATAATGGTTTAATAATAACCAATGGTTTCTTTATCAGAATAAACGTATATAAAATGAATAAATACAATTATTCACAAGTAATTATCTGGATATTTACTTTATTACAATTATTCACAAGTAATTATCTGGATATTTATTTAGCAACACCGTTTAAAATAATTATGTAAAATACATTAAATAATATTTTTTTTATTTAACAAAAACATTTATAAACTAAAACAACAAATTAAGAAGTAAATAAGATGTATAAGAAGGATTAAATAGTGTAGTAAAAAAAGTATTTTATTTTATTTAAAATAAATATATGTTCGCACTAATACAACGTGCAAATTCGTTAGGACTGAGTTTTAATTAATTTAACCTTTACTGGATAACCAACACCTCTGCCATAGATCACCCCTAGTGGTTCGCTACGTTTGGTGATTTAGCAAGGGTGCCCGGGTTTATGGGGTGAGGTTTGTCTAGGTCTTGGAGGCAGATGACCAGGACATACTGAACCCCAAATTCCTACCAACCCCTTAAATCCTTTTCCTTCCCAGAACTCTCCTCTTCTTCCTTTCCTTAAAAAACCCTCCACACAGCATCCCCAAAGATTACATAATGAAAATAATTTCTCTTAGGGCCTCCTGTGTGGAGCTCATGTAAAAAAAATAGAATTTTAACTTTTTCAATCACTTTCATAGTTGTCTGTGACAGCTCACGACATCTTTCTCCTAGTAATATTTCGTGTTTATTGGAGTGATTATCTTTACGCTATTTCACCTAAATAGAACCACTCACTGTCCAGAATTTGTAGAATGGTCAACTCACGTCAAGACATTGATTTTTTTTTGTTATTAGCTTAAATGATTTCTGTCGCTCTTTAAACAATTAAAAATATTTTATATTTACTCTAATTTTTGCAAAGTCATGTTCATTTCCAAATTTCGTGATACTTTGTTGTAAATTGGACGTAAGTCCGTTAGTAAATAAATAAATATTTAAGTTGTTAACCTCGATTCTGCCTTAATACTAGTGAGGTTGTTGAAATGCTTTATGCTCTGTGAGAAGGCAAAAATTATTATTATACGTTATTTTAGGTGGAATAAACATTTTTAGACGTTGTCTACCAGTAAGAGCATAAGGTGTAAATGCTCTAAAAGGAACTGTTTAAAACACTATGGTTCACTGAATTAATCAGTGATTGAATCATTTTCAGATTAAGATCCGGACATGCACTAATGGGAAGAATATTGTGTCTGGCCTCTCTGATTCTCCAGTATACTCGATATGTGAACAAATCGACGATGTCGAAAAAACATTGTCGAAGTGCATTAAATATGAACAGAGAGTGACAATATTCATGACCTCGAATTCATCTAAATTTCAGAATTTAACGGTAATCGAGTTCTATGCCATATCAAGAATTATGAAATTTGTTTTATTTGTTTTATTATTTATTTATTTAACGCCCAAAGGGCCTTAACATTTTGGTAGTACAAATAATTCATGACAGATTATTTTTAAACATATACAGAAAAAATAAAAATAAAATTTGATAAAAAAGCACACAAGTCATAAAAATACAAAAATACAGCGATTTCAAAGGTTTTCAGAAAAACAGATAGGTTTAGGAATAGTTTTGGAATAAGTTTTTTACAAGATCAACAAATTTCACCAAGTTTATGTTAAATATGTCAATATCACCTAAGTACTGACTTCCCATAGTGTGAAATTGTTGTATCGGAGAGTGGGCAATGTAGTTCCGCTTTTGAATGCTACAGTAGAATAGTGTATTTTGTCGTGTAGTTATTGTCGGTATTCGTAAGTTTATGAGTTGCAATAGTTCTCAACAGTCAAATTTAGAGTTAAGTATTTTGAATAAAAATGTTAAGTCGTTTATTTTACGTCTGTCTTCTAGTGTGTGTATTTTTAAAACATTTAATAATAAATTATATTTCAAGTCTTCTAGTGGGATATTTAATTTAAAATTTATAAAACGTAGAAATTTTTTTTATATTCGCTCAATGTTATTAATGTGATTTTTGTAAGATGGAGACCAAACTACCGAGTTATATTCCATTAGGCTTCTAACTAGAGATACATATAATAATTTAATGACTTGTGTGGAATTAAAGTTTTGGTTAGATTAGATTAGACTTAGTATCTTTTAAAGAACACATTTTAGAAGGAATGAACATTATTGGTCTTGAAGAGACCCATATTGTAGGAAAGAGGAAGCACAGAGGCCGGAAAATTGTTCCACAGCCGAGCTGTTGAACACAAGAACGAATCGAACAAGCGACCCGTTCTAAGAACGAACATAAGAAGTTATAATGATAATATATTAATATTATTACAGTTGAGGTTAAAATGACAACATTATGTGAGTCAGACCCCTTAATATAAACACGGCAAAAATATTCTGTGAGAAGCAATAGATAAATAAATTAGGATATATTTTTTATATTTCACAAAAACGTAACGTATATGAAAAAACGAGAAGTATCAGCAAAATAATATAAAAAACCTTAGCAGTTCATCCAGCAATTTTCTGTCTTAAATATGCAACTTCTCGTTTAACAGTAAGTTGAATGTGTTAACCTCAAATTTGTGAGGAAACCACAAGAGCGTTCGGCTTTTAGCGTGCGGTTTGATGCAATTTTACTTTATAATTCTGCAGCTACGTTATCGAATAAACTTGCTTGAAAAGGTGAAAGGAGAGGAGAGGCTTGTAGAACAATGACCAAGTGAAACCTTAACGAACGTTATTTTACACTACAGGATAAATTTTAAAAAAAATTACCTTCACTTTGGCTTTGGGGAAAACTATTTCCTATTCAGGAATGCAATGAAGTGCCTGTTGCGGGATGTACACGAGGTACCGTAGCAAAGCAGAAATAATGAAGAAAAACCAGGGATACTGACTTATCTATTTTTTTCCTTCTTCCTTCGCTTGCCTTGAATTTCACTGGTTCATCACATTGACCACCACAAACTAGCGAGCTCACGATTTATCAGTTTCGACCATTTACCACCCTGACCAAAGGGAACGACCCATACTACGTGACCTGTTCAGGGGAGGACGGTCTTCAAAATACCACGCTTGGTACAAATGAGCGGTGGGGGCTTAGGTTTTTGGTCACCGGGGAGGGGGGGGGGGGGTTAAAAATTGCAAAAAGTTGGTCATGTGGTATGGGTAATGGGCACGTTCCCAAAGATACTCTTCTCCTGGTAAATTCCTGGCGGTGGTTTCATAGATATACTAACTCGGGCAGATAAAACTCTTGTGTGGTACCATCATAAATTAATTAATCTAGTATGGCATAACTATATTAGGACGACACAAAACCCTAAAATATATTCAGAATCTTAACGACTCAAACTTTTAGCGGTCGCGCGCGGTCTGTGAGACCGCAGCGAACTTATTTTACTGATTATGCGCTAACGATAATAATTATTGCTCTTCCTTGATATCCTTGGGGGAGGGGGTGAATCAGTACCCCAGTGACATTCGTCGCAAACGCACATGTTTTTTTGTTTATATTTGCGGTCTCAGATTCCGCGTGCGACTGGTTGTTTTGAATAATAAAACCTTTTGAATAATATTGAGAGCTGCGTGAGTATTTTATGGTATTTGTATCATATTATTTAGAACTTAGTTTTACATTACGAAAATACTCGTTTGTTATACGCAAATAATTAGTTGTAAAATCTTGTTTTCTTATTATGTTGACTTATAGCGTTGTTTTGTGTCAGATTTCTAAAAACAAACTTTTCATTCTAAGAGCTCAGCCCATTTTTAAGATTTTAGTTAACTATTATACTGCTCTGAAAGAGCTATGGTTGTAGCAAAATTTGGTCGGCATAAATTTAAAAAAATAATAAAGGTGGTGTGTTTACAAAGTTATTGTTTTATTTTAAATTAAAAGGAGTACCACGAATTAAACACAAAAACAAGTGATATTTTAGAACGACGACGTCACATACAATCTCTCGCTGGGACCAATACACTGAATTAATTATTTATTAATGATGGATTTGCCGACATAACGGGGCTTAGTTGAAGTAGATCTCTGTAACTTAATACCGATTTATCCAAAAAGAGACGAAAATACCGAATTATTCTCAGAAGCCTTTGATTGAAAAGGGGATTGGGTTCTCATCTTTATCCCTTGTGATGAGATCATCTATTATAAATATAAAATATCAAGAAACGATATGTTACGTTGATTATGCCCTTATATAAATCACATAATCCCTCATAAGCCTTTTTGTAATACTTTTCTCAGAATTACGTAATGAAGGAACGTATTTTGAGAGATCATTAAACGTCAAAGCTAAATATTGTTAAAGGTCTATTTTGGATAATATCTTATTTTTTAATACAACACTGTTACAGCAAGTTAATTTTTTTTTAGATTTTTGTAAATATATTGGTTGTATTGTATTGAATAGTATTTTTTATCATAGTTAACAATTTGGGAGGGGTGTGTGGGTATCGCCGTTTTACCTCTGCGGGAGAGATATGTCAGGATCTTGGCGGCGCGGCGGATCCTTATATCAAGGGAGATCCTTTGATCAAGGGAGTTCCCTTGATCGTACCGGAACTCATTTCTGAGTTTTAGCGGGACGCACACTTTCGCTCGCATGGTGAAAGGGGGGTTCCCACACCGCCTCCTTCACCTCCCCCCCTCCCCCCCCCCTCTCACCGCCCTCCCTCCCCCCTCTGTAATTTTATCTGTCACATAAAATGGATTGAACCGTAGAGCTGTGGTAGTCATTGTACATAGTCAATTAAAAACTATTAAGATATTAATTTTCACATTTGTAAAAGTAATCTTCATTACTTTGGACCAACATTTCGGAAAACCTTACTGTGTTAATTATCGGGGTATCGGATAACGCGAAACAGATACAGCATAAACTTAGATTACAAAGGGGGAGTAAATCTTCATCCTTTGTCCATTCCGTTATACAGCGGCGTTCCGATTCAAAAAATTCGATTTCTAGCAGTGGAGATGTTTAGTGAAGCAAACAACGGGAGGCGAAAAAACACCTCCTGTATATCTGTAGCGGTCACTTAACCCGCTCTGATAAAATCTACCGCTGCGCCACTGGACTCCATGGAAGGTACGAGAATTACTACGGCATACCTACCTTCGCTACAAACACGCCGTAATCAGTTACTACGAGCGGCCGCCTTGTAAATAATAATTCCGCCACTTACGCAAAAGACCTAGAACGTGTGGCTGTGCAATACAAATGCCCAGAGAAGGTTCGAGCGATTTCTCAGCTTTGCGTGAATTCACCCAACATTACTTGGCGCGCTAGCCAGCTCCACTGCCGATCGAGCGAGTATATAAGCAGCCGATTCGCTCGTCCGCTCCAGTCAGTCAGTACCTAGTCTCAAGTCTAGTTCCCATTCATCGGTCGAGTAAGCAACACAGTCCGATCAGTGCCGCTACGCCATATCGGCCTACGCGGGCTGCCCGTCTCGTAACAAGTGAATAACGTTTGTCCAGTGTGATTCCAGGAACTTTACCAACACCTTCGAGGATTCCTTCTCCAACCACCATCCGCAGTCCGGCCCATTCGCGTCTCGACATGAGATGTCTCCATCCGCAGCACATAAAACCTGCTGTGTTTTCTGCTTGGGATGCAACCCGTTCTCTGGAAAATCGAAACCCATCGCGTTCCGCTGCCAGAGATCATCCTCATCGCCTCTCAAGGTTCCTTCCTGCGTCACGTGTGTGAGCCGACTCAAAGGACACACAGCTGCCATATCTCGTCAGCACGACGACGATCGACCACCTGGACCAAGGTCACTTCTACACCGCCATAGTGTAGAGCAACACGCCGGCTCCCTGAAGACCTGTGATCTTCACCGCCGTAGTCTCCGACCTTCTTCACTCATCAGCAACGCAGCGGCAACACTAACGGCACCACCGTCACTCCGCTCCACCTAGACCCTCGCTACGTAGCTCAACAATAAAGACTGACTCATTACACCGACTGATGCCTTTTATTTCACACCCCGTCTCTACCGATCCGGCCCGCTCCTTCATATCTAACATATTATTTATATATAGAGATAGCGAATGACATGTAATCTAATTTTATTAGGATTACCAGATATTTTTTCGTTAATTGCCGTGCTTGAAACCATGAATGAATTTAACCTATATTATAATATAATCACGTAATTTTAGGTGCCGTAATAACAGGCGTAGGTCCGCCAGGCAAGACCTCCATGTAGCGAATGATCATTACGGTGACGGTTTGAAATAGAGATATGTAAATACAGAGAGGTGCGCAAATATTTAAACACGTTGGAATGAATAGACGTAAGCGACAGCCATCAAAATATTTAATAAAACAAAATAACCAAAAACCTTTCGACAGATGCTTTAGGAAGTAGTATTTAAAGAAATACTGCAAAAATTTTCGCACCTATAACATGTTAAATAACAGAACAAATCGTGTTTTTATTAAATTTTGCAGCATACTTTCCGATATTTTTCTATCGAGGAATTTATTTAATATATTCCAAAAATCTCTCCACAGATGTATTAAGTAGCATTTAAAGAAATGCTGCAAAATTTTTCACACCTATAACATGTTAAATAACAGAACGAATCGTGTTTTTATTAAATTTTGCAGCGTACTTTCCGATCTTTTTCTATCGAGGGAATTTCATATAATTACCGTTTCGGCTTAACAAATATATAGATATTATCTTCAAAAATAACATATAATTTTCTAAGAACTTAAAAACATAAAGTGTTCAAGGAAAATATTTTATGAATCGGAAGAAATTCGGAATGCCGCCGGCGCACAGAGGGACTGGGATATAATATTAATACTGTTTGGGCATCAATAGATGCGGTTCCGATGTCAGTGCGGCACGTCGACGGAATGCACGAGATACGGTGTACCGCCGACGTGCCACGCTCATCCCGTCCCGCTTGTTCAATCGCTAGCAGTTGTTTGCGCGTTGCGGTGAAAGCACTATTATTCTAAGATTTGAAATTAAAAACTGTTGGATGAAACGGGAATGGGGCGGTCGGCACGACCAAATCCGGAATTTCCCGCCGATAACGGCGTCAAACGTGACGCTGTAAAAAAATCATGTTAGCGAGAGCGGGATAAAATCCGAACCGAGCATTGATTGAAAGCTTTTAGTAATTCCACGGTGACAACATAGCAACGACATGGTGACGGAAGAAAAAACTTAATTCTTTTACAATGATGCTGCAATTCTTTCTTACTCACTAAATAATACTGAGACAAACAATGTACGTATGTTTGCTTCCTCCAAAGGAAACAAGTTATCATTTTGTTGCATCCCCCTCAGTCAAATAAAGAAATGTGACGCAGGATACCATACCGAAGCCGCACAGTTAGTAATTTGAGGTATCTAGCGTGACTTTATTATAAAACCCAGGGTTTCTTTCTGGATTTCCTTTATTTTAATTGAGTATTTAATTTTCGTTATATGTCCGAAACGTTGGCTAAAGAAGGAGGTAGCGCAACACGGCATAACACCCCAAAAACAAATAACGAAAATGCTTTTGGCCGTGAAAATCTTAAAACTTATCTGAGTATTTAATTGCCTAATATTTTTAGAATAAAAAAAACAAACATTTTATCTGCTCGGGACGTATGGCATTATCGCAAATACTCACTACCTCGAATCGCGAACGAGTAATTTTATGTCTGTCGAGTTTGCATCTCTCCGCGGGTGGACGTGTGCATGTCGTCGTGATAATTCAACTATAACTACTGTGTTTTTCTAAATCTTTATGATGAAAACTAGGAAATCAGGTGATTATCATAACTATTTAACTTGTATTTTAGTGTGATAAAAAATATTGAAGTAACGATTTTTCAAAACGTATTTTTTCTTTAAGTTTAGAATTCATCGAGACTTTTAAAAATGTATACGGAAAAATTTTACGTTTTCTGTGTTTAATGAATATTAATGTATCAAATTAATCTGTAGCGGTCACTTAACCCGCTCTGATAAAATCTATCTTAGTTTTGTGATATGTTCAGGGTTTACTTTAACAAATTTTAATTTTTTCAGCACCAAGGTGATTTTTGGTATACAGATCGATACATACAAATTTCATAACGCCAAAGCTTACCATTATATATAGAAACACTATTCTGCTAAAATGCAATGTTTTAAAATTTTTGGTCAATCTATCGATTACTTTCCGAGATTTGCGAACGCAAACAAACGAAACCTACATTTTTTTATATAAATGGATTTCTGTAAGTATTAAAAAAGACTGTACCAAGTTGAACGCGCAATATTTATATTTTTAACATTTTTTTCTATAATGATAAATTCTATTGTCCCAAAAACAAACTTAAATAATAAAGTCACGCTAGATACTCAAAACAGCCATGATTACCCTAAAAATAAAATGCCGATTTTGTCAATGAAAATACGAGTATTAAGTCGTATCAGACTGAAATATTTTAATTTATAGAGATGGACAAATACAAATTTTATTTAAGAAAACAAAATGTTCACATTCATTATCAGGAAAACATAAAAAATACAATTTTGCATAAGTAACACTGATAGTTATTTGAGGAATTCTAATTGATGTCTTTGACCAGGAGGGTTTCTGTTCTGGGCTATGGGAGGGCCTCAAATGGCAAACTGCCAAGACATAAACCACAGTGGATTCAATATGGGAATAGGAAGGTTATCATTAATATTAATCTTGTTCCCATTGTGGAGAAATACATTACGACCTTCCTCAATGTGACGCTTCCTGCGCATTTATCAAAATACTGCACGTGATGTATAATATATTAGACAAATAATAGAATGACTATCTTCGTATTGTAGTTGTCTCCGAATATGATTTTGAATCGGGAAAGTACCGGTTCTATTTTAAAACAATAATACATTATCTATTGTAAAACAATATTTGTTATATATATTTATACTTTTTCCAGATGATGTAGTACTGATAGCAGATAATCATTGTGACATACAGAATAGGCTGGAAAGGTGAAGAAAGATCCTGGAGGATAATGGCCTAAAATTATCAGGAAAAAGACTGAATATTTGTATTTGCTATTTGAAGACACAAATGCTCCTTCGATGCAACTGGATGGAGTAAGATTAGCCAACTGTGACTCATTTAAGTATCTGGGCTCACTCATCCATAGCGACAGAAGATGTGCAGCGGATGTTATCCATAGAATAGGTTTGGGATGAATTAAATTCAGATCCATAACAGGAATATTGTGTGACTCCAAAATGCCTATAAAACTTAAGGGAAAGATATACCAGACTATTGTTAGATCCGCGATAATATATGGTTTCGAATGCTGGACTATATACAACTCCTACTATAGGCAACTTGAAACGGCAGAAATGCGAATGTTTAGATGGTCGGCAGGAGTGTCACTAAAAGATAAAATTAAAAGTTCACGCATTTGAGGTAGCCTGGGTGTCACGGACATAAACAGTAAGTTGGAGGAACGACAGTTGAGATGGTATGGGCACATAAGACGGAGACCATCAGACCACACAGTGAAGCAGGCAATGTCTATGGAGCTTCATCGACGGTCATCCACAGAACAAAGAACTTCTGGATGATTCAATGCTCCAAATACTTCGGAGAAACGGCCTGGATGAAGGCGATACTCAAAACCCGAGAAACTACAACCTGAGAACGAGAAGAGCCGACCCCAACAGCCTACCTAGGCAACGAGTTGGGACAGCGCCAGGAAGAAGACATACATTTACACAACATGTATTAATTTACACACGTATTAATTTATTTTTTATAAAAAAAGCGAATTGCAAAAGTGTAATGAATTATAATTAGCCTATGATTAGTTCTCACTATTATTTAAGTTGTCCATGGGCTCTTCTGGTCACATGGTCTCGTTTCCGAGATGTGCCGAAGGTAACCGAAGGTAGATGTCATTATAATTCTGGAGGTCCACAGAAAAACCTTTCACCCAGATAGGACGTAAGTCATCCGAATTATAATTATAAATTACAGTACGTCAATAAAAAGGTACTGTGATTCAAAGAACCGAAGTCTTTCAATCCTGTACTTACTGGAGATTCTGGAGAATACAAGTTCCAGGTTCCAATACTTAAAAATAACGAATATCTCTGGAGAGGACATGATTTCACAAAAAAGAACACTCATGATTTTGCAGAGAAAATTCTGAATATTAATAAAACGCATAACAATAAAATGCACGTGAATTAAAAACATAATAATTATGTTATTGCAATGAACGTAGTACGGATTTTTTTTTAAATAAATGAACGCATATTTGGAATTAATGTACAACGCGAACAGAGACTATAAAAAGGAGGGTTTGCGTGGCAGAAGTTCTACTTCCCTTGATTCCACTACCGGAGTTGTTTCTTAAATATACCTAATACTGATAATCTTGGAATCTATATTTTATTGCACTGAACATAATTATACATACAGCTTCATTCTACACAACATTTATTATGATTTAAAATTGCGAGAGGCACGATAAATTCTTATATAAATCACTAAAAATTTGTAGTTCAATACAAAGTTTTTGTTATTAATGAAAATTAAACTCGATATAAATAGTAGACACATCGCGGTACTCGGCGGAAAAGTGGTGAAATGTGGTCGATTTGAAAATTAAACTCGATATAAATAGTAGACACATCGCGGTAGTGGGCGGAAAAGTGGTGAAATGTGGTCGATTTGAAAATTAAACTCGATATAAATAGTAAACACATCGCGGCACTCGGCGGAAAAGTGGTGAAATGTGGTCGATTTGAAAATTAAACTCGATATAAATAGTAAACACATCGCGGCACTCGGCGGAAAAGTGGTGAAATGTGGTCGATTTGAAAATTAAACTCCATATAAATAGTAGACACATCGCGGTACTCGGCGGAAAAGTGGTGAAATGTGGTCGATTTGAAAATTAAACTCGACATAAATAGTAGACACATCGCGGTACTCGGCGAAAAAGTGGTGAAATGTGGTCGATTTGAAAATTAAACTCGATATAAATAGTAGACACATCGCGGTAGTGGGCGGAAAAGTGGTGAAATGTGGTCGATTTGAAAATTAAACTCGATATAAATAGTAAACACATCGCGGCACTCGGCGGAAAAGTGGTGAAATGTGGTCGATTTGAAAATTAAACTCGATATAAATAGTAGACACATCGCGGTACATGAAATGTTTATTGGAATTATTTCAAAAGTTCCCGCGCATTGATCAATCTTCGATGAATCACATAGCTATCTTAGTAGTTTCACACGTCAACAAGAGATGACTCGCATCTCTTCTAAATTATTAGTTACTAGCTGACCCGGCAACGCGTTGCTGTGGCTAATAAAACACAACGTCATCTACTGGATGGTTATCCAACCTTTATAACCACCGCCGTCTTTGAGTTTATCGCGAAGAGACAGACAGATGCCGCGGAGTACTTTAATTTATAATACGTAGAGATGGTGTGAAAGATTATAATAATGTGCATGAAATGCTTGGGGTAACTTACATATTTAAATTAATAAGGATTAATATTGTATCCGTCTAATTAACTTTTTAGTTACCGCAATGTACGTGACCATTTTTTAAGAAGATAGAGTGGGTATAGTAAGCTATCCGTAAAAGATAGATATATGTCTTCGCGGACTTTTTTGTAGATCTATAAAAGAGGAATATTCCACCATGCATTGTTTTGTTATATCCCCAAAGGATAAGGCAGCGTTTTCGATGAAAGCTACCAGGCGGCTTGAGTTTTACCGAGAGTTCTAACAATTATCGTTATGTTTCAACCAATTTACACAAATCCTTGACAAATTGCATACCTAAACCTTCCTCATGAAACACTCTATCTATTGGTGGAAACCGCATGAAAATCCGTTCAGTTGTTTTCGAGTTTAACGCAAACAGACAGACAGACAGACAGACGACGCGGGGGACTTTAATTTATAATATGTAGAGATTTATATTCCCTAAGCCGAAAATATTGAAAAAAATTTCTTACAAAATTTTGGTCGTGTGTTTACATACTAAAAATGCATGTTCGAATTTAAATTTATATCTATGATTTTATCAACTCGGCCATAGATAACACACAGAAGTTATTATATATATTTAATAATGCACTAAGTAGGTACGACGAACGTTATTTTAAAGTTAATAATTTACGGAATTCTTATGCATTAAACGAATTTTTATAATTTTTCACGAATCCAATAAATGTGAGATGGTCGTTCAAATATAGGTGTTTTTTCAATAACTTTCTAACAATGTAAGCAATTTATATCTCTTCATATTAAAATTTGAACTGAAGTCATTGATAATATTGTACACCAGTCAGTCTACTGTTGATCAATCTATTCAGTGCGATCGATATCTTTTTAACGGAACCGGGGTTAGATGTTTCATTCTATTACCCTTAAACCATTTTAATGAAGATTTGTTCATCGGTTTTTATCCTTCTGGCAATAAAGAAATTGTATATGTATTTTGTTGGTACATATGTATCTTAAACAGACATCAATATTTTTGTTAGTGTATTCTATTGAAGACAAAACAAAGCGGACTTCAAACTAGAATTCTATGGAATATGTCTGAGATGTTTACTTTGTGTTATTGATATTATTGTAAGTCAATTCCAGGAAACGTAACAGATACCGTTCTTTATAGAACCTACCTCTGCAAATAATCTGAAACAATAGATTAATTAGTTTTATCTGAATACTTACGAGGCTTTATCTGTGTTTATTATGGACGAATTACAATTTCATGGAAAATCTAAATTAGATATTTGTATTTGGGCCGAAAACAGTGGATATGGATTGTACTTTCGAAAGTTGTTGATAAATTCTAATTGTTTCTCTACTTTACAATACTGATTTATACTATAAGATGTTGCTTGTCATGATGTTGAGATAAAATAAGACTTTCATGGATTAAAACACCTTTATAATTTATAACTTTCTTCCACATTTTTAAATAAACGATCCGATATTACCTTATGAAAGGCATCTTCAGACACGTAGGTACAAATTTAACGATGTAAAAATACAAGTTAATATTTTATTTACTGTGATTCTAGATTTTTTATTTCAAATTAATCTTAATTTAAGCATACTTAAACTCTATGTATAATGAGCATTACAAGCTCTCGAATGATAAAATCTGGTGGCATGCAATGTCAAAAGTCAGAATAATAAGAGAATGTATGAGACGATGTATGAATGTGAGTGAGGCAAAGAGTGTGTGCCAAGACCGAGTTGTTTGGCGGTCCGTCCTCTCTGCCTACCCCTACGGGGAAACGGCGTGATGGTTAGTTAGTTAGTTAGTCATGCAATTGAATCAACCGCCTATATAGAATTTACTGCAAACAATTTTCATATATTAATGTCGTTCCAACACGTGCCGCTTGAGATGAATTTGAATTAAAATTATAACAGGCGTTTCTAGAAATTATATATTATAAAAAAATAGAAATACATGATATCTGTGTCTATTTTTTGCTAGTACATAAAAATACTTTTTTTTGTATTTAGACTGTTTTACTTAAAATGTATAGGATCTTTCAATAAGTACGCTCGATTTTAAAACGCAATTCCAATCTGTGTGAAATCATATTTCATGGTATTAAGTGTGAATAAAACGTCGTTCAAATGTCCGCCGCGGCTTTGCTCGGTGGCACGTATTCGGGAGGTCCAATTTTCAACGACTGTCCCATAAATCTGGCTGAATTTGCTGGATGGCGTTCGTTATGTTGATTTTGAGGGCATCAATTGTTTGCGGTTTATTCACATAGATATGCGATCTAAGAGAGCCTCAAAGGAATAAATCTAAAACCTTTACATCGCTCCCATAGATAACCATGCCTTTTTTGATCAAATTTCAAATTTTTCAAATTCGCACACGTTATTCGACGCTATAACCTTTCAAGGTAACTTGCCGTACACTATTAAAAAATTGATAACAAATTTGACAGATGTCACTTCAACAACATGGCTGCTTATAACCTATAATATATTTAAAGCGTTCCTATTGAAAGACCCTTTAGATTCCCGGTGACCTATAAATTTATAACCATGTTTAGAGAAATTAGCTCAAAATTAATGGAATTTTACCAAGGTTTTGCTCAATATCTACAATCAACTTGCCATATGCACACGACTGCATAATGATGTATGCTTGCGATCAGGGATGTGAAACCTTGAAACATTTCATTTTAAAAATTGATAGTCCCTAAAATTGCAAAGCAACGATGAAAAGTCTTCTTTCATCGTATCTTAAAAAAATCTCTGCTGATGTATGCTTGTGATCAGGGATGTGAAACCTTGAAAAAATTACACTTTAAAAATTGCCAGGTACTTCCCCCACCATCCACTTCTCCTTGTCCTTCAACCCCCCCCCCCCCCCCCCCCCACTCCCTCCATACCATCAGCCTTAGAACACACCCCGATTGGGGATGCCGTAGTCTCACTGGTGGTAGGTAATCGAATGAGTTTGAAAAGTCAGAGCTCCTGGTATAAAATTCCATATGTTTTTCGAACTTGAATTTGAATTTTTAATTTAGGCACACGTGTTTTCAGGTTCCAAGGTCGTTTTTTTTCGTTAAATAGCGTTGGAATTGAAAGCCCAGTAATCAAGTCCAGAATGGTCGAAAAAATCCAATTTTATCTTATTTTAAAATCAAAACCAAAATTTCCTCTTAAATGATAAGATTTGTAAGATATACTTAAATACCTACCTACTTAATTAATAGACACAACTATTTCCCCCTTGAAAATTAATCTTTCCTTTTCCATTAAAATGGCCACCATTTTGAACCGGAACCGGAAAGCAGAAAACAAAGGAATTTTTCCCAGGTTATGCTCAATGTCACAATGCACCCGACTGCATAGTGACGCATGCTTTCGATCAGAGATTTGAAACCTTGGAAATATTAAATTAAAGAAAATTTAAAAATTTATACTCGTAGTCTCTTATGCTCACATAATACTTATTAACCCCCCTTGAAATTTGTGCGTTAGAACCATGACATGTTTTTTTTTTCTTTGTCAACTATTTTGAGAGGATCAAGATAATTGTTATAAATTTTCGTAAAGAAGTTAGTGCATCCCTGCTCCTCAGTGCTAAAGTCCGTGTAAATCGGTTCTTGCACTTGATTCATTGCGATTCGCCAGCGCTCGCTTGATTTAGTACGCGGCACGTCGTCAGCGCGGACGTTTCGGGGTCCAGGGTCATAACTTCTTCGCGGCGGTAATGTATTCAGTTTCAGGGATCATATTTCGATGTTTGATTTCTGGATATAACGGGAATTCACCACTCGCGATTCACGTGTTGATGATGTGTGAATGTTATATTGGATATTTTTTATTAGTAGCTGTACCGTAACTTTTGTATAACACGGTAGAATATAATAGAGAAGAAACCATGGTATAAAAACTGAGTATTTAAAAAAAATATATTAATTGAAATCCTTTAACTAAACCTTTTTTTGGGTGATAGTATTTTTTTTTAATTCTCTCAAATGTCTCAACTGCTTGGAGACAGTCGAACTATGACATTGGATGGGACCCCACCACTTTCCCAACGGCTTTATAAAGAAACATATGGTTTCCTCCTTCACCGCACACATCAAGACTCTACTTTTTTTTTAACGAAGCTACATTTATTTGAACGATTCTAGACCCTCCAATGTCCATGCATACGGGGTTAGTAAGCAGTATGGAAGTACTTACATTAACATTATACTAAAGATAAATAGAAGTAGCAGCCCGTGGCATAATTCTTCTGCAATAGGTAACATAAAAAAAGAGATAATAGTTTTAGTAGAAGAAAAAGAAAAATAACGACTGTAACCAGTCGAAGAAACCTTTTAAAAATAAAATAAGTAATGAGGAAAAAAACAGTTATATGATTATGTTATAATGAAAGTAATTATTTTAATAGCAGAAAGAAAATAAAGTATATAAAAAGAATAGAAGCCAGAGACAGTATTGCCTAGAACACCGGGCAGTCCCAATGAGAATGCGTATAGCTACGACATCATAGAACTATGACATCGCCAATTGTCGTAGATACCTTCTTTGTGAGACTAAAGAGATTGTTGGGAGGAAGGTTAGGAAGTACCTAATTATTCAGATCTGGCCACCAAACATGGCTAAAGGCAATTCAAAAACCTTTTCTATTCTGAGAGGCGATTTTTCACCAGGGTTGCACGAGTTGGTACTAAAAGAATCTTCCACTAGATCCAATGTAACGTGCCAACATGACATATTTTTTTTTGTAATGTTTGAATTACGTTTTGAAATATTACATGAGTGATATAATTTAAATAGGTTAGAATAACACCCAGACTGACTTATTGAAGATACCACAAGGTAGAACCGATTTTATAGCACAGCATAGCATGATAAAATTAATGGTTCTATTGAATGAAATGTCTGAAATTGGTAATTTATTTTATTAAGTATTGCCTGAATAAGGTCTGTGAAATAATTTAAATAAATTTAAAAAATTTTAACAAAGTCAAAAACGGATGTTGCGATGAAAATGTGGACAATGGGGAAAAAAGGTTAGTTGAAGGTTTTACAGTACCTGACTACTCAGATTTACATCTGATCAGCATGCAAAGCTAAACCCATTTCGAGATACGTCTCCATTCTGATGGCAACATGATCACTGTCATCATGGAACTATGAATAATGGATTATTTGCATTATCCTCATTGAATTCCTAGCTTAATTTATGGATATTCCTGTAGCCATTCTGACGGGTGGCAGATGATGCCACGCCACGTTACGTCACGCCACTCCACTCCACCTCACGCCACGTCATGCCACGATGACTGCTGTATCGTGTACCCCGTGTCATTTCCACTTCTTTAGGTCCTGTATAATCTTTCATTCTTCGTTTCAGAGTCCACGTTTCATTAAACTAAAATATAATATTATTCACGCTGTAGTACCCGCCGTTGCCTGAGCTTCATAAAGAGTTTTTAAAAATCAGACTTGGACAATGACCTTCCTCTTGGTTTTTAGGTCAAGTTTGCGAAATTTCATCAATTCGGAATAAAACCGTAAATTTGCAAAAAATCAAATAAACGCCACAGACAATATTATTTAGCGCGTAGCGAAGTCCTACGTCAACTTGACCACTTTATATGTTGTTGTATTTCTTTGTGTGTTCGTCAAGATGGTGCGATATTTAATAGTACCGTTGTATTTCATATCTTTATGTTGTAAATATTATTTAAATTCCTCCATCTAGTTATCAGGTACATGTTACACTTTCCAATACTACTTACTTACCTACTTATCTCATTCTCTCATACTCTTTGTCACAAAAAATGTATGTGTACTTATATTTTTATATATTATATACATTTTCTTTATTTCACAACTTAGTTTCAGAGAAAAATGAATTTTTTTGTTTTTTTTGTTTTTGTTATGTAATTACGTACATTTCAGAAATAATATGAACTAAAAATGTCAATTTGTATGTCCTGGAACGGGAAACTTTCCTAGTTGACAGGTAAAGCTTCCTAATATGTAATGTGTACTTTCTTTTGTATCTATCTACAATAAATAAATAAATAAATTTAGCTACAGCCGTCCTATCTGGCGCATGAGCTGTCAAATCATAATTATCAACATTACAGCACTACTGTTCACAGAGCTTTTTTAAAACATTTTTTAATATTTATTGAGTTCGTTTATACTACGTTAGAATATAAACTAAAATGCGCAAGGTAACATTTCATTTCGTAAATTTTTATATTTTTACAGTAAGCATAACATTTCTTTTTGGATGGATTAATTCTTTATTTATTATTCATACTTTTAGGCATTTTATCATACATCTTTATTCCTGTGTACATTAGGCAGTTCTGAGACTTTGATTTTTTGATATGTGGCAATCGAACTCTATTTATATTTCTGGTTTCGAAATTTTGCATATCTCTATTAAAAACAACTATGCGGTTTTTCATACTAAAGTATTTTGGCATTTGGTTTTTCATAACTTAATGCACAGAATATAATACATTCCTCTCTTTTTATTGGAATCCAATTAAGCTCCTCTCTCATTTGATTAACGCTTGCGTATTTGCCTTTCCCTGGTATACATAATAATTGATGTGTGGTATAAGTGGATGCGGATTTTGAATGTTTTTTATGTGTTTTGAAATGTATGAAAGACCACTGCACAAGTAAAAAATGAAAGCACATAAGGAAAGGAAGGAAGGGACTTACTGCGGAACCTTGTGGCACTTCTCTTATTCTTCTATCTCGGCTGAGTTTGATGATGCACAGTTGTGGTACTTTACTGCAGTTTGCGGATCAAGTTTGAGGATGCGGAATATTATAAATGTTCACGCGGCGAGTTTCGATTGACGACTGATTGTTATGGTGACGTTAAAATGACAGGTTCATAGGAATTGGTAGGAAAAGGAACATGATAGGGATGGATAGGAAAGGAATATGTGACAATCAAGCTACAAGCTTTGGGAGCTCAAACTCAATTTGGGAGGCGGGAATGGGTACCGTCGCCCCGGGAATCTTTATTGGATAACCAACACCTCTGCTATAGGTCACCCCAAGTGGTTGGCTACGTTTGGTGATTTAGCAGGGGTGCCCGGGTTCATGGGGTGAGGTTTGTCTAGGTCTTGGAGGCGGATGACCAGAACACACTGAACCCCAGATTCCTACCCATCCCTTAAATCCTTTTCCTTCCCAGAACTCTCCACTCCTTCCCTTCAATATTGTAACCCCCCACACAGCATCCCCAAAGATGACAAAGGCCCTTAGGGAAATTATTTTCCTCAGGGCCTCCCGTGTGGAGCTCATGTAAAAAACAAAACAAGCACAGAGTCTATGATATATGTAGATGTATGCAGGTAAGTGTAGCTATGTATTGTGTAAACGCCTAACTAATAATAGTTCTGTTCTGTATAACTTCTAGCTTGTTCAAATTTCCTAAACTACTTACTACATATGTTCTATGTATATTACTACATCAACCCTCCTCTCAACTTCGCTCTGCCGATGTTCTGTTTTAATATAATTTCCCAGGTTGTAAAAATTACACAAAAGCCGGCTCCTTTGAGGGGAAACATAAAAAGGTAAAAACTTAATTACCACGGTAATCATGAAAATAATGCATATAATAATATATGCAAAACTACTCTCTCCCTGAAACAGGATAAGAAGCGAGTTTCTACTCATAAACCTAAAACTTCAAACAGACTTTTTTTCTGCTAAAAATATTTTTTTCGCCCTCAATTTTATTTGAGACTAAATTCAACCACTAACTAGGGAATGCAATCCCGATCTCGCGGGATCTCGATCTCGCGAGATCTCGTGACATTTTTCGGGATCAATCCCGAAGCAAAATATGACGAGATCCCGTTCGAGATCGACGGGATTGGGCGGCAGTAGGCGACGCTACACACGTCCTCTCGGGGCGCGAGTGGTGCGCTGACTGACTGACGGTCGGGCGGGAGTGTCGATCGAAGAAAGAAAACTATCCCGACTATTTATGGGCTCTCCACACGACACTGCATTTAGTGACTGCGGCAGTAACTGCAGAGAGCGTGGAGTTGAGCAAACTAGCGCCGTCTCGTTTGTTAAAGGGCCGCTAGAACGAGAAAGCGCTAGTTCGCTCAACTCCACCCTCTTTGCAGTCACTGCCGCAGTCACTACATGCAGTGTCGTGTGTAGGCCGCTTAACGAATATTAGCGACGGATAACGAGTGGGACATATAATATAAAACTGTGTCGAGTGAGTGAGAAAGAGATACTTGCGTGTGTGCAGGCAGCCATTTGTTTTTAGTTATGCGGTTATGGTCATTACTTTTTCTTAAATTATGCATTTTTTATTGTTTATGTGAGTTTTTGGATTATTACGTTGTTAATACCTTAAAATGTCGAAAAATAATCCAGATCAAGTGTGTGTTGAGTTTAGCAGTCGTTGACCGGTATGGAGATACTTCATGAAAGCAATTAATAATTTGACTGCTCAATGCAAGTTATAAAAAGCTGTTCTCAAAAAAACCACATTCGGGTATACAAAAGGTTTACACGTCTATATGATGTCAATCCATAAAATTGACACAAAATCATTGAATCCCGAAAATTCCGAGATCTCGCGAGATTGTAATTTCTAATCTTGCGAGATCTCGAATTTGCAATCTCGAGTCGAGATTGCATTCTCTACCACTAACTTTTTCAGAACATATGAGTTTTAATGCCTTTGCGCAGTGGGCAATGTAAAATCACAATGACATCCTTGTGATCCACTCGAACGACGGGTGTTCGGTTTTAGATTTGGCTTATAAAATTATCTAATATTATTGGTCAAAATAATAATATGGAAATATATGAATTGCTTACTGCGGTTTAAATCGAATGAATAGGTAGGTATCTGGAGTCAATGTGTCCAGGAGTTACGAATGTATAATCCATTCCGCCCACAGCGGTGCAATGCGGTGGGTCGAGAAAATTTAGAAAGGTTGGAAAATTCCATTAAAATAGTTCAGAATACTTTGAAATAATAATTTTTTTAATTATTATCAATAACATTTTTATGGTACAAATTATATTAATAATAAATTACGCGAATGCGTTATTTTCAATACCACAAAAATTTTTGACGTCATTACAATTCTAGAATTATTATTAACTAGCTGGGGTACCCGGCTTGGCTCAAGGATTTGATGCGATTGAACTGACGTTCGAACCCACGACGGATGTTGCTTTATATACCCCTACCAATGGGTAGTCCCACCCATACAAAAAAGGCTTAGAATGGTAGAATATTCCACAACATTCGATAGTGTTCTGGAATTTTCCACAATAGTCTGAGATGTGCCCAAACGTCCTAGACTATTTCCAAAAATTACAGAACATTCCAGAATAATCCGCCATGTTCTGGAATACTCTTGAATGTTCTGGACTATTCCAGAAATTTCTAGAGGGCGAAACTTCCAGCCCTTATATCTTCAAAATCACGTCCATCAGGTAAAAACGGGAACCTTCTTCATGGGTGTGGGATAGAGGGCTACCACACCTTACATGTAACTCCCTTGATCGTACCGGGATTTGTTTCTGAGTTTTAGCGGCATGCACATTGTAGTACCTACCCTTTTATTCTCATATAATATAATATTGACGAAAACATTTTAAGCCTTTGTAATTGTTGTTTATTATAAAAAGTAATTTGCCTGTAAACAATGTTTTTCCGCGCGGTTTTCTAATTCAAAAGCGTAGAAATTACTTTGTATATGAAAAGTTCCGCCATGTTTTCCTTGCAAAATATAGTGGAATCTTCATTCCACTTTTTCTCATTTGATGAGAAATACGAATTAGTTTTTTTTTTCTTTTTGTAAGGTCCATTAAGACGCTTTTGTTCATTAACTCTGCGATATTCAGTTGTTTGGCTTCTCCCTGAATAATTTATAACATACATAATATATTCGTGGAGGAAGAGGGGGGGGGGGGTAATATTACGATGATGGGCCCTGCGTTACAAAAAACACTATCCAAATTAAAACGGGTGAAAATTATCGGAATTTGCTCCCAATCACTGTTATTATTATTGCTGATACGAAAAACGTCAGCATCTCACGCATATTGGGAGGGAGGTATGGGTATCGCCGCCCCGGAAACCATTTATTGAATAACCAACTCTTCTGTTAACCCAAGGTCACCCCAAGTGGTTCGCTACGTTTGGTGATAATAGTGCCCGGGTTTACGGAATGAAATTCGTCTAGGTATTGGCGGCGGATGACCTGGACACAGTGAATCCCAGAATTCTACCTACCCGTTATACCCTTTTGCTTTCCAGAAATTCCTATCCTTCCTTTCTCTAAAAAAACCCTCCACACAGCATTCCCAACGATGACATAGACGCTGAATGAAATTATTTTTCTCAGCGCCTCCTGTGTGGAGCTAATGTAAAAAAAATACATGCTCTTGGGACTAGAGGGACGGGGCAGCTCGGCCTTTTTTATACAACAAAAATATCACACTCAACCAAGCTGAATTATATATTTTTTTAAATTAGAAAAATAGGTTATATTTATACCCAGTACGAATATATGCTTTTTTATTTATTTGTATTTTAAATTATGATAGCCGTTTTTTTTTACATGAGCTCCACACAGGAGACCCGTTGCATTCTGAACACGGAACTAGTTTCAATTTAGATTAAATTTGCATGCGGGAAATTAAAACTACACTCAGAACATGACAATGGCTTTTCTCTAATTCTGGCAGCATAAAGTAAGAAACTAGAATTTTATTAATGCACTTCCAACATAAGAAATGCGTCAGCAAATAAAATAAAACCTGATGCGTTTTCGTTGCATTCTTAACACAGAACTGGTTTTAATTACGGATTGAATCTGTACGCTGGGAATTAAAACTATGCTCAGAACCTGAAATTGCTTTCCTCCAATACTGGCAGCATTTATGCAACTACAAATTTATAACTGTATGTTTATGCACTTCACACATTTAAATTTTTTATACTATCTTTATATTTAATATGTTTTTTTTAAGTCTAATTTATACTTTGGGTACTTAGAAATATAGTATTTTGTTTTAATATTACCCACACTCAGGCAGTGTCTTAGTGGGTTTTCATTTCTTCTTCATAATTGTTATTATATATTATGTTATTATACATATAATATTTGCTATTATACATTATATGCACAAAGAAATGGGAATAAATAAAGTAAAAAAAAAAAAAAAAAAAAAAAAAAAATTTATGCACTTCATACATGAGAATGGTTTCTTACGAAACGCGGTAGCGAGATAAAACCCCACCTGAAATTTTTTCGTTGCATGATTTCACTCAGTCATCTTTGGGGATGCTGTCTGGAGGGTTTTTTTCAATTCAAGGAAGAAGAGGAGAGTTCTGGTAAGGAAAAGGGTTTAAGGGGTGGGTAGAAACTTGGGTTCAGTGTGTCCTACTCATTTATCTCCAAGACCTAGAAAAACTTCGCCCTGCCGGGCACCCCTGCTAAATCATCAAATTATTATTCACCAATAATTATCCACCACTTACCCACCCTGGTATAAGTGACAGATGGTTACTCCTTCAAGGCTCTCGAAAGGATTCTATTTTTTTTAAAGAACGAAGCTACCACTAGTTTAGAACGAATTTAGACCTCCATTTTCCTTGAATACGTTGTTAATAAGCAGTATGGAAGTGCTAAGTGGGAAATACAAGATATAATATGTGTTAGTATGACAAAATACAGACAAGACAATGAGACAAAGAAGCGAACCACTTGGGGTGACCTATGGCAGTGGTGTTGGTTATCCAATAAAAGTTCCCGGGGCGGCGGTACCCATTCCCGCCTCCCAAAGTGTAAGCCGTCACAATCAAACTGATTGATCAGTTTTGTAAGATTTTAAAGATTAATATTGTAAAATTTAAAAAAAAAACTGAATAAATATACTAAAAAAAAAAAGAAAAAAAGAAAGCCATTTTGCTTGATTTTAGAGGCATTCTTGACATTTTTGTGAGCTGATTATTCATAACTTTATTTTTATCATATTTTTTAATAAATATGGAAAAATAAAATTTAAATGCTTATCATTTACTCACAAATAATTGCCCAAGTTGTTTCTAAAATCATGAAACTTTAAAAATCTCTAATGGCCTATATCAATATATAAATAAAGTGGTGACCGGACAACTCAGAAAGAAGCCAACTCAGAAGCACCTCAGAAAGGTCATTAAGAGTGATGATAAAAAAAATTGGTTAAATAGGTTAAGTTAGGTTAGAGTTACCGGCTATTTTAAATTTTTTTTTTCATAGCTTTTGATGATCTTTCTGAGGTGTTTCTGAGTTGGTTTCATTCTGAATTGGCATGGAACCAAATAAAGTAGCTCATAGCCGTGCTGGATACTTGACATACTTTTTGATTACAATTATTCTTCAGGTTTGTTGGGTATTTTGATTGCAATTCAAAATTAAGATTTCGCTGATGATTATTATAGTAGGAGAAATTTAAATTTTGTCAGAGAACATGAAGAAAAAAAGATTTTTATCTCAATGATGAAGTCAACAATTTTAATTTATGTTATGTGTG
This sequence comes from Limnephilus rhombicus, assembly GCA_929108145.2. Classification (NCBI taxonomy): domain Eukaryota; kingdom Metazoa; phylum Arthropoda; class Insecta; order Trichoptera; family Limnephilidae; genus Limnephilus; species Limnephilus rhombicus. The sequence continues at coordinate 11,296,251 of OV815292.1, read as the reverse complement.
AGAAACACAACATAATTATATGAAAATCATAATACGATTTAACATATGTGTGCACTGCGCCTGTGATAATGCCACCCGGTGTGGATTATCCAAGCCATTATTGAACTTATCAGTTAAATTTCATTCGTATAATGTGACCCAGTTTCGGATAAATTAAATTAAACACAACCTCTCTTGTATTTTCTGCATCAGTGCTGGTAGGGCTTATAAGGTTCCTATACCGTTGTATTAAATATGTCACCTAACATATTTGCGTTGACGTTACGTTGTTTGACGTAATACAAATGAGGCTTACTTCGCCAAATAACAAAGCAAAGCTTGTCAATGTACAGAGTGATTCCAAAAATATTAATACTTTTGAATACCTACACTTTTTTAAAATACTAACCAAAAACTTTTATTGTTATGATTCTATGATCTCTTTTATCAACAACTAGCTGACACGACGAACTTTGTACCGCCTCAGAATCAATAACTGTTGTGGTAACTTATTAGCTGAATTAAATTCAGTTTTTTTATTGTTAACAATTATACAATGAAACAATTATCGATGCGCAACTATCCGTGTTTTATTTTTGTCAGTATTAAAGATGGCGCTGTGTACTGATTTATATGTTTGTGACTTTCTTACTTTTCCACTTACTTACGAGAATTGCATTTCATTTTTTTTATACGTGTGAGGGAGATTTATTAAAATTATTGTTCGTACTACGAGAATTGGCTCTGGTCTGAACTTTATGGCAATTCAAACTAAATCTTCTTTTGGTCAAAGAAATTATTTTTATCAAGCCCCACTCATATTTAATAGCCTTCCAGAGCATATAAAGTCATCTAATTCCTTGTACACTTTTAAAAAGGATCTTAAATTATTTGTGTTAGTCGAGGATTGCCAATTGATTTTCTCTACTTTGTCCTTTCTAAATTATTAGCTAAATGAGTATGTTTATAATAATAAGCTAAAATAATATAATTTTTGTTTGAACCGTTTTTGTTCATCTTCCTCTTGCCAAATCTATAGCATGTTAAATTAAATACATATATTTATTATTCACAACTTAATCCTTAAAAACAAAAAAAAACAAAATACTTTATTTTATTTTATTTTAAATCAGATCTCAAAACTATGGTCACCCTAAAAGTCTACATTAATGTAGTACCTAGCGCCATCAGTTTAGTAGGTACCAGTAGGTACCCATAATCTAATCTCAATCTGTAAGAAATATAACAAAAGTGTTCTTTCAAAATCTGTATAATTTTTTGTTATTTTGTTAACTTGCATAATTATAGTTAATCTCAACACAGGCTTGTCCTAGTGAGGTAACAAATTTTATTGTAAACATTTTTACCTGCAGTGGAAAGAAACAATAAATAAAATAAATTGTATTTTTCCTTTGGAGGGGTGCAGACATACGTTCACCATTTGTCTCATTTTCGACTGTCGACATTTAGTGTGTAAGAAAGAGGGGCAGAATTATATGTTTAAGAACAAAAGCAAAACAGTTGGCGCATTGACATTTAACGTTTTTGAATTTTTGGAATTCACTTATGGTGGGTTTCTTCATTTACCGAGAATGCTAAATGCAATGCTAATTGTAAAAGTAAACGGTCAAGTGCATAGAAACTTTTAAATTTTGATCGTTTAATTTTACAATTAGCATTGCATTTAGCATTCTTATTTAGGTAAGTTAAGAAACCCACCCTTAATATTCAATATTGTACTTATCACAATATTGCAGCTCTTTCAAAAGATGAGAATTCTTCTATACAAAATGTATGATAAAAATAATTTTCTTCATATTTTTTTCCGATGTTTTAATAGTTTTTCTGTTATTCAGAGCGGACACAAATCCAACAAATCAAAGATCATAAAAATCGGTCTAGCCGTTCTCGAGTGATAAATGGTGTAAAACGACTAAAACGACTTTTTGTTTTATATATTAAGATATTCAGTTGGCTTAGGGAAAATATGGTACACCCACGTACATAAAATGCAAACAAGTGACCGTGGATGATTGTGCAGAGATGATCTACCGCCAAATAACAAAAGTATAAAATATATTTTCATTCAAATGCAACAAGGATTAATTGCTTGTCTGTAATATACTGAATATACCGGCGTATATTTAGTACATAGACAAATTCATTTGATGTCCATACCAACTTATAATTAATGGTATTTTGAAGTCGATTTTAAGATAAATTGGTATAATGCCCAAAAAAAATATGATTTTATAATAATTATAATTTTGGGAGATCAACTGTCGGCGTATCAACTGCCGAGTCACCCTAGGTTCAACATAAAGTATAGTCAACCTAATCACTGTCCAAAATAAAATAAAATAAGCACCGCACAAAGAGAAGACCGATTATTCTGTTTCATTCTCTCGCAGGCTAAATCCTATAGGTGTATTTGTCTCTTTTTAGTGTGGCTTTTTGGTTTCATCGAGTTTCAAATCACAACGGTGCTAAAGAAGTTTTCACTTCAAAAAAAATATATCGTGGTGTTGAAAATATTTGTGTGAGGAAGGTAGTTAGATTAACGTTTTACGAATCTGAAAGCTGAATGTTAACAATATTTTAACCGTGCAACATTAAGATCTCTCTTCACAATGGCCCATCCGATGGGTCATCCAACGGGCCATTGTAAAAAGCATTGTGCTCGTGATATTGTGAAAAAATACATCAAAACACTGCCTGGACCCCTTAATCTTTACCAAGCCAAAATAAACTGAAGGCCATTCTTATGCATGAGCTTATACGCCAGCGAACTATGGGCAAGATACACACCTTCGAACGCATTCCGAATTCAATACAACTACGCAAACAGGGCACTGTTCGGCCTACCGTGGCAATGCAGCGCCTCGCAAATGTTCGCATAGAAGGAAGGGTGCATGGGTTAGCTGATTTGATGCGCCACAAAATAGCCGGGACGTGTCTGAACTACGGAAGATTGGAAAACACTCTCTTCCAGGCTGTTGCCAATACATTGAGAATTTACCTCAAGCCTCTGTAGTAGTATGTACCAAATATGTTAACCATTTTGTTTAATCTGGTTTTCAATTTTATTTAACAATATAAGGTATACTTTTATATTATGACTGACAGAGTATTGCACTCACAGCTATGTTCAGCTGAAATAAGCAAAATTAGTTTATTTTATCTTAGAAGCTCTTCCGTATTGAAAATCTTCACTTTTATCGTCCATTGGTCTTTACATAAAACGAAAAATCATTAGTGTTTATAATTAAATTAAGTATCGTTAAGCAAATAGAGCATGGAAAATTATATTGATTTTTTTTAAGTGAAACTTCTATTGCCCCGCTATGATTTGGATTTCGGATGAAACGGAAATGACGATTACTGCACCTGCGACGCATCAACTGCGCTCGTTGACCGCTTTGATTGTCACTTTTAAATGCTCCTATTGGTTGAGATATTAAACTGAAATTACGCTGGTCTACGCTCATTGGACGCTTTGATTATGTCCTCACTTTTCAAGTATTGGTTGAGATTGTTTTGGTAAAGTTTCGCTTCTATCGCATGTAAACTACACACGATTTTTTTTTATCATTACCTCCCCACAGGAGGATCTGAGGGAAAAACTTCCCTCTGGACTTATGTCATCTTTGGAGGTGGTGTTTGGGGGGTTTTTTTAGAGAAAGGAAAAAAAAAAATTCTGGGAAGGAAAAGGGTATGAGGGGTAGGTGGATATCTAAGGGTCAATGTGGTCAAGGTGATGGGTCGAGAGTGTCTGGTTGGAAAGACCAAACCAAATCTTTCGTTTTTTTTTATCATAATGTTTCTGTGACAATCTGTCGTAAGATTTTATTGTATTGTTTATAAGTTTATTATGTATAGATTTTTTTTAAATTCGAAGATTTTCCAAAACATATAAATAATTCTTAAAATGAAAATAATAAAGCAGGATGCTCAACACGACATAATTACTCAAAAATTAATCACGATAAAGGTGTATTACTATTTTATTCTCAATAAGATATATTTAAGTGATTTATTAGTCACGAACATTTGCATCATCCCTGTATCTGTACGTAAATGCAAATGAAATGAAAGTAAAAGCGATCGTTCTGTAAACATAGACGGCGCTCGTTATGAATAGTCGATATGTCTCTAAAGACAAAGCCAATTTATATGGGTTTGATGTCAAAAAATCTACGGTATTCCACAACGGAGCCAAGTTCCCAATTTATTTCATCGTCAAGGGAAGAAATGTATTGTATAATTGGCAATTAGAAAAAATGCCGAAACAGAGATTCTTTTTTAATCAGTCTGATTCAAAGTAATATAAATAAAGTTCGCAATAGGTTAGATTTTTATATGTGGGTATCACAAAAGTCTCAACTGCTCTCAACTCTTTTAATCTGTGAGGCAGATATGGGTGTCGCCGTCTTAGGAACCATTTATTTGATGTATTTAGGTCACCTCGAATTGTTCGCCACGTTTGGTAGCCCACTGGCGCGCTTTTTGCCACAACATTGCCAGTTTTAGGCAAATTTTTCCATATTAAAATTAGGAGGAATGTTTTTTTTTATGTCGACGGAAAATATTTAAAATGGTCACGAGAAAATCACGAGCTATCGGAGGAAAAGGTTTAAAATCGCGCTGTCGCTCGAGTGGTTAGCTCAGGTGGCGGATGGGCCTGCCGACTAATTGCGCGATGGGCCGAATCGGTAGAGACCGGTTGACCTCTCCAACCGGACTTTCTCAATCCGTCGCCAGGAACTGTGGTGGAAGGATTGGATGCATTCGTAGCCAACACGCGTGCCCAACATTTGTACACAGTTGACATTTGTCACATGAGAACAGGTCGTTTCTTCGACTCGTTCTTGTGTTCAACAGCTCGGCTGTGGAATGATTTGCCAGCCTCTGTGTTTCCTCCTTCCTACAACATGGGTCTCTTCAAGACCAATGTTCATTCCTTCCTCTCCTCAAAAAGACCCTCCACACAGCATCCCAGATGACATAGACCCCGAGGGAAATTATTTTGCTCAGGGCCTCCTGTGTGGAGTTAATGTAAAAAAAAGCATTTTCCTTCCCACAACGTCCTCTCCATCATTTCCTTTTAAAGACCCTCCACACAGCTTCCCCAAAGATGACACAGGCCTTAAGGGAAATTATTTTACTCAGGGCCTCCTGAATGAAGAAAATATTAAAAATATATTTTTTATGTTAGCAATGTATGAAGCATATAAAAATCAACTTAAGAAAACCGTTTTATGGCTAAAATTATCTTTGACAGAATCAATTGATTAACTATTTTTCATTTTTACAAAACAATTTACAAAATAAATTAAAATCATTTTTGCGCCTGAAATAGTAATCTGTAGATTTTGTTTGCCAAGCGATTTTAATGCTTATTGCCTATATTCGTAGCGATATAAGACACACTAATTATACTTACATTTTTGGCTTATGGCTGCCTCATATAACACGTAATGCAAATTTTTTAAATCAACTTTCTTTCAAACCGGTGTTCTTTACACTTTATAAATTACCCACGGATAGGCATTATAATATCTGTTTTAGTTTTTGTTTGTTGGAAAAATAATTAATATTTATATTGCAAGAATGGTGATTCAGCGCACTCTTTGGATTAGCAGAGGCACTAAAATGTATTGTTAAAAAAACTGCAAAATTATCACGATCGGCAACAATGGATCAGAGATGTCGCCACTTGTCAGTTTGGAGAAAAGTGCATTGTAAAAATGTATTTATTTTAAAAATAGTATCGTAACAAGTGAAAATAACTGTCATGATCTGTTTTATGAATATTTTGCAGTTCATTGTGAATTCTATTTTAGTTGTGTACGGTTGCCAACTGATTTGTGCATGTTTCAAGGTTACAAAAAATGGACTGATCATAATTTTAAGTGGATGAAATTGCGGGGAAGCTTCCCACGACTGCAGAGAACTAGTACAGAGAGATTTTGTCAGATCGCCATTCCTTGTGACAATTTATTTGCGGAAGCTAGATTCATAATCTTTATCTATATACATATATGTATATAAAAATCTATTGCTGTTCGTTTGTCTCGCTAAAACTCGAGAACGGCTAGGCCGATTTAGCTGATTTTGGTTTTGAAATGTTTGTAGTGGTCCAAGGAAGGTTTAAAAGTTTGAAGGTTTTGGAAAAATTGCGAGGAAGGTGGTAAAAACAACAATTTCATTTTCCCATATAAACTGTTCTACCTACTTTCCTGTCAATCATTTGATGTTCGTCCCTTCGGCACAGTAGACTCCGGTCCACTCGAATTAAAGCACGTATTAAATTAAGGGTTTTGAATAGACAACATATATCCACATTACTCGGATTATCGCGTATTTAAATTTTTATATTTTGATGGTTGTCTTTGTTGGTTCGTTCAGAATAACAAAATTGCACACGTCAGAAGAAAATCAAACACATAATAAACTATTTATACATCAGAATAACATATACTAGCTCTGGCATCATGAAATTTGTATAAAAAATTGCAATAGGTGGCACGCGAGCTGTTTGAAAACTGAATGTATCGTGGATGAATGTATGGAATGCAGGAGGGGGGAGGGGAACCCGGGAGGGCGGGGAACTTGGGAGGGGAGAGGGGAACTCGGGAGGAGGGTTCGCAGGACGGGGAGGGGAGTAGGGTGAGAAGAGGGAAGGTGGAGGAGGAGGAGTGGGAACACGAGAGGGGAAGGGGACGCGGGGGTGGAAGGGGAGGAGGAAGGTGAACGGGACGAATGGAAAAGGACATGCAGGGAGAAACAATTTCTTTATTAAATGGCATAGCAACGCATGCCGGGTACCAGCTAGTCAATAATATATTTGTGAGTATTAGGCTCAGAGAGTCTGGGGTTACTTACACACCCCATGCTTGATGCTCCCACCCATGGAAGATGCTCCGAGGAACTAGCATCATTGATCCCTTCGGCACCGGTGCATAGTCGGGAAACACGCCAAACGCGTGCCCAACATTTGTACACAGTTGACATTTGTCACATGAGAACGGGTCGTTTCTTCGACTCGTTCTTGTGTTCAACAGCTCGGCTGTGGAATGATTTGCCGGCCTCTGTGTTTCCTCCTTCCTACAACACGGGTCTCTTCAAGACCAATGTTCATTCCTTCCTCTCCTCAAAAAGACCCTCCACACGGCATCCCAGATGACATAGGCCCTGAGGGAAATTATTTTCCTCAGGGCCTCCTGTGTGGAGTTAATGTAAAAAAAAAAAAAAAATGCTTGCATATTTTAAAACAACCTAAATCTAACTTTATACAGTTTATTGGTACCACGTAGTAATGTTTAATTGATATAATATCAATTGTCTTTCCAAATAGCAATAATTGTAAGTATTGCGAAGAATTGCATTAAATAATAATAATCTAATAAAAATATTATTAACTAGCTGGTCCCGGCATGCGTTGCTATGCCACTTAATAAAGAAATTGTTTCTCTGTATATTACCTCTGAGAATTTTATTTTAATATTTAATATATTTCTTGGTATTACAAATTATTTACGGAGTTTGAACGAAACCGAGCGGTGTTTGGTCAATTCAAACGTAATTATCCAATTTCCGCTCTGGATTTTGGCATTACGGCAAATATTTTTTAATATATTTATAGATATCGACCACTAGCGTGTCGGCACGTTTAGCTTTTTTGATACAGGTGTTAGGAGTGTTAGGACCAAAGATATTCAAATACAGGAGAGATATGCTATGGTGTCCGCGCAACTGTCGCCGGACTACGCGCTAATTAGCGTAGTTTTCATACAAAACGAATTTGTTCATTTCGTTGATTTTTTGAAAATGTTCATTAATATTGGTTAACAATATATTTTGAATAAGGAAAGAATTCGTTCATTTAGTTTAAAGTTCGTTTGGTTTATTCGTTAATTATTTGTTATTTTAGTTTATTTGTTAATTGGTAAACAATATTGGCGACACCCGGAAGCGCAGACCCACATAGTAAAAACAGCAGATAGCACATCTACTTATATTTCAATATCTTTGGTTAGGACCCTAGAAAAATCGTTAAAATTGCCTGGCTCGAACGTCGTCAAAAGACGTTCAGTACGAGATACAAACTACAAAATATATTTTTTAAAAAGCAAAACTTAGAGAAGGAGTAATTTTTTTTAATGGCGTAAGTAAAAATAATTTAAATTGGTCCAGTTTCGAAGGAGAAAAATGGGGTACACAAAACCTTGATCTTGATGATTTTATTTAAGTTTTATCAGCATGAGTATTCGGGGGAGTAAAGCCGATAGTGACAGCAACTGTGTGGTAGAATACCTATTGCTCAGGTTTCTCAGCGACTTGGTTTCCTCTTAAGAGCGTTTAACCAGCCAGCGGATGAAAATCCACATTTCATCGAAAGTGTTCTTACGATCGTGCAGGGCGGTTACAAAGATAAAGATTAATTATTCTCCGTACCAGCTTTTTAAAATTATAACTCAATATCGATTTTATTACATTCGACGAAGGAATCCAAACCTCCCACTGCGGTACAAGGCGATGGGTCGAGAGAGTCTGACTGGGTAGTTCCAAAGGTCTGTCTCAACCAGTCCGTCCCAATCTGGCCCGCCACGCAATAGATGGGCAAATGCATCCGCCGCCAAGACAAACCTCACCCCGTGAACCCCGTAAGTCACCAAACGGAGCAAACCACTTGGTGTGACCTAATGCAGGGGTGTTGGTAATCCAATAAACGGTTTCTGGGGCGGTGGTACCTATACACGCCTCCCAAATTGAAAACATATAATAATATTTAAAGCCTACGTCAGAAGTTGACGATTATTACCGACATAACCTAAGTTCTTGCGTCCTTTAACCCTTAAGTTCGTAACTAAGTCAACTCACCCCAAATAATAATAATTAGTCAAACCCTTATTAAAGCTAGGTTGCAAATAGAAAATTGTTTCCTTAGTACGCGGAAAATGTACCCAAAAATTACACATATTTTTAATTTTACTGAAACCACAAAACTTCCGAAGCCGCTTTTATTCGGTCGTTGCCAAATAATACAACCCTCTCTGTTATATTTTTACCCTGCATTGTTAATTTTCGAAATTCCATAACAAAGATTTTTAGCTGTTATAAATCATACTTGATTCTTAATATTAAAATTTCATAATATTACAAGTATGTAAAGCGTCGTGAAGTGTGCTTTATTGTAGTTTGTCGGGTAGTACTCGGCAAATGAAGAGAGTATTATTAGTATTATTAGGGAGCTGCTCGTAAGCGAAAGAGAGCAAATCACGCATACATTCCTTCAAATAGCATCTCGCAAGCATGCTATCTCGCTTGCGCTTGTACGCTTTCATGCATACATCACAAAGTACGAATTCATTCAGTCTATTTATTAATTAGTAATTAAAAGTGTTATAACAAGTTCTAATTGCACGGCTATAATACAATGTAATATAACTTTGCTTTGTTACTTATGTAATATATATAATTTTTAAACGACTTCAAAAAGGAGGAGGTTCTCAATTCGACGGTATTTTTATATTTTTATGTTTGTTACCTCAGAACTTTCGACTGGGTGAACCGATATTGATGATTCTTTTTTTATTTGAAAGCTGGTGCTTTCCGTGTGATCCCATTTTAATTTGGTCCAGTTTTTTCAATGGCATCCATGAGAAAACCATATAAGTCTTAAATTTGCATTTAGTATGTGCGTGACAAATGGACGAATAACTCAATATCACGCCAACCGATTTCGATGATTCTTGTTTTATTGGAAAGGATGTACTTCAAGGATAGTTTAATGAGAGTTTGGTTAGGTTCTGATCATGGCATCCATGACAAAGTAACGGAACTCTTCAATTCTTAGGAGCAAATTAACGATACTCGGCCGAATCTTTTGTAGGCTATCCGGACCTTTGAGTCACCTACCATAACGTCGTTATGGTCAAGTAATGTCTATCTCATATATATGAGCAGTACGTTTAGTAGACCTACCCATATTCAGATAAATTAGTTAGTGTACTTCAGATACACTAAAAATCAAAAAATAAACAAAAATTTTAACAAAACAAAAAAACGACTTCAAAAAATGCTTTAAAAAGTAAAAAAATAATTTCGTATTCTTCTACAACTTAATAATCAACTTACTTTTTCTACTCAGCAATACGTAGTTACGATTGTTATTTTTGGAGTCGGTGTCAGCCAAGGTACCCGGCCCGGCGTCGTCATTTGACAGCTCCCCTCCCGCCGCGCCCCCGCTCTCGCCTCACGCCTCTCGCCTCTCGCCTCTCGCCTCTCGCCTCTCGCCTCTCGCCTCGTCAAATCGCGCGTGCAACACAAGCACATCTCACCTATAACTATGCATATAGTCACAAACCTACCTTGGCTGACACCGACTCCAAAAATAACAATCGTACCTACATATTGATGAGTAGAAAAATTAAGTTGATTATTAAGTTGTAGAAGAATACGAAATTATTTTTTTACTTTTTAGTGCATGTTTTGAAGTCGTTTTTTTGTTTTATTAAAATTTTTGTTTACTCTGTCTAAAATCAATGTATATAATTCATATTTAATTATAAGTATAAGGCCGAAATTTATGAAAACCTTGAAACCTTTTGGATACATAGTTACCTCATTGATACAAGTGTTTGAAAAACCAACGCAACGACAATAATGACTTAATCATATAATAAATACTGCGACCATGAAGACTTGGATATATTTGCGAATTATGCGGTGACAGTATAAAAAAAATATATATTTCTTACATCGATTTCTTATCGCCGATAATCCCTTTTGGTGTACTATTCTTAATATATTGTTTATTTTTCCATTTTTTAAAGTTTGTTATGTGACAAGTATAAACTGCTTAATTAACGGGAACTTAATTGGTTTACCCTATGTGGTATTTGACAATTTATTTATTATCTTATCTTATATATAAAAATCTCGTATCACGGTGTTTGTGGTCGCACTCCTTCGAAACGGCTTAACCGATTTTTATGAATTTTTTTAATGTATATTTGGTAGGTATGAGAATAGGTTTTATAGTATATTTCATGTAGCTAGGTGATTAGGGTGTCTCTATCCAGAAAAATATTTTTTTTCTTGACATTTTTTTTTAGTATTTTTTTATATTTGGCATCAAAAAATACCTATAACCCCAAATTTTAACCCTCCTATCCTCACCCTCCCATTTTTTTATCGCGATTTTAGTCTTTCGTATTTCAAACAGATCGAACTTTCATCTTCACATTCGCAAGATATTCACGAGAAGCGTCGCGTCATTTTGGTATTTCATTCGGCATCATGTTCTCGCGTGGGCAAACCAGCGAGCTTATTTGTGTTAAATATCGTACACTCAATTGCTCTTCGAAATTTATATTGATTTTCTTTATTTCATTGCCCAACTTTAGTTGGTGTTTTTTGCATTTATCGGCGGTCATCGTCCATTACGTCCATACAGCGCTCTATTCCTTTTTCCGTCATAGATCCCATCTCTACACGCTTACAATACATTTTTTATTTTTTATTTAACAACCAAATAATTTAATTTTTATTAGGCAGAATAACGTTTGCCGGGTCAGCTTGTATTATATAACATTTGGTTTCCACAATTTAAAATTATGTATTTTATTCCAGTTCGAGATTTTTGCCTTTGGCAAATAGCTCATTCGGGTAATAATAATTATATTGAGATATTTAGGCTTTCGAAATCACGAATAATACCCATAACTTGGAACGTGAAACATTTATTTGAAAACTTAGAAGTGTTAATTACAACTATATGCAATTACTTACATCCTGTTCCACTAAAATTAATAATTATAACTTACATAATATCATACCCAATTTCCAACAAGTTCAAGTACTTGCGCATACGTTGACTTTATATTGAAACGACGCGCGACGTCATTAAGTAACGGTTATTCCACCTCACAGCCTAACGATAATTACCCGTTAAGTCGCCGGAGACTGTATGTGTCATCTGTCACTACAATTATTTCCAAACTACGTTAAATTCCCAAACCGTCCGTAGACATATAACGTAGATGTCTCAACAGCGCGATAAGCAAGGCACAAGCAGTGACTCCATTATGGCTTGATGACATAACTAGAAATGCAATAGTTCTGCAGACAATACAGTCAACAATTCCACATTTGCATGAAGTAACTAGAACTTGTATAGACAATACAAATCTTCGGTATTTGACTATTCGCTTTGACGATAATTTCCATAAATTTGTGTACGCGGAGTTACAATTCAATACTTGAACGTTGTGCTATTAGTTCTCTCTTGTTCTGTTCAAACGAACAGAAACACATTATTATACAAATTTACATATTATTAAGTCATGCCACTATTTCGTTGTTTCAGTACAGTTGTGTTGTTTGAAGTAAGCACATCATTTCAATATAATTGAGGTAAGTTTGTAGAAATAAATATATGAAATTTCCACGTTCTCATTCCCGCTCTCCAAATTAAGCTCTTACTATTTTGTGAAAGTCATTATCTTTGTGGTAATTGTGTGTTTGGTTTTTGATGTTAACACGAAAACTGTAAACTATTCCACGCAACAAAGAAAAAAGATTCTCAGTGTTACTGTTTTTGCTAGGTACGGTGTGTTCATTGTCCAAAAGTACGAAATTTATTAAAACTGTTATTTTTCTACAAACCATAACGGCATTTTGCACACGTCTCTCGCATATTACACACATTAAGAAAAATTTATGAATTGTATTTATTTGTATTAACTGTATGTCTTAAACCCTATTGTTTGTATTTCTAACTTTAGTAACTTATTTATTTATTTTTTAATTTTTTATTTATTTATTTATTTACATATGCATATATATTACAATACATTACAATATGATACTTTGTCTGTCCAACTGGGCAGAATACCCGTTTCAGGACAGCCAAATTGTATATTTAGTTCATAATATTCTTAACAAAGGAATGGTTTCGTTCAAGATATCACGGGATTAACTGTATTTCCTTTTAAAAACTGTATTCTTTCCGTTATAATTTTATGACTTTATTTATTTTATTATGTATTTTATATGTTTTTTTAATACTAGATGTATGAAAAAATTTGCTTACATCTAAATAAAGTTACAAAAACATAAACAAAATATTTATAAAAAAATGAGTTGAGAAAAAAGCCGTGTTGCGTTACCTCCTTCTTTACCCAACTTTTTAGTCAGCATTGCAGTGTCCATTATCAGTGAATATTCATGGGAAGTGTGAACTTATGTATGCAAATGCGATAACATGCTGCTAGCTCTAATTCTGGTGGAACTAGTATTACGGTATAATTTAAAAGGGTTTTCTGCATTTAGTTTTGGTGTCGGCGTCAACTACCGGATACCAAAAACTATTGAGCTCTACCCCGTTGTCTTTATTGATGTTATTAAGACTTTTGTGAATTTCAATTGCCTCCGTAATTAGGCATGCTCTATGTGTTTTGGGTCTTCCCATGACTTCAGTTACAAATCCAAAGTAATGGCCAGTTTAATAAATGCTCGGCAATTGCTGATTTGTCTGGACATACTCAAACGTGGAGACATATCCTTTTGGAGATCTTCCATTCTGTCTGTCCTACATAAACCTCGTCACACTCGAACAGGGGAGTTTGTGAATTTCATTTTTCTCAAGAGGAAATTTAATTTTTTCAAGCCTCAGTAAGTCCTGTATTTTTGTCGTGGTTCCGAAGACAGCTTTATGTTTTCTTTTTTCAGTATCCTGACAAATTTGTACATCACATTATGAATATACACTAAAGAAGCGCAGCCTTTTTGATTATTGTTCAATTGAGATGTCATAATGAGAGTATTTGATGTTCGACAGATCTATGTAAAAACTATCCTCATGCATCTCTTTAAAAACAAACATGAGCTTTACGAAAAAAAAAAATAAACTTAAGATTTACACGTAACTCCAACAAAGACATATTGCAAGTTCCAGCACTCTCTTCCACCTTTGGTCAACGTAGCTTTAGATACTTTGCCACAAAAATATTCAACATTCTCCCAGAAAACATCAAACGCCCAGTCATTGACAGTTGTTATTGTAGTAATAACCTTGCAGTTTATGAATTGTGTAGGTATATGCAAACAATAATGTTAGCTAAAATAAAGTTTTTGCTGTATGGAAACCTACTTTACACATTTATAAAAAAACCATAGATAAAATTGCGAGAAACAATTAACAAAATTTCTGCCTCAAAACAGGTTCACCTAGTGAGGCAGGCAATGCACAACTAAAAATACTGTATAACTATACTACTCCTGTGTAACCTTTCTTACGTTACTTTCTGTTTGTTAATTTTTCTGTACTGATTGATGTAATCTATTTGTAAACTACATTGAGTATGTTATTTTTATTGTTGTTTTTATTTTAATTTTACGCACCAGATTTAAATGTCCGGGTTTAATTTTCCCCACAGGAAAAACTAAACCCTTTCACACACTTCCCAAATGATCATCTGGTCAATCCACGTTATGCAATTGCACTATATGTATTAAAATTACAAAACAATACAAGAACAACATGTCAACCTACCAGAGACCAGATGGGAAAATAATTCACCGACTCCAGATATTTTCATATCAGAGGGTTCGGCTCTGTGGAATTCCTAATTGAACCTATAAATCCTACTGATCCCTCAATATAAATATTTAAAAAATCTTTTGTAATCCTACATGTATTTAAAATTACCGATTTTTGCATTTTTATGTATAAATTCTTTGACAAATCTAATACGCCTAAATTTTGAATCAGAGACCTAGGTATAATGCCAGTAGCCGAAATAACAAATGGTAATATTTTTATATTCCGAGAATGCCAAATTTTTTTAATCTCATTTTCTAAATCTGTGTATTTTCTAATTTTTTCAGAAACAGTTTTTTGAATATAACAGGAATTTGGAATAGCTACATCAATGATATAAGTTATTTTTTTAATTTTGTCATGTAAAACTATATCAGGTCTATTATGACTAATTGTTCTGTCTGTTAGTATAGTTTTATCATAATATATTTTATAAAATTCGTTTTCTAAAAATTAACTTGGTTCATATTCATAATATGGTACTATATAACGGCAGTCAATCAAGTTATGTTTAATTACCAAACTTTGGTGGATTATTTTTAAAACCTGATTGTGCCTAAATGTATACTCGGACGGCGCTAATATAGAACATCCCGATATAATATGTTCTATAGTTTCCGGAAAAGCCAAATATTTTCTACATAAATCATCAATTTGATTTATATCTTTGATTATATGCTTCCTATAATTTTTAGTATTAATGACTCTATCTTGAATGGCAAGCATAAATCCTTCTATTTCTGCGCTCAACTCTCCAATACTCAACCATTTGTTTGACGAAAGTTTGTCAACATACGTTTGGTTGAGATAATTGAAGTGTTTTGCATGAATAATTTTATTTGACCAGGAATCTAATAATTCCTGGTTAGTATTTATAAGAATGTTGGCATTCTCGTCATATAAATTTAAAGGTGTAATGTTTCTATCTGCCTTACAAATTATTTTGTGCATTTCTGAGCTATTAGCTTTCCTATGGAAAAAATTTCTAAGCATTTCTACCTGATTGTGTTTCAAAGATGTTATTTTGACTACACCTCTACCTCCTAAATTTCTAGGAAAATTAATTCGTTCTATAGCTGAATTTGGATGATGGCAATTAAACTTTGTTAACGTAGTTCTAATTAATCGTTCTAAACTATCTAAAGCTGTATTGGACCATTTAATTATGCCAAATGAGTACGTTAATAAAGGTATTGCCCAAGTATTTATTGCTTTTACTAAATTTTTAGCAGATAGATTGCATTTTAAAATTTTTCTGATCCTAGTTTGAAATTTAATCCTAATATCATTTTTAATACTAGTGTGATCTAATCTATTCGATTGCGGGTATCCTAAATATTTATAAACCTCATCCCCTTTCATACTTTTAATATTGAAATTTTTAAATATACCCTCGTCTCCATCTACAATTTTGCCTTTCTCTATATGGATCGTTTTACATTTATCTAAACCAAAAGTCATTTTAATATCATCTGAAAAAATTTTAACTACCTTAATCATTTTTTCTAAATTTGATTCAGAATTTGAAAATAATTTTATATCATCCATATATAATAGATGTGAAACTATACTACTCTCTCTTGTATTACCCTTAATTTTTATTCCAAACTTGCTTTCAATTAACATTTTAGACATAGGATTCAATGCTAAGCAAAACCAAAGAGGACTCAATGAGTCTCCTTGAAAAATCCCTCTTTTTATTGAAATGCCCGGTACTACTATTTTCTTACCTTTTAAATTTACTAGTAAATCTGTATTCCAAAAGGACATAATATTTTTCAAAAAGCTAATTATAATTGGGTTAACTTTATATATTTAAAATATTTTGATTAGCCACGAGTGCGGGACACTATCAAAAGCTTTTTGATAATCTATATAACAAGTATGTAAATTACGCTTTTGATTTTGAATTTGTTTTAAAATTACAGAATCAATAACTAATTGTTCTTTACATCCCATATGTTTTCTGCGACAACCTTTTTGTTGTTCAGATAAAATATTTTTTTCATCCAAATGAGTATATATTGAATCTGTCAAGCAAGAGGTTAAAATTTTGTATATTGTCGGTAGACATGTAATGGGTCTATATTGAGAGGGATTATTAATATTTTCGCTTTTAGGTAACATATAAGTAATGCCCTTAGTTAGAAAATTAGGAAAATTTTGAGGTTGTTTGACAAGTTTTGAAAGATTTTTTGCAAAAAGAGGATGTAAAGTAGTTAGACGTTTGTACCAAAAATTATGTATCCAATCGCAACCCGTGGCTTTCCAATTATGAGTATTTTTTATAATTTTGGCTAACAATTCAACCGATATATCAGAAAAACTCATTTGTTCAATGTCTGAACAATTGAGTTCTTCATTTTCTATCCATGAACCTGCCTCATTATGTTTTATATCTTTACTCCAAATGTTTGTCCAAAATTCGCGCATATCTGATTCAGATGGCAACGGAATATTATTATTCGAAATAATATTTTGTTTATCATCAAGTTTGGAATAAAATATTTTCTCATTTTTTTTAAATAATCTATTATTATTTCTTTTATTATACGTATAATTAGATCTTTTTAATCTACTAGCTTTTACACCTAATTTTTGTTTTAATAAATCTAATAAATCATTGATTATATTTTCATTATTATAACTACCAATGTTATAACCAAATTTTCTCCCAATTTCATCTACATGTCTCAAAATATTTCTACTTCTATTCCCATTTTTATATTCAATTACTCTAGCTATACTACTTCTTAAAAATACTACATCATTTTCTAATCTAATCTGCCATTCTGGTTTACTATAACTATATGATCTATCATCAGATGATGTTAATTTAACTCCTAACCTAGTACATATAGTGATAGCACTAGCGTACACTAACGTATGAAGATCTAAAAAACTAATATCGTCAAATATTATTTTTGGTAAAATTAAATTATTTAATTCAGAAATTAATTTAGATAATTTTTTTGACGTATGCAATTTTGGTAATTTTGGTCTAACTGTGGGCTCTATATCTATATATCTATTTATATTGGAATAAATTCGGTGTTTGGGCTAAATTCCTAAAAAATAAAACTAGTTATTTTTATACTAATTTGGGGTCGGGGAATCCGAATCTGAAAGAATTAGGCGGCGGCAAGCAATATTAACTGAGTTACACGACTTTAAAAATTTTTATACACATACAGGAAAATAGCCATTTTGGAAGCATTTTGATTCCTAGAAAATCAAACTAGTGATTTTTATACTAACTATGGGCCGGGGAATCCGAATCTGAAAGAATTAGGCGGCGGCAAGCAATATTAACTGACTTACACGACTTTAAAATTTTCTATACACACACACATGAAAATAATCATTTCGGAAGTATTTTGACACACTTAGTACAAAGATCATAGAAAAATAAGAAATATACAAAAACATGTGCCGGCAGTGTTACCAGCTCTCAAAAATATTTATCCCTATATCAATATGAAAATAGATAACAGCAGAAAAACATACCTTATAAATCGACCAAGTCTTCTTCGTCCGTCGTATCCTTGTCAAACTCGCTTGTCTCGAAGGGTTCCTGTCGGATACGCGGATCATACAAGAGTCCAGCTAAGCGGTAAAAGTAACATGGTTTGTGCCCCTTTATACCGCCTGCTCGCGTCCCTAACCTAACGCTAAGTTTGTGTAACATGATTTGTGCCCCTTTATACCGCCTGCTCGCGTCACGGCAAAAAAATATCCCTGTTTTCGAGTAGTTTAGCGGCTACGCTAGGTTTGTGTAACATGGTTTGTGCCCCTTTATACCGCCTGCTCGCGTCACGGCAAAAAAACATCCCTGTTTTTGAGTAGTTTAGCGGCTACGCTAGGTTTGTGTAACATGGTTTGTGCCCCTTTATACCGCCTGCTCGCGTCACGGCAAAAAAACATCCCTGTTTTCGAGTAGTTTAGCGGCTACGCTAGGTTTGTGTAACATGGTTTGTGCCCCTTTATACCGCCTGCTCGCGTCACGGCAAAAAAACATCCCTATTTTCGAGTAGTTTAGCGGCTACGCTAGGTTTGTGTAACATGGTTTGTGCCCCTTTATACCGCCTGCTCGCGTCACGGCAAAAAAACATCCCTGTTTTCGAGTAGTTTAGCGGCTACGCTAGGTTTGTGTAACATGGTTTGTACCCCTTTATACCGCCTGCTCGCTTCACGGCAAAAAAACATCCCTGTTTTCAAGTGGTTTAGCAGCTACGCCGGGTTTATGTAACATGGTTTGTGATACAAAAGTGAGTAAAATTTATAAAAAATAAGTACTTAAAATATAAACATGTTATTTTACGTTATTAATATTACTGCTTAATGGCAACACTTAATTTTGTGTGGTAAAAACATCTATGTTATCTTGTTTTTCTATGATCTTTGTACTACATGTGTCAAAATACTTCCGAAATGATTATTTTCATGTGTGTGTGTATAGAAAATTTTAAAGTCGTTTAATTCAGTTAATATTGCTTGCCGCCGCCTAATTCTTTCAGATTCGGATTCCCCGGCCCATAGTTAGTATAAAAATAACTAGTTTGATTTTCTAGGAATCAAAATGCTTCCAAAATGGCTATTTTCCTGTATGTGTATAAAAATTTTTAAAGTCGTGTAATTCAGTTAATATTGCTTGCCGCCGCCTAATTCTTTCAGATTTGGATTCCCCGACCCCAAATTACATAGTATAAAAATAACTAGTTTTATTTTTTAGGAATTTAGCCCAAACACCGAACTTTAGCCATTTATATTATTATGAAGCAAGTTAGCTAATTCTATTACATTATCATCTAGTAAGTTTAAATTTGCAATGTTGATTTCCCTATGATTATGAATAGCGTCTAAGTTATTTGAATCTACTGTAATACCATTAGATTCTTCTACTAGAATATTATCTAAACTGTCTTCATTCAATGTATCTAATATAACATTACTACTCGTATTAATTTATTCTAAATTATTCTCTAATTGCAATCTATCTCCTATTTCCTTTTTTATCTGAATTAATGTTACTAAAGGGATTAAATTATTTTTGAAAATTGCCCTTTTTTGGTCAGCTAATCTTTGTTCGTTTACTTGGGCAACCGGATAATTTTGTGAGAAAAGTAAATGTAATTTTTTCCTATACAATAACATATCTGTTTCTAGTTTCGTCACATAAAAATATGAACGTACGATGAACATATTGATATCGTTCGTCCATTTCATTCTCTGCCTAGGAATACCTGCTTTTGTTTTTTGGGGTCTCAGATTATCAATGTTCATCTGTAAAGATGACATAATCAACCCATTTTCATTTCCGTTGGTTGAAAATGACATTTTGTCACAGTTCAAAACAACTTGGAAATGATTATTATTATTATTCCTACATTCCAGTAACCAAGCAACTGTCGTCGTTACCTAATACTGTCATTTGTCAACAAATAATTTTCAATTTGGCCAAATTAAATATTTTAATGTAAACTACCCTTCAATACTACAAATCTATAATAAATATTATATTTTAGAATAATGTTATCAAAATAAAATATATAATTAAATTTACCTGCAAAATATATTTCAAAGTAATCTCAAAATACTGTTGTTTACCTTGGTTACTGAAGCCCTCACAAAAGGAAAAATTTTATATCGTATTTATTTATCTAAATATCCCACGGTTGACTGGCAGTTTATTTATTAGGTTATCTAATATACTTATTTTCAAATATTTATATGTTTTGGGATCAAAGCTAATTCTTTTCTTTCTGATACAATAAAAAAATCAGAGAGCCAAAATACAAGCAAACGTCGAGGCTAGCGTTGCTAAGCAACCTCATTGATTATTTCATTTAAGATTATTATTATTATTTATTATTATCAACCTCATTGATTATTTCATTTAAGATTATTATTATTATTTTTATTATTAATTCTATCTTACCTCTCTACCTCAAATGAAGGTAGTTACTCAGGTGTCATAAATAATAATTTAAAAAATTACTCCGCACCACAGGCGAACTCCGAGTGTGGAGGAATTTAAACTTTATTTCCACACATTTAATTAAAGTTTTTTAAAGCTAAAACTCTTTTACCTTTACTGCTCATGCAAAAAGTAATAAACGAAACTTTTGTTGTTCAAAATTCCTACGAAAGGTGTTATTACCATAATAAAGCATCAAGTAGTACAAGAATTACGTTGCAAACGTCTAGAATTTAAACCTGCAACTTTAATGCGGTAGTTTTTGATATAAAATAGTGGTGTTTAAATTATGTAGCACGACATTCTGATCCCAGTACTGTTGTGGTGCCTCCGAGTTCTAGCCTTGCAATAATCTCTCATATTTTACACACCACGTGACATCTAGTTATTTGCAACTGCAGGTGAACTTGCAAACTACTATATTATAATGTAGTTATAGCTAGCTACGTACCACTTCCAGCAAAATGATGCCATATGTTATGCTGCGAGCAGTGACGAGTAAATCTAATCGGGATATTCATTTCACAGAGATAATTGGTTTTCGTCGGTGGAAATTGTTGATGCAATATTGCTTTCCTTCCAATACATCCCATTGAATAGCAAGTTTTTTGTTTTTGTTTTGTACAATACAATCTTACCGTTGTTGTGAAACCTAAATCAAAGTAATTTGCAGTATAAAGCCGTATTAAACTTATTTCAAGGAAAATTTTATTCTCTTCATTTGATTGAATATTATTACTTACGTTTTTTACAAAAGCTTTAATAATAAATAATTTCAGTGAAGATTGATGGCAGATGTAGATGCCGATTGGCAATCTACGTTGCTGGTACCACAGAATAGTACCATTATCTCTGATGATAGCCAAACTCCGATAAGAAGAAAGATATTTTATCCGAACCAAAATAACACTCGATTTATTATCTGTGGTTTATGTTATCGATTCATTTTTTTCAAAAGGTCAATCTATTTGTGCTTTGCAATAAAATCTAAGTACTGCTGTTCGAAAACTGAATGTACTGAGACCGAATATATGGAACGCGGGAGGGGTTTGGTGGGACGGTGGAGCGGGGAAGGGGAGAGGGTAGATGAGGAAAGTGGAAAGGGAATGCGGGTGGGGAAGGGGATGCGGGAGGGGAACGGGGACGGACGGGAAAGGACATGCAGGAAGAAACAATTTATTTCTTTAAATATGGAATTTTAACGCTTGCCGGGAACCAGCTAGTTAGAAATAAAAATACGTTTTTCAAATATAATTTTTTGTTAATTCAAACAAAAAAAAGTTTTAAAGGTGCCTTATCTTTCGTTTTTTCTGTTTCAAACTACTGCTAACAAAAAAAAAAAGAAAGAATACGCATATTTTATTAGGCAAATGTATTTTAAACGTCCCTTTCATCTCGTATTTTTGTCGTTTCATTAAAAAAGTATCTAATCAATATAAAATTCTCAAAATTTTATGAAATTATGGTTTCATAGAGGTGCGTGTTTGAAATGTTCTATGGCTAAATTCTAGATTTGAATATAAAACATGGAGTTTTCTCTTTGTAACACCGTTAATATCATATTTCTCACCAAAACCTAAGGGAGATACAACGATTTACATAAGACCTATACGAGCTGAGAAAAATTTGGTCTTTTGTGAGTAAACGGGATTAAAAATATTTGGGTAATATATTTCACAATTCTAAAATAATTTTGTTCATACCGAACACTATCCAGGAGTAGAAGTCTTATATTTGCATACCTAATACATTAAGTTATAATACATCATTAGTTACCCTTGCGGAGCTTTCAAGACGCAAAAGCTTGTCATTATATTGGCTGAATGGATGGCATTCCATTAGAGCCTTTCATGTGTCAATTCATGGGAACCGGTTTCCATGTAATCGTAACATACCCTGGAATACACCAATCTAAATATTTCCCTGGTTCCTTCCTTATTATCTGTGGTTTATGGGAGGATAAATAATAATGGTCTTTGTGATTTTACTAGTCGCATATTATTCCTGTTTCTGCAACTAATTGTACCTATTAATAAGCACTAAGTAGTAAATAGGTAAATAGTTTCGTTTTTGGCGTCAGCGAAAGCAAAAAAGATACATATCGCTTTTTAAATATTTTGGTCAACGAAACAACACGCGGTGAATTCTTAATCTTCTCTTATACAATCTTATATATAAAAATGAATCGAAAAATGTGTTGCTAAGCGCAAATCTCGAGAGCAGCTGAATCGATTTCGCTAATTCTTTTTTTAGAATATTCCTTGAAGTATGAGGATGATTCTTACGGAGAGAAAAATTAAGAAAATTGCCCAGAAAATTGGATAATTTCAGAAAACCTAACAACTATCGCACGTTTTACAGTTCGCGTGTTTGCGAATGACATTTTGCAAAAAAAAATTATTGTTAAATCAGGATTGTATTTTTGAAAATCTTTTAGTTGATAAATTTATTTAAAGTAGGTACTCACCTAATACTTTGAATCGAATCAAGAATTTTAGATATTTTAAATAGGTACCTATGTTAGGTACCACATTTAATATACATGAAAAATGGAAATTTGAATAAAAATTGTAAAAGGTGGCACGCGGGCTGTTTAAAAACTGAATGTACTGGGATTGAATATATGGAAAGCAGGAGGGAGGGGGGAAGGGTAGGGGGGGGGGAGGGGGGAGGGGGTGTGGGGGGGGGAGGGGAGTGGGGGGAGGGGGGAGGGAGGGCGGTGAGAGGGAGGGGGCGGTGGAGGAGTGGGAACCCATGCGAGTGAGTGAGAACCCATAGTTGGGACTCTTGAGTAGAATGGGTGAGAATGGGTGAGGGACCCCGGAATGAGCCAATCCAAAATACTCATAAACTATTACTCAATATTAAATAAGCTACTCAATACGGACAGAAGCTCACTTAGGGAACTGGTAGGACTACTAATGGAACGCTGCCATCTCAGGAGACATATGCAGTTGTTGGGAGTGGAAAACACCAATAGGTGCAGAAAATATGAAGAGAATAAAGAGACTACATTTCACCTATGGTGTCAATGTCCCGCCCTGGTGGGAACAAGACTCAGATATCCAGGAAGATACAGTGTGGAACTAGAAGACGTAGCCATATATCCGATGACAACCCTAGTGAGCTTTATCAATGGGATCCGGTTGGTGTTAAGCCCTCAGGGTTCCCAAAGTTATATGCTCTTTTTTTTTAATTGCGGTCTTGAACTTTGGTTTCACAAAAGTGTTCATTTTAATTTATTTACGGTTAACTTTTTTAATCAGGGAGGCGGGTATGGATACCGTCGCCCCGGGAACCATTATTGGATAACCAACACTTCTGCCGTAGGTCACCCCAAGTGGTTCGCTACGTTTAGCCACTTTGCAGGGTGCTCGGGTTCATGGGGTGAGGTTTGTTCTTGATGGCGGATACTTTTGCCCACCTGCTGCGT
Source organism: Limnephilus rhombicus (assembly GCA_929108145.2). Classification (NCBI taxonomy): domain Eukaryota; kingdom Metazoa; phylum Arthropoda; class Insecta; order Trichoptera; family Limnephilidae; genus Limnephilus; species Limnephilus rhombicus. The sequence goes on along the minus strand of OV815292.1, from coordinate 11,272,254 downwards.
GGTGGGTCGGAACAAGAGAGTCTGGGTGAGGGATGCCTTTTAACCTTTCCAGCCGGACTCTCTCGACTTGCTCCGCAGTTAGAGAGATGGATTCATACCTCCGTCAGTCCTAGACACACTGACCTCCAGATTCCTTCCCACCCCTCATAATATTTTTCCTTCACAGAAGTTCCTATACTTCCCTTCCTCAAAAAGACCGTCAACCCAGCATCCCCTAATAGGCCTGGAGGCCCGGAGATAAATTATTTTCCTCAGGGCCTCCTGGGTGGAGCTAATTTAAAAGAAAACTGTTAAATTCGAATTCAAAGCGTGGTGTTTTTTTCTTTCCAATATTATTAATTAATCTTTTTATATACATATACCACATATTGACAAATTCGTAGCAGTTATATCTAGGGGGGAGCCTTCCCGTCCGACCTGCTGACGGAAGTAGCGACATCTTGTATCAAATTCTTGATTTCGAAATCGAATTATAACAGTAGCTTTGTGTGAAATTCCACGTACACAGATGTTATCTGTAGCGCGACGCGTATGGCGTGGCGTTCGACATGCACTAGTAGCTGGGTTCTGAAATTCAACCACGCAGATGCTACGGTATTAATACGGTAATAATAATGCAAATTTGACCACTTCATACGAATACGTCAATACAGTGAAATTTAAGATGTTCCGTGTCGATAGGACATATGTAATATCAATAGAGACATACCTAAGTTAGCGTTCGTAGTGATAGATATTTTCAATATCTCCCTGAAAGTCCAGCATTGATAATCCAAACTGGTTTAAATTTCATTGCTGAAGTTTTTACATTAACTCCACACAGGAGGCCCTGAGGAAAATAATTTCCCTCAGGGCCAAAGTTTAAGTTTAAATCTGAATGTGAGTTATATCTTACCATATCATTCGCCTCCATACTCCATTCGGCACCCATTCACGATGTTTAAGCAGGTGGGTGCCAGATATGGCATGGAACATTTGTGGACAAATATATTAGCGTGATTAGTTTATGAGTTACTATATTATGTTACGTAGCCCTTCCTCCTTCTGATGATGTAATCTGTAATGCTGTCCGAAACGTTGGCTAAAGATGGAGGAAAGTGAACACGGCCGAATAACCCAAAAATCAATGGGTATTTCTACAAACGAGGGATTCTGTTGAAAGTGTACGGAATATTTAAAGATCATTTTTCTAATTTTAATCATCCTACTAAAAATGTTTCACATGTTTTCATTCAATATTATTGATTTAAAAAACGGACTAAAACCGACAAAATGGCCCATGGTTTGAAATTCGGAATGTGACGTCACAAGCGTCGCCTGGGCCAGCATAAATAAACATTGTTAGTGAGCGTCCACGCTCACGACGTCACACGATAGCCCCGCCCCAATATATCGTTTTAGCGGTAATTCAAAAATGGGAAACTTTGACTCACTGTAGAAAATTTATTCGTCAACATAAAAATAAAATAAGAATTCCGTAATCATCGTAATTTTTTGCTTAATTTTTTTAAGCAATAAAAAATACCCCAATTATAACAATAGCTGAATATTCTAAAATCCTTTTTAAATGTAACAATAATCGGACTGAGTATACGAAACACCCACTTTTACCTAGGTTGCATGAAGTTACTAATAGATAGGCAGATGTGATAGATCTATTTAACTGCACGGAACATAGGTACAAGAAGGCTATGCTATCATATATTTTTAATCACTATTAATTTTATTGTATTATAGATTTTTGCATGTAAATGTATCTCTGGTGTCACTTCCCAATGTATCGTCACAATTAACTGTTATACATACACTGTTTTATCATTACTAATATTTTGAATATGAATTTGTGACATGTAATTAGTGTTTATGGCATACTTATGCCGTTTGTATTAAATAAATAAATAAATAAATTTCTTTCCTACGGAATAATTGGCTGGGGTGGAGCTTACAATAATCATGTGAAACCTTTAGAAATTGCCCAAAAAGCAATTATTAAGATTATATACCAAAAAAATCGTATCCCTTCAAACAATTGATTAAGGAAACTGATATTTTGGACCTTAGACAGACCTATGGTCTTCAAAGTCTTAAATTTATTTACTTGCGTCCAAATAACTTTCTAAAAAATTCAAATTGCACCAGCCAAAGACGTGGCACCTGTGAGTATGCAGTACCCCATTGCAAAACTAGGTTGTCCCAAAGGCATATTAGTTTTATAGCTCCAACAATGTATAATTTACTATGTACAACCTTGAAAGAGAACATATGTCAAAATCTTCAATCTTATAAAAAATATACCAAAATTTGGCTAAAAAACACTGAAACAGATATTTTTTCTTATAAGTTTAAATAAAACCGTTAAGAGCGTTTAACCAGCCAGCAGACGAAAATCCACATTTCGTCGAAAGTTGTTCTTACGATCGTGCAGGGTGGTTACAATGAGAAAGATTAATTATTCTCCGTACCAGCTTTTTAAATTATAACTCAATATCGAATTTATTTCAATCCAAATTAGCTTTAAGTTATACCTTCATACAAAAATGCTGAAAGGCGTGATGATAAAACTATTAAAATAATGTATTTTTTGTAATTATTTTTTGATTATAAGTATTTATCATTTTTCAATAATATTTAAATTTAATAAGAATGTTAAAAAAATCTGAAATATATTAGTTTGTAAGTGCGCAAATAAATACACAAATGGACCAATTTTCGTTAAGAAACACATGTACGTACATGTTTTTTAATGATTTTATTGAAACTAAAATTAAAATTCTAAAACATGCGTTTGCTAGATAATGTATTGATTTATTTTATTGCATGATTATATTATTTGAAATGGGTGTGGTATAATACAAAATCTTTTTTGAAAATTTAACAAATCTGCCAACGACCTATGGAACCTTATTATACTAAAAATAAATAAAAATTCTCAACATTTATTAATCTATTTATAATTTTTTGTGGAAAAGAGTCAATACGTCTAAAATCTGATTTGAAAATAATATATTTCTGGTTTTCTCTGGTAATGCCCTCTTAGTATATCTATCATTAGACAGCTTTTAGAGAAGATATTTAATATTGTTTGCTATTTTTTGTTTTGTTTGTTTTTTTATGTTTTTAAATTGCACTTGTAACATCTATTCTTACAAAACTTACAAATACGATAATAACAGTGCAGACTGTTATTATGTTGTAGTTTTTAAATGCATTTATTCAGTTACTTTTTTTAAATCCCTAATTTATGTATACTTAAAATATTCACTATAACCATAGAAATAAAAATAAAAGTAAAATAATTCTATAATACCCACGCACAGGCAATTTGGCATGCCTTTGTGGGATTTTTTTGTTCATACAATTATTATATTCAGCTTTTTATATACTTTTCATTATTTCATGTATCTATTATATGTATTGTATCAAAAATTTTCAATAAAAATAAAAATATATATACCTGCATATGTATAAGTGGATCTGATTTTACAAATATTTTTATTATGACATCTGAAATCACAATCGAAATATTCGAAAACCTTTTGAATAAAATTACCATCGTAAATAAAAATCTTTAATACACGAACTGTGGTCATTTTAGTGGCTCTCAAAGTTTTCAAATTTTCTAGCAAGTTCTGCAGCAAGTGATATTTGGACGATATTGAGTTTTCGAATACGTTTTATTACTCCACGTGAATTAACTTCCACTCGAGGAATGCACAAAATATTACGGTGGAGTCCGAGGAATCTAACTTTGCGAAAACAAGATTTTGATGTTTTACCTCGCCAAGTTCAAATTGTAGTAACAAAATCATTCAAAATGTATGTAAATATGTAATAACTCATTACATTGTAGAGAACGATACTCAACAGCCGAATAATTGGGTTTTAGGTGCGTCGGCTGAGTTGCCCGCGTATAAAACCCAATTATTCGGCTGTTGAGTATCGTTCTCTACAATATTTAGAAAACTCTAGGTCAAGGATGGCGAACCAATGGCACGCGTGCCATTAATGGGCACTTTTGGGCAATTTTGGGCACGTAAGTGATCAGTGATCATAAAATTTATTACTCACTACGAAAAAAAGTGTGAAGTGATGTGACGTCATTTGATAAACTGAATTTTTCTCCATACGATTGGTTGGTAATTGATGAATTTGAAATGCAGCTGATTGATTTCCAGTTTAGTTCAATATGGATTTAAAAATTTGTTGAAACAAGAAGAAAGTTAGAATTAATCGAAACAGAGAGATTGACAGGTAATATAAGTGAAAATGCTAATAACAAAATTTTGGAAACATGGAATGCATTACTGGACACAATTAATTGTTTGAAGAAGCTGGCTCATGCTATTTTAACAATATTTTCATCAACCTAAGCTTACGAGTCATTATTTTCAGAGATGAATAACATTAAAGACTTGGTTAGAGAGAGTTTGACAGATGATTTCAGTTCAACATGCATTCTGCTAAAAGTAACAACATCTTACAACCCTAACATATGTTATTTGTCATCTAACCTGCAACAGCAGAAGCCACAATAATTTTAGTTTAATTTAAATTACACGTATTATTCAAAATGTTCCTATTTTTTTGTACTAAATAAAGAGTTTTTAATTGATAGTAAGAATTAATTATTATTATTTTCCCAATAATCACAATGTCAAAATTATTTGATGGCACGTCTATGATCTCATTAAACATTTCTTTAGAAAAATGTTACGTTGATACGTAAAGTTTCGCCATCCCTGCCCTAGGTGAATGGAGTAGAGTGCTGCAGCTATGTACATATAAAATTATTAATAATTTGCCCTTAAATAGATAGGTACTCAACAATTTTTGATTGAAAAAACGACCAAAGAGTTTAGTGAATATGGAGGATTTATATTAAAACAACATTTATTTCTAAGATTCTCGACTACATTTAATCTCACAGATCTTCGGTTGCCAAATCTACAACAATAGGCCACTTGCATTGAATTCATAATGACTAGTAATTTTTAGTAATTTTTTTAGAAATGTACAGTTTTTTTTGTTTTTAAATAAATAAATCCATTATTTGGGCTCGTGACGTCACTACATGAAAATGTCCCATCTCCGAAAATTCGTTCACTAGATTTATTGTTTGTTCTCTGCGAACATCATTTGGTTTGATTTTTTGACAGATGTTCTGAAGAGAACCCCGTACATTTTAGAAGTCGGTACGTGTTTTACGGTTATGGTTCTGATTTTAAGAAAATCAAATTTTATAATATTCTTATTTTTATTATAATTTACAAGTACAATTATATTACATAGGATTTAGTAATATATACGTTGTACATTAATATATACGTTGTACTGCCTACCCCTGCGGGGAAACGGCGTGATGGTTAGTTAGTTAGTTTTACGTTGTACATTATAATGATTTATGATCAATAAGATGGATCAAGGAAAAAAATATTTATGAGATGTAATATTTTTGGTATGCCTCGTTATTCTCGTGTGCCATTCGAGTGGAAAACGTTATTTTTATAAAAATGATTTTCGGCTATGTAATTATCGTTTTTTCGCACCTATAAAATTATGTCCCGTCTTTCCGGTTTATAAAAAATGGTTTGATTTTTTGGATTGAAATTTTCAAAAAATCCCCAGGGTTTCAAAAATACGATTAAAAAAAAATACAGAATGTCTTAGAATATTTGTCTAAGCAGGATTTTTTTTTTAAATGTGATGCAGGTGGCCTATTCTTTCGAGGATGTATGTTCTCCAATACAAATGAAAAATTCAATTGTTTCAAATGCATAATTAATTTATTTATATTGCATTTCATTTTACACCGTTGACGGCTTACCGCTTACTCTTCTAGAATAAAAGTAATTAAAAATATGTTTACTTCTATAATGAACCTTCATCTAGTAGATATCTAAACCTATAATAAAATTGTACACTATGATAATACAAAAAATTGGAGTGTTCAAAGTGAAACCTGAAGAAAACTAAAGTAGACAAGAGTGGTGAGACTACGGAGCACTTTTTTCATCAATGTGAAGGAAGATTTTTTCCAAATTTTTGTCTGCGAATTTGAGTGTACCTTTTACTTTACATTAATTTTGTCATCTTATTAGTATTTGTGGTTTCTTCTTAATCGTTAGATGTCGCTTTTTGTGTTTTCTTTTGCCTGTTTATTTTGGAGTGGTTTAAAAATTGGATATTATTTTCAAAAAACACTTTTTTTTGGATATCGTAAGATTTGACCCCCGGTCGGCTGAATGTCTTGCAAAGTTTCGTCGGACACTTTATAAGTCCACTATTATATAAAGGGGACTTGCGTGGGATCATGGATTTATCGTATTATAATGGAACCGTGTTGTGTCTTTTTACTGTCGCTCATTTCGGTTTCATTGATTTTCAAATCACAACGTTTTAAAGAAGTTTTGACTTCAAAAATAAATTATCAATAATAACACCGCTTATATTGAATAAACGTATGACTTATTTTTTTGATGTAAACATATATATATAGAGTTTCGTCAAGGTGAAGCGAAAACTTACCAAAACATTAATTTTGAAAAATATGGACAATATTGAAGGAAACAACAAATATAACAAAATTGGAGCAAATCTTACCGATTTCCAGATATTTTTGATGCACCGAGTCGTATTCATCCCACACGATGCTTCGGAAGCGGTTCCGCTCCCGGGAGGCCGCGAGGATCGTCTCCTGACGGAAATGATCGTTGGGATTCCTGGAGAAATGAAATAATTCTATTATTAATGGTGTTGGTAATACAGCAAGAATATTTAATTAAATGAAAACAATACAAGCGAAACTCAATCGAAAATCTGAAAACAGAAAAACCAGAAAAAAGATATTGGCACCTGTGGGACTCGAACCCAGGACCTTTCGCTTTCCGGGCGAACATGCTACCACTGCGCCAAGATGTCGATATTCCAATTCAGTCGTTTTAACTATATCATACTTCGACTAAGAACCACCCTCATTATCTTTACTTTCCTTAGGCATATTTTATTGACTGCATCTTTATGTATGATTGCAAGATTCAAACCCGAACTAAATGTTTTCTAGATAGTGTCTGGATAAATCTTTATCTATTTTATTTAATATACGGCGTCCATTGACTTTTCTGCAAGTCTAAGATGAATATTTTATTTTTATTAAATATTACAATTATGATTGATATATGTGTAATGATAACAAGTACGATATGATTGATAATGTTGATTGCAGTGGTAGCGCATTTGCCCGGAAAGCCAGAGGTCCTGGGTTCGAGTCCCAGAGGTGCCAATATATTTTTCTGTTTTCAGATTTTTGATGGAGTTTGGCTTATATTGTCTTCATTAAATTAAATATTACAATCTAAAGTATTACTCATAAAGTTAATATAAAAATAAAACATCAAGAATCATTGCTACATACAAAGTTGCTAATGTAGAAAGACTTTCTTCACATTGTGTACGCAAGTAAATTGTTATATTACTAAAGAAATAAATCTATGTATTTTGGAGAATGGGAAAGTAAATAATGTGAAATATTCCTGTTGACCATGGACATATGAATATATCTGGACTTGCCCTAAGTGATAAAAACGTATTATTTCCCCCTTGTATCATTCTTGTCCTGACCAGCGCGCTGGTCACATCGCACATTTTACGAACAAAAGTGAGAGCTTGTGCTATATATTATACCCTATTATATGTGAACGTAGCGAATGTGGGCGTTTCTCAAGTGAGCTCGTCGATGGTTACAGGGGTAAGTAAATTATGAAACATTTGTAAAAGTGTCTCAACTAAACACGGCAACAAAATATTCCCGTGTGAAAAAGGGCGAACTTTCCTTTACCGATTTCGACTACGCAAATATGATAATAACGTGGCGGGCAATTCGCGCTCCCATGTAAAAAGATCTATTCATTAAAAAGAAGTTTTGCTTTTAAGAACTAAATGGTGATATTATAATGCGAGATGCCTATATACTGTCAGATTGATTTTTTAACGAATCACAGTCATCTTCCCCTCTTCACCCTCCATAGTTTGGTTTTACCCCTCATCTGTATCTTCTGGTCTATTAAATTTGGATGTCTATGCTGTTGATATATAATCTTTTGTCTAAAATCTAAATGCTTTTATTTATTTTAAAATAAAACTTAACAATTTATTACAATTTATTTTTGACCAGTGAAATTAGAAACGTATTAGACTCTTTGTTGAGTGACAGTATATCAAACAAGCCTCATTAACTATATTTCTGACTTCAAGGTACTTCTGCTTAGTTTTTAAAATTTAATATCTTTTTACCATTTTTTTTGTAAAGCTTTCTTGCATGTTAAAAACCTCTAACCACAGCTCTTAACAAAGATCTTTGTCATTTATTTATTTCCTACTAGCAAGTTCCCGGCATGCGTTACTGTACCACTAAATAAATAATTTTTTTGTCCCTGCGTGTCCTTTCCCATTCGTACCATTCTCACTCGCAACCCACTCCGCCTTCTCCGCATTTCCTCTCCCCACTCCCCACTCCCCTTACCCGCTTCCCGCGTCCCGCGAACCCCCCCTCCCGGGTTCAGTTGAAAACATTCAGTTTTCAAACAGCTCGCGTGCCACCTATTGATTTTTTTTACACAAATTTCATAATGCCAGAGCTCTCCAGTATATAAAGAAACTTTCGCGGGCGTGCTCACAACAACTCACCAAAGTTTCCTCGCAATCTGATGAACGGTTAAGTGACGCATTTTCAAGACGCCAGAGTTCGCTATTATACATAGAAACCATTACGGGCACGCACACATCAAATCTCCTAAGTTTCATCGCAATCGGATGAACGGTTTGCAATGCATAATTTCATGATACCAGAATTGTATATATTATGTAGAAACCATCGCGGGCATGCGCACATCAAATCCTTAAAGTTTATCGCAATTGAACATCTTACATACATAGACAGAATCAAACATATTTTTATAGTATACATAGATTACAAAAAATCTTTTCCTGTGCGTGCGTATAAAACATTTACCATGCCAATCATATTTTAACAATAAACAGATAATAATCAATTCTCTTTTTTCGTTTAGAATGCTCCCAATATTAATAAATTCACCGGCGGCAATTTCAGTGGCGTGTCATAATTTCCCCTTATTTATAAAACGGAATAGAACTTTAACGGTTAAGTGAAATTTCACTTGGAAAATAAGACATAACAAGGAGTAATGTCGCCCAAAGTTTTCAGAGATGGTTGGAGCAGCCGTTACGAGAGATTTTCCTACATTTATGTTTACTTATCCTGAATGCTTAATACCGTGAAATACCGCGCTCTGCAAAGTGTTTTTTTCTTGTTTTGTGTAGGTTGCCACAGTTTTTGGGATAGAGGATAAAGACATTCAAGGCTGCAAAGCCTTAAAAAATAACTGGATAAAATAAGTTATGTTTTACATAGATTAACAAAGATACTTTCTGGAAACAAAAAAAAATATTTTCTTTCGTAAAATATAAATATTTTTTGGTAGGCACTGAATTACAAAACAACGCAGATTGCTTTCTTGTGGTACAACAATAATATTTTATAATCAGAGATCAACTTCATACTAAAATCCTTTAAAAAAATAACATGAGAGAGGAAAAAACGTGTTTACATATGAGTGTTATTGTATACGTTGGTGAAATGTATCATTTTTCTCTGAATTACAATCAATTGTATCCCTTAATATTAATACATCATCGGGAAATGACATAATCTCAAATAAAATTATAAAACAACTACAAAATGAACTGACCTTCCCATTGACATACTTGGTCAATCTGTCTATATCTACAAATGTATTTCCTTCATGCCTTAAAAAAGCTACAGTTATACCCATACATAAAAGTGGTAACAAAAAGGATATATATAACTACCGACCCATAAGTCTCTTAAGCTCTTTTTCAATGTCTTGAACAAAACAAATTACTATCACCATCCCAATATGGTTTTAGAGAAAATCTGAGCACCAATGATGCCATAGAAAATCTAACAAGCGTGGCCATAAAAAACATAAATGATGGGAAAAAATGTTTAGCTATATTCATAGATCTTCAAAAAGCTTTTGACACAATAGACCATAAAATATTACTGACTAAACTAAAAATAATAGGAATGGCCGAATCAACAATGAACTTATTGGAGTCATATATAACAGGGCGAGAACAACAAGTACAAATTGGCAAACAAAAGAACAAACTTCTATCTTTAAACTATGGCGTTCCTCAAGGAAGTGTACTGGGACCGATTCTGTTCATTATCTACATCAACGATTTAACTAACCTTACCATTAAAGGAAACATAATCAGTTTTGCTGATGATACTGTTTTATTATTTCAAGAAGAAAATTGGACTGATACATTAAATGAGGCTGAAAAAGGGCTTAGTGCACTTCAAAATTGGCTTAAAATCAACTGGCTTACCCTTAATATAAGCAAAACAAAATATATAACATTTTCAATGAACTCAAGAGGCCAACCAATAAAATCACAAGAACTAAAATTACATGAATGCCATGAAAATAATATACAATGTTATCGAAAAAACACAAAACATAAAATATCTCGGAGTAATAATTGACGAAAATCTTAGATGGTACCTACACATCAAAGGTATTACGGAGAAATTCACAAGCCTTATATATTTCTTCAAAAATCTAAGAAACGTGTTAAATAAAAAGGATATAAAAAAGATCTACTATGCGTTATGTCATCCTCGAATTGAATATGGAATCATAGGATGGGGATCTGCTGCAAATACGTACCTAAACAGCCTGAATACGATTCAAAAAGGAATCATAAAGACCATATTGAAAGTACCAAGTAGAACGCCTTCAATTGAAATTTTCAATAACTTTGACGTTCCAAATGTACAACAAATATATGCCAAAAACATATTATTGAAGCTCTTCAAAAATAATGAATACTCTACTAGACCGTGTACGCATAACACTAGATCGAATAAAAATTATATAAAAAATATTCCAAGTTATAAAACCACATTTGGACAAAGAAACTATACATACTTTGCAACAAAACTCCATAACATCCTTCCCCAAGACATAAAACCAATAAAAAATCCAATTGAATACAAATCAAAAAAAAAATATGGCTTAAAGAGGTCAATGAGAAAACCCCAGCGAAGACGCTTAAAACGACATAGAAGACAAATGAACTATATTTAAATAACTTTAGTCCGCCTCGGCACAGGACCCCCTAGTGAGGAGGACTAAGAAATACAATATTTTATACTTAATTTCACATTGCATTTTGTATGTAAAAAAAAATTATATAGTCGCTATAATAAAAAAATTGATCACGAAATCTCGCCTATTGCTTCAGATTTTAAAATAAGATAATTAAAACTCTCTAAGTGTTGCGGCGGGGAGCAAGTGTTCCCTCTCAAGAAATCGAGGGATTAAATGATGTGCTTTGTGGACTGTAAAATTGATGATTTCGGTTCTTATCTATTTCTTTATATTAGGTCCTTACATATGAAGTTGGCGTTTTGCCGTACTGGCAAATTTGATCTCAAATATTTTTTCTTTGGTTAGGAATTCCAAATTCAAATTTATATAGCTATTTACTCATGTATTTTTGTTTAAAAATTATAATTCATTTGTTTTTTCCTTTTTGTTTTTTTTTCTTTGCGTCACTTAGTTTACAAAATGGAAAACTTGAAATATCGCGTTATTTACGAGTAAAAGTTCCACCGTGGCACCAGTGCTGCAGAAACGGCTCGAAGGATTAATGATGTGTATGGCGACGGTGCCGCAAAAGAAAACACGGTGCGTTTTTGGTTCCAACGTTTTCGTTCTGTAAATTTCGACCTGCAGAACAAGCCCCGTGGACGGCCGGAGACCATAGTTGATAATGAAGAATTGAAGGCTATTGTGGAAGCGGATCCATCGTAAACTACGCCCGAGTTAGCTGCAGGCTGCGGTGTTAGTGATAAAACTGTTTTAATCCACTTGAAGCAAATTGGGAAGGTGAAAAAGCTTGAAAGGTGGGTACCTCACGAATTGAGTGAAGCAAATCAACAAACGCGCGTTGACCGCTAGACCACACACTGCACAACAGACGGCTACCAAATTAGAGGAGCTTCAATTGGAATGTCTAAGACATCCACCGTACTCTCCGGACTTTGCCCCAACAGATTACCATTTTTTCGAAATTTGCATAACTTCTTGCAAGGGAAAAAACTCAACTCCGATAGGCCAGTCCAAACCGCCTTCAAAGATTTTATTGATTCCCGTTCGAATGTTTTTTTTAGTAAATGGATCGATGAACTACCCATGAGATGACAAAAGTGCATAGATAGCAATGGTACATACTTTGATTAAATAAATATATTATATTTAAAAAAATCGGCTTTATGTTCCTCCCATACAAAACACTAATTTCATATGTAAGGGCCTAACCTTTCTGGAGTTGACTTACCAATATCTCCCAACTGCCGTATACCCTCCATGCACTAAGTTTATGTCACCGGGAAGGTAATTGTTAGTTTGGAAAAATGAGGAAGGGAAATTGGTGATATTTGCTTTGTGGAGTTAATGGCGTACGCTAATGGTAAGCAAGCGATATTTTAGCATATTAAACTGCGGTTTATGAGTTCTGCGGCGTGATTATTAATTACAAAGCGATGCGATTGTTAGGACTTGTGTCCCATGCGGTGATTTTATTAGAACTGAGGCAGAGGGCACCCAATAGGTAGTTCCAAAAGGCAACATGTAACAATAAAGGCGTGACCTAAACACTAAGTCTATTCTTTTCGATTCCGTTTGTTATCGAACGATTTCATTGATTTTCAGTGATTCAATCAAAGATATTTAAACACAAGATTCAATCCACCAGACAGAATGAACATTAAACATACTAAATTTCGGTCGTTGGTGATTTGGGTAAATTGGTTGGGTAAATATTGAAATAATACAAACAATGTAAATTGGTTAGTAAATAGTTTAAAATGTGGAAATAATATTAGTAATGTAAATTGGTTAGTAAATAATGTAAAATGTGGAAATAATAAAAACAATGTAAATTGCGTAGTAAATAATGTAAATTATGGAAACAATATAAATAATTTAAATTGGTTTGTAAATGATGTAAAATATGGAAATAATATAAATAATGTTAATTAATTTAGTAAATAATGAAAAATGTAAATTGGTTAGTAAATAATGTAAAACGTGGAAATAATATAAATAATGTAAATTGGTTGATAAATAATTTAAAATATGGAAATAATGTCAATATTGTAAATTGGTTTTTAAATAATGTCAATATTGTAAATTGGTTTGTAAATAATGTACAATATGGAAATGATATTAACAATGTAAATTGTTTAGTATATAATGTTAAATATGGAAATAAAATAAATAATGTAAATTGGTTAGTAACTAATGTAAAATAAAGAAATAATATAAATAATGTAAATAGGTTAGTAAATAATGTAAAATATGGAAATAATATAAATAATGTAAATTGGTTAGAAAATAATGTAAAATATGGAAATAATGTAAATTGGTTAGTAAATAATGTTAATTGGTTAGTAAATAATGTAAAATGTGGAAATAATGTAAATTGGCTAGTTAATATGCCCGCGTAGTGATATTATTTAAGTTAAATGAATTTTTAATTCCGAAATTGAAACTACTCATCATTTATTAGACAAGCAATAAAATAGGAACATAAATAACTTTTTTTATAGATACATAGATATACTAGCTGATTCCCGGCATGCGTTGCAATGCCATTCAAAGAAATAAATTGTTTCTCCCTGCTTGTCTTTTCCCATGCGTCCCGTTCCCGTCCCGCGTCCCCTTCCCCTCCTGCGTTTCCCTTCTACCTTCCCCGCCTTCCCCCTCCTTCGTCACCTCTCCCGTGAACCTCACCTCCTTCGTTACCCTCCCCCTCCAGCCCACCCTCCCTGCCGCTAAAATATACGAAATAGAGCTTACCATTATATATAGCCTATAACCTTTGCGAGCGTGCGCACAACAAATCGCCAAAGTTTCATCGCAATCGGATGGGACAAGATAAGATTTTTTTAAAATTCGAAATGCTTATTTCTTTTTTGTCTTTTACTCGTAGATGCTTGTATGAATTAACCCGCTTTTGGGCTGCAGTGATCGAAAAGCACGAACCAATAATAATTTCTCTGCATGGTAGATTATAATTTTTCAATTAAATTTCAGTGCCGGCAACCCGGGCGTTTATTTTATTTTCATTTATTTACATAGTTTTATTTTACCCACCTCACTAGACAGAGTCTGTTCGGAGGCGGGTAAATAACATATTGTATTTATTAAAAAGATGTGTATCAACAAAGATGTATAATTATTTATTTTTTAATTTTTCAACGCCCTGATGGACTTTTACATGACAAGTTTATAATACAGAGACAGTTTTTAAATAAAAAAGATAAACTATAGACATTTCCTCTTTAGAAAAACGTAGAAAGGACTCTGATCTAATATGCATTTTCAAAATTATCAACAGTATTACTGACACAACTGCTTTGTTACAACTCATCCAGTTCAACATCCCTTCCCGTAGACTCCGAAATAATGAATTGCTGTTCCTCAATCAACATTCTCCTAATTATGGATATCATTCTCCTTTATCCAGAATGTCGAGACTTGTCAACGCAAATCAAAGCATTGAATTATTTGGTGTAAGCCTAAATGACTTTCGGCAGTCGTTACGCAATGTGGTTTTTTAAAGTCTTTTTAAATCTATCTTCAAGCTACTTGTAGTTATCTTCTCTATGTACTTTTATATTATATGTATTTTGTCAATGCTCTTCATCTATATGTGATCTCCTTTAATTGTGATCTCTCTTTTTTTCTATTCGTGTTATTGTTATATTGTTAATAGGACTTTTTGCCCGTAAATAAATAAATATGAAAGGTAGGTGTACAGATAAATTTAAGGAAAGATAGTGCATTACAATAAAAGAGAAAGTTTCTAAGTTGTAAATGGCATAGAAATAATGTAGTAGGTATGTAAGTACCTAATTACAAAATTTACTGGTGACTAATTAAATATGATGAATAATACATGACAAAATGCAAGATACTTAAAAAGAAAACGGCAAAAGGTTTTTACATTGTAGATTAATAAATAAATACACAAATATATACAATAGACCCTAGGTGAAGCTCCTTAGATATCGAAATATTCTACATAAAAATATTGTTAAGATATTTCTTGAATAAAGGTAAACTTGTATTAAATACATCGATATTTGAGGTGAATTTGTTCCCTAGTGTGTGTAGTCGAGAAATTGGTGCATGTGTGTGGTGGTAGTTGGTTACAGAATTATTGTTGCAGAATAATATGTTTTGCCTTGTTTCTCGGTTAGGTACTTTAAAATCTATGAGAAGCAGGAGTTCGCAACAATCTAATTCGGAGTGAATAATTTTAAACCAAGATATATGCATATATGTACACATACATGATATATATACCAACTACTTTCGTAAAACAAAAAAAATCATTTTTATAAGAAAAACTTTCTTTTTATAATTTTTGAAAATGTAATATATCATTGAAGAAGAAGATAATAATTATCACGTTTAGATTATAATCTAAACGAAAATATGAAAGGGAACAAGACACAGAAAAACAGAAAAAGATAATGGTCGCAACTGGGACTCGAACCTAGAACCTCTCTTTCGTATTTTCGTTTAGATTATTATGAAATTACAAAAACATAATTTGAAATGCTGGGTTTTACAGAATGAAAATAAGTAGTTTTATCCTAGAAGAATTTAAATGAAAACATGTTTTCTACTTTTGCCATTCGGCAGTACAACCTTGCAGAACGCCATTTCAGGGACACGTTGTTATATTTTGTAATAGATATACCATATTTTTCCTATACCGGTGGCATATTATTGTCTTTAAATACGCCGAGGGGCCAACTCTTCAATAATCTGTTAAAATGTAAAGAAAATACGTCTAACGTAACCCCCGCATCGGTTTTTTTTAACATGAGCTCCACGCAGGAGGCCTTGAGGAAAATAATTTCCCTCGGGGCCTATCTCATGTGGAGGGTTTTTTAAGGAAAGGATGAAAGGAGAGTTCTGGGAAGGAAAAGGGTTTAAGGGGTGGGTAGGAATCTGGGGTTCAGTGTGTCCTGGTCATCTACTTCCAAGACCTAGACAAACCTCAACCCATGAACCCGGGCACCCCTGCTAAATCACCAAACGTAGCGAAACACTTGGGGTGACCTAAGGCAGAGTTGTTGGTTATCCAATAAAGATTCCTGCCTCCCAAATTGAAAATTTAAAAAAACATCAAAATTTACTGCTTTGCAGTGTAAATATGGTATGATAATATTGATTTGATTACCAGTGTTGATTCGAATACCAGATATACAAGTAAATATAGGAGAGATTAAACTAGTTAACTACCTACGCTTGTGTTTTGATGGTAACAATAACCCCTAACAATAAGCTGGAGTGAACGGAGGTGGAATATTCGGCTTAATCGAGACA
Organism: Limnephilus rhombicus; assembly: GCA_929108145.2. Lineage (NCBI taxonomy): Eukaryota > Metazoa > Arthropoda > Insecta > Trichoptera > Limnephilidae > Limnephilus > Limnephilus rhombicus. The sequence continues at coordinate 11,255,740 of OV815292.1, read as the reverse complement.
CCCTAAACTAATATTGTGAACGCTTTGCTTCATCAAGGTGAATTTAATTATTGTATTACACATTATCTATAATTTAGTATTTAAAAGTACTCGTGTAGTAGTAAGTAGACTATGTGTGTGTTAAAACTATCTATCTAATGAGAAGATCTGAAAATAACATTAAGGCCGATGTGAACCTAATGAAAGAGAATAAATTTCGTACCGCAAGTCTATTAGGGTGACCCTATCCAGAAAAAAAATTTTTTTTTGACAATTCTTTTTTTGTATTTTTTTTATTTGACATCAAAAAATACCTATAACCCCACATTTTCACCCTCCTACTCCCACCCTCCCATTTTTTAAACGCGACCCTACTTTTTTTTAATCGCGATTTTAGTATGAATAAATTTAACCATCGTTCGTATTTCAAACAGAACGAAATTATTTATGTTGATGAATGACAGATGGCGCTACGTCCGCCTCATCGAACTTTCATCCAATCATGCGCAAGACATTAACGAGAAACGTCGCGTCATTTTGATATTTCATTCGGCATCATGTTCTTGCGTGGGCAAACCATCGAGTTTATTTACATTGGCTAAAGACGGACAGACAAAAAATATCGTACACTCAATTGCACTTCAAAATTAATTTTGATTTTCTTTATTTCATTTTCCTACTTTAGCATAAATTTTTTTTTTCACTTTAAATTTAACTTTTAAGAATCAAACAATGAATATGTCCGAAATATATTGAATTGAGAAATGATTGGTTGGTGTTTTTTTTTTGTTTTTATCGGCGGTCATCTTTCTGTCATAGATCTCATTTTTTTTTTTTATTTAACAACCAAAATATTCGTGAAAAATAATTTATATGGCAGAACAATGTTTGTCGGGTCAGCTAGTAAAACTATAATTTTTTTTGCGTAACATTCAATTATTTCAATCATAAGTTGGTACGGATATCAAGCGAATTTATTTACATTGCCGATGTTTTGTACTTATAATAAATACGCTCTAATATAAGGGAGGGGAACCTGGGAGGGGGGAGGGGAATTCAGGAGGGGTTTCGCGGGATGGGGGAAGGGCGGGAGTGGAGTGGGGAGAGGGAAGGTGGAGCAGGTGAAATAGGAACACGAGAGGGGAAAGGGAAGCGGGAGAGGAAGAGGAGGCGGAAGGGAAACGGGACGAATGGGAAAGGACACGCAGGGAGCAACAATTTCTGTATTAAATGGCATAGTAACGCATTCCGGGAACCAGCTAGTTTATAATATATTTTAAAATCTAAAATTATTATTTATAGTAACAGTTTTGTGAACTTGGTTGTGCTCTAAACTACTTCCATTAAAAGAAACCAAGGTTTTTTGTGTCACACTTTATATTTTTACGGCATCCCCCGTAGATGGGTACACTTATAATATTTTCAGTTGAATTTGACAAGGGCGGCACTCGGCTGTAGCGCTTAGCGCAGAGTGTGTGGGCGGGGCCGCCCCCACCTCCGGTACACCACTGTGCCGCCCTGGGACGGGGGCAAGCACCACGGGACCCCCATGGCTGTTTATTTGTATTGTTATACGCTTAATCATGAAATGTTTATTGTCTACAAGTTTTCAGACAAACACACGTGAATAGACGTAGATGGTGCGACTTATTTTTGTGTGGAGACATTATTTTCAGAATTTGTACTTTGATATCTATTTATTTATTTCTATTCTCAAACGTGCACTGATTACAGATTATTACGTTGATTTAAGTACATACATAATAAGTTTCAGTATAATAAAAAAATAATAATAAATATTTAGGCATATTAGATTTGTCAAGAAATTTATATATAAAAATGCAAAAATCAGTAATTTTAAATACATGTAGGATTACAAAAGATTTTTTAAATATTTATATTGCGGGATCAGTAGGATTTATAGGTCAAATTAGGAATTCCACAGAGCCGAACCCTCTGATATGAAAATATCTGGAGTCGGTGAATTATTTTCCCATTTGGTCTCTGGTAGGTTGACATGTTGTTTTTGTATTGTATTGTATTTATAATACTTATATAGTGCAATTGCATAGCGTGGTTTGACTTGATGATCATTTGGGGAAGTGTGTGAAAAGGTTTAGTTTTTCCTGTGGAGAAACTTTAACCCGGACAGTTATTGATCCGTAACTGTACGTAAATTGGTTATAATCAGTATTTTGTGAACACCTCACTAGGCGAACCTGTGCTGAGGTGTTCCCATTTTTAGGATTAAGTGCTATTCTGTCAGCAAGTCAGAGTCAATTCAATCGGTAGATACTTATAAACCGTTTATTTGTGGAGTGGATAATTGTGGACACAGGTGTGACAGGCAATCCACGGTTGGCTAAATTCCATTTTCATTATTGTACATAAAACATTTTTCGCTAATAACTCTGTATAATGCGGAAGTAGGAGAAAAGCGAATATCTATTATTTTGTTATTGGTAATCGGGGAATTTTCGTTTTTTTTTATCTGTTATTAAATTAAAAAACAACAACCTAACATATTTAAAAAAAAACAGCTAAGTTCTTCCCAACCTTCCCATCACTTATTTTTCCCATCTCCTTTCTACATACTTCAGCATCACACCATACCCAAATTGGGATGCCATAGTCCCCTTTGGCCTAGGACAGTTTGGACTTGTGTGGTGTTTGCATAGAACACTATTATTAAATCACGAACATAAAGAAGTCAAGTAAAAATAAAATTCCATTTACATAACTTAACGCTTCCAGTAGACATCCCATAAAAACACTTAAGTAACATATCCATTCCACAAACATTAACACTTCCAGAAACATTAAGATTTCATGAGTATAAACATATCTAGTAACATTAACATTAAATTAACTTAAAGACTTATTCCATAAAATTTGGGAGGCGGGAATGGGTACCGCCGCCCCGGGAACCTTTATTGAATAACCAAAACCTCTGCATATGTCACCCCAAGTGGTTCGCTACGTTTGGTGATTTAGCAGGGGTGCTCGGGTTCATGGAGTGAGGTTTGTCAAGGTCTTGGAGGTGGATGACCAGTACACTGAACATCAGATTTCTACCCACCCCTTAAACCCTTTTCTTCCCAGAACTCTCCTCTCCTTCTTTTCCTTTAAAAATCCTCCACACAGCATCCCCAAAGATGACATTGGCCCTGAGGGAAATTATTTTCCTTAGGGCCTCCTATATGGAGCTCCCGTAAAAAAGATGAATAAATAAAAAAAACACTCCAAGACAATTTGTGAATATTTCAATATTATTTTATTTTAGTAAGAACTTGCAGTAACATAATATTATGTACTATTTCAGTAACATTAACATTCCACGGAAATTACTATGAGTATCTAGCATTAACGCTCCACGAATATAAATACTTTCAGTAATATCAGCGCTCCATAAAGCTATGTATGTAAACACTTCCAGTAAAATTCACATTCCACGAACACAAACACTTCCAGTAGCATTAACGTTTCACGAACATAAATACTTCCAATAACATTAACCTTCCACGAATATAATATATGTAAACACTTCCAGAAAAATTAACCATACAAAAAAATACTTCCAATAGGATTAACGTTCCACGACCATAAATATTTCCAGTAACATTAACATTCCATAAACAAATATACTTCCACGAACATTAACATTTCTCACACATAAACACTTCCAGTAACATTATATTCCATAAACAAAAACACTTTCAGTTACATTAACATTCTTTTAACAAAAACACTTCCGGTAACATTAACATTCCACGATCATAATCATTTAAATTGAACTGAACATTAACATTCCATAAACAAAAATACTTCCAGTAACATTAATATTATTTATTTATTTTATTTGACATAATATCTAACATTTTTAAATACAATTCAGCAATGTCGGCCTCACTGGGTTGCTCAACTGTGCTGAGGCCTACATTTTATAAAACAAAAATTTATACATAATACATTAAAAATAATATAAAAATAATGCTGCATAAAAAAAAGAGGCTAAAATTAATCTAAAAATAAAAATTGATAATTAAGGTTAAATGTATTTTTTATGACGTGTTTTATATTTGTTTTTTTTTGTGTTACGTGTATGTGTTTTATTCTTATTATGTAATGAGATTTTGGTAATATTGTCTTTTTTGTTCTTTAATCCATTTTTTAAATTTTGAGTATGAATTTATTTTTGTTTTCTTCTATTTTATTTTCAAGGGTAAGACTGTTCAATGCTTTTAAAGCATCATATTTATACTGCCTTTGTCCAAAGCTTGTATTCACTGTCGGAGTTTTTATGTTATTTTTGTACGATTGTCTTACTGGTCTGTTAGTGATATTTTGAGATTGGTGAAATTTGTTTTTTTGGTCGAAAATGTAGTTTAGTAGAGTTTTAACGTATAATTGGCGTATATCTAGTACGTCACAACTGTTGAATATTTGGTCTGTATCAGTTAGTCTATGTTTTTTAAGTATTACCTTTAAGATCATTTTCTGAACGATTTCTAAGTGAACTAGAGCTGAGTTTGTTGCTCCTCCCCAGACAATTATATCATATTCTATTATTGATTGACAAAGTGCAAAATATATTGTTACATTTGTTTTATGTTATATATGTTCCTTATGTTTAGGAAAATGTGTATTGTTTTGAGGAGTTTTTTTTGTGATTTGTTTATTTATTCCATAAACAAAAACATCCAAACTTGTGAATATATATTTTTTTATCTCTAAGCATCTACCTCTGGTAAAGTGATACAAGTCCTCACAGGTAATGTGAATCACTTGAGTAAAAACCATCATCTAATAAATAAAACACGAAAGATAAAAATAACAATATTTTCCGCTCCCGCTCTCTTTGATATAAGTATTATGTATGAGGCGATACTGACCGTAAAAAATAATAAAAAAATAAAATATTGGAAATCTCGCCCCGTTTACTTTGAGCGTTATCGGCTATCCTGTAAAGAGGGAAAGAATATTCCATAAACATCCGATTTAATCCCGTTGCTCGCAACTCTTCCCAAAAGGTGGACGTAAATTATCATTTACGGGAATTTCTTCGGGCGGAAGTCGGGTCTTTCATATCGGTCCTGTACGTTTTTTTGCACTTTTTACCGAGAACGCATGAAAAATAATGGATCCTTTTTGAAACGGCAATTATTTTTATGAAATATAATTTTTCAGGAATACAATATTTTTTAAAAAACATTTCATCAAAAAAATTATTTTTTGTACCATCTCATAGCATACATCTAAAAAAATACGTTTTTTTTCAACATTTCTAGTTTGACGTTAAAAAATGTATCATCTCTACTAATATCATAACCACGAAGCGAATTGAAGTGAAAGAAATCAATTGAAGCACTCAAAATGGGTACATCAGCTCCACAATATATCGCCACCTTGTTCGGACAAGGTTATTAGTGATATATATCTTTTTTAACACTGGGGTACACGCGTGGGTATATGTAGCCCAGGGTATTATTTTTGTACATAATTTCGTGAAATCGCGTGATTTAACTTCGAGTCTCTAGCTAAGCTCCGATTGGTTGTTGCTCGACGCATTCAGTGTGGCGTGAGCGATTGAAGCTGGCGCACGTGCGAAAAATAACGATTTAAAGTTGTTGGGCTACGTATGTAGCCCATGCGTGCACTGGCGGAACACAAAGAAAGCTTGCTCGAAATGCTACTGGCGTATATGTAATGATCACCAAATTTTAATTTGTCCTTCATGTAATGAAATTTAAAAAAAAGTTTTTACAAAAATGTAAGAATTAAACCAAAAGTAAGTAAAAGCAAATAAGTAAAAATGATGTGATTTTTTGAGAGGTCTGAAGTTTTGTTAATATTTTATGTTTAAGAAAGAGACGATTTTTTTTCATTTCGATTTTCTTAATAAATGTCATTTATAATAATAAATGTGTTTTATTTAAAAATTAAAGGATGATCTTTCATTATATTTCAATTTAAAATGGGCTACAAGTGAAGCCCACGCGAGCACTCATGAACGTTTTAGAGGCGCTTGTACCGTAGTGTTAAATGACCATTGAATATTAAACCTTATTCTTTGCTCATTTCAATAACAAAAATATTACTCAGAGCCATCTGTGCCGTATTTCTGTAGATACTACAAGACGAAGCTCTAAAGTCGATATATTTTAAAGATTTAATTTATTTTACAAGGTTCAAACATCTCTTTGAACCTTTTGCAATTGCCATTTGGTTTGTTTCTGATAGTTGATGGTTGTTGCTATGTGGTTTAGTCGGTCACATTGGTTGGACACAAAAAACATTCGTATTGAAAATTTTCCCTGTCATACCCAGGCTATGGAGAGAGGTGTGAAGCTGGTCGCTGAAGCTAGTTTGACTGTTTGCAAAAGTACGGTACGCGATGAATATAATCGAGCAAGAATGAAATAGAGAAAAGAAATGCCAAAATTCTAAATAAAATCACACGTTTCCTCTGATTTCAGGGAGCTTCCTCATATGCAGATGACACGACTGAAGGCTGAAATTATTTAAAAAAATATATATATTCTTGTTATTCTTTATATTTCAATGCAGATAATAAAGTAAAAGATGTTAATAATATTCGTCTAAATTATTTAAAACTAGCAGACCCGGCCACACGTTGCTGTGGCTAATGAAACACAACGCCATTACCCAACCTTTATAAAATCCACACCACTCGCTTGCTAGCTGCGCGCTGCCCGCTGCCTGAATTGAATATTTGAATTTAATAATAAGCATGTGTTATACATATAAACTTTCCTCTTGAATTACTCTATCTATTGGTGAAAACCGCATGAAAATCCGTTGCGTAGTTTAAAAGATCTATGCGCACATACATTTTGAGCGACTTCATTTTATACTATGTAATGATTTTCAATAATCGTACAATTTTTCAAAATTTCAAGATCTCTGCGCTACCTGAGGATCATACGTGAAAAACAATTAAAAAATATTTTTCATCAGCCATTTATCCATAGCAACATTTAGTATTGCAGGGTTTACGAAATTCAAAAAAAAAATTTTTTTCGACTTCTCACTCCAGGCTATTGGACAGTGTTCGAATTTTGCCTTACCATGTTCTGAGGTATCAAAGTTGGAAAAGACGAATTCTTGTAATCTACTTAACAATTTTTGGTTTTGACGTTCAATGTTATGTAAACTATTTTAGTCTAACATATTTTAAAGGAAAATATTCAATTAGGATGTGGCCCTACTTTAAAATGGCAATAGGGAAATGTAGTCAGAACCTTATGCAATGAATTATTTATCTGACCCCAACCGCTTGCATATGGTTCTATCTGCACGCTTCAATGTGTTCTAAAGTGATAATACGACCGAATTTAAATATTTTCTTTTAAAATATGTTACACTAAAACACTTTACACAAAATTCAACCTCAAAATCAGAAATTAGTGAATAGATTATGAATATGAGAAATCAGCTTTACGAACTTTAACACTTCTTATCTCGGAACAAGGTAAAGTGAGGTTAGAAACATGTCCAACCAAAGTAACAATTAGCTTTTTGGTAAAAAAATTAAGATTAACTCAAAAGTTCTCATTATATATATTTTAAAAAATATGAGAGCTGCAGTTATTGCTTGTTGATGTTTTAAGAAGAAAAACAAACAGAGAGTGCAATAGGCCACTTGCATGGATTTCATAACGACTTGGAAAAAATCGTGTGGATGGATTTTTTTACTAAGATTACGAAAATGTTTTTTTTTTTTAAATAAATAAATCGGATATATTTGGGCTCGTGACGTCACTACATGAAAATGTACCGTCTCCGAAAATGTTCTTATTAATTTAATAAAATTCCACACTGATTTTTTTTATATGGCAATTTTGATTACGTACGAATTTTTGAAATTGACATTTAACGTTCACTAGATTTATCGTTTGTTCTCTGCGAACTTATCATTTAGTTTGACTTTTTGACAGATGTTGTGAAGAGAACCCCGTACATTTATGCTGTCTGCACGTGTTTTAGAGGTATAATGGTAATGGTGTTGATTTTAACAAAATCAAATTTTATGATATTCCTATTATTATTAAAATTTACAAGTACAAGTACATATATTACATTGGATTTACTAATATAGACGTTGAAAATTATAATGATTTATGATCAATAAGATGGATCAAGGAAAAAAATACTTATGAGATGTAATATTTTTGGAATGCCTCGTTATTTTGTGTTCTCGTTTCCTGTGCCATTCGTGCGGAAAACGTTTTTTTAAAATGATTTTCGGCTATGTAATTATCGTTTTTTCGCACCCATTAAATTTTGTACCGTCTTTACGGTTTATAAAAAATGGTCTGATTTATCGGATTGAAAATTTTAAAAATTCGCCAGGGTTTCAAAAATACGATTAATAAAAAAATAAAAAATACAGAATGTCTTAGAATATTTGCCTGAACCGGATTTTTTTTTAAATGTGATGAAGATGGCATATTCACACGCGGTAGAAGTGAACCCAGAAAACTAAAGTAGACAAGAGTGGGGAGGCACCGCACAAAGAGGAAACCGATTATACTATCTAATTTCTTGCAGGCTAAATCCTATAGATGTATGTATGTGTTTATCTCTTTTTAGTGTCGCTATTTTTCGTTTCATGGAGATTCGAATCACAACGGTGCTAAAGAAGTTAGAAGTGAGATCTTCACAAAACTAAAATAGACAAGACTGAGGAGACTACGAAACACCGGACAAAGGACAGAGACCGACTAGTCTATCTCATTCTATCGCAGGTTAAATCCTATAGATATAGATGTATGTGTTACTCTTTTTAAACAACTTTTCATTTCTAAAATATATACCTATATAATAGAGTGATGAAATTTTAATGAAACCGTGTGGTAAAATTAGTAAGCTATGTGAGCATCGTGTTTTTAACAGCTGGTTAGCCGGTATCGGTGATATACGTATCGAGTGTGTGTATAATGTATCTATAACACATTTTACAAATCCATGTTAATCTGAACTCCGTATTATTTAAAATATTTTTCACTGGGCAGTTTATTTATCCTAAGGATCTCTGCACAAATTTGCTTCGTTTTTATTTTCACAGATTATACGGAAAAGGTGGAGGTAATTTATTATATCTTCCTGTGTTTACATTGCAACCCTCCAAGCGTGTCGTATTATCAGTATTTTTGAAAAATGTTCGCTTTGAGAGCAATAAAGAAATGCTTCAGGTAATGTTTATCTTCTTTAGTATTTTGATATTTATTTCTTCGATTTGCTTAAATAACAAAGTCAATAAAGGAAAACCAACTACGATTACATTTCTACGAAGGTCACTTCGTGGAATGGCTTTTTGAATAAGTAATAAAGTCAATACACTGAACAAACTACGTACACACTACTCGTTTAAATATCTTTACTTCCTGTTTGTGTAACAAAATTATTATAACTGACAAGACGATGGTACCCATAGCCGTCTCCTAAATTATTCTTAAAGCTAAGCGAATAATATTTTACGATCATAGATATATGGAAATAGGTACCTACAATTTTTGATAGAAGTAATTTTATCACAAAAACGTGTGTTAGTCGCAAATACACTAAGCGCGGGTAGTAGCAATAGTGGCTCTTTAGGGTAATAAAGCACACTATTTAGGGTGAATTGCCTATTTAAAAAAAAATTGTTGGTTCAACTGTGTGTTGATTTTTTAATTGTACCAGCTTAGTGAATAATACAAAGAAATGATTCATATATCTGTCACGTCGGGACACACTGGCCCCCAGATTTCAACCCACCCCTTTCTTACCCTTTTCCTTCATCTTCATCTGACTTAATCTTCTTCCTTTCCATAAAAAGATTCTCCAACAGTTTCCCAAAGATAACATAGGCGTCCATGAGAAAAACTACAATCCTAGGGGCCTCCTGTGTGGTGTTAGTATAAAAAAACCTAAATGAATGCAATAGTTGGACTATCTACCTGCTTAATTTCTACGATATAATCGAATGACTTTCATTACTTATTTGAATGACTTATTACTTATTTGAATGACTTAATTTTTTTTTAAAGTTTTCTTTATTCATTTCCGACCACCATGCCAGGCACATGGCCCTGTTGTGGTGGTGGTTACTTATTTGTATGACTTAATTACTTATTCGAATGACTTAAGTACTCATTTGAATGACTTAATTACTTATTTAAATGACTTAATTACTTATTCGAATGACTTAAATACTTATTTGAATGACATTAATTACTTTCTTAATTAATTACCTTACTTAATTATTTATTAGACATTCTACGTTCGAGGAACTTCCACGAAAACCAATCATTAACCCAAAATCAACACACGGGTTTTCCTTACTATTACTATTATAACTTCGACCATTTTTCAAGGATCTTACCTTCTTAGAAATACTTTGATAGTGGTAAAATCAACACGAACGTCAAATCTACAACTTTTACTCAACTACATGATCTTCATTTCGATACTTGTTTTTAATGTTAAATTAGTTGCAGGTTTTACAGGATTCCTCGAAAGGAGTTTTTGTAACATTAACTCCACACAGGAGGCTTCGAGGAAAATAATTTCACTCAGGGCCTATGTCATCTTTGAAAATGTTGTCTGAAAAGAATTTTTGAGAAGAGGAAAGAGTGAACAGTGTAGAAGGTAGGAAACATAGAGGCCGAATCATTCCAAAGCCAAGCTGTTGAACTTAGAAATGAGTCGTAGAAGTGACCCGTTCTCATTGGACAAATTTGTTATATCAATTGTGTACATACTCGTATGTTGGGCGCTTTGGCTTATTTCCCTAATATACACCGGTGCCGAAGGGAATAAAGGCGGCAGTTCCTCGGAGCATGTTTCATTGTAATACCGGTAGGACAAGGACAGCAAACCTATCTGACACCTGTGCCCTAAAGATTGCAATCTGCTTGCAAAGGGGAATCTATCAAACGGACCGCCCGTTTCCGCACAGAGTCAAGGGTTTTTAGGTATTTTGGGAATTCAGACCAGAGGTAGCTGCCAAATTCAACAGTGGGGCGCACTTGCGATTTGTACTGAGTCAGCAGTAGTGTACTTTTAAAGTATCGGAGGGCCCTGTTCACTAATCCTTCGACGGAGCCCCCGTGCCCGAGCTGGTCACTTAGAGTTACACCAAGCACATCAATGGAAGGCATGTTAGGAATATTGCTGGAATGAAGTTAAAAAACACACTCAAAATATGATGTTAAGTGTCTAATAGATTCCGCAGAACACGGATGAGATCTCTTCAGGATCCGCGCCGAAAACCACAGGATGAAGATTGTCCTTATGATGGTTAAACTCCGATAGGAGAGGGCGCCGGAAAAAGAAGAAGACAACACTTTTAGATAGATTTTTAGTAAGTTTCAAATCTACTTTTAATATTATAAATAACAAAGTTACAAATCAAGGCATTTGAATGTTCTCCATTTAAAGTCAACTCCAATCTAAAAATCTATAAACAACATTTCGATTGACTTTCTAGAAAAATCCAGATAACGGAAAGCACTAAGAATAAAAGTTATGTGAACTTTAAAAAAATTGAATTCATACGTCCATCATTCCGGGACCCACTGACCTCCAGATTCCTCCCTACCTCATATCCTTCCCAGAACTTTCTCTCCTTCCTTTCCTTTAAAAGACCCATAGCATAGCATCCCCAATGATGACATTTTGAAGAAAAATATGTTCCTGGGGGCCTCCTGTCTGGAGCTATTGTAAAAAAGTAGATATATCGTATTTTTTCCCAAACCGAATACATGTTATATATATATGTATACATAAATATACATGTAAAGGAAATATATTCCCTTTAAATTTGAATCCTATAATGTCAATTAGAATGCAATCATCGATTGTCATTTGTTTTGTTATTCTATTATTTGATTGTTAGAAAAAAAACATTCAAAGTGATATTAATAAACATAAATGTCACTGGTTATGCGCCTCAGTACCTACTTAACGGCACAGATGTTACGATTTTGCCAAATGAGTTAAAACTTAAGAAGACTGACATCGATTTGATTCAAGACAGAAAAAAAGCTCTGGAAAATACTATAAAGTCACATAATTACAACAAGATGATTTACGATAAAACCAGGAGACATATTAACTTCAAAGTTGGTGATACTGTTTTTGTGGAGAATGGAAACAAACTTAACAGGAAGAAGCTCGACGAATTGAGAATCGGACCCTACAAAATCATAGAAAAATTATCAAACTCAATTTACAAGATAAATACTGGTCGAAAAAAATTAGAATCAAATTTTTTCCACATCTCGAAATTAATTCCAGCACCTGCATTGATGAACCATGAAGAGGATATCGAAGATGAATGAAAATTTTTGCAATAATTTTCTTTCCCGCGGGGGGGGGAGATGTAAAGGAAATATATTCCATTTAAATTTGAATCCTATAATGTCAATTAGAATGCAATCATCGATTGTCATTTGTTTTGTTATTCTATTATTTGATTGTAAGAAAAAAATCATTCAAAGTGATATTAATAAACATAAATGTCGTTTCTTAGTTAAAAAAAACTTTGCAACAAAAGTGTTTTATTTAGAAATTAATAAAAATGAATTAAACCTATCAATTTATTATATACATATAAAAATACATATAAAAATACATATAAATATACATATAAATATACATATAAATATACATATAAATATACATATACATATAAATATACATATAAATATACCGGGGGCCAACTGTCGGATGATCAACAGTCATTGAACCCTAAATAATTATTCCGAAAAATCCAGCCTTTACAAAAATTCCGTCCGAAGAAGTAGATTTTCATCGTACTAAAAGATGGTAAATAACAATACTTGTATAGTTAATTCTTTTCCGGCACTTGGTGTTGTTGTTACCCAACAACAACTGAAATTCCCGACAAATGGAGCGTGGGGGGAAATCGTGGGGAAAAAATAAGAAATAAAGCGATCCAGAAATTGGCTAATCGAGCTCGTAATGGAGTCACGGTAGACAGTATATTTATTTTGAAAATGTTTGGGGAGCATTAGCAAACTACTTGACTCAAATTGAATGGTGTAGGGAGAAAGAAGAGAGCCTTAGAAAATGAAATCGACAAAGAAAATTATAAAATCTCTCCGACAGATCTTAACTAGAGCATAAATCTGTTCGTTGGTCTGAAGCATCGAAAACTCTCGAACCTCTCGAACGGTTGGTTCTGGTGTTATGAATTTCGTACCTACTAAGGTTTTTTCTGTCAGAAATTTCTAAAGCAATGATGCTACGATTTTCAGTTGGATTATTAAATGCCTTCTAATCTTACCTTTTGTCATCAAGTTTAATTTGTAGTAAGCACTCCGTTTTATATTTTTGAATTGATTTGGATTTCGGATGAAACGTAAATTACGATTATTGCACCTGCGACGCATCAACTGCGCTCATTGGCTGCTTTGATTATGATATCACTTTTAAAGGCTCCTCTTGGTTGAGATATGTAACGGAAATTACGCTAGGTCTGCACTCATTGGTTGCTTTGATTATGACCTCATTTTTCAAGTATTGGTTGAGATCGTTTTAGTAAAGTTTCGCTTCTACCGCGTGTAAACTGCATTAATTTTTTTTTCTTTTAAGTATTCAATAATGTAATTATAGATTTTTTTTAAAAATTATTTTAAGAAAATAATGTGTCTTTATTGGGGTACCCCGTTTTTAGGTCAAATTGTACACGTGTATGTGTTTGAATTTAATTATAAGTAAGTACATATGTTAAAATATTAATTCATTTTATAAAAACTGTTTATTCATGAACAAGTTCTGCTGTATATTTTTTATCGATAGCTGTTTCACGTTCTGTTGAAGACATTATCAACCTGTTTTTATAGGCCACATACGGACCTTATATATTATTTCTAATATACATATAGATAGGTTCTTCTAGTGAAAAACTAAATCCTTTTTTATAATTAAATATTTCTGAGTATTATCTATTATATGAAAAACTAATTGCGTTATTAATTACCCTTTAATTTGGATTTTATTCGGAAATCACTAAGGGCAAAGTCAATAAACATAAAAGCAATTAATTTGTCATTATATGTATATAGGTAGAAATGGTGTAAATACGAATATGTTGTCTACAAATTGCCTAACCACAGTTTGATAATACCTGGCGAAACAACTGTGACGCGTAATAATAATAACACAGCAGGACTTATTCACAAATAAACTGTTCTTATAAATATAATAATAACATTATTGAATACATAAAAGAAAAAAATTATGAATCTAATAAATAATTTCAAATAGGTGACGATGTTTTGAAGCTCAGAAGTAATGTACCTATGTACATGTTTTGTCAAAAATTTTGCGTAATACAGGGTGTTAAGGGACGTACTTGACTTACTTTAACCAGTGATTTCTGACATTATTTGGAGTAAAAAATTTAAATGAAATTTTGGTCTCCGGTGACTTTTTTTGACGACTTTTTTTTTTTCAAAATTTTTTTCTTCAAAATTAAACGAAAAAAAATTTCTTCCGCATGTCGTCACTGGTCACTCAGCCGGGTGTCCGACGAACCCCTTACCCCGCCTCCAACTGTTCAACAACTACCATTTTTTATGTTTTTGTAGAAAAAAAAAAAAAAAAAAACATCAAAAATGTCACCGGAGACCAAAATTTTATTTAATTTTTTTACTCCAAATAATGTCAGGAATCACTGGTTAAAGTAAGTCAAGTACGACCCTTAACACCCTGTATAGTAATAATGGGTAATAAATAATTAATTTGTATGATTTGGAAACAGTTTGCAGTCAGTTAATCTAGCTATAGTGAACACTTCATTATTTTAACAATAACGATACACAATATTTTACGAAAACATGATATGTTAATTTAATTTGAAAGCTCTTAAATATTCATGAAAAATATAATATTTATGGTCCAATTCAAAATGATAATGTTGTGAATTACTCAATTCGAGTTAATTGTCAGGGGTGTGTTTATAATGCAGAAATGCTCTCTCATTATTATGATTCCGTGGAAACATAATTCGGAATAACTAGTTATAATTAATTGTGTGATGTGTTAGAAATTTATAATTATACTAGCGAGCTCCCGGCATGCGTTACAATGCCACTAATAAATAAATTGTTTCTCTCTGCGTGTCTTTTCTCATTCATCCCTTTCCTCTTCCTATCTCATGTCCCCTTTTCCTCACGCGTATCGCCTCCACCTTTCCCGCCTTCCTTCTCCACTCTCCCGTGAACCCCCTACCGCGATCCATTCCCCTCTCCCAAGTTCAATATATTCAATCTCGGTACATTCGGATTTTCAAACAGCTCGCATCACCAATTGCAATTTTTTTATAAATTTTCTATTATCTACAAACATTATCTACAAAGCTGGGCGTACTGTACAGGGCCCGCAGATACTTTAATAGTACACAACTGCTAACCTTATACAAATCACAAGTACGCCCCACGGTTGAATTTGGCAGCCATCTCTGGTCAGGAGCTCCAAAATACCTGAAAAAAACCCTCGACTCTGTGCAGAAACGGGCGGTCCGTTTGATAGATTTTCCCATCTTAACAGACGGATTGCAATCTTTAGAGCACAGGCGTCGGGTGGGAATGCTATCCTTGTTCTACCGGTATTACAATGGAAGATGCTCCGAGGATCTAGCATCATTGATCCCTTCGGCACCGGTGCATAGTCGGGAAACACGCCAAACGCGTGCCCAACATTTGTACACGGTTGACATTTGTCACATGAGAACGGGTCGTTTCTTCGACTCGTTCTTGTGTTCAACAGCTCGGCTGTGGAATGATTTGCCGGCCTCTGTGTTTACTCCTTCTTACAACATGGGTCTCTTCAAGACAGATGTTCATTCCTTCCTCTCCTAAAAAAGACCCTCCATACAGCATCCCAGATGATATAGGCCCTGAGGGAAATTATTTTGCATCCTTAGAGTTAATGTAAAAAAAAAAGGCCAATGAGCGCTGTTGATGCGTCGGGTGGGAATGCTATCCTTGTTCTACCGGTATTACGAAGATGCTCCGAGGAACTAGCATCATTGATCCCTTCGGCACCGGTGCATAGTCGGGAAACACGCCAAACGCGTGCCCAACATTTGTACACGGTTGACATTTGTCACATGAGAACGGGTCGTTTCTTCGACTCGTTCTTGTGTTCAACACCTCGGCTGTGGAATGATTTGCCGGCCTCTGTGTTTTCTCCTTCCTACAACATGGGTCTCTTCAAGACCAATGTTCATTCCTTCCTCTCCTCAAAAAGACCCTCCACACAGCATCCCAGATGACATAGGCCCTGAGGGAAATTATTTTCCTCAGGGCCTCCTGTGTGTAGTTAATAAAAAAAAATAATAACAAAAATCATTTTTGTATATTATAAGAACAATCAATCAAATATGGTACCTATTTAAAATAAATATAATTTTTTATTAGATTCAAAATATTCGATTTTGGTTAGTACCGAAGGTGAGTACTTCGATTAAATTCATTAATTTGAAGAGTTTCGAAAATTTAATTTTGATTTAACAATCGATAGTTTGCAAAATTTCATTCTCAAATTGTGACATTTGAGAATGAAATGGTATGGTTTTGTAAGATTTTTTGTAATGATTAAAAAAACTTATGAGATTTATTGTCATGTGGTTGTAAAAATGCAGAAATCTTCCCGAGGACAAAAAGAAGGTATTTTAAAAATATCAAACATTTCCTATGCTTGATACAGCAATACATAGACAATTCTTAACTCATATATATGTATATACCCCCAAGCAAGCATATTTTGATTTTTTTTTATATAGATATATTTCCTACAAGTTTAAAATCGAGAACCATGTTTTTTTATTCGGTTTAATATTCGATACATAATTCCAGTGAGTTTCATCAGGTTTATATAAGGCAATATATATATATATTTTTTAATATATACTAATAATAAGCCTTTATTATTAATACTAGTGTACTAGACACGTGTAAAATCACAATAAAATATTTAATTATAGTTATGTACTTTATGTCCGAAACGGAAATGACCATTACTGCACCTGCGACGCATCAACAGCGCTCATTGGCAGTTTTTTTTTTACATTAACTCAAAGGATGCAAAATAATTTCCCTCAGGGCCTATATCATCTGGGATGCTGTGTGGAGGGTCTTTATGAGGAGAGGAAGGAATGAACATCTGTCTTGAAGAGACCCATGTTGTAAGAAGGAGTAAACACAGAGGCCGGCAAATCATTCCACAGCCGAGCTGTTGAACACAAGAACGAGTCGAAGAAACGACCCGTTCTCATGTGACAAATGTCAACCGTGTACAAATGTTGGGCACGAGTTTGGCGTGTTTCCCGACTGTGCACCGGTGCCGATGGGATCAATGATCCTAGTTCCTCGGAGATTCTTCCATTGTAATACCGGTAGAACAAGTATAGCATTCCCACCTGACGCCTGTGCTTTAAAGATTGCAATCCGTCTGTTAAGACGGACCTCCCGTTTCTGCACAGAGTCGAGGGTATTTTTCAGGTATTTTGGAGCTCCAGACCAGAGGTGGCTGCCAAATTCAACCGTGGGGCGCACTTGTGATTTGTACATAAGTGATTATGATGTCACAATTAAAGGCTCCTCTTGGTTGAAATATGAAACGGAAATTACACTAGGTCAGCGCTCATTGGTCGCTTTGATTATGACCTCACTTTTCAAGTATTGATTTTGATTGTTTTGGTAAAGTTTCGCTTCTACCGCGTGTAAACTGCAATCAATTTTTTTACAATAGCCCGTCACGGGAGGTCCTGACGAAAAAATCACTCAGGACCTATGTCATTTTTAGGGATGCCGTATGGCGGGTCTTTTTAGAGAAAGGAAGGAAAAGAAGTTTCGGGAAGGAAAATGGCATGCATGAGCAGTGGGTAAGTATCTCTGTAGCGGTATGGCAAAACTTGGTATATCCATCTTGTCTAATTTTTCGGTAGATGATTTTGTAGGTTTGAAAGGCCCCCTAAATTCTTAAAATTTTCTAAGTGAATTGTCAATGTTTTTTTCAACTTACTAAATTACATGTGCAATGAAATTTGTAATTATCGTTTAACCGGTATTAGCTTATTGTTTAGTGAATACCTTTTTTAATTATAATAAACACAATTAAATAACTTTGTTTCAATTCCACTTTATTATTTTTTAATCCAACCGGTTTCGGTTCGTACTGAACCTTCCTCAGGGGTGAATAAAAATATATTGAACATAATACAGAAAAACATGGTATTTGTAAGTAAAATTAGAAGAGGGAGACAGAATATCAACTTAGGTGGGGGCGAGGAGGGAGGTGTCTAAGAGGGAGGGGTGAACGTGGGTGGGGGTAATGGAAATATTTTAAAAATCGGGGTGTTAGACAAATCTAATTGTTTATTAAGTAAATTGGTTTTATTTATTTTTAATGACTTTTTTATTTCAAGGGCTTCAAGATTATTAAGGCGTAGACCTATCCCATTTCTATGCAATACATCTATCCCGGAAGCTTTATTAAATGAGTGATTTTTATCTATTAGGTTTACCTTTTTTAATGATCGTCTTCAAAACAGTAGACATATCATGTTTTGCTAACCCAAAAACACAAAGTAAATGGACATATCAAGCAATGCATAAAAATAAGAAATTACTTTTTTTTCTAAAACAGTAAAAGAAATCAAAGTTTTATTTATTTTACACTAGCTTTTCCCGCGGCTTCGCTCGCATGGTATTAGGGGTTTCCCACTCCGCCTCCTCCACCTTCCCTCTCCCCACTCCAATCCCCCCATCAACCCCCCCTACAACCACCCCTCCCGCCACTCCACTCCCAAAATCAACCCCCCTCCCTCTCTCACCACCACCCACCCCTCGCACTACTCCTCCCCCTCCACATTCCCTATCCCCACTCCACTCATCCATCAACCCCCCTCTCCCTCCCCATCCTTCTCCGCCGACCCCTTCCCCACTCCATACCCCTCCCCACTCCACCTCCCCACCTTCCTCCTCCCCTCCCCCTTCCCCTTCCATCCCACCCACTTCTCCCACCCCAATCCGCCTCCTCCACCTTCCCTCTCTCTACTCCACTCCCCCCATCAACCCCCTCCCCCTCTCCCTCCCCCCCCCCCCTACCCCTCCACATTCCCTCTCCCCACACCACTCCCCCCATCAACCCCCTATACCACCACAAACACTCTCCCAACACCCCCCTCTCACCAGACTGCTCGCGTGCCACCTATTATAATTTTTATACAAATTTCATGCCAAAACTCAACAGTAGTTTTATACAAAATAACGAACAAAAAAAGGAATTATCCAATTTGGTGCAGTCGTTCGGGTTTATGCGCATACAAACATTTCGGTGATTCATTTTTAGGGATAGTTTTTAAATACGACGCCAACAATGCACTCTTTTTAGGGTGAATTGCCTAATTAAAAAAAAACATCGTTTCCAAGGCGATAATTGGTTTGTTTTTTTCTGACGTTTGTAATAAATCGATTTTGTTAGCGACAGAAAATGCATGACAAATAATTTCAAAACACCAGAGATTATTCATAACGCCAGAGCTTACTAATATATATAGCCTATAGATCTTGCAAATAATGTAGCTTTCTAATAGTGAAAGAATTTTTTAAATCCATTCAGTAGTTTTTGCGTGAAAGGGTAACAAACATACATCCATTCAAACTTTCGCATTTATAATATTAGTCATCATCATCATCACTATTGGCTCTACAACTCCTGGTGGGTCTTGGCCTCCTCAAGAGTCTTCCTCCACTCATCTCGGTTTTGTGCCAGCTCTCTCCAGTTTGGAAGCTCCAAGATCGATATGTCTTTGAGGACGTTGTCGCTCCATCTTAGTCTTGGCCTTCCCAGGCTCCTTCGCCCTATTGGTCTTGAGTTCAGCAGGGACTTTGGTGCTTGATGCTCGGTCATTCTCTCTACATGACCCAGCCACCGAAGTCTTCCCAATTTTATAAATTTTGCGACGTTTAGATCCTTAAACAAAGTATATATTGTACTTATAATATTAGTAGGATTAAAAAATATTTATTACATTAAAAAATATTTTTTATTAAATAAAAAATTGTGACATATCACCAAATGCCTACCCATAATAATAATAATAATAACGTAGTATTTATATAGCGCAGTTTTGTGATATTTCACTTCAAGTGCACTTAATTATAATAAACTTAAAATTAATCCTATAGTGTTCCTTACGAGTCCTTACAAAATACAAAATTGATTAAATTATGTGAAACAAAGAATATACAGTATATACAAAGCAATTCCTAAAGAACAATATTAACAAAAAGAATTCATTAAAACTACCTATAGTCAGAGATCCTCGACCTAGGGTATGGGATTAGGCAGAACTTGATATGTAACATATCAAGTTCTGCCGTATCTAATATGTAAGTTCCGCAGCTGACATATCATATAATTCCATTTCATTTTTAACGGTTTTACCTTCACCACAGACATATCAACTTCTGCCAACTTGAAGAAATGTTACTAAATTACATATCAAGCCCATAATCTGATTTTGCCAAAAAATCGGACATATCAAGTTTTGCCATACCGCTACAAATCTAATGGTGAATGTATCCAGGAATGACGGACGCATAAATTCATCACTCACAATGCGATGCAAGGCGACTGATCGACAGAGTCCAACCGCATTCATCACCAAGACCTGAACTAAGCTCTCACCATGAACCCGGGCGTCCCTACTAAGTCACCAAACAATGCGAACCACTTGTGATTACTTATTGAACAATAAATGGCTTACGGGGCGGCGATACCCATACCCGTCTCTCAAATTGACATTAGAAATTGTGTGATTTGTATTATATTAGTAACGTGATTCAAAACAAAGTGTTCTATTATCTGTTTATCGTTTGCTACTGTTAAGTCATGAGGTGTTTGCCTGTTTTTAAACAAAAAGCTTTTTACATTCGGTTGTTACGCATAATAAAATACAAAGTATTTATTTCATTAAAAAATAAACTTTATCCTTTTTCATTTTTTGTCTGTAGCAATTATTGTTAATAATTATTATTAACAATTATTTAATTCTTGTTCTTCTGGTTAATCTGAATTGATTTCATAAATTAATCAAAACATCTCAACCTTCGAGTGTAATTTCCCACATGAATTGAAATCTTCTAGTTTCATTAGAGAGCCAACATTACGGTGATGCCAATTATTTTATGTTCAGAGTTATTACAGAAATAACTATTCCCATGCGAAGCAACTGGGTTACTTAACTCCACAAAGTCAATAATAACACCAGAACAGTGTGTATAGGAACATAAGGTGATTAGTATACAGTACGATCAATACAGATTGAAATAAGTACTGCAATAGTGGAATGTGGAATATCAAAAGATAGCTAACCTCATTAAAATATTGAATAAACGATGTTTTCTTGTTTTTTATTTTTAATTTTTAACTTTATGAGTAAAACCTCAAATTGTAATATTTAAATAAAGGAAGACAATATAAGCGAAACTCAATCGAAAATCTAGCAAGAGGTCCTGGGTTCGAGTCCCAGAGGTGTCAATATGTTTTTCTGATTTTTCTGTTTCCAGATTTTCGATTGAGTTTCGCTTATATTGTCTTCCTTTATTTAGATGTTTTCTTGTTTTTGTACATCGTTCAGCAATAAACCTTGCTAAGCGTAAGGACTAGATAGAAAGATTGAGTTATATTAAGACCTAGAACGCGTTATAATAACAAAAATGAAGTTAATGCTTTCGTTAGCAAAATGGGGGCCTTAAATTAACAAGTACAATATCGTATTAAGTATGATAGCAACCACGTCAAAAGCCTATTAAATTGTTTTAGCTTTCCACGCCCCTAACGTGTACAAATGGAGCCTTAATTTCAGCCGGTAACGCCGAGATACAGTTGAAGCACCGCGTATATCTACTCATGCCAGAGAGGGGAGGCTTTCTGAAGGACGTATAGGTATACCCGAGATGCTAGATGCTTGTCCCTTTGTTAGGCACATGAGATGATATGTGGAGTACCACAAGGATCGCCTTTTGCACCACTGAATTTTCTGTATTTTATTGAAACGGAAAACTTTAAAAACGTAAATCCGAGTGAGGTATTTTTCAACAAGCTACAAATATGAAACATGTCTGACGTAAATAATGTAGATACGCTTCTACGGTAATCGAAATATCCTTTCAAAGGGAATAATATATTTAAAAAAACCTATTTTCTCGCATTATTTTTTTTGCCATCAGAGCTAAACCGGAGGTGGATTCAATTTGGGAGGCAGAAGTGGGTACCGCTGCCTCGGGAACCACTTATTGGATAACCAACACCTCTTCCATAGGTCACCCCAAGTGGATCGCTGTGTTTGGTGCCTTATCAGGGGTGCCCGGGTTCTTGGGGTGAGGTTTAACTAGTTTTGGCGGTGGATGACCTGGATATACTGAACCCCAGATTCCTACCCACCCCTCATTTCTTCTTCCTTCGCAGAAATTCTTTTCCTTGCTTTTCTTAAAAATACCCTCCATACAACATCCCCAAAGATGATATCATTAAAGATGACATAGGCCATATTATCCTCATGGGCTCCTGTATGGGGATAATGTAAAAAAATCGAGTGCAGTTTACAGTTTCGAGAAACTTTACAAAAAAAATCTCAACCAGTACTTGAAAAGTGAGGTCATATAAAATAAAACTGTACACGAATCAAAGCAACTACTGAGCGCAGACCAGCGTTATTTCCGTTTCATATCTTAACCAATAGGAGCCTTGAAAAGTGACATCATAATCAAAGCGCCCATTGAGCGCAGTTGATTCGTTGCAGGTGCAGTAATCGTCATTTCCGTTTCATCCGAAATCCAAATCACAGCGGGCTACAGAAGTTTCACTTAAAAAAATATATATTTCTTACCTATAAAAATGATACTACAATAAAATTTTCTTTTGTTTTTTAGTTGAGTTACTGATGAACGACGTATCAAAGAGGAAGGCGAATGAGAAGAAGGTTTGGACATGTCTGATTATTAACCCGTCTGCTTGGTTCAATATATTCGCACCTCACAATCCGGAAGCCTCGATTTCGCGTATAAATTCTGAAACCGTCACTTTGGGCCGAGATTGTAAAATATCTATTAGATAGCTTTCATAATTCAAAGACATTAAGAAGCATTATTTCTTTCTCTTTCTGGTTAAAAGAAAAATACATATGTTTGCATAAGAGGAAGAGAGATATATAGCTTTTAAAATTATATTATAGCTTAAATAGCTTTTAGTAAGGTCGCTCGGGATGTTTTTAGTCTTATGAAAGTATATACAGACGAGTTTTAAGTTAAAGTCATTTTAAGTGATTTGACGTTTCGTTTCTTATTGGTTATCTCTTACCAAGTGATTATGAACGTACAAATATCCCAATCCAAAGCCAATCCAAATCCTTTGTACAAACATCAGCCAAAAAGGTTAAAAAAATAAATTATATGTTTTTGTGTGGTTTGAACATGAATACAAATTAGGAAAAACATCAAATTTTTCCACAATACAAAATTGAATTGGATTTTATCAAAAAACCCCACAAAATGCAAGAAAAGCCAATACAAAATATTGCTGTTCAGAAATACCAACTCAAGAAACACAATTTCAAAATTTAATCCACAATTTCAGCAACACAACGTTTGTATCATCCGACATTGTAAAAATGTCAAGAATGGATGAACGTAACCATTCCTTATGAGGCGAGGACAACCAATATCGACAAGAATATAATATGTAAATTTACGGTGAAGCACTCGACGCTATGTCGTATAATGCGATGGAGGCAAATGTGCAAACAGCTATTGCGCCAGCGGGGATTTGATGTGCATTTTATAGCACAGACTGACGTTTGCATGTGTATCCCGAGGACTTTGGTGCATCTCTGGTGCAATAAAAACACCTTCACCCTCTCGCTGTCTCAAATTGAAAGATTTTATGAATTAATAAAATTTTGATGGGGTTTTAGAATTTGATTGGAAACCAAAGCTTTAGAATAAGTGGCTTTGAAATATGTCGTTAGTAACGGTAAAGTTTCGAGGACTTTTAATGTCACGACAGTTGTAGTTAGTACATTGTATTGTACAGTATTTCAGGATTAAATAACATGTTTTCACAATAACGTCCTCTGCGTGCGAACTCTATCTAAATTTCCTTAAATGGACAATATACAGAGTTAATTTCAAGCGACCTCCCAGGTAAGTATGGTCCTGTTTTCATTAAATTTTAGGCAGCATCGCGTTCATTGGTCAAAATATTGTACACATATTTTCGTATCGGTGATCAATGAACCGATGTTTGCCTAGATTGTAGTTTTTTAGATTTTAGAAATGTATTATAAGTTTGTACAGCGCCCTTGAGGTGATTTTTCACAAAAACGGCGCCATATAAATCATCCAAATATTATTATTATTATTATTACTGAGACCATTGAATACGAAACAGAGTTATTTGGTGATATTGGTTGAGTAATTGAAATAAGCTTGTGAAATTTACGGATTTTGTAATACGTTGTGATTTCCTTGGCAAATTTCACAAATACAATATTATTCATGTAATCGCAACTTCCTCAATGATTATATTCTAAGCGACGGACAGATTCCTCTCTGAGATTTACGCGTATTGAATGTCAATGTTTTGTTACAACTTTACTAATTCTTTCAAAATCAATGTTTCAATGATTCAATATGTTAGAGACCACTATTTCAATGCTTTTCAGCATTCCACATAATAAATATCACGTGAACACCAATTGTCTCAAAATCCAGTATTTTAAAAAATTGTTTTGCTTTGTAAAAACTCTGTGTAAGATTCGGGCAACTTATATTAACAGCTAGTCTTATATTATAAAATTGTTTAATGATAATATATCGTTGAATTATATTGGCTGCTCTCTATTTAAAATTCTGCTTTCTTATGATGTATAATAAATACGGTAAAGTTAGGGTTGGAAAAAGTTTGCGAATTCGTGAAAAGCATTTTAACAACACCCGCTTGGTCAATGTTTTAAGGGGGTTGTCGAAATAAATTCTCCAATTCAGTTCTTGAAGAGGCCCGGAACAAAATATTATAGGAAATACGTTTTACAATATTCGTTCGTACATTCATGCCATTTTTCATTCGAAAAATTAATAATATTCCGAGAGAACAAATCGATCTGACAATTTCGATGGAAAAATCTGTAATGGTTCCACTGAGCGAAACCATGGATTATTGATACACATACATGATTTATTGGAAGAATAAATCACAATACTTTCCAGATTCACAAAATATCTTTATATTTGGTAACACGAACCAAACAAATAATACAAAACATATTACCGTTTTCGATTCGTTGTCGATTTGCCACAAATGTTGTTTGGGATGAATTGGCCACAAAAAGCAACATTCACCAACTGGCATATTATACTCAAGACATACTGGATACGCGCCATAAAATGTATTTAAATATATTTGGGCATTAGTCTCATTTAAATTAATAATTTATGCTATGGGACCATGGGGGCGCCATCTATGATGGTTGTATTATATCGAATTTCCCTATGTGACATTGAAATTCAGTTAATTCAGGCACTTTCTGACCTCTGTGGGGCAGGCAATTACTTTCGACGTGAGTGTTGTTTAAAGCCAATAGATGTCAGTTCTAATCAAAATTAACCTATAATCATTATTGTTGTGAGTTTTTGGCACGTACTATTAATTTTGCAAATTAATATTCATTGTGTGAACTTTCTTCCTGGGACAAACATCTGTTGAGATTGTGCAATACCGCCTTGGCAAATTCAATATTTGAAAGAAACTACTGCCGTTTGTCTGGACATCGTGTGGAGAGCTGCATTCTCTGAGTGAGTATTGTTTGTTTTTACTGAGGATTTTGGAAATGCTGTATAATCTGTTTTGTGTCACATAGGGAAGAGTTCATCTTTCATTAATTACATAGGATAGTATTCCCTCGTATCTGGGTCTATTTACACGCCCCTACACATACCCTGTACAACTTTATAATAAACTAGCTGACCCGACAAACGTTGTTCTGCCTTATAAATTATTTCTAGTGAATATTTTGGTTGTTAAATAAAAAATAACAATGTATTGTAATTGTATGGGGATGGGATCTATGACAGAAAGAGGAAAGGAGTGCTGTAGATGATGACCGCCGATAAAAACAAAAAAAGCCAACTAAAGTAGGAAAATTAAATAAAGAAAATCAATATGAATTTCAAAGAGCAATTGAGTGTACGATATTTTTTATTAGTCCGTATTTAGCCAACACAAATAAGCTCGACGGTTTGCCCACGCGAGAACATGATGCAGAATGAAATATCAAAATGACAAGACGCTTCTCGTGAATATCTTGTGCATGTGTGGATGAAAGTTCGATGAGACGGACGTAGCGCCATCTGTCATTCAACAACATAATTAATTTCGTTGTTTAAAATACGAAAAACGGTTAAATTTGTTCATAAATTCTAAAATTGCTTTTAAAAAATGGGAGGGTGGGGTTAGGAGGGTTAAAATTTGAGGTTATAAGTATTTTTTGAAGCCGAATAAAAAAAAGTACAAAAAAAAAATATCAAAAAAATTGGTTTTTTTTCTGGATAGGGATACCCTGATTACCTAGCGATATGAAATATACTTTAAAATCCATTCTCACACCTACTAAATATACATACAAAATTTCATAAAAATCGGAAAGCCGTTTCGGGGGAGTGCGACCACAAACACCGTGACACGAGATTTTTATATATAAGATTTTATTTCAAATCTACATTTAAGTGTCTTTTAAAAAATACCCTAAATGTGTTTTTTCCGTTTTATTGATAAAGGTCATTACAATTACGGCAAATGGAAAAGGGTTTTTATCGAAATGGATCTCCACCCTTGCAAATGTATCGAGACCCTTGGATTAAAAAAACTTTTTAATGGAAAAGTTGGCTCCTCTGAACCGTAAACGACACTTCTTTAGGCCGGGAGGTTTGCTTTTAAAAAAATGCGTACACAGAGGCGTGGATAAAAAACTTTTCACTATTGCCAATGATTTATTAGATACAAAAGAATTTGGATTGGCTTGTAAAAGGGTAGGTATTAAAAGATTAATATCATTTTATTCGAAATATAATAAATTACTATTTTTTGTCCTAACATCTTAGAAAACCGTTTTACTTTCGATGATAATATGATTTTACTTTTTTTTATTTTTTATGTTTTGAAAATATCTTTTATTGTTAGGGAATTTTTTTTTTAAGATTTAAAAATTTCCCGACAATATTTGAAAATCTGACAATATTTGAAAATCTCCTACTACCGCCACAGCAAGCGAAACATGTTGCTTGTTTCGTATTGGTAGACTTAGCCAGCCGAGGAATCGAACATGCCACGTCTGTGTGGGATCCAAATACGATGCCAACTAAACTACTGACCGGTCAATGTTCAATAAAAATGGAAATAAAAGGTGACATATTATTTCAGTAAGAAGTAAGTACAATTATTATAATTAGAGGCACTTCTGAAAACCAACTGCATTCCAGGAGAAATCCTGAATTGTAGCTGAGCAGTGACCTTTTCAGCAATAGACTCAATGATAAAAAAACAAAATGTATAATACTGTAAAAAATCTATCGATGAATGAACTTTTTATTATTATTATTATTATTACAATAAAATAACTTTGTTTAAATACCACTTTTTTGAGTATTTAATATATTATTATAGACCGACCGGTTTCGATTCGACCTAAACCTTCATCAGGGATTCATAAAAGAACACTAACTTAATTAGAAAGTAACAGTGTACAAGAATGTAGATGAGAGAGAGGGAATATCAACTTTTTAAAGGGAAATAGAGGATAAAAGTGGGTGAAGGGAAGGGAAACATGTTTAAAATGCAGAATGTTAAATCTAATTGTTACAATTAATTAATTGATTTTATTTGAAACATAGAAGAGGGAAAGAGAAAGATTGGTATTTTTCTTAACGCATCTAATGAAATTAATACTCATATTATTTTACAGTGCCTACCTACCTGCTACATTGAATAAAAACTACAATTAAATAAAATCGCCTAGAATATAAATAGTACTTATCTCTAGTTATGAGCAATTTTTTCAGTCTTAAATTTCAAATTTCAATCTACCGTTAAAAGTATATATATAAGTTTTATTTTAAATCTTGGCAATCTACTAAAATGTCGAGTTGACAATTTTTTTTCTCTGCAATATTGTTTAAAACATTGAAAGTGATGCGACATGCGTTATTAATTTATTTATAACTTCTCACCATTCATATGTTCTTATTTTTTATTTTTACATACAAAAAAAATAACCTCACTAGGACTAACAGCCTGTATTGAGGTTAAAATTTATAAATTTGAGTGATTTTACATCCACAAAATACTAAAATACACTACATTTAAAACACTAAAATATTATAATGAAGTAATATCATATTAGTGACCAGATTAATTAAAATTGTTGTCAGACAGCTATATGCAACTTTTCTTGTGTCATGTGTAGAAATATAGGGAGACGAGCACTTAACTACTGTTTTCATTTTTACAAGTCTTTATAATTTTGTACAATGGTATGAGGATGCCTCTGGAATATTTGAAGTACCCTCTTCGAAAATAACAGAAATTATCCGAAAGGCAAGAAAACAAAGATGTTACAGAAAAAATAATGGCTTTTTTGCCCCTTGCCATTTCTTATTCGCAGAAATGTTTTCCCATACTAATGTGCTAATTAAAATGTTATTGCGCATTTTCTCTTCTAAATAAATAATATTTTTTTCTTTTTCAAGTGACTACCACACTCGAGTCGCAATGTTAAGTGGCAATTTTCAACATTGCTAAATATGTATACTAAGTAAGTTTAGATTAGGCAACATATTTTTATTTTATTTTATTATATTTATGTCCATTTATATGATATAATAATTAGTACATGTTCAAATATTTTAATACCACTGTTCCACGGAAGCTTTACCCTGTGGCTGTGTGAGGTACGATTTTACTTGCTAAGAGCCTACCGGGCACGATCATTGCAATAAAATCGTTGTGAATGGCCCGTATCGTAACAGCGGAAAATAATAAAGCTGGCCGCACATGCCGGTCTAATTTTATCTTTTTACCACAAAACTATCCCTAAAACTTGGAATTTCGAAAAAAGTTATTATTCTTTTTTACTTATACTATCATGTAAAATCACCTCATGAAGTTAATGCACTTTACCCCCGGACACCCTGTATTATAAATCAAGTTTCAAAATCAGAAAAATTGATTGTAAATAATTTTTTTATATCACCGATTGTCATTACCTTTCAAATCATTTTTGACTTTCGATTTATGTCGTGATTAATTTAATTAAATATGTTGTGATTAATTTAATATGATTGCTGTTTTTATACATTTTTTGCACTGACTTATGTAATAATATGAGGGAGCGGGCCGTATCGGCAGAGCAATGAAAGGCGTAGGTCAGTGTAGTGAGTCAGTCTTTATTATTGCGCTACGTAGCGAGGTCGAAGCGGAGCGGAGTGACAGTGGTGCCGATAGTAATGCTGCTGCGTGATGATGAGTGAAGAAGGTCAGGAGACTACGGCGGTGAAGGTCACTGGTCTTCAGGGAGCCGGCGTGTTGCTCTACACCATGACGGTGTAGAAGTGACCTTGGTCCAGGCGGTCGACCGTCGTCGCGTTGATGAGGTATGGCGGCTGTGTGGCCTTAGAGTCGACACACACATGTGACGCAGGATGGAACCTTGAGAGGCGATGAGGATGCTGGTTGCTGGCTCATTGCCGGTTGTGGTTGCTAGTTGTGGTTGCTGGCTTGTTGCCGGTTGCTGGCTCGTTGCCGGTTGCTGGTTGCTGGTTGTGGTTGCTGGCTTGTTGCCGGTTGCTGGTTGCTTGACATCTCATATCGAGATGGTAGTTGGAGATGGAGGCCTCGAAGGTGTTACTGGTGTCACACTAGACATGTGTAAATCACTTGTTGCTGACTGCGCGGGCTGTTGCCCTGCGCAGGCACGTACTTAGTCGTGGCACTGCCCGGACTGTGTTGCTGCTCGACCGATGAATGAAGACTGAACCGGTACTCAGCGAGCGAGCGCTTGCTTATATACTCGCGGCGAGTAATTAATCTCACGGTAGGCAATGCCGGGTGAATTCACGCAAAGCTGAGAAATCGCTCGAACCTTCTGTGGGCATTTGTATGGTACAGCCACACATTCTAGGCCTTTCGCGTAAGTGGCGGAATTATTATCTACGAGGCTGCGCGGCCGTAGAAACTGACTATAGGTATTTCGTAGTTTCCAGTGTGTTCGGTCGGAGTTCAGTGGCGGCGCAATTAATGCGGCACAAGTGCCCGCCACAAATATATTTATATGATGTGTTGAATGGTACGACAATCTAACAATTTATTTTGGAACAAATAATTTATTGTTACTGCTGAACAATATGATAATCCCCTAAGGGTATTTTAGAAACAACTTATATAAATATTATGAAAAACTTTGCTTCCCTTACTTTCATGGTTAGAAATATGATCAAAATGGCAGTGGCGGTTCGTGAGTTTTCAGTGAGCTAGAGCTTAGATTGAAATACACGATGTTATTGATGTTGATGTAGCTGAATTTTTTTTTTTTTCAAAATATCTACTTTTCGTTTGAAGACCTTTCAGTATGCGGATGCGGCACATCCATAATCAGAAAGAATCCTAAAGGTGTGTTCATAAAAAATATGAAATATTGAAAAAAAATCGTTTTCAGCTACAACAACATCAATAACGTCGTATTTTTCAATCTTAGCCCTCTATCTCACTGAAAACTCACGGACCGCTACTGCTAAATGGTGTTAGAAAGAAAACATCACGCTTTATATTCAAATCTGAAGGATAACCACAAAATAATTTTTAAACGAAAACAAAATTTCCGACAGTAATTTGAAAAAAAAAGTTACTTTGGGAATTTTAACTATTTATTTAAAAAAATTGAGTTAAAGATAATATTTATTATTCATTTGCCTAATAAAATAAATGTGTGCTTATTTGTTATCAGGAATTTTAGTTACAAAAAAAACGTAAGGTGGATCATTATTAAATCTTTTTTATTGCAAAAAAAAATCATATTTCAAAAATCTTGTGTTTATTTTGAATTTAAAAAATTGAAAGCACACTTCAAAACCAGTTTTTAGTTTATTATTGGATTCGTTCAGAAATATTCCAGTAAATAAAGCCGCAATATTTTGATCTTCTGACAAAATAGGCCGGAGGATTGAGGGGTTATTTAATATTGTAATTTATTTACATACATTATACATAGGTACCATAAACACTACAATGAAACACATAATAGTTACCCACCATGAAATATACTTATTAATTAAAAAAAAATTTCACCAATGTATATAAATGTACCGTTTGTTTCTCTTTATAAATAAATATTGAAATTCGCACTTATGTAGAAGTAAGGAGCCTTTTTTGTGAAATATCTTTATCTATATCTTTACTAAGTATAAAATGAAGTCGCTTACACTGTATGTGCGCTTAGATATTTTAAACTACACAACGGATTTTCATGCGGTTTTCACCAATATATAGAGTGATTTGTGAGGAAGGTTTTTAGGTATATAATTAGTCAAGGTTTTGTGTAAATTGGTTGAAATACATAATATATCTGGCCAAGTGGCAGCGGGCAGCGGGCAGCGGGCAGCGGACAGCGGGCAGCGGGCAGCGGGCAGAGGGCAGCGGGCAGCGGGCAGCGTGGTGTGGATTTGATTTAACAGATGGCGTTAAATAAAGGTAATAAAGGTTTCGTTAGCCACAGCAACGTGTGGACGGGTCTGCGAGTTATCCAATAATTAAAAAGTAAAAAAAATAGATAAAAATATGCTCATACTTGAAATTAAGATACCAGAAGGAAAGACCTATTATGGATATTATTTTCATGTTCATCGTTCGACATTTCGACCACTTCAAAAAAAATCATTATTTAAATTTAAAATACACAGAGGTTGACAACTTCAACACGAAATAAATATGTGAAAAGTGTTTATTTCGTGAGTATTTATACTCGTACATCATGTTCTCACACCCTGCCCATGACGGACACAGGTCACAGGATAGATATTTCTTACGACGGCAGTACTGAAGGATTCCTGAAAGAGTCCTGAAAGCATGCCGGGAATGTGAAATGGAAAAGGTTCACACTCATTCTTTACCTTAGGAAGATGTTGAAAGACCTTTTTAGTTAAATACCAGAAGAAACTCGAATTTTTCTAGCACCCCTTGGTCCTCCTTTTACATTATGGAGTGTAAGCGTTCGCAGAACAGAGCTCTTAATATTACTTTTCTGGTAAGCATTGGTTTAAAATGAACTAGATGTCTTGTTGAGACTTGATTTCGGGTCCAAAGGCTTAAGTTCGGATTGCCGTCAAGTTGGTAAATATTCAACATCATGCAAAACAAAGATTTATGGTTCTAATCGAATATCATTTAAGAATCGGTGAGTTAATTATCTTTTCTTCATTTCTAGATATCCTGTTCGGGAGGCGAGTTTAAATGCCGCCGCCCCGAGGACCATTTATTGGATAACGAACATCTCTGCCATAAGTCACCCCAAGTAGTTTTCTACGTTTGTGTGACTTAACAGGGATGCCGTAATTTTTTTTTATTTTTTTTTTTATTGAATGAATAGATATTACATATAATCAACAAACAAGTCCTGCTAAGCCAATTGAATTGGCTTGTCAACAGGTGCTTATATATAATTTACATCTTAAATCTTCAGATTCAACATTTTTTCATACATATCAAGATCAATATAAATTTTTTATTTCCGATAGCCTACTTTTCACCATATATTTAACGTTGTTCATAGAATTATATTGCTTTATAGTGTCAGGTAATAAATTAAATATCTTCGGTATGATGATTCAGACGTTCTCTGTCCGTACTTTTGTATTGTTAAATTTCGGAAATATTAACCCGTCGTTGCGAGTGAATCTAGTGCTGTATTTATATTCTAATTTCTCTTCGTGCTGCGGCGTATATATATGCTGAGTTATAATTTAGTGCCGCATTATTGCCATGACATTCTGAAAGAGCAAGGGTGTATTATGTCTCTGTTTATAATATTATAAATAGACATATTTTCTCCTTTAAGTATAGCAAATTTATTTTGTGGCATCATTTTAATTCAAAATTAACAGTTATTTGTTTTTACCACGTTTATTGTTTATAAAAACCGACATGTTTCGAGAGCGATGCTCATTTCCTCAGGGTTTACAAAACTAATTGCAACAATAGAATTAATGATGTCAATTGAAAGAGGGGAGTGGGAAGGGGGAATGGGGGCAATGGGGCACAATTTACATAAGGAACAAGTTCAGTAATGGGTCAATTAAAAATATTCTCTGATTTATTGTAAAATTTAAATTTAATAAATAATTATGCACCAGATTTTATGTCCGGGTTAAATCTTCCCCACGAAAAAGACTAAACCCTTTCACATACTTTTCCACAAATGATCATCTAGTCAAATCACGCTATGCAATTGCACTGTATAAGTTTAATAAATACAAAATAATACAAGAACAACATGTCAACCTAGGTACTAGAGACCAAATGGGAAAATAATTCACCGACTCCAGATATTTTCATATCAGAGAGTTCGGCTCGGTGGAACACCTAATTGGATCTATAAATCCTACTGATTTCTCAATATAAATATTTAAAAAATCTTTTGTAATCCTACGTGTATTTAAAATTACTGATTTTAGCATTTTTATATATATAAATTCTTTGAAAAATCTAAAATGCTTGTATTTTGAATGAGAGAGCTAGTTATAATGCCAGTAACCGAAATAAAAAATGGTAATATTTTTATAGTCTGAGAATGCCAAATTCTTTTAATCTCATTTCCTAAATCTGCATATTTTCTTATTTTTTCAGAAACAGTTTTCTGAATATTACATTTATATGTTATATTACATATTAATAGCGACATTAATGATATAAGCTATTTTTTTAATTTTGTCATGTAAAACTATATCAGGTCTATTATGACTAATTGTTCTGTCTGTTAGTATAGTTTTATCATAATATATTTAAAAAAAATCATTTTCAAAAAATGAATCTGGTTCATATTCATAATATGGTACTATATTACGGCAGTCAATCAAGTTATCTTTAATTAACACACTTTGATAAATTATTTGTAAAACCTAATTGTGCCTAAATGTATACTCGGACGACGCTAATACAGAACTTCCCGATAAAATATGTTCCATAGTTTCCGGAAAAGCCAAATATTTTCTACATAAATCGTTAATTTGATTTGTACCTTTGATTATATGCTTCCTGTAATTTTTAGTATTAATGACTCTATCTTGAATGGCAAGTATAAATCCTTCTATGTCTGAGCTCAACTCTCCAATACTCAACCATTTGTTTGACGAAAGTTTGTCAACAAACGTTTGGTTGAGATATTTAATTTTTTATTATAATAAATATTTTAATTTAAATATTATAAATAATTAGAAAATATTTTTAAATGACCCATTACTGATATTATTTCCTTTGTAAATTGAGCCCTCAGTTGCCCCCTACCCACTCCTACCTTTACATTGACACCGTTAAGTCTCTTGTTATAATTAGTTTTGTAAACTCTGAAGAAGTGAGCGCTGTTCATAAAACAAGTCCATTTTCAATAAATAATAAAAGTGGTGAAAACAATGAAATCAAATAATTTGAATACATATTTTAATTATTTCCTTCCAGAAATTAATATTAGGTACACAAATATTGAAATACATCTGAAGTATTTAATATCATTGGTTTTCGCATAGAAACTCCTGTTTGTGATGCTTTCTGAAGTAAAAATTTATTAATGCCTAAATAATTTACATTTATTTCCGCTTGAAATTATACAAATTTTCCGCGGTGTTCTTCTTATTCATTGAACTGGAAACGAAATTAATGTCCTTGTTAATACTTTTTATTAAAAAAATTAAGCCACGTTCCTAAAATTACATCATATAAATCACGACGATGTAGTACCTACTTAAGCCGAAATGAATTTGATAAGACGATGCGAGATGAAGATTTATTAAAAACGAAAAATGCTCGAAACAAATTCCAAGAATTTCTCATTGTAAACGACTGCCTTTATTTTAAAATGAAATTCAAAACATTTTGTTTCAATTTTAAATTCAAACTTATTTTTATCCATTTCAATTTGGGAGGCGGGAATGGGTACCGCCGCCCCGGGAACCTTTATTGGATAACCAACACCTCTGCCATAGGTGCCCGGGTTCATGGGGTGAGGTTTGTCTAGGTCTTGGAGGCGGATGATCAGGACATACTGAACCCCGGATTCCTACCCACCCCTTAAACCCTTTTCCTTCCCAGAACTCTCCTCTCCTTCCTTTCCTTAAAAAACCCTCCACACAGCATCCCCAAAGATGACATAGGCCCTGAGCGAAATTATTTTCCTCAGGGCCTCCTGTGTGGAGCTCAGGTAAAAAAAAATATATATTTTTACTTAAAAAATCTTAAACTCACGGCAGTGGAAATCAAAAAAATAATAGGTAGGTAACTAGAATAATTCATATCCTTTTAAGTTACCACAAAATATAAATTCATCTCAAAGAAATGTTTTTTTTTTTTAATATCTTTACGTTGTATAAAATGAAATCGCTCACGCTGTATGTGCGCTTAGATATTTTAAACTAAGCAACGGATTTTAATGTGGTTTTCGCCAATAGTTAGAGTGATTCACGAGGAAGGTTTTTAGGTATATAATTTGTCAAGGTTTTGTTTTGTCAATTCGTTGAAATACATTATATATCTGGCCAAGCGGCAGCGGGCAGCGGGCAGCGGGCAG
This sequence comes from Limnephilus rhombicus, assembly GCA_929108145.2. Taxonomy (NCBI): domain Eukaryota; kingdom Metazoa; phylum Arthropoda; class Insecta; order Trichoptera; family Limnephilidae; genus Limnephilus; species Limnephilus rhombicus. Next base: position 11,219,838 of record OV815292.1, on the reverse strand, counting down.
CGTGCTGACAGACGTGCGGTGTGGATTTGATTTAACAGATGGCGTTGGTTATAAAGGTTTCGTTAGCCATAGCAACGTGTGGCCGGGTTTGTTAGTCTTGAATAACTTAATTTCAAATACTTTTTTTAATTATGTTTTCGTATTTCTCGGTTGTTAAAAGTCGAATAAAGTAAATGGTAACCAATTATCAAAAAAGATAGTACGCTGATAAAAATATTAACTGTAATATGATTCATCGTAGTAATATTAGCAGTAAAGTACCAATTGTTTTAATCAATAAAAAGCCACCGTTGTCCGCTGTGGAAAAATGAATAAATTTGGTTGTGCACTTAGCTAAAACCCCTAGTGTCGTTTTTATGAACCGATTGTCATAAGGTACCTAACAAAGATTTCAAATCTAGAATGTCATTTTTGATATGACAACAGTTTTTACATCAGTCAACGACCTAAATAACACAGAGAGTCTGGAGATCTAACCGTGTAAATTATTATCAGTGTAGCTTTTAAAAAGTGCAAAGTCACGTTAAACGGAACTTGCATAATTAATTAAAATACTTACCAGTATTTTGAACTGGAGTGTTTTTTACTGATGAAGACCTTATAAATTACACTACAACAATAATATTTTTTTTGGATTTATATATTTCTCATGCGTGTTATGGACCAGTTGAGTGTTAAGAATGTCATTATAAACTTATTTTAGACAAACTTTTTGTATTGAGTACATAGATTTGTTTATCATACTATCATCTTATAATATTCTACAACGACTGGTTTTTTTTGTATGCCTAGTGCGGATATATTCCCAGATTAAAATAAAAAATATTTTTATCTTTATAAAATAATAGCTCCTTATTTCTTTTTCTTGACTCTTCACTCTGCAAATTAATTTATTATTTTAACTCATTCCACTCTCCCCTCCCCCCTCTCTACTCCAAATGTTCTCCCGTATTATCCTCACTTAACAATATCTTATTATTTCTATTTTCATACAATTTTAATAAGCTAGTAATTTATAGAAACGTGCCGTAAACCTTAGCGAATTATGAAACAATACATGTCAAGTATTCATTGCAAAACAAACGCTTCAAAAATAAAATGTCTAGAAATTGTTACATTTCCAAAGAATTATTAAAAAAATGCTTCTTCTCTTTCTACTACGAAAATCTTCAGACTGACATTTTGGATCTATTCTGGACGTATTTTTGTATTGAGTAAATAACACACAAAGGTAGGTACTATTTTTAACGCCAAAGTACCTGCTTATTACCAATATTTTATTTATTTACCTGATATTGATTTGACAGTTATATTTGGACTTATTTTTCTAATAACCGACAGTAAATATGTATTCAATTAATAATATTTCAACCATTACTTTGAACATCATGATGATAATTAATTAAGGTATCTAGTTATCTATATACTCTAGGTATGGCCCTAATGAAAACCATAATCCAGATTCGAAACGTTTCCTGGAATGGCTTAAGCTACGTTCAGTGAGCAGATCCGAATAGCCAGGAAGGTATTTTTCAACCTTCCCTTTCCCAATTCCTGCTCCTCTCCGTTTCAGTAAGACTTACAACTAACAATAAAGAACAAAAAACAGGCACGTTGCTTTTCTTCAAAAAGTTCCGGTAAATACTGCACTAAAGCGTGGCTAAACACTGAAAGGGGTGGTAGAAACAAAACTCACCCCGTCCTGGCAAAGTTGGCGATGTACAGAATGAAGGCTTCGGAGAGAGCAACTTCCGACTTGGTGTAGTTCTTGGGGAAGTGACTGAAGCCTTCCACTAGCGGTGCCCCGAACAGATAGGGTAGTTCCTCTCCGTGTACTGTGCCCATCCTCTGGAAATACAAACATTATTAATTGTTAGTTATTTTCAGACAAATTTGTTCGTTAACAATATAACATCACACGGATAGAAAAAAACACAAGTAGAGCATGTACATAATGGAGCAAGGCCAGGGAGGGGGGTTCACGGGATGGGTGGAAGCGAAAAAGTGGAGGGGGAAAGAGGAGAAAAATACAGGGGATTGCAGGATGGGAAGAGGAGGCCGAAGATGAACGGGGACGAATTGTAAAGGACACGCAGTGAGAAAAAATACATTTATTTAAGTGCATTGCAACGTACGCTGGGAACGCGCTATTCAAAATAAGTCATAGTCCCACGCTCTCCGGATAGTGGGGACTCTTTTTTAGGAATAACAACTATTATTTCTAAGAAAGAATGTGTTGAATGTTTAAAATTTTCGTCTCCTTACGTGACTTTAAAGGTGGCATTTGGTTTGAACTTTCGAATTCAAAATAAATAAGAAAGTTTATTTAATTCTTTGATACAGAAATAAATATCTTCTTGGAAAAAAACACGACGAAAAATCCTTGCCTCGTTTTCCTTTTTTCGACTCAATAAACATGTAAAATGATCGAGTTTTGAATTTTCGACAGTTTGACGTTTGCTTTTGACATGTCGTTACATACTAGTATATTCGACATCACACTCTGTCACAAAAGAAAATATTTTGCGTGAAAGGCAACTTAAACAATGAATGCGGACCTATTTATTTTATTTTCATATCGCGAGCTCTTTCATTGGATTCATTAATATTGGTTTATAAATAAATTTTTTTGGTATTTGGACGATATTGCACGAACAACACATTTAAAAACAAATTCACACTTGATATAATACATTCATACAGTTGCAACAACCAGATAAGTTATTTTCTGCTAATATTTTTTACACGCGCATTTAATATTATAACTAGTAGATATTTGAACTGTGGACCTCGCGTCGAAAAAACGCTTTTTTAATTTTCTCTTATTTAATAAATCAAAAACATCATCATAAAATCATTTTTTATAAGTAGGTACCTACAGCTCGTAGTAAGGACCACGATCATGCTTACTCTGACGGGATGTAAAGATTGTATCCAATAAGTCCACTATCTTGAACTGGAACCGGAGCCCAACAAAAAATTTTACAAATAGACGAAATGCCAAATAGTCGAGTTAAACCGACTGCGCTACGCAGTCAATAAAAAAATTTCGGTAAATTTTTGGGATTGGTGGCCAAGGCTATTACGAATAATTTTTAGAAAAAAACTTTAGATTCGCCTTAATCACTATAAAAGGAAACTTATTGCATCACGGCTGGCGGAAAATAATGCATTTTAATTTTCAATGTCGTTAACTAAAATTACTTCGCGAACCGAAACTATGACAGCCCGCCCGCCATTTTGTGGCTGTCAAAATACGTTTTTGAATGGTTTGTTTGGCTACGCAGGGTTTGTGTAGCGGGCTTGTGTATGTTATCTTTACTTTAAAAAACAGCCTACGTTTTTGAATGGTTTGTTTGGCTACGCAGGGTTTGTGTAGCGGGCTTGTGTATGTGACAAATGGCGGGCGGCAGTGGGCGGGCTGTCGTAGTTCGGAAGTGAAATTTTATTTAACGACATTGAAAATTAAAATGCATTATTTTCCGCCAGCCGTGATGCAATAAGTTTCCTTTTATAGTGATTAAGGCAAATCTAAAGTTTTTTTCTAAAAATTATTCGTAATAGCCTTGGCCACCAATCCCAAAAAATTACCAAAATTTCATTTCAAAGTACAACAAATTTATACGAACGCAAACGGGTTTCGGTACAAATCTTTTATACAATATACTTAAAATGAGTTTTTCTCCTTTACGCGAAAAATCTTTAAGATTTTTATTAAAATATTACACAAAAGTTATCTCAAAATTATTTTAAAAAAACGCATTTTTATTTAAACGATTATATTTCTATACGTTAGGTCATAAGCAAAAATTTTATCTTCGAAAAAATAACGGTCTCTTTTTTGCGACAATTTTTACCGATGGCATTGACATCATTGTAAAAAAAAAAGGAGGTGTAGGCAGAGAGGACGGACCGCCAAACAACTCGATCTTGGCACACACTCCTTGCCTCGTTCACATTCATACATCGAAGACGAGAATGCGTGCTCTTCTATTATTCCGACTCTTCACATGGCCCGACTCAAGTATCTGATTCACTTGGTCCAGCCATGTCTTCCTCGGGCGTCCCCGACTTCTTCTACCATTCACATTTGCGTCATATATTCTCCTTACACTCCTTTCCTAATTCATTCTCTCTACATGCCCGAACCATCTGAGCGTCCCTTACTTAATCTTACTCATTACGCTTACATAATCCTTGCATTCTTCTCGAATATTTACATTTCTCACACGATCGTACATGGTATTACCACACATATGCCTCAGGGATCTCATTTCTACAGCATTCAGTGTACTTTCATCCTTCCTCTGCCAGTTCCAGGGCTTACTGCCATACATCAGGGTAGGTACCAGCACTCCATTATGGACGGCTAACATTGCTTCTTTGGACAGTTTTTTGTTGGCGCCAACTGCGTTCAGTCCTCCATTAGAAGAGTTGCCTGCATTTACCATTCTTTCGATATCTCTGTCAGCCTTCCCGTTTCTCGTAAACATACTTCCCAAGTACACAAACTCAACCACCTGCTCCAAATACTCATCATTCACAACTATGTTGCATATTATTTTCATACTCTCTCTTTCAAATACCATTACTTTAGACTTACTTACATTCATCATTTACTCATTCTGCATACATACTTCGTTCATCCTAGACACGAGAGACTGCAGATCTTCCATACTGTTAGAAATCAGCAACTCATCATCAGCATACAACAGCAGATTACTCAATTTTGCGCCCAATCTCATCTCTTTCAATTTTTGCATACAATTATCCATTTACCCATAGATTGAATAACCAATTGAATATAATTATCCATAGATTGAATAACCACGGTGACATTACGCAGCCTTGTTTAACGCCTTTTGTGATGTCAAACCATCCCGTAAAATCACCGTTCACCCTAATACATAGAACTTCATACTTCCTTCATACTTCATTCATACAGAGACGCAATTGCCTGTATTAGATTCGTACTCACTTCATACTTTTATTTTTTTTTTTACAGTGAATACCGCACAAGAATCTCAACTGCTCCCGTCTGGAGCCAGTGAGACTATGGCATCCCCAATTGGGGTATGTTGCGAGGCTTAAGGTAGTGGAGAGGGGAAGGAGGTGGGGAAGAGGAAGGTTGAGAAGTACCTGGCTATTCAGATCTGGTCACTAAACATGGCTAAAGCCATTTTTAAGCAACGTTTCAATTCTGAATGGTGGTCTTACACCAGGGCGATACTGATAGTATCTTCCACTCTGGAACATGCCGCAAATATACTATATATTATTTTAAATGAATTCATTGTGAAATAACACAAATTAATCAAATAAAATTTATTTGCGCATGCCGGGTTCGAACCCGCGACCTCCGGATTGTGAGTCAAGAGTCTTACCCACTGGACTACGGAGGTCGTACTTGGACAATACCTTCCATAGCTTTATATCTTTGTATCTTCCTTAGAAGTAAGATTTATCTACAGTTAATAAACCATTCAATAATTTACTGTTTTCTTCGTAGTGAAACCAAATACAAATAATAAAATATATATGAAAGCATCTCGCCCATTTCTCCGCTGTTAAAAAAACAGTAATACATCCGTAGGTAGTTAATTTTGAAAATTTATGGGCCTCAATAAATAAATAAAACGTTTATTGGCTCAGGACCGCTTTGTATTTGTTCATTTTTATGATGTGTGTTTATCTCGTACTCCGTACTCCTGGTAAACTGAATATAAAATCCCTAGAGGTATATACATAGACACCGATTTAAAATAAAATTAATGTCAATTACGAGTACGGTAGCTGCCACTACCCGAATTTCTACCGATTTCTTACATATCTCCCATAAACATTTGAAGTTTTTAAGCTCTTGAAATAATATACACATGTTATTTTTTAAGATAATATCTAGACGCGTTCCACGCCGAAACGCAAATTATATAAAATTTCCTCAATAGAAAAAAAAAAGCAAAGTGTGCTCCGAAAATTATTATAAACATGTTTGTTTTAGTTATTTTACAAGTTATAGTTGTGAAAAAATTCAAAATGTTTCTTTAAACGATATTTGAGATCCCTTCCACGAGATTTTTGCTCTATTTTAAACGAGTCGTGTTTTATTAAACATTTTCGCAATTTTCGCATTGATTTTATCGGTTTAAATATTAGCGCGCTCCTCTAACATTCGTAATCAAATTTTTGCATACATACCTAATTTTGGTTGGCCTAGAAATGAAATCTATTATTTAGCTAACTATCACCTGCCATCACCTGCCAGCTACCTCAAATGATATATACTTACACCTGACAAATGCAACCACTCCAATGAAGATGCCTCGACAAGAAAGAAAATTATGATTCAAATAATTATGAAGTACCTCAGTGAAAGCTAACGACATCTACCAAATTTATACAAACGATGTTTCCGTAAAAACCCTTTATTCTCTTCTCGTTTTTCGACGGCCTATTGCTTTGTTCCGTGTTCAGATCACATTACCTGTATTCTCGTGCTGTAATATCTATCGGGTAATCTTCATAAACATGTATAACTAGCTATTTATACTTAACTAGCTGACCCGACGAACTTCGTACCGCTTCAGAGTCAATAAATTTGTGTTAACTTATTATCTAAAATAAATTCGGTTTTTTATCGAGTTAAAAATTACACAATGAAGCAATTATTATATATGGCGCAACTGTCCGTGTTTTATTTAGTCAGTATCAGAGATGGCGTTGTGTACGAATTTATAAGTTTTGTGATTTTCTTACTTTCCCGCTTACTTATTGGTATTGCGTTTAATTTTCTTTATACGTGCGGGGGAAATTCATTATTATTATTGTATTTTTCCTTTGGAGGGGTGCAGACATACGTTCACCGTTAGTCCAATTTGTTGACATTTAGTGTGTAAGAAAGAGGGGCAGCATTATACGTTTAAAAACAAAAGCAAAACTGTTGTCATCGATTTGTCGTTTTTGAATTTTTGGAATTAACATTCTACTCGATATTAATACATATCACAATATTCCTGCAGCTCTTTGAAAAGATGAGAATTTGTTCCATACAAAATGTATGAGAAAAAAAAATATTTTTCGTGAATTTTTCCGATGTTTTAATAGCTATTCTGCTATTCGGGGGAGAGACAAATCCAACAAATTAAAGGCCATAAAAATCGGTCCAGCCGTTCTCGTATTATAATTGGTGTAACTAACCCGACCTTGTTTTATATATTAAGATTTAGAACCTCCCCCTAAATTCAGCGAAGCAAATTTGAGATCATTGTACCCAGATTTAGAGCACGACTAACGCGTAGACAACCGAAATTAGAGTTTGATTGTTAGTAAATATATATCAACTCTTTTGAACCGTTGATCGGTGAGTCACTTTATTAATACACATACACGACCCCTTTGAACCACTAGTTAATAATTTTTATTTGGTTAATGTTATATTTTTTACTGCTCCTCCATTATAATAATACTAGCTTTTTCCCGCGGCTCTGCTCGCATGGTAGTAGGGGGGTCCCCACTCCGCCTCCTCCCCCCCCCCCCCTCCCCCCTCCATGCCTCTCCCTTCCCCCCTCCTTCTTCTTTCCTCTTTATTCTATGGAGTTTATTATTCGGTACTTGAAACTACGAACAGTGGCAATATAAATATTATTATGATACAATATCGGATAATTTAGCCGAGTGTTCTACCTATGGCGAGTATTTATTTATTATCCACTCGAGCGACAGCGTGATTTTCAACTTTTTCCTAGGATTGCTCGTGATTTTTTGGTAACCATTTTGCATATATTTCCAGCGATATTAAAAATAATCATACCTCCGAATTTTAATATGGAAAAATTGAAAAAAAAATTATGTATCTAGAGAAAAATTGCTTAAAACTGGCAGCAAAGCAATCCGAGGTATTTTAAATTGTGCCATATTGTGGCAAAAAGCGCTCCAGTGGAATGGTATTTATTGACAGCTTATCGAGAGGATGGTGAAATACCCCCTAAATAACTTTATTCCAAGACCAATACCCAAAACCAGACAGGCAAAAAAATTATTGTTTCCTTAAAAAATAAATGAAATGTTTTAGAATGTCTGATCAGTTTCTCTTGATTTATGGAAAAAATGAACTTACTTCGAGCATTTAGCTACTAGCTACGTCCACGACACACTTACATTGGTTTTTTCTTCGCTGAAAGTTGTTTGGCGCTCTAAAGCGTGTACTAAATTTTGAAATTTTAATACCATTTTATCTAAAATGAGGCCTTTTTCTGGAAGCTCCCGTTCATGAGGGTTTTATTAGAAGGGATATATGTACAGTATACTCGATTGGCTACTTAGATAGTTTTGACGGCCGGTAGTGGTCGAGGGGTAAGGATCTTGACTCACAATCCGAAGGTCGCGGGGTCAAATCCCGGCAAGAGCAAATAAATTTTATTTGATTAATATTAAGTGTATTTGAGGCACGTTGCAGAGTGGAAGATACTCTCAGTATCGCCCTCGTGTAAGACAACTATTCAGAATTGAAACGTTGCTTGTATTATGGCTTTAGCTGAGTTTGGTGACCAGATCTGAATAGCCAGATACTTCCCCACCCTCCTCTATCCCATCGATCGATATTTTCCTTCTCTGACATTTCGCAAATTACTCGAAAACTTGTCAAGCAACCTGTCAAGCTGGCAACTGTGGCGGGTTGTGGCTGTATGCGGACCGCCAATGAATTTCGCAATTTTCTTTCCTGTGGATAGCGATTAAGTTGCCAGCTGTTTTTCTTTCAGTTTTCCCTTCAGGATGGACCTAGTTTTGAGGATTCAGACGACTGTTAACAAAGTTGTTAAACCTTCTTACCTGTAATATTTGTTTTTTACAGAAAATGATTTTGGTTGCCACTTTCATAATTGGAACTGAATTGGCTTGAATTCAGACACTGATTTTTATGTGTGTAAATATATAAATACGGTGATTAACACTGTCACCCAATGAAGGGCCATGCTTTTTCAAACCCCGAGTATGATAAGCTTTTGAAATGTAACCTACCAGCATGAAATTCCGGCTTACACAATCTTAAGTTCCAACATTAAAAAAGAGCTCAAGATAACTGTATATTTTATGAATGTCTTTATTAACAAGTTGTATCAACATAAAATAAATAACTTTTTCAAACAAAACTGCTTATTTCCTGCCAAATAACCCCGAGCGTTTTCTCAATTTTCTTGCGGATATTTTGCCGGCGTATAAACACGAAGAAATATGAATAGAAAAATAAAAACACCCATCTTGTAGGATAGTTTATGAAGCATTACGTCCATAAAGAATTTATATTATAATGTCGCACGCACATTTCAGATTCGCGCAAAAATAACTGAAGCAAATACCGCAACCAAAACGAGCGAATCTAATATACTTTATTTACTTAAGTTGATAAAAAATACTTTCGGAAAAAGATTAATTTTTTACACTAACTCCACACTGGAAGTATCGAAGAAAATAATAAATTTCCCCCGGGGCCTATTTTTCAGAATGCCGTGTGGAGGTTACTCCTCAGGCCTTGAGCGTATCTTTCGAGCAAAATATTTTCGCTTTGCAATAAAATCCAAATGAATGGAATATTTTGGAATGCGTACGAAAACTGTTTTTGAAAGGTGATAAAATACGCTCCTAAGTTTTATAATCTGAAATAAACATTTAATTTTTTAAGTATAAAAATTTGGAAGGCAAACATGATAGTTTTAAAAACGGCTAGTCTTTTCTAAAATTGGCGATAGATAAGGAAAAAAAAACCGCACATATTTTACTAGGCAAATGTATCATAAACGTTATCGTCAACTCACTTTTTCATGTAAAAATAATTAATAAAAAATTACAAAGTAAAATTTTTTTTTTCAAATTTGTTTCGAAAACTTTGATTTCTCGAAGGTTTACATTTTCATTATTTTGCGGTTAACTTTTAGATTTGTGTATAAAGCGTGGTTTTTCTTTTTAACACCGTTTAGATAATTTTTCTAGCAAGGGAGACACAACGATTTTTATAAGACCTTTATGAGTTGTTCAGAAAATTGAACAATTTAGCCTGAGGAAAGAAAGGAGATGTTGCAAAAGTTATGAGGGATAGGTAGGTATTTGGTGGTCAGTGTGTTAAAATTAACGCCATTAAAATTGTTCTCGTCTTTAGCACAAACAATTTTTCAAGCTATATTAACTCTTAGAATAATAATTTACTGTTGTAGTTCAGGACCCTTTTACTGTTCAAAAATTGATTTAAAAAAAGTAACCGAACTCGGCTTGACCAACAGAAACGTATTCAACAGAACAAATTGCTAGAGAAACCCTTACATGGATGGATAAATGTTCTTCAGTAGAGATATCATTTCCAACTCCGTTGACGATTGGTCAGACATACGTTCAATACACAAATTGAAAATCTTAGAACCGACAAAAGTACCAGAGAATATTGTGGAAGCCTTGAAAGTGACAGGAAAGATCACCGCACGCTGAGAATTTACTGGACAGTGCTCCATGTACAAAGTTATAGGAAAGTGTTTGTTGTGTCACTTGCTACTTAAAACCACGTACAAAGATGCCACATTGTAATAGAATCAAAGTTATTGTGATTGTATTAAGATTATAACGTTTGTATTATTAATTATTATAGTCCAGATACTAATATCTACAGCCTGTATGTCGGACGAATATCTACAGCTCATATGTTGGACTAATATCTATGAACTTCAGAGTGAGGACTAATATTTTTACAGAGCTAAGGTCGGACGAATATCTATGACGGTCCCAGTGGTGACTAATATCTATGGAGCGTAGGTTGGACTAATATCTACAGAGGGCAGCTGAGCAAGAGGTTGTACGGAAAAGCATAAATTACTTCAATTACTTAATTACTAATTACGTAAAGGCTTAAACGTTTAAAGTACGTACACGAAGTTTTTGCATAATATTACGTATTTTGCTGTTTTGAGGACAATAATTTATTGAACAAACATAGAGGTCATAATACAAAGATATTTTTTTTATTTCGAAATACAACCAATGCACCACAACCTAACCAAACCTAACTAACCTAACCTAACCTAAACTAACTGACATAGAAATGATCATGGTTACAGACTAAATAATTTAGAAGCACTTGAAATAAAGAAAGCCGTTAAAACAAAAACCCAAATCCTTAATAATCAGCTAAATGTGTACAGTAGTAGATGTTAGGGATTTTTACATACATACATACATTAATAAAAAAATATAAACTGCATACGCAATATTACGTTATTCCAATATGCTATACATAATTGCAAATCCAACCTCTGCCAGTACTGTAGATATTCGTCCTCACTTTGGTTCTCATAGATATTCGTCAGCAGTTTGAGCTGTAGATACTCGTCCTCACTTTGGTTATCATAGATATTAGTCCGATTTGTTCAGTTTTTGAAATTCTTGTAGATATTAGTAGACGCCTCCTTAAGGTCAGGTAGTAAGCGTTCAAAAATAAGAAAAAGGGAGATAATATGCAACTAAATACGAATTCTAGAGGGAGCCCGCTATTATTAAAAACGATAATTATTTAGTGAAAATTGTGAAAATATTTAATAAAACACGATACGTTCAAAATAGAGCAAAAATCTCATGGGAAATATCTTAAGTAGCATTTAAAGAAAACGCTTTGAATTTTTCAAGTTGTAAAATAACAAAACAAAAACGAGTGTGCTTTAGACCACACGACTGAAGTAAAACTTCTTTATTTATTGTTTTTGTGTTTAATTCGTAGGACTCCATTTTAATTTTTAGAAATTTAATTAAAATTAAATTTGATAATGTTATTATCGAGTTCTGCAAGTTTTTTGGTTAGTGTTTTAGGTACAGCTGTTTCGACTTGTAAGGTCATTTTCAAACTGTGGTGAAGCCACGTACGGACGACTTATTTATAAGATTTTAAATGTGAATTTTTGAAGGTGTCTAAGTTGATTTATTACCGGTTAAACCAATTTGTAGAGACACTAATTGAGAGAGTGCTAATGTGGGATTCGGAGTATTTCCCTTTAGTCGTCCGTACGTGGCTTCACCACAGTTTGAAAATGACCTTACAAGTCGAAACAGCTGTAACTAAAACACTAACACTAACCAAAAAACTTGCAGAACTCGATAATAACATTATCAAATTTAATTTTAATTAAATTTCTAAAAATTAAAACTTCTTTAGCTCCATCTATATGATAGGAAGAGAGAAAGAAAATGTGCGCGCGCCTGCTCTCTCGTGCTCTTACAGTGTGATACAGACAACACGCCTGCACTGTGCCTTAGATGTACGAAACGTAACTGGCTATGAGAGAAAGAGAGAAAGAAAATTTGTGCTCGCACCTCTCTCTACTACAGTAATATACGAAACGTAACTCTCTCTATCTTTCTATCTTCACTAACTTATATCTCCCTCTCAACTACCGTTTGCCTCGCTTTTCGTAACGATCTCGTCACGTTTTCACTAGCTTACTCCCCAAGTCAAGCGTGCGTAAAGAAGTATTACTTCAAAAAATGTGTATATTTTAATTTTCAGAGCATACTTTGCGATTTTTTTGTATCGAAGTAACTTCATATAATTACCGTTTCGGCATGGCAAAAGTATAAATATTATCTTCAAGAATTACATGTATTTTTTTTTAAGAGCTTAAAAACCTAAAGTGTTCGAGAAAAGTTACGTTATAAATTGATAGAAATTAGCGATGCCTGGGCGCTGATTTTTTTTTGAAGAATATTGTAGAATGTGCTAGAATATGTAAAGTGTGTTTTGTAATTTAGAAAATAGAATAAAGGAGAGCAGATTTTGTTTTAAAAATTGGCCTCAAACACTGACTTCGAAGTCAGGGTATGCCACTTCTCCTTGTAGAGACGAAGACTTCATCTCCAAGACCGAAACACTGCTTTTTGACACTGACATTCCTCGGTAAGGTTGATCTCCATCAAATTATACAAAGTGGGTAGACCAATGAAAAATTGTGTATTATAAATTTAAGAATACATTCAATCTCCTTCCAAATCTCACTCACTGAGGGGGGCTGGGGCCTCCGTAATGCAACGTCCCGTAAGGCGATCGTAAGACGTGGAGAGAGATGCCACATGCACCCCCCCAGTATTGTTCCGATTGGTAAAGCGGTTAATGGTCTTTGGAGCCGAAGGTAACCCTCATATCGACCAGATTGAAGAATAGGCGGAAACCTTCAGAGCGGTGGCAGTATTTTAAACAAAACCTGGATCCAGAATAAGTGAAAGGCCTCCCCATAAGACTGGGGAAGGCGATTCGTTCACGGACCGAAGAGGTAACTCACGGTTGACATTGATAACGGTCGCTAACAAAGAAGGAGCACGAGGCGGAAACATACGCCAATACATTTTTTAACTACTATCACGAGCACAATAATTTATCACAACACGTAATCTGGTTGCCAAAACCGGGGATGATAGTTTTAACATCACTATGGGGTCCAGTGTTGCAAATTCGTATGACGTGTTTGATTAGTAATCATGTGTAACGACTGGACAAGTTAAAACAGTGGTTTTGCAGCATAATATGTATTTTTGGTCTCGAAATTATCTTGAAAAAATCAATATTTGTTTGTTCGTACTTTTTGCGTTGCCATACCGTTCATCCGATTGCGATGAAACTTTGGTGATTTGTTGTGCGCATGCCCGTGAAGGTTATAGGCTATATATAAAGGTAAGCTGTGGCGTTATGAAATTTGATACTATTACAGGTGGTGAGCGAGTGGTTTGAAAATGTATGTATTTCATATTTTTTTTTTTTTTTTACAGTGAATGCCGCACAAGAATCTCAATTGCTCCCGTCTGGAGCCAGTGAGACTATGGCATCCCCAATTGGGGTATGTTGTGAGGCTGAAGGTAGTGGGGAGGGGAAGGAGGTGGGGAAGAGGAAGGTTGGGAAGTACCTGGCTATTCAGATCTAGTCACCAAACACGGCTAAAGCCATTTTCAAGCAACGTTTCAATTCTGAATGGTGGTCTTACACCAGGGTGATACTGATAGTATCTTCCACTCTGAAACATGCCGCAAATATACTATATATTATTTTAAATGAATTAATTGTGAAATAACACAAATAAATCAAATAAAATTTATTTGCGCATGCCGGGTTTGAACCCGCGACCATATATTTTAGCAGCAGGGAAGGAAGGTAGGAGGGGGAGGGTAACGAAGGAGACGGGGTTCGCGCGACGGGTGGCAAGGAAGGGGAAGGCGTGGAAAGTGGATGTGTGGGAAAGGGGATGCGGGAGGGGAACGGGGCGCATGGGAAAGGACATGCAGGGAGAAACAATTTTAATAAAAAAATATTATTTTATATCATCAAAATTGGTTGTCTGGCTTTTGTGTACTGTAAATGATATTAAATGTATTGTACCCATTGAAATGCACCACAGATGGCTTGCAATTATCCGTTTGAGCAATAGTTTCAATTTTCAAATTATTCAATTTTTTATGAGAAAAACTCTCTTTTTATAATTTTTTAAGGTTATTCCCATCAATGTAATATATCACTGAAGAAGAAGATAACAATAATAATCTAAACGGAAATATGAAAGAGAACAAGACACAGAAAAACAGAAAAAGACAACGGTCGCAACTGGGTTCAAACCCAGACCTCTCGTATAACGTGCGCGTAAACCAATTTCGCTATTGCCACCTTCTGTCAAACCGTCATATTTGTCAATCTCATATTTCATATTTTAGAATTAACAATACTGTCTTTATTTTTGCCATGTTTCTTATTGTGACAAAAACTCGCCTACAATTCAAACATTGTGAATTTTCAACATTGTCAACTTGAATATTATGTATTTTTGAATGTAGCTATTACTTTGTGGTTATCCATTATAGAAAAATGAAATAATATAACTTTGTATAAACCACTTATATAATTTGCAAATCCGACCGGTTTCGGAACAAACATTGAAAACAAAAACAAAAAAAACACAAACAAACAAACAAACAAACAAACAAAACAAACACCCCTACCATAATAAAACATTGTTCTAAACTGTCAAATTAGTATAAGCTTTCCCTGACGAAGGAACGTTTGTTCCGAAACCGGTCGGATTTGCAAATTATATAAGTGGTTTATACAAACTTGTATTGTTTCATTTTTTTTTAATATTATGTGTCTGTCACAGGCCAATCGTAAAAACAGGCCATTTCACGATGCGGCAGATCATGGTGTGGCTAGGTGCGGAAAACTATTTTCCTCAGGGCCTCTGTAGGTCTCTGGGGAAGGAGCTAAAGTAAAAAAAAAATCCATCCTACCCTATTTCGTACAACTTCGATGACATCGGTTTCTTACAAGTCCATTCTCATAACATTGCTGTTGAATTCAGTTAACCATGGATCAACAGGTAATCCGTAAAACAAAATCCGCACTCGTCAATAAATCGCATGATGAATAAAATATTTCTCCTGTAGGCTTTTAATTTCCATTGATTGCAAATGGAGAAGCAAGCCTCCTACATCCGCTTACTCTCCAGTCATTGTTTTATTTAAAGGTTTATGGGTGGGAAGGGGGAGTTGTAACCAGCCTAAAGTGCTCTTAATTATGCAACCACCCGCAAGTAAAATAAGTGCCAAACGGTGTTTGATCGCCTCCCTTTAATTGAATTGTTGAGGGATCAAGGCTTGTGCGTCAGCATTATCTCTGGATACTTCCGCTATTTTTAGCGTTGTAATTTACAACCTTCGAGTCATTGTGCATGATGTACATATTGTACAGTTGAAAGTGATTCTTACTGCATATTTAGCTATAGATAAATAATAAAAAATACAAGTGTGCTTTAGATCACACGACTGAAGTAAAACTTCACTAACTTATAAAAGAACAATGACATTGGTGTGACATATGACATTTGGGTGACATATGACCCTGGGGTGACCTACGACCGTGGGGTGACCTAAGACCGTGGGGAGACCAATGACCTTGGGGTGACCTACGACCTTGGGGTGACCTATGACCTTGGGGTGACCTACGACCTTTGGGTGACCTACGACCTTGGGGTGACCTGTGGCATGGTTATTCAATAAATGATTTCTTGCGCTCGCACCTCGCTATATTGCTTGAAAATACAAAATATTATAATATAAAAAAATAAATATATAAATAAATAATCAAATATTATATCGTAATGGCCCGAACGTTCGCGTAGCACGATCACCATTCGCATCGATCACCGTTCGCATCGATCACCGTTCGCATCACACTTTTCGTAACGCATTCACCAGCTTCACCCCCAAGTCGAGGGTGCGTAAATAAGTTTTATTTAAAAAACTAACTAACTATCACGTCGTTTCCCCGCTGCGGTAGGCTGAGAGAACGAACCGCCAAACAAATCGGTCTTGGTGCACTAGCTCGACTGCTAGTTTCGGTTCTTTGAACAGTTTTTTGTTAGCGCCAACAACATTCAGTCCTCCATTAATGGAGTTACCTGTATTTACCCTTCTTTCAATATCTCTATTTGCCTTCCCATCTCTCCCTTATATACTTCCCGGATACACAAACGCATCCACCCGATCCAAGTATATTGCACACTGTTTATATACTCTCTTTTAAACACCACGACTTTAGCTTTAGATGAATGTAAGTCTTACATTCATCATTAACTCATTATTCATACATGCTTCGGTCATTATGGACACGAGATACTGTAGATCTACCATATTGTTAGAAATCAGCATCGCATTATCAGCATACATCAAACAGGCAACATACATTCAGATTACTCAATAGGTAAATAAAAAAATAAAAATTCTAAAACACGACAAGAAACTTACTATTCGGACGGGACAATGAACCCGAACTAATACTTTCGCGTAACCATAGACATTCAGATTATTAGAAAAGTCAATCACGAATAAACCAACTTGTTCAGAGGGTGGGAAGCGGAGTGACAGTCCGCTTCTTGAGAGTGATCAATAAAATAATCTGACGGTATACAGACAACTTGCATTGCAGTATCGCCATTTGATCCTCGAAAATAAAATCTTTTTACAATGGCGCGAAAAGTGCTGGCTGCGTAAAAATCTACAAATTCCAAATCGGGTAAGCAAAAGTTCGGGCTTGTTTCCAAACTTGAATTTTTATTGCACTATTTAGTTAGACACTTTTACAAATGTGTTATAATTTACCCACCTCGTTATAATTTACCCGATTCGTTTGAACGAACATTCTGATCCTACACAGAAAAGCGAACCACTTTAGCGAACTTTCCAATGTGCGCTCTTTGATGATTAAGGTACGACTGATGACATACATTAATCACCGAAGTTCAGAATCAGTTTATTCAAAGCTTTCCCGAATCCTCCTGGTGTCAAAAATATGGTCACATGGTTTGCTTCCAGCTCGTCGAAAGACACCCAAATTTTAGGTCAAGGCAGTCTATCAATTTGGATGCCTATGTGCGTAGTGATTTTCTCTTGAAGTGGGCATTCAAATATTATTATAATTATTTTAAAAACATATGTTTATATGTTCATGTTTGATATGAAAGTTTTATTATTTACAAATGCCTACTTGTGTTTATGATTACTAAAAATGCTCATTTCATGTAGAAACCTCTCAAAGATAATTAAATTAGTATTTTTTTACGATTACTCAAGATATTATAAATACATAGCACATTCCAAATACCTAGGAAGCATTACGAAATGGTTCCATGACAACTCAGAACCAACTCAACTCAACACCACTTTAAAAAGAAAAAAATATTATAAGAGAAACTTAACCGCTTGACCTAGGAGGTCATCAAGGAAGAAATTCTGAACGCAATTGATTTAATTTTTCTTTTACTAACAAAATTTTTGTCCGATCCTGAACTTTCTTCAATCCTTCAATGTTCAAATACTAAATGTAAAAAAAAATCCTCATTTAATTCGGTAATTCACGTGTATCCGAATTCTCTCAATTCTCAATTTTACCTACGTGGGCAACAAAAGCCCTAATGATACGTGTCCCTACAAAACTCTGTAGATTTGTATCCTCGGTACAAGCAAAGTTAAAGTGGACAGATTTTTGCGAAACCCAAACATAATCCCGAAACCTCGATCTGGCTTAGGATCACTATCGGATCACTTTTCTAACTCGGCTATGTTCAATGTTCAAGTAGGAAAAGCGACGATTCATTTTATCTTTGTTAAAATAACTACTAGGTTATTCGATAAAGGGAAAAGACGTTGGGACTAATGAAAATTAATATTCTATTCTATTTTGTGAAAAATATTCTTAATTTACATTTAACTTATTACATACGTAGCCTGTGCAAAGATCGAATAACAGAATTTACCAAAATCTCAATTTGTACAAAAATATTGGTAAAGTTTACTTAGTCCACATTTTTTTAAATTTTTGGTACCTACAAAATTTAACATTTCACAGTACAATCTTGGATTAGATGTTTGCATTACTATGTGTTATATAAAGTTTTAACGAAATTCTTGATTTTATGAAACTATGTAGATACATATATACATTCCATGAAAAATTTATAACAATTTTCATTAATTCTGTCAAGATTTTTGGTTTTATGACACTATGTACATTCCATGATAACCTTGTAACAATTTTTAATAATTCTTTGTATATTTTTGGTTTTATGACATTATGTACACCCATTATAACCATCAACAATTTACAATAATTTTATCTAGATTCTATATACTTATGTTTTTATGGTTATGTGCATGCATGCGTATACATATGTGTATGTGTGTATGTCTGTGTATATGTATGCATTTATATGTACCCGTCTCAGAACAGACCTTGTTTAGTAGTGAGGCGGGTTACTTACTTGATGTTATTTTAATAAGCGCCCGGGTTGCCGGCAAAAAAAAATCTAATAATGTTGGTCTCACTGGGTGGCTTACCCGTGCTTAGGAATCCCATTTTTATATGAGTTGTGTGTTTGTTGCGATGTGTGTTTTATAATGTTTTTGTGTGTTACGTTTAACTATATGATTTATTATTTTATGTTATAAAATTTTAGTAATATAATAACCTTACTGCCAAATAAGCCTATATTATTTTTATTTTTTATTTATTAATTTTAAGTTAGCTCACATCTTTGTGTGTGCTAATATTTTATAAAGATATAAACATTTACATTGGTTAGCAAACATAATCATTCTTTAAATATTACACATAAATAAGGACATTAATAATTGAGGTAGACATACTTTCATAATTCTTTTTTAAACTTATTTATATTTTCTGTCTCAGTAATTTCATTCGGGATGTTGTTATACAGTTGGACGGCCTGGTACATCAGAGATTTCTGGGTGCTTGATTTTTTTTCTTGACTGCAGTCTAATTTGCTTTGAATTCCTTGTCCCGTGTCCGTGTGTTTCGTTATTATAATGTATTTTTCTTTTTAGTTCCTTAGACATCATCCCCATGTTAATTTTATGTAAAAAAATAAGTACATTCAAATATTGAAGTAACACTTCGTTTCAACTTAATTAGTAGAAGAAATAAAAAAAGTTTTCAACTAGCAATAATCGCACCTCCGATAAACCTCATTGGTTACGATATTTAGGTTTAGTACACTTAATTAGTAAGGTGCTAGAACTTTTATTCTCAGTGTTAATTTATCGTTGGTATGTTTATCTTTCTATTGTCGGCAGTCTAATTTGCTTTGAATTTCTTGTCCCGTGTCCGTGTGTTTCGTTATTATAATGTATTTTTCTTGTTAGTTCATTAGACATCATCCCCATGTTAATTTTATGTAAAAAAAATAAGTACATTCAAATATTGAAGTAACACTTCGTTTCAACTTGATTAGTGGAAGAAATAACTATTTACTTAGGGGAAGATGGAAATACTTTCATTGGAAGAATTTGGAAATCTTCGATGAAGAACTAGTTTACTAATTTAAAACAATTTTTTCACCACACTTTAGATTTCACCACATTTGAGATTTCTGTTATAGTATTCTCTACCTTAATAATTGAGGTAGGTAAAAAAAATTAAAACAAATAATCCGGAATAGAGCAATCAGATAAAATTTGAAGTGTAATACACATGAATCAATAGGTACTGAAAATTCTTTATGAATTAGATGTAATGAGTGTTAATAAAATAATGTTCTATACCTAAAAGAGATATCGAAAGAAGGATGCAGGTAACTCCATTAATATAACAAATCTTATTAAAAAATATGTTTTATTACTTTTCAGTAAATACGCATTTTAAAACTTTTTTCTCCGATTGCTTAATATTTTTTGGTTGATTATTTTCCACCCACACTAAAAAAATCGTACCTCCGAATTTTATTATGGAGATATACGAACTGATTATATGTTCTATATAACCAATGAATTCATCTATCTTTTGTCGATTATAACATATTTGTAGGATTTATAAAAAAAATGTATATAAAATCGTAAACTTCTACTTAATAACTTACAAATAAGCGAAAATTTGCCAAAATTGGCAGCATAGCAATCCGAGGTATTTTAAATAGAGCCACATTGTGGCAAAAAGCGCTCCAGTGGTTATGTATTTCAATTTTTTCAGTCAGGAATCACTGGTTAAAGTAAGTCAAGTACGTCCCTTAACACCCTGTATATTACCCACAAAAATGTTATACAAATATTCTGTTTGTGTCTCAAATAAATAAATAAGTAAATAAATGGAGGACGGAATGGCGTTGGCGCTAATAAAAAACTTTGAAAAGAAGCGAAACTGTCAGCCCACAATACCCTGATGTATGGCAGTGAGGCATGGAACTGGCAGAGGAAGGATGAAAGTAGACTGAATGCTGTTGAAATGAGATCCTTTAGGCGGATGTGTGGTAAAACCATGTATGTTCGTGTTAGAAATGTGGATATCCACAAAGAACATAAGGATGATGTAAGCATAATGAGTAAGTTTAAAAAAGGAACCCTCAGATGGTTTGGGCATGTAGGACGAATGAAAGAAGGAAATAGTGTGAGAAGAATATATGACTCAAATGTGAATGGAAGAAGAAGTCGGGGACGCCCGAGGAAGACGTGGCACGATCAAGTGAATCAGATACTTGAGTCGGGCCATGTCAAAAGTCAGAATAAAAGAAGAGTATGTATGAATGTGAGTGAGGTAAAGAGTGTGTGACAAGACCGAGTTGTTTGGCGGTCTGTCCTTTCTGCCTACCCTTGCGGGGAAACGTTGTGATGGTTAGTTAGTTAGTTAACGTTTTAATTTTTATCTACGATTTTTTAATCAATTTTTTACCAAACTCCTTTAGAGACTGACTGCAGTACAATAAATACTTGCATGCACACCATAAAGGATTCAAGACAGAAAGAAAACATTAGTCTAAAACAAATCAAAACAAAAACACAGTATTGTTTACTGTAAAATAGTTGTTATTGTACTATTGTTTTTATTAGTATTAAGTAAACCTTGATGAAGAAAGCATTGCTAAGTATTTCATTAATTTTGAATTTAAAATATACTTTAATTTATATGCTCTCTGAACTCTCTTATTATATTATATTAACAGACATTGTTCTTAGTGAGAGATACTCCGAGAACAACAAGGACTATTGGGACACTAAATTATTGAGCAAGCAATCTAATTAAATTACTTTGGTTATTGGATAAGGGACGTCCTAAGTCCTGAGTCCTGATTTAATACAAATACAACAAGCTAAATCACCTAATCAAATTGAAGAGTTAACAGCGAGGATTTGAAGGTTAATAATATTACAATCGCATAGAGAAGTACTACGTCCACTCCACAGGTTGGACAAATGTAGATAGTTTGGATACGGAAATCTTCATTGATATAATATCAAGATTGAAGGATGGATATGAAAGTAGATTTTTTTTAATAATATATTTTACATAGTAGGTATTTACATGATAATTTTACATCTCAGTTTTTTTTACTACCCTTCCATTGAAAGCGTTGGCTTGTGTATGGAAGGGGAGTGTACATTAATGGTATTAGTTAGTACTTAAATTATGCATTGTACATAAATATATGTGAGCTGCAGTATTTATTTTGATAATAGTGTGTATTTAAAAAAAAGAAAGAATGTTATGGAAAACTAAGGATTTTTGTAAGATTAATTAAGTGACTGAAGATTTTTTCTTAAGAATATTTTTTAAATGTCTCTTGACAGTGAGCAGTATTCGGGCTTTATCATTAATGCTTCTGATTTCTTCTGGTAGACGATTGAAAAAAGTTCTTTCCTGGTAAGTGTAATGATGCTGTGCAAAAGACGTATTTAGTTTTGTGCATAGAAAAACGTGTTTAATTCGAGTTCTGTTTTCATTCAAAAATGATTTATCGTTTTCTTTTATAATTTCAATTAATGCATTTTTAATATACATCGTATATTGTATTGTATAAATCTTTAAATGTGGGTACTTGAAATTCTTCAAACAGAAATTTTAGAATCCATTGGAACTATGGCGTCCGCAATTACTGGAATCGTATGATGTGAGGCTCAAGGAAATGTGTAAAAAATTACAAAAGATATATATTCAAAAAGGCGCTGATTTTAATAAACGTAAAGTGAAAAGTTTTATAATCTTTAGAAAAATATCGATTTCTCTAGCAATCTTTTGGGTGGATGACTTTACTCGGGAGATGAATTTATTGTATTGTATTATGGTATTAATTAACAATTATTAGGGATGGGGGTTTATGTATCGCAGCCTCGGGAACAAAGTATTGGATTACGAACACCTCTGCCATAGGTTACCCCAATTAGCAGGACTTACCAGGGGTGCCCGGATTCATAGGGTTAGGTCTTGATGGCAGATGCACCTCCCACCAGCTGCGTAGCGGGCCGGATAAAGAGGGGCTGGTTTGGGGAGACCCTTTGACCTCTTCAACTTGTCTCTCTCAACCTACCGCCTTCATTCGTCCCCCATTTCTGGACACAGTGACCGCTAGATTCCTACCCACCCCTCATACATTTTATTTCTCCCTTCTTTCCTTAAAAATATCCTCCACACTGCATCTCTAAAGATGACATAGGCCTTGAGAGAAATTATTTTCCATAGGGCCACCTCTGTGTGGAGCTAATGTAAAAAAAGAAAAAAAATTGTAGCTCTAATAAATATTACTATGTATTCAAAAACACGGGTAGCCATAAATTGGCACCATGAAACTTAATGCATTTATGTTTTTTGAAAATAATAGAGTTGTAAACAACAGTGGAAGGTATGCGAGTAGGGTACAAGTAGGTCAGGATATTGCGCCTGGACCCCATGGGGTTAGAAACCACCCAGCGTGCATTTTCTTCATAGACGCCTCATGTAATGTTAACCTACTCGTACGAGATGCTGAACATTATTTAACATTTTGCTGAATAACCTCGTCTAACCTCTTATGTACAGGTAGATATATTTATTTATCTCTGAACCAAAAAAGGTTTGTTCCAAAAATAAATTGGATTATGTACGAGAACCAATTTAAATTTGTTATTTTCTTGTCAGCATTGCTCCCACAATAACAGGAAATTCCATTTCGGACCAATTTCATAAAGCATTACAATAATATACCTGGGTATCCTATGCCAATATCCCTCCCCATCCTACCCATAAATTAGGTCACTGTTCATTATTCATAAGGTATTAAGAGAACAAGATGGGTGAAGCCTACAGCGGCAACATTTTGAAATGTTTAACATTTCATTTACTTGTTGTTTTATAAAAAGAAATGATTATAATTACCATTCAAGAAGATGAGAATTAAATATCAACAAATAACTGTTCATATAATTAAAATATGAAATTGGTGAAAAATTGTATATTAAAAAAATTTGCGAGGAAGTTTATCGAGGATCTTTGACCGGTCTCCAGAAGGCTATTTTGGGAACTCTATCAAGGCAATAAAGGCAGTGATGATGGCCTGCGCCATAAGTTTCTCATATTTTGTTGTTCTGGAAGAGCGCATTAGTCCCTCCAGGAATATTTCCGTAACGCTGCAGTAATCTCGGTAGGCGTAAAAATAATTGGTAAGTATTTTAAGCTACGACCAACTTTCATTTTCGTTCAATCTTTTTAAATTTGAAAACTTGGACGTAGGCATAATATAACAAGTTTGTGTTTTTTTCAAAATCTTCATACAAAATTTGGAGTTTGCTTTTTATGTGAAATACCGCACCAGAGTCCCAACTGCTCCCGTCTGGACCCAGTGAGACTATGGCATCCACTATTGGGGTATGTTGTGAGGCTGAAGGTAGTGAGGAGGGTAAGAAAATGGGGAAGAGGAAGGTGGGATAGTACCTGGCTATTCAGTTCTGGTCAACAAACACGCCATTTTAAGCTAAAGCCATTTCAAGCAACGTTTCAATCTGAATAGTGGTCTTATAACAGGGCGATACTGAGACTACTTCCAGTCTGGAACGTGCCGCATACGGTATATTATTTTAATAAATTAATTGTGAAATACACAAATTATTAATAAATAAAATTTATTTGCCACTTCGGGATTCGATTCCGCGACCTTCAGATTGCGAATCAAGAGCCTTACCGCTCGACCACGTCGGCCCTAACTAACTGCAGGTGCTAGAAGAACCATATCCGTATCGTTTGCGAAGTTAATATTATTCACACATTACTCTTTGAATATTGCAACCTCATGCAAAATTCAATTTGGGAGGCGAGTATAGGTACCGCCGCCCTGGGAATCTTTTGTTGGATAACCAACACCTCTGGCATAAGTCTTCTACGATTGTGGTTTTCCAAGTGGTTTTCTATGATTGGTGACTTAACAGGGGTGCCCAAATTCATGAAGTGAAGTTTGTCTAGGTCTTGCGTGGCGGGCCAGATCGGGAGAGACTGGTGGAATGAGACTTAACCTAGACCTCTCTAGCCGGACTCTCTAAACTCATGACCACAGTGGAAGGGATGGATTCGTATGTCCGTCACTTCTGGGCACACTGACCCCCAGATTCCTACCCACCCCTTATACCTTTTTACTTCCCAGAACTTCCTCTCCTTCCTTTTCCTAAAAGACCCCCATACAGCATCCCCAAAAATGATAAAGGCCCTGAGGGATTTTTTCCTCAGGGCCTCCTGTGTGGGAGATAATGTTAAATTTTTTTTTTTTTTATCATTAAATCTTTGAATTTGAATTCACACTTGCTTCTCTTTATTAATCAAATCAACAAATCCGTCTATTTATGTGCGGAAATAGTCCTAGTTTCATATAGGAAAATGAGATTGCATCTATTACAATCATATTATTATGAAAACGTCTTTCTGCTGTTACCGTATTTTTTGCTCTAGAATAGGCACTTTAAGCGATTTTCTGCATGAAACTCCCATCAAAATACTTTTTATTACATTAAACACAATCGCACTTTTGCAATCACTTAATATTAGAATTGATATCAATTATCTTCAATTGCATAGTGCATGGTGCACCGCTCCTTGTTCTACAAAGTCTTCTATTGCTGAAAACAATGATTAAATCGTCAACCTAAAATCATAATATTCGTGATTTAAACATGATTTTGAAGTTAGCAAACCAACCAAAGCCTCAAGCTAAATGATTCCGGAGACGACAGTGTCCCCTTTAGTATGCATACCGTGCTCTATTTTTTAATATTCATGAATAATTCTCAAACATCTCTTGTTCTACAAAGCGGCGTCATTCCCAAGAACCCTTTTAGTGCAGCCGGAGAAATATCTCTCAAGTTCGTCTAAGTTATAAAGTGGATGCATTCTGTTGGTAACCTTCCTCGCTAAGTCCTCACTTCCTATCTGCAAACACTCCGCTCTTCTTCTCCGCTCTAGCCAGGTACTATCTACCTACTAACTGCTTAATGCTGAAATAGAAGAGTGGTAGTACCGGGCTTTTTGTACCCATTCTGTGACAAGAGAGAAGCATAATATTATTAGAGAATTGTTCATCTCATTATTTATGCATTATCTATTAACCACTGGAGCGATGACGTGAAATAAATAAATTTACCTCAATTGCTCGCGATTTCCCAAAAGATCATTTTTTTTATTTTTCGCCAACATCATACCTTCGAATTTTAACACGGAAACATAAAAACTTATTATAGTGCTATATCTATACCCAATGAATTAAATTGTATTTTACCGTTTATCTCATATTTGTAGGATTTATAAAAAAATATATAAAAATCGTAAAGTTTATAATCGCGCGAATCCTGCGTGTTGTTAGTTCTGTTGGTACTTATTGGAGTCAACATAGAATATTTTCGATTTCCGTATGTTTTCTGTGTTAAACTTGATAATGAAAGATGCATATCTATTTTTTTAATATAATATGTTAGTCTATCATCTTCTAGACGGGTACGAACTACGAACAAAGACTTAAACATTTCAAATTAGAGAGTCTAGTTAAAAGACGTAACATAAATGACCTCTTAATGCTTTATAAAATTGTGAATAATCGTGTAGACAGTAATTTAGTCAACCAAATCAGGTTATACGCCAGGCCCAGATCAACAAGAACCCTTAACATATTTTGGACCGAATTTTTTACGAATAATACTGGATATTTTAATCCTATGTCTAGAATGACTCGATCATACAACGACCTTGTTAAAATACACAGTTTCATAGATATTTTTGTAAATAATATAACATGTTTCAAAAAATATCTCTTCAATTTGTGCACTTAAAAACAAAAACAATAAGTTTTTTTATTACTTTTCAGTAAATACTTCGTTATAAATATTGTATACTTGTTTTTATTATGTATTTCAATTTTGTATTTAAGTTTTCAAGTTATGTATAAATAATTCTTGTATTGTTTTTCATGAGTTTGCTTATGTGAAAATGCGTATGTGATTATTGCAGACACATTAGTCTAGGGATATTTATATTTGTATTCTAATTTATTATATATTACCCACAAAAATGATGTATAAATATCCTAATATAATATCTTAGTCGAAGTATGATACAGTTAAAAGTGACCGAATTGGATATCGTCACGGTGGCGCAGTGGTTAGCGCGTTCGCCCGGTAAGCGAGAGGTCCTGGGTTCGAGTCCCAGATGTGTCAATATCTTTTTCTGATTTTTCTGTTTTCAGATTTTCGATTGAGTTTCGCTTATATTGTCTTCATTTAATTAAATATTACAATTTGAGGTTTTACTCATAAAGTTAAAATAAAAATAAAAATATTCATCCTAGACTTGCAGAAAAGTCAATAGATGTCGCATATTAAATAAAATGGATAAAGATTTATCCAGACACTATCTAGAGAGCATTTAGTTCGGGTTTGAATCTTGCAATCATACATAAAGATAGCAGCCAATAGTATATGCGTTAAGAAAAATGAAGATAGTGTGGGTGGTTCTTAGTCGAAGTATGATACAGTTAAAAGTGACCGAATTGGATATCGACACGGTGGCGCAGTGGTTAGCGCGTTCGCCCGGTAAGCGAGAGGTCCTGGGTTCGAGTCCCAGATGTGTCAATATCTTTTTCTGATTTTTCTGTTTTCAGATATTCGATTGAGTTTCGCTTATATTGTCTTCATTTAATTAAATATTACAATTTGAGGTTTTACTCATAAAGTTAAAATAAAAATAAAAATATTCATCCTAGACTTGCAGAAAAGTCAATAGATGTCGCATATTAAATAAAATGGATAAAGATTTATCCAGACACTATCTAGAGAGCATTTAGTTCGGGTTTGAATCTTGCAATCATACATAAAGATAGCAGCCAATAGTATATGCGTTAAGAAAAATGAAGATAGTGTGGGTGGTTCTTAGTCGAAGTATGATACAGTTAAAAGTGACCGAATTGGATATCGACACGGTGGCGCAGTGGTTAGCGCGTTCGCCCGGTAAGCGAGAGGTCCTGGGTTCGAGTCCCAGATGTGTCAATATCTTTTTCTGATTTTTCTGTTTTCAGATTTTCGATTGAGTTTCGCTTATATTGTCTTCATTTAATTAAATATTACAATTTGAGGTTTTACTCATAAAGTTAAAATAAAAATAAAAATATTCATCCTAGACTTGCAGAAAAGTCAATAGATGTCGCATATTAAATAAAATGGATAAAGATTTATCCAGACACTATCTAGAGAGCATTTAGTTCGGGTTTGAATCTTGCAATCATACATAAAGATAGCAGCCAATAGTATATGCGTTAAGAAAAATGAAGATAGTGTGGGTGGTTCTTAGTCGAAGTATGATACAGTTAAAAGTGACCGAATTGGATATCGACACGGTGGCGCAGTGGTTAGCGCGTTCGCCCGGTAAGCGAGAGGTCCTGGGTTCGAGTCCCAGATGTGTCAATATCTTTTTCTGATTTTTCTGTTTTCAGATTTTCGATTGAGTTTCGCTTATATTGTCTTCATTTAATTAAATATAAATATCCTGTTTGTGTCTCAAATAAATAAATTAATTCCACACAGAAGGCCTTGAGGAAAATAATTTCCCTCAGGGCCTATGTCATCTTTGAAGATGCTGTGTGGAGGGTCTTTTTGAGGAAAGGAAGGAGTGAACATGGGTATTGAAGAGACCCATGTTGTAGGAGGGAACACAGCCGAGCCGTTGAACTCAAGAATAAGTCATAGAAACGACCCGTTCTCATGTAACTAATGTCAACCGTGTACAAATGTTGGGCGCGTGTTTGGCGTGTTTCCCGACTATGCACCGGTGCCGAACGGATCAACGAAGCTATTTCCTCGGAGCATCTTCCATTGTCATACCGGTAGAACAAGGATAGCATTCCCACCCGACGCCTGTGCTCTAAAGATTGCAATTCGTCTGTTAAGATGGGAGAATCTATTAAGCGCCCGCAAACCGGATTTGTACCGATTTATTACATATTTCCCTTAAACACGGTAAGTTTTAAAGCTCTTAAAAATATATATGTTATTCTTGAAGATAATATCTAGACTTTCCGGCGCCGAAACGCAAATTATATAAAATTTCCTCGATAGAAAAAAATCGCATTTAATGCTCCAAATATTATTATTAACATGTTTGTTTCAGTTATTTTACAAGTTATATGTATGAAAAATTTCACAGTGTTTCTTTAAATGCCGTTTAAGATAATGCCCGTGAGATTTTTGCTCTATTTTAAACAAGTCGTGTTTTATTAAACATTTTCGCAATTTTAGCGCTCTCCTCTAACATTCGTAATTTCGTATCTCTCCATCTTCTTCTTTTCGGGCCCGGTTGCAGAGCCTTAAGCGGACCGCCCGTTTCTGCACAGAGTCGAGGGTATTTTTCAGGTATTTTGGAGCTCCAGACCAGAGGTGGCTGCCAAATTCAACCGTCGGGCGCACTTGCGATTTCTACAGCGTTAGCAGATCTATGAAAAAAGGACTAAATTTTTACCGCAAACAGCTGTTCAAAAATTCGATGTGAAAAAAATATTTAAAAAAATTATTTTTAACATCAATCTAAAATAGTCTACGAAGATTTGCGACATCTATGGTCATAATGGATAATGCATTTCAATAGCTTCGTTTTAAAATAAATGGCTGGCCTAGGAAATGATTTAAATAATTACAATAAATAATGTTTTACGAATGGTAGGAAAATGTAGTCCAATTTTGGACCGTTATCAATCGCAGAAAAATAAATGTGGTCCATTTTTCGACCATATTTGCTCCATCGGAAGACGATGTTAGGTTAAATATAGTACTGAACGATCCAATGCTATAAATATATGGAAACATTTTTCTAAAAATCAAAAATATTGCAATTACTTTTTTTAACTCGATAAGACTAAACGACTGGTCATTCCAAGAAAACAGCTTTGTTGGTGACGTTCTGGTCAATTTATTTATTATTTTTAATTTCGGGAATGGGAGGAAGATCAAAGGCGTAATTGTAGGTCTGCAAGCCCCAGGCGTTGGGAACCTCACATTGACTTTTCCAATTTGTAAAATATTTTGTCCATTTGCAACCACGGAAATGAATATTATACTCTTATTCTAAACCTCTTTTCAGTAAACCGCTCTTTTATTCCCCTTTATTGACCTCATACTTCAATACCTGATTATGTACGCCATCTGTCGGTATTTTGTGTTTTAACTTTGAAATTTTTTAATTTTGTTTTAAATTTTGAAGACCTCCGTAGTCCAGTGGGTAAGACTCTTGACTCACGATCCGGAGGTCGCGGGTTCAAACCCGGCATGCGCAAATAAATTTTATTTGATTAATTTGTGTTATTTCACAATTAATTCATTTAAAAATAATATATAGTATATTTGTGGCATGTTCCAGAGTGGAAGATACTATCAGTATCGCCCTGGTGTAAGACCACCATTCAGAATTGAAACGTTGCTTGAAAATGGCTTTAGCCGTGTTTGGTGACCAGATCTGAATAGCCAGGTACTTCCCAACCTTCCTCTTCCCCAACTCCTTCCCCTCCCCACTACCTTCAGCCTCACAACATACCCCAATTGGGGATGCCATAGTCTCACTGGCTCCAGACGGGAGCAGTTGAGATTCTTGTGCGGCATTCACTGTAAAAAAAAAAAAAAACTAACTAACTAACCATCACGCCGTTTCCCCGCAGGGGTAGGCAGAGAGGACGGACCGCCAAACAACTCGATATTGGCACACACTCTTTGCCTCACTCACATTCATACATCGTCTCATCGTTGTGTTTTATGTTAGTTTGAAAATTGTGAAAATGAAAGGAGGGTAAGATCTGTCTACGTGTGGGTACAGGTAACGCAATGAGAATTGGAAGCCATAAAAATGTTTAGAATTAATGTATTGGTGTATCTGTGTGAACTTCAAGCGACGCACACTTAACCCGAAAAGGCCCTCTGTCTTTCTTACGCCCACTTATTGTAACTAGTGTAGAAGTGAAGCAAGTTTTTACGACACCCCGTAAAACTGCACTTACGGGGTGTCCTATTCAATCAATTTGTAATGTGATGTAAACATACATGCAGCTGAAACATGTGAAATAATGACTAGTTTTTAAATTTGAAATGATAATAACTTTTCATTATTTTTAATTCGAATCTTTATTAGTAGATGGTGTTACGATGCTAGGAATACGCCCCTACAAATTACTAGGCTACACCACTGTAAATGCAAGCGTTCTCCACCCCTCCCCGCGTCCGCGCGCCAAGCAACCGCCATTCTACGGTAGCTACACGGTGTGAGCACATGCTCTGCCGCGAATCGTTCCGATTTTGTTCTAGAATATTCCAACGGAAACGCAATGGCGAAGTTCGCTGGTAGAGACCTGTGGGAACGCCAGCCCCGCCTGAATACCTCTCACTTTGCTGTTCTCAAGGCAGCAGCCAGCGGATGTGAGTACCCGAACCACTAATTTCCCTTTTTTTGCGTGTGTCCCTTCCAATTAACGCGTAATTATGACCGGTCTCAGAGGGACTCGTTGGAGAGAGATTTGTTAGGCCCTATGAGCCCTGAAATAGATAGGTTATTGATTCTACCTGTGCCCTATAATTGACTGTGAAATGAACCACTTTTGTATTCTAAACGGATTCTTGTCAATACACATCATGTTTACTGCAGCTGATTGTTTCATTGCCCTCACCGGGCCGTAGGCTGAGTTTATTTCAGGAATACCACACTTGCACCTAAGAGATCCTACAACCCTGGTGATGATAGCCTCTATCGCTCTGCTGCCAAATGAGCTAGTCCGACGGCAGAAGGTAGACACCCTCAGCAAGGTGTGCTAACAATTTATTGAGTGTTTGTTAAGTGTGCATGTGTAATATTTGGAGTCCTGTTCCAAAACGGGACGTGGCAAATCACTGATGGATAAACTCGTGAAATTTTATCCCGCGTTTTTAATTATTTTATGCATAATATAAAAAAACGGTGGTCGATTTTAAGAATTAATGACTTAACATGATTTGACGTATAAGGCAACTGGAGAATCATAGAATAGTATTCACTAGGCTTGTTGAAAAAATATCGATATATCGAAATATCGATATTTTTAATTCAAAATATCGATATTTTTAGCCGATATATCGATACAAAATATCCAATATCGAAAATTGTATCAAAAACGATATTTTTTAAATTCATGTATTTAAAGTCACTAGAATCCAAAACCGTATAGGAACGAACGGAAAAAAGTAACTGTATTGGGTCATGACATCTGGCGGTTGTCTATCTCATGTTTGTAGGTACATACATAGAAATGTATGCTATTTTTCGGCATTTTTTTCTAAGCCACTCCTATGTGTTGATTCCCAATTGTCTATGATTATTGACTATACCTTGTTGGAAACACAAAGTCCTTTTTGACAGATTAATACGCCAATAGAATCTTACTGAGACGCATACAAACTTTGTATGCATCTCAGTTTACATATAAGTTAGAAGACAGCTTTTTAGTTTTTGATATTTTTGTAATTATTACGTAATAAAAATGAATAGTGATAAAAATACCTTCATTTTTATTGAGATTTTTGTACATTAAAAAAAGCAAATTATGTACAAAAAATACTATTGATAATATTAAGCTGAATACACTATTATTTTAAAAACGCAAAATCTCTTGAAAATTTGACCGACATATCGATATATCGATATTTTTTCCTCGATATATCGACGTCGATATTGATATTTTAATAAATATCGATACATCGATATATCGATATTTTTTTCACTTTCGACATCCCTAGTATTCACTTATAGTATCTGGGATGGGAAAGGAATCAGAAGCACAACCGTCATCATCGTCAAACCAAAGACCAACATTCAGCTCACCAGGGAAAAAACGACGCAGGCTATCAACCAAATCAGATGTAGATGATTTCGATAAGGAGGTTATTATAAGATGTGTGTAATATTTTC
The DNA here is from genome assembly GCA_929108145.2 of Limnephilus rhombicus. Classification (NCBI taxonomy): domain Eukaryota; kingdom Metazoa; phylum Arthropoda; class Insecta; order Trichoptera; family Limnephilidae; genus Limnephilus; species Limnephilus rhombicus. Next base: position 11,187,071 of record OV815292.1, on the reverse strand, counting down.
ACAAAGTTCATAATTCTTAGCCAAATACGCTTTGAAAAATAAATATTTCTGGTCAGAATAAGAATCATTCCCCGAAAAACAATTAGGTATAATTGCCGTAATTTTCGTGAAATAGGCTCATTTTCAATGGAACTTTGTTATTTATAGGAAGCATTCATAAATTAAAACTAACAATTATTAGAATTACCCTTGCCTTTATTTATGAATACCCATTTGAATTCAATTGTGAAAATTATCACTTCATTACATAGTATAAAATGAAGTCGCTCAAAATCTATGTGCGCTTAGATCTTTTAAACTACGCAACGGATTTTAATGCGGTTTTCACGAATAGATAGAGTGATTCAAGATGAAGGTTTATATGTATAATACATGCTTATTATAGTAGAGAAAAGCCGAGAAATCCAAATATTTAATTCAGGTAGCAGGCAGCGAGCAGCTGGCAAGCGGGTGGTGTGGATTTTATAAAGGTTGGGTAATGGCGTTATGTTTCGTTAGCCACAGCAACGTGTGTCCGGGTCTGCTAGTTAGTTAATGGACTATATTTTGATAACCTTCAGTATTTCAATAACAATGTTGTAAAACAAAATAACTTTATGCAACCGACTTCAACAAGCTTTGGCTTCGAATTCTCAATTGTGAAATAATCATTAATTGTTTTTTTTTTTTTTAAATAAAAGCCTAAAACGAAAAACGCTGTATGAAAGTTTTGCATCTGTGTGAGTACCGTGATGAAACTAACTTAACTTGCGAGTACCTTCGATAAAGGTTGGTCAATATTGAAAACGATAGTGGTTAAAACAAGTTACTTGTTGTATATTGTAAAAAGTAAGTCCGTTTGGACAATAGTTTTATTTAAGTGTATTTTTCCCCTTTAATTAATGAAAACAACGGTTTAAGAATGTTTTGTGTTATAATTTTTATTAAAAACTAACTTTTTTTTACATTAACTCCACACAGGAGGCCCTGAGGAAAATAACTTCCCTCAGGGCCTATGTCACCTTTGAAGATGCTGTGTGGAGGGTCTTTTTAAGGGAAGGAAGGAGTGAACACGGGTCTTGAAGAGACCCATGTTGTAGGAGGGAGGAAACTCAGAGGCCGGCAAATCGTTCCTCAGCCGAGCCATTGAACTCAAGAACGAGTCATAGAAACGACCCGTTACCCCCCTACCTCCCCCTTGTTGATCTTCTAAGCACCTCCCCTTTCTACCTCTCTCCTCCCCCACTACTTCCATTTCTACCCACGCCTGACTTTCTATGTTTGATCATTTAGTTTTAGTACATTAAATGTCATGATTATCGTTCATGACATGTTGACTTTTAAATAAGATTATTGTGGTAAAAACAAAGTGTTTTTAATTATTTCATTAAATGATAACTTGTTTCCTTTGGAGGGAGCAAACATACGTACATTGTTTGTCTCAGTATTATTTAGTGAGTAAGGAAGAATATTAAAAATTAGGAAAAATATCAATAGATATCATATCATTACAACAATAAATATCATTGACAGCTGTCGAGTTTTTTTTGTGTCCTACTAGAAACTTATAAATAGAACAAATAAAACAGTGTATTTAAACAAGTTTCAGTGTTCTGCAACATAATTTAGTGCACTACGTTTATTTATTAATAATCACTGCAAAATCAACCTTAATATTCAACATTATTATCAAAATTTGTAAATCAATTTGTTCAATAATCATTTGTGTGCAGTGTTCCATACGTCTCGCTCTAACAAGTGACAGGATAAGGTAGTGACATATCTCTCCCTCGCACTTACTGAATAACACTTGTGAACGCTCCCACTACCTACTATTCCTAATTACCTGTAAATTGCGAGCAGGGTTGTCACTCATATTATTTTCTTAAAAAAAAAAAAAATCTCACTTTCAAAATGAATAATAATGAAGCAATTGCTTTCTTAAACAAAGCTAAGGAGGAGATTAATAGCATCCACAATGCCATTACCGATCCTGCTTTGAAAATAACCAAAGACCAAATGGCAAAAATACTTAGTAAACTTTCTAATCTCTCTGGAACTATGCAAGACCTAGGAGTAACTGTTGGAGTTCTTGAAGGAAAAGTTATGACATTCGAAAAAATCATCGAAAAGAAAGTATTACCACAGGAAACAACACCAATTTGTGACGTGCTCGCTGAGATAGAGGAACGCAAGACCCGCTCGAAGAACGTCATTTTACTCAACGTCCCCGAGTGTAATTCGAACTCAACCACGGTGAGCGTCTTGGAGGATGGAAAAAAGGTATTAGCAGCTATTAGTGAAATTAATAGCGAGTTCAATCTAGAAGATGTGAAAATTTACAGGCTTGGAAGTAAAATTCCAAACAAAACCAGGCCAATTAAATTAGAATTTGATGAAGTCAAACAGGCAAAACTTATACTCTTTAACAAAACTACTCTGTCCAATGGAATTATAATCAAACCTGACAGAACTCTACAACAAAGACAACATTTAACTGACCTCTGGAAGGAATTAGAAGAGAGGAAAGAAAAGGGTGAAGTCGATTTACGAATCAAACATTTCAATGGAATTCCCAAAATCATCAAAACTCAAGCAAAAAACTGAAAAACAAACAGAACAGATTTTCTAGACTTACAGGATATTATCAAAATGTACGGGGAATGCGTACGAAATTGCACCAACTTAAAACTAACTCCCCAATATTCTCACACGACATTCTGTTTTTAACTGAAACATGGTTAAATGCTGATATCAGCTCGTCAGAATTAGGCCTACATCACTATACTACATATCGTTCTGATCGAAATTCTATTACAAGCAAAAAGTCTAATGGAGGAGGTGTGATGCTGTGCGTATCCAAGAATATATCATCTACTAAATTACCGGTTAAACACAAAAGTGTTGAACAAATTTTTGTATTGCTCAATATACCCAATGGAAAAATTATTATCGGCTGTGTCTATATCCCACCTGCATCGGATTTGCAAACATATAAAAATCACAATGAGGACATAGAAGTACTCAAATTCAAATATCCTAAAGCAAAATTCATTATTGCCGGTGATTATAACCTTCCTAACTGGACCAGCCAAGATGACAATGGACCTGCTACAAACCAAGCCGAATTACAGTGTGCTAAATGCAGTGAAATTCGTGATATGTCTTTATTCTTGGGACTAACTCAATCAAACAAGATTTTCAACTTTAACAATCGAATGTTGGATTTAGTGTTTTCAAGTGATTCGAAAATAGTAGTTGAGCTATCCGACGAATTATTATTACCGTTAGATCAACACCACCCACCATTGGACATTATCATAACAAATTTGCCTTTAACATCTTCAAAAAAAACAAGTGCCCCATCGTATAACTTTTCCAAAGCTGAATACCATCATATTACTGAGTACCTTATCCAAACAGATTGGTCCTTTTTAGATGAGGATAATCATATAAATGATCAATTAGAACACTTTTACACGATTTTAAATACCTCTATTGAACAATTTGTTCCCAGGGTTAGCTTCACATCATATAATTATCCAAAATGGTTTTCAAGGGAATTAACTAATTTAATTAATAAAAAAAAATGTATCCACAGAAAATATAAACATACCAGAAATCCTAACGATTATATAACATTTACTAAACTACGAAAACAATGTAAAGAATTATCAATAAAATGCTATAATAACTATGTTAACGTAATAGAAAATGAGGTACGTCGTCACAATGTGAAAAAATTCTGGAATTTTACTAAATCTCAGCGAAACGACAACTGTGGATATCCTAATAGCATGTATTTTAAAGGAAAATGTGCCGACAGTATCGAGGGTATAGTTAATCTCTTTGCTGACTCATTTAAAAGTGTTTACGATAAAGATATTCCCGTCAATGCAGTCTCCAGTGCTTCAGTGGAAGAGTCATTAAACCTCAGTCAATGTTTCATAAAATTAGAATCTATAGAAAGGGGCATAAACGCATTAGATAGTAATAAATCTGCTGGACCGGATGGTATTCCTCCCATATTTTTAATAACTTGCATTGATAGTTTGATATATCCCTTACACAAACTTTTTAACAAATCCTTAGCATCTGGCTGTTTTCCGGCTCTGTGGAAAAAGAGTTATTTAACGCCTATTCATAAAAAAGGTGACAAAAGCGATATATCAAACTATAGACCTATTTGTATTATGTCTGCTTTACCCAAACTTTTCGAGTCATTAGTATTAGATACCATTGTAAAACCTATCAACAATATTATTGTTCCTAACCAACATGGCTTTATCAGAGGTCGATCTACCTTAAGTAATTTAACTATCTATAATAATTACATATCCGAATCCCTTAGTCTGAAACAACAAGTGGATTCTATATACACCGATTTCAGTAAAGCATTTGATAAGGTTCGACATCACATTCTTATATCCAAACTCCGACTGTTAGGCATCAAAGGAAGTTTATTGACATGGATTATCAGTTACCTCAGTAATAGAGTGCTTAGTGTCAGGATTAATTTTATAGAATCCTATGTATTCGAGGCCACAAGTGGTGTCCCGCAAGGGTCCCACCTCGGCCCAATATTCTTCTTAATATTCATTAATGACATTGTAAACATATTTAAAGATGTACAAGTCCTACTTTTTGCAGATGATCTAAAATTGTTTAAAAGAATACGAAATATATATGATTGCCTAATTTTGCAAGCTAATTTAGATGAATTTTTTAAATGGTGCGAACAAAATATGTTATTTTTGAATATTGAGAAATGTCAAGTAATACGATTTTCCAGAACTCATTCTCATATTTTACATGAATATAATTTAAATAATGTTAAATTAACACCAGTATTACAAATTCGCGACTTGGGAGTTATATTCGATTCAAACTTAACATTCACAGCACATATAGATGATATAACTAATAAGGCTTTAAAGATTCTTGGCTTCCTTTGTAGAACCCTAACTGATTTTAAGTCCATGGATTGCATGAAAACACTCTACATTTCATTAGTTAGATGTCAAGTAGAATATAATTCACCTATTTGGTCCCCTTTCTATAAAGTACACTCTAACAAAATAGAACGTGTTCAACACAAATTTCTTAGGTACTTAAATTTCAAACTCAAAATTCCAATAGAAAACATTAATTATTTAAGTTTAATGAATCGACTAAATTTAATTACGCTGTCTGACAGAAGAATTATTTCAGACCTAATTTTATTGTACAGAGTTATGAACAACCTAATTGACAGCCCTGCCATCGTTTCTAGTATTAAACTCCATGTACCGACAAGGAATACTAGACAAAATATAACATTCTTTTGCAACACATACACAACCAACTATCAATCACACTCACTTACCAATAGGATGCATGATTTAGGCAACAAGTTTGGTGGTATTGTAGATATATTCGCTGATTCCCTTTACATTCTAAAATGCAATTTAAACCAACACTTTGTGGAATCCTACAAATTATTGTAACGTGGGTATAATATATTTAACGATTTGATGTGTTATTGTAATGTTTTATATTATATTTTGTTCTATGGTATTGTTAAATATTACATTGTTTAAAATATTTCACAGTTTTAAGCAAGAATATACAAGTGGTTTTTTCTTTAAAAACTACTTGTATATTCTTAAAAGTTTTTTCACTTTTATAACGTTTGATATAAATTCTATGTATGTGTAATCCTCGATATCTTAAATATTATTTTATAATCTATGTAAAAGCCCCCACGGGCGTATAAGAACAATAAATAAATAGAAATTTAAATATTATTAACAATCAAATAAATTTTGTGAATAACCCTACATTAAACATATTTCCATTGTAATTTTTTGTCTTTGTTTTCCTAAGCACCCCCCTTTCCACCTCTCCCCCCGCCTCCCACCCCCTTGTTGATCTTCTAAGCACCACCCCTTTCCATCTCTCTCCTCCCCCACTTCTTCCATTTCTACCCACGCCTGTCTTTCTATGTTCGATCATATTTTTAGTACATTATATGTCCTGATGAAGAAAACATCGTTCTTGAAACATGTCGACTTTTTAATAAAGTTTATTGTGGTAAATACAAAGTGTTTTTAATTATTGCATCAAAATTATTATTTGTTCAAATGGTCAATATTTTTTGGAGCTCCACAATATATTCATATCGTAGGAAGTGTTTGTTTTCTCTGATTTAGGAGGCGGGTATGGGTACCGCGCCGCCCCGAAAACCCATTATAGCTATATGAAATAGTATAACTTAGCAGGAATATACCATGCTACCTATAAGGTCGCGGGAATCTATAAATAATAATACTTAGCGATAGTGATTGCATTTATTGTAATTTTAACATATAAGGTACAGGTTTAATTATATTATCAACCGTGACAATAATCAGAAGGATTCAGATTGACAAAATACATGTGTTATCGACCCCGATACAGAAACCAAAATGGAGTCGTTGTAAAATTCTCGGAGCTTTTAAAAATTCTGGTGTGGCCAGTGTGTAGGGAAATAATAATATCACTAAGAAAATAGTCGGTTCGCCACGAGTCGCTTCACATTTATTGGATAACCAACACCTCTGCCATAGGTCAACCTAAGTGGTTTTCTACGTTTGGTGACTTAGTAGGGGTGCCCGAGTTCATGGGGTGAGATTTGTCCAGGTCTTGGCGTACGATGCGTGTGCCCACCTACTGCGTGGTGTGCATGATTGAGAGAGACTGGGTGAGGGAGGTCTTTTATCCTCTCCAGCCAGAATCTCTAGACCCGCCGCTTTGCAACGCAGTAGGAGGAATGGATTCATACGTCCATCACTCGTGGACACACTGACTTCTCTCATACATTTTTCCTTCCTAAAACTTCTTGTCCTTCCCTTCCTTAAAAAGACCCTCCACACAGCATCCTCTAAGATGACATAGGCCCTGAGAGAAATTATTTTCCTCAGGGCCTCCTGTGTGGAGCTAATGTAAAAAAAAAGAAAAACAGCGTTTGTGCGGTGAACTCTCATTAAGAGGAATATAAACGCTAGAAATATTTCGATTCTCATGCCTACAAAATTTAAAATCAAGCGTGTTATTTGCACAAGGCAAGTGAGGGAAAAACTGGTTTTTATTTATTTTATGCATAATTTTATTAGAACGAAAAAAAGTTGGAACATGGAAAACCTTAAAAATAGTCTTAGCCATAAAGGGGTATTTAAAAAAAAGGGTTTTTTGTATTACTTCATAGTTAAGTCATGAAAAAACTTTTTTTTTGTGGTTTACGTTTACATTTATTGTTATGTAAATAATAATTTTATTGTAATTGCGATACATAGAAAAGCCAGTAAAAGCTTCAAATTATCCGTAGCATATTTTTTGATGGTCATCCTGTAAGCCGATTCGTCGTAAAGATTAATCTAAATAGTGTCTAAATAGGATTTCACCTATAACTTCATCTTAAAAATATAAGAAAATAAGACAAACCATAATAATATTAGCACACCAAGGCGCGCCATTAAAACTCAGCCCCTAAAATCCGCGCGACCGAATAAATAATCGATCGAAAAGCAACCTAAAAGAAAATCGTCACTACAAATCACTAAAGCAAATCACCCTTCAATTTTTGGGTTAACAATAAAAACCTATATAACCCAGATAATGTTCGCTGCTGCATTTACAGAAAGAGTTTTGAGGTTAAGTGGAAAGGGATTTCAACCATGTTCGAAGCTCCAGTTGGTCTATTCCATTGCTTAATATTTAACCAGATTCGCTATGACGGGATTAAAACCACTATTCGACATCGACGAGTCTGGTAAACGTTGCAAGTGGACTCATTCCTGCCGAGCATCAACGAATTTGTTAGCTGATTTAATACATAAAGCAACAAAAACTCTCGTACGATAAGTTTACCATTTTTTATTTATTCCATTTTTTATTTATATAATGATATAATTACATTACATGTTATAACATCGAGTAAAGTTTTTTCATTTAAAAGATACATTGATTAAATTTGTTTTACACCTTTTTTTAGAGCAAAGTTCAAGTTAAAACGGCGGAAAAAAACGCGTGTAAACTGCAGTTTGTTCTTTTTTTTATTTTTAGAACAAATAATAAATAAAAAAAAACAATAAAGAAAAAAAATATATATAATGAAAATTTATAATAACCACAAATCTTTTATTTTTTTTAACATATATAAAATAAGAATCCATGCCAACTCAGATTGAAACCAACTCAGAACCACCTCAGAAAGGTCATTAAAAGTTATGAAAAAATAATTTTAAAATAGTCTAACCTTAGTACCTAACTAAATCTATTTAACCTATTTTTGTCATCACTCTCAATGACCTTTCTGAGGTGGTTCTGAGTTGGTTTTATTCTGAGTTGGCCGGTCACCGTAAAATAAAGAAGAAGAGCGTATAAAGATATAACAAAAAGAAGACAATTAATAATATAATAAGTAATAGGTATAATAAAAAGAAAAAGTGAGAAAAAAAAATCATATCTAATATAATAATTTAATTGTATCATTAATCTCAAATATATTTGTAGATTTGTTGGATATAAATTTTGGAAAACCAACATCTTTTGGGAGGCGGGGAAACATTTACTGGATAACCAACACTTCTGCCATAGGTCACCAATGGTTCTGCCATTCAGGCTCAAGTGGTTCGCTACGTTTGGTGACTTAGCATAGGTGCCCGGGTTCATGGGTTGAGGTTTCTCCAGGTCTTGGCGACAGATGCGTCTGCCCGCCTACTGCGTGGCAGGCAGACCCCTACCCACACCTCATCCTTCCCAGAACTTTCTCTCCTCCCTTTCCATAAAAATAACCTCCCAGCATCCCCTAAGATGACATAGGCCCTGAGGAAAATTAATTTGCTTAGGGCCTCCTGTGTGGGGCTAATTAAAAAAAAAGCCTAACAAAAGTACTTAAACAGACACTTATGTTTATGTTTTTTTGTTTGGAAATGAAAAAACTTGTTGAGTTCTTAAGTTTTAAGATAATGACCTTACATTCATCAGAAGTTTAACTAACTTTAAAAGCTAACGATATTGCTCAAATAATGTAATTCGACGATATGGTCGATGATTCCTCAAAAGCACTTTCAGAAATTTTACCGAAGTATGTTTTTGTGAAATTTGTCATAGCTTTATTCCGGTGTCGTTAGTTAGCACGGTATCTACCGTTGTCTTCCCCCATTTCTACTGTTTCTCAGATCGTGATATAATACGCTGTGTACTGTAGTAGTGATAGTCTATAAACAAGTGTAATGAATAGATAAATAAAATTGGATTAAATAAATATTTGAACCCCGGAAATACCTCTCAAAATTCTGCTTAGTTCACATTTAGTGAAACCGCTTTTACGTTAAGAAGTTATATTTTTGAGATATGATTTTAGACTTTCACGTCAAAAAGTATTTTTGTTATTTATTTTTGGGGTGTTATGCCGTGTTGTGATACCTCCTCCTTTAGCCAACGTTTCGGGCAGCGTTACAGTGTCCATCATCAGGGCAGATGTGTACACATGCAACACGGCATATCACCCCAAAAATAAATAACAATAATATTTTTTTTTTTTTTACATTTGGTCCCCCCAGGCAGCCCAGGAAAATAATCCCCCTCAAGGCATATGTCATCTTTGGGGTTACTTTGTGGAGGGTCTATTTACGAGAGGAAGTTTGGAGAAGGAAAAAGGTATGAGGGGTTGGTACTAATCTAGGGGTCAATATGTCCAGGAGTTACGGATATATGAATTTATCCATCTCACTGCGGTGCAAGGCGATGTTCGCGAGATAGTCTTGCTGGAGAGGGCAAAATGTCTCCCTCAACCAGCCTCTCCCGATTTGGCCTACTGCGCAAAGTTGGTGGGTAGACGCCAAGATCCGGACAAACCTTACTCCATAGCTCCGGGCACCTTCGTAGTCATCAAACGTAGCGAACCACTTGGAAATTCTCATTGCAAAGGTTTTGGTTAACTAATAAACGGTTCTCGGGGCAGCGGTACCCAGACCCGTCTCCCAAACTATACATGTCTTCAACATGTAATATTATTACCTATATATTTTCTGTAATTTTTCTGCTAAGAAAAAAAACGCTCTTACTGGTGATACCACAGTAAATAAGTAAAATTTTCAAAATTTTATGCAACCCCCGACCCAAAAAAGAGCTGATGACCTTGAAACGCCTGAACAGAATTTCATGAATTGTAACTAAGAACCATCTCGATCACGTCAGCTTTCAAACAAAAAATAACGCATTACAATCGGTCTATTTGTTTAGGAGCTACGATGCCACAGACAGACACGCAGACAGACATACAGAAACTCAGAAAGTCAAACTTATAACACCGCACCTTGCGTCGGGGGTTAAAAATGATATTCGCGATACGAAAAAAAAGCTACTGTAAAAACATGAAATGGAAAATATTCATTATTATAAGAATAGGTAAAAATAAGATTTTATCTGTTATAATGAGACCATTCTAGTTAACTCCGAATCTGAGATCTGTAAGATATCACTTTTGAGTGCATTTCCTTCTTGCGTAGCTTTTATAGTTGGAGTTTGATAGTTCCTGGTTCCCATAGAAGTGCAATTGCAAATAATATTAAAAGGAAAGTTTGAATGTTTTGTAGTTTGTTGCCGACTAAAACGGTTTAAAAGCGTTACCATAAGTTTTAAGTGGTTTCGCAATGAATGGAAATTATTTGGTTTGCTGTAAATTTCATACGAGTACACACATCCACGGAGGTATAGTTACATACCGTTGTGAATACATTTCATTTACCAAACATCCATGTTGGTGTATGTGTCTTAGAATCTAACACTTAGATTATTTTATATTTCATCGTATTTATATGATAAATATAGTAAAATATTTTTTTATTGTTTTTCATTTACTCTCAAATAATTGCGCAAATCGTCTCTAAAATCCAGAAACACTAAAAATTTTAATTGCATATATCTTATAATTTGAAGCAAAAATAAATAAAGTAGCTCACATCCTTACTAGATATTTGATATACCTTTTGATATAAAAAATAATTTATCAGTTTGGTTGGGTATTTTGATCTCAAATCCAAATCTAAGATCTATATGAAACCGGCAGAAATGGGCCGCACATACGTTCCCCTTATGGAGATTATTTTTTCCTTAGGGCCTCCTGTGTATACTGTAAAAAAATAAGTTATATCACCTATTTGTGGCGTAATACAGCTAACACCATTTCTTTACTTGACTCTTTATATCTGTCAACAAAATATATTTTAAATACTATAAAGTTAAAAAAAAAAAATCTAAATTAATTTATTTTCATATACAAATGTCCATAAAGTAGTGCTGAGGAACGTAAGAACGAATTAATAATATTTTAAATTTATTTCTCTCGACAATGACCACACGAAGACGTGTGACCATTGTCGATTGCCGAGGCCATTATTTTGTTTCGAGAGCCTTGACTGGACAGTCAATTAATTTCTTCCACTATTTCCGCATTATATTTATCTTCTGATTGGCTATATCGTGTGTGAGTGAGTTAAGCGACTGCAATATTTTTATTAATATATCGACCCTTCATCATGCCGATGGAACCAATTTGGATATTACATGTCCCGTATTAATAAGTAAAATTTTCAAAATTTTAAGCAACCCCCGACATAAAAAAAGCTGATGACCATGAAACGCCTGAACAGATTTTCATGAATTGTAGCTAAGAACCATCTCGATCATGTCAGCTTTCAAACAAAAGCGCATCATAATCGGCCCATTCGATTAGGAGCTACAATGCCACAGACAGACGCACAAACAGCAGGCAGACACACAGGCAGGCAAACTTATAACACTGCTCCTTGCGTCGGGGGTTAAAAAGAATTCGACGATTTGAATTAAAAATATTTTTTAAGTAGATTACAAATTGTAATCCTCGCATTTTAGGAAATTAGCGAGTCCAACCTTGGCGAAAACATGACAACTCCTTACTTAATCGCTCCCCGGAGCCTGGACAATAAAACATTTAAATAATACCTTCCATTTTACAAAAAAGGGTGTAATCTCGGTATTAAGACATTGAATATTTAACCAAAGTACCCGGTGGTTCCAAACAATGTGCCATTATTCTGATCCCTCCAAAGGGAACGATTCTGACCTGGGCCCATTGTTAGCGATATTAAAAAAAGGATTTAGATTGTAAAGAAAAAAACGTAATTCCCCTGGGGTATTTTGAGAAGATTCCTTACAAATAATAAAGGGACAACAATAGAGGAAAAAATGTTTACATGCCGAGGACTTTATTCAAATTTACTCCACCTTAGAGCAGTTTAATTCCTACATTTAGGTATTTTGGCTAGCTGCAGGTTTTTAATTCTAAATAATACCTATTTATACAGGAAATCAAACAATAAATAACGATAAAACAAACCTTCAAATTTGACCCAAAAAACACTATAGAGAGTAAATAAAAATATTATTTACAGAATCTAGAGTTAAATTCAACAAATTTGTAATTAAGAGCATAATGATATACTGGAATTATACTTACAAACTACAAACCTATGTGCAATCGTAATAATTGCCCCAAAAATAATTACCATTTTTTTCAAGAAAATTATTTAATGAATTTTCTTTGAACCCTTCAATTATACTATCCTCATGTTATATTATTAATTAATTAAATTATTATTATTATAAGCAATAATTATCAGCCTGAAACACTCATCCACATTGAAAAATCTTCCGAGAAAAGATACATGACGCGAACGGGACTTGAACCCATGCCCTTCTGATTGCCGGTCAGCTGCTCTCCCAATTGAGCTATGGCGGCTTAGCTTTTACCCGCCTGAAACACTCATCCACATTGAAAAATCTTCCGAGAAAAGATACATGACGCCAACGGGACTTGAACCCGTGCCCTTCTGATTGCCGGTCAGCTGCTCTCCCAATTGAGCTATGGCGGCTTATCTTTTACCCGCCATAGCTCAATTGGGAGAGCAGAAGATTTTTCAATGTGGATGAGTGTTTCAGGCTGATAATTATTGCTTATAATAATTGTTACCCTTTGTGCTATGCATAAAAATCTTGTCTTAAAAACATGAGTTTAACAATTAAAAATAATAATTAATTAAATTATTAATTGTTTTTTGGTTTAATTCGTAGAAGTCCGTTTTAATTTTTAGATATTTAATTAAAATTAAATTTGATAATGCACTTAGTTAGTTTTAAATTAAATTTGATAAAGCACCTTACACTTAGTGCAAAGGGAAACCAAAGGTAAAGATTCTGAATCCCACATAATTAATCTCTCAATTAGTGTCTCTGCAAAATGGATAAACCGGTAATAAATCAATTTAGACCCCTTCAAAAATTGTCATTTAAAATATAATAAATAAGTCGTCCGTAAGTGGCTTCACCACAGTTTTAATATGTCCTTACACGTCGAAACAGCTGTAACTAAAATACATTCTAAAATACTCGCAGAACTCGATAATAACATAATCAAATTTAATTTCTAAAAAAAAAAATCCTATCCTTGCCTAATTTAACCAACCGTATCAGAAAATTTATCTATCCGGTGAATATCCGCCGACAATTGGCCCCCCGAAATGATATTTGCTATAAAATTAGAATTTTGGGTGCATTATTTACCAATTTCAAACGTAAAATCGACTTCAAAAGTACCCTTAATAATAAGTTGGTATGAATATCAAACTAATTTGTACACAGTGCCGATATTTAGTACTTAAAGTAGGTATTTAGTAGAAAAGTTGATCTTTCCTTGATGAATTTTAGTGAAAATATGTTTTATAATTTGTTATTCTCTCTGCACATCCCTTTAGGGTAACATAGTTATATTGTGTGTAATTGGATATACCATTTTTTTTCTAAACCGATTGCGTATTGTAAATATTTTTATTTTATTTATTTTAGGGCAAGTTGACAGCAAATCTGAGATTACACAATAAAACAATAGTAAGATAGTTAATTATGCCAATTATGAACTTTCCACTGATGATAGTGAATGAATGATAAAATGTGACATTGTAAGGGTTTTTTCTTAATAAATTTATTTTATTGTTACAATACATGAAAGGGGAGGGGGGAGGAAGAACGTAGAATTAGGATCAAGAAGCAAAGGACGGGAATATATATAGAGATTAAACTTTCTAGTTTGAGTCATGTTGCTTAGTAAGTTTTCGTTTTATGTCAAGTAAAGTCGAGTTAAAAATGTCAATGTGGTAATAATTTTAGTTAAATGAGTGTGTGGTTCTGTAGATAAATGAGTTCGGTTTTGGAGGTCTTGCAAAGAGGGAGATTAAAAGTAAGCCACTGTCTGCTGTTGCGATTTGGAACATACATAGTCCTGATCTTCTTCAACGTCTAACATACAATGATAGACGTTGAAGAAGATCAGGACTATCAATTAAGTTGTGTATAATTTTAAATAACATTACTGAGTCTGCTATATTTCTTCGGCAAGTTAACGTCTGTATATTGAAGAACTTTGCAAAGTCTTCATTACTAACATGAGATCGAAAAGAGCGGAAGTTAAGGTACCTTAAGAATCTATTTTGAACACTTTCGATTCTATTTTTGTGGAGTGACGGATGGGGAGGGGGCGGAGGAGGGGAGGAGGGGAGGGGGCAATTGTCGGCGGATCATCTGTCATGTAACTAATGTATCTTATCGTAAACCTAATCCGTTTTGAAAATTTGATCAGTAGAAATATTTTATACCGCGAGTAGAACACGTCTTGGTCTTTGGAAAGTTCGAGCATTTTTTTTGATAAATCTTTTTATAAGCCCGCAGAAAAAAATAAAGTATCAATCAGGCCCCACTTATGACACCTTTTCTGTTTTAATTGAGTTGTATAATGTAGTTAATTAAGTTCTTTACAAAATGAACGCAAAACACTTTGTCACATAAATAATTATGTGACTAATGCAGTTCTTGCTTAGGTGGTTATTTTGTCTATGGTGTTTTTTTTGGACACTGGTAATTTTTGGAAAAGAAAGAGTTCCTTTTTGTTTATGGGCACTTCCTTCCGATCAACTTGGGCAGTTGGGTCGGAAATTGGTCACTCACCATCCTGGTATTTAAATTTACGTTTAATCATGAGAATCTAGGTCGATTTTAAACCTAAAAGAACGCGGGGTGTTTTTTACGTAACACGCGAGGTTCGTGTACGAGTTATTTTTAGTGGATGACGTGAGAGTCCCACTTTTTTCCGATGTGGCTGGTTGGCCGTTTTGTGGATGTATTTCTGGAAAAGGAATCGTGAAGTGAATTGCTCCTGGTGTTGGCTACTATAATATGCCTTCACGACCCCGCGTCGCAATGTCACGGTCTGCTAACCGTAATACGCCAGACTTGGCTACTGATGGGGGCCACGTGCCTTTGGATTGGAGTTCGTAGAGATGGCCCGTGGCTGAATGCGCTCCTTGGAGGTATAGCGTCCTCCTGCCCAATTAGAAGGACGACCTTGGTGCTCTGGGTTCCGCGCCGTTCCCATATGGGAAGACTGGAGTTCCCGTCCCGTCTCGTGTTTTCTCACTGCGAAGCAAGATCGCGTTCGTCTAACGGGGTTATTTCCGTATAGTTAGCTTAGCGTGTCCATTAGGAGTCCATCTGGTATGTGTATTTTTGTATTTCCTTTTTGTTACCTTGGTACGAAGTTTGTACACTTCCTTGTTACTTTTTTGGTTTTGGATTCAATACATTT
This sequence comes from Limnephilus rhombicus, assembly GCA_929108145.2. Lineage (NCBI taxonomy): Eukaryota > Metazoa > Arthropoda > Insecta > Trichoptera > Limnephilidae > Limnephilus > Limnephilus rhombicus. The sequence continues at coordinate 11,171,395 of OV815292.1, read as the reverse complement.
TTATAAAGTTCCTCTTCTTTTATTTGATTGAAAACCCTACCTACATGACAGATAACTACTTGGCCCACTATCCTGAGCCCTGGTCTCTGCTCTGCCGCAAGGTTACCTTTACATACGAACATGATACGTTTCAGTGGCGCTTCCAACGTGTAAAATCAGTTATTTTCGGTGCCCGAAACGTACTTTTCTGTCATGTGGGGTGGATTTTCAGTTCTTTTGCTGATAATTTTAGAGAAATCAGAGATGAATCGGTGTGTGTGCATTTATTTGGTTTTATATCTAACATTAACCGTTCTGCAGAGATTCTGTGTGTCATTCTGAAAATACACCTCATTGTGTTATGATCATTTTGTTGTGTGAATATTATTGTTTGTTTACCTTTTCGTAAGGCATGTAATTATAGTGACACCAACTTTAAGTGTTGTCATTAAGATAATGTTAAACACAAAATTCATTCATAATATCTCTAGAGATGATAACCGAAATATTGTTGGGAACATTTTTTCTGTTTACTGGCAATTCTGTTTTAACTGTCAGCTATCTATGTTATGGTTTATCGGAGCCGAGCTGTCAATTCTTGTTGACATTTGTCAGGTTATGTGCATTGTTTACTTACAAAGCCGCGAAAGTTCATTATTAAATACGTTATTTTTGTTTTTTAAACATAGGACGACTTGTGACAGACATTTATCATAAATAATTGTTTATTATAAGCTTGCGGTTACTAAAATATTAGGAGAATATAGTAACGGCACTATTCTTGTTCGCATTTGTGTCCGTTTATACCTTCATACGTACAGGGTGTTTGGTAATTGACGTGTTACAAATAAATAATTAATTATAACAGTTTGGTTAATCCTATTTTTACATTTATTTTCATATAATTATTTGAAAATAATAATTTAATTATAAATTAAATAAAATTTTTTATTTATTCTTTAAAAATGGCGATTTCCGACATTAATGGGGTAACCAAGGAAGAAATGATAAAATTGTTAACGGATCGTAACATCGTTCCGGAAGCTACATTATCAAGTATGCGCGAACAGGCTCGCTCTTTTAATAAAAGTTTGAAAGAGGGGAGTGCTTCCAATATGAATATAGGTGATGATAATACAGGAAGTGGTTCCAATATGAATATAGATAACGATAATACAGTTAGTTTAGAAAAGACTACAACCGTAATTAATAATTATTACCAATCGTCTTCTCCTCCAACTTCTTCTTCGTCCGTCCATTCTTGGGATTTAAAATTTTCTGGGTCTTCGGATGTCAGGAATTTCATTTTACGCATAGAAGAATTATCCAGATGCCGGAAGGTGGAGTTGTCCTCAGTTGTTACCTCTTTCCCTGACCTCCTGGAGGGAAGAGCTCTTTCCTGGTATAGAACTATTTTTGATGATTCTTTGTCTTGGTCAACCTTGAAAAAGCTCCTCATTTCTCGTTTTGACGTTTGTACCAATCAAACAGAAGCTTTAAAAGCTTTCTTTGCTATGAAGCAAAAGTTTAACCAACCTATAGTGGAATATGTTGAAGATGTTCAGTTAGCAAACTTAAGATTGGATGTTCCGCTTACTGAGGAACAATTGGTGGACTTAGTCTGTGACAGTCTACAACCTAAATACGCTTTGGCCATTGCCTATTTCTCGGAAAAGAGTCTTTCAGCTTTAGTAAGTGTGTGCCGTAAATTTGATAAGCTTTCAGTAGACAAACCCGCACCACACTTTAATTCTTCTTCGCGAGTTACTTTTCCTAAAACCTCGTATCCTCATCGGAGCCCGCAACCGTCGCACCAGCCACAAGCTCAAGGCTCGTATTCTCAACGTGGTAGTTATAATCAGGCTTCCTATTCTCCACACTCGAAGTTTTCAAGTTCTGCTTCTAATAGTCAGAAAACTTTTAATTGTTTCTACTGTAAGGAACAGGGGCATACGAAACAATTTTGTCAAAAATGGAAAAAGGATAATTTTAAACATAATGAATCAAATAAATATAATTCAAAAAACTAGCCGACGATCTGTTGCGTTCTGTGCACAAGGATGACAGGAGATCGTCGTCGGTTCATAGTAATAAATCTAAGTTTACAACGCGCAACATGGACGCATGTGTGCCGTTATCTGATTGTGGACAAGATGTGAGACCACATGTTAATATTAAAATTAAGGATTTGGTTTTTTCAGGACTTTTAGACAGTGGAGCATCTGTCAGTTGTTTCGGGGGTTCTGTTTATAATTTTTTCATAAGTTTAGGTTATAAGTTGAATAAGTTAGATTCCTACGTTACCACCGCGGATGGCAAACGTCAGGATATAATTGGTACTATGCGAGTACTAGTATTGTATAATAATATTAAGAAATATATTAAGTTTTTCGTTATTCCGTCTCTGTCCTCTTCAATTGTTTTGGGAGTAGACTTTTGGAAGCAATTTGACGTGGCCCCTCAGTTGTTTCCAAAAGTCGACAACAATGGTGATTTTGGGAAGGTGGTCAGTGAGGTTCGCAAATTAACATCAGCCTCCTTGCTGTCTCCCCAAGACAATCTCAAATTAAATTCGGTTATAGTTAAGTTTAAGTCAATTTCTTTCGAAGAACGTGGTTTAGGTAAAACCCATTTAGTACGTCATAAAATAAATACAACAGGGGATCCTATTAAACAGCGTTACTATCCTTTATCTCAAACTCGCCAGAAACAATTAGAAGCACAATTAAAAGAAATGTTGGATTTAGGTGTTGTCCGCCGTTCCCGTTCAGCTTGGTCAAACCCAGTTTTGATTGTTCCTAAGAAGGATGGTTCTGTCAGGTTTTGTTTGGACTCGAGGCGCTTGAACAGCGTCACATTGGCAGATTCCTACCCCCTCCCTTACATTTCACGTATTTTAGATAAACTTAGGGCTGCTCGTTTTATTTCATCTATAGATTTGTCCAAATCATTTTGGCAGATTCCCTTGGATAAGGAATCCTGTCCTAAGACGGCTTTCGTTGTACCAGGCCATGGTCTGTTTGAATTTGTGAGGATGTCGTTCGGTCTTAAGAATGCTCCTAGCGAATTGCAGCGTCTTGTGGATGCTCTTTTTGGTCCTGAGTTCGACGAGAATGTCTTTTGTTATCTCGATGATTTGATTGTTATTTCGGAAGATTTTGAGTCACATTTGAAGATTTTGAATAAAATTTATGAACGATTAAGAGATGCGGGTCTAACAGTTAACCTCAAAAAATGCGAGTTTTGTAAAGAAGAGTTAAAATATCTAGGTTATATCGTAGACGCCAAGGGTCTTCGTACAGACCCCGTTAAATTAGAATGTATTCGTACTTACCCTACCCCTAAGAATTCGAAGCAAATTAAAGCTTTTATAGGTCTTTGCGGTTATTATAGGCGTTTTATCAAAGATTTCTCTACTATTGCAGCCCCGTTGACAAAACTCACTGGTTCTAGAATGGGAATAAGTAATTTTTCTTGGACTCCAGAAGCGGAAGACGCGTTTAAAAAATTAAAAAAAGCTCTAACTTCTGCTCCCGTTATTAGTTGCCCTGATTTTTCTTTGCCCTTTACTATCCATTCCGACGCGAGCAACGTTGGGATCGGCGGCGTGCTTACTCAGGTGTTTGACGGTGAAGAACATCCTGTTTCTTTTTTCTCTAGGTGCTTAAATGTTCACGAACGAAATTACGGCGTTACGGAGCGCGAACTCCTTGCGGTATTAGAATCAGTCAATCATTTCAGGCCTTACGTAGAAGGAGTTCATTTCACAGTGGTGACGGATCACTCCAGTTTGCAGTGGTTGGTTTCGTTGTCCAATCCAACTGGTAGGCTTGCACGTTGGTCTACGCGTCTTTCCCAATATTCTTTTGATGTGGTGCACAGAAAGGGTAAATTAAATACTGTTCCAGATGTTCTTTCTCGTAAAGACGATTTTACTGTTGCTGCCATAGATTCTTCGCCTACAACTTCGGATAGTTGGTATAATAATTTGTTTTCCAATTGTTTGAATAATCCCCAACGTTTCAATAACTTCCAAATTAAAGATAATTGTTTATTTCGACATTCTAAATCTCGTTTCGCTTTGCAAGAGGATACAGCCTGGAAGCTGGTTGTGCCTTTTGAAGACCGCAACAATACTCTAAGTAAAGAACACGAATCTATTAACTCTTGCCACCCCGGTGTATTCAGAACGTATAAGAAAGTTCAACTCCGTTACTTTTGGCCGGGTATGTATAATGACGTCAAAAAGTTTGTTAATAAGTGTAAAACGTGCAAGGCACATAAAATAAATACATCTGCGCCGGCTGGTATTTCTACGAATCCAAAAATAGTCAACAGACCGATGCAAATGTTGTCTATCGACCTTGTTGGACCTCTTCCACGTAGTTACGCGGGTTTTATGTACATTTTATCGGTTGTTGACGTTTTTTCCAAATATACATGGATTTTTCCACTCAGAAATGCTACTACTAAAAGCATTGTAAAAAATGTTGAACAATTTATTTTTCTAGTCCACGGTGTTCCACAAACCCTGGTGTGTGATAATGGTAAACAATTTGTTTCAAAAGAGTTCAAACAATTGTTGGCTTATTATAATGTTCCAATGCCTTTTTATAACGCCTATTACACCCCGCAAAATAATGTAGTTGAGCGGTATAACCAAACTATCGGGACTGCCTTGTCTATCTTGACCGAGTCTGACCATCGTAATTGGTCTAGATTTCTGCCTCAGATTCAGTCAGCCTTGAATAATACTGTTAATTTTGCAACAGGTTTCACGCCTTTTTTCCTTATGCACGGCAGGGAACAAATTGTTGACGGCAATTTACACAAAATTAATGTTTCTTCTAGTGTCGTGGACGTACCTTTGGATCAGTCTAGAGCCGAATTTGCAAAAAAGTTGGAAGACTTAGTTCCTATTTACGAACAAGTTTCAAATGCATTAATACAGGCCTTTAAAAAGAATGCCCAACATTATAATTTACGCCGTAAATCCGTGGTTTATAATGTAGGTGATGTCATTTGGAGGAAGAATTTTGTTCAATCCAGTGGTCCGGATTACTTTTCCCATAAGTTGGCACCTAGATTCGTTCGTAATGTTATAAAAAATAGAGTCTCGGATTTAGTGTACACATTGGCAGATATGCAAGGTAGAACTGTAGGTAATTTTCACGTGAAAGATATTGTTCGGATAGATTAGTTTTTTTTTCTTTAAGGAGGCCAATGTTGTAGTGTGCAGGCCTACCAACCCTTCACATTATTACATTTGTTTCTTTTGTGATTGTTCTGGTCTCATGATTTGGAGTTTGGTACCTCCAAATCTTGTGCTCAGTACAGACACTTAATTCTAGTTCATTGACGATAAACCGTTTATTTACCCTCGGTAAACTGGAATGTGATCCTTGTGGTCACTGGCGCCCAAATTTTGTTAGTTAAGTCTTTCTTTCCTTCGTTACTTTACCTTTTCTGTTAATAATAACATGCACTAGTTTCGAGTTTTTTTTTGTATTATTAAACGTATGATTATTTTGGTAATAATATACTTGTTCACATGAGTACACACACACTGATTTCATACCTTGTTCCGTCTGTTTAACGGATTTAGTTGTAATGCTATTATTTTTAAGTTTATGCCCTTCTTTCTTTAGTCCACTGGAGGCTCTTCTATTGCCCATTGCCCATGGAACCTCCAGAGAACTTGAGAAGGAATATTTTGGAATTTTGTGTTTCAGAGACTTGAGCACCTTTCTGAGGCACAAAAGTTCTGTTAGTTTTATTATTGATATTTTGTATTTCATAAATTTAAGTATGGTATAGCTTTCCTAAAAGTTCTTTATATAAATCTTAGTTCATAAGAAAGTTGTTTTGTCTCTAACAAAGTTAGTACTGCTTCGGCGTGCTTAACTAATAATTAATTCCTTTGGAATTATCGCTTTGCCTCTAATACAGGAAAGTGTGTTCTGTATAGTTTTTTAAGTCTAAGTCTGTTCTGTATAGTTTAACTCTAAATAATATAAACATTAATATCTTACTGTTAGTATCATTATTAAACTTTAAATTAAGTATTACTAGTGTCATTCATTAAAATTTTGAATTGATCACACCTCGAATAGTGTCAACTCACTGAAAGCCATAGTTGATCACACATTTTGTTTTGTTTGTACAAGAAATGCTGACTTTTGTGCACTCGTGGAGTGTTTTTTTTTAAGGGATGCCAGCTTGGGTATTACCGTGGTCTCATTTTTTTTACAAACAATGTCACTCTTTTGAGTTTTTGATGCAGGTTGTTTAATGGATTTTTGGATATCCTAAGCTGCGAGCTTAACTTTCTGTTTTGCTGTTAAGTACCAATTGACTTTTGTCATGATCTGATAGATAGGTATTGTGTTATGTAAATCCTAATCTGACCACCTTGATTGGCAGGTATTTACTGTTTTATAAAACCTGACCTGATTTGATTTTTGAAAATTGGATAATTTAAATATTATTCTAGTTTGACGACCTTTTTACATATAGGTATTTCTTCGGAATTGTAAATCCTGGTTCAATAATGACAGTTAGATGATTCAATGTAAGATCCCTACTCTGCCCACGTCTGATAGACAGTTTGTATACTGATTCTATATTACTTATAACACAGAAAAGTATTTTCTTGTGTCCTAGTTTTGCCAACATTGAACTCCATTGTTCTGATTGAAAAATGTATATTTATATAGATGTTTTCTTAATTTAGGCTTCTTTAATTTTAAGTATTTGTTTATTTTTAAGTTTTATCTTAAGAATGTTAAACCGGATGGACTTAGTTAGATAGGTTACTTTTTTTTTGCTATTCAAATATAGCGTAAATTCAGTGCGAGTGAGGGCTGTTTAACCCTAAAAAGTGAAGCCAAATTGGCCTTTATTTCCTGTATAAGGAAAAGTGATCAATTTTTTTTTTCTTTTCTACTATTTATTTGGTTGTGTTTTTTCTTAAAATATAAAATGTTGAGTATTTTATAAGTATAAATCTTGTTAAATTGACACGAAAACAACAGGTCTTCTTTTTTTTTTAAAGTAAATTCAAAACTTTGTTTAATTTAGTAAATGATGGTTGACTCCTTGTTTTCGTGCCTTTCTTTTCTTGTTTGTTCTTTATTATTAAGAAATTTAATTTTAAGAGATTTACCTTTAAGAAATTTAGTTCTAAGTTGTTATTTTAATTACTAATTAATGTTTTTGTTATCATTTTTCTAGATACCTAATGGACTCATAGTGTAGTTAGTTTGTAGACTTAGTTTTTCATGTTTGAGGGCAAACATTTTCGTGGGAAGGGGGGAATTGTCACATAAATAATTATGTGACTAATGCAGTTCTTGCTTAGGTGGTTATTTTGTCTATGGTGTTTTTTTTGGACAGTGGTAATTTTTGGAAAAGAAAGAGTTCCTTTTTGTTTATGGGCACTTCCTTCCGATCAACTTGGGCAGTTGGGTCGGAAATTGGTCACTCACCATCCTGGTGTTTAAATTTACGTTTAATCATGAGAATCTAGGTCGATTTTAAACCTGAAAGAACGCGGGGTGTTTTTTACGTAACACGCGAGGTTCGTGTACGAGTTATTTTTAGTGGATGACGTGAGAGTCCCACTTTTTTCCGATGTGGCTGGTTGGCCGTTTTGTGGATGTATTTCTGGAAAAGGAATCGTGAAGTGAATTGCTCCTGGTGTTGGCTACTATAATATGCCTTCACGACCCCGCGTCGCAATGTCACGGTCTGCTAACCGTAATACGCCAGACTTGGCTACTGATGGGGGCCACGTGCCTTTGGATTGGAGTTCGTAGAGATGGCCCGTGGCTGAATGCGCTCCTTGGAGGTATAGCGTCCTCCTGCCCAATTAGAAGGACGACCTTGGTGCTCTGGGTTCCGCGCCGTTCCCATATGGGAAGACTGGAGTTCCCGTCCCGTCTCGTGTTTTCTCACTGCGAAGCAAGATCGCGTTCGTCTACCGGGGTTATTTCCGTATAGTTAGCTTAGCGTGTCCATTAGGAGTCCATCTGGTATGTGTATTTTTGTATTTCCTTTTTGTTACCTTGGTACGAAGTTTGTACACTTCCTTGTTACTTTTTTGGTTTTGGATTCAATACATTTTTATAAAGTTCCTCTTCTTTTATTTGATTGAAAACCCTACCTACATGACAGATAACTACTTGGCCCACTATCCTGAGCCCTGGTCTCTGCTCTGCCGCAAGGTTACCTTTACATACGAACATGATACGTTTCAACTTGAATATTTGTCCTTGAATTTCGCTTAAAGTTTGAAATTCACAAACCTGAAGATTTCCGTAGCAGACTTAAACGACGTAATATTTCAATAAATGGAAAAGTTGTTTAGTGCTTTTCATAATCAAATTACAACAATTATTCATTTATTTTATTATAAATTTTAGAATTGTTAGAATAAAACACAATACATTTGCTTAAGATGAAATAATGAAATACATATGTTTTAGTATTTCTACGTTAATGAAAGGAAGTTTGGTATGGGAGTAAAAAATAATATTATAGTGTACAATAATAATTTGTCTTAATAAGATGTGCAAACATTAAAAAATATAAATATGATTCTAAATGAAGATTTTTGTTCATGACGTTACTAGTATTCGTTCAGTTTCTTAAAAATAATTTTACTGTTTTCTTTTGTAATACCAATTCTTGTTCTTTTTTTTTTATTTTTGGGGAGATTAATATAATATTTTATCCCTTTTGTAAGTGTAATTATTATGCACTTGTGTAGAAAATTGAGGAATTTGGACATTGTATTATATGTCTTAATGATTAATTTAGTTTTAATTGTTTGAATGTTTGTAACATTGAGTAATTTTTATAGATGTCTTCTAACTTTGGAACTTGGAAAATTTTGAACAATGATTGGTTTTGAAAATAAGTTTAATATTTAGACTTTATACCTTTACAGGGCTTACAATTTTCTCATACGCACCTCCCTGAATTAACGACTGGACCTGTTTTACGTTATCTAAGTTAAGAATATTTGTTAATCTAATAAATATCTTTTCGTTTAAATATTCTGAAACTTTCATCAGTGGAAGCATTAGCTTGTGGTTTTTTTTTTAGATATTAAGTAATAATACATCTACAGTTACATGTTTGATATATTCCATTTTAAGTAATTTGCAGTGAGTTGAAAAAAGTTGTGATACTCGTAGAATTGAGGCGCTCAGCGAAAGAGTGGCCCAACCCACAAAAACTTGTTATCAACGAAAACATATTTTTTATATATTTTTCTAATATCTATGAAGCCACAGTGGCCCAATTCCAAATATCCTTTGAAATCAGTGAAAACTAAAATTGGGCAACTCTGGTTTCATAGATATGACAAAAATACATAAAATTTGTTATTTTCGCTGATCCGCTGAGCGCCTCGATTATAAATATTATACTACTAATTATTATAACGTAACTTAAAATACTGTAGGTAATTAGTAATTAATAATAAAACAAAATTTAAATTATTTGAAAAGGGGAATGTCACCTAAGGAAACTAATTGAGATATGAGTTATTCTTAAGAATAATTCAAGTGGAAACAGTTTTTTTTAGTAAGATTGTCTTTAAAATACTTTTTCACATTGTATATGTGTATTTTTTTTGTAATGCGCTTAACAAGCTCACACATGCGTCTTTTCTATTTCATGCGTTTGTCTACAATTACATCGCGGTACTTTATTTCAGTCGTATGGTTTGGTATGGTACAAGAGCGAATACGGAGAGTTTTTCTTTCCTTTTTTATAGTGTATAATTATTTCAATGTTTGGGTAGGCTGCACTATTTATTGAAAAGGAAATATAAAGTGTTATTTGTATCGAACCAATATGTTACAATAAATTGAATTCCCCTACAAACTGTTTAAATATTATTGTTTAGTTTGACAATGTGTCAATTTTCAATAAAGATATGTTATTAACAGTTCTATGTTTGAATAATCACCGGATGGACGGAAGGCGATAATGCAATCAAATTAATAACACAATAGGTAGTACAGCAGTTGCAAATCGCATTTGGTAGTCGTGACTTGTGACGCTGCATGTGACAGATAATCATATGAATTATAGTGTGAGTGACAAATTAGAACGGTCTAATTTAAATTGGTACATTTATAATGCCATGAGGTTGTAGTAATAAACAAATTAGAGTGTGTAATTTAAATGCCATACAAGCAAAACTAGAAAGTCGCCAGATGTCGCTTTCGTTTGCCTGTTTATTTTAAAGTGGTTTGAAGATTGGATATTTATTTACAAAATTTTTTTTTTTTTTTGGATTTCGTAGGATTCGAACCTCCGTCCGCTGGATTTCTCTAGCCGCTGAGATTTGCGACGCACTATACCGCTGCGCTATGGAACGCGCTCGGCGAGGCGCGAATTTACGCATTAAATTCCGAGGACCAGTAAAACAACAAAGCGGCTAATGAGCGCAGACCTATCGTCATTTATATCTCAACTAATAGGAGCTATGAATGCAGTTTGATGCTTCGCAGGTGCTGTAGCGCGTCATTTTCGTTTCATCCAAATTCCAAATCACTCTAACGGAGCTAAGGTGGTTTCCAACGCAATTAGACGAAAAACCACTAATCATAATCGAAACGTTGCTTGAAATTACTTTTATCGTGTTTGGTGATGAGACCTGAAGATCTAGGTACTTGTTTTGGGGCTGGGTATGGGAATCACCACCCGAGAACCATTTATTGGATCCCCTGTTCATGGGGTGAGGTTGTCTAGGCCTTGGCGGCGAATGCGTTTGCCCACCTATTGCGTAGCGGGCTAGATCGGAAGGGGCTGGTTGACGGAGATCTTACCTAGGCCTCTCCAGCCGGACTATCGTGGCCTATCTCATTGCACCACAGCGAGAGGGATGAATGCATACGTTCATAACTACTGGACACATTGACACTCAGATTTATACTTTTTCATTCCCAGAACTTCCTCTGTCTAAAAAGACCCCCCAAACAGCACTCAGACGATCTAGGGCATAGGGGATTTCTTTTCCTTAGGGCCTCCAAAGTCCCACTGGCATGTGGTTTGGCATCATAAAATCAGTAGATTTATTTTATAATAATAAAAATAATAATAATTTTTATTTTAGTAATTTGTACATTTAAGTTTACAAATTTCTAATTGATAATAGTATTTCATATTCACTATATTTTTTCAAGTTTTATGTAGCTCCTACAACACATCTTGAACTTTCCAATTGGTGTGGACTTTAAAGTTTTTGGTAGTGTGTTATACAAGTTCATTCCCTTGTACAGTAGACTGTTCTGCGTATTCGCTTTGTCCTTTTTTTGTAGCCTAATTTTCTTGCACGTCCTTGTGTTATATCTGTGAATGTCTTTATTGTACAAAATTTTATTTGAGAAGTATTTTGGTAACGTGTTGTTCAATAGCGCTATCACTTTCTGCTAGCAACGTAACGATAATGGAACTTATACTCAGGCAAGACGTCATAACATTTTTAAATGTAAGTGTTCAGACAGGGCAAGAACTAGGGCGAAGCTGCTAGTTACTAGTACTTACCCCAAAAGCAATTAGTTACTAATTACTTAAATAAAGTACTTTTTATTATGCGCAAAGACAAATGTCAAAATCAGACAAGACTGGTTTCAGTTAAACCGAATGAATTATTCAGTTAAATGTTTCCCATTGAAATAAACAAAAGAGAGAAAATAAGATTAGTGGAAGGAAAGTGGAATACGGATTTCCATATTAATTATCTTGAAGAGGGATAAAGGACTAATGTAACAAGTGACTTAAATCTGATGGAATGAGATGAAAAAAAGGTGGTTATTTTATCAATATATCGCAGCTCACTCAGTCTTGCTACAAACTTCTTAGATTCATCATCAGGACTTGTAAGCAGTTTGATAACCAAGAAGCTATGCTAGCGTTATTGGATGCATACTGAGAAGCAAGCTGGAGTACGCGAGCGAAGTTTGGGCACCGTACCACCAGAAGTACATTGATATGTTAGAGAAAATCCAGAAGAAGTTCCTCAAGCATGTTTGTATGCGGAAGCATGGAACCTATCCAAGGTTCATGCACCATATTGACTTACTGGAGGAAACTGATTCTATGAGTCTAGAAACTAGGCGGAAAGCAAGTTTTGCTATTCTGTCTTTCAAAATTTTGAACATCTTCATCGAAACCCATTTCTCTTGGGATGCTATGATTTATATGTACAAGACCACTACAACCGAAGTCGACATCATGACTTTTTTAAAGTACCGAACGGCAGAACAGACGTCTTGGCAAAGCATAGCATGACGAGGAGAGTGGTGCTGTTAAATGAAATTGCAAACCATTTGGATGTAAGTGACTGTTCTTTATATACTTCTGTTTGGTGTATGTGTGTTTTTGAAGTAAAACTTATTTACGCACGCTTGACTTGGGGAGTAAGCTGGTGAATGCATGACGAGAGCGTTACAAAAATCAAGGCGAACGGTAGTTGAGAAGGAGATATTAATTAGTAAAGATAGAAAGAGAGAGAGAGAGTTACGTTTCGTGTATTACTGTAGGGGCAAAGGAGAGAGGTGCGAGCACACATTTTCTTTATCTCATAACCAGTTACGTTTCGTATGTCTAAGACAGTAATTTCAATTTGGGAGGCGGGAATGGGTACCGCCGCCCCGGGAACCTTTATTGGATAACCAACACCTCTGCCATAGGTCACCCCAAGTGGTTCGCTACGTTTTGGTGATTTAGCAGGGGTGCCCGGGTTCATGGGATGAGGTGTGTTTAGGTCTGATGACTAGGACACACTGAACCCTAGATTGCTACCCACCCCTTAAGCCCTTTTCCTTCCCAGAACCCTCCTCTCCTTCCTTTCCCTAAAAAACCCTCCACACAGCATCCCCAAGGATGACATGGGCCCTCAGGGAGGTTGTTTTCCTCAGGGCCTCCTGTGTGGAGCTCATATAAAAAAAAGTAACCACACGACAAAATACACCATTCTACTGCAGCATTCACAAGCGGAACTACATTGCCCACTCTCCGATACAACGATTTCACCCTATGGGGAATCAGTTCATAGGTGATGTTGACATATTTAACATCAACTTGGCGAATTTTGAGGAACTTGTAAAAAAACTTATTCCTAAATATAATCTGTATTTTCGTAAACTTATCAAATCGCTGTTTTTTTGTATTTTTGTGACTTGTGGGCATTTTGTGTCTAATTTTATTTTTATTATTTCTGTATCTGTTAAAAAATCATTTGCCATGAATTAATTGTACTACCAAACATGTTAAAGCCATCTGGGCGTTGAATAAATAAATAAACACAGTGCAGGCCTATTATCTGTATCACACTGTAAGAGCAAGAGAGAGAAGTGCGCGCGCACATTTTCTTTCTCTCTTCCTATCAGATAGATAGAGCTAAAGAAATTTTACTTCAGTCGTGCGGTCTAAACGTCTAAAGCACACTCGTTTTTTTTTCTTTAACTCCGCAAGAAGGCCCAGAGGATTTAATTTCTCCCAGGGCCTATGTAATCTTTTGGGGCTACTATGTGGAGGGCCTTTTTATGGAAAGGAAGAAAAGATGTTTATATGGCACGGCGCGGCGTCAGACATGCACCAGAAGCTGGGATCTTAAATTTCAACCACGCAGACGCGAGGCTATTGATACTGTTAGATATTTCAAAGGTTTATAGTACTATAACAATAATAATTCTAATTCTAAATACATAACATATGTTTTTACATTGTTCTTAGATTATTACGAAGAGTTTGGTTTGTATGAAGATATTAAAATAACTCATCTGAATCAAGAATGGGAGAATTTGTGGTTTTATTTCATCATTTCCTGGTCGGTTGAACACCCCTCCTTCAAGGGTGTTCATTTACGTGACCGCAATGAACAAAGGATTCATTTTAAGAAATTCCGGTAATCTCGCTTGATGGTACTTTTACCTGGGAATTTGTGCAATAAAAGCCAAGTAAAACTTACCACTGATACAGACAAACCAAGATTTACCACTAAAAACAAAAATCACCAAGAATCGCGAACATTAAAAAATAAATATTGACTATAGCTTTACGTTGAGAAATTCATATATACGCGAATTTGACCCGCAATTTACACTTCTTTAGTAAGAAGCCAAGTAGAGTATGATTCGCCGATTTGGTCCCCATTGTATAAAATACATTCTGACAATATAGAAAGGGTACAGCACAAATTCCTAAGATTTATTAACTTTACGCTGAATATTCCAATTAAAAATATTAACTATATCCTTTTGATGAAATAACTCAACTTAATAACGCTGTCCGATAGACGAATCAATCTCTGATCTTGTATTATTAAATAAAATCATTAATAATTGCATTACCTTCTTCTGTGACAATTTTAAAACAAACTATGAAGCTCATACACTTATAAATAGATTACATTATTTTGGCAATAAATTTGGGAATATTGTAGACATGTTTGCAGATTCCATATTAGTTATAAAACGAAATCTTTATAATAACTTTAATTAAATGTATGATTTTAATTTTAATTAATTTTATTTTTCATTATTATTTTAATCATTGTATTTTGTGTACTACATACCTGCCTAACTGTTATTATCTATCTTTGTAAAAGCCCACTAGAGCGTAAATAAATAAATAAATAAATAAATACTTATGTAAACAAATATCCACAATAGGCACAAATCACAGACATGGGTGGGTAGATATAGGTCACTATAAGTGGTTCAATATGTTTGGTGAGTTAGCAATGGTGCCCGGACTGATGAGGTGAGGTTCGCCCAGGTCTTGACAGTGGAGGCATCTACCCATCGACTGCGTGGCGGGCCGAGCGTCGAGGGAAAGCCTCCTGTTTGACCTCTCCAGCCGTACTCTCTCAGCTTATCGCATTGCAACGCAGTGAAAAGGTTGGATTCATACGTCCGCCATTCCTGCACACACTGACCCCCCGATTCCTATCCAACACTCATTTCTTTTTCCTTCCCAGAACTTTCTCCCTTGACAAAGGCCTTGAATGAATTTATTTTTTATTTTTGTTGTTGGAGTGGAGTTTATGTGAAATGAACCCTAAGTATATCATAACTCAACATCTGTTTTCTAGAGAAAATGAACAAAAATAAGTCAATTTTTATATATCTTATGTGACCATTCAATTTAAAGTATTTATAATAATCACACACATAAACGTTTTGACAGTAAATAATATGTTCGGCTTCTCAAGAAAACAGAATACAGAAAGCAATTTATTAGATATGATTTTAGATTTTCAGGACCAACAGTATTATCATTAAAAAAATGAAACAATACAACTTTGTATAAACCACTTATAAATTTTAAAAGTTAAACATTTTATAAGTGGTTTATACAAAGTTGTATTGTTTCATTTTTTTATAATGGATAACCACAAAGTAATAGCTACATTCAAAAATATAGTATTATCATTATTAACAGTTTCGCGCCCCCTTAAAATGTACAAATGTTCGTTTACCTTAAATGGTTCGCGCGAAGCGGCTTTTATTAGAACGCGAGGTGCGAATTGAGTGGTAAAATGCCGCTGAAAACTGGAGTTTTTGGCTTGTTTTCATTGAACTATTCTGCACTAGGTAAGTATTCTGTTACAACTAAAACAAATGAAAGGATTTATTATCTTATTTGTACAAAAACATTTATTTGTTGATTTTCTAAAAAAGAGACATATGATTTCGTACCTACTTATTGTCATTTTGTAGTCCATGACAAAAATAAATAATGATAATACTATATTTTTGAATGTAGCTATTACTTTGTGGTTATCCATTATAAAAAAATGAAACAATACAACTTTGTATAAACCACTTATAAAATGTTTAACTTTTAAAATTTATAAGTGGTTTATACAAAGTTGTATTGTTTCATTTTTTTAATGATAATACTGTTGGTCCTGAAAATCTAAAATCATATCTAATAAATTGCTTTCTGTATTCTGTTTTCTTGAGAAGCCGAACATATTATTTACTGTCAAAACGTTTATGTGTGTGATTATTATAAATACTTTAAATTGAATGGTCACATAAGATATATAAAAATTGACTTATTTTTGTTCATTTTCTCTAGAAAACAGATGTTGAGTTATGATATACTTAGGGTTCATTTCACATAAACTCCACTCCAACAACAAAAATAAAAAATAAATTCATTCAAGGCCTTTGTCAAGGGAGAAAGTTCTGGGAAGGAAAAAGAAATGAGTGTTGGATAGGAATCGGGGGGTCAGTGTGTGCAGGAATGGCGGACGTATGAATCCAACCTTTTCACTGCGTTGCAATGCGATAAGCTGAGAGAGTACGGCTGGAGAGGTCAAACAGGAGGCTTTCCCTCGACGCTCGGCCCGCCACGCAGTCGATGGGTAGATGCCTCCACTGTCAAGACCTGGGCGAACCTCACCTCATCAGTCCGGGCACCATTGCTAACTCACCAAACATATTGAACCACTTATAGTGACCTATATCTACCCACCCATGTCTGTGATTTGTGCCTATTGTGGATATTTGTTTACATAAGTATTTATTTATTTATTTATTTATTTACGCTCTAGTGGGCTTTTACAAAGATAGATAATAACAGTTAGGCAGGTATGTAGTACACAAAATACAATGATTAAAATAATAATGAAAAATAAAATTAATTAAAATTAAAATCATACATTTAATTAAAGTTATTATAAAGATTTCGTTTTATAACTAATATGGAATCTGCAAACATGTCTACAATATTCCCAAATTTATTGCCAAAATAATGTAATCTATTTATAAGTGTATGAGCTTCATAGTTTGTTTTAAAATTGTCACAGAAGAAGGTAATGCAATTATTAATGATTTTATTTAATAATACAAGATCAGAGATTGATTCGTCTATCGGACAGCGTTATTAAGTTGAGTTATTTCATCAAAAGGATATAGTTAATATTTTTAATTGGAATATTCAGCGTAAAGTTAATAAATCTTAGGAATTTGTGCTGTACCCTTTCTATATTGTCAGAATGTATTTTATACAATGGGGACCAAATCGGCGAATCATACTCTACTTGGCTTCTTACTAAAGAAGTGTAAATTGCGGGTCAAATTCGCGTATATATGAATTTCTCAACGTAAAGCTATAGTCAATATTTATTTTTTAATGTTCGCGATTCTTGGTGATTTTTGTTTTTAGTGGTAAATCTTGGTTTGTCTGTATCAGTGGTAAGTTTTACTTGGCTTTTATTGCACAAATTCCCAGGTAAAAGTACCATCAAGCGAGATTACCGGAATTTCTTAAAATGAATCCTTTGTTCATTGCGGTCACGTAAATGAACACCCTTGAAGGAGGGGTGTTCAACCGACCAGGAAATGATGAAATAAAACCACAAATTCTCCCATTCTTGATTCAGATGAGTTATTTTAATATCTTCATACAAACCAAACTCTTCGTAATAATCTAAGAACAATGTAAAAACATATGTTATGTATTTAGAATTAGAATTATTATTGTTATAGTACTATAAACCTTTGAAATATCTAACAGTATCAATAGCCTCGCGTCTGCGTGGTTGAAATTTAAGATCCCAGCTTCTGGTGCATGTCTGACGCCGCGCCGTGCCATATAAACATCTTTTCTTCCTTTCCATAAAAAGGCCCTCCACATAGTAGCCCCAAAAGATTACATAGGCCCTGGGAGAAATTAAATCCTCTGGGCCTTCTTGCGGAGTTAAAGAAAAAAAAACGAGTGTGCTTTAGACGTTTAGACCGCACGACTGAAGTAAAATTTCTTTAGCTCTATCTATCTGATAGGAAGAGAGAAAGAAAATGTGCGCGCGCACTTCTCTCTCTTGCTCTTACAGTGTGATACAGATAATAGGCCTGCACTGTGTTTATTTATTTATTCAACGCCCAGATGGCTTTAACATGTTTGGTAGTACAATTAATTCATGGCAAATGATTTTTTAACAGATACAGAAATAATAAAAATAAAATTAGACACAAAATGCCCACAAGTCACAAAAATACAAAAAAACAGCGATTTGATAAGTTTACGAAAATACAGATTATATTTAGGAATAAGTTTTTTTACAAGTTCCTCAAAATTCGCCAAGTTGATGTTAAATATGTCAACATCACCTATGAACTGATTCCCCATAGGGTGAAATCGTTGTATCGGAGAGTGGGCAATGTAGTTCCGCTTGTGAATGCTGCAGTAGAATGGTGTATTTTGTCGTGTGGTTACTTTTTTTTATATGAGCTCCACACAGGAGGCCCTGAGGAAAACAACCTCCCTGAGGGCCCATGTCATCCTTGGGGATGCTGTGTGGAGGGTTTTTTAGGGAAAGGAAGGAGAGGAGGGTTCTGGGAAGGAAAAGGGCTTAAGGGGTGGGTAGCAATCTAGGGTTCAGTGTGTCCTAGTCATCAGACCTAAACACACCTCATCCCATGAACCCGGGCACCCCTGCTAAATCACCAAAACGTAGCGAACCACTTGGGGTGACCTATGGCAGAGGTGTTGGTTATCCAATAAAGGTTCCCGGGGCGGCGGTACCCATTCCCGCCTCCCAAATTGAAATTACTGTCTTAGACATACGAAACGTAACTGGTTATGAGATAAAGAAAATGTGTGCTCGCACCTCTCTCCTTTGCCCCTACAGTAATACACGAAACGTAACTCTCTCTCTCTCTTTCTATCTTTACTAATTAATATCTCCTTCTCAACTACCGTTCGCCTTGATTTTTGTAACGCTCTCGTCATGCATTCACCAGCTTACTCCCCAAGTCAAGCGTGCGTAAATAAGTTTTACTTCAAAAACACACATACACCAAACAGAAGTATATAAAGAACAGTCACTTACATCCAAATGGTTTGCAATTTCATTTAACAGCACCACTCTCCTCGTCATGCTATGCTTTGCCAAGACGTCTGTTCTGCCGTTCGGTACTTTAAAAAAGTCATGATGTCGACTTCGGTTGTAGTGGTCTTGTACATATAAATCATAGCATCCCAAGAGAAATGGGTTTCGATGAAGATGTTCAAAATTTTGAAAGACAGAATAGCAAAACTTGCTTTCCGCCTAGTTTCTAGACTCATAGAATCAGTTTCCTCCAGTAAGTCAATATGGTGCATGAACCTTGGATAGGTTCCATGCTTCCGCATACAAACATGCTTGAGGAACTTCTTCTGGATTTTCTCTAACATATCAATGTACTTCTGGTGGTACGGTGCCCAAACTTCGCTCGCGTACTCCAGCTTGCTTCTCAGTATGCATCCAATAACGCTAGCATAGCTTCTTGGTTATCAAACTGCTTACAAGTCCTGATGATGAATCTAAGAAGTTTGTAGCAAGACTGAGTGAGCTGCGATATATTGATAAAATAACCACCTTTTTTTCATCTCATTCCATCAGATTTAAGTCACTTGTTACATTAGTCCTTTATCCCTCTTCAAGATAATTAATATGGAAATCCGTATTCCACTTTCCTTCCACTAATCTTATTTTCTCTCTTTTGTTTATTTCAATGGGAAACATTTAACTGAATAATTCATTCGGTTTAACTGAAACCAGTCTTGTCTGATTTTGACATTTGTCTTTGCGCATAATAAAAAGTACTTTATTTAAGTAATTAGTAACTAATTGCTTTTGGGGTAAGTACTAGTAACTAGCAGCTTCGCCCTAGTTCTTGCCCTGTCTGAACACTTACATTTAAAAATGTTATGACGTCTTGCCTGAGTATAAGTTCCATTATCGTTACGTTGCTAGCAGAAAGTGATAGCGCTATTGAACAACACGTTACCAAAATACTTCTCAAATAAAATTTTGTACAATAAAGACATTCACAGATATAACACAAGGACGTGCAAGAAAATTAGGCTACAAAAAAAGGACAAAGCGAATACGCAGAACAGTCTACTGTACAAGGGAATGAACTTGTATAACACACTACCAAAAACTTTAAAGTCCACACCAATTGGAAAGTTCAAGATGTGTTGTAGGAGCTACATAAAACTTGAAAAAATATAGTGAATATGAAATACTATTATCAATTAGAAATTTGTAAACTTAAATGTACAAATTACTAAAATAAAAATTATTATTATTTTTATTATTATAAAATAAATCTACTGATTTTATGATGCCAAACCACATGCCAGTGGGACTTTGGAGGCCCTAAGGAAAAGAAATCCCCTATGCCCTAGATCGTCTGAGTGCTGTTTGGGGGGTCTTTTTAGACAGAGGAAGTTCTGGGAATGAAAAAGTATAAATCTGAGTGTCAATGTGTCCAGTAGTTATGAACGTATGCATTCATCCCTCTCGCTGTGGTGCAATGAGATAGGCCACGATAGTCCGGCTGGAGAGGCCTAGGTAAGATCTCCGTCAACCAGCCCCTTCCGATCTAGCCCGCTACGCAATAGGTGGGCAAACGCATTCGCCGCCAAGGCCTAGACAACCTCACCCCATGAACAGGGGATCCAATAAATGGTTCTCGGGTGGTGATTCCCATACCCAGCCCCAAAACAAGTACCTAGATCTTCAGGTCTCATCACCAAACACGATAAAAGTAATTTCAAGCAACGTTTCGATTATGATTAGTGGTTTTTCGTCTAATTGCGTTGGAAACCACCTTAGCTCCGTTAGAGTGATTTGGAATTTGGATGAAACGAAAATGACGCGCTACAGCACCTGCGAAGCATCAAACTGCATTCATAGCTCCTATTAGTTGAGATATAAATGACGATAGGTCTGCGCTCATTAGCCGCTTTGTTGTTTTACTGGTCCTCGGAATTTAATGCGTAAATTCGCGCCTCGCCGAGCGCGTTCCATAGCGCAGCGGTATAGTGCGTCGCAAATCTCAGCGGCTAGAGAAATCCAGCGGACGGAGGTTCGAATCCTACGAAATCCAAAAAAAAAAAAAAATTTTGTAAATAAATATCCAATCTTCAAACCACTTTAAAATAAACAGGCAAACGAAAGCGACATCTGGCGACTTTCTAGTTTTGCTTGTATGGCATTTAAATTACACACTCTAATTTGTTTATTACTACAACCTCATGGCATTATAAATGTACCAATTTAAATTAGACCGTTCTAATTTGTCACTCACACTATAATTCATATGATTATCTGTCACATGCAGCGTCACAAGTCACGACTACCAAATGCGATTTGCAACTGCTGTACTACCTATTGTGTTATTAATTTGATTGCATTATCGCCTTCCGTCCATCCGGTGATTATTCAAACATAGAACTGTTAATAACATATCTTTATTGAAAATTGACACATTGTCAAACTAAACAATAATATTTAAACAGTTTGTAGGGGAATTCAATTTATTGTAACATATTGGTTCGATACAAATAACACTTTATATTTCCTTTTCAATAAATAGTGCAGCCTACCCAAACATTGAAATAATTATACACTATAAAAAAGGAAAGAAAAACTCTCCGTATTCGCTCTTGTACCATACCAAACCATACGACTGAAATAAAGTACCGCGATGTAATTGTAGACAAACGCATGAAATAGAAAAGACGCATGTGTGAGCTTGTTAAGCGCATTACAAAAAAAATACACATATACAATGTGAAAAAGTATTTTAAAGACAATCTTACTAAAAAAAACTGTTTCCACTTGAATTATTCTTAGCAGCCACCTCTGGTCTGGAGCTCCAAAATACCTGAAAAATACCCTCGACTCTGTGCAGAAACGGGCGGTCCGTTTGATAGATTCTCCCATCTTAACAGAAGGATTGCAATCTTTAGAGCACAGGCGTCGGGTGGGAATGCTATCCTTGTTCTACCGGTATTACAATGGAAGATGCTCCGAGGAACTAGCATCATTAATCCCTTCGGCACCGGTGCATAGTCGGGAAACACGCCAAACGCGTGCCCAACATTTGTACACAGTTGACATTTGTCACATGAGAACGGGTCGTTTCTTCGACTCGTTCTTGTGTTCAACAGCTCGGCTGTTGAATGATTTGCCGGCCTCTGTGTTTCCTCCTTCCTACAACATGGGTCTCTTCAAGTCCAATGTTCATTCCTTCCTCTCCTCAAAAAGACCCTCCACACAGCATCCCAGATGACATAGGCCCTGAGAGAAATTATTTTTCTCAGGGCCTCCTGTGTGGAGTTAATGTAAAAAAAAAAAAAAAAACATTACCTTTTTTTCTTCGAATAATGTGAGGTTAAAGTAAGTCAAATACATCCCTTAATACCCTGTATATATACGATTTGTATTTAATATATGGTGGGCCATAAACATTTGCACTTTTGTAATCGTGCTAGCGGGGATTTCGAATGGGGGAGGAGAGCGGGGTCACTTATGAGTGGAAAGTCACCTCGCATCTTGGAAATTTAGTCACAATGGATCGCTTTACGGGAGAGCAACGAGATTTCTGGGTAATTTTTTTTTTCAAAAGCAATGAATTTGTTTGGTGTAATAGTGTTTTGAGACCAAGAATTACTTGTTTTTTTTTTTTTCATTTCTTTGTTAAAAAAAGAGGAATGTTGGTAAGAGTGTCTCTGAGTTTATTATTTCTCTCTCTGTTATTCTATATTATGCTTCAATAAATAATGTTTGTACCGTCGACCCATCTGGTCTAATAGATAAATTAGTTTTAGTAAACGAGTCCCATTTAATTTAGTCCCATTTAACTCGAGTCCCATTTAATCGAGCGCTTGCATTTCGCTCGTCTGTAAATTTGTTGAGTTACGTGTCCGGTCAATCCTGTCAAGAAGGTAGCCGTGTTTGATGAAGCCTTTTTACTCCGCCAGAGTTTACAAGAGCGTTACGAGATGTCAAATCGGAAGAATAAACATTGAGTGAGGTCTTTCACAAAACTACTAGTTCATACCATCAAAATAAAATAATGTTCAATTCTCGATTTTTAGATGAGGTGAAGATGGCGTACCTAATGAAAATACCACAAAAGCGTTTTAAAGGTTAACTTTTATTCATGAAATTATTAAATATTATTGTGAAATATATTTTGTACGACACAAGAAAAAGTTAATTTAATGAAAGCATTTAGTTTTAAGAAACAATTTAGGTAGCTGAGAAAAAAATAATAGTAATTCTTGTACCTACGGATAGTGGTATAAAACATTATATTGATATTAGTGAAATCTTTTGGAATTCGAAAGGAACTCAATCAAGCTAGCGACGAAACACTTTAGGAGATTGCAGGAATTCAAAATAAACCAATTCAATTTAATTCATTAAAATCAACCACCTCATGGTAACTATCGCTCGAGAGGTTATAAAAAAGAGTTAGAAATATTTGTTGCTTTTATTGATTTTGGTTTCTTTGTCCATTTTATTAAAATTTTCTAATATATTCTTGTCGAAACTGATTTGAAATATTCAGTGATGTAAGTGCCAATTTAAACAATTAAATTAAAGATGTCTTAAAAAGCACATTTGACTGTCTGTAAATAGACATGTTATTTGAAAGTCCTTTCACTAAGTAAATATTATTCCGAATCAAAAAAGACACATGAAAAACCATTATAAGATAACTGTAGAAAGACTTGTGACTGAAATTTTATCAATTCATGAAGAGGCCTCCTTCGCATATTTTAGAATGCATGAATTTATTCATGACCCATTCCAAATGCAATGTAGTGGAATTAAGTTTCCTTTCACAGTCGATTCAATACTTAGAAGATGTCTGGAGAAGAAACGAATTTAAGTAAAATTTGGAGTAGGTTTCAGGAAGGAAGATAATTTTAGTTTCACTCTGAGCCCTGAATACTTCTTTTTAATTTTGGATTGTCGATGGTAGTTACTCGTACATATACATATAGGGATACCGAAATTTCTTAGTCATTCAATGGCATTCAGCGTTGATTCTTGTAGAATCGAAGTACCTCGGAGTTTAATTGATACCTCAAAACATAGTGGCAAATCAACACACCTTTTTTAAAAGGTATAAACATAGTGGCAAATCATCACACTTTTTAAAGTCACTAAAAGTAATGAACAAATAACTAACCTTACATAACCTACTTAACCCTCCGAAAATCGCAAATATTCACTTATAATGTCTCAAACGAAATGACAGTTTTACGAAAACTTTGTGTTATTACCGCTTCACAATTAAAGCTCCATAAATGAAACATTTCTGAACGTTGCCGAATAGTAAAAACTGTTTAAGAAAGGTTACAAAATAAACTTTCAAATTATTATATTACAAATAAATATTAACATTTTTAAATATTAAAATTTAGAATTCAAACATTAAAAAAAATGTAAAAATGACTCACGTGATGTTTTTATTTGAAAACGGTACTAAAATCTCAGATTATGTAAACAACAATACTTATTCTATTGTATAAATGTATAATAAACACTTTTGTCACCTCACTTTTTTATCATTTCATATAAAAATATTTAATAAAAATTAACAATGTCGAGCGGCCCGAAGGCAATTTGGCGGGTAAAAATATGTATCAACCGCGCGACTGACAGAATATTCTTGTTATGTATTTGACAACTTGATAGGGATGTACAGCTTGATCCACTATCGACCTTTTACTTTTTGTTTTAGGGATGTCACTAAAACAATAACGGAGTTAGAACGATTTCCATGGAGACACGCGCGTTGACGTATATGTAAACACGCTTATTGTACTTGACTGCTATCGTATTTTTAACGTATATAAATATCTGCTTACGTTGCTGACCGGAACTTGATAATCGTTTTTTGGAGACGAATCACACTTTTGATTTTGATAATGGAATAGAGTTGCTACTTATATTTCAATATCTTTGGTTGCTACACATTACGCCTTGTAACCCGATATTTAAAATTTTAATTAATTTTTTATTAAAATGGTGCCACAAAATGTTTGAAAAAATGTGTCTTGTTCGCTAATTGGAAGATTAAAATAGTTTGAATAAAATTTTTATATTTACGTACAACATATTAACTGAATGTTGCACTTTGCCGGAA
Organism: Limnephilus rhombicus; assembly: GCA_929108145.2. Taxonomy (NCBI): domain Eukaryota; kingdom Metazoa; phylum Arthropoda; class Insecta; order Trichoptera; family Limnephilidae; genus Limnephilus; species Limnephilus rhombicus. The sequence goes on along the minus strand of OV815292.1, from coordinate 11,146,445 downwards.
AACCTTTTCCGACCTTAACGTGAACAGCCCCTCTCTATTTATTAACGTTTGGGCGGAACCGTTCACGTGTCGTGATTGCATCTAGAAAAACCTCTTCCGGAAGAACAGGGTCGTTTCCTGGGAACTCCCCGGGTAGGCGCTCAGGGGATGAAGTGTCAACGTTAAGAAATAATAACACCAGTTCTCCAAAATTTTGTTTTGTTATATTAGTTCCAAGCAGGAGGCCAAGAAAAAAGTAATTCTCCTCATGGCCTATGTCATATTTGAGGATGCTGTGAGAAAAGTCTTTTTAGAAAAGGAAGGAGAGGAAATTCTGGGACGGAAAAGGGTATTAGGAGTGGGTAGGAACTGGGGGGTCAGTGTGTCCAGGAGTGACAGACGTATGAATCTATCCCTCCGACTGCGGTGCAAGACGATTATTCGAGAGAATACGGCTGGAGAAGTTAAAGGGACTCCCCCAACCACTCTCCTCCGATCCGGCCTGCCATGCAGCTGGTGGGTAGACGCATCGCCGCCAAGACCCGAACAAACCTAACCCCATGAACCCGGGCACACCTGCTTAGTCACCAAACGCAGCGAACTACTTGGGGTGACCCCTATGGCAGAGGTGTTGGTTCCAATAAGTGGTTCCCGAGGGGGCAAATGCAACACTATTTAATGCAATACGATATAAAATACATAGTCACAGTGCGTTAATCAAGGTTTTTTTTGCTTTGCTCTGGCGTTTCCACTAGATTTTCATGAATTTTCATTAAATGAGGAAAATAATATGTACTAACATAAATATTTATCACAGATGCTATTTTTATACATAAGAGGAATAAAGATCTGAAAGCTCCTTTTTTATTTAATTAAAAATTATTTTTTTATGTTCCTACTAACTTAATCTCCGTTTTTGTTAATATTTAAATTTAAATTTACGAATCTTTTGCTCTCTTTTTTGATTCTTGTAAAAATGACTAGCCCTTTCAAAATCTGAGATTTCAGTGTTGTCTTTTCAAATTTGCCTATAAAACAAGTTTACTTAAACAGGGATATTCTCTATATAAATTAAATAGTAATAAATACATTGGATTTCATATGTCATATATTTTGGTTTATATGTACTGTGTAATTTCTAGTAGGTACTTAGTAAATGTTTAAAAATTATAGTTACATACTATTATTTTAATTGTACAATTATTATTGTTCTTCAAAATGACCTTGAAAGAATCTCATAGCGACCTCTTGAAAGAAACCATTCCTCTGTTCTGAATGCATTTATTAATATTCTCCAAAATGACCTTGAAAGCATCACATCCTTGCGATTCTTTCAAGGCGAGAAAGAAACCATTCCTTTGTTTCGAATGCAATTATTAATGTTCTTAAAAGTTGTCTTGGTAAATTCTCATTCTTGTGATATCTTGAACGAAACCATTCCTTTATTAAGAATATAATGAATTAATGTGCAATTTGGCTGTCTTAAAGCGGAAAACCTTCCCAGTTGGACAGACAAAGCATCATTTTGTAATGTATTGTATTGTAATATATTATATATATAAATAAAAAAATAAATAACAGCGTTCAAATTGGAACAAACATTACACACTTTCACCAAATGCTCCGTAAGAGAACAACTCGCCTACATGCACGATCATGACATCTTAGGGTTATATTTAAAATATTCCTCCCCTTTACCGCCAATCTCCCCCGGAAGCGGATCGCAATAATTACTTGCCCTGATCCCGTTCCGGCCCATCAAAATTGATGGGCCGGAACGGGATCAGGGCAAGTAATTATTGCGATCCGCTTCCGGGGGAGATTGGCGGTAAAGGGGAGGAATATTTTAAATATAACCCTAAGATGTCATGATCGTGCATGTAGGCGAGTTGTTCTCTTACGGAGCATTTGGTGAAAGTGTGTAATGTTTGTTCCAATTTGAACGCTGTTATTTATTTTTTTATTTATATATATAATATATTACAATACAATACATTACAAAATGATGCTTTGTCTGTCCAACTGGGAAGGTTTTCCGCTTTAAGACAGACAAATTGCACATTAATTCATTATATTCTTAATAAAGGAATGGTTTCGTTCAAGATATCACAAGAATGAGAATTTACCAAGACAACTTTTAAGAACATTAATAATTGCATTCGAAACAAAGGAATGGTTTCTTTCTCGCCTTGAAAGAATCGCAAGGATGTGATGCTTTCAAGGTCATTTTGGAGAATATTAATAAATGCATTCAGAACAGAGGAATGGTTTCTTTCAAGAGGTCGCTATGAGATTCTTTCAAGGTCATTTTGAAGAACAATAATAATTGTACAATTAAAATAATAGTATGTAACTATAATTTTTAAACATTTACTAAGTACCTACTAGAAATTACACAGTACATATAAACCAAAATATATGACATATGAAATCCAATGTATTTATTACTATTTAATTTATATAGAGAATATCCCTGTTTAAGTAAACTTGTTTTATAGGCAAATTTGAAAAGACAACACTGAAATCTCAGATTTTGAAAGGGCTAGTCATTTTTACAAGAATCAAAAAAGAGAGCAAAAGATTCGTAAATTTAAATTTAAATATTAACAAAAACGGAGATTAAGTTAGTAGGAACATAAAAAAATAATTTTTAATTAAATAAAAAAGGAGCTTTCAGATCTTTATTCCTCTTATGTATAAAAATAGCATCTGTGATAAATATTTATGTTAGTACATATTATTTTCCTCATTTAATGAAAATTCATGAAAATCTAGTGGAAACGCCAGAGCAAAGCAAAAAAAACCTTGATTAACGCACTGTGACTATGTATTTTATATCGTATTGCATTAAATAGTGTTGCATTTGCCCCCTCGGGAACCACTTATTGGAACCAACACCTCTGCCATAGGGGTCACCCCAAGTAGTTCGCTGCGTTTGGTGACTAAGCAGGTGTGCCCGGGTTCATGGGGTTAGGTTTGTTCGGGTCTTGGCGGCGATGCGTCTACCCACCAGCTGCATGGCAGGCCGGATCGGAGGAGAGTGGTTGGGGGAGTCCCTTTAACTTCTCCAGCCGTATTCTCTCGAATAATCGTCTTGCACCGCAGTCGGAGGGATAGATTCATACGTCTGTCACTCCTGGACACACTGACCCCCCAGTTCCTACCCACTCCTAATACCCTTTTCCGTCCCAGAATTTCCTCTCCTTCCTTTTCTAAAAAGACTTTTCTCACAGCATCCTCAAATATGACATAGGCCATGAGGAGAATTACTTTTTTCTTGGCCTCCTGCTTGGAACTAATATAACAAAACAAAATTTTGGAGAACTGGTGTTATTATTTCTTAACGTTGACACTTCATCCCCTGAGCGCCTACCCGGGGAGTTCCCAGGAAACGACCCTGTTCTTCCGGAAGAGGTTTTTCTAGATGCAATCACGACACGTGAACGGTTCCGCCCAAACGTTAATAAATAGAGAGGGGCTGTTCACGTTAAGGTCGGAAAAGGTTTTCCGGCAAAGTGCAACATTCAGTTAATATGTTGTACGTAAATATAAAAATTTTATTCAAACTATTTTAATCTTCCAATTAGCGAACAAGACACATTTTTTCAAACATTTTGTGGCACCATTTTAATAAAAAATTAATTAAAATTTTAAATATCGGGTTACAAGGCGTAATGTGTAGCAACCAAAGATATTGAAATATAAGTAGCAACTCTATTCCATTATCAAAATCAAAAGTGTGATTCGTCTCCAAAAAACGATTATCAAGTTCCGGTCAGCAACGTAAGCAGATATTTATATACGTTAAAAATACGATAGCAGTCAAGTACAATAAGCGTGTTTACATATACGTCAACGCGCGTGTCTCCATGGAAATCGTTCTAACTCCGTTATTGTTTTAGTGACATCCCTAAAACAAAAAGTAAAAGGTCGATAGTGGATCAAGCTGTACATCCCTATCAAGTTGTCAAATACATAACAAGAATATTCTGTCAGTCGCGCGGTTGATACATATTTTTACCCGCCAAATTGCCTTCGGGCCGCTCGACATTGTTAATTTTTATTAAATATTTTTATATGAAATGATAAAAAAGTGAGGTGACAAAAGTGTTTATTATACATTTATACAATAGAATAAGTATTGTTGTTTACATAATCTGAGATTTTAGTACCGTTTTCAAATAAAAACATCACGTGAGTCATTTTTACATTTTTTTTAATGTTTGAATTCTAAATTTTAATATTTAAAAATGTTAATATTTATTTGTAATATAATAATTTGAAAGTTTATTTTGTAACCTTTCTTAAACAGTTTTTACTATTCGGCAACGTTCAGAAATGTTTCATTTATGGAGCTTTAATTGTGAAGCGGTAATAACACAAAGTTTTCGTAAAACTGTCATTTCGTTTGAGACATTATAAGTGAATATTTGCGATTTTCGGAGGGTTAAGTAGGTTATGTAAGGTTAGTTATTTGTTCATTACTTTTAGTGACTTTAAAAAGTGTGATGATTTGCCACTATGTTTATACCTTTTAAAAAAGGTGTGTTGATTTGCCACTATGTTTTGAGGTATCAATTAAACTCCGAGGTACTTCGATTCTACAAGAATCAACGCTGAATGCCATTGAATGACTAAGAAATTTCGGTATCCCTATATGTATATGTACGAGTAACTACCATCGACAATCCAAAATTAAAAAGAAGTATTCAGGGCTCAGAGTGAAACTAAAATTATCTTCCTTCCTGAAACCTACTCCAAATTTTACTTAAATTCGTTTCTTCTCCAGACATCTTCTAAGTATTGAATCGACTGTGAAAGGAAACTTAATTCCACTACATTGCATTTGGAATGGGTCATGAATAAATTCATGCATTCTAAAATATGCGAAGGAGGCCTCTTCATGAATTGATAAAATTTCAGTCACAAGTCTTTCTACAGTTATCTTATAATGGTTTTTCATGTGTCTTTTTTGATTCGGAATAATATTTACTTAGTGAAAGGACTTTCAAATAACATGTCTATTTACAGACAGTCAAATGTGCTTTTTAAGACATCTTTAATTTAATTGTTTAAATTGGCACTTACATCACTGAATATTTCAAATCAGTTTCGACAAGAATATATTAGAAAATTTTAATAAAATGGACAAAGAAACCAAAATCAATAAAAGCAACAAATATTTCTAACTCTTTTTTATAACCTCTCGAGCGATAGTTACCATGAGGTGGTTGATTTTAATGAATTAAATTGAATTGGTTTATTTTGAATTCCTGCAATCTCCTAAAGTGTTTCGTCGCTAGCTTGATTGAGTTCCTTTCGAATTCCAAAAGATTTCACTAATATCAATATAATGTTTTATACCACTATCCGTAGGTACAAGAATTACTATTATTTTTTTCTCAGCTACCTAAATTGTTTCTTAAAACTAAATGCTTTCATTAAATTAACTTTTTCTTGTGTCGTACAAAATATATTTCACAATAATATTTAATAATTTCATGAATAAAAGTTAACCTTTAAAACGCTTTTGTGGTATTTTCATTAGGTACGCCATCTTCACCTCATCTAAAAATCGAGAATTGAACATTATTTTATTTTGATGGTATGAACTAGTAGTTTTGTGAAAGACCTCACTCAATGTTTATTCTTCCGATTTGACATCTCGTAACGCTCTTGTAAACTCTGGCGGAGTAAAAAGGCTTCATCAAACACGGCTACCTTCTTGACAGGATTGACCGGACACGTAACTCAACAAATTTACAGACGAGCGAAATGCAAGCGCTCGATTAAATGGGACTCGAGTTAAATGGGACTAAATTAAATGGGACTCGTTTACTAAAACTAATTTATCTATTAGACCAGATGGGTCGACGGTACAAACATTATTTATTGAAGCATAATATAGAATAACAGAGAGAGAAATAATAAACTCAGAGACACTCTTACCAACATTCCTCTTTTTTTAACAAAGAAATGAAAAAAAAAAAAACAAGTAATTCTTGGTCTCAAAACACTATTACACCAAACAAATTCATTGCTTTTGAAAAAAAAAATTACCCAGAAATCTCGTTGCTCTCCCGTAAAGCGATCCATTGTGACTAAATTTCCAAGATGCGAGGTGACTTTCCACTCATAAGTGACCCCGCTCTCCTCCCCCATTCGAAATCCCCGCTAGCACGATTACAAAAGTGCAAATGTTTATGGCCCACCATATATTAAATACAAATCGTATATATACAGGGTATTAAGGGATGTATTTGACTTACTTTAACCTCACATTATTCGAAGAAAAAAAGGTAATGTTTTTTTTTTTTTTTTTTACATTAACTCCACACAGGAGGCCCTGAGAAAAATAATTTCTCTCAGGGCCTATGTCATCTGGGATGCTGTGTGGAGGGTCTTTTTGAGGAGAGGAAGGAATGAACATTGGACTTGAAGAGACCCATGTTGTAGGAAGGAGGAAACACAGAGGCCGGCAAATCATTCAACAGCCGAGCTGTTGAACACAAGAACGAGTCGAAGAAACGACCCGTTCTCATGTGACAAATGTCAACTGTGTACAAATGTTGGGCACGCGTTTGGCGTGTTTCCCGACTATGCACCGGTGCCGAAGGGATTAATGATGCTAGTTCCTCGGAGCATCTTCCATTGTAATACCGGTAGAACAAGGATAGCATTCCCACCCGACGCCTGTGCTCTAAAGATTGCAATCCTTCTGTTAAGATGGGAGAATCTATCAAACGGACCGCCCGTTTCTGCACAGAGTCGAGGGTATTTTTCAGGTATTTTGGAGCTCCAGACCAGAGGTGGCTGCCAAATTCAACCGTGGGGCGCACTTGCGATTTGTACAGGGTTAGCAGTTGTGTACTATTAAAGTATCTGCGGGCCCTGTACAGTACGCCCAGTTTTTGGGAGGCTTACTTTACTCTGGCTTCGATGGATGGATGGATGTTTAATTTTGGTGTCCAGTGACATTTTTGATTTTTTCTTCTAATTAAAAATATTTAAAGCATCATGTATGCAGTTCACACGCGGTTGAAGAGAAATATTCAGCAAACTAAATTTCGATAGAATGAGACGAATGCAACAGGAGTAGGATAATTGTAGGGTTTATTTATTACTAGCAGACCCGGCCACACGTTGCTGTGGCTAACGAAACACAACGCCATTACCCAATCTTCATAAAATCCACACCACCCGCTTGCCAGCTCCCCGCTGCCTGAATTGAATACTTGAATCTATCGGCTTTTCTCTACTAATTAACTCGCCACTAATTATACAATGCTTGCAATGCAACACTGAATATTTGAAAAGGGAAAATCAAATACCTACTTAATCTAGGACATCTATTTTCCAATTTCTTCCGTAGAACGAATTTCAAAAGTGACTATAGCCGTTTAAAATATGTTTTCTTCGAATTTCTCGGATTTTCTCTAATATAATTTACATGTATTATACATATAAACAATATTATACATAAAATCCGTTGCGTAGTTTAAAAGATTAACGCGCACATACATTTTGAGCGACTTCATTTTATACTATGTAATGATGATAATATTGTTACCAAGTTTAAAAATTATTTTACTTTTTATTCTGCGAAGCACCGCACAATGACGGCCGGCGTAGTGCAGCGGTAAGGCTCTTGACTCGCACACCGAAGGTCGCGGGATGAACCCCGGCGTGGCAAATAAATTTTATTTGATTAATTTGTGTTATATCACAAAAAATTCATTTAAAATAATATATAGTGTATTTGCGACACGTTCCAGAGTGGAAGATACTCTCAGTATCGCCATGGTGTAAGATCACCCTTCAGAATTGAAACGTTGCTTGAAATGGCATTAGCCGTGTTTGGTGATCAGATCTGAATAGCCTGGTACTTCCCCACCTTCCTCTTCCCTATCTCCTTCCCCTCCCCACGTCAGCCTCACAACATACCCCAATTGGGGATGCTATAGTCCCACTGGCTTAAGACGGGAGCAGTTCGGACTCTTGTGCGGTATTCATGTTAAAAAAAAAAAACAAAAACAAAGAGGAAGCCGATAGGCTACGAAGCACCGCAAAAAGAGGACACCGATTAGTCTTTCGCACAGATACTTAACTTGTTTTGCCCAGCGCCCATTTTGAGAATTTTACTTACGGGGTGGTGGGGGGGGGGGGGGGGGGGCACAACAGTCACGGAATAAATAATTCGATTAAACATTTATTAAATTATGTGTTTAGCAAGTAAAAAAAGCGATTCTTTTGAATTTTAATTACCGGGTTGCTACCTCCTTCCTTTTTGTATTCCTGATGTAGCGTCTGGTTAGGGATTACAATATGTTTATATTGTTTATTCGAAAATTTAATTATGTATATTTATATCACCAGAATGGTAGTTAGGCACTCTTTGGATTTAACAGAGACACCTGAAATGGATTGTTTTGAAAATTGTATCCGAACAAGTGAATAACTGTCATCATCTGTTTTTTGGAAAATTTTGCTGTTCATTGTGAAATCAGTGGTTGACAATTAACTACTTGTGCATATTTCAAAGTAACAAAAAGGATTGTACTGATCTGGATTTTAAGCGGATAAAATTACGGAGGCCTCCAAGCTGCAAAGTGCTACAGTCAAGGTTGGTGGTGAATCTGTTTTTTTCCCTTGAGATTTTGTCTGATTGCTATTCTTTGTGATACATTGTCCGCGCAAGTAGATTTCATAATCATATCTTTTGGGTATTAAGCCCAGAGGGTCTGGGGTTATTTACACACCTCAAGCTCGCATATAGTGTCAATTCTTAATAATAATAGTACCTGTACGTAAGATGCTAAGAAATTTTATTTTTTGTTATATATGTATATTTTTTTAAATATAATAAAAAATAAAAAAAAGTTCACATCCAATTTAATGTAGATCTGAAAGTAATGAAATCTTTCAGTTAATTTTTTCAATTTTCATCCACTTCTACCGAAATATGTGAATTTTTGCATACAACAACAAAAATTAACCAATATTACAGTTTTATTTGGTCTATTAGTGCGTGATTAATATGTTTTTCTTTGTCTTTCTTAGACCATATTTTTTTACCTACCCACGCCTTCACTGTGCCGTCTCAACGCCCCCTAATTTTCTCTGGGTCTTCTACTGCCCCCCTCAAAATCTCAAACGCCCAGAAGGAGGCGTTATTGCCCACGTTGAGAACCTATAGCCTATCTCATTCTCTCGCAGGTTAAATCCTGTAGAAGTATGTGTTTGTATCTTTTAAGTAGCGCTCGTTTCCGTTTCATCGAGTTTCAAATCACAACGGTGCTAAAGAAGTTTTCACTTTTAAAATCAGCAAGTACCTATTTGATAGTTATGGTGGGGGTTAGCGGTTAGTCGGTTACAAGTAACAAGTAACGATGTGTGGGAGATTTTTTTTTTATTTGGAAAAAAATATTTATGAAGACAAAAGTCTGAGGAGAACAAAATTTAATTTTCACTTTTTACTCCAAATTATTTTAGACAACACTGTTTAAAGCCAGCCAACAATGTCCATTAACAGTATGTATAATAGATATACTACTAAAAAGAAGTAATTAACTGTAGATTCTTAAATATAATGGACACAAACAAATTTTTTTTCGTAAAGCGTCGATGACACAGGGATAGTTTACAAGCTACTATCTGGGAAATTCACTATCTGTTAGTAAACTCGCCCAGTGTCATAGTGTCACTTGCTAACTAACTAAACATTGAAAAGTCGTCGTTATTCTTGTTACTGGTGCTAGCAGCGGCCTCAGTTTCCTACGCTTCTGAGCGAGTGGACAGTTTTGTGTGTCATCATGACAATCTCACTCGCCGATTTACCCGCATTTAGATAGTAGCTTGTAACTCTCCGTGTGTCATCGAGGCTTAACTTATCTACTATCCTAATTCTAACTGCCAAATTATGTAAATACTATCTCTTTCACAATTTACTTGATGCGTAATGTACGTTTGTATTAAAACATATACTTGATAAACAATTTTAAATGTTCATATGAAGCGGATACTTTGTGATGTGACATTATTAATTTAAAATAAAACAATAACTTTGTAAACACCACTTTTATTTTTATACTTTATGCCGACCAGGTTTCGCTACACCGTAGCTTCATCAGGGCAGTATAATACTCTCCAGTAGAGTATTATACTGCCCTGATGAAGCTACGGTTGTAGTGAAACCCGGTCGGTATAAAGAATAAAAATAAAAGTGGTGTTTACAAAGTTATTGTTTTATTTTAAATTAATTTTAAGTGTGCTGTACAACAAGTTTGTTAATTAAAACGTTTATTTTGGTCCAGTCCGAGTGGCATCCTACCATTTTGATTTATTTGAAGGTAAAGGGTCCCGCCTTCAAAGCATTAAGTAAAGAAGGGTGAAGCGAGATGCAAATGAACGGCAACTTTCGCCACCTGACTTTTATTCTCATTAAAAATAATTGCGTCTGAAAGGTTGGCAGACTCTCGCAGAGTTGTTGCCACCCGCCAATCTCTAGATATTGTGTTGTTATTATTATTTAACTAGCTGGTTCCTGGCATGCGTTGCACTGCCATATTCAAAGAGATAAAGTGTTTCTCGCTGCATGTCCTTTCCCGTGCGTCCCCGATCCCCTCCCGCATCCTCTACCCCTCCCGCGTCCCCCTTCCACCTTCCCCGCCTACTCACTCCCCTCTCCCGCTCCCCCGTCCCGCCAACCACCCCTCTCACATTCAGTCCCAGTACATTCGTTTTCAAACAGCTCGCGTGCCACCTATTACAATTTTTTAATTCAAACTTTATTTTTTCATATATTACAAATATTCATTTTTGTATATATATATATATATTTTTTTTTTATTTCATAAATTTTTTATTAGTTACAGATATTTGTTTTTTTTTGGCTACCACACTGGGCTCATGCCCGTATTATGGTAATCGTATATTTAATATTTATTTAAATTAATACAAATACTATTTTATTAAAACAGATGATTAAATATACTAAATAAAAATTATGAAATATTTAAAAGTAAGTGAAAAATAAAGAGAAAAAAGATCATATTTTAAAGAAAAGTAGAAATAAAAATGAAAATTCAAATTTTGAAATACAGAAATTAATAATAAAGATTAAATGTCAAGAACTCAAGTGTTCTATACAAATTTATAAATTAAAACATATAAGTATATAAATTAAAATTAAAAAATAAATAAAATTGAGTGAAAAAATTAAGAGAAAAAAAATAACAACATTTTAAAGAAAAATAGAAATAAAAATGGAAATGGAAAATAAAATTTTGAAATGCAAAAATTAATAATTAAAATGTAGTGTTAAAAACTCAGGAATTCTACGCTCGTCCACTTTCGAAAATCTAATGTTGTACACGTGTTATAAAAAGAGAATTAGAATTACTTGACTTTATGTCAGTACTCAAAGCATTATATATTTTAGGAGCGATGAACCAGAATTGTCGTTGAGCGAATGAGGTTTTAGTTTTTGGGACCACGCAACCCAGGTTTGATGAAAAGCGGGTGTGTGCTTGAGGTTGTGGAGAAATTAGTAGATTATTTTTTCGTATATAACAAATGCTTGTTTTAGTAAATAGCTGTCGAATATCTAAGACCCTGATTTTTGCAAAGAGTTCATTTTAGGGATGAGTAGGTTGACATTTAAATATAATTCTCAGAATTACTTTTTGAACTAAAATAATTGGTCTAATAATGGTTTCAGCACAACCACCCCATCCCACTATACCGTATGTTGCTATGGATTGGAAAAGGGCAAAGTATACGCTTCTTAGAGTCTGTAAATCTAAGATAGACCTAAGGGAGCAGAATATATGGCAGAGTTTACGAAGTTTTTTACTGTGTCACCGATGTGAGCTTCCCAACGTAGTTGGTTGTCTACGATTATTCCCAAATATTTAACTACTTTTGATGATTTGAGGGTTGAACACGTACAATTAATATTAGATGTGGTTTCCGGATTGTCTAAATTGAGTGGACACGAGTGGATGATTGCTTTAGGGCAGTTGTTGGGTATATTGTATTTGCGTATGGAAAATGTTATATATTGTGTTTTGTCGATGTTAAGTGTGAGGAGGTTTGTGTCAAGCCAATGCTTTACTTTTATTAGAGCATTATTAGTTTTATTAATAACTGATTGCCATGTTTCATCTTCGAATATTAAGACCGTGTTATCAGCAAATGATAATATTTTTCCACCAATATTCATGGCACATAGTGAGTTGATGTATATAAGAAATAAAATTGGTCCTAGTATGCTACCTTGGGGTACACCACAGGACACAGATAGTTTATTGCTTATATGTATTTTGTCAGATTGGATGATATTATATATTATAATAACAATCAAACTAATTTGGTATCTAACATAGGTACCTATTTGAATTATATACATTTAATTGAAAAAATTCATAGACAATTTTTTGGTTACAAAAAAAACAGCTGCCTACTAAATTCACATTCATCAAACGCGCGAATTGTAAAAATAGTCGTTAAGTTTTCTGAAGTTATCCAATTATCTTCACATTTTCTTAATTTTTCTTTCCGTAAATATCTTCTACAAAGTATTGGAAAATACTTTTAAAAAAAGATAAATGAAATAGGTAAAATCGTTCTAATGTTATGGCGTGACCAAGGAAACAGGGATTCATTTTTATATATATAGACAAGGACAAGTCTTGTGGATTCCATTGACGACTATGGGAGAGTTATGATTACCTAATAGGATCAGGAGCTCTAGAACGATGATGGAAATAACTTCCGATGATTTAATATCGATGTCCCGAGCACGGTTTCACCGTTGATCTAATATTGACAGGGAATAAACAAGAAATGCATATACGCAGGCAACACTGAAAGTACTTTAAATTAATTGAAAACCTTACTACGAAATATCAAATGCCAAGCAATCACACAAAAATATTAATAAATAATTGGCAACGTTGAATTAAAACACTAACCTAAATATGCATTGGCAGTCCGCATTTACTGTGTGAGATTAGTTAAGGTTTATAGTCATATTTTAACTCACAATACGCGCATGTACCTAGTGCGGTTAGACTGAGGATCACGTATATGACTTCTTTCAATTTTAAAAGTTTCGTTAGTTTAACTCCGTTCATTAACCCTAGAAAGTGAGATACGTCTGAGAGACGTAAGCGATACACAAGAAATGCTGTATTTGTTTTTATTTCGCAACGTAGCGGGCTGTATTTCTCAGTTAGCCCAGTTGCTGAGCAGAGCTTGCGGGGACGGCTCTTTTACCATGGTTAGTTCAATAATTACGGAGAAATTAATAAGTGAAAATAATTTAAATTAATTAATTAAACAATAATTACCCCTTACGTCTGAGAGACGTATGATTACCTTTCGAGTAACTTTCAGACTTGTTCGTATAAAGGTGATTTAGCGAAATAAAAATATGTACATATATATATTATTTTTATGTATAACGACTGATAAGCATTTAAACTTTCAAAACATACGATTTAGACGTAAAATCAAACTTTATTTTTATTTTAAAAATATATCTAATATTTTGAAGTTGATATGTAATAGGTTTACAGAATATTGTTATTTTTTAAAATTTGTATATTTGAAATTATTTTTTTTAGTTTTATTTAAAGTACAAAACCCTAAAGTAATTATTCAACTATCTTCAAACTGTGTAAGTATGATAATATGTGATATTTAAACTTCATTACGTCTCTCAGACGTATGATTATCTTTAAGGTAGGTAAAAATAAGATTATCTATCTAGGGTTAATAAACAAGTATTTTTGCATAATGAACGACATTTTTTTTTATTTTTTTTATTAGTATCTATAGCAAAATTTGTACATAATGTATTTATAAATGATATTATATTAAGGTATTATAAAGTTTTTTTTTCACAGTCCTCCTCACTAGGGTTTCCTGTTCTTAGGCGGCCTGTAGTTTTTCCACATTTGTATTTAGTATCCAGTTGTCTTTACATGGTCTTCAGTATGTTTTATAGTTAATTTTCACTTTGTTCTCTCTACCATATTTTTAATTTTGTTTTAAATTTATTTATTTCTGTTTAACACGATGCTTAGAGTATTAGTTCCATTGACTGTAGCAAAGTAGTGAATTGCTTTTAAATCGGTCTGTTTTCAAGGGTTTTATAGGGTTTTTTATCGATCGTCTATGCTAGACCTCCTGATATACACGTGTACACCAAACAAGTAGAAAATTGTTGAAAGCTTGGCAAGGAACCTAAATTAAAGAAGTTGCTACCTGCCAATTATGTGGTTTTTTGATAAAAAAAATCTGACTCAATTAAGATTTTTGGTAAATTTATGAAATTTGAATACCAGTTTTGCAAGGAATTTCAACATTTTTCAAAATCTATTTTCTTATTGAAACTCTTCTTTTTTATCGTGCCGTGTCCATTCAACGGACGTTGGCTATCATGTTGGCTAAGCGAACTTTGTTTACTGCGGACCAGAACAACTCTACAGGAGACTGACCACACAACTGTCCCAGGTTTTTTAGTTAAACTACGGTTCGAAAATTTATTCAGCTTCCTGCGAATAAATTTTCTGTTTTCCAGTAGGTATGTTAAAAAAGAAACAAATTAAGGTTTTTGGTTTTTAGGCGATATTTTGGCAAACGAAACTTTTAGTATGCCAAATCATTTTTGGTTGTAACATATAAAAATTATATATTGCTAATCCATTCATCCGCCTTATGGTAATATAATTCTAGGAGCTGTCTAATGAAAGGGTATCAACTAATTTTCTCGCTCTAAAATTGATATGGAATCAGTGTTGCCACAATTCAAAGGGGATATAGGCCTTTCACAAGGGTTATACGAAACACATAGCCGCTCGGGAGATTTATCCTAAAAACGTCACCCGGTTTTCATTCTAAAGCCTATCATAGATCAACGTCCGACGTAGAAAGATTTTTCTTCGATTCACGCAAGTACAATGGTTCCCAGGCAGCGATACAGAACGAACAAACTTGCCCCTACGTTAGAAAAAGATACCCACATCCACATTTATTTGTTATATTTATTGTTGTATTTTTGGTCATCTGCCACTAAGTGAAAAGTTATTCTTACGACAAATTGTAAAAGGTTTTACTACTGCAAAATTGTGTTGATAGACTCAATATTAATTTAACTTGGGTACACGAACTGTACTGAACTGTAACTGTACTGTCTTATTCTGATTTCAAGTTAATTAATGATTTAAAAAAAAAACTATAACTGGTTTTTTCCTTAATTGCGTGGTTTTTTTAAGAGATGTTACAGGAGTTTCCCTGTGTCTGTAAATATTATTATGAAGACTCGTATTACATACGTAAGTACTATTTAAAACAATTAGCTATAGGTTTTATGACTATCGAAACCAGTGGTGAAATATTAAAAAAGGTAATACCTAAGTAATAATCTTCGAAAACAAAAAGCAAATTATTCGTTAATGTTGGTCGTGATAAAGCTTGGATTAAAATTGTAACATTGCTGCTAGCGACGGGTCTCCATTCGCAATTTTGCATGGTCTGGTTGGCTGCATTGTACACCGAATGGGACTACGCATGATGCAGGCGTGATTCTAGAATCTTCAGCTCTTCAGTTGACGGAATTACCGCGGGTTGAGTGGTGGTGTTGTGGCACGGGCTGTCTTTTGCTGGAACCCAATACATCATTATCGGACTACGAGATGTGAGATTTAAATTTATTATTTAACAGACCGAGATATTGTTTTAGAGATACTGTGATTAAATACTCTATACATTGATGGATGACCAGCCTTGGTGGGAATAAATTAAAGGTGAATATTTTATGTCACAAAATAAGGAAGTACGACAAATGCAGCTTTACCAAAGATTGAGTCAAAGAAACAACTAGTTATCGAACGTTATTATTATAAAATTTATGTAAGTAACTTTCCGGATATGAAGGCGTCATTGCCTGTCACGGTTGCATTAATTCGGTGACTAGCTGTCACTGGATCACAGTGAGTCCGAGGAAGTGGCTACTTTTGAAACCAGTTCTTATCGGATTTATAAAATAGTTACCTACACTCAAACTGGGCGAAGCAAAAACCTGCGGATCGGGTTTTTAACTGCTAGTTATAATATATTATGTTACCTAGATCATATTTGCTCAATTTTCGACGTGTATTCCGCGAATAGAATATTCATACTTTTAGTACTTTGAATAATAGTAATAGTTTAATTTTATTTTTATTTTTTATTTAATTTTTTTTTGCTTTGCTCGTAATAGTTCGTTAAAATTAGATCTAAGGGTTTATTTATAAACGAAGGTCCAATCTAGTTGCGCTTATTTCAATTTTTCACATATTTATATCCTACACCGAACGCAGTTCGTGATAAAATAATTTATCACAAAGTAGTGTGGGGCGGCCATGTTTGTGATTGTGATGGTATTTGTACAGTGGCTTTGTAATGTGATCCGCGTTCCACAAGATCTTGGTGTGAGTCCATTTGTATTACGCGGGACGCGACTGTACTGCATCAATCAGGCTTAATTCGTCGGAGTCCAGATCGTTTTTGACAATAAATACAATAAGGAAAGAGAAAATTAATTTAGACGGGCATCAAGTGTATTTAGTAAGCAAGAAAAATAATATAATAATAACACATTTGCACAAGACAATTTTGAGTTATTTAACTGTACAATGATTATTTAAAGTAGTGATTTAGCTTGGCGCATTGAAATTTCCATATAATAGTTTTCACTTTATACCTAATAAATAATTTTAGCGAAACGTTAACCATTCTGTTTTGTTTAGTTTGCGCAATGGTGGAGATAAATTTAACCGACATTGTTTTGTTTGCTGGATTTAGTTAGGTTAACGTATGCTGTATTAGAATCGTAAGGTTAGAAAGTTAGTTTAGGTTACACTAGGTTAGGTTTAGCAAGGTTTATCTAGATAATGTTAAGTTAGGTTAGCTTCCAAATAATTATTGCTGAAATGAAATATCTTCTCAAAAGTTCCTGAGGTGAGTTCAGTGCACAATTATATTGTCGTTTCACAGAGAATTATCATTTATTTATTTCAAAACATATGGCACAACAGGTGCCATTGACATAATTATATAATTATATTATAATACAATAACATAAGAAAGTGACATATAAATGTAAAGTTAAATATAAAAGCAAAAGGTAAAAGAAAGTAGTTAATGAGTAGTAAATAGAATTAAGATGTATAAAATGAAAGTATAAAGTAAAAGTGTAAACTATAAAATATAAAGTATAATGAAAAAGTAAAAGGTTAAAATAAAAAGTTGAAAAGCGGAAAATAATATAGAAATTAATTTGTTCCCTGAAGATGCTTAAGTTAAGCGAAACCGGTCGGTTAAAAAATTAATAAATATCGTGGTTTTAAACAAATAAGTATTTTATTTTATTAAATATGTCAAACCACAAAGTGATTGCTTTCTACAATAATAATAATATAGACTATAAGTTACCTTTATAAATAATATTATAAAGTACAAAAGTTATAAATATAAAATAAAAAAGTATGACAAGTGAACAGTAAGAAATGCTCTTAGGAGTCAAATATTGAAGATAACATAAAATTTCAAAAAAATATATAAAAGGAAGGTATTACGGAGTATACAACGCGATATGAAAAGTAGGTACCTATGATATGTTTCTAATCCATAGGTATTAGAGTGCATAGGTACTGGTAGGACATAATATTATGGTTACGTGATTATATTTATTATGATTACGTGGTAGTACTAGCAGATAAATTTTGTCTAATGCATCATGACGGACGTACGAATACATTCCTCCCACTGTGGTGCAAGGCATTGCTGGAGAGGTCTCCCTGAATCAATCTCTCCCGATCCGGCTCGCAGCGCAGAAAGTGGGCACACATATACACCGCCAAGACCTAGGCAAGCCTCACCCCCTGATCCTGGGCACCCTTCTAAGTCACTAATCGTAGCGAACCACTTTGGGTGACCTATGGCAGGGGGGTTGGTCATCATTATACCTGCCTCCTAAACTCTTTTTATGTTCAAATTACTTTACATGTGGCGTGACGGAAATCCTTTGGTGATTTAAAGATCAAATGAAATCTATTTTCCAAATATTCATATGAAATATGGCAAGCGCTATGCATTCACACTGTCACTCAAACGACCAGATACAAATAGTAGCCAAACGGCACATATTTCATCCCATAACCCCAGCTCTCCCAGCTGATCCACCGCAAAGCATCCCCAAACAGGGGTGGAATAGATCCACTGAACAGAAAATCTTCAGAAGTGTGATCCTAACCGATATGAAACATAACTGAAACTGCCAGTAATCACAAGACCTTTAGCTTTCTTGGCTCCAAGAGAAAGGCCAATGAAATGGACAATGGGTTCGAGAAGGATTTTTAAAATTTGAAAAGATTTGGGATTATCACGGGTAAAAGACATGATAAATTTTTGTGTTGTAGTCTTGAGCTAACGTGTCCATCACCAGGGGAAATGTGTAGATCGTATTTAAGTGTGTGATGTAGCCGCCAAGTGCTGCCTATGAAAAACTATTAAAACTATCCCCGTCGTTTTGGCAAACGCCTAAAACCACATTAATTTAACTAATTATTACTTTATTTCGATCCTTTTATTACGTTAGCCCCACAAAGGAGGCCTTGAGTAAAATAATTTCCTTCAGGGCCTATGTCATCTTAGGGGAACCTGTGTGGAGGTTATTTTTTTAAAGAAAGGAAGAAGAGGAAGTTCTGGTAAGGAAATAGGTATGAGGGGTGGGTAGGAATCTGGGAGTCCAGGAGTGACGGACGTGTGAACTGCGTGAACATAGGTCGGTGGATTCTGGCTGGAGAGGTCAAAAGACCTCCTCAACCAGTCTCTCTCGATCCAGCCCGCCACGAAGTAGGTGGGCAGACACATTGACCGCCAAGACCTTGAGAAACCTCATCCCTTGAACCCGGGCACCCCTTCTAAGCTACCAAACGTAGCCAGCCAATTGGGATGACCTATGGCAGAGGTGTTCATCATCCAATAAATGGCGGTACTCGCCTCCCAAAATTCAAAAATGGTTCTAAGAGGTATCTACATGAATACAAACTTCACCACAATCTACCCACCTGCCCTGATAATGAAAAAAATTATGATTTCGGAAAGTGGTGGGGTCCCTTCCAATGCTCTGATGATGCGCATTCTACGTCATGCGCATTCTTGCTGGGACTGCCAATCGATTGGAGAAAAATCCCACCCTTTTTCCAGCGCTATACTTTTATTATTTATGTACTGTGTCTTCCTCCCTACAAGTGCTTGCAGGATACGCTTGATACAATCACCCAGCGCTTGCCTCCTCGTGGACTATCACCAATCTTGTCTATGGTCATGCTAATACTTATTTTATCTTGATTTCCCGCTAAGCATTTGCATACTGCTTACTAACAACGTATGCAGGGACACTAGATGTCTAGATTCGTTCTCGCGAAGCCCTTGCGATAGCTTTGAAGGACTAACCATCTGTTATTTATACCAGGGCGGGTAAGTGGTGGATAACCTCCAATGAACTGATGATGGATATTATAACGCTGTGCGAAACGCGGCTCTTAAGCCAAATTTATGGAGGAAGCACAACACGGTACAATATCGCAAAAATTTATCACAATAATTGAACATTGATCAATTTCAAGAAGAAAGGTACAAAAGGAGCTTACTTTAGATACAAGAATACGCCCACAATACATCTCTACTGGTTCATCTTTACGGTGGTGGGATATATCCCTGGAAAGCGCCGGCGGCTCACTCGTTCAGCGTCACATTAAAACCTCAAATTTGGGTTTTGTCAGAGATCAAAACAACAAGCGCGGCTTCGTTTGAAACATGATAATCTCATGTTTTGCCCAATTTGTGGGTGATGGCACGATAGGACTAGGGCTAGCACACTGGTTTAACTGAAAACGAACAACCGTTATTTAGAACGAATTAAAAGTATCCGGATGCAACTTTAGTTTTAAAGTAAATGGATTTGTTATGTACTTAGAATCCTTAATCCTCTCAAAATAGTTCAAAGATTAATAATTAAGGTTATCCTGAAAACAGGTGTCTACAATAGACAATATATATAAAAAAAAAATATTCAATACTACAAACTTTCAAAGAAATATAGCTAAAAAAAATTACATTTCAATATTTCAGCAAGATATCAAAACAATATTAAAATCTGAAAATTTAATACCAAGCTCATACAAAATATCTTGTATCTAAATGTATAAATTATTTCAACGAACTCCCATTAAAACTAAAAATTATCGAAAAAAAAAACTTAATTCCTAATTAAATTATAAATTTACCTTAAATAACTGCAAGAGTACATTACTATTATTAATAATAATTTTTTAACTTAAATGTTATTTTATAATCTATGTAAAAGCCCCTACGGGCAAATAACAATAATAAATAAATTAAATAAATAAAAATATTTCATTTAAATTTTGAAATCTGTTTATAGATTTTTTTTATTTTTTTTATTGTAATATAAAAAATATGAGTTACATATTATATACACATATATTTTACAAAATATTAAATTAAAGGTCTTTTCTGGTCATGTATACCTTATCAGAAAAGAGGGGCTCTTGTGCCTGATAAGGGAGCCACGATTCTTACTTGCGTTGTAAGTTATAATCTGTTTTGTATAAAATATTTACTTTTTACTGTAAGTTTTTTTGAAAAATTGTTTTATTTTATTTATTTGTTCTGATTGGTTGATGATGCAGCGTAATTCAGAAGGGAGGTTATTATAGTTTTTTATGGCTTGGAAAATATAATGATTTTGCATTTGAGTTGTTTTAAAATTAGGTGTAATAAATTGGTTTCCATTTCTCATTAGTTTGTAAAATTCTTGATATTCTGTGTTATTTTTTTCTTTACACATTTTTATAATGGAAGCTTGCTTGAAAATGTCATCGACATTTGGTACTGGAAATAATTTAAAAAGTGATTCTGTTGAGAAGGTAGATTGTTTTTTTAATATTACTTTAATGATGATTCTTTGCGAAACTTTTACTGAGTTTAGATTTTTTTTGTAAGAGCCTCCCCAACCTATAATTCCGGAGATAAGTAAAGAATGAACAAGGGCATAGTACACATTTTTCATTATTTTTACATTTAAAATATTTCTTAACCTAACAAATATATATATATACATTTCCTTGTTCTCTTCACTAGCTCTGAAATGTGATTATTCCATTTCAGGTTTTGATCAATGATCACACCGAGATATTTAATTTCGGAGGAAGAGTTAATTACGGTACAAATAGTATTATGTTGTTTACAGAGTACATGATCACATTTTTCGTCATGGATTACAATATTAACTTTATGATCATCAGGTATTTTCTGCAAGGAAAATAAGA
This sequence comes from Limnephilus rhombicus, assembly GCA_929108145.2. Taxonomy (NCBI): domain Eukaryota; kingdom Metazoa; phylum Arthropoda; class Insecta; order Trichoptera; family Limnephilidae; genus Limnephilus; species Limnephilus rhombicus. Next base: position 11,125,062 of record OV815292.1, on the reverse strand, counting down.
CATATGTTGTTTTTTTAGCATTAAGTGTGAGTAAGTTATCATCAAACCATGATTTTAAGATATTAATATCTTCATTTGCCATTTCGTTAACTAGTTCCCATGTTTGACCTTTTATTAGCAATACAGTGTCATCAGCATAAGAGATTAATTCACCTTTAATTTCCTGTCGGAAAATGTCATTCACGTATATTAGAAATAATAATGGTCCGAGGACGGTACCTTGAGGGATGCCAAATTTACTTGTGAGTGGTGTACTAAACGATTGATTTAATTTTACTATTTGAGGTCTCTCTGTTAAGTAGCTTACCATTTGAGGGCTATGCGGTCAATGCCATTATCTTTTAATTTCAAAGCAAGTTTTTCATGGGAAATGCTGTCAAATGCTTTCTTTAAGTCAATGAAAATTCCTATACATTTATTTGATTTGTCCAGGGTACTCTGAATGCTAGATGAAATTTTAGCGATGGCGTCTTGGGTACTTTTTCCCTCCGTGAATCCATATTGATTTTTATTGATGGTTGAATTTTTTTTTTATGAATGCAGTTAGTCTTTTTTTAGCAATTTTTTCAAAAATTTTCGATATATTAGATAGGAGTGAAATGGGTCGATAATTGGAAACGTCCTCCGGATTACCTGATTTAAATATTGGCGTGATTATTGCTTTTTTGTACATGTTCGGGAAAACACCTGTCTTAAAGCTATTATTTATTATATGAGAGATTGGTGTAGAGATATAATTTTTAATGTGTTTTAGTATTTTTACAGAAAGGCCATCAAATCCTGGAGCAGAACCGCCTCGCATTTTTGATATTGTTTGAACAATTTCAAAAGGATTGGTTGGTTCAAAAAGTTCTAGTTTATTTTCTGTATTTGGAATTTTTCCAAAAAAAATTTTTTTTTTATCTTGAATTTTTTTGGCTAGATTCATTCCGACGTTTGCGAAGAAATCGTTGAATGCATTTGCTCCTTTTTCAGGTTCCTCAAGACAATTTATTATATTGTTGTTTTGTATTATGCTCTTTATGGTATTATTTTTATTTTTCTGTTTATTTTCCAAGATTTCATTTATTATTGTCCAAACTCTCTTACTGTCGTTTCCCGAGTCATCAAGTTTATCTTTATAATATTTTTCTTTAGTGTTTTTTATAAGAGAAGCTAATTTATTTTTGTATTCTTTAAAATGATTATTTAAATTTATGTCCAAAGGTTTTTTTTTAGTTTCTTTGTAAAGCCATTCTTTATGTCTAATAGATACAACAAGTCCATGTGTTATCCACGGTTTGATTTTACGAAATTTTGCTGAGTTTCCCTTATGAATAATTTTTTTTGAGTCATTTATATAATTGGTTAATTTATTTTCAAACATTTTACAGCAATCGTTGACGTCATTATTTCGGAGTATATCCAACCATAATTCAGAGGACAATTTATCTTTTAGAGTTTCGATATTAATGACAGTTATATCTTTATTATTATTAGTATTATGTAAGTTATGTTGATTTGTCACCTGAGATGAATTGTAATGTAGCAAAGTCATGTAGTGGTCGGTAATTGAAGTTTTTATAATTCCAGAGTTTATATTATTAATATCCTTAATGTTAGTGAAGATGTGATCGATGCACGATGGGCGTTGCCCATTGACATTTGTGAGACTTTATACACGGTACGTAGTTCATTTCAGCCATCATATTTAGGTAATTATCTTTATTGCTTGAAGTACAGTCATGCGCTATATCTAAATTTACGTCACCAACAACTATCGCATTTGCATTTCTAAATTTTAATAACACTTGTCTTAATTCATCTATAAACAAACAGACAGTAGATGAGTGCGATAATCTCTAATTTTTCTTACATATCTATTGTTATTAGTTGCAATATTATTATTCACTTACTCAAATGATAACAAATAATTGAGCATGAATTCACTCACCAAACACAAGAGCCTTGTCTCTTTATGGTGAGGAAAGGCTTTAATTATATATTCATACACTATTCATACTATAAATGTTTTTGAAGTTTTTTATTATTATTTTTTTAAAGAAAGACAAACATTCCCGGGCTACGAATAACCCAACAATGTTTTAAAATCTCCAACTACCACCACAGAAAGCCGAAAATGTTGCCTGTGTTGTGATGGAGGACTTAGCCAATTATTCCAATATTATTATTATTCCAATTCTCGACAGTCAACCCTAAGGTCAGCAACGTCATCAGCTATCGGAAGGTTAAAGGAACCAAAGCGCACACCAGATACTAAGTTCGGTGAGCGCGCTTTCGGAGTGTCAGGACCTAAAGCCTGGAATGGACTGCCACATGACATAAGAATGATCACAGACGCGGCGGAATTTAGAGCTAGACTTAAAACTCACCTTTTCAGACAGTCTATCCATAAACTCAAAATCTTGCACCTTCACATTCAATACCCGCGACACCGTAAATAACTAACCTGTAAAAACGTACAGAAAAAAAAATGTAAGCGTTTGTGAAGGTCATTTCATGAACATTCTCCAGCCCTAAAGAGTCCTAAATTCTCCAGTATTTTAAAATAAATACCAACTCTACTTTTGCCACTAATCTATTCATCAATGTATTACTAACAGTGATGAGGGTAGCAAATAATGTAAAATCATGCAATGTCCAGTGTGTTAACTGTAATTTCCTCCACGTGCAAAGCCGTATCTTCTCCAAGCATAAACTTTCTAATTAAAGTGTGTTTATTGGAAGTGACCTACCAGGTAAGTATGTTTCTGTATCCATTTGTAAATAGTAAAATTAGTTAGAACCTATCAGAATAATAGAAGAGAATGTATGAGACGATGTATGAATGTGAGTGAGGCAAAGAATGTGTGCCAAGACCGAGTTGTTTGGCGGTCCGTCCTCTCTGCCTACCCCTGCGGGGAAACGGCGTGATGGTTAGTTAGTTAGTTAGTTAGTTAGAACCTAAGCTTTCCTAATAAATTGTACAGCGCCCTTGAGGTGATTTTTCACAAAAACGGCGCTTTATAAATTATCCAATTTTTATTATCATTATTAGCCAGCCGAGGAATTGAACACGCGACGCCCGGATGGGATCCAAGCGCTATGCCCATTCAACCACTGACCGGTCAAAAAATCTGTTCAAAATGTAAAAAAATCTACAATTGTTGTAAAAAAATACAAGTATTAAATAAAAAAAATAAAAAGTTTATATATAGATATCTACTGTAGGAAGAAAAAGCTACAAAAAAATTGAAGCGAAGTAAATCGTTGGAGTATTGGAGCTTCATATGATTTTTTAAATCACTGTTTTACGGAATAGTGTATGAATTTTTCAGAAATTCACAAAATTTGCACAAGTAGGGTATTTATTTTATCTATGTACTAGCTGACCCCGCGAACTTCGTACCCCCTCAGAATCAATAACTGTTGTGTTAATTTATTAGCTGAATTGAATTCAGTTTTTTTATTAACTTAAAAATTACACAATGAAGCAAATATCGATCCGCAACTGTCCAGGATATAAAACATCGCAAATCAATAATTTATAAATTTTAGAAATAAGAAAAAAATGTAAATTCCAAAGCTGACATAATTAATAAGCAAAAAAATTTTGTTAACCCTGTTTTAAATATCTTCCCACTTATCCGGCCTTTTACTTCTAATAGCTTGGTAATCCTCAATTCTTCGAAACTCCCACCATTGCCAACCCTTCCCCCTCCTTCAATTTCTTCTCTCCATATGTAATCTATAATTAATTTTTTAACTTTAGTATACTTTTATTCCTGAAGAAGTGAACATGCTTCACGAAACATGTTGATATTATAAAATATAAAAAATAAAAAATAAAGCGATGTAAACTAAGTTATTTTCTTTTAATAAATAATTTTTGTATTTTTTCTTTGGAAGGGTCAAGATACACGTTAACCGTTTGTCTCATTTTCGACTGTTGACATTTAGTGTGTAAGAAAGAGAGGCAGCATTATATGTTTAAGAACAAAAGCGAAACAATCAGCGCATTGACATTTGACGTTTTTGAATTTTTGGAATTCACGCAAACTTCAACTAACACAACGTTGCTACAGCTCTTTCAAAAGATGAAAATTCGTTCCATACAAAATGTATGAGGAAATGAATTTTCTTCATAACTTTCTTTTTCGTGAATTTTTGCGATGTTTTAATAGTTATGTTGTTATCCGGGGCGGAGACAAATCCAAAAAATCAAAGATCATAAAATCGGTCCAGCCGTTCTCGAGTTATAAATAGTGTAACTAACCCGACTTTGTTTTATACATATATTAAGATATGTACATATTATAAAGGAATGTGTGAATCATGATATGTGGGACTGGAGTGTGTAAATAAACCCAAACTCGCTGGGCATATTGACCGATTCTTCTTCTTCTTGTGCCCTGTCCGTTCAACGGACGTTGGCTATCATGTTGGCTATGCGGACTTTGTTTACTGCAGCCCGGAACAGCTCCACGGTAGACTGGCCATACCACTGTCTCAGGTTTTTCAACCTTGAGGTTCTCCTTCTTCCAGGGCCCCGTCTTCCGGCAATCTTTCCCTGCATTATGAGATGCAGGATCTCATACTTCTCTGGATGTCTCATCACATGTCCAAGATATTGAAGTTTTCGGATTTTTATAGTTTTAATTACTTCCTTTTCTTTACTCATCCGAACCATAACATCTTCGTTTGTAACCCTGGCCATCCAGCTTATTTTAAGTATTCTTCTGTAGATCCACACCGATTGACCGATTGAACGATTGATTTACTTTACGCGGATACAAAATATGTCAACAAAATGGCAATCAGTGAGGTTTGTCTAGGTCTTGGAGGCGGATGACCGGGACACACTGAACCCCAGATTCCTACCCACCCCTTAAACCCCTTTCCTTCCCAGAATTCTCCTCTCCTTCCTTTCCTTAAAGAAACTCCCCACACAGCATCTCCAAAGATGACATAGGCCTTGAGGGAAATTATTTTCCTCAGGGCCTCCTGTGTGGAGCTAACCTAAAAAAAAAAAAAATCAGAAGACTACCTAATAGAGTGGCGTCTGCTGCAAAGGCGGCCCTTTAGATGTTTCTCCAGTCCATTCACATGCACAATTTAATAATATTTTGTAATAAACAAAAATTAGGTTATCAAGTTGATCCGGAGAGAGTAAAATTCACAATGATTCAAAATTACAATCATTTGGCAATTGCGTGTTTTCATACCATAATAACATTTGGATAATTTACATTCGTATTCAAAAGGACAATTCAACCACATCTGTAGTCTGTGGTGGTTTATTCGCAGATCAAACGGGCAAAATACATTTTAGAATACCGAAAGTAAGTAGATAGAGACCCCCAAACGACTAAATTGTGATATAAATAGTTTTAATTTACAATCAAAATAAAAAAAAGCAAAAACATATATTAATGCCTAACCAATTTGTGTGTTTCAATTATGGTTATCTACTGTCGCTTGTGTCGTGATGAGGTACTTAGCCAGCCGAGGAATTGAGCACATAACGCCTGTGTGGGTCCCAAACGCGATGTCAACTCAGCAGTTAACCAGTCGAAATTATATAAAATCATGAATTCAACAATTATTATTGACAGCCCTGAACTATTATACATGTTTTCATTCCATTTACCTCGCACACCAACATCGAGGCATTATCTACCGTTTTATTTTGACAATTCCTACTCGGAATCACAATTGTATAATGCTGTTCGCCATGTTCAGAATTTGCAATATTCAATCACAAAATATAAACAAGTCTTAGAAGAATTTATATCGGAAAGCAGAACAAGAAATCTAATTAGAAAAACTGCCTAGGTCTGCTATAACTTTTTAAGTTTATTTATTTTACTATTCCCAATTCCCCATCTGCAATGATTCTTTTCATCCTGCATAGTGGAGTATTATGTTTTTGTGATGTTATGCTATTCGTGTTCTTTGTGTTGAAAAATAAATATGCAAAATCCTAGCTGGGCGTGAAATTCAAAGTAAACTAATAAACAAAATATAAAAACAAGGTATGTAAGGAAAAAGGAATGACCAATAACTTACCACAGTATCTCTGCGAAGGAGCACATGACACAATTACAATATTGTTACGTTGTTTTACCGCGATACCTCGAATTGATAATCGCCACATCAAAACGAATGAGTACAAAACTTTATTATGTACTTCCAACTTCACTCCTTTTATTAAAAAACGAGATTGCGTACACGAAAAATACCAACAACTTGCTTCCAAAGTAGTCCCAAGTCTTCTTTTGTTTTTAAAAGAAATTCACTCGAATTTTCCCTATTTTTCTTGCCGTTGTTCCAAATTTCAAATTCTTATCCAACAAGGTGAAGGTTGGGGAGAGGTAGGAACTGGATAAATGACATCTTGGTAGGAACTAAGCATATTCTCTTTCCAAAATCAAACATCTATAATATGGTATATCTATAAGACAGCCGGCGTAGTCCAGCGGTAAGGCTCTTGACTCGCACACCGAAGGTCGCGGTATCGAATCCCGGCGTGGCAAATAAATTTTATTTGATTAATTTGTGTTATTTTACAATTTACTCATTTAAACTGAAATATAGTATATTTGCGACGCGTTCCAGAGTCGAAGATACTCTCAGTATCGCCCTGGTGTAAGACCGCCATTCAGAATTAAAACGTTGCTTGAAATGGCATTAGCCGTATTTGGTAACCAGATCTGAATAGCCAGGTACTTCCCCACCTTCTTCTTCCCTATCTCCTTCCCCTCCCCACCGCCTTTAGCCTCACAAATTACCCCAATTGGGGATGCCATAGTCTCACTGGCTTCAGACGGGAGCAGTTGGCGTCCGTTTAGCGTTTATTCCACTCCCTTGGCAGAGGAAACTTAGTTATATGTCATTTGATTGTCATGACAAAATGAGACACTGGGATACCGGTAAACTGATTTCTTGTTAATGTTTAAATATCCGAAAACCCGTTTGCATAATTAGTTATTGAAAACACTCGAAGGGAGAGTTCAAAATACGCCATTATTTGTACCGAGGCCATTCTCAATTCCACGTATTATGTTCATGCTAAAATTTACGATTTTAGAGAACCATTTTATACCGTTTCATGTTTGAGTGACGTGGCATTATGAGTCATAATTTATGACGGGATTTGAAAATGCGTTAATTTTCCTGTGCACGAGATTTAATTAATTCTGACTAAAAACAGGTCTGCAGGAAGATAATACATTATAAGGTAGGTAATACTCGTATGTATTAAATTATTTTGAATAAAATCTATATATCTTTGAATAAATATAGTTTAAAAGTTCACAAATGTTCTTAAATGTCATGAAATAGACATTTTCTTAGGAAACCTTATTGGATTATTTGATTGCTTCCTTTGCCTCAAAATAATTAATGTTATAAACAATAACAAATACAAATTAAATAACAAGCGGATGACAGAGTAAGGAAACTAATAATATACAGGGTGTCCCAAAAGAAAGTGGATAGATTTAAAAAAAAAGTAAGGGTTCTATCGAAAAAATGTTTAATAAATACTACAATACACAATTTGGGAATTTATTTCTAAAAAATAATATCGTACAAATGTAACCCCTTGCGTTCGCGGCATTCATTTAATCGAAGAGCAAAATTTCTTATGACGGCTCGGCAGGTAGGATTCGTGATGGCTGCCATTTCATGACGGATATTTTCTTTGATTTGCATCAAGGAAGTCGGATTTTTGGCGTACACTTTAGATTTGAGATAACCCCACAGGAAAAAGTCCATAGGGGTTAAGTCAGGACCACGAAGAGGCCAATTTATGTCACCTCTCCTGGAGATCAACTTTACAGGGATAATTTCATGACCTCATGGCAGAGACGTATTGGACGTATGTGATGTTGCTCCATCTTGCTGAAACCATGTTCTTTGGTTATAGCCAGAAAGTTTGTAGGGGTGCAGCATTAGGTCTTTGTGCAAAATGCTGTATAACGATGATCTATGCACATTTAAAGCACTTGCGCGCTTCCGAATTGAAAAGTTTGAGTCGCCACGAAAAGACTGATAAACACTCTCTACGTTTTCTACCCTTCTCGATGATCTTGGTCGCCCGGATTTTAGTTTTGCCAGCATTGTAACGATCTCTTCAAACTTTTTGACCCATTTTCAAATGAAAGCAATGCTTGGCGCATCATTGAATTGACGAAAACCTCAAATATTGCAGAATCTTCTACGCGCTACAGTCGCCGAATCACAATTTTTGTAAAACTCACGCACGCACAACGCGCGGTCGCTCCCGAGAAATGTTTCATAGCTACTAAATTCCCAGACTACTGATTGACATACCCCCCGCGCCCCTCGAAAAAGTTGCGTTCACACAAAAAAGCAAAACAAATATAAATTTTCTTTTGGGACACCCTGTATATCTTTTGTTTCTTTGAAGCTCTGCAGAATTATTATATCATTATATCATTATCTATTTTTAACCCCGACGCAAGGGGCGGTGTTATAAGTTTGACTTAGGGTGTGTCTGTCTGTGTGTGTGTCTTTCTGCGGCATCGTAGCTCCTAAACGAATTGATTGATTATGATGCATTTTTTTTGTTTGAAAGCTGATGGAACCAAGATGGTTCTTAGCTACAATTCATGAAAATCTGTTCGGGCGTTTCAAGGTCATCAGCTCTTTTTTGTGTCGGAGGTTGCTTAAAATTTTGAAAATTGGACTTATTATAGTGAAGTTCATTGTTTTGGTAAGGCGCTTCAATCTACCCACTTTGCGTTTCTTATAAATATTTACTTACTTAACTAAAATGCTGAAAAATGTTTTATCTATGGAATAATGCAAACATTATACGAATTTTAGTAAAATTTTTGATTCGATTTAATTAATTTGCAACATACATTAATTTATTGAATACATGGCAGTAGTGCAAAAATTCGGACACATTGTTGTTGGTTTTTAATCATTTGAATACCTCTTTCGAAGTTAAATCTACGGAAAAAAGTTTTCTTTTGCGTTGATTGGTTTGTCCAAGTTAAAAGAATTTCTGATGCTATGCATGTAAAAGAACGCATTGCTTTTGAGTTTGAATCCGGCGATTTTGGTGTCATTCGCTTTGAAATTATGTGTCCTATGCTTTCCGTGTGCGATTTTTTTGTAATTGTGGTTTTACTTTTCTCTCATTTTCGCAGTTTTTGGGAAGTTTTCGTTTTTTTAGTTTCATCATTGCCTCGTATATTTTTTGAGTTTTTTAAGATACACACAAGGATGCTTAGTAATACATCATTACATAGTATAAAATGATGTCACTCAAAATGTATGTGCGCGTTAATCTTTTAAACTACGCAACGGATTTTCATACGGTTTTCACCAATAGATAGAGTGATTGAAAAATAATGTTTATATGTATAATACGTGTAAATTATATTAGAGAAAAGCCGAGAAATTCAAAGAAAACATATTTTTGTGCGATTTAAAACGGCTGGCGGGCCGTACTATAGTCACTTTTGAAATTTGTTCTATATATATATCTTCGAAAATAGATGTCCTAGAGTAAGTAGTTATTTGATTTTCCCTTTTCAAATATCCAGTGTTGCATTGAAAGCATTGTATAATTAGTGGCGAGTTAATTAGTTTATATGTTTAATACATGCTTATTATAGTAGAGAAAAGCCGATAAATTCAAATATTCAATTCAGGCATCGGGCAGCGGGCAAGCGGGTGGTGTGGATTTTATAAAGATTGAGTAATGGCGTTGTTTTTCGTTAGCCACAGTGTGGCCGGGTCTGCTAGTTTAGGATAAGTAGTAACATGTGCAATTTGTTTTTTCGTCTCGAATTAGTCTCTGAGACGGGCTCCCCTTTATGTACCCGTGTCGAATCCGGAAAGTCGAAAATTTACTTGCGCGTCACGAATTGCGAAGCAGTTCAGTCACAAAATATTATTTTTTTGAAACTGTGTAACCCGTTTAATTGCAGAAGACCACATTTGTCCGGACTCACATAGGTCTCTTATAAATCGTTGTTTCCCCCTTACTCATAGTGAGAAGTATGATCTAAAATCTAAACGGTAATAAAAATAAAGAAAAAAAACAACACACTCTATACTCAAATCTAAAAGTCAACCACAAAATTATTGAAATGTTTACTTTTATAAAACCAAAGTTTCAGACCGCAATTTTAAAAAAGTAGTGAAACTTTATGAATTTTTTAAGAATTATTTTTACATAAAACGATAAAAAAGTGAGGTGACAATAAGGTTTAGAATTCATTTGTCTAATAAAATATGAATGTTCGTTATCAGTAATTTTAATTAGAAAAAAACGTAACGTAAGCCATTTTAAAACTTCTTAAAGTTTGAATTTAAAAAAATTATGTTTAAATAAACATGGTTATTTGTGATTATAAAATTTGAAAGCATATTTCACCACCTTTCGAAAACAGTTTTTAGTTTTCGGTCACTTTCACAAAAATCTCGTTTATTAGGATTTTATTGCAAAGCGGAAGTATTTTTACTTAATGACAAAATATGCACGGATTTTGTAGGGGTAAGCTTCGGTTAGGGTTAAACAAAGTTATTAGCCTCTAGAGATCTAGAAATAAAACACTTAGTTATTCCAAGTTAAGTTCCCCCAGGTAGAGAGTTGTGAAATGCCTCATAATTTTCATTAGAAACCTTCAGCTCGCTAGTAGCATTCCCAGCGCTTGGCACAGTCCTATAAAACAATGGCAGTGTTACCCTCCATTGTGAATTGCAGGCATAAATAACCGGTGGGTACAAAGCGGCCAGCGAGAACGTCGGCCGTGTTGGCAGCTTCTGTTAGCGGGCTCTGGAGGTTGAGAAATATGCCACGGGATGTGTTCCTATCCTAGAAAGGCAGTGATGCCCAACCTTTTAGTGTGACAAATTAAAACTTGGATTGGAAATACACCTAAAAGGCCGCCTGTGCAGTGCAGAAGCGACTTACAAGGTTGCTGTCTTTTTGTGTGAATATTAGATCTGCCAAATAGCCAATTTTTAATAAATGTTTGGGGGTATCACGTCCCAGGAGAAATTTGAGGTTATTTATATTCCAAAAGCTCATATTATGATGCATAATAATAGTGTGACTTTTTACAGTTCAGAATGATTGATAACTTTTTATTTTGAATTGCGGGTTCAAATCCCGGCGTGCGCAAATAAATTAAATTGAATTAATTTGTGTTATATCCTAAGTGATATATTAATTAAAAACAATATTAAATCACCTTTCGGAACCTGAAAGTTGCTTGAAATGGCTTTAGCCGTGCTTGTTGACTAGATCTGAATAGCTAATATTATTCCATCCACCATATTCAGTCTCAAAACCTACCCCAATTGTGCTGGTTGACTAAATATGAATAGCCAGGTACTTTCCATCCATCCCTTCCCCACATTCAGCCTAACAACCTACCTCCAACTGGGAATGTCGTAGATTCACTCGTTCCGGACGGTTGGGACTCTTGTGTTTAGTATTTTGCTTCGGAGAAGAACCTGTAGGAGGTGGGTGGTCTACTTTAGAGAAAATGGAGAAAGCGAAACATTTTTAACAATGTGTCGATTTTATAATAAAATAGAGCATGCTGAAGTAGATATTTTCGTCGATAATTTATATGGATACAGATTTTTTTTGCTATTGCTCAAAAATAGGTACAGCTTTTAATATGTTTCAGTTGTGCCCAAAGATATTGAAATATAATTAGATGTGCTATCTGCTAGGTTTACTAGGTGGGACTGCGCTTCCGGGTGTCGCCGATATTGTTTACCAATTAACAAATAAACTAAATGAACGAATAATTAACGAATAAACCCAACGAAAGTTAAACTAAATTAACGAATTCTTTCCGTATTCAAACTATATTGTAAACCAATACTAATGCACATCTTCAAAAAATCAACGAAATGAACAAATTATTTTCGTATGCAAACTACACTAATTAGGGCGTAGTCCGCCGACAGTTTCGCGGACACCATAGCATATCTCTTTTGTATTTGAATATCTTTGGTTGTGCCTCTCTTTGTGTCTTTTGCCTCCCTTCGTTTTAATTAAAAAAATATATAGATATTATGGATCCCTTGGAAAGAGTGGTTTTTGTTATTTTATATATATGAGGTTGTTGTGTTGTAATTTATTTACCCTGTAGATAAAAATAAATAAGTAATTTTTTTAATTGGATACATTTTTCAAATATCCATGAACTGCATACTACCGCTGCAAAATCGTCACACCGATGCACATCTTTCCTGTATCATTGGGATGGCCTACAGCAAAAAATTATAACAGTGAAATATATGAGATTGAAACACATAATATTCCCTTTTATATTAGAGGTTACAGTATAATTTATAGTACTGCCGATGCACATAATATTAGTGTATTATACATAATATGAGAGCATAGGACCTGTAAGTAACCCCAGAACTCTCTGAGCGTAATACTTAAAAATCTGATTATGAATTTACCTTGCGCAGCCAATGTATCACAAAAAATAGCAATCTGACAAAATCTCAAGGGAAAAAACAGATTCACTAACCTTGTACATATGTCGATCTCTGCAATGGGGGAGGCCTACCAATAATTTCAATCCACTTAAAATTAAGATCAGTCCAATTCTTTACAAATTAATATTGTAATTTAATTTATATTTCGATTATGCTTAAGTCCCTACTAATGCTGATTAATTTCAATCCCGTTATTTTTGTTTGTAAGTACAAAAAAAAAACTGTTCTCCATAATGGTATTCTATATTATTTGTAAAACATTTATGTAGGTACTACACATATAATAATTATTTTATTCATATATGTACTTAAACTTTTATATGCCATATAGTTAATGTAATAATACTAATAACAATGTATGTAAAAGCCCAATGGGCGTTTAAATAAATAAATAAATAAATAAATAAATAAATAAATAAATTCTACTTTGGTTGTGTAAAGTTGACAACTTTACAAAACCAAAGTAGAATCACAATGAATTGCAAAATATTCAAAACACAGATGATGTGACAGTGTTATTCTCACATATCACAATTATATTTTTAAATTAAAAAAAAACATTTTAATTGCACTATTCCTCCAAATAGAGGGATGAGATCGTCATCTATGATTCAATGTGGCCAGTCATGATAATTTAGCAGTTTTACGAATAATACATTTCAGTGTCTCTGCTAAAAGAGACCACCGAATCACCATTCTTGCAAATATTAATTTTGTTTTGGAACAAAAAAAACACATTATAATGCCTAACCAGTTGGTTCATTTATTCACAGGCTTACTAGATTGATAAGTAGTGAGTGGAATTAACTTTTTGACACTGAAATATAATTTTCAATACACGTGTAAAAAACGGTTGAAGACGGCTGATCGAGAGGATATTTCAAATACTGAAATGAGTTATCTCTTGATAGAAGTGGATTTGAAATGGGGGAAATACTTAAATCTATAAATAGGAGTTTATTATATAAAGTTCCCACAATTTTATACAAAGCCGCTTAGTTAACGTCGCATCAATGGAGCTTAAGTACGGTATGGTAATAATAATTATAAATAATGGCTTATTCCGCAAAGCAGAAATTATGAGGGTGCTGTAATGCTGCGGTTACAAATGAAAATAGACGAATCATATTGTTTTTAGATAGGAACAGGGATAATTACATATTATCAAAAGCCTTATAATTAGACGAATGGGATCAATATAATATTTTATTTAAAACCACTCGAGCGACCACGCGAAATAAATAAACTTGCCTCGATTGCTCGAGATTTCCCAAAAGTACATTTTTTTAATTTTTCATGGAATTTTAACATGGAAGCATAAAAAACTTATTAAAATGCTATATACCCAATGAATTAACGCATATTTTACCGTGTATCTCAAGTTTGTAGGATTTATAAAAAAATATATAAAATAATCGTAAAGTTTATAACCGCGTGAATCCTGCGTGTTTGTTACATGAAAACTGCCGTGAAGGGTACTTATTCGAGTCAATATAGAATATTTCCGATTTCTGTTTGTTGTCTTTGGTATACTTGAGAATTAAAGGTGCATATCTAAGGAAAAGGGACTTAATTTTAACCGTAAACAGCTGATCAAAAATTCGGAATAAATTTAAAAATTATATTTTAAAAATTTATTTTTAACATAGTTATTATTATTATTCCTAAATAGTTTATGAGTTCGAATTTGCGACATTTATGGTCAAAATAGATAAAACATTTCAAAAGCTTCATTTTAAAATAATTGGCCAGGTAAATGTTTTAAATAATTACAATAAATGTTTTACGAATGGTAGGAAAATGTGATCCAATTTTGGACCACTATTAATCGCAGACAAATAAAAGTGGTCAATTTTTCGACCGTAATCGCTACAGTGGTTAAAATTAATTGATTTTTTTTTGTTTTAACCACGTTGTTTCGTGAGCGATGCTCACTTCCTCAGAGTTTACGTAAAACTAATTATAACAATAGACTTAACGGTGTCAATGGAAAGGTGGGAGTGGGAAGGGGGCAATGAGTCACAATTTATAAAGGGAACAAGTTCAATAATGGGTCATTTAAAAATATTTTCTGATTATCTATAACTAGCAGACCTGGTCACACATTTGCTGTGGTTAACGAAACACAACACCATTACCCAACCTTTATAACCAACGCCATCGGTTAATTTGCATACACATTAAATCCACACCTCCCGCTTGCCAGGCCGCTGTCCGCTGCCCGCAGCCCGCTGCCCGCTGCCCGCATATATTATATATTTAAACCAATTCACGCAAAACCTTGACAAATTTTATATATTTAAACCTTCCTCATGAATCACTCTATCTATTGGTGAAAACCGCATGAAAATATGTTGAGTAGTTTAAAACATCTTATAGTACACGCAGCGGGAGCAACTTTACTTTATACTATGTAATAGATATTTTAATACGAATTCACGCTCTTTTCCTTTCTAGTAATAAGTAAAAGTATAATAATGACCTATTCAACTCGAATTTTCTGGAAAAAAGTTTATATCTAAGGTCAAAAGTTAGATTTACAAATCCAATAAAAGAGCAGATATTCTCGACACTCTCCACTGTTCTCGGTAAGCTGAGAGCAGTTTTAATTTTATTTTTTTATTGTAAATACCTTACAAAAGTTCCAACTGCTCCCGTCTGGTGCCAGTGCGACTATGGCATCCCCAATTGGGGTATGTTGTGAGGCTGAAGGTAAGATGAGAGGAAGAGGAAGGTGGGAAAGTACGTGGCTATTCAGTTCTAGTCACCAAACACGGCGAATGCAATGTTTCAATTCTGAATCATGATCTTACACCAGGGCGACACTGAGAGAAGGTATCTTCCACACTAAAACGTGCCACAAATATGAGTTTATTTGTTTTTAATGATTAAATTGTGAAAACACAAATCAACCAAACATATAAATTTATCTGCGCACGCCGGGATTTGAACCTACAACCTCCGGATCGCTAGTCGAGAGCCTTACCCCTTGACTTCAGTTAAATTTCTCTTCTCAATTCACTTAAAAAAGGTAAACTATTATCTGTGTTATGATTTTATAGTATTGAATATAAAAATACCGTTTATAAATATTGTATATATAACAGGCTTTGTGTTGCGCTGGCACCCACGTATTTGCGATCCGGAGGCAATATCGAACCTGACGTTTGACGTCTTTTGTGATGCCTGCTTCCAATTATATTCGCCGGAGGCGCTGCACACCATACGGCACAACGAGCTTGTCACCTACACGAAATTTCATGTTATTTAAAAATGCATACTAATGAGAGCATGCTGAAAAGAAAATATTTGAAAAATTGCGAATATTAAGATATAAGCCGTCAAAAAGTTGATATCTGCGGCCAAACGAAAAGTGTAAGACATCACAATGCACGGCAGTAGTACTAGAGCACTGCCATTATTGCCACCACTGCCGTACATACATTAAAATAATTGTATCCAACATATAAATACTATCTTTTATCATACACATACCATACTTTGTTTTATGTCAGGTGGTTAGGCATTATTATGTTTTTTAGTTTTGTTTGTTCGAAAAAAAAATTTAAACAATTATTGAAAGCATTAATTTATCAGCCTGAAACACTCATCTACATTGAAAAAATCTTCCGAGAAAAGATACATGCCGCCAACGGGACATGAACCCGTGTCTTTCTGATTGCCGGTCAGGTGCTCTCACCACAGAGCTATGGCGGCTTATCTAATACCCGCCAAATAATTCAATATATACTAGTGCTTCATTCACGAGAGATGGAAAGGCTGACAGAGATATTGAAAGAAGGGTAAATGCAGGCAACTCTATTAATGGAGGACTGAACGCCGTTGGCGCCAACAAAAAGCTGTCCAAAGAAGTTAGCCGTCCATAATGCAGTGCTGGTACCTACCCTGATGTATGGCAGTGAGGCATGGAACTGGCAGAGGAAGGTTGAAAGTAGACTGAATGCTGTAGAAATGAGATCCCTGAGGCTTATGTGTGGTAAAGCAATGTACGATCGTGTGAGAAATGTGGAGATTCGCGAAGAATGCAAGGCTGATGTAAGCGTGATGAGTAAGATTAAGAAACGGACGCTCAGATGGTTTGGGCATGTAGATCGAATGAACGAGGAAAGGATGTAAGGAGAATATATGACGCAAATGTGAATGGAAGAATAAATCGGGGACGCCCGAGGAAGACATGGCACGACCAAGTGAATCAGTTACTTGAGTCGGGCCATGTGAAGAGTCGGAATAATAGAAGAGCATGTATGAGACGATGTATGAATGTGAACGAGGCAAGGAGTGTGTGCCAAGATCGAGTTGTTTGGCGGTCCGTCCTCTCTGCCTACCCCTGCGGGGAAACGGCGTGATGGTTAGTTAGTTTCATTCAACAATTACTGTTTATTACATTTTTCCACCTGAAAACCACCAACTTTATTTTTGTGAGAGAGGCATTGTTAGTGCTAAATCTCTCGCTAGGTGGCATCGAGACAAATTATGTCTAAATTTTTTGGTGAAATACTTTTAACTTGTCAGATATTAATTATTATTTTTATTTGATAAACTAACGTTTAAGACAAGATTTTTATGCATAGCACAAAGGGTAACAATTATTAACAGCAATAATTATCAGCTTTAAACACTCATCTACATTGAAAAAATCTTTCGAGAAAAGATACTTGCCGCCAATGGGACTTGAACCTGTGTTTTCCCGTCGTTTTCAGGTGGAAAAAATGTAATAAACAGTAGTTGTTCAATAAAACATGTTACGTTACAAGTAGCAAGGTTATTCCCTAGATCCACGGTCGCCCCGTTTTACCTAAGAATAGCTTCGGCAGATTCCGGCACTACGAGAATCGCGTCGGCTCCCCCTCTCGGAGCCCGGCAAGCATTCGCCACTCATCGGCCGCCAGCCGGCAAGACAGCAGTGTCCAAAGAGAGCGCTCCAATGCGCGATCGAGAACCTAAAACTCGCGATGTACTTCATATTGTGAATTGTGCAACCAGAAGCTTCGGGCTACTGCATTTCCTGCTACAGTGAGTAGACTGAACACTTACCCTCCTTTGTGTGCCATGTCCCGCTCTTAAAGCCAATAACGCGTGTGGAGAGATTGAGAGAAACAGTCCCTGTTAGGTTAGGGTATTTTAGTGCTATCCATATCATGTGAAGTGTGCCCGAATGGCAATTGTATTAACCCTGTCTCCTACTATTGAATAAACCCTTTAAATGCATACTGTGTTCTGATTGAGGGGGGAGACCCCGGAGATTTTGAGGAGAGGAGGAAGAGAAGTACCCAGCGAACCACAGACACTCGCCCTGGATTTAGGAGGATCTTGCTCGCGCCGACTGTGAGCTAGCTTGTTGGCCCATTAATTACTCCCCCCCTCTTCACGGTCCCACGGTCTCATTCTTCAATCAGCTATTGTTTAAACTTATAACCTATAATGTATGTTTTGTGTTATTCCTATTCCGTCTAGCATTTCAAACAAAAACACCGGCGCGTACGTAACTTCGAATCGCAATTTAAATTATCACGGGCACGATTCCTTCATTTTCGAGTCGTCACTCGACAAAACATTATCACCGGTATTCCCACGCGAGATGCTCAACCAAGAAAGTTGTCGCCGCGAATAACACAGTGCCTACAAGTGTCGACCGACTAAATTTGCTAGTTTCAAGTACAAGTTAATAGTGGAAATGAACACAAATATTTAAAACAACGATATTCAACAATCAAAATCCTGCATATGATAACCGACTAACCGCTTCGTTTCCCAAAGGTTAATTAACATATTATATTATAATAAACCAATTTCGCAAAGTGCTGGTCCGTTCTACGACATATTTTGCAGCCTAAGGAAACAAGTGGATTAAATTCCTTCTGCCATTTGACAATCGGGCATTTTTCTACTTTTGCCGTCCGTTTCTCATAAAAAGAAACATACGACATAAATTCAAAGATGCCTAATTCGCGTTGACGTCGATTCCCTGAAAACAAACATTAAATCCGTATACATACATCTGTATATAATAACTTGTTTCGACGAAAGGAATTTGGCGGTTAAATACCAATAATTGGTGGTGCTCAATTCAGGCTTACATATTAACCACGTAAATAAAAACCATTCCCCAAGACATTGTTGAATCTTCAAACAAATACTTCCACGAAAACTCGTATAAAAGAAAAAATATTTCTTTCTTTTCTGAAGAATTCCCCTTTGGAAAGCAAATGGAAATATTCCAAAAAACATGTTCGTTTAAGGCGAACCTCGTTCCGTTTTTTATTCACCGGACCTTCACAAATTTGCAAATCTTTTTCAAAAACATCGGAATAAATTCTAAAAACGTGTTCCATTAAGGTGAATCCTGGCCCGTGAAATTTTCGTTTTTGGACTTTTGGACTTCGAGAATTCTTCAACAAATTTCCAAAGCGTCTGGATTTCTTCACAAAACCACGTTTTTTGAGGCAAATCGCTGCCCAATTTTTTTTCCGTTTTTGGACTTGAGAAATTCTTCAACAAATTTCCAAAACATCTGGATTTTTTCACAAAATCACGTTTTTTGAGGCAAATCGCTGCCCAATTTTTTTTCCGTTCTTGGACTTCAAGAATTCTTCAACAAATTTCCAAAACATCTGGATTTTTTCTCGAAATCACGTTATTTGGGGCAAATCGCTGCCCAATTTTTTTTCCGTTCTTGGACTTCAAGAATTCTTCAACAAATTTCCAAAACATCTGGATTTTTTCTCGAAATCACGTTATTTGGGGCAAATCGCTGCCCAATTTTTTTTCCGTTCTTGGACTTCAAGAATTCTTCAACAAATTTCCAAAACATCTGGATTTTTTCTCGAAATCACGTTATTTGGGGCAAATCGCTGCCCAATTTTTTCCCGTTTTTGGACTTCAAGAAATTCTTCAACAAATTTCCAAAACATCTGGATTTTTTCACAAAATCACGTTTTTTGAGGCAAATCGCTGCCCAATTTTTTTTCCGTTCTTGGACTTCGAGAAATCTTCAACAAATTTCCAAAACATCTGGATTTTTTCACAAAACACGTTTTTTGAGGCAAATCCCTGCCCATTTTTTTTTCATTTTTGGGACTCTGAAAAAATTTTTTCAATAAAATTCCAAAAAACGTCTGGATTTTTTCTCAAAAACACGTTATTTGAGGCAAACCCCTGCCCAAATTTCCAAATAATCCAAACACTTGTAAAAAACGCGTTTTTTTTGCAAAAAATACGCCTAAGTGGTCAATCTCTGGTCAATTTCTTTCCAATTGCGAGTCTAGTTCCCGCTTTTTCCAACATAAGGTCACTCTGACACGTTCCTATACACCATAGAAGTTCCTCAAGTCACGCTGGGTATAATCCCGCACATTTTTACTTCAAGAAAGGAAGAACTACTACGGGCCCTGAGAAATAGAAAGATTTCTCCTAGGAATAAATCCAAAAAATGCCTGTCCCTACATGCCTCTTTCTACAACAAAAATACATCAGGAGATTGCAATTTCAACCGGAAGTCACCTCGGAGATCAATATTACCCCCCTGACCTCTCTGGGCCAGTCGTCAATCAGTGCGACGCGGTCTCTTTAGAAGTCTTATAATTCTTGTCATAAATAACATGAGTTACTTGTAAATATTAAATGTAAATAATCACCCATATGGGCATTCGTAAGGTAATCCCTACACCCGAAGGCATATCAATGTCAACGGTAGCCTAACTCCTGTACACTCTTTTCTTTTTGCATAATTTTATATGTTCTTGTACATCCTGCGTGCTTTGCCTGCTGTACCACAAGAGCACCTCTTGGGGCACCGTTTTTCATAACTTGTATGCATCCTCTTCCTGAAATTGATCACTTCGGGAAAGGGCCTCCTTTTCCTCCTACCATCAACGGTTCCGGAAAACTCATGCTCCGGGACGTCGCTTTCCTTTTCACAACTCTTGCAGCATCCGCGCGTTTTTTTCCCACCTCATCGTCTCATCTTGTCATATCATCCTTTTTTAATTGTTTTTTTTCTGTCGGGTTTTTGTCGTACCAGTACGTCCCTACCCTAATGTTGTAAATAAAAATCATAAGTGCAAGTCTGTATAATAACCATTGGTTTCAGACCATTGCCGCAGCTCGCTACCATGGTCACAGTACCATATTGTAAGAATGCCGCGACGATTTCTGTTATAAAGGAAATCCTCCCTTTTTTTTCTTCTTACCTTTTCTTGTTCCTCCTCACCCCATCCTACACATTCATAATAATGTTGTATATGGGGATCGTCTCGAATACACCAAATGAACACACCTATCAGGTCACATTCGCTGGATTCGAAACTATTCAGGAGCAACCTCGTCGCTACTTGTGTTTTTTTCTTCTTTTTTCCAAAAATTAGAATGGCGCTCAACCCAATTGCTCTATTTTTTCCAGAATCGCATTTTTGTCGAATTCTGAGAAAATTTTCTTTTTCTTGTTATAAAAGTGACAACACGTTTTGTCCCTTCATTAACATTGTTCCGTGTACATACAACTTCATTATGAGGTACAATATTTTATCATAACATCAGTTTCTTTTGTCCCTTATTGTACCATTATTCTTGTTCGAAGTTTAAAATCTTGGCCAGATCTTCAATAAAAAAATTGTGTTTATCGCCTTTTGGCAAGTCTTGTAACGTATGCTAATATGAATTTATTAAGCTACAGCAGTGCCGTATTAATTACATCATTGCAACCCGCCGTCTGTATTGAATGGGGACCCACATTTTCGAACGTAAACTTTTGTACCATTATAGGTGTGAACCTTACAATATCCACTGCTATAGGCGCGAACCTTACAATATCTACCATTATAGGTGTGAACCTTACAATATCCACTGCTATAGGTGTGAACCTTACAATATCCACTGCTATAGATGCGAATCTTATAATATCTTTGTGTTTTTACACGTCACGGGGAGTCCGTCATAACTACTCATTGTTTGCTCGTCAACACAGGGTTGTTGATCGAGAGGGTGATTTATCTCATTAAATTGTTTTAAATACCTATTGGGCTACTGTCTTTCAATACTGGGCAAAAATTTGTTGTAAATCGTTCATTCCTGTCACGTGAGACGTGAAAACGTGACAATATTCACCATGAGTCGTGCGAACGAAATAATATCTACCCCTTGTTTGTGTGACCTACCAAGTGTAGACCACACGCCTTTTATTGTTCTGTTATCAGAAAATTATTGCTTTTGCAGCAGAATACTCATTAACATGCCCATGGACTTCCTGTCACAAGAACCCAGGAACTATCCATTATCTCAAAAGGACTAATCATACGCTTCACTCATGATTATGGGGCATCGTGTCGTAGGAGTTAAGTTGATGGACACAAAAAACACCTAACTCGTTGTCTGGGAGACGAATAAGAAAACCCCCAGGTTTGTGAGACTCGAGCAAGGGTCTGTCATTTCTCGCAAACTAGTAGGAGAATAAAACGACCCTCTAATCTTCTACCCAATACACGTGGAGGATTAGACTCTTTTATGTCAGTGTATTCCTTTTTGTAATGTGCCAGGATAACTGCTGTAGACCTTGTTTCACCTCCACTCAGAGGTCGAATTTCGGAAATAGCCGAATCCTCAGCAGTTTTCTTCGTTCAAATGTTCCCAATTGTCACCCTTTCCCTTCCTCGAAATTATCCGTGAATGGGGATATATGCGTTAGGCACATGGCGTTTCGCTTGTCAAATGGGACAACCTTCATACACGGATCCTTTCAACTTCCTACTCCTTTCCCACTTTTCATACTTTATTTGTACTCAATGTTTTGTTCTTCGAAAGTAGAAAGAATGCTACCGTATAGACGTGAGCATAGGTCATGGAAGACCAACTTCTTTCGAACGGGGCATTTTGTCATACGTACAAACCCTTACCCACGTGTTCTTGGAAATGTATTTAGTTTCAAAAAAAAAACTAAATGGGTTAAACGGAACCTTCCTTGAATACGTACCTGTAATATGTATAAGTCCGTAGTTGCATTTAGCTAACTCTCTCTCCGTCTTTCTCTCTCTCTACACGCCAAATCCAATCTTTCTCAACATGCACACCTTGTTTCTCTCCAAACCTTTTCATCATTGGTCTACTAGGCAGGTAAACCTCAAGAATTTTGTTCCTTATAATAATTTTTCCCCGGATTAATAAGAAGACCCGCAGCTCTTCACCCTATCTACACCTGCGCCTCCCTTCATGCTGCCTTCACTACCGTCACGGAGGTCCCATGCCTTCAAAACCCTGCGTACCAAAAGGACCCGACCGCACCTAAATTAACCTAGTGTGAGTCGTGCGTGTAGTTGCGAATTGTATCATCACAAACCATCACTCAAACAAACCCGAGCACGTCAGCTCTAGGTTGGTTCAATGTTCCTGTTGCCATTGTGCAAACGTTCCTGTGGCATCTTGCAAATGTTCCTGTTGCCATTGTGCAAATGTTCCTGCGGCATCTTGCAAATGTTCCTGTTGCCATTGGTGCAAACGTTCCTGCGGCATCTTGCAAATGTTCCTGTTGCCATTCCTGTGGCATCTTGCAAATGTTCCTGTTGTCATTGGTGCAAACGTTCCTGCGGCATCTTGCAAATGTTGCCATTTTGCAAATGTTCCAGCTACACCTTGCAAATGCTCTGTTGCCATCATGCCAATGCTCCTGTGCCCTTGCGCAAATAACAATACCAACAATTGTTAACACAACAATCCCACTGTACACAAACCAGTGTACCAACCACCATCACAACAACGGCTGTCATGCACACAAACCGCCTCCTCTACAAAAAGGACAAACCACCAATTACAATTCCACTCTCCAGTACCTCAATGATGTCATACTGGCCCACCCACAGGACCCGGAAGCAGCTACCTTTTTGACCTCTGTGACAGGTAGAACCCTCTCCACCACCAAGAAGCCTCATCCTGCGTTCTCTTCTTCGTGTTTCCTTTAAGGCCCTAGTGTTCCTTGAGTGTAATCTCAAACGGGCCAGGTTACTGTGACAAAGTAACCGTGTAACTTCAGTGTAACGTCCAAACACCCCAGACATCCTACGCAAAAACCACGCTACGCAAACATAGCTCACAGACCAATGATACAATTTAGAGTCATTTTTTTTCTATTACTGCATAACCCTTGTACCTTTCTTCTGCAGGTCCTTGTTCACATTTATGTATGTCACTGCTCTTTCATGTACATTTAGTGTTAACTCTTTGTTCACCATGTTTTTTCTCTTTTGTTTTTGTTTTCTACTATTGTGTAGCTAGCAACTTTTGTCTCTCGCTCTCTCCTCCTTTCTTAAATTTTTTTTTTGTTTTTTGGCACAAGTGCTAGAAGGGTAAGAGGATTTCTTAGCCCTACTACTCCATTACCACGTCGCTTTTTTTGCGGCGAGGGGGGAAGTGTTACGTTACAAGTAGCAAGGTTATTCCCTAGACCCACGGTCGCCCCGTTTTACCTAAGAATAGCTTCGGCAGATTCGGGCACTACGAGAATCGACTCGCGCGTCGGCTCCCCCTCTCGGAGCCCGGCAAGCATTCGCCACTCATCGGCCGCCAGCCGGCAAGACAGCAGTGTCCAAAGAGAGCGCTCCAATGCGCGATCGAGAACCTAAAACTCGCGATGTACTTCATATTGTGAATTGTGCAACCAGAAGCTTCGGGCTACTGCATTTCCTGCTACAGTGAGTAGACTGAACAATTACCCTCCTTTGTGTGCCATGTCCCGCTCTTAAAGCCAATAACGCGTGTGGAGAGATTGAGAGAAACAGTCCCTGTTAGGTTAGGGTATTTTAGTGCTATCCATATCATGTGAAGTGTGCCCGAATGGCAATTGTATTAACCCTGTCTCCTACTATTGAATAAACCCTTTAAATGCATACTGTGTTCTGATTGAGGGGGGAGACCCCGGAGATTTTGAGGAGAGGAGGAAGAGAAGTACCCAGCGAACCACAGACACTCGCCCTGGATTTAGGAGGATCTTGCTCGCGCCGACTGTGAGCTAGCTTGTTGGCCCATTAATTACTGCATGTCCTTTCCAGGGTTGGTTTGGCTAGAGGCCGTAGGCCTGCGGTATGCCGACACTGGCGCCGTATGTCGACCGCTGACGCTAACAAACACTAGTATATATTGAATTATTTGGCGGGTATTAGATAAGCCGCCATAGCTCAGTGGTCAAGAGCAGCTGACCGGCAGTCAGAAGGACACGGGTTCAAGTCCCGTTGGCGGCAAGCATCTTTTCTCGGAAGATTTTTTCAATGTAGATGAGTGTTTCAAGCTGATAATTATTGCTTATGACTTCATTTTATACTATGTAATGATGATGTATTTCTTTTCAATATTATTTCATTGTACTTCTAATAACAATTGTATCACTTCAACGATATTATTTTTGTGTACTAATACATTCTTATTTTATTCTTAATACCACCGATACCCTCCTGTATACTGACAATCTCATGTATCATTTAAATATAAAAGTTTTTTCATGGCGTTTAAATAAACAAATGAAACAAAATAATTTATTAATTATTTAATAATCTTTTATGCATTACAGTTTATTGCCTTTTCGACAATAACACTAGGCTAATGATTATTATTTTTAATTTATAAACTAACGTTTAGACAAGATTTTTATGCATAGCACAAAGGGTAATAATTATTATAAGCAATAATTATCTGCCTGAAACACTTATGGGAAGTGAGATAAGTTTTAAGATTTTCACGGCCAAAAGCATTTTCGTTATTTGTTTTTGGGGTGTTATGCCGTGTTGCGCTACCTCCTTCTTTATCCAACGTTTCGGACATCGTTGCAGTGTCCATCATCAGGGCAGATCCGGTAGATGTGTAATTTTTAGTCGTGAAGTGTGTGCTTATTTACTTTGAAGCGATACCGTGTCGCCAGCACCACTAACTTAACACCAGTACAAAATAATCGTGACAGGCAGTGGCGTCATCGCCGCGGAACGGATCGTGTCCTTCTGATTGCTGGACCACTGAGCTAGGGGGGCTTATCAAATGCTAATGCCCGTGTTGTACTGCGTGAGACTTCATGGAACACTATTTGACCTATTCATCAAATTATTCTACCAATGTTCCCACTTTGAAACCTCCTAACTTTTTCATTTTTCGGAGATACCGAAAAACTAATTTTACTGTCGTTATAAACTTTTTTAATGTAATCTATTTCCATTAAAAAATAA
Source organism: Limnephilus rhombicus (assembly GCA_929108145.2). Taxonomy (NCBI): domain Eukaryota; kingdom Metazoa; phylum Arthropoda; class Insecta; order Trichoptera; family Limnephilidae; genus Limnephilus; species Limnephilus rhombicus. The sequence goes on along the minus strand of OV815292.1, from coordinate 11,099,359 downwards.
ATGTGAGACAATTGCATTACTACAGTAAAACCACTGCAGATATAATGGTTTTATGCGTGTCTGTGCGAGACACCTAAGATAATTTTTTTCTTATTTCACAACAATTTTATTAGTCTCACTGGGGCCCACGCTTTTTAGGTAAGCATGCAATTTTTTTTTTCAAATTAGTAGATATAGATCTCTGGATTTATTGTTATTTAGTAGAAAAACTGACAACTTCATTGGAATTTTGAAACAATGCTTTTTCGGTAAATATGCAGTTAGTCCACCTCACGGATAACACGGAACGTTCGTGTTGTCGAAGTTTGATGCAGGGATAGTACGGAATGTTCCTTTTTTTAACTAATACACAATCAAATATGACATTTGTCGGAAGTACCAATCTTATAAAATAAATTCTCTAAAATAAACTGGCTTTTCATCATACTTTTAAAAAACATCCCAGGTTTTGAATGGTTTGTTTGGCTACGCAGGGGTTTGTCAAGCGGGTTTGTGTAATTATTTTAATACATTTCTTTCCATTTTCGTTATTTGTTTTTGGGGTGTTATGCCGTGTTGCGCTACCTCCTTCTTTAGCCAACGTTTCGGACATTGTTGCAGTGTCCATCATCAGGGCAGATCCGGCAGATCCGGTAGATGTTTCTTTCCATGTTCTACTGTTATAAATACTGGTACAAAGTTGTCAATGATCCATTCACTTTGTTTTACGGAAAAATATTTTTTCTATGATTGGCAGCATTGATGAAATCTATAATATAAAAATGAATCGCTAAATGTGTTGGTAAGCGCAAATCTCGAGATCAGCTGAACCGATTTCGCTAATTCTTTTTTTAGAATATTCCTTGAAGTACGAGGATGGTTCTTACGGAGAGAAAAATTAAGAAAATTGCGCAGAAAATTAGATTATAACAGAAAACATCGCACGTTTGACAGTTCGCGTGTTAGAGAATGACATTTTGCAAAACAATGAATGATTGTGCAATCAGGATTCTATTTTTGAAAAGTTGAAAAATTTATTTAAAGTCGGTACTCCCCTAATATTTTGAATCGAATCAAGAATTTTAGATACTTTAAATAGGTACCTATGTTAGGTACCAAATTTAATAATATACATGAAAAATGGAAATTTGAATAAAAATTGTAAAAGGTGGCACGCGGGCTGTTCAAGAACTGAATGTACTGGGATTGAATATATGGAACGCGGGAGGAGGGTTGGCGGGACGAGGGAGCGGTAAAGGGAAGAGGGAAGGCGGGGAAGGTGGAAGGGGAACGCGGGAAGGGGACCTGGGAGGGGGAGGGGAACTCGGGAGGGGGGTTCGCGGGACGGTGAAGGGGGGGGGAATAGAGTAGGGAGAGGGAAGGTGGAGGTGACGGAGTGGGAACGCGAGAGGGGAAGAGGACGCAGAAGAAGAAGGGGAGGCGGAAGGGGAACGGGACGATGGGAAAGGACACTCAGGGGGAAACAATTTCTTTATTAAGTGGCATAGCGACGCATGCCGGGACCAGCTAGTGTTAAAATAAAAACGATGAATAAACATGGCGTTACCGCACTAGTCAATTAATTTTAACAAAATTAAAATGTTAAATGCATATTTTTTGCATGTTTTTTGGTCTCCCCCGACATAAATACTCACTTTCGTAATAATAAAGCTAAATCTAACTGTTTGGATAAAAAGTTTTCCGTATTAACGAGTAAGCGGTTTAATGCATAAATTATGTTTTTTCTTCCGTAAGTTTGACGACTTCAGTAGTTCACAATTTGGGAGGTGGGTATGGATACCGCCGCCACGGGAACCATTTATTGGATAACCAACACCTCTGCCAAAGGTCACCCCAAGTGGTTTGCTACGTTTGGTGATTTAGCAGGGGTGCCCGGATTCATAGGAGTGAGGTTTGTTCGGGTCTTAGCGGCGAATGCGTCCACTCACAAACTTTGTGTTAGGCCGGATCGGGAGAGACTGGTTGAAGTTTTGACCTTTCCAGCAAGAACCTTGCACTGCAGTGGGAGAGATTGATTCATACATCCGTCACTCTTGGACAAACTGACCCTCAGATTCCTACCCACCACTTATACCCTTTTACTTCCCAGAGCTTCCTCGCCTTCCCAACCTAAAAAGACCCTCCACACAGCATCCCCAAAGATGATATAGACCCTGAGGGAAAATATTTTCCTATTATAAAAAAAGTAAAATCTATAATAGATGTAATAAATGAAATATAATGGTGCCCCAGATACTAACCAGATAACTTAGGTGAGAGTGGATCATAGCATAATATGTGGCATGCAGTAGAGCTGTGGGGAGCACATCTTGAAGTCGATAGAGTACACCAGTTATCGGGGAAATTTTGGATTTAACATATTCAACATGGGAGTTCCACGATAGGTTAGAATCTGTAGCGGCCACTTAACCCGCTCTGCGAAATCTACCGCTGCGCCACTGACCTCCACGGAAATCGCTGGAAACACATACTACCGCATACCTACCTTCAGCGTAGTACCGACGAGCGCCTAGGAATAATAATTCCGCCACTTACGCGAAAGGCCTAGAACATGTGGATGTACCATACAAGTGCCCATAGAAGGTTTGAGCGATTTATCACCTTTGCGTGAATTCACGGCATTACCTACCGTGAGACTAATTAATTAATCGCCACGAGTATATAAGCCAGCGCTCGCTCGCTCAGTCTCAGTCAGTACTTTCCCATTCATCGATCAAGGAACACAGTCCGAGCAGTGGCGCGACTAATTACGAGCCTGCGGCGGGCACGGGCCCCGCGCAGTCAGCAGTGAACATGATGGAATGAAACATGGCATCGTTAAAAAACAATAATAATAAAATAATATTTCCCATCTTAACCATTTTTCCCTACTGACTTATTAACAAGACGCCGGGTGTACTTTAAACCACCCTCTTTTACATCTTGTGAGACTCAAAACATTAGAAACACATATTGGAAAAACATTAGCTTACAACTCTTGAAATGAAAAGGCAATGTCATTTCGCAAAAAGCATTTTCTTTACGGCTTGTCGTAATTAAAATATACGAGTAAATTTATACCTTAGTACCTACTTAATACTTTAAATTATAGAATTCATAAACAACACTTCTTGTGTATTGAACAACCAATTAAATTTATCTTGTGGCCTTATTCTAAACATATTTCCAGTAAGCCGCTCTACTCCCCCCATAAACCCTTTAATTACCCATACCCCATTGTTTATTTCCCACTTCAACACCTAAATATTATTATACCTACATATTGTGTAGTCAGTATTTCGTTTTGTATTATAGTTGGAATATTCTCCTGATTAAGAACTTCCACATTTAATATAATAAAATACTTTTTTGTTTAAAACCACGAGATTTATTAATTTATCAACCGACCGGTTTCGCTTTACTCAAGCATCTTCAGGGTACAAATTTATATCTACTACATTAATACAGTATTAATTTATACCCTGAAGCTGCTTGAATAAAGCGAAACCGGTCGGTTCATAAATAAATAAAGCTCGTGGTTTTAAATAAAAAAGTATTTTATTTTATTAAACATTTCAGAATGCTAGAAATGTGGAATATGTTAAACAACAAAGTGAATTCTGAAATGTGTTTAAAAAGTGGCTTTTATGTGATTTTTTATATGAATACCGCACAAGAGTTCCAACTGCTCCCGTCTAGAGTCAGTGAGACATTGTGCATCCCCAATTGAGGTATGTTGTGTGGCTGAAAATAGTGGGGATAGGAAGGAGATGGGGAATAGGAAAGTGGAAAAGTACCTGGATTTGTAGATCTGGTCACCAAACACGGCTAAAGCCATTTCATTATTTATGCATTAAACCGCTTACTCGTTTATACGGAAAATTTTTTATCCAAACAGTTAGATTTAGCTTTATTATTACGAAAAGTGAGTGTTTATGTCGGGGGAGACCAAAAAACATGCAAAAAATATGCATTTAACATTTTAATTTTGTTAAAATTAATTCACTCGCGCGGGTAACGCCATGTTTATTCATCGTTTTTATTTTAACATTTCATCAATGCTGCCAATCATAGAAAAAATATTTTTGCGTAAAACAAAGTGAATGCATCATTGACAAGTTTGTACCTGTATTTATAACAGTAGAACATGGAAAGAAATGTATTAAAATAATTACACAAACCCTCTACACAAACCCTGCGTAGCCAAAAAAATCATTCAAAACCTGGGATGTTTTTTAAAAGTATGATGAAAAGCTAGTTTTTTTTTAGAGAATTTATTTTATAAGATTGGTACTTCCGACAAATGTCATATTTGGTTGTATATTAATTAAAAAAGGAACATTCCGGATTATCCGTGCATCAAACTTCGACAACACGAACGTTCCGTATTATCCGTGAGGTGGACTAACTGCATATTTACCGCCATTTCGAGCAACGTTTCAATTCCGAATGGTGGTCTTATACCAGGGCAATACTGATAGTATCTTCCACTGTGGATCGTGTGCAAACATACTACGTATTATTTTAAATCAATAAATTAAGTGAATTAAAACAGATCATTCAAATAAAATTTACTTGCGCGAGAGCCTTTCCCCTCGATTACGGAGGTCGTCTTAATACAAACGTTTTTTTCCGTTATTTATTGTTTTGAATGGTTACATTATTTTTGGATTTTTCAACCACCATGCTAGGCTCATGCCAGGTCGAAATGGTGGTGGTTTGTCTTTTTCGTAAAAAATACTTTATTCTTATTTTTACTCAACGTCTTATTTTACCAATTAATTCCCGGAATACGCAATTATGAAAGAGCTGTATAAAAACTAGATAAGAAAATCTAAAAATATGGCATGTAGGAATTAAGTTTTCTCTGGGGAATTTATAATTTATTCGGATGAGAAAAAGAGACTTAGGAAAAGCCATTCTTTAACTACCTCCCACGTGGAAGGCTCTAGGGGGAGCAAGAAGGTGGTAGGGGTTGGGCGGGGGGTGGGATTATGGTGTACAGTACCTCACGAGGGAGAGTCGAAACAAGTGTATCGCGCTGTAAAGGGTTGAGCATTTTGCTTGCTTAAAAATCTGAATTTTTCTTACAAAATTTTGGAATTAAGGGTCAGGTATCAAACCGCGCTGACGCTGCAGTTAGGTATTTCTTGTACTTGTAGACAAACACGGCCGCAGCTGACCGGCTGCGTCTGACTAGAGGAGATGTGGGTATACTAGACACTACGGACTTAGGAAATAAAAATACACTTGCCTTCTAAAATTAAAATTTAGTTCCTACTATAATAATGGATACAGCTTAACATACTAAGAATCATATTGTGGAATAGCGTGGATAGCTCATAGAGACATTTGCGCCTGGGTCAAACTGCCCATTCACTGCAGTTAGGTATTTTTGGTAGTTGCAAACAAGCTCGGCCGCCGCGATCTACTGTGTATTTTGGTTAGATTCAGGCACGGCTGCTCAGCATTTTGATAAAATACGGAATAAAAATACACTTGCTTTGTAAAATTTTAATTTATTTCCAACATAATTGATACAGCTCGACAGACTATAAATCATATTATGCAAGGGCAAGGATACATAGACTTTTTTTAGCCCCTGGACCTTTACAGACGTCTTAGTTTTTGACTCAATGTGACATAGAATCTAATGGTGTTTTGATGTAGAAAAAATTTCTGGTTCATATATGGTTTGTATAATGTTATTAATTTTTTTTATAATTTTACCAGAAAATAATGGGTGTGAATAAGTTACGACAATCAGTTTTTACTCTGTGCCTTAGAAATTAAAAAACAGGTAGTTTTGTTTTTGAAAGTTTATTTATATGCATACAGATTTTTATTAATACCTAGTAAGAAAGAATATATTTTACAATTTATCTTTGATATACATAAAGTAGAACGAAGCACATTTAGAAAAAGACAGTCAAAAATATAAAGAAGTTCAGACAAATTTTTATAAAACAACTAAATGTTTTATTTTTATTTTTATGTACCTTACAAAGTCCCAACTGTTATCAATCGCCTGGGGCCAGTGATTGGGGTGTGTTGTGAGGCTGAATAAGGTGGGAGGGGAATAATATAGGGGAAGTACCTGGCTATTCAGATTTGGTCACCACACACGGCTAAAGCCATTTCAAGCAACGTTTCAATTCTGAATAGTGGTCTTACACCAGGGCGATACATAAAGTATCTTCCACTCTGTTTTTTTATAGAAGGCTATTGAAAAGTTTTTTTTTCTTTGTATAAAACACGCTGTAACTCGTGTTGTGCGTGTTACAGGTAAAATTGCAAATGTTATATGTAAGTTCAAAATAAATTAATTATTACTTACAATTATTATAGTTATTTCACAGCATTATCCAAAAATAACAAAGTTACTATTATATACTTGTTTACTATTATATAATTTTAAAATTGAAAAATGTCCTCCACAACACAGGTGAATTCCTAGCGTGGAGGACATTATACTATACATTTGTAATGTAAACTTATTAATAAAAAAATACAAAACAATGCAGAGTGATAAGTGTTAGCTCCTCATTTATTCATAAGACTGTCATTTTGTAATGACATCATCCTTTCTCCAGGTCTATTATCGATAATTCTAAACATTCACAAAAAGTGTGGTAGATCATTCATTATAACAAAAAGTTTATATGGAAGGCCATTACTCAGGCCGCTTATGTTTATTTAAAAAACTTACATGTTCACTGATAGTTTCTGTTATAACGACGTCATTTATATTGCTTCTGCTGCTTTTCTAAAAAAACATATAAAATAAATTTATTTGTAATAATACAACCCAGAATTTACCCAACATCGAAATTCATTCGATTTATCAATGGATGTTGTCGTTGTTTTCAATAAAACTTAGTGACAATTTGAACGGAATCGGTAGAGAACTCAAAATGGTCGTCGAAATTATGCATTTTGACATTAAATTCGAGTTCGGTGAACCCCAAACTCCTTAAACCTGATTTTGAACCAAATCGTCAAAGTACTTAAGATATTCAAGATGGATGCCGAAATTTTGCATTTTGACATTAGATCCGAGTTCAGTGCACGTCCAAACGCCCTAATCCTGATTTTGAACCAAATCGGTAGATAACTAAAGAAATTCAAGATGGATGCCGAAATTTTGCATTTGGACATTAGATCCGAGTTCAGTGCTCACCAATACTCCCATATACTGATTTTGAACCAGATCAGTAGAGAACACGAGAAATTCAAGATGGATGCCGAAATGTTGCATTTTGACATTAGATCTGATTTCAGTGCACTTCTAAACGCCCGAATCCTGATATTGAACCAAATAGATAACTAGAGAAATTCAAGATGGATGCCGAAATGTTGCATTTTGACATTAGATCCGAGTTCAGTGCTCGCCAATACTCCCCAATACTGATTTTGAACCAGATCGGTAGAGAACACGAGAAATTCAAGATGGATGCCGAAATTTTGCATTTTGACATTAGATCCGAGTTCAGTGCACTTCTAAACGCCCGAATTCTGATATTGAACCAAATCGGTAGATAACTACAGAGAAATTCAAGATGGATGCCGAAATTTTTAGAAGTCAAAAAGCAAAATGACTTCAGTCCACCTTAAAACTACCTTTGATAGAAATCAGTAAAAAAAAAAAAAAATTGACATTATTACCTTATTCTCCTTTTCTTCCAGTGGGAGGGTCTATTTTTTATGGCACGGTAAGCAAGAATTCCTTTATTTTTACCCATTTTGAAGGTACCTGAAGTTTAAAAATAAAAATAAAAATAAAGTCTGTAAAACTGTAAATCAAGTTAAAAATAATTTATTAGATATATTTTATTTCTACTTACCCGGTTACTGTAACACCTATCTCCTCAATGATTCCTTCAAAAATCGAATAAACAGCGAACAAAATTGCTGCGAAAAAAATATGCGTGGTCCCACCTTGACCGCTCTCTCACGACTGAATGAATTCTGTGAAATTCAACCGTTATATAAGACATCGCGCGGCGTATTATTTTGCCATACATTTTTGTATGGCGGAGAATAGTTGAAAAATTCAGAAAGTTTAGGCGAATTACAATAAAAATCTAGATACACTGAAGCACTTTTAATTTAATAGCATGTTTTAACATAATGTTTACTCTGAGATTACGGAAGGATTTTTGGTAAAAATGTTTACAACAGGTTCAGGAGAGATAATCGCGAAGGCCTTTTTCAACGTTTTAACTAAAGTTGCAGTATGTATAACTTATAGAATTTGTAAGATTACAGTAAAAAAAATTTAATCACTAGTAACTTTACACATTTTTCTAACTACCCGTATATAATTTTCTAGTATTGCTGCTACGAGACGCGGATGCTACTGCTAATGCGGAGCGATGTTTTCCAAACCCGACCCTTAAGTAATAGTAATACATGAATTTAGTAATATTTTGGTTAAAACAACAAACAAAAAGTAGAGGGAACATATCCAGAAAAATATGACAAATTTGAAGACCTCCGTAGTCGAGGGGTACCTAGGGCTCTTGACTCGCAATCCGTGGGTCGCGGGATCGAATCCAAATTGTGCAACTAAATTTTATTTGAATAAATGAAGACAATATAGGCGAAACTCAATCGAAAATCTGGAAACAGAAAAATCAGAAAAACATATTGACACCTCTGGGACTCGAACCCAGGACCTCTTGCTTTCCGGGCAGCAAGCAAGAGGAAGCAAGAGGTCCTGGGTTCCAGTCCCAGAGGTGTCAATATGTTTTTCTGTTTTTTCTGTTTCCAGATTTTCGATTAAGTTTCGCTTATATTGTCTTCATTTATTTAAATATTTCAATTTGAGGTTTTACTCATAAAGTTAAAAATTAAAAATAAATTTTATTTGATTAATTTGTGTTATTTCAATTACTTCATTAAAAACAATATATGGCACATTTGCGGCACGTTCCGTGAAAGATAATCTCTCTAGTGAAAGTTATTTTTAGGGAAAGCAAAGACGAAGTCTTGAAAAGGAAAAAGGTGAAGAAGAAGTTTATAATAATAATCTAAACGAAAATATGAAAGAGAACAAGACACAGAAAAAGATAATGGTCGCAACTGGGACTCGAACCCAAAATGTCTCAAAAGAAAAACCTTCAAAGGTTATAAAAAGAGAGGTTTTCTTATAAAAAATGAATATGCATTTGGACTTTTATAAAAAGTCATTAGTTCCATCTAAATAAAAATCGGATATATTTATCCGTGACGCTATCCAGGTTACAAATCAATTCTTAGAATGATTGTTTCAAATAAAAAGGGTAGTTGGCTATGATATGGAAAATAAATTAATGAAATAATTTAAAACACTTTGTCAAGTCAAACTTGACTTTAAAATAAAGTTTATTGTGGTAAAAACAAAGTGTATTTAATTATTTCATTAATTCTTCTTCTTTCGTATGGTGGGGGGTCAGAGGGGGACATCTAGGTCTGCGAGCCAGTCTAGGGCCTCAGGCGTTGCCCTGTGGACCTCATCAATCCCGCCGGGGAATGAATGGAGCGGGCATTCGTTGACCACATGTTCGGTGGTCTGCACCGCACCGCATTCACACGTCGCCGACTCTTTAAGGCCCCATCTATGCATCATATGAGCACAACGGCTATGGGAGCACCTTATCCTATTGATGGCAGTCCAGAGTTTGCTAGGCAATGAGAACCCAGGCTGTCTCTCGCTGAGATGGGCGTTTTTGACGTTGGCTGATTGCCACTCAAGCTTCCACCTATCTTCTGGGGTGAGAGGTGTTCGAAGGAGTCTTTCTCCTTCCGTCCAGAAGGGTTTTCGAGACTTTAAGCGGCATGCCGGGTGAGAAACGACATCATCGTGCAAGGGTATTTCGCTTTTTTGCAGCGCCTTCTTGTATTCCCTCAGTGTTGCAATCTCTCGCCTGATATTTGGCGGGGTTATATTTGCAAGTACGGGGAGCCAGGGAAGAGGAGTCGATTTTAAGGTTCCGCTGATGGTTCGCATTGTGGCATTAAGCTGAACGTCGACCATGGAAGTGTGGGCGCTTCTGGCCCATACTGGAGCACAGTATTCAGCTGCTGAGAAAACCAGGGCAATGGATGCCGTTCTGAGCGTGTTGGCGTCGCATCCCCAGCTAGTACCAGCCAGCTTATTGACTAAGTTTAGTCTTGTCCTGGTTTTTTTGCCCACTGTTTCCATGTGTTTCCGGTAATTCAGGCTCCTGTCCAAAGTTACTCCAAGATAGCGGGGATGGGGGTCATGGTAAATATTTTTTCCATCAAACTGAACACAGAGTTTTGCGTTTGCCTGTGAATTACTGAGATGGAAAGCTGTCACAACTGTTTTCGACCCATTCGGCTTTAGTCGCCAATTGAGGAAAAATTCTTCCATAGCCTTGAGGTCAGAATTAAGGATCTCTTCTGCTGCATTGAGGGTTTTGGCTTGGACTGTGATGGCGAAGTCATCTGCGTAAGCAAATTTTCTGCCTTCAGTGTGAGGAAGATCTCGTGTATAGATGTTGAAGAGCGATGGGGCCAGCACTGAGCCTTGGGCAAGGCCATTATTCAGGTGCATTTTTTTGCTTTTTAGCCCTCCTAAAAAAACCCTGAAAGTACGGCCAGTTAGTAGTTGCTCAATAAGTCGTACTGTGTTGCCATCCTCTATGGTGTCGTAGAGCTTGACAAGGAGGCCTTTGTGCCACACCGTGTCGTAAGCCGCAGAGAGATCAATGAACGCTGCCGCAGTCTTAAGCCGTTTCTGGAATCCAGATTCGATGTGTGTTGTCAGAGCTAGCACCTGGTCACAGCAGTTACGGCCTGGTCTGAAGCCAGCTTGCTCTTGTGGAACCACTTTCTCCAGGATTGGGGTAAGTCTGCGGAGCACCACTCGCTCTAGGAGTTTGTACATGGTACTTAAAAGCGAGATGGGCCGATAGCTGTTTGGATCTTCTGTTGGCTTGTTGGGTTTGAGGATCGCAATAACTTTAGTTTTTTTCCAGATATTTGGAATTACTCCAGTTTTAAAAATTTCAGTAAACAGTTTTGCGATCCATAACTTTGTCCGTGGCCCAGCATGTTTCAGAAAGTCTGGAAGAACTCCGTCGCATCCAGCTGCTTTCCCAGCTTTTGTTGAAGTGAGGGCGATGTCTACATCATCAGCTGTAACGGCGACCACATCGTTAGGGTTCACCGGCCATTTTAGCCGCGCCGCTTTCAGGGATTTTTTGATCTGGTGGCTTATATTAGACCTTGTTGTCGTTTTTGAACTGCGGAGTAGTTGGTGAGCAACAGCATTTGGGGACACTTTGGGGGTTGTCTTAATTGGCTGATTTGCAGCTCCGAGTCGCCTGAGTGTTTGCCACGCATTTCTGCTCGAGTGTTCGAAACTCATTTCTTCCATTAGTTCGTTCCACCTGTTCATGCGCCCGTCATCCAGAGACTGGAGAAGATCAGAAGCAGTGTCTGGGTCGTCATTAATAAAATGGTGCCACAAAGTGAATTTGCAAAATTTGAAGAAGGAAAATAAATGAGTTGAAGATAATATTGTTAATTCTAAAATTCGAAATATAATATTGGCTATTATGACTGTTTGAAAGTAGGGCGCAATGGCGGAATCGGTAAACGCACGTCCCGGATAGACGAGAGGTTCTGGGTTCGAGTCCCAGTTGCGACCATTATCTTTTTTCTGTGTCTTGTTCTCTATTTTTTACCTATTTTTTGCATTTTGTTTTTCCTGCTAAGCACTTGCATACTGCTTACTAACAACGTATGCAAGAACACTGGAGGTCTAGATTCGTTCAAAATAAATAAATGTAGCTTCGTTTAACAAACAAAAATTAGAATCTTGCGAGAGCCTTGAAAGAGTAACCATCAGTTACTTATACCAGGGCGGGTAAGAGATGGATTACCTCCACTGTCTTGTTCTCTTTGATATTTTCGTTTAGATTATTATTATTATCATCTTCTTCAATGATATATTGCAAAATAAATTATTTATACAGAAGATTTCAAAGAACTCAAGTCCAACTGGTGTATTAAAAAACGATAAAAATAATCATCTTTACAAAGTAACTCCTTAATTTTTTAGTCAGTTATGGTGAACATTTTCAATTTTATAAATTTATTTTAAAAGAAGACATTTTAACAATATAATAAAGCTATCTCCAACTCCGCAAGATTGTAGAATTTCTCATTTCGCATGCATGTAGTTGAAGCTCTAACAATAGTAACAGCAAATAAACAAGAAGTGTTTGAACTCCGGCAGATAGTCGCATTCTTAGAATTCCCTGGACGCACCAACTAACCAATGAATAAGTTATAGCAAGAACGTCCAAAGTGGAGAAATCGTTTATATAATTTGATGCAATCATGAATGCTTCTTTGGACACAATTATAATGCAATCACATGTTAAAATGAGAACCTCTCGGACCTTAAGATGCAGAATTATAATATTTAATTGTTGGCATTTAGAAATAATGATGCAGAATGTCGTCCCGATTAGAGAACATGAATTGACCTTTGCATCCTAAACTTTATTCTTCCTATTTCCTCCAACGTGCCACTAGAGTTAGGTCAATCGATCAATTTACACGAAACGAGTCGCTCACGATGCATTGGCGGAGTGTTCGGGTCGAGAGTATCCACTCGCTCTTTAATCGGGTGTGTGGAAAAAATGCCGTAGAGTAGAAAAGAAAAATCAACGTTCGCTACATAAAGTAACCGTTGCGTCGTACCCGAGATCTTTGATCGGGTATTTTCGTATGACGTAAGTATGTAGATAATAGGTGAATGATAGCTTATTTTAAGTTTTAGTACAGGTATCTAAGTACCTATCTACCATATCTATCTGTCAGTCGAGAAAACTGGATTCGAAATAAGCATCTTTATTTATTCATTTGATATAATATCTTACATTTCAAATACAATTCAGCAATGTTGGCCTCACTGGGTAGCTCACCTGTGCTGAGGCCTCCATTTTTTATTATTTTTTTATTGGTAAGACATTTGATCATGCACGGGGCATGGGGGTGAGCGTAACCTTGCGGCTACTCTTGCTAAGACGCTTATGGATTTCGATAAGTTATGCCCAACCACCAAACAAGAAAGGTATATCACAATTAAGTGGTACTCACGTCTGTTGTCTTCTGGCTTGGTGACAGTCATAGATGTCCATAAGCGTTCGAGATTGTTCTATTTGATTGTTAGAACTTCGGTAAAGTTTGAGTCACGAGTTCACACAAAGTATACGAAAGAATACGGTAGGATTTACACTTTATTTATTTATTTATTTATTTATTAATCATTAACGCCCTTATGGGCTTTTACACACATTTACATTTTTATGTTTTAGTGCATACAGGTGTGTTTAGAATACAAAGAAAACATGAATAGTTTTTACACATGGTACATATAAATAAAGCTGGTAAGTAAAAAGTATAGCATTATACAATAAAGAGAAAAAAATCAGTTTTATATGTATATACGTATATAACAAATAATAATAATGGTGAATTTTTAATATATGTGCAATTTATGTGTTGAATACATAGCGAAGTTGATTTTAAACAAAAATACATACTACCGACTTGCACCGCACTAAAATTAATATACAAAACAATTCCATTTTGACCAATTACTTTATCGTCAGAATTTCTGCAAGGAATTCAATTTCCGAAGACGAAATACTTTATACCATAAATATACCAATCCCCTTTATACTGAAACCATGGAATAATGTCAGATACTTCAGTAAACTATCACGGAGAGGACAAATGAGTTCGATAATATAATATAACAGAGTATCTAATTACAATCAAATTAAAATGTTTATCAAAGTATAAGTCGTTAAAGTAAATTTGTTATTATTACCTATTACAACGATAAACAAGAACAGTTTTTATAAGGTTTGTTTATAAATTATAAATTACTAACCTTTATTACGCCCTATATTGTAGGTGTTTTGACGGAACTTAACTATGAGGGTTTACAATAAACTGTGCACACAAAATTTCAAGATGGGGATTTATAGTTCTATTGTAACTGTTCCAATATACTGAATTTAAATTTGGACACTGACAGATGACGATAAACATCGATTGAGTTATATTTATTTCCTAGTCGATGAAGTCTTTCGATAGGCGAGTTTTCGAAGTAATTATTAGTAGGCGCGTTAACGAAGTACGGCGCATTCAATCTTGTATTACGGGTAGGTACTCGCAGTTGGATTAGTTTGGTTAAATCCAGGGCGTCCAGTCTGCCATTTGAAATATTGAAAAGACAAATTAAATCACTCATTGTTCGTCTTGAAGTTAATTCATTTAATTTTAGTAAGTCCATTAAAAATGTGTAGTTAAGTTCTTCGATTGGAATTCCTAATTTATAGTTTATAAATCTCAAAAACTTATGTTGCACTCTCTCAATTTTTTGTTGGTGAATCTTATAAAAAGGAGCCCAGATTGTTGAATTGTACTCTAAATGGCTTCTCACTAACCCAGTGAACAGCAACTTAAATGAATTAATTATTTTAAAATCTTTTACCGTCCTCAATATAAACCCTAAGCTTTTCATGGCCTTGTTAGTTATTTCGTTTATATGAGAAACAAAAGATAATTGATTGTCAAAAATAATAACTAGGTCCTTGCTTTGTTCAACTCTTTTTAGAAAGATGTTGTTGATGCTGTATTCATATTTAATAGGATTTTTAAATCGGGCAAAAGTTATTGTTTGACATTTTTCAATATTGAGGAAGAGTTCATTATGGATGCACCATTCTTGTAGCCTCACAAGATTTGTTTGTAATACGCAACAGTCATTGAGATTAGTAATTGTTTTGTAAATTTTAAGATCATCAGCAAATAAAAGTATCATAACTCCATCAAAAATTGTAGTTATGTCGTTGATGAACAAGGAAAACAGCACTGGTCCCAGATGTGACCCCTGGGGAACTCCGGAGAAGATTTCGAATTGATTTGAAAAGTGCAAGTTGAGTTTGACTGAAATTTTTCTATTGTATAAATAACTTTCAAACCATCTCAAAATATGCCCCGTTATTCCAAGGGATTTTAATTTATGCATAAGTATTTTGTGTGAGACTTTGTCGAAAGCTTTGCTAAAGTCAGTGTATACCACGTCTGTTTGAAGACGATTGTGCATATTATTAAATAAGTATTCCTGATAGATCATCAAATTTGTGAGAGTAGACCTTTTTGACATGAAACCGTGTTGTCTATGTGAAATTACTTTATTAATCTCAGGAGATAGTTTAGAGAGCAGAGCAGATTCAAATATTTTCGGGATCGATGACTGGATACAGATAGGTCTATAGTTGGATATATCGGATTTATCACCCTTCTTGAAAATTGGAGACAGAAAGCTTGTTTTCCATTTATTCGGAAAGATGCCAGTTTTTATTGACAAATTAAAAAGTTTAGTAAGAGGATAAGTTAAGATTGATAAGCATTTAGATAAGAAGATTGTAGGAATGTTATCGGGACCAGCCGATTTTTTCGGGTCTAGGGACTTTAATTTATTTCTAATATCACTTTCTTCAAATATACATTGATTGAAATCGATCTGGTTATCATTAGATGTTGTGGCGTTGAATAATGGAGAGTTGTTTGCAGAATCGTAGACTTTGCTGAAGAATTCAGCAAACAAATTAACGATTTCTTGGGGATTATCGGCCATTTTGTTATTTAAATACATATTAGAGGGTACACCGGAGTCATTATTGTTTAGTAGGTTTGAAAATTTATAGATATTTTGAGGGTTGGCAAGAGCCAATTCTTCGCAGTTATCGATGCACTTTTTGTAACATAACTTGGAAATTTTTTTGATGCTCGTTCTTAGTTCACAAAATTTTGCGTAATCAATAGGATCATGTGATGATTTGTAAGCTTTATGAGCGATTTTTTTATCTCTAATTAATTTAATAAGATCGGTACTAAACCATTTTGGGTAATTATGCGTATACATTTTTGAAACGGGTACAAATAAATCAATAGCATTATTTAGAATTAAGTAAAATTTGTCAACCATTATATTGATGTTTTCTTCAGTGTCCAAAAATTTCCAGTCGGTTGAAGATAAAAGATTAATGATTTGATTATAGTCTGCTTTGAAAAAGTTCAACTTAGTTGATGCAGATGGATTTTTTTTAGTTATTGAACTGTTACATTCAATTATTAGAGGTGGGTGGTATTTGTCAACCGGGAGAATAGATTCAACAGATGCGGACACTTTTACTGATAAAGAATTGGAAAATACTAGATCGAGAAGACGAGAATTTATATTCAAAACACAGTTTAACTGTCGGAGGCTAAGAAAATTTGACATTTCGATTATATCATGAGAACCGTGGTGGATGTTGTCCGTGCATGAAGTTTTGTTGTTTTCTACGTCCCATGCAATATTAGGCAGATTGTAATCTCCTGTCAAAATAATAGTGGCGCCAGGAAATCTTCTCCGGATCGTTTCAACTTCATGGTAGTGGTCTTTGTATAGTTGAGCGTCAGAAGATGGGGGAATGTAGACGGAGCCGATAATAATTTTTTCCTTTTTGGTGGATACCATGATGAAAAGTTGCTCCAGATGTGTATAGATGCATTTAAGTTTTCTTGAATGAAGTTTGTTGTTTATGGATATTAACACTC
Source organism: Limnephilus rhombicus (assembly GCA_929108145.2). Classification (NCBI taxonomy): domain Eukaryota; kingdom Metazoa; phylum Arthropoda; class Insecta; order Trichoptera; family Limnephilidae; genus Limnephilus; species Limnephilus rhombicus. The sequence goes on along the minus strand of OV815292.1, from coordinate 11,082,742 downwards.
CACCTCCCCTGGATTTATTTTTTTCATTTCTGTCTTTTCTGTACACTGTATGATTATAGAAACCTAGTTCTGAAGTGTTGATATTATTATGTGACGATATGATGAATAACACTTCGGCGTGGTGCGAAATGTCACGATACGATCGGTGGTTAGCAACGGACTGACGATAAAGCGCTTGACACTTGTTTTCCGTGTAGGTAGGCACCCTTATTGTGCGGAAGTCCAAAAACTGGGTTCCTCCGATCCCGTATGATAATCGGAGCACAAAACGAATGAAATCCATCAGCGTTATGAAACAACATTATTCCCAATGAGTTAAGAAACAAAGTCATTACGGGAAGGACAGACACATATAAGTACATTTTACATGGATATTACACGTTGAAAAAAAAGCATTGTCAAGAATAAAACAAAAATTTATAAAAAATTAAAAATAATATAAATATAATGCTGAATAAAAAAGTGAACTAAAATTAAACTAAAAATAAAGATTTATAATTAAGGTAAAATTGTAGGTAAAATGAATTACATAGTTAGTTAGTCAGTCAGTTAGTTACTTAGTTAAAATAAATTTATTAATTAGCAGCCATCACTGGTCACGTGTGCTGACGATCACCTTTTTAAAGTAACCCGATCGCTAATTGGTAGGCGTGAGCGGGTTACAATGATTGGGCAGTTCACGATCGACCCAGAACTACTTCGCGCTGCCTGCAGCCTTAAAACATGCTCAAATTAGGATGCTATTTATTGTCCCACCGATTCCTCACAGTTGACGCTCGTTCAGCGTTCACATAAAGAGCCATTCTTGGGGAAAAGTTTTGAATGGCTAGGTACTTCCATAACACTCTGTTCCCAAGGACATAATGAATTTTAAAATTAAAAAAAAAAAACATCCAGACTGACCGTAAAAGTCGTTTGCAGAACCTACCACCGTTTCAGCCGCTTATCATGGATAATTACCCGATTATCCTATCTCAAGGCACCGTTACTCATCTTTACAAAATCCAATGCAAAGACTTAACACAATCACTTACATAATAAAGAGATAAAACCCTTAAATTTGTGACCATTTTATCATTTTAATTACTTCCTTCTTCGGGATTTTATAGCGAGATTTCCCGCTCCTCTCTCACAGGTTCCCGCCGAGAAGTGCCGACCCATATTTATGTTAATAACTATGTAAAAATATTCAAATGAGATCGGTAGTTCGCGACTGAACTTCTGAACGGTGTCAAGTTTAGCATTATCTCGAGTGAATCTGAAATCATGACGCCGATAATATGTTGTAAAAATGCATTTTGCTCTGGATGAGGAAGATTGAAACACTGTGTAAAAGGATGGTTAAATAAGGCGGTTAGAGTGAAAATTGGAAAGTGAGAAACAAAAATGCATTTTGCCTAATATTGAGAAATTGGGGATGCTTTTCTTGCTATGGGATAAATAAGAACCCTGTTTAATTATTATTGTTGAACTGAAAAAAATTGTTCAATGTATATATTAGTAGGTTGTGATTCTTGGTGCAATGATTATTAACCCTCCGCCCGTCGCGTCTTTTCTTTAACGCGGGGGGGGGGGGGGGGGGGTCACGCGGGGTCGCCTAAGACACCAAAAATAAATACGATTTAATTATTGTTAAAGCATACATTTTATGTGTTGTTTTTATCGATTATAGTCAGGTGATAGAGGCTGCATTCAAATAAAACGAAATAATTAAAAATTAGATATTTAATTTCTACGTAAAAGCTTATAAATCAACAAGGAACATTTATTTTAAATTTTGAATCATACTTCATACATCTGCCGTAATGCAAATCATCAACATGGTGGTGATGATTTGCATTACGGCAGATCCATAAGGTCATCTGCTAAGAATTTATAGATAAAAATTTACGGCTTTAGCTACATTTTTGCTCTAGAATCTACATAGATTTAGAATCTTAATTTATCTCGTCTCCCAAGCCATTTCCTTGTGACCTTGTCCCTAACAACATTCCGAAATGGGGGGTATCACAAGTTACAATTTCAAGTCTGTAATATATATCTATTCTATAAGTATCTTCTCTTATATAATTCTGGCTATTGGCATGGCCCGACTCAAATACTCCATTCACCTGATTCTGCCAAATCTTTCTCGGGCGTCACCAAGTCCTTCTACCATTCACTTCTGCGTTAAACATACCCCAAACACTCCCTCTACGATCATCCGTTCTGCATGCCTATACTACCTATGCGCCCCTTTCTTATTTTAATTCATTACTCTTGCATTATTTCCGGATGTCCACATTTTTAACGCAGTCATAGGTGCATTTACCACACACATGCTTTCAGGGATCTATTGACCGATTTCATACTGTCTGCGCACATAAGGAAGCAATGTTTTTCTTAGTAGATGTTCGCAGCATTCATTCGTCTCTGCTTACCCTTTCAGAAACAGTCTAAAAGTTAATTAGTAATTAGTTAACGTCTGTGTCGTGGGCTGGTAGTGAATTAGAATGTTCACTACTTTGAAGTTTAGTCTGTTTGTGACGCGGCAAGTCAAAACCAAATTTCAAGACGCTGCTGGTTGATCAAAGTTGAGATTATGCATTTCCCGAGAGATTTTCTAATGAAGAATGAAGGTAGGTTGGAAATATTTACTCGCTTAACGGCAACACATTGGTTTGGTTTCGATGAAAATTTATACCTACATACATAAGGGCGGAGTGAAATTTATTTTTTAGAATTTCAAAATTCCTGTGTGTTTAATCATTCACTCTAGATTACATAAGAAAAAAACTTTTTTTTGTCCCACGAACATATCTTCAGGTGGCGCGGTTAGCCTTAAATTTACCAAAAATGAACGTAAAAAAAAAAGACGACGTCTAATTTTTTTTTTTTATATCATGTTTTTATTTTATGTTTTCATTACGTAATTAGTACGTTTTATTATTTAAAAAAAAATCTGAGTGTAATTCACACGCGGTAGAAGTGAAACTAGAAAGTCGCTAGATGTCGTTATCTTTTCTTTTGCCTGTTTGTTTTAAAGTGGTTTGAGGATTGGATATTGATTTCACCAAAATAATTTTATTTTTATTTTATTATTTCGTGGGATTTGAACCTCCGCCAGTTCACTTGATGTCTGTCTCTCTGGCCGCTGAGACTTGTCATACGCCTTGCGCTCTGCGCTATCGAAGATGCGCGCCGAAGCGCAAATTTATCGCATTTTTATAATAACCGAGGACACGCCAAATAATGAATTTGTGACACATTTCCGTTTCAACCTAATTTTGTATCGCTAACGGGGCTAATTTATCGCATTATTGGTTATTAAATAATGCGATAAAGTTTCACTTCAAATTTTTTGAATGGTTTTTGTTTTATTTATATTTTAATTTAAATTTTTTAAATTAATTATTTTTTATTTCAGTACATGGGATAATGCCCAAATATTAAAAAAAAAACGTTTTTTAAGGTAGTGGGGAGGGAAATGAGATTTCGGAAAAGACGGAGGGGTAGTAAATGACTATTCACATTTGGTCACCAAATACGGCTAAAGCCATTTCAAGCAACGTTTTAATTCTGAATAGTGGTATTACACCAGGGTGATACTGAAAGTATCTTCCACTGGAACATGCCGCAAATATACTATATATTATTTTTAATATATTAATTGTAAAATTTATCAAATAAAATTTATTTACGATCGAATCGATCCCGCGTCCTTCGTATTGTGAGTCCGTCGATATGTAATTTTTATAATTTTATTTTTCTCAAACTTTTACAAACAAATGTTTATATTTCATGTAATACGGCAGGCGGTAAATGCATTATCCGGGAGTCCTGCTGAATTTAAATTTTAAATAAATAATCTTTTGCATGTTTCTAGAACTCCGCTAAAAGCGCAATTCGAATCATGTTATTATGATTATTTATAGTAGCACGTGTTGGACTATCATTTCCCGCTTGTGATTTCCATCAAAACAAACAGTCGCAAATTGTCTTCGACGCGAAGTGCGTGAACCAGTCGGGCGACAGACCAAATAAAAACTTTTTTCTCGGATTGCTTGCGATTTTTCGGAGCTCATTTTGAATATTTTCCGCCCACGTTAAAAAAATCATACCTCTTGTTTGGTTCTGAAACAGTCTTTTAAAAAACTAAATCCATATTCCCCTCCATAAGTCCTTCTTCAATCATGCATTCCTTTCTCTTCCTCCTTTCCTCAAAGTCTCTACCAGGAAAAGAAGAAGATGGTCCTACCTACATGAGGAAATAATTGAACAATATTGTTGCCCAAGTTTACCTTAACTACTGGGGCAGTTGGATTTTGGTAGTGACATTGGTCACTGTGCTCTCGTCAAAAATATCGCAAATCATCGCAAGATTTCATATTATCTAATCAAACTGTCGTGTCTTAAAACCCTGGTGTTGTGCCGATATTGGGAACCCAGGATCGATCCTGAAACGCCATAAGAAGCCGTCAAAAGGTAAGAGACTTCCTCTCATTTCCTACTTCCTACGATCGAATTTCAAAGCAAAATAATTATTGGTCTTTACTCATCAAAAAACAAAAAGGATTTACAGTCATATTCTCGTGTCGCGGTATAGGCCGTGACACCTCTGAATTTTAATATCAAGACATACAAACTGATTATCATTATCATTACATAGTATAAAATGAAGTCGGTCAAAATGTATGTGCGCGTTAATCTTTTAAACTACGCAACGGATTTTCATACGGTTTTCACGAATAGATAGAATGATTGAAGAGGAATATGTATAATACATGTAAATTATATTAGAGAAAAGCCGAGAAATTCAAAGAAAACATATTTTTGTGCGATTTAAAATGGCTGGCGGGTCGTTATATATATAGCCACTTTTGAAATTCGATCTACGGAAAATAGATGCCCTAGAGTAAGAAGGTATTTGATTTGAATTATTTTATTTGGTGAAGTCGCTCAAAATTTATGTGCGCATAGATATTTTAAACTACGCAACGGATTTTCACGCGGTTTTCACCAACAGATAGAGTGATTCAAGAGGAAGGTTTATATGTATAAAGACATGCTTATTATAGTATAGAAAAGCCGCGAAATTCAAATATTCAAGCGGGTGGTGTGGCCGGGTCTGCTAGTAGTTCTATATAGCCAATGAATTCATCTGTATTTTGTCGATTATCACATATTCGTAGGACTTAAAAAAATATATATTATAAAATCGTAAACTTCTACATGATTACTTACATTTAAGGGAAAATTAGCCAAAATTGGCAGCAAAGCAATCTAATTAAATAGTGCCATATTGTGGCAAAAAGCGCTCCAGAGGATAATTAAAACCGCTCTCGTGCATCAATTTCTTGGTGCCACACTTATTATTTGATCTGATTTGTACAGGTGTACTATTAAAGTATCTGCAGGCCCTGTACACTGCCCTATACAGGTACCTACTGTATAGGGCAGACTAACTTGACTCTGGCTTTGATGGGGCCCCCGTATCTGAGCTGGTCACTTGGAGTTACACCAAGCGTTGGGAATGAAAAGCGTTGGGAAGCTTTCTTGAACAGATAAGCAATTTCATAGACCTGTCTGGAGAATCTATAGGATTATTACTTAAGTAAATTAACGACAACCATTTACCTGCTTTAAAATTAGTATAGTTTACACTGACACTGGAAAGTGTGTTTACGAGAGATGGGGAGGCTGATAGATATGTTGAAAGAAGGGTAAATGCAGGTAACTCCATTCATGGAGGACTGAATGCTGTTGGCGCTACCAAAAAACTGACAAAAAAAACGAAGCTAGCAGTCCACTATCGATTGCTGGTACCTAGCCTGGAGGATAAAAATGGAATCCTCAGATGTTTTGGGTATGTAGAGCGAATAAACGAGAAAGGATTAAAAGGAAAATATATGAAGCAAATGTGAATGGTAGAAGTCGGAGACGCGCGAGGAAGGTATGGCACAATCAAGTGAATCAGGTACTTGAGTCGGGCCATGTCAAGAACCAGTTAAGAATAGAAGGGTATGTCCGAGATGATGTATGATTGTGAATGAGGCAAAGAGTGTGTGCCAATGTCGAGTTTTTTGGCGGACAGTCTTATCTGCCTACCCCTGCGGGGAAACGGTATGATGGTTAGTTAGTTACACTTAGGGATTGGCTGTTTGTCCTCCTTAGGATAATAACAACGTAGCAATTTGTTTGACTAATCATTAAAGTAAAACCACATTCTTTCTATTATCTTGTAATACAGATTGTAATGCAGCATGAGTAAAAGGTAAATCGGAATCAAATCAGACTTTATTCTCAACGCTTTACGGGTAACCTCTATTCTTTCTGCCAATTCTCCAAACCAAGCAATTTAATCCGAAATTCCTCGTGCGGGGAACAAATGAGAAAAAAATTGTTTCAATTTGTCCCTAATATAATAAGGGCAGGCGGGAAATGTCCACTTTTGTACGTCATTTAGGGGCGAGTAGAGAACACGGGAAGAGAGGAGACAGAACAGGGGAAGTGGGGAACTCTCAATTCTGCTCAGATGTGCACAATGTGGTATACTTTATGAACAGGAATAATCCAGGGCTACCCTTTTATTACGGAACACACGAAGCCAGGCGAATCATCCATGCACAGTTTGTTCCGTATCGCTTGCTACATCCTATGACATCATTCTGTTACTAAATAGAACCCTACACGGAATTCAGTTGTCAAGATAAAATTGAGGCAATGTAGTGGATTATAAATAAATTCGTCGTGCAATCGTTCAGTTTTTCCACAGGAGCAGGCCTGGATCATAATAAGGTTTATGCAGGAATATTGCGTAAGGATTTTCCATGCTTTGGTCAAATTTACCAAAGTATTTGAGAGAGGGAAGCTAATACATAACATAATGTGTATACATCTTTTTGAGAAAGATTTATTTTATTAACAGCTTGCAAATGATGGCTTCATTAATATTCGCCTGATTACGTGCAAAAATAAAGTGCTTCCCAAGATGTTTAGTTCTTTGAAAATATAAAATATCATCGTAATTAGTACGAACGTAAATAAGAGGTAGGGTTTTTCGGAATGTACTTGGCGCAAATTTTAATTGGTAAAATTAATGGACTATGAATTATTATTATATTAAATTACCGTAGTTACTAGGAAAGCACCTTTGAAATGCTTGTAGGAGGTAACTACATTTTTCTTTTCAATTCAATAAGGTCACCTTCTTCGTTCTATGGATTTATTTTAGGCAGCGTAACAGTTTTAGTGGCAAACTATTTTTATCGTGAAGCAAGGTTAGTTTTTGTGGAAAATTTTGAGGATACATTAATGTATTGCATAACACGATCAACCGCTTCATTTTGTGGGTTTATTATTTAAACAAATTAAGTTCAATTTTATTATTTTGATTATTGATTTATTTAGAAAAATGAAACAATACAACTTTGTATAAACCACTTATATAATGTGCAAATCCGACCGGTTTCGGAACAAACGTTCCTTCGTCAGGGAAAGCTTATACTAATTTGACAGTTTAGAACAATAAAACCATATATATATATTAAAAAAAATAAAATTTGAATCTTGCAATCATACATAAAGATAGTTGCCAATAATATATGCGTTAAAGAAAATGAAGATAGTGTAGGTGGTTCTTAGTCGAAGTATGGTACAGTTAAACATGACCGAATTTCATATCGACACCGTGGCGCAGTGGTTAGCGCGTTTGCCCGGAAAGCAAGAGGTCCTGGGTTCGAGTCCCAGAGGTGTCAATATGTTTTTCTGATTTTTCTGTTTCCAGATTTTCGATTGAGTTTCGCTTATATTGTCTTCATTTATTTAAATATTACAATTTGAGGTTTTACTCATAAAGTTAAAAATTTAAAATAAAAAAACCATATATATATATATATTTATATCATAATAAAACATTGTTCTAAACTGTCAAATTAGTATAAGCTTTCCCTGACGAAGGAACGTTTGTTCCGAAACCGGTCGGATTTGCACATTATATAAGTGGTTTTTACAAAGTTGTATTGTTTCATTTTTCTATAATGGATAACCACAAAGTAATAGCTACATTCAAAAATATTGATTTATTTAACAATTATTATAAGCAATAATTATCAGCCTGAAACACTCATCAACATTAAAAAATCTTCCGAGAAAAGATACTTGCCGCCAACGGGACTTGAACCAGTGTCCTTCTGATTGCCGGTCAGCTGCTCTTGACCACTGAGCTATGGGGGCTTATCAAATACCCGCCAAATAATGTAATATATACTAGTGTTTCATTCAACAATTACTGCTTATTAAATATATATATATATATATATATTTTTTTTTTTATGAGTGTTTCAGGCTGATAATTATTGCTTATAATAATTGTTACCCTTTGTGCTATGCACAAAAATCTTGTCTAAACGTTAGTTTATAAATAAAAAATAATAATTGATTTATTTATTTATTTCTTCGCGTTCTCCATAAAACGGTTATTCGCCAATGTATTACGGAGAAAATAACAAATTAGAGTAAGTGCTGGAATTGAAAAAATATATTAAGGCTGGGTAGAAATATGAGAGTCAATGCGTCCAGGAGTAATGGACAAGAGAGTCCAGCTGGAGAGGTCAAACGATAAGTCTCAACCAGTCTCTTCAGACCCTGACCGGCAGGAGGTGGGCAAACACATCTGTCGCCAAGACCTAGACAAACCTCACCCCGTGAACATTGTGAATGAAATGGTAACTGAATGAATTGAATGACTGTTAAGTCACCAAAAGTAGCGAACCACCTGAGTCAACGTAAGGCAGGGGTGTTGGTTACCTAACAAATAACTAAGTTAAGAATAAGGATGGAAACGGGAATGGATAGTATCTGCATTCCCTCATACGTATGTAACGTATATACCTCTTTTTTACTCTTTCTATTTTGAGGACAATGTTTTGTTCAGAAGGGGCCCAAATAATAGATTTATATTCCAGGATACTGTGAACAAGTGCTTCGTATGATTCTTCTCTGCAATGCAATTCCGTTGAACAATTCCAAGCATTTTGTTTATGCAATAATTATTCAATATTTACTGTGAAAAATCAAGAGTAAATAAACACCCAAATTTTTCAATTTATTATTCCTTAAAAAGATAAAAACAAAGTTTCTAAAATTAATTAATCAGTAGTAAAAGAAAAAAGATGTCGGTAAACATCTGCCCTGATGAAGAATACCGCAAAAATAAAACACCATTTTTTTACATTAACTCCGTGCAAGAGACCCTGAGGAAAATAATTTCCTTTAGGGCCTATGCCATATGAGATACTGAGTGAAGGATCTTTTTGAGGAGAGGAAGGAGTGAACGTTGGTCTTGAAGAGACTCATGTAGTAGGAAGGAGGTAAGACAGAGGCCGACAAATCGTTCCACAACCAAGCTGTTGAACTCAAGAAAGAGTCGAAGAAGCGACCCGTTCTCGCCTGACAAATGTCAACCGTGTACCTACATAATTGTTTATAAATGTTTCCCGACTATGCACCGGTGCTGAGGGGATCAATGACGCTAGTTCCTCTGAGCAACTTACAGTGAAATACCGGTAGAAATAAGATAACATTCCCACCCGACGACTGTGCTCTAAAGATTGCAATCTGTTTGTTAATATGGGAGATACTATCAAACGGACTGCCCGTCAAAAGCAACGACGATGCCCGTCAAAAGCAAAAACAACGATGGTTTTTTCAGGTATTTTGGATGGATTTTCAGGTATTGAGGTGGCTACCAAACTCAACCGTGGGGCGCACTTGCGATTTGTACAGGGTTAGTAATTGTATACTGTTAAAGAGTCTGCGGGCCCAGTACAAGGCGCCCAGTTTTTGGGAGGCTAATTGAACTCTGGCTTCGGTGGAGCCCCCATAACTGTGGAACTGTGGATATAAACCATAATACTTTTGACCACGAAAATCTAAAAAAATATCTGTCTTTTTATTATTCACATTCAGCTGAGTGCAAACATGGCGCACTAAAACTAAATAATATTTGGAATAAATGGAATCAGGCAGAGGCATCAGTTTTGAACCTGGTGAAACTTGTTTCTTTTTGAGAACTCCGCATTGCGTGAATGTTGTAAAATTTAAACTAAAGAACATTTTATTGTCTACTCTTTCAGAACCCAAGGGACACATCGACGTTCACGTTGCGACGCCGGCGCCGACGCCATGCGGCACCGGATTCTATTGAATGTCTGAAAACTCTTTGTATTACTATGTAACCTCTATTAACTGTACAAACACTTTGTCAAAGAGGCGAGGCACACTGAAGTGGTAGGTTATTGCTGCAAGAAGCCATTCCGAATATGCCTTGAACGTATAAATACTCATTAAATAATCCTATTTAATATTGGCAACTTAAGTGGGCCTTAAAACACTCAACATAAAAAGAGAAACGGAAGAAATCCCTACCTTAAATTGTTTGACAATAATTTGGTCATTTGTCCACTAGTCACTTGGCACAATTACACCCGGTGGTTAACATAAAGCATATCATATGAGACACGCCACAAACATCAGATTTTTTCATCCGATTGTCTGATCAGACAAAATTCGATTGGACGGCCGTCACGAAAAGGCGTGGCTTATTTTCGTTACCGCTGCGCCGGCCGTCCAATCCGGTCCGACAATGGGCGTGGCCCGGTATTATAATCAATCGGGTTTCGAATCGATTTTTGTCTGATCAGATAATCGGACGGACAAATCTGATGTGTGCGCTGTCACTAAGACGTAGGTATATAAGAGCGATTTCGCGAGAGTTTCAAATAACTTATCTGTTGGTTTCTTATCACTTTTTTAAAAGAAAAACAAACATTCCCAGGTTACGAATAATTCGACAGTGTTTGAAAATCTCCTACTACCACCACAGAAACCCGAAAATGTTGCTTGTGTTGTGATAGAGGACTTAGCCAGCCGAGGAATCGAATACGCGACGCCCGGGTGGGATCCAAACGCGATGCACACACTCAGCCACTTACCGGTCAGGTCGATGTAACGTGTTATAACCGGAAAAGTAGGTATTATATTATTTTGATTCCCAAGTAAAGCTTTGTGAGGAAAGGAGAGGGACAATGGGATAGGACAATACGTTGAACAGGACTTTGGGATATACGGAGCAATCTCAAAATTGTTTCAATACTAAACAAATGTAATTCATTTAACTAAACTAAGTAAATATCTTCTTACCTCCTACAACATGGGTTCACTTCTTTACTTCCTCAAAAATACCTTACAAGCCCAAAATTGACATTGACTCCATAGGTCCTGGGGGAAATTATATTCCTTGAGGCCTCCGGCATGAAACTAACATAAAAAAGTCGTAATAAAGGTAAATTATAACTTTCTTGGAAGTAATGCTAATTGTTCTATCAAATATTCTATTAGTATACAAAATACATAATTTTTCATCATTTAGTCAAATGCTAACTTAGTTGTGGTATTAAAATAAAGATTTTACCTAAGTATTTAAAAAAAAATTCTCCAGCGTAAAATTTTATATCAGACTGTGATGCTTTTCCGGTTGCTGTACCATACAGCCTCCCAGAAAGGCTTCCTGAATTCTTCAAACCTTTCTCGTTTTCTGGTCAGTAATTAATTTAACTTTCTTTACACTACTCTCTTTGTTTAGACGAACAGCAGTTAATTAGAAAGATATACAGAACGCTAGATGGATATTAAATCTCTAGGAAATCGTGGAAAGATTTCCACGGAGACTGTGTTGGAGATAGGTACTAACGTTTAAAGCAAGTTATACCGTGTTTACTCTGAAGGTTTACCCATTCTAGTTTGGGATATTTGCTTAGGCTGGGAGTTCAAATAAATCTGTGCGTATTTAGATTTATGTGGGTATTTAATGTTATTATGTCATAATTATTCGATTGCTAGCATTTACTTACAGCCCGGCATTACCCGAGATTTCAAAGCACTTTACATATTATTATTATCAAATAGAATTTGAATTTATTCAATTATTTATTTCCATTCTTGAACATACACTTTACAGATACAGATATTGGTTTACATATATAATACATTTAGTAATATGAAAAAAATGATCCATAATTGTATGTAAATAGGTTAGTAGTAATATTTTGTGAACACCTCACTAGGCGAACCTGTGCTGAGGAGTTCCCACATTTGCTAATAAGTGCTATTCTGTTGACATGGGTAGAAACAAGGTATCCTCCTTGATATTATGAAGAAGGGGCACTGTGTGAAACAACAAAACATTTTGCTTTGTTTTGTGGGTATTTTTAAACAAAAGGAAAAATACTTAATATCTGGCACTACAGACTTGCTGAAAACCCAAGTCGGTGCTTGAAATCAATAACTTGGATCACAATTCTACATTTTGGGAGGCGGGTATGGGTACTTCTGTCCCGGGAAACATTTATTGGATAACCAACACCACTGTCATAGGTCACACCAAGTGGTTCGCTATGTTTGGTGCCCGGGTTCATGGGGTGAGGTTTGTCTAGGTCTTGGCGGCCTATATGTCTGCCCACCTGCTACATGCGGGCCGTATCGAGAAAGACTGATTGAGGAGGTCTTTTAACCTCTCTAGCCAGAATTCCTCGACCCATTGCCTTTCATCGCGGTTGAAGGTATTGATTCATACGTTCGTCACTCCTGGACACCCTGACCCCCAGATTCCTTCCCACCCCTCAATCCAGTCTAAATAAATAAAATTAAATTAAATTAAAAAAAATAAATAAATAAAAGAAAGAAAAACATTTTCAACTGAAGAGAGGAATTCTGTTAACAGTACATCCATAAATTGGCAGTTTTCCATTAATTTTTTAATTATTTCGAGTTGTTACATCAAAATGAAAAATATTTGTCGGGAATTATTAAATTTCTTCTCCAAACTGATATTCTCTTCCTGAAGTTTTGTATGAATTATATAGCCATTCTGCCATTACGTATTCGGAAGGCATCATGTCTCTCAGTTCTGATAATGATAAAGCAGGTCGCGTTGGCACTTTCTAGAAGGCAGAAGCAATCTTGTTTATTTCAAACACACTTTTCCAGATTAACTTCCCGAACGACAGATTTATCTTGTCGGCCGGAGCACTGCAGAATCGTACGAGAGAGCGTAGAACGAAGTGTGTTCTATACAGTAGGAGTAAATAGAAGTGAAGTCGAAAAGTAGGAGGATAGTAGAAGTGTAAACTGAGAGAGACTACCTATCGGGGTGGGTAATGCCTTCGATAACACCGGCGTACCTGGATGTTTAACCTTTCCTGGTCTGTAAAGTGTAAATACTACACATTGCTGCTAATAACTTTTATATCTCTATAAATATAATGAATTCTGGGTTCAAATTTTAGGTATTCCTCCGTTATACATTTACGCACTGAATTAAAATTTAATATTTTAAATAATTAGCAAATTTAATTCAAAATCAGAGATATTTTGTTAAATATCGGGAATAAACCACAAATACAATCAACCGTGTGCCAGTGTGGACCGTGATACGCGAAGAGTGTGCGGGGGGAGATGACACGCCATGTGACGTCTCGCTCTACTTCGCTATACGGGAACACGAGAAACAGAGACCGCCGCCGTGCGCAGTTGTGTTTCGACCACATGCATAGCTGTATGTATTGGGTAGCAGTCTAGCACTATTCTAGCTTCTAGCGCCTCAGTCGTTCGCGGGCAATCGTTTGAGATGGTCTCTTCGCCCGTTTTTTGAGCAACGGACGATGGTTTTTTCATGTTTTCAGCAATTAAACTACAATTATTATCACTTTTAACACTAATTATGATAAACAAAAGCGATTAGCTATGAATGTTGATATATTTCCAAGATAAAATCGCTAATTTTGACACGCGAATTGATTACACAGCACCGGAGCGCGCGTTTTTTTTAGCACAGTAAGGGAAAGGTTAAGTACCAAGTTGTGAACTTTATTTGATAGGAAACTGTAAGTCAGTTCCTGAACGACCAGCGCTAACGTTCTGAAAATGAAAATGCTAAAAGCTGAAATTCCGGAAAATATTGTTTTAAATTCTTTTGTGTGTGACAGGGAGGAAATAGCATTAAATCGCAATCTCAAAATGGGTAAAGAATTTTAAATTAAGCGATTATACTATTATATTGTATTCAAACTCATATCCATCATTAATCAATCAGGGTAATTTGTTCGCTTTTCGTAACAACTCATAAAGGTCTCTTTAGAAATCGTTGAGTCTCCTTACTATCACAGTGATAAAAATGATATTAACGGTGTAAGAAAGAGAAAATCACGCTTTATACTAAAATCTAAAAGTTAACCACAAAAGAAATAAAAGGTACACCTTGATAAAGGAAAGTTTCGGATGGCAAATTGAGTTTTTTTTTTAAATGGAACAACAATAAAGTCAGGCGACAATAACATTTTGTCAAAAAAAACAATGTTTATAAAAAATTTGTTTTTATTTTTTTTCGTTATAAATTATTTTTAGTTAGTAAAAACGTAAGTTAGCAATTAAAAAAAAAAATTATGTGTACAAGCAAAAATTTTATATTTCAAAAATTATGTTTGATTCGATTTATAAAAATTTGAAAGTATTTTTTATCACCTTTTAAAATCGGTTTTTAGTTTTCGGATATGTTCAAAAATATTTCTACTATTTGGATTTTATTGCAAAGCGGAAATATTTTTACCCTCTGACAAAATATGGTTGCTGAGGGGTTAAGAACATCGTCATTTCGGTAGTTTCATTTTTTTTATTTACTCTTCTTTGTCCGAGTAGTTTTTTTTGTAATATTTTCCATTTGAGTGAGTGTTCTTACAGAATTTTGTATTTTTATGTGTGTATTTATTCTCTGCCTTTGTATAAGTATTTTTTTGTAATTTTATATGCCTATTTCAATATTAACTGACTATTTATAACTGGATTTTTCTCATGAAAGACAATTACTGCTAACTAAATCTTCTATCATTGCACAATCAGCATTGTTTATTTATAATGATGGAATGGAAGGAAATAAAATACATATTGTGACATTATTCGTTGCACTTGTAAATTTCTAAATTGTACTTTAAGGATTAAGTGTTTGAGGATTTGGTTTTCAGAAAATTCACCAATCGTGAAGTCGGTACATATCTAGATTATTGAAAAATGGTCTTAAGGGTTTTCTAAGGGCTAAGAATTTATAATTTAAGCAATAACCTGACAATCGTTTGAATGATAGGAGCAGAATTGTTTCCGCAAATTATAATATGCATGACGGGTGGTAAGAAATCTGGGGATCAGTTTGTCCAGGAGTGACAAACGTATGAATCTATCCCTCCCACTGCAGTTCAAAGTGTTGGGTCAAGAGAGTCCTGCTGGAGAGATAAAAAGGTCTCCCTCAACCAGTATATCAAATCCAGCTCGCCACACGGTAGATGGGCAGACCCATCCGACGAAAAAACCTGGACAATCCCCGCCCCATGAAGCCAGGCACCCCTGCTAAATCCCCAAAAGTAGCGAACCACTTGAGGTGACCTATAGCAGTGGTTTTGGTTATCTAATAAACGTTTTCCGGAGCTGCAGAACTCGTACCCGCCTCCCAAATTGAGTTGTTTCTGAAATAGGCTTTCAAGGGGTTATAATGAAATATTTCAGCGTGTTAATCCATACTAATATTAATTATACATACGAAAGTACGTGTGTTTGTTTGTTTGCTTTCACGCCTAACCCACTAAACCAATTTTAAAAATTCTTTCACTAATAGAAAGCTACATTATCAGCGAGTAACATAGGCTGTATATAATGGTAAGCTCTGGCGTTATAAAATTTGTACAAATGAAAATGTGTGTATTTCATATTATCCACGAGGGAAGAGACGAAGGAGGGGGAAGGCGGGGAAGGTGGATGGGAACGGAGACGCACAGGAAATGACATGCAGATTTCTTTGAATGTCATTGCAACGTATGCCGGGTACCAGCTAGTATCAAATATTTGTAAAACGTTATTCAGTTTTTTTTTAATGCATATAAATACACAATCAAATAATAATGTTACAATTAGCTGGTATTGATATAACGAAAATGTTATTTTTGGTGTTCAATATTTAGAAAAAAATATATGTATGTATTTTTTTTTAATTTATCTATCTTTTTTTTTTTTTGCAGTGAATACCGCACAAGAATCTCAACTGCTCCCGTCTGGAGCCAGTGAGACTATGGCATCCCCAATTGGGGTATGTTGTGAGGCTGGGGGTTGTGGGGAGGGGAAGGAGGTGGGGAAGAGGAAGGTTGGGAAGTACCTGGCTATTCAGATCTGGTCACCAAACACGGCTAAAGCCATTTTCAAGCAACGTTTCAATTCTGAATGGTAGTCTTACACCAGGGCGATACTGATAGTATCTTCCACTCTGGAACATGCCGCAAATATACTATGTATTATTTTTTTTAAATGAATTATTTGTGAAATAACACAAATAAAATTTAATTGCGCATGCCGGGTTCGAACCCGCGACCTCCGGATTGTGAGTCAAGAGTCTTACCCACTGGACTACGGAGGTCGTAATTCTAATACAAAGGGGATATAGTTTGACTTTACATTACAGTCCATTTTGTCGACTATCGCACCTCTTTCTCTACACTAAATAGGTTATCTTTACCCTGCATTCAATTTGCAGCGTGTCTGGTACAATAATGCTCCCTGTGCACTTGCAGCTATTCTGTTGTCGTATTTGGAAGTATACTTAAGTCTAACATAATACATATATCAGAGCGCTCACTGAAAAATCGCAGACCAAAGTGTTTGAACGTCTGCTCTGTTTTTCTTTTAACTAAAATACTGCATGGGCAATGTTATCGATGTTGGGAGTTAGTAAGAAAACAAATGGATAGAAACAGATTTGTAAAGAACTGTTAGTTCTAACTAGTTATAACCTGTCAGATAAGATTTAGGAGATGTCAATTTGCACCATGTGTACTTTAGTGTGTTAAGTCAAAAAGTATAGTTTTGAGATCAGCGTTTGAAGATACTTCTTTATCAAATTGATTGTTTTATAATTTTTTTATATATCATAGTTGTCGAACACTCTAAGAATATTAAATAAATGGTTTTTGCATTATTTCTTTTCGTTTTTGTCTTAAGAGGGTATTACCAGAGAAAACCAGAAATACGTTTGACTTGTCAGTGGTTGAGTGGGCATAGCGCTTGGGTCCCATCCGAGCGTCGCGTGTTCGATTCCTCGGCTGGCTAAGTCCTCCATCACAACACAAGCAACATTTTCGGCTTTCTGTGGTGGTAGTAGGAGATTTTAAAACATTGTTGGGTTATTCGTAACCCGGGAATGTTTGTCTTTCTTTTTAAAAATAAAAATAAATAAAAATAATAACGTCATTTTTAAATCAGATATTAGACGTATTGACTCTTTTCCACAAAAAAATTATAAATGGATTTCTTTTATCTAGAATTGGCATGTTTTAAATTTTGAGAAAAAATGTTTATTTTTAGTATAATAAGGTTATACCATAGGTCGTTTAATTTTTAAAAAAGATTTTGTATTATACCACACCCATTTCAAATTATATAATCATGCAGTAAAATAAATCAATACATTATCCGGGTATTGCATGTTTTAGAATTTTAATTTTAGTTGAAATAAAATCATTAAAAAATATATACGTACTTGTGTTTCTTGACGAAAATTGGTACGTTTGTGTATTTATTTGCGCACTTACAAACTAATATATTTCAGATTTTTTTAACATTATTATTTGACATTATTGAAAAATGATAAATACTTATATTAAAAAAATAATTACAAAAAGCATATTATTTTAATAGTTTTATCATCACGCCTTTCAGCATTTGTGAATGGTAGAATGGTATAAATTAAAGCATATTTGGAATGAAATAAAATCGATATTGAGTTATTATTTTAAAAAACTGATACGGAGAATAATTAATCTTTCTCATTGTAACCGCCCTGCACGATCGTAAGAACAACTTTCGACGAAATGTGGATTTTCGGCCGCTGGCTGATTAAACGTTCTTAATACACTACATTATCTTTTTTTAGATTAATGCAGTAATCTTAACATAAAAAAATGTTTGTTTCTTTGTTTGTCTCTTACCTTTGCGGTAATATAATCCATCCTTTTTTATATGAATACCTCACAAGAGTCCCAACTGCTCCCGTCTGGAGCCAGCGAGACTATGGCATCCCTGATTTTTTGTTGTTGTTTTTTTTTACATTCACTCCATACAGGAGGCCCTGAGGAAAATAATTTCCCGCCTATGTCACCTGGGATGCTGTGTGGAGGGTCTTTTTGAGGAGAGGAAGGAATGAACATTGGTCTTGAAGAGACCAATGTTGTAAGAAGGAAGAATACAGAGGCCCGCAAATCATTCCACAGCCGAGCTGTTGAATACAAGAACGAGTTGAAGAAACGACCTGTTCTCATGTGACAAATGTCAACCGTGTACAAATGTTGGGCACGCGTTTGGCGTGTTTCCCGACTATGCACCGGTGCCGAAGGGATCAATGATGCTAGTTTCTTGGAGCATCTTCCATTGTAATACCGGTAGAACAAGGATAGCATTCCCACCCGACGACGCCTGTGCTCTAAAGATTGCAATCCGTCTGTTAAAATGGGAGAATCTATTAAACGGACCGCCTGTTTACTTTTTATTTAAAATGACTCTAGACCCCCAATTTCCGGGCATTCATTGTTAGCAGGCAGTATGCGAGTGCGTACATGTTGTTAGTTATTTATTTCACAGTATCACGTCTCATCTCCCCCACCTGATGTAGCTGAAATAAAAGTTTGTTAATATGTAGGAAGAAAAGTTAATAGAATAAAAAAAATACATTACAAATTAATAAAAAAAAAATTATTTGCCACGACAGAATTCGATCCTGCGACCTTCGGATTGCGACTCAAAAGACTTACCGCTAGACTACGCCGGCCGCCAGTTTTGTATACATATCTTTTTTTAATATATTCATATATTTTAAATAAACATATTATTATGTTATTTACCCGCCTCGGAACAGACTTCATCCAGTGAGGCGGGTAAAAGTAAACTTTGTGCATAAATGACAATAAAAAAATATTTCCCTTGTTGCCGGCAATGAACTGATAATGTAATATTTTTAACAGAAAATTATTTAAATTTATTGATCGATCTGATTTGCCAAAACTTCAGACTATATATATATTACTAAACTGAAAAGAATACAAAATTATAACCACTTCATGTATATAACCCATAAAGATTTTAAAGTCCCGTGGGGGTGAAGAATAGTGTAATAAAATAAAACTAGAACCATATATTTTTTAAATTACGCATTATAAATTTGCATTACAAATAAACAAACATCTTTTAAAAACGAAATATAATAAATGTTTTTGGACTTCCATGGGACACCCATGTCAGAGACATCTATTTAGTTTCCGGTATTCTTCCAATCACAGTCCTTCCTAAACATGAAATCACAAGCACCATCCTACAAATTATCCAACAATCAACTCACACTAACATCAAGCCACTTTACAATCAAGACATCCACACTCACAATACTCGAAATAGCAATAAAATCCGCATACCTCAAACACATTATGGGATAAAATCTCTGAACTATGTTGCCTATACACTATATAATTCGCTACTAGATATGTACAAGGGAATCCAGCAAAATAAAAAAATCAGAGTAATGCTTTAAAAGAATATTTTTTAAGTATGTATAAGGATGAAACTTTGTAATTTTCTTCTCATGTTCAATTGTCTTGTTTCTTTTCTCTTCTTTTCTTGTCCATTAAGTTGTAATCATCCATATTTGTATAACCTTGTTCCATTTTTCTTTAATTGTTTTCCATTGCTGTTTATTCTACTCAACCTGTCTTTTATTTTTCTTCTATATTGTATGTGAATCTTATATTTTAATATCCAAATTCTTATATAAAATTTTAACTTTTTCCTCCCACCCATGATTTGTATGTTCCTCCTGTCCCAAAATGAGTTCTGTAACTCATCGGGATTGCTCTAGCAAGAAATAAAAACAATTTAAAATATATATATATATTTATATTTATTTATTCTCTTTCCTCACGAACAAAATATTTCACCGTAAAACGTAATAAGTTGTAAATATTTATTTTTCTTACATCATAAGTAAAGCATTATTTTGGCTTACGGTAAAAATCCCTGCTTTAAACCTTGAACATATTATGTCCCTCGCTTTCCTATCTTCCTAGAAACCATATTTGCTTGCATACTTGAAACCACAACGGTGGCTTGGAAAACCTTAACTTTCCTAAATGCAAAAATGTCAAACGAGACAGTCGTTTCTCCTTACAAAGTTGGGATTAAAAGATAAATTTCGCGTGGCACGTTGGGAAAAAGTTTGCCTTTTTTCGAATGCATCTGAGTAAGTATGACGATCTCCCTGGCAAAGTGAATGGCCCTTTAGATCTCGACTGGGATGTTGCGGCAAGTGCAAATTAAGTTAAGTATAATCAAAAAGGGAATTCTTTTAACGATTAAAAATAATAACATCAAATAAAGCTTCGAAAATGTTGGGTTTTGGTTTAAAGATTATGCAACCAATTTATCAATATACTAACCATACAAATTTGCAAATTTTATTAGTCAGGAGTCAAATCGAAAACAATTAAATAGTGTGGGTACCAAGTTCTGCTATTCGTTCACTCATGATAGAAAGAATTAAAAATAAATTCTGTAAATTGTTTTTTTTTACATTAGCTCCATACAGGATGCCCTGAGAAATAACATCCTTCGGGGCCTATGTCTTTTTTTGGGATGCTGTGGGGAAATAATGTGGCATTAAATTGTTTTGAATTGCCTCGTGTGACGTCATGATACACCAATGCGTACGTTTTACGCAAGTTCGCTTTGAAAGCTCTTTATTTCGTCATTTTTGGAGACATCGAAAAACTAATTTCAACGGTGTGATTAACTGTGAATACAACATATTTCATAAAATTAATAAAATCGCATTTGTTGAAAGTTTTTTAAATTACAACCCCGACTTTCCAAAAAACGGAGGATTGAAATAGGAAGGTTTAAAGGAATTCAAATCAGTTGCAAGTTTATTATTATTAAATTTAAAATATAAATGTACTTGTTTAATTTAATTGAATGCATTACCCATTAAACTTTTAAACAAGTGCAAACAAGGTCAAAGACGGCTTATTCGGAAAAAGCTCCGTGCGAACAAGTTCCAAACGACGTGGCATCCCCTTCAACAACTTTGAAACGAGTAGCCAATTTGCATGTTGTATAATATGACACCAGGTTACTATAGGAATAGCTAGGCACTTGCTACAGTGGCCTCTCCGCTGTTAGCTTTTAATATTTAAACTCGGCCACTCTGCGTCACTTATATTATGTGTATCGTACAGTGGTTTTGACTCTCATAAATGCTTTTATTAATGCAGTTGCAGACCATTAAGGGTTAATTGGTAGGCAAGAGAAGGAATATCACATAATATATTTGCTGTGCTGGTCAAGCCTTTTAATCGTCTGAAAAATTGGTGTCTTTTTCAAACGAATACTGCATCGTTATTAAGTTATGTAAGGTCGGAGAGAGTTGAATTTCGATCGAAATGGGAAATAGAGATCAGATCTGGCCATTAAACATTACAGCATATTTAAAAAAACGTTTTAAATCAGATTAGTGATCTTTTATCAGGTGGATGCCAAAAATATTTACCACTGTCAGAAATTCTCAGGAAATTGAGTGAAAAACATGGAGCACATAACTTCAGAAAGACAATGGCGTCACCTCCACTTTGCATCGATTCTGCTTAGTGCTTAGTACATTTAGAGAGTTTTCAATTTAACATATAAAAAACTCATATTTCAATCAAGTAGTTAAACGAATATTAGAAAATGATCTCACAATACGGTTATCAACTGTTTGAAGTTTGTTATGGCACTGAACATGTTTAGGTTGGAACAGGTGTGGAAAGGATTAGGAATAATCCCTAACAACTATTCCAAAGTCCACGGCTCTTAGTGCAGTGCAGAATAATGTGGAGTAAATGAGCCAGAATCATCAGGAAAATTAAATTTGTTTTTCATGATTCTTACCAATTAAATAACCATTGCAAAACCCATACTTAAAACACATAAACTAACTGATTACACTCGAAAGGAATGAAAGACGAAAAATATCTAACTAACTTTCATCGAAAGTTCAGAACCGATAATAATTAGGCACCAAGTAGTCAGTGACTCCAACGACCAAATAAATAACCTCAAAATACATAGTTAGATCTTCCAAATAGATATCATTCCCATTAATGTCCTTCTAAATGTACTCCTTCAGAACGAAAGTAGTCAAGAATTAACCGATTAATCCAATTTCAATTCTTTCTAACGCACCCCTCTTAGCTGCGGGACCTAATTAGCGAATTAGCCTGAACAGGAGGGATCGTTAGCCCCTTAGGGATAAAGCCATACTATTATGAGTATGATCATCTTCTGAGTGTTATTATCATTACAAGAAGCTCTCCGCTTAGACCAAAGCTTTTTTAAGCTGTTCAGCATCGTCAATGTTTTAACTCCCTAATCTGCTTCTTTTATGATAATTTTTATTGCGTGATGTACACATTTTGTTTTTCAATGAAGGACACAACAATGAAAGGTTTTCGTTTAATTTACAACTAATGGGAGTCTGTACTCTAACACTTAACAATGCTTACTGAATTGTTGAATAAAAAACAATAAGTTTATTTATCAATTTGGGAGGCGGGAGGCAACCATTTATTGGATAACCAAAACCCATGCCATAGACCAGGGGTGTTACGGATATCCGTATCTGCAAATGCGGAACATCCGCATTAATTCAGACATCCGCATCCGCAGATGTGAACGTCTAATAATCCGCATCCGCAACAACCCTCCAACAACTCTCCAAGTGGTTCGCTGCGTTTGGGGACTTTTTAAAAATATCAACTTCATTAATTTTTGTTTTACAATTCGCGGTGTGCTGTTATGCCTGACTCACTAGGAATTGCTGTATTGAGAGTAGGCGCAGTTTAAAACGTAAGCAGTTTATAACAAAAATACAAATATCAACACAACTTAGAAGGGGTGCCCGGGTTCATGAGGTGAGGTTTGTCTAGGTGTTGGCGGAGAATGCGTTTACCCATCTAACGCATGGCGGGCCGGATCGGGAGAGACCGGTTGAGGGAGATCTAACATAGACCTGTCCCATTGCCTTGCACCGCATTTGGAGCAATGAATTCATACACCCGTCACTCCTAGACAAAATGACCCCCAGATTCCTAACCAGTCCTCATACATTTTTCCTTTCCAGAACTTCATCTCTTCCTTCTATAAAATACCCTCCATACAGCATCTCAAAAGATCACGTAGGCCCCGAGAGAATTTTTTCCCCAAGGCCTCTTACGTGGAGCTTATTTAAAAAAAGACGAATGCTTTGGTGTGTATGTATGAATATTACATTAGCAACATTATTATTAATATTAATAAAATTTAAATAGGTAGTAATGTCTAGTATTTTTACATGTTTTATAAGCAAATGTTCCCCCTCCTTTAACTATTTTCATTTTTAAAATGATAGCACATAGTTACTTATTTACGTGCAATAATTATTGATGAAGACAATATTTCAATTTAATCAAAAGTATAATAAGAAAAAACCTATAATATGGCTTTGACATAAAATGAAAAATTTTACAAAAACGTTTTTTAATTTTTTATTGTTGTGCTATTGCCGTACTCAACTTCCCAGAAACGTGGTACTACGACATCTCCGTATTTTAGTACTGAGATATTGGTAAACCATAATGTGATTCTGAATGAAACGGGGACGGAAATGAATAAGAGATGGGAAAGATATGGTTTGGATTTAGGTAGGTAAGAACAATTTGCCAACGTTTCGGTTCTGGATGCAGTCTCACACAAAGGCGACGCTGCGGGGTGATAAGAATGTGACTTGAGCTCTGTCAGCTTGGGTTTCGTGATATATTGCTCTATTTACACAGGATTTTAAAAGCACTCAGATTTCTAAAAGTGTCGCCAATGGTCACCATTGTTGTCGTCACAACAATGGCGACCAGTGACGTTTAAGTGGTTGTCATCGGTGAGAAAAAGACGCCAAGAACTGTGTCATAACCACAAGGCATACTTTATTTATTGCTCTTGTAAGAAAGGTATTCGGGAAAGATTTTCATCATTGAAGACAATATTAGCGACCCTCAAACGAAAATTTGATGGTGGTTCAAGCATATCCTCGACAAGGCTAAGGTCGTGGGTTCAATTCCCAAGTCAGACCGTATTTTTTAATGATTTTTCTGTTTGAGAGTCGCTTTTATTGCCTTTAATGATTACACACTACAAATCGGGTTTTACTTATTAAGTTTTTTCCAAAAATAATTAATAAGGTTCTGACTTCAAACATATAAGTACACTTAAAACTCTTTACTGTTCGCCGGTTCGCCCTCACCTTGAATATGCTAGTGTCATTTGGTCTCCTTTCTACGCTGTCCACATTTGTCACATCGAATCCGTACAACATCGTTTCCTTAGAGGAATTGCTTGGAGGTTGGGTCTTGAAAGAGGCAAGTACTCATATGATGAAATTGAACACATTTTAAACATGTCTTCTTTAGAAAAACGTTGAAAGGACTCTGATCTAATTTGCATATTTAAAATTATCAACAGTATTACTGATACACCTGCATTGTTACAACTCATCCAGTTTAACATTTCTTCCCGTAGGCTTCGAAATAATGAATTGCTGTTCCTCAATCAACATTCTACTAATTACGGATACCATTTTCCCTTATCCAGAATGTCAAGACTTGTCAACGCAAGTCAAAGCATTGATTTTTTTGGTGTAAAACTAAATGACTTTCGGCAGTCGATACGCAATATTTAAATGCTTTTTCATGCTTACACTTGTAGTGTCTCTATATGTACTTTTTATATTTTATATTGTCATTGCTATTAATTTTTATGTGCTCTCCCTTCACTGTCATCTCTGTTTTTTTTATTCGTGTTATTATTATGTTTTTAATGGACTGTTGTCCGTAAATTAATTAATAAATAAATAAATAAAGGTTGACAGCCCCCGTAGTCAAGGGTTAAGACTTTCGACTAACAATCCAGAGTTCGCGGGCTCAAATCCTTGAGTGCACAAGTAAATTTTATTGGATTGATTTGTGTTATTTCACAATTTAATCATGTTCAAATTTATAAGGTTTTTTTTTTTAATTTTTCGAAGAAAACTTCTTCGGAAAGGTTTTCACTTTGTGATGACATTATTTATTTTAATGAAAAGACAAATAACTTTGTTTACATCACTTTTATTTGTACACAATCTACATGTTTCGTGAACGATGTTCACATCATCAGGATCAAATATATACATTGCGTACAAATAAAAGTGATGTAAACAAAGTTATTTGTCTTTTCATTAAAATAACTAACTAACCATGACGCCGTTTCCCCGCAGGGGTAGGCAGAGAGGACGGACCGCCAAACAACTC
Source organism: Limnephilus rhombicus (assembly GCA_929108145.2). NCBI lineage: Eukaryota > Metazoa > Arthropoda > Insecta > Trichoptera > Limnephilidae > Limnephilus > Limnephilus rhombicus. The sequence goes on along the minus strand of OV815292.1, from coordinate 11,057,273 downwards.
GGTCTTGGCACACGCTCTTTGCCTCACTCACATTCATACATCGTCTCATACATTCTCTTCTATTATTCTGACTTTTGACATGACCCGACTCAAGTATCTGATTCACTTGATCGTGCCATGTCTTCCTCGGGCGTCCCCGACTTCTTCTACCATTCACATTCGCGTCGTATATTCTTCTTACACTACATCCTTCGTTCAATCGCTCTACATGCCCAAACTTTTTTTTTAAAAATAATATAAGGTATATTTGCGATACGTTCCAGAGCAGAAAACACTCTCAGTATCGGCCTGGTGTAAGATCACTATTCAGAATTGAAATGGTTTAAGCCGTGTTTGGTGACCAGATCTGAATAGCCAGGTACTACCGTTCCATTCTCTTTCACATCTCCTTCTCCTACCCATTCTCTTTAGCCTTACAGCACAACCCGTTTGGCATGCCATAGTTTCACTGGCTCCAGGCGGTTGAGAGCAGTTAGGATTCTTGTGCGGTATACACATAAAAATATAAAAATTAATGTGACTGGAGCAAGACCGAGTATGTACTATGTTTGGCGGTCCATTATGTCTGCCTGTCCCTGCGGGGAAACGGCGTGATGGTAAGTTAGTTAGTTAATATAATGCTCTTCAATACCCATGATTGGGATTAGTGATGTGTGTTCCGGAAATTTCAATAATGCTTGTGGTTCCTCGAGATTACAAGTTACTGTGTTTACGTGTTCGTTGGTTTACAATGAATATTTAACTAGACCAAACGTCCGTTCTAATGGATGCTATGTTTAATTCTGAAGCAAGGAAACTCCGTATTGAAGGTACCCAGCTGTTGATCGGATATCGAAATATGGACACGAACTGCGAAAATGTCTACTCTCCTAAAGTAGTAACTTACTGACATCTATTTACGTTCAAAGTATGTTTATATTAGGTTTTTCGATGCCTGTCTCACTAGAATATACCTTTGTCCAGACAGGCGTAGAGGTACATAAATGAATATCATATATAATATCATAAAGAATATTTAAGGTTAAGGGCCTTTGACCAACCAGCGGCCGAAAATCCACATTTCGTCGAAAAATGTTCTTACGATCGTACGGGGTGGTTCCAACGAGAAAGATTAATTACTCTCCGTACCAGCTTTTTTAAAGGTATAACTTAATGTCGATTTTATTTCATTCCAAATTTGCTCTAATTTATACCCACATCCAAAAATGCTGAAAGGCGTGATGATAAAACTATTAGCATTATGTACTTTTTGTAATTATTTTTTTTTATAATAAGTACTAATAATTTGTTAATAATGTCAAAGCAAATTAATGTGCAAAAAAATCTGAAATATATTAATTCGTAAGACCGTAAATAGATAAACAAAATAGAGAATTTTTTGTCATAAATAGGTGTTCGGATATTTTTTTTTTAACTAAAAAATGATTTTATTTGAACTAAAATTAAATTTTGAAACATGCGTTTACCAGATAACATATTGATTTACAATAATGTATTTTTTTTTTATTTCTTTATTTATTATAAAGCCAAGGTAATACAATATGACAGGAAAAAATATAAATATTTTACAGAAAAAAGAAAAGTCCCAATAAACTTCTTTTTAGTAGTTTGTCAATGGGTGCTTTTACTTTGAGCCAATTTTTCAACATAATATTTGTTTTACCATTTGTACATTTTTTAATTTCAGCAGGTAACATATTTAATAAATTTGGTATCATGTAGTCCAGCGTTCTTTGTTCATATTTGTTTAAGGGTGAGGTGCAATTAGTCCTTCATTTAGCTTAAAACGGGTAATGTAAGTGTGGTCCAGTTTATGTATGTATATAGGGCTATTTATATGCTGAGATATATTTTTATACCACAGAATTGCTCTTACTGAGAGAATTTTGAGATTCTGGTAAAAGTACGGAACATTACGTCTTTGTTCGTATAAACTTTTATGCGCTAATAATTTAACTAATGATTTTTGAACCGATTGAACCTGATTTACATTTGTGTTACAGGAAAGTCCTCAGGCTGTAATTCTATACCTTATAATAGATTCAGCCAATGATAAATAAATTACTCGAAGTATGCTTATTGGAATATAGAATTTTAATTTATATAATCTGCTAACAATAGATTTGAGTCGTTCACAAACTTAATTTATTTGTGATTCCCATTTGAAAAAACAGTCAATAATAACACCTAAATAAACATATTCTTTAACCAGTTCAATATTTTCACATGTGCACAATGTAGAGATACCGATATGTAAGCAATCTGAAGTGTGTGTTTTAATTTTAGGTGTAATAATATTTGCCTTGGCATTGGGTGATCTAATATGTATCAATTTAGTTTTTTTGCATTTATAATTAAACCATTTCAAAAGTTCAATATAATCTTCTTGTAAGAGTTTAATACATAATTGCAGATCACTGCATGAAATTACCAATGCAGTATCATCCGCGTACACGTTTGATTGCAGGGTATGAAATATGTCTTGTAAAACAAGATTTTTCGTTTAAAAATTTAACAAATCACGACCTATGGTATAACCTTATTATACTAAAAATAAACGTTTTTTCTCAAAATTTAAAAAAATCATTTACTAGATAAAAGAATAATCTTTCGATATCAAGTTATAATTTTTTGTGGAAAAGAGTCAATACGTCTTAAATTTGATTAAAAAATGACATATTTCGCCTTAAATACATATAAATTTGAATACAATTAAAACCGAAAGATGATTGAGTGTGTGCGTAAATCCCATAAAGAGAGTTATCTTATAAATATAGTAAAGTAGTAAATCCTGTCAAATTTATTTATGGAATTAGATTAAACAGGATTTTATTATTTAATTTGTTTTATATTTGTAATTTATTTTGCAGATGTTTGCAGCAGTGTGTCGTCGAATACTTATAATCCATTTCTTTATATCTTGTTTGAATTTGGTCATTGATTCAGTTTGCCTAATCGTAGCTGGTAGTGTATTATGTAGTTTGCAAGCTATGTATTTAACCCTAGATCACTAACCTTCGTCGAATCGACGACGCAGGATTAAAAGAACCGCGATAACTTTCGCGCGCGCGACCTTAATTCTTTCATACTCTGGCTAATCTCAATCGGCCCGTGCTATTGACGGTAGTGCGGACGATGGGGGGAGTCCACGAGCGCCAATTCAGCAACCATGGCTCGTCGCATCGACGAAGGTTAGTGATAACGTGACTTTTTACTTTTGCTATATTTTCACTAAATTTTTATTAGTTTATAGATTTTTACCAGAACTTTTATTTTATTAGTTGATTCAAATCTTTGTTTTTGATATTTGATTTTTTTTTTGAATTTAGTTATAACTAATTCAAATACCAACTTTAAAAATTTTACAATTGTTGATTTTGCATGAAAAATATGGTCTCATTCTTAAGGCTGTTGCTTAATAAATTTAATGTTTATGTTTTTATAAATATGAGAAATAATACAAATAAAATATAAGAACAAAAGTTCACGCATTCGTGGTAGCCTTGGTGTCACAGACATAAATAGTAAGCTGGAGGAACGACAGTTGAGATGATATGGACACATAAGACGGAGACCATCGGACCACACAGTGAGGCAGGCAATGTCTATGGAGCTTCATCGACTGTCATCCAGAGGAAGACCGAAGAACTCCTGGATGACTCAATGCGCCAAAATTCTTCAGAAAAACGGCCTGGATGAAGGCGATACCCAGAACAGAAGAGATTACAACCTGAGAACGAGAAGAGCCGACCCCAACAGCCTACCTAGGCAACGAGTTGGGACAGCGCAAGGAAGAAAAAAACACTTTTCATTAATAATAAAAAGAAATATGTACATATTTTGTTTTAATTAAACCCTTAAACCCCCTTTATTTAGTACCGTAGTCGAAACGACGAAGGTTAGTGATAAGCGTCGAAAAATAAGGTTAGTGATCTAGAGTTAAAGTGTCTTTGTCTAAAGTATGTTTTAAGAAAAAGAAGTTTGGAGAAGTTCTTTATTTTTGGCTCGGGTATTGTGTATCGTTTGTATTGCTTTGTACAGGGTTATATTTTTTTTTGTGTAAATTAACTACATTTTAACTACCTACCATATAAATATCTGTTAAATGAGATTGAAACTACATGCATTATCCTACACAAAACAATTAGTTAGTTTGCTACTAACCGGTTAAACTGCCAAATGCAGCGGTCGTCACACTTTTCTGGTCAAGGGCCACATAGGACAATGTGAGGTTTCACCGCGGGCCGCACCGGGGGGGGGGGGGGGGTTGTACTTTTTTGTTTAGCAAGTAAAAAAACAATTATTTTGTATTTAAGTTCCGGGTTCCTACTTCCTTCCTTCTTATGTTCATTATATAGTGTCAATTCTTAATAATAATAATACCTAAACGTAAAGTATATTGTATTAAAAAAAATTGTTTGTATCTGTAATGGAATCTTTCAGTTCAATTTTCACCCACTTCCCGAACTATCGAAATGTGTGAATTTTCGCACACGTGATAAAAGTGATAACAATACATACAAAAACAAAAATTAACCAGTTTATTTTGCTTTATTAGTACGCGATAAGCGTGTTTTTTGGTCTGTTTTGACCATATATTTTTTTTACCTACCTACACCCTCACTGAGCCATCTCTACGCCCTCTAATTTTCTCTGGGTCTCCTACTATCCCCCCGAAAGTCTCAAACGACAATATAATTAATTGTAGTAAAACGGATAAAATATTTAATTGTACATGAATAAAAAATATTTAGAAAGAAAACGGCAGATATTGTGGGCCGCAAAAAACCGGATAGTAAAATTGTACATGAAAAAAAAATATATATTTAAAAAGAAAACGGCACATATTTGTGCGGGCCGCAAAAAAACGGATGTAGTATAATTGTACTCGTACATGAAAAAAAATATAGTTAAAAAGAAAACGGCTGATATTTGTGCTGGCAGCAAAAAAAACGGAAAGTACAATTCTGTACTTCAAAAAAAAAATTTAAATGGAAAACGCCAGATATTTGTGCGGGCCGCACAAATATCCGTCGCGGGCCGCAGTTTGACGACCACGGGCCTAATGTGTACTCGTAATGATAAATTCTTCGAGACAAACTTACAATATTGAAATTTATACAATGCATAAACAAAAATTGTCGCCCTCGCTAGTCCCAAACAATAAACCAAAACAATGTGTGAATTTAATGGACGTAACAGTGCTTAATATTTTTTTGAATAGTTTCAAAGTATCGCATAATAGGCAACCCAAAAGTTCCACCATAACGCTTAGCCCTAGCCCCGCTAGGGTGTGTTTGACAGTATGTTTAAGTTGGTGCCACGGGGAGGCTTACAGGGACAAATAAACAATAATTTACTTCGTACGTACGTAATTACTAATTTAAGTTATAATAATAAATCGGCTAATGACTTTGGCTTGGTGTTTAGTATGGAAGTTATTAGATTCAACACTGCTTGCTATTGTGAACTAACTATAAAATAATGACATTACCACCATCGGAATAATAATATTAAATCCCGTACTCAACAGAACAACTGCCAACACATTAAAAATCGCTTTTATATCTAGGTATTTTTGAAATTTTTATTCATTTGTTTTTACAGCTATATTTTACCTAGACAGGTCTAATAAAACTGTGTGGAATTCAGTTTTATCCTTGAAAAATTCTTTACTTCATTTTCTTAGAACGGTGATGCGCTGGACTGTATTAATAATGTTTTTAATCTATTGATACGATTTGTGTATAATCGAGATTAATTTTTGGGTTTTTATGCCTTGTTGCGCTTCCTCCTTCTTTAGCCGATGTTTCGAACAGCTTTAAAATGGTCATCATCAGGCAGATAGATGTCATGCATCACCATTACATTTGATTTCTGACAATTTATTATTCACACCTTCCCTGGTGATGCTAGATGAAAAATTTAATAAAGATTGTAAGATAACCAAAAAATTAATCACGATAATACTTTTGAACCTGAAAATTTCAAAAGATCTCCGAAGTCTGAAGGTATGGACAGAAAAGTCAACAGCCCTCCACATTACCAACTAAATATTTGATAACAACAGAAAATCGTAAACGAGGCCCTGCTATCTAATTGCACGAACGATTAGATTAATTTTACACAATGTAATATTTATTTTGTTATATTAATACACGTAGATGGCATGTAGGTGACGATAAGGGATTGACACTTAAAAAAATACAATCGCAACTTCAAGGTCAAGAAGACCCGAAATCATCCCTGCCGCTTTCTAAGTAAGCCATCCGTGCTAGTTGTTATTTATGTATTAATTTATTTGTAAGAGAAAAATATAAAATATAGAGATACATATATACAAAATTAAATTAAGTCGAGCCAAAAAGGTCTCCTATGTTAAAGTTACTTGGAGATAGAGTTTTATTATATCTTAAAATTAATTTTTGGTGATGAGGAGGGTAAGAGGAAAATAGGATAAGGATAGGAGATGCTCCCGATACATTCCATGCTCTTGTATTACTTTTCGTTTGTACGCGTAACTTCTATTCGGTATTTCTGAAGGGTATTGTTAAAAATGTATATCTATCACAAAAGTACAAAGAGATTTGTTGACCTAACAACAAATTAATATTAAAGTTATTTACAAAATAAATGAGGCATCAGATCGCCTGGCTTTTACCCGATCAACTCGGTTAATTTTTATGACAAGACGCCATTCCTTATGCTAATGTAATGTATTCACGCTAAACTATGATAATCGCGGCGATCCTATCGCGTTGCATACATAATGCGGTCTAATCCACAGAACACATACATCGACAGAATTGTTTTATGGGTGGCTCTGTGCCCTAATTAAGCTCAATTTTCCCTCACTTTTGATCAAATTTTGAATAAAACTTTTTCAAATGTTGAATGTTTAATAAGCCACCATTGCCGTCTGTAGAATAAAATTAATGCATTTGGTTCGGCACTTAGCTAAAATCTATCGTCGTTCACAGATTTCTCCCTGGCCGAACCCAAAATGATATTTTGATAAGTTGTACGTTTTGTTTACCTCGTGTAAGTTTTACCCTTTTTATAAATACAATGGGAATTTTCAATATTTTTCTTTCTCTAATTAGCAAGTGAACCGAACACTTTATTCACAACCTAAGAACTGAGACCCAGCAGGTCTCCAGCTAAGTAGAATTTAAAAAGTGCATAGTCATGGGATGTGATTGAGACCCATTGACCTATATTAGTAGACCTGCCCTAAGTGATAAAAGCGTATTATTTCCCCCTCCCCATACCGGTTCCTTGGAACCGGCTGCGATTGAGTATGGCTTCGCGTGAATCTAAAAAATGTGACGTCATCATTCTTCTGCGAGCCAGCGCCGAGCGCTCATCGGTGCATTTTACGAAATAACACCGCAAAAAATATGGTTTGTGTTTTGAAAACGTGTACCTAAATATATACTATCATTCGAGATACATGGCGTGTGCTCGTCGATGTTTATGGGGTAAGTAAATTATGAAACATTTGTAAAAGTGTCCTAACTAAATACAGCAAGAAAATATTGGAGACTGAAAATAAACGAACTTTATTTTGCCATATTTAGACTTCCGAAATTTGATCAATACGCGGCGAGCAATTCGCGCTCCCATGTAAAAAGATCTATTCATTCAAAAGCAGAGGTTACTAAATGGTGATATTATAATGCGAGATGCCTATATACTGTCATATTGAGTTATCGACGAATCACATATCTCCTAAGTCATCTTCCCGCTCTGCGCCCTGCTGTAGTTGTTGTCTCCCCCTCACCTTTATGTTCTGGTCTACTAATATTCATATGTATATGTTGAGACCTTATAAATTAAATAAATGTTTTTGGCGTCTCTGGTGCCTAGGAATCTAAAGGTCTTTCATAAACTGGAGAATTGAAATTTAATCCATTGAAATCTGAATAGGAATTTTCCATTCAGTATTCTAATCAGAAAACATAATACTGATTTTATTGCATGCGGCGGTATTCAAACGCGTAACTCCTGCAGGCCCCCCCCTATGAATAATTTGATCGAGTAATCACAATTTACATAGTGATTGGCAGATCGGAATGCGATCGCGGAACGAGGGAATCGGAATGATGTGTGTTTTGTACTAAAACTTCTTATGGGATGGATGGGTTCAGACGAAGTCGTTTCTTTAGTGCAATTATTTGACGCGTGATCTGCTCGGTCCGTAAAGGAATTTTTTTCTCCATGTCGCAGACTTTTTTATTAGAAGCGTGTTGGTGGTTCTCTAGAAGTCAAATATCACGAAACAGTTTTAGTTAGGTTAAGTTTCTTACTTAAATACTTTTTTTTTTCAAAAATGTAAATTACATAAATCTTTCGAGAGATGGTAAGAAGATAAGAGATATCGAAAGAAGGGTAAATGCAGGCAACTCTATGAATGGAGGACTGAAAACTGTCCAAAGAAGCGAAGTTAGCCGTTCATAATGGAGTGCTGGTACCTACCCTGATGTACGGCAGTGAGGCATGGAACTGGCAGAAGAAGGATGAGACCATGTACGATCGTGTGAGAAATGTGGAGATCCGCGAAGAATTCAAGGCTGATGTAAGCGTAATGAGTAAGATTAAGAAAGAGAAGCTCAGATGGTTTGGGCATGTGACGCCCGAGGAAGACATGGCACGACCAAGTGAATCAGATACTTGAGTCGGACCATGTGAAGAGTCGGAATAATAGAAGAGTATGTATGAGACGATATACGAACGATGTGAACGAGGCAAGGAGTGTGTGCAAAGATCGAATTGTTTGGCTATAGTTAGTTAGTATCAATTTGATTGTAAGAAATCTCTCATTTTTTTAACATAATTGTTTGCAATAAAATACTTTGCAATCTCAAAATTTAAATACCTTTTATTTATAGTGTGTACACACAATTTTTTTAGTTATTTATCATATTTTATGGCACTTATCTTCTTTCCTACAATAATATTATCATACATAACTGTAAATTCAATAAATCAGATTGCTGTGGTTTGAAAGGTGATCTCTGAAATCATAAAATTTGCGTAGTTCTTTTATCTTTTTTTTTGTGCACTCTGAATCTCTAAGTCAAACAATCAATAAATTGTGACAGCTCTAATCACATAGCGCACCATACCAGATGAAAAACGTACTTCTTTCTCAGTTAATTTTATGGTAAGTGATGGGTGAATTCCTTAATCGCTGTTATTTCCGCCTACAAAACCAAATAAAATCCAGACTGCTGTCCTGAAACTCCAAGATATTAGTATACAAAACACTTATCAGACCAGTATCTACTCACATACGCAGCTGAGACTTGGGTAACTAAGAGAAATCATCGAGCACTGGATGTTTTTGAAAGGAAAATTTTGATGCGTATCTTCGGACCGGTTTCAGAAAAAGGATTTTGGCGCAGAAGTTATAACAATGAGCTACATACTCTTTAAAGATCTAAACATCACAAAATTTATAAAACTGGGAAGACTTCGGTGGCTGGGTCATGTAGAGAGAATGACCGAGCATCAAGCACCAAAGTTCCTGCTGAACTCAAGACCGACAGGGCGAAGGAGCCTGGGAAGACCAAGTTTAAGATGATGCGTCAACGTCCTCAAAGATATATCCATCTTGGAGATTGTAAATTGCAGAGAGCTGGCACAAAACCGCGATGAGTGGAGGAAGACTCTTGCGGAGGCCAAGACCCACCAGGGGTTATAGAGCCAAGAGTGATGATGATGATGTTGGGTGATTCCTACCAAAGGGACCTGAGGGAGTTAGCGAAATATATCTCAAACCTTATTTAGTATTTCTTAAAAACACGGACTCAATTTTGTTAGCTTTGTTTTCTTGGCAATATTTTTACTGGCGACAAGAGCTATACTTAAAACTTCAATGTATGATGCACGTTATTTACGAAAAGTATTTCCATGTAAACATTATTTATTTGAAATGTTTTTCTAACACATCCGCGGCCAGATAACCGGTCGCGAATAAATCCGGACGATCTATGACCTTTCAGAATTGACGCGTAAAAATTGGAAAACGTTTTGGGGATGAATTATATTTCAGCGGGGCGATTCGGCCGGAAAATATGAACCAATTAAATTTTATAGGGGGAATCATTTCGATTCGATTCCACGTTAACGAGTGGTCAGCCAGAAAAATGTCGGAGTTCTGAAACATACCAATATAAATTCTATCACGTATATACACACATTCTTTTATTGTGTATGGAACAAATTATGATACAAGAAAATTATAACACTTCAGATAATATTACACATAATTATAACATATATTTCAGATAATATAATTATAACACCAAACAATGTGGACATGGTTATAATATAACAACATTAAGATAATATCAACAAATTGTTAATTTCGTATAATGAAAATAGACTTTACTTAAATATCTCAAAATGTCAAATAGTTATATTTTCTGGAATAAAAATCCAGTGATCTTTAATTACTACATTGATAAAAATGCTCTCCAGACTTTGACACAAATTAAAGACTAAGGCATCATTTTTCAATCAAATCTTTAATTTGAACCAAATAACAGAAATCTCTAATAAGGGCTTAAAAATGTTGGGATTTATAACCAGGCTAACTAGAAATTTTAACAATGTCATGTGTATTAAACCGTTACATTTTTCCAATGTAAGAAGTCAACTTGAGTACAATTCTTCCGTCTGGAACCCACATTACAATATACATTAGGCATCAATTTTCAATCAAATCTTTAATTTAAACCACATAACAGAAATCGCTAATAAGGGCTTAAAAATGTTGGGATTAATAATTAGGCTAACTAGCAATTTTTACAATGTCATGTGTATTAAGCTGTTATATTTTGCATATGTAAGAAGTCAACTTGAGTACAATTCTTCCGTCTGAAACCCGCACTACAATATACATTATACATGTACAAACTGTTGAAAGAATACAAAATTAATTCTTACGTTTTATAAATTTTAAAATGGGTATTCCAGCAATTATGTTAAACTACAACACTCTGTTAAATAATATGATTATGCTCAAATTGTCGGACAGAAGAGTTGTCACTAACTACTTGGTATTTCTAAATAAAATTCTAAATGATTTAGTTGATAGTCCGGTAATGGTTGAATTGATATGCTTCCAGATACCACTACGTATTACTAAAAGTTGTTACTGAGACAGTTCAGTTATGTACGATAAATACTGAATATGTCTTACCATTCATATGTAAAATCCCCGAAAAAGGGCGTTGTTCAATAAATAAATACTAATTATTGAATTAAAATGGATAAAAATAATTAATATTTATCCATTATAGTAACCCTAAGTGACCAGCTCAGGTATGGGGGCTCCATCGAAGCCAGAGTAAAGTTAGCCTCCCAAAAACTGGGCGTACTGTACAGAGCCCACAGACACTTTAATGGTACACAACTGCTAACCCTGTACAAATCACAAGTGCGCCCCACGGTTGAATTTGGCAGCCACCTCTGGTCTGGAGCTCCTAAATACCTGAAAAATACCCTCGACTCTGTGCAAAAACGGGCGGTCCATTTGATAGATTCTCCCATCTTAACAGACGGATTGCAATCTTTAGGGCACAGGCGTCGGGTGGGAATGCTATCCTTGTTCTACCGGTATTACAATGGAAGATGCTCCGAGGAACTAGCATCATTGATCCCTTCGGCACCGGTGCATAGTCGGGAAAAACGCCAAACGCGTGCCCAACATTTGTACACGGTTGACATTTGTCTCATGAGAACGGGTCGTTTCTTCGACTCGTTCTTGTGTTCAACAGCTCGGCTGTGGAATAATTTGCCGGCCTCTGTGTTTCCTCCTTCCTACAACATGGGTCTCTTCAAGACCAATGTTCATTCCTTCCTCTCCTCAAAAAGACCCTCCACACAGCATCCCAGATGACATAAGCCCTGAGGGAAATTATTTTCCTCAAGGCCTCCTGTGTGGAGTTAATGAAAAAAAAAAATAATAAGTGCATCGAGGATAAGCTGCTATCTTCTTGTCGGTTCCATGGTGAACAAAGCTCCTTCACTCCTTGTAATTCTGCGGATACTTGGTGACTCCGGCAGATTGGTCACCTTCCCTTCTTTTTTTGCCAGTGACTTTGAGTTTCTACAAGTTAGAGTCCTCAGTTTAGTGAGAAACGTGTCCAAAGTATCTTAAAATGCGTTGCTGGCATCAGATAGTTGAAAGCCTATTGTGGATGCCTAGCTCTTCCAGAAAGGATACATTTGTGCGTCTGGCTGTTCATGGAATCCTGAGCATTTTCACTAGCACCACGTTTCAAAGGCGTTTATCCACTTTCTTTCGCTGGCTTTATGTGTCCGTATTTCCACACCGTATAGAAATATTAAGAAAATCAACGCCCGAACGAGACTCATCTTATTACGCCTCTGTCACTGCATATGTCGGGTTCAAATCCCGGCATGCGCAAGAAAATTTTATTTGATTGTTTTTTTTTTCACAATTTAATAATCAAACAGTATTAATACGCTTGCATCTGCTTAGTTGAATTCCAGAACCCGACATCTATTGCATGTCCGACGCCACGCCTTATGCGCCGCGCCACAAATAACATCTGTGTTCATGAAATTTAAAGCAAACTACCGTAGTAATTAGGTTTTGAATTCAAGAACCTGCCAAAAGATGTCGCTACTTCCGTCAGCAGCTAGCATATGGACGTAAATTCCCTAATTTTAAGGATTCATAGGCGGTTATATGCAATATACGTTACATATGGCGTCATTTTGTGCCTCGGTTACTTTGTCTCGGTGACTAGCTGTCACTGGATCACGCTGGATCCGAGGAACTAGCTATTTTAGATTCCTATCAGATTTATAAAATGGTCACCAAATCCTCAAACTGGGCGAAGCCGAACTAAAAGCCGCCCGCAGGGCCTAGCAGCAAAAACCTGCGGAGCGGGTTTTTAACTGCTAGTTTAAAATAATATAAGATATGTGGCACGTTCCAGAGTGGAAAATACCCTCAGTATCGCCCTCGTGTAAGACCACCATTCAGAATTGAAACGTTGCTTGAAATGGCTGATTAGCCAATTTTTGTGACCAGATCTGAATAGCCATGTACTTTTCCGCTTTCGTCTTCCCCATCTCCTCCCCCTGCCTATTACTTACAACATACCCCAATGGGATGCCATTGTCTCGCTGGCTTCAGACGGGAGCGGTTTTGACTCTTGGGCGATATTTTGTACGTCTTTTGCATATTACATATTTCAATACAGGTGTGACTATAATTTGGCTCAGTAATCATTACTTTCTAGCGAGGCTATATTAATTATCAGATTATCTTAATAAATAATTGTAAAAATACAGATAATTTTTCACATCGATTAAAGAGTAGGTAGGTACTTATTTGAATCTACCCAGTCAACATCAAATATGTTTTTTAGATCAACTCAAATATAAAAACATACGCACGAAAAATTTCAATTAATTTACAGAGATACATGAATCGCCGTACAGATGTCACCTTCAATTAATTATTTTTTCGTGGAATCGAAAATATACTTTGAAAAAATCATTTGAACTTTTCCATTCCACTGAAAAAAAAACAGGAAAATGTATACATTTCTGGGAACTGGGTAATACTATTCCACGAGAAAGTCCTTTGTTTTTATTGGATCATTTGTTTTAATTAACACGGAGTTACTTTTATTCGTTCCGACCTTTCAGTTATTTTTGGCGGAGCGTTTGACGTGTCGCACTGTAATAATTGTCGAATATATCTGATTCCGGAAACGAGGAATTGGATGAACTTTGAACTATTTATTGATCCATGAAACGTATACTCATTTTCGCTGTTTGAGAGAAGTTTCCTGACAGGACTTTGGACGAACTCTGTTTAAATGAAGTAAGTAATCAAATTATTAGAGGGCAATTATAAAAAATGGTTTCATTGTGTAACGTGTTCTCCATACATAACTAATGGGGTAGATTACCAATAAAATATAATATGATATAATCATGTATTAACCATAATATTATGTCCTACCAGTATGCACTCTAATACCTTTGGATTAGAAACATATCATAAGTACCTACTTTAAAACTTATTATCATATCGCGTTGTAATACTCCGTAATACCATCCTTTTATTTTTTTAAATTCTTTATATTATCTTCAATATTTGGCTCTTACGAGCATTTCTTAATCTTTACTTGTCACCCTTTTTTATATTTATAACTTTTGTACTTTCACTTATTTATAAAGGTAACTTTTAGTCTACACGTTTTATTTTTTACTATATTATTTAATGCCTTTTACCTTTTTATTTTAACTTTTTACTTTTACATTATACTTTATATTTTATAGTTTATGCTTTTCCTTTGTACTTTCATTTTATACATCTCATTTCTATTTACTACTTATTACCTTAACTCCTTTTTTTACCTTTTGTTTTTAGATTTAACTTTACATTTATATGTCAGTTTCTTTATGTTATTGTATTATAATAAAAATAAATATAATTATGTAAATTGCACATGTAATGCCCTATGTTTTGAAATAAATAAATAATTTACATTGGATGAATTCTGGAGCACAGAATCCCTACTAGAAACAGAGAAACCAAAACCAAGGTAAACGGCAATTGTATTTATGAATATAAATAATATTTATTTTAATTTGATTACAAATTATTTATAATTGCAAATTAAATATTATTTATAACTGTAAATAAAACAATTATTTCTATTGTTTCCCGAAGATTTATAGCGCCATTGGAGAAAGTGAGATAGCAAACAATTAAGTAAAAGAAGAACAACCCATAACAGTAGGTCGTCTCATACAGCATTCCGTATTCGCCCAATTCCTCGGAAAATTGAAAATAGATGTGTTGTTTCGTAACCATTTATCCACGGAGGCCCTCATCACTTTTAAAAATTTCAATTAAATTTAACGAGATGCAAGGAAAAATCAATTATTTGTATTTAATCAAAATTATCAACAGGCTTCAAAACCAATGGTTTCTTCATCAGGACCAAATAAAAATTTTCTTGATAATTTTGATTAAAAAAGTGATATACCAATACACAGTGATTTGTTCTTGTTTAAAAAATAACTCCACAAAGTGAATATTAAAGAAATATTTTTACCTATTTTGTATACGGAACACTTCTAACTCTGTGTCTGACAAATTGACATTTTTGCATAAAAAAAATCTAATATTTAATTAAATGAAGACAATATTAACGAAACTCGATCGAAAATCTGGAGACAGAAAAATAAGAAAAAGATATTGGCACCTCTGGGACTCGAATCTAGGACCTTCTGCTTTCATGGTAACAGCTCTACCAACTGAGCTAAGGTGTCTATATCCAATTCGGTCACTTTTAACTGTATCATACTTCGACTAAGAACTATAGACATCTCCTACTTAGAACTATAGACATCTTAGAGGATATAGACACCTTAGCTTAGTTGGTAGAGCAGTTGCCAGATGTAGCCGTAGAGATGTTACCAGAGAGATTTTAATGTAAGCAGAAGGACCTACATAGGTTCGAGTCCCAAAGGTGCCAATATCTTTTTCTGATTTTTTTGTCTCCTGATTTTCGATTGAGTTTATCTATTTCTGTCTTCATTTAATTAAATATTACAATTTGAGGTTTTACTCAAAATGTTAAAATTAAAAATAAATATCTAATTTTTCTTCTTCACAGCAAACATTTTAATTCAAAATTAATAGATTTCTTTGTTTTAACCACGTTTATTGTTTATAAAAAACTTACACATTTCTTGAGCGATGCTCACTTCCTCAGGGTTTACTTAAAATTATAATAGTTTCACCGAGTTTGCCAATCATTTGCTTGAGACGAGTCATACTTTTGACTTTAATAGTGAATTAAGTTATTACATTGTAATTTTAATGGCGTTCAGTTGGCCAAATTGGAAATATTATAAATTAGAAAGAGCGTAAATACGAATTCAAATATTATAAATATTAGGAAAATATTTTTAAATGAGCTTTTATGAAACTTGTTCGCTTTGTAAATAATACAATATTGCTCCCCCTCCCCCCTCCCCATACCCATCTTTCCATTGACACCGTTAGATCCATTGTTGTAATTATTTTTAAGTGAACCCTGTGGAAGTGAGTAAAACAAAGAAATGTATTAATTTTTAGTCTAATATTTCCTTTTCACTAAAAGTATTTCCTTTTTACTATTAATTTTTAATCTAATGTTTCCCTGTTTTCACAATAAAAATCCACAATAAATAAAAGCTGTTCTCATTATTTAACCCATTGTGAGGTAAAATGGCTCACAACTTGGGGGGGGGGGGGGTGTGGGGCGAGCTGGGACGTTACTCGGGGAAATTTAACCGCATTGCATCATGCACATTATTATACCTAAGCAGATATGGAAATTGTCCCTAACTATGTGCATACATTTATATGTTTTTATGTTGCACCATGGTATCGTGTATGTTAACAATGTTATCCGAACATATGTCCCAAGAGATATCTTACCAACATTATATTCGTTGAATACGAAGTGGATCAAATGATTCCGTATCGTAGGTCATAATCAAATTTAACTTTAATATGCAAAGTTTGCATTAAATTATTACTAATCTCTTTTACCCTTTTGTTCTGTTTATTTTAATTTTTTCAGTTTCAAATTACCGTAGGGAAATTACGTAAAACAATAAGTAATTGTAAACTAATAATATGTAAACTTCAGAACAGATATAAAACCTACTGAGGTCTACGCAGGATGTTATGGACGTACTTAACTTACTTTAACCGGTGATTCCTGACATTTGGATTGAAAAATATAAATGATTTTTTTGTCTCCAGTGACATTTTTGTTTACAAATTTATTTTTCTTCAAAACCAAACAATCTATTTTTCGAAGAAAACTTCTTCGGAAAGGTTTTCACTTTGTGATGACATTATTTATTTTAATGAAAAGACAAATAATTTTAATTTAAAATAAAACAATAACTTTGTAAACACCACTTTTATTTTTATACTTTATGCCGACCGGGTTTCGCTACAACCGTAGCTTCATCAGGGCAGTATAATACTCTACTAACATTAGGTTACATTTGTGTTATAATATATATTGTAACAAAAAATGGGCTGGGCTGGACTCTTCAAGTGGAGGAGGAAGAGGGAGGCATAGATGAAGAATTTTTTATATTGGTAAAACAGCGCGCAACATAAACACCCGTGTCAAAGAACATCTTCGATGTTTACACAGCTCTGGATTTTCAGAATTTGCATACCACTTGATTGAAAACGATCATAAATTTGACAAAAACGCTGGCGCCAAACTTATTCATAAAAACGACATCGGTCTAAGGTTGGATAATTTAGAGGCACTTGAACTTAGGAAAGCCATAAACACTAATAGTAAGGTAGTAAATAACCAACTTAATTTAAATAAAAGTCCCATACTAAGATTGTTCCCTATTGATAAAGAACACGTCCGTTCCCTTCCCAATTCTTCATCTATGCCTCCCTCTTCCTCCTCCACTTGACGAGTCCAGCCCAGCCCATTTTTTGTTAAAATATATATTATAACACAAATGTAACCTAATGTTAGTAGAGTATTATACTGCCCTGATGAAGCTACGGTTGTAGCGAAACCCGGTCGGCATAAAGTATAAAAATAAAAGTGGTGTTTACAAAGTTATTGTTTTATTTTAAATTAATAATGTCACATCACAAAGTATCCGCTTCATATGAACAAACAAATAATTTTGTTAACATCACTTTTATTCATATAAAATATATTTTGTTAATTGTAAAGAGAATAAGATTTTTAATAGCGGTGCGCTTTTACTTAAAAATGTGTATTGCTGGAAAAGATATGTCGATGATATAATATGTATTTGGTTAGGTACAGAAAGGCAACTCAACATGAACTTAAAATTTTAAAATAAATTTCATAAAAACATTCAATTCACTCTAGAAATAGGTACAGAGAAGATTTTAAATTTCTTAGGTTTAAATTTAGCGTTAATAGGTAATAAAATATTTTTAAATATTTTCCGTAAATATACGTACACCGATGTTGTTATAGATAATTCATCAAATCATCCTTATTCTCAAAAACTCGCGGCCTTTCACTCTATGATTAATAGATTAATTACGATTCCTTTGTCTGTTCCTAATTATACTTTGGAATTAAATCTCATTAAACAAATTAGCACTTAATAATGCTTATTCTACTAAATTAATAGAATAAATACCAAATAAAAGAATAAACAGAAATTCTTAAAACTGTATATCTACCCTTTTTCTAGACAAATAAATAATTAATGGCGTAGAATTCTATTTGTTGACAACGATATGTCAAAAATAATTAGTATAAATATTCCCGGTACTATACAAACGGCATTTTATACAAATAATACATTTAAAAAAATGATCCTTAACAACAAAGATAGCGACATTAAAACAAAATGCCCGGGTTCTTGGGATGAGGTTTGTCTAGGTCTTGGTGGCGGATACGTTTGCCCAACCACTGCGTGGCTGGCTGATACGGAGGAGACTGATTGAAGGAGGCTTTTTGACCTCTCCAGCCGGATACTCTCGAACCTTCGCCTTGCACCGCAGTGTGAGGAATAGATTCATACGTCCGTCACTCCTAGCCACACTGGCCCCCAGATTCCTACCCATCCCTCGTTCCTTTTTCCTTCCCATATCTTCTTCTCCTTCCTTTCCCTTAAAAAACCCTCCACACAGCATCCTCAAAGATGACATAGGCCCCTAGGGAAATTGTTTTCCTTGGTGGCTCCTGTGTGGAACTAATTCGTCGCATTAATTCGTAGACTGCGTAACTCCAAATTTTTCAAAAATACGTTTTTAATGCCATCTGGTGTTAAAATTAGTCCCGCATCGACTAGTAAAATTCGCAAATTAAAAAAAATCTATATATCTTTTTAGATAAACACAAATTAGGAAACTGCGTAAACACCATGGTGCCATTTTTACTCGCGAATACTTCGAAACTCCTAACTCCACATACTTTATTTTATTTACCATTTCAGGTCTTATTATTTAACTTCAAAATTGAGACTATATATAAAAGTCAATTAGGATGTTACCGAGTAATTCACAAAATAAATACCGCAGTTCTGCATTGTTGTGTTTTATTTTTTTTATGTAAAATTAGTATCTCCCAAGTCTTCAGCTAGTTCTTCATAAAACTGTTCCCAGCAAAGTACGTATCTATCTTTGTAAAATACGTATCTCCATTATCGGTTTTTATGTTAACTTCCTAACTCCGATTTGAAATAGAAAGCCTTAACTAACAAAATTAAAATGATTGAAAATAAATTTCGAAATATATTATATGTTCGGAACATAATGTTAGGAGCGGGCCCCCAAACATGTCCCAAGCTAGCTCTCAGGGGAGGCATGATTTACCCTCTATTCAGGTGGTGGGTCGCTCGAGGCTTCAGAAATTCCTTCGCATCTCAGTCGTCTGGCAGGATACTCCCCCTCTAGGAAACCCTCCTGCCGTAGCAGAATAATAACAGGATTGAGTTAACTAGATTCATGTATTGCAAATTTAAAACACAGTACATAGGTCATTACAGTACAATTCAACACAAGAAATACATACTACACAATCCTAGCTATCGTGTTTATAACCTCAAGATCCCTAAACGAAACTCTCTGAGTGATGGCTTTGCGCGGGAGTTTACAGTCTATCGTTAAAGGACACAATCAAATGAGGAAACAATTGTACAGCTTACATGATGTTGGGGGGTCTTCGTCTTCCGGCTTCCAGGGGCACCTCCCGAGTTTAGGACAGAACCGAAGTTTACACAGGCATGGTGAAATATCAGCGCTAAACCCGTAGGTTATTGAATTAACATTGCAGGTTATATTTGAGTACAATTCGAGCGATAGTACGCCGGGCGCGAACAGTGGGAATCCACGCGCGGGCTTAACGTGTGCCCGAGGCGGCTCGCAATTCTCAACTGGTGGAAGGGATCGCGTGCGGGTGGGCGGATGGGATAGGAAGTAGGAAGCAGGGAACAGGGGGGAGAGCAGGGTGTTGTGTAGTTTGCGGCGAATTAGGAGTTTGAATTCTTTGTCGTTTGGGCGTACCATAACACTTCCCCCCGCGCTTGGAAAAAAAGCGACGTGGCAATGGAGCTGTAGGGAAAAAAAAATCCTCTTATGCTTCCATCGGGGTTTTGAGAGATTCGTTGCTTGAGAGATTTCCTAGCTAGAACATACAGTTTTATGCTATAGTTTGGGTCACAATGTTTGTAGGGAATGGGTGGGGGTACATACAATGTTTGGAAAAGACAAATTTGGGAAAAGTACATGGTGTAAAACAACATACAAGGTTATGCAATTGAAAATAACAATACACATGGTTATGCAATTGAAAGAATGACAATACACATGGTTATGCAATTGAAAGAATGACAATACACATGGTTAAGCAATTGAAAGAATGACAATACATTTGTACAAGAGAAGAGAAAAAGTGTGTGATTCTAAGGTTTCATTGGTCTTGGAGCTAAGTTTGTGAAGCGTGGATTTGTTTGGTTTCGGAGAATTTCGAAGAAAAGGACGTGACTTCACGGATTCTAAGGATTACATTATCACTGTAATCAGACCCATTTGAGACAACGCTCAGGAGTACACTTGGGCCTTAGAAAACACTTGGTTTTGTCGAAGACGTCGAAGTTCACGAAGTGGAGACTGTGGTTGCTGTGCCGCGACTATGGTTACAGAGGTCATTGAAGAGAAGAATCCAGTATCTGCAGACATGCCAGTGCGAATCCTAAGTGTTATTATGGTAAACACGGATCGTATATAATGGTTATTGAAGCATAATGTAGCTCAAGATAACTTGTATTGGTGCGCATTCAGCGAATACTGGTGGGTCAAGGTACTGATGGTTTACACATGACGATATATGCGTCACTGCATGACAGAGCAAGAGACGACAAGGTTGGCATTGATAGCAAGAGTAAGAACAAACCTAAGAGCTAGCGTGCCCAAAAGGTAGTTTAGAGTGTCATAAAGTATAGTGGGACAACTCAGCTTGCTGTGGCACGACAAGACAACATACGTATGGGCGGTATGGTCTGTGCTTTCAGGAACAATTGCGTAGAAAATGGCAGCAGGAGAGACCTTGTAACCACAGCGCGTGCTGTCAGGAAGTGAAGCTCAGCTTGGCTGTTGGTGATGACATCCGCCTGGGCTTCTTTTTAAATCCGGGAGGAATTATTATTAGAGCAAAATTCTTGAAGTTTACCTGCCTAGGGACCAATGAAGAAAAGGTTTGGAGAGAAACAAAATGTGTCCAGATAATGAAATAACGAAATTTTAACCACCGACCCAGAGAGTGACGAAGAGAGATTCCTAACTAAATTGTGATTACATGAACATTTTCCTTTGCCAGGATGACTTGGCGTTTGCCTAGTGACAATATGTCTTGGTTAAAAAACAACCGGCCCTCTATGGCTTATGCTAACATGAGATGGTAACATTTTCGTAGAATTTCAAAGAACGAGACAAAGAATCGTGAACTAGTCACGGCAAAGGGAAACCAATTCATGAATAAAGGTTGTCAAAAGGAGACAGACGGTACGCCAAGTGCATATCGTACATATCCAACATTCATGAATGTGTTTCGTGGAATTGAGAAAAGAGAGAAAAAACTGGTGAGACATATGCAGAGATTGAGGGGGAAAACCTGTAGATAACCGGACAGTTACCTATTCGAACTCCAAGTGAGGGCGAGATATGGTCAACGACAGATTTTTCACTTCATAACATAAGTCTGAAACATGGGGAATGGGAGGAGGAGGGGAGAAGGGAGACGAGTTGCGAAACTTGCTAGAGACTGGACCAATTTCCGATTCAAACTCTATGTGAAAATGAAACATAATCAACCAGCAGATTTCCTGACTCTTTACATTTATCAAAAAGGATGAGGAGACATTTGAATACACATTATATCAAAGAGGCTAATCTTTCGCGTGTATTGGGCAAAAGATTAGGGGTCATTTTAAAAACTTCTACATGATTGTGAGAAAAGACAGACCCTTGCTCCAATTTCACAAACCTGGGGGTTTTCTTGTTCGTTCTCCAGACAACGAGTTAGGTGGTTTTTTGTGCTCAATCGATTAACTCCCACAGCACTATGCCCCATAATTGACAGTGAAGCTGAAAACTAGTCCTTTTGGGATAGTAGATATTCCTGGGCTTCTTTCCTTTTTGCAAAGAAGTAAAAAAACAGGGAGTCCACGGGCATTGGCGTTGAATGACAACAAAGGGTTGTGGACTACATTTCGTAGATCGCACACAAAGGGTTTGATATTATTTCGTTCGCACGACTCATGGTAAGTGTTTTAACGTCTCCACGTATAGTGTACAAAATATGTAAGTACATACAAGATATAACTCAATTATAGACAGAAGTCAAAGAGTTTATACAATGCATCCTAAAGAAGATAGCAAAGCCGATATTATGTCGTTCACACGAATCACGGTAAGTATTGTTATTACGTCTCCACGTCTCGTGTACAGAGTTTATACACAGTTATACATAAAAGCGGTACTCATGACAAATAAATGACACACGACCGGAACAGGTTATACGAAAAGGGTGGTACTCATGGCAAATGAATGGCACACGACCAAAATAGAACGTACAAAATGGTTCTCATGACAAATGAATGGCACACGACCAAAATAGAATGTACAAAATGGTTCTCATGACAAATGAATGGCACACGACCAAAATAGAATGTACAAAATGGTTCTCATGACAAATATGTCACACGACCAGCTCAATAACATTTAGCTATGAGAAAAAAGTGATTATGACGAACTTCTCGTATCGCGGCAGGTATTTTAAGGATCCCTCCTATAATGGTGGATGTTCTAAGGATCTCTCCTATAATGTAACAGGGTTACGTTTAAATACAACACAATAAACGTTAACTATGCTTGTTTTAACACAGTTTATAAAGATTTGTTAGATTAACTAACTCCGTAGCCCAGGAGCGTACGATAGGATAACAAGGAGGTAAACAATTTAATGTCAGTTCGTATGTTATAAAGGCGGGGTGATGACAGAGTACATTTCTGTTTACACCATGTGACAAACAAAGACAGACCTACATGGTTTTACATACTGTCTATTGCAGCAAACTTCAGTGGGGACAAATAAAAGGGACCAATTGTGGTTTTACATACCCTTTGTGCGGTTACAACATACCAGGTTATGTGCAATTTAGGTTGCAAATACTTGGTTAAATGGCGAAACAGGAGTTGAATGCCTATGTTTGTAAAACGATGATCAAACAAAACATTGATGATTTACGTTAAACTGCGGTTATTTATGTACGGAAATCAGGGCTGCCGTTAGGTTTTATTAACCTTTTCCGTAAGGGTTGAAGCATGTAATACAAGACATACATGTTGTGAAGAGGGACAAATCGAGGACTTCTTATAACAACAAAAGACCGAGTATTTGGTTTTACGTACTTTAGTTGAAACGAGTCCATGAGGATTTGTACAAGGATGGAAAGACCAATTTAAAGGCTTTTCTTTTATTTATATACATATGATTTCAAAATGGATGTGTCAAAATCCAATTTGTTAGCAAAGAGCTCGGGTAGGACGCCATCAATTTTTGACATTTGAGAAAAAATTGAAAACTACTATACACAAGGAATGTGATTATGTGAGTAACCACTTATCTTTACCATGATGGGTAAAATATGGAGCATGTTGAGATGGTTTACTAGTCCTGGGTCGTGATTTAACGCTTTGGAGTTTACCAAATCGATTTTAGAACGATGCTCCAGTATTTACAGAACATAAAAAGAAAAAAAATGAAGAGATTCCTTCCGATATGATGAAAAAAAAACAACAAACAAAAATGGTGAAAATTACAATATTGCATTACATGGCAAAGCGTGCCATGGCATGAACGTTGCGTAGTGTGAGGGGTTGAGAGGCAATGATTGGGTTCATGACTTCCCGAACACTGTCACTCGAGGGGTGTCTCTGCTCTAAAGTGATCAATTTTGGAACAGGTGAGAAAAAAGAAAGAAAAAAAATAAAAAAACGTGTGAGACAAAAATTACGGTGGTTGCCAATTCACGAACATGAACGGGGCAAACTACACCGTGGATTGTACATAAATTTACAAAAATGATTTTTTTTAACAATATTCGTTTTATCAACGAAAGGGTGGGCATGTAATTGACACTTTACACGCCGGTCATTGTAAGACTTGGTGTGCTTACAAAAAGGTTGTGGTGATACACACTGGATCATTTTAAGTTTGCTGAGATAGTGGGGGCAGTTTTACTTGACTCCTCACTTCCAGATTTTGCGATATCCTTAATATGGTAATTACCAATGTGTTTTCCAGAGCAGTCAGACAAGGAGTACACTAGATCTGATATCTTTTTTAGAACTTTGGCCTTCACGAAACGTGGTGCCAGCTTGGCAGAGAAATACATGGCTCCTTGGGAAAGTGTGTTGTTCTTTCTCCAAACTATGTCTCCTGTATTGAAGGTGACATGTTTCCTACGTAGGTTGTATCTGTCCGCACTCTTTTGATGAGCCAGGAGCAAAGCATCAGTGACTTCACTGTAGATGGCCGACAGTTCTTCCAGACGATGGGCATAGTTCGCGGTAGGGTTGCTTGTGGTGGCAATTGACGTAGGAAAGTTTGTGTTCCTATGTAGAGAACCATGAACAACTTGTTCCATACCGTGTTTTAAGAAGAAAGGTGTGTAACCAGTGGCCAGATTAACAGTGTTGTTCATTGCAGCCTGAATTTTATCTAGGTTTTTACACCAAGTACGTTGATCTTTATCAACTAGAATAGCCAGAGCTGTGTTGATTGTTTGGTTATAACGTTCGACGGTGTTATTTTGTGGAGTATACAAGGTATTATAGTAAATATCCTTGATTCCGTATTTGGCAAGAAAATCTTTGAATTCTTGGGCAATAAATTGTTTTCCGTTATCAACAATTACGGTTCTGGGTGTTCCGTAAGGTATAAAAATGTGTTTTTCCAGAAGTTTGATGATGGCGGACGCGTTGGCTCTTTTTAAAGGAAAGATCCAACAGAATTTAGTGAAAACATCCACTACACTGAGTATGTGCATGTGTCCGGCATAACTTCGGGGAAAGGGTCCGACGAGGTCCATTGACAATGATTGTAGGGGTCTGTCGGCACGTTTGGGATTACCCATTAGGCCGGCAGGTGCTGCCGTGCTATGTTTATAGGCTTTACAAGTTTCACATTTAGAGATGTAATTGCGAATTTGCTTGAAGAGACCAGGCCAGTAATACTTCAAGGAGATCTTTTTATACGTCTTGAAATTTCCTGGGTGTATGGAGTCGGGAGCACTATGATTGTCAATAATTATTTGTTCTCTACCTTCGAGGGGAACGACAAGTTTCCACGAGTAATCTTCGAGGATGGATAGTGGTACCTTGCAATTACGGTATAGTTGTCCTTCTTTTATGATAAAATTAGGAAACTTTTGTTGGTTATTTTTACAACCTTCGAAGATTTTCAAGTACCATTCATCTTTTGTAGATGGAGGGGGGGCAATTGTGTCAACATTTAATGAAGCCAGTTCAATTCTTGAAAGGGCGTTGGGAACAATATTGTCCGCGCCTTTACGGTGAACAACATCAAAATTGTATTGAGACAAACGGGAGGACCAACGAGCGAGCCTACCGGAGGGATTACTTAAAGAGATCAACCATTTCAAACTAACATGGTCTGTAACTACAGTAAATTTGCTACCGTCTATGTAACCGCGGAAATGGTGAACAGAATCCAATACAGCCAATAACTCTTTCTCGGTAATTCCGTAGTTTTTCTCGTGTTTGTTTAATGTACGGGAAAAATACGCTACAGGGTGTTCGCCATCTGGGAATTCTTGAGTAAGGACTCCACCGATTCCTACATTGGAGGCATCCGTGTGGAGGGTAAAAGAGAGTGCAAAATCCGGGCAATTCAGAACGGGAGCTTTTTGAAGGGCATTTTTTAGAGTTGTAAACGCTTCTTCAGCTTCGACAGACCATCGGAAATTGCTGACACCTTTACGGATGCCGGTAATTTTATTTAAGGGGGCTGCGATAGTGGAAAAGTCTTTGATGAATCTCCTGTAGTAACCTGCAAGTCCAAGGAAACCTTTGACTTCCTTCGCGTTTTTGGGTCGGGGAAAATTTGCCATGGCTTCCACCTTAGCGGGGTCTGTTCTTAGACCTTTTTCGTCGATAATGAATCCCAAATAACGTAGACGGGACTTACAGAATTCAGACTTCTTCAAGTTGATGGTTAAACCAGCGAACTTGAGTTGTTGAAAAACTTTTTCCAGCATTAATAGGTGTTTTTCAAAGGTATCGCTGACGATGATGAGGTCGTCAAGGTAACAAAACAGGCTGTTATCGACTTCAGGACCGAAAAGTTTGTCCATCAGTCTTTGTAACTCGGCGGGGCTGTTTTTTAGACCAAAGGGTAATCTTTTAAAATGGAACATTCCCCTACCAGGTACAACGAAAGCAGTTTTTTCGCACGATTCTGCGTCCAAGGGTATTTGCCAAAACGCTTTGCTGAGATCGACAGAAGAGATGAACTTGGCGTTACGCAGCTTGTCTAAGGTTGCGTGAACGTGAGGTAAGGGATACGCATCAGCTTCCGTGCAAGAGTTTAAACGTCTACTGTCGAGACAGAAACGTGCAGAGCCGTCTTTTTTAGAAACCAAAAGAGTTGGGTTGGTCCATGCACTTCTGCTGGGAACCACCACACCCATTTTTAACATTTCATCAAGTTCGTTTTCTAAAAGTTTAAGTTTTTGGGGGGCTAAGTTGTAATAACGTTGCTTGATGGGTGGGCCATTGGTTTTGATATGGTGTTCAACCAAATTTGTCAAACCTAATCCACATTTTTCGAAAGATATTGACTCGAATTTATTGACCATTTCTTTCAGTTGGAGAGCCTGGTCCGTGCTTAAATTTTCGTGAGGTATTATTGTGCGGATCTCACTAATTTGAGCAGCAGTGGAGGTTTTGCCAAGAGTATTAAATACTTGGGGAGCAACATTGAATGCCTTCCAGAAGTCAACGCCAAGGATGAAATTCTGGGATATAGAGGGCACTATTAGAAAATTGATTGTAACTATTTTATTGTTACAATTAATTGGCAGGGCAAGGGCACCGATGACCGGTTGGGAAACATTATCCGCAGTCGTCAGGTGTGTTGATTGGGGCGAAATTCTAAAATCACTGTTAACAAAAGGCAGGTGAGCATTGTTGCCAAGACAGCTGACAGATGCACCACTATCAAGTAATCCGGAAAAGGGCACATTGTTAACAGAGAAAAAAGCGTAGGGTCTCCCATCTTTAGCTTGTTTGCAACAAACCGAAGAAACATTTAAGGTCTGGTTAAAATACTTAATGTGTGCTAACCAATCAGTCCATTCTTTAGACCTTGGTTCAGAATGGGTGCCTGAGAGGTTATTATTTAGTTTTTTGGCCTCTTCATGTAGAAATTTGGTGGGGGCTTGGAGAAATCCACCTGAGGTCTGACATCGCTTGGGTTTTGTAACCTTTCCATGTTGTGCCTTGATTTCTTGAAAATGTTGCGCAGTTCGTCGCTTGGAGGAGAGCGGTCCCTAGAGTGATGCCTCTTGAAAGTTCGGGGTTCCTTAGATTCCAGAAACCTTGCTTGCTTGAAACAAGTAGTGGCCAGATGGCCTACTTTTTTGCAAAAAGAGCACACTTTTTCGTTGTTGAATTCTGGTTTTAAACCCGACGAACGGCTTGGCACAACTACATTATTTGACACATTCTTTATGTTTTTCCTATCCTGGTACGATTCCAGAAGGAGACAGACTTCGTTTAGCTGGGCTAGGGATGCAATTTTCTGTGAGGTAATGATGTTCTCGTATTTGCTTAAAAGGCCATCAGTTATGACTGGTAATAGTTCAGCTTCCGAAACGGGATGTGAAAGCTTGATGTTAATGGATTCAGCCCTTTCTATGAATGTTGCTACAGGTTCATTTACTAGCTGTTTAATAGATAGTAAAGATAATTTGATCCGGTGCTGGGCTTCCGTTTTTCCGAAGCTCGAGATTAGGGCAGATCTGAGTTTATTCCAATCTTTGCATTTAGTTTTTTGAATGCGGTGCCAGGGTATCAATTCTGGGGAGATGAGTTCTATGAAGTTTTTTCGTAGAATCTCGAATGGGATATTTTTGATTGTAGCCGTTTCTTCAATACGGTCAATGAAATCCAGTACATCGGAGACGCCATTATATTTGATTTTCCACGAGGATAAATCGTAGGTTTTATCTTGTGTCAAGGTGGGTGCGATGTCCTGTTTTATCATTACTTGTGGCATAGGTTCTTCGTTAGGAACAAGATTATTCAAAACTTGCGTAGCCGAGCGTGAATTATTTTCGCTTGAGGGGGCGAGGTTTATTCTCTTAATGTACTTTTTGTTGAATAAAAGTGCATAAGCCTTTAATGTAGGTTTAGATTTGCTTGATGGCGAGAGTCCTCTATCCCTTAAAGCAGTTTGTAAGTGAGTTTTGGATAAGTTGTGCACGTTGGGAATGATGCCCAAATTGGATGATGCCATAGCTTGATTGTTTTCCATTGTGAGTTTCCCAGGTGGTGAAAAAAATTTGCCAGGGGTCTTCTTTAGCAAACGCAAAATTAATTTTTGTGAGGCACTTTTCACTTGGTAATCACTGGTTGGTATTTCTAAAATAGTTATAGAAAACTGTATTCCATACTACAATTTGGTATATATGACACCAGAATCTTTGTCAAAGGAAGGCACAAGAAAAAATTTTGCGTGGAAAGACCTAAGTAGTAAAGGTTTTTGTGTTTCACTGACCACTTTGAGAAAACTTGTGAAATTCACAAGTATTTATTTTTTTTCCAAAAAAAATTTTGCCAGGACTGACCTTTAGAAAACGGGTTTTTTATTTTTCACAAACCACTTTTGAGAAAACTGTGAAATTCACAAGTATTTATTTATTTCCAAAAAATTTTGCCAGGACTGACCTTTAGAAAACGGGTTTTTTATTTTTCACAAACCACTTTGCACTGAGAAAGGCACTAAAATTCACAAAAGGCACTCTTCTGGCAAATAAGGACAAACTTCCGGATGAAAATAACTGAATATGGGATTTGTTACGAAACCACATTAAAATTATTTTATTTTTTCATGGAACCAATCATTGGTTTTATTATTATTTCACTTTTTTTATGTAAGGAAAAAAACACAATTCACTTTACACTTATGCTGAAAAAAAAATGCGGTACCTATAACGTAGAATGTGGAAAGAAAGTCATTATTTTGTTCATTTGGTGAAATATACGTGGTACTAATTTGACAGACACAACAAGTGGGCCGATCGGTATATTGTGCAAGAAAAACGTGAGTGTGAGATTTTTTAATTAAAGAATCCACAAGGTAATTGGAATTCCAAAACCAAATTTACAATAGCGATCTCCATTGCTTCCGACCTTAGTGACAGAAGGGCGATTTTATTATTCAAAACACTGCATAGTGACAGGGAATTGTTCTGCCTGATTCAAACGGATTTTTGCCGTTGGAGTTTGGCGCGATAAACGCACTTTTATGCTTCGATGCGCGTGGGTGCGCGCGCAACTCAGAGATTAGGTATGTATTTACCGCGTGAAACATCGGGCCGTTGATTTGGCGCGAATTACTGTTGCTCGTCCGCTGCTTTGTGAACAAAGGGGTCGGCGCGTGCGCAGTCAGATTCGCGGTTTAAATGCTGCCGTCTTTCTGGTTAATACAAAATGGCCATGTTTTCAACTTTGACGCAATTTTTTTTATAATTGCAATCAAATCTGCGTTATGGACTCAACTTGCACATGGATTTCTGTGGTTTCCCACAGAATTCATTATTCACTGGGTATAAAACACCAAGACACAGTACAATCAATGTTTACAAACAGTTCCTATGCGGGGAAGATTTCGACAGGGAGCACTCCGTAAGGCGACTGAGACAATGGCAAAAATGAAAAAAAAATTCTGGGCCCCACTATGGACGCCAGTGTTAGGAGCGGGCCCCCAAACATGTCCCAAGCTAGCTCTCAGGGGAGGCATGATTTACCCTCTATTCAGGTGGTGGGTCGCTCGAGGCTTCAGAAATTCCTTCGCATCTCAGTCGTCTGGCAGGATACTCCCCCTCTAGGAAACCCTCCTGCCGTAGCAGAATAATAACAGGATTGAGTTAACTAGATTCATGTATTGCAAATTTAAAACACAGTACATAGGTCATTACAGTACAATTCAACACAAGAAATACATACTACACAATCCTAGCTATCGTGTTTATAACCTCAAGATCCCTAAACGAAACTCTCTGAGTGATGGCTTTGCGCGGGAGTTTACAGTCTATCGTTAAAGGACACAATCAAATGAGGAAACAATTGTACAGCTTACATGATGTTGGGGGGTCTTCGTCTTCCGGCTTCCAGGGGCACCTCCCGAGTTTAGGACAGAACCGAAGTTTACACAGGCATGGTGAAATATCAGCGCTAAACCCGTAGGTTATTGAATTAACATTGCAGGTTATATTTGAGTACAATTCGAGCGATAGTACGCCGGGCGCGAACAGTGGGAATCCACGCGCGGGCTTAACGTGTGCCCGAGGCGGCTCGCAATTCTCAACTGGTGGAAGGGATCGCGTGCGGGTGGGCGGATGGGATAGGAAGTAGGAAGCAGGGAACAGGGGGGAGAGCAGGGTGTTGTGTAGTTTGCGGCGAATTAGGAGTTTGAATTCTTTGTCGTTTGGGCGTACCATAACAATAAATAAAAACAATGACCCGTCTTTCATTTTTTTTCACTACGAGGTTTATTGTGCCTCCTGTAAAATTTGACATTTGGTGGTTAAGCATTCTACGAATTAATGCGAAGTAATTAAAAAAAAAATCGGGCGTTTATAAACTAAATTGTAAAGACTGTAATTGCTTTTATACGTAGAACAAATAGAAACTTTGAAGTAAGGCTTTAAGAACGCCTCAGGGCATTAAATGGCAATAGCGAATCCGAGTTCGCAGATCATTTGTTAAAAAATGATCATAATTTTGACAAAAACCATGGACTTAAAATATTACATACGGGTTATAAGGCATCACAGATAATGAATTCAAGAGGTTTTAGAAATTACAACAAATGTAAATAATAAAGCAGACATAATTAATAGGCAGCATTTTTTTATAAATCCTCTTTTGAACCTTTTCCCACTTAACCGGTCTTTCCCTGCTAATGACTTTAAAATCGCTAATTTAAATAAATTTTCCCCACTCTTACCTCTTCCCCTTCCTTCTACCCTTTGTTTCCCATACGTAATCCATATTTATTTTTAAGTTTAGTATATATTTGATCCTGATGATGTGAACATTGTTCATGAAACACGTTGATTGTATATTAATAAAAGTAATGTAAACAAAATTATTTGTCTTTTCATTAAAAAATAATATTTTTCTTACACCTATCTTCACTGGTCACTCAGCCGACTAACCACTCAACCCCTCACCCCGACCCTATCTGTACAGTGTCTTCTGTTTTTTTTTTTTATTTAATTTTTTTTTAAATGTCACCAGAGACCAAAACTTCCTTCAAATTTTTTCCAAATAATATCAGGTATCACTGGTTAAAATTAAGTGCGTCCCTTAACATTCCTAATAATAAACATGAATAATTAATAACTCTTTTTTAAAGCAATTTTTTATTATTTTCATAATGATTTTAATATTTCACTTTTTTACGATTTCGATTTACGATTTTAGAGATTTAAGGCGTTAAGTACTTACCGTTGTTTACATCGTATATTTTTTATTGGTATGTTGTTTTATTTTAGTTCTGTCTAACTGCGTGGCAATTTATTGACTTCTTTACAAATTTAGACAGAAAATAAATTATTGAAGGATTTGTTAGCTAAAACGAATGGCCTTCAATGAAGTCAAGATAAATCATGATTTGTTTCTAAACTTATTTCCTTCGAGGAAATTTTGTAAAAACAAACATTTTACTGTTAGTAATAAAACAAGTCATAAGTCATTATCACAAAATGTAAAAAACCCTCAAACGATGTCAAGGAGATATTGTTCTCTGTCCGATTTGAATATTTTCTTCCAAAAACAAAGATCTGAACGTGAATGCACGTGAGTGAACGGCACAGAATAAGGGTGAGGCAAGCAGTGAATGCCAAGACCGCCCTGCTTGGCGGCCCATCCTCTCCACATACTCCTGCGGGGAAATGGCGTAGTGGTTAGTTAGTCAATTAGTTAGAACTTGTAATTTAAAGGTGCATATCTACTACACAATTCATTTTATGACCGTCCTTAATCTTGTTTTTTTCAGGGCGCATTTTCGGTGTCCACCAGAAATACAAATGGTGGCCTAGTATTTTTCTTACATAAAGCTCCAAAAACTTCCTGCATTTCATTTCTATACAGGTTTTAAAAAATATTTAATCCTTTTTACTTGCAACTTGTTCATACTGACAAGGTTTCTCGTTCCTGGGATTGAAGATGCTATTAAAATAACTAACTAACAACGTTACGTAACGAAAATATTCAGATGAAAATGCACGATAAGCCACTGACATGTTTTGATAATGAGGTGACACAACCCTTTAAAATCTCCTGTAGATGTAATGCTTTGACAAAAGTTAGTATAAAGCTAGTTAGTATTTTTCTATGCGAATAAAACATCCATGTAATTAGGATTTTCATTTTGCGTCGTGTCTTTTTCTTATTTTAAGAAGAAAAACTAGAAATGTTTTTCTGTTTCTCGTCTCATATTTTCCGTAGAAAAGTGTACAGATCTTTATAATTATTATAATGGTAAAACTTCTGCTTTAAAAAACCCACCAGGTATTAAATTGTTTTTATGTTTTTCTTTTGTAGTCCTTTAAGGATATGAATATCCAAGAAAGTATTGGCTAAGGTTTTTCTTGAAAACGCTGAATCTGTTTTGACTTATTAAATTTCCTGTTGGATCTGTTTAAATTTTTTAAAAATTGACCATTATTTGTTAAAAATTTCATTTGTTGATTGCGATATTTTGTTTCTTATGCTCATATAAGAATCCGATTGTAGACACGTAATAGTGTCAAGTAATATTAATACACGCTTGCACACACACAACAAACTTCTTTCAATCTATATGTTAAATGGTCGTAAACTGTGATCAGTAGACCTTTCGTCCAAAAAAGTATGATTCTAATTTTCTCTTCCTACTAATATTATAAAGACGAAAGTTTGTATGGATGTATGGATGTATTATGGATGTTTGTTACTCTTTCACGCAAAAACTACTGAATGTCATATAGGAATCAGAATAACGTATAGGCAATAGCTCAGAGCTATGGCATTATGAAAGTTGTATTAAAAATTTTTAGTGCATTTAGTTCAGGTTTGAATCTTGTAATCATACATAAAGATAGTTGCCAATAATATATGCGTTAAAGAAAATGAAGATAATGTAGGTGGTTCTTAGTCGAAGTATGGTACAGTTAAACACGACCGAATTTCATATCGACACCGTGGCGTAGTGGTAAGCGCGTTTGCCCGGAAAGCAAGAGGTCCTGGGTTCGAGTCCCAGAGGTGTCAATATGTTTTTCTGATTTTTCTGTTTCCAGATTTTCAATTGAGTTTCGCTTATATTGTCTTAATTTATTTGAATAATAATTATTTTTACATTAGTACAGATTTATAACAGTTTCATTACTACTAATTACCTACTTATTACAAAACCCAAATTATAACGGTTGGGTATTTAGTAATAAATTTATATTTTCAGTTTGCGAATAAAACAAATATGCAGGCAAATATTAGAAACCAGTGCAATAAAACATAACATGACGAATGCGACCACCGATTTGGCAGCAATATTTCATACAATAATAACTACCCCGTAATAAATATCCACTTCATGAGCTGCGAACGGCTCCATAAAAACCACCACTCATCGATGAATTAATAGTTAAAAATTAATCATGAGTTCCGAACGCAATATCAACTGAAAAATAATTTAAAAAATAGTATTGTTCTAAATTTGAGGCACACTTTTACTGTACGTATACTCAACTTAAATTTCGATTTTTTGGACATGTCTGTGTAATCGATCGAATAAATCGATCTTTATAGACACATTTACTTATGTTATTCGGTCAGTCTGTATTATTCAGGTTTTTTATGGTAACTTTATTTCCACGGTGTTGAGTAGGTTTGAAAACTATTTGCTTAGCATTGTGTACTCCTGTATTGTGGTTTCTAAACTAAGTAAAAGAAAAACATTTATCTAAAATTATGATTCTTGATTACGTGGGCAATTTAAGACGTATTAATATCGTAAAAGCTTATATTTAAATACGGAAATATCACAGAAAATATTTAAAAAAAATCAATTTGAAACAAGAATCCTGTTAAAAAGATCTCTTTGGAAATCCTTTATGAATCAAATAATTTAAGAAATTATGTGTTGACGGATTCCTGTAAGTTGATTATTAACAGGTAGTTGGTAATACTAATTAAACTCACAATAATTTAATTGAGTTTTATGTTAGGTTGTGCGTAATGATATGATGTTTGTAATGTAATTTATTTAGTTTATTTTATTTTATTTTTTATTATTATTGTACAACAGAATAATTCCAATTACAATAAATTTAGTTTTCTTGTCAGCATTTAGGCAAGTGACTCTTCAATGATACTTTTAAGGCATATAAAGAACAATCACTAACATCCAAATGGTTTGCAATTTCATTTAACAGCACCACTCCCCTCGTCATGCTATGCTTTGCCAAGACGTCTGTTCTGCCGTTCGGTACTTTGAATAAGCCATGATGTCGACTTCGGCTATAGTGGTCTGGTACATATAAATCATAGCAACCCAAGAGAAATGGGCTATCGATGAAATTGTTCCAAATTTTGAAAGACAGAATAGCAAGACTTGCTTTCCGTCTAGTTTCTAGACTCACAGAGTCAGTTTCCTCAAGTAAGTCAATATGGTGCATGAACCTTGGATAGGTTCCGTGCTTCCGCATATAAACATACCTGAGGAATTTCTTCTGGATTTGCTCTAACATATCATTGTTCTGGTGGAACGGTGCCCAAACATCGCTCGCGTACTCCAGCTTTCTTCTTAGTATGCCATCGAATAACGCTAGCATATCTTCTTGGTTATCAAACAGGTTGCGGGACATTTTAAAAACACTACTTAAAAAAATATATATATAACGGGCTATGCAACTAGATCACAACCTTCGGATATATTGGGTAGAGGGGTACAGGGAAAACAATATTAAACTCGTTATTGAAGGCCCAGAAATCTATTTTACGTGTTATAATGAAGAAATCTTTCAGATATTCGAGCGACGCTCTCTTCGGGGAATTTAATGTAATAGATGTTCGACAGTGTTACATTAAAAAGCTAATAATTTATGCTCATGAAATAAATGTAAAATGAAAAAAGTCGAACACAAACATCAAACCAGAAGTAAGGGCAGAAATGACCTTTCTATTCCAACAAGCAACACAACAGCTTATCAAATGATATTCTCATACCTGGGACCGAAATTAACTAAAAAAATCTCTTCACAACTGAAACTGCGTGAAGTATCACTCTTCGGGAAAAAATAATAAAATGGTTACTAGATTTTGGCAGGACAGAGTCAGAAATATGATTAAAAAATGTTATTTGATAATTATCATGTATTACGAGCATCTTATATATTTCTTATGTTTCGAAAATTTTTCTTTTCTTTTTATTTTTCTTTTACTTACTGTTTTTCGTGTTTAATCACTTTGAATACACTTTTTCTTGTTAATTAATTGATTCCAGAACCTATTACTATTGTAAATGCAAATTGTGAAGCTTAACTTTACTTTTTATACTTTATGAATAATAATTTACCTACCAACCTAATATGAATATGTCAATTTGACTGTCCTAGAACGGGAGACCTTCCTAGTTGGACAGTCAAAGCTTCCTTATACTGAATGTATTTTATAAAAAATAAAAAATAAAATAAAAAAAAATAAACTGCTTACAAGTCCTGATGATGAACCCAAGAAGTTTGTAGCAAGACTGAGTGAGCTGCGATATTTGGCAAGAGAATGTCAGTTCGGGATCAAAGACGACACCGAGATCCTTCGCGGATTTTACACGTGATAAAGTTTCTGATAACGTAATGTGTTGACGGCCGGCGTGGTCTAGCGGTAAGGCTTTTGACCCGCAATCTCAGTTGCGGGATCAAATCCCGGCGTGGGCAAATAGATTTCATTTTATTAATTTGTGTTATTTCACGATTAATTAATTTAAAATGATATACAATAGTATATTTGCAGCACGTGCCATAGTGGAAGATATTCTTAGTAACGGCCGGGTGTAAAACAACCATTCAGTATTGAAACGTTGCTTGAAATGGCTTTAGCCGTGTTCGGTGACCATATCTGAATAGCCAGGTAATTCCCTACCTTCTTCTTCCCCATCTCCTTCCCTTCCACTCTACCTTCAGCCTCACAACATACCCCCATTGGGTATGCAATAGACTCACTGGCTCCAGATGGGAACAGCTGGGACTCTTGTAGGATATTCATATGAAAAAAATGATTAAGCGACTTACTAATGATTATTAAGAGTTAATATATTTATTCAACAAATAATATACCTACGATTATTGCACAACAGAAATTAGAACATGAGACTACAGAGTAATATGATCTGGACACGTAACAAAGGGATCATGCCGAACAATATGGAGAGAACGAGGGTTGTTAGGAAAACTTCGTCTTGAATAGAAGGAAACTTTAATCAGATTTTCTAAATACATACATAACGTCGATTATCTTCGATCGAATTATCTTTCTTGTCTATTTAACCTTCAGTGGATTAGCTACTTAAGTATTGGTCAGTATCATGAAACAGACAGTTCAGTTTTTGGTTACCTAGACGTCAAAAGGCAGAATCTGTACATATATCGTAGATGGTCTATAACGACGCGCCGTAAAACAAATAATCTAAATTACGTAAAAATCCAATACAATCTTACTGTGGTAATAGACAAGGAAATGGGTCATATAAAAGTGGTGTTTTTGAATTATTATTATTTTTTGTTAATCAATCAATCACATGCCAGGGGTGGTACAAACATTCTGTTTACTTACAATGGATCAATATAAAAAAATTAATATTTTTTTGTTTATCCCTTATGCGATACCTAAACCATTCATCCGATTGCTATGAAACTCTGATTATTTGTTGTATGCACGTCGTCCGCGAAGGTTTCTATATATAGAGCTCTGGTGATTTGAAATTATTTCCTATACCATTCATCTGATTGCGATGAAACTTTGGTGAGTTGTTGTGTGTACGTCCGTGAAGGTTTCAATATATACTGGTGAGTCTGGCGTTATGAAATTTGCATACAAATTTTACAATGTAATAAAAGAGTTGTTTGAATTATGTATTTCATATAATGTAGGGGCAGGGAGGGAAGACGGGAGAGGGTGTGGAACCTAGGAGGGGGATGGGAACGAAGGAGGAGGTGGTTCATGGGAGGGGGGATGAGGCAGGGGAAAGGCGGGGAGGGTGGAAGGGGAAGGTGAAGTCCTGCTGGAGAGGTCAAAAGATCCCCGTCAACCAGACTTTCCCGATTCGCCTGCCACGCAGCTGGTGGGCAGACGCATCCACTTCAAAGACTCGGACAAACCTCACCCCATGAACCCGGGAACCCACACTAAGTCACCAAACGTAGCGAACCACTTGATCTAATGACCCATACAGACCAGGCTAGTATTTTAGTCGAGTAGCGACTATTTTAGTAACTAAACGTGTCCGAACACCGTACGTTTAGTAGTTAGTAGTAGCATTTTGGTCAGTAAAGTGGCGGTGTACTCGTTACTCGACTAACTACTTGCCCAATGCGAACAAGCTACAAGGCAGGGATGTTGGTTATCCAATAAATGGTTCCCGGAGCAGCGGTACCCATACCTCCGTAATTGATTGTGATGGCAATACGTGTTTTTGACGTGTACGACTTTTACTTAAAAATATTTTATTATTAAAAATTTGTATTTTTTACTACAAATACATTCATTATTATTGTCTATTTCTACAAATCCCCGTAAAGTTTATTTTAATTATTATCTATGTTTTCCATTTAAATAAAATTTCACAATATAAGAAGTTCTAACCATATAAAATATTATTTAATTACCTACGCAAAACACCTCGTGGAAGCTTTGAGTTTATATTTTAAATCGGGTGAACCAAACACAATATCACAGACGAAGTCAAACAAAATCCCATTATCAAAGCGAATAGAATTTCACCTACAAATAATAATTATTTGTTTTCAGTAATTCTGCCTGAATTCGCGCCAATTCGAGCATATCTCGCTTATAATGTACCTGTTTTGTCGGTGAAAGAGAATGTATGTGAAATTGTACTAAATTTGGGATCGTTACACGTCGATTTCATTTGCCGATTCGGTGGTTTTTCCGAACTGTTTCCATCAGCGAGTAAATTTGAATTAAAGTGTCTGAATAAACAACGCTCAGTTGTTAGGGGCCGAAACGAATAATGTTGTTTGGTCAGTACGGAATGATGACGTGGATGATGCTAGTTACAAATAATGGATAATAGACCTCAGGACTCGTGTCATCTTTGGGGATGCTGTACGAGGGTGTTTTTCTTATTTTTTCCGATTTTTTTTCATTTTTGCAGAACTAACTTGCAAATGGTCATGCCAGTCGGGGGAACTGTATTTTTGTTAAATAGAATCACTTCGAATATCGATATGTTTTATTATGTCAATCAGTTCAAAATTCATTACTTAAATAATTAGCTCATAAAAGTTTATGCGAACAAGGGCACAATGTTCCGTACTTTTACCAGAATCTCAAAATTCTCTCAGTAAGAGCAATTCTGTGGCATAAAAATATTTTTCAGCATATGAATAGCCCTATATCCTATGTTTATAAATAGACTGGACCATACTTACAATACTCGATTTACGTTAAATAAAGGACTAATCGTACCTAAGCACTTAAACAAATATGGACAAAAAACGCTTGACTACATGATACCCAAGTACTTGCTTAAATGTGTTACCTGCTAAAATTAAAAAATGTACAAATAATGTAAAAACAAATATTTTATTGAAAAATTAGCTTGCCGAAAGAAAAAGTTTGTATTAGACTCTGACACAAAAAATTTCCAACTGCATAATAAGTTTTATTTTTTAAACTTCAAGTAAAAGCACCCATGGACAAACTACTAAAAAGTAGTTTATTGGGACTTTTCTTTTTTCTGTAATATTTTATTTTATTTGATTTCCTGTAATATTGTATTACTTTTCTTAATAATAAAAAAAAAAACAATGAAGCACAATTTATACGGCAAACTCTGTCACTAATATTTTAAATCTGCTTATCAAATATTTTCTTTCTTTTAAAAACGCCCTGAAATGTAGTTTTGTAATGTTTTTAAAGTGAGTATTTTGAATTGAAATGGAAAGAATTAAATTGAATTTATTTTTCATGGAAAGGAAGAAGACGAAGTTTTAGGAAAGAAAAATGGTAGGAGTGATTGGGAATCTGGGATTCAATGTGTCCAGATCAACCGTTGCCAAGACACAGACAAACCTCGCCCCATTAACCAGGGCAACCTTGCTACATCACCAACACTTTGTTAACACTTTGGTACAATAAAAGGTATGTATCCATTCTTACCTCCTAAATTGCTGCTCATTAAAAAGAAACCGTAATGTGAATAACGCTCTTTATGAATACTGGTCCTTACAGCTCCCAATAGTTTGGAGTCTGTCAGACTATGGCATCCCCATTTGGAGTATGTTATGAGTCTGAAGGTTGTGGAGAGGCGAAACATGTGGGGAGGAGGAAGGTAAGAAAATATCTGGCTATTCAGATCTTACATTTAATTTAATAGCTCAGTAACATTTAATTTTTTTTTACATTTCAAATAACGTTACAATTCTGAATGGTGATCGTTCACAGATGCGATACTCAGAATATCTTCCACTCTGGAACGTACTGTAATCCTAAAATTGTGGAGCAAAATAAATAAACATTTTCGAAGATTGAATGAAAAAAATATGCTGATTGTTTTGCTGGCCTTCCATAGCAATACGAAGGTCCCTGGTTCGAATTTATGTAATATAATTTTTTTAAATTTAATATAATACGCAGTATTTTTGCAGCACGTCTAAAAGTGGAATATATTCTCAGCATCGTCCTGGTGTAAGATCACCATTCACAATTGAAACTTGCTTGAAATGACTTCAGCCGTGTTCAGATTTGAATAGAGAGGTACTTCCCCACCTAACTCTTTTCCATATCCTTCCTCTCCCCACTACTTTCAATCTCACAATATTACTCAATTGAGGATGCTATGGTTCCACTGGTTCCGGGCGGGAGCAGATGGGTCTCTTGTACAGTATTAAAAAAAACATTTACCGACGAAGGCCAAAAATGGTTACTTATTATAATTAAGTATATTTCACAAATTACACATCATAATATGTGAAAATAAATAAAAATGTACAAGAAGAGTAGAAAACATTAAAAATAATAATTAAAAATTCTTTCGGTGCGATCATCACAAAGCAAATTCATCCCATTTCATTTTGAAATCCATGATTTTGCATTTCAAATATTCAGGATTCCAAATTGATTTGAATTTTTGGCAGCGCATCGGCAAACAACGCATATGGCGCTGCTAGCAGTGCTAGCTGCCACCCAAATCACCCGGGAATAAGTGTGATTAATTGCCGCCAGAGGGATTCGTTCCGAATTCAAATTCGAATCTGACGTTTATTCCGACAGCGACATCATCACGACTTGGAGTGTTGTGCTGCGCCCGACCGACTGGGCGAAATAATTGATGGCGAACGTAAACTTTAAGCCACGGTCAGACATTCTCATTAGTAGTACGAAAGCACGCTGTTATCAAGCTACTACTGCTTAGTGGAATGTACGTGAAAAATGTTACTAGTATTAAGTATGCTAATCAAATCAGGTTGATTCATTCAAGCATGCTCATTAGAGGCGGTTAAGAGCCCACTGCCTATCATACCTGAAGAGGTTTGCTTACGCGCATGAATGGACTGACCTGTATTTTACTCAAACTATAAATACTTGTAACGCCTTGTCAATTGTATGCTTATTTAGAGAGATTTTCGGTTTTGGATAAATAAAAAGTCAGTTTGGGATTAGAACCACGCAATTTAGATTCATTCATGGATCTCAGTTCATATATTACCAAAGAAATAAAATTGGAAAAGAGCACAAGGGCATTTAAAATTAAATTGCGAAGATATGTGATTGATTTGGTATAGATGTGTTATTTTCAGTGTACGTATATATAAGGATTGTATAAGGACATACATAACTATGTTCCTATTTAAAATACGCAATAATAATAATATTGTTTTAATTACTCGTATTTTCCTATTCCTTCATCTACAACGCTAACTGCCTCCTGTTAGTATATTATATTTTAGTTTTACAGTTCTTGTTTTGTACTGTGCTACAATAGCACCGTTATTGTCTATTATTATTGTTCTGTGTGTGCTATGACAGCACGGTTTTTGTTAATTTGTGTTCTCTTCTCATTGTTTTGTAAATACTGTACATTCTTTATTTCATATTATTTTAATTATTATTTTTAATTGTTAAACTAACGTTTAAGACAAGATTTTTATGCATAGCACAAAGGGTAACAATTATTATAAGCAATAATTATCAGCCTG
Organism: Limnephilus rhombicus; assembly: GCA_929108145.2. Taxonomy (NCBI): domain Eukaryota; kingdom Metazoa; phylum Arthropoda; class Insecta; order Trichoptera; family Limnephilidae; genus Limnephilus; species Limnephilus rhombicus. The sequence goes on along the minus strand of OV815292.1, from coordinate 11,015,462 downwards.
AAACACTCATCCACTTTGAAAAAATCTTCCGAGAAAAGATACATGACGCCAACGGGACTTGAACCCGTGCTCTTCTGATTGCCGGTCAGCTGCTCTCCCAATTGAGCTATGGCGGCTTATCTTATACCCTTTGTGCTTTGCATAAAAATCTTGTCTTAAACGTTAGTTTAACAATTAAAAATAATAATTAATATTTGACAAGTTTAAGTATTTCCCCAATAAATGAAGACATAATTTGTCTCGACGCCACCTAGCGACGGATTTAACACTAACAGTGTCTCTGTCGCAAAAATAAAGTTCGTTGTTTTCAGGTGGAAAAAATATAATAAGCAGTAATTGTTGAATGAAACACTAGTATATATTGAATCATTTGGCGGGTATAAGATAAGCCACCATAGCTCAATTGGGAGAGCAGCTGACCGGCAATCAGAAGGGCACGGGTTCAAGTCCCGTTGGCGTCATGTATCTTTTCTCGGAAGATTTTTTCAATGTGGATGAGTGTTTCAGGCTGATAATTATTGCTTATAATAATTGTTACATATTATTTTATCAATAGGTTTTTTGTAATGGACTCGTTAGGAGCACTGTAGGATTATTTTTTAAATTTATTATAGTCAAGCGCACTTGAAGTGAAATGACACAAAACTGAATGTTATTATTATAATAAAGCTTCCATTCCACCCAGGAATCTGCCTTTAAATAGCAGTATTCAATTTTTTTTTTAGCATGCTTTTCAGGAGTATGCTAAAAGCAAGTATAACTTATACGAGCAAATATGTACAGTTGAAGAACATTTTAGTTGTAAGCATGCTTATTTACGAGCATGATTGTTTGTGAGTATCTTTATTGCTGCACCATACGTGTGTTTGTTGAGTGTTAAGATTCACTCCTTAAAGATCTTAATCCCATCTCTGGCATTGGCAAATTAGGTTATGTTGTAAGATTGAAGAGAGTGGAGAGGGGAAAGAGGTAGAAAAAGAGAAAGGATGGAAAGTATGTGACTATTCAAATCTAGTCAGTGAACTCCGGTTTCGCCATTTCCAGTAACTTTTGAAGTAAAACTTCTTTAACCGCGTTGTAATTTGAAATGTGGAAGATACTCTCTGTTTCGCCCTGGGGTCCTAGCATGGTCCATCGATATAACCCTATATCAATACGATATCGGTATAATCCGTCATTTATGGTCAGTTATCAATATGTGCTAGCACGCTCAACAATTGATAAGGGATATTCCTACCGACGATTGACAAAAGCCCACCAAATCGTATGCATTCTTGTATGGATAAAACCCCAATATTAATACGAAATGTAATAAATCCGTTGTCTATGGTCAGTTAGTGATATTTGCAAGCACAGTGAACATACGATTCCGATAGTCGGTTGACAAAAGACGCCGTTTTTACCGTGCTTCCGGAGTGACAGATAAGCTGTCAATGTACAGATTTTTAAAAATAATGTCGTTTGTTACGCAAAATAACTGGCTAATTAATGAGTAGAGGTGAACTAAAAAAACTCTTAGAATTTAAAGAAATCGTATACGAGACCCATAGTCTCAGTTAATTCATTTAAAAGGCGATCAATTAATTGCTTTCAATTTCGAGAAACGAAATTTGTTAAAATGTCGTTTAGTCTCAAACAGTATCAACATGCGAAATGCCAATATTTATTTGAGTTCGTATTTCAATTCGAAATTGTCAATTTATTGGTATTTTTCATTTGTACGTAGGAGCACATTTCAAATTAAGAAACGAAAATTCATTCAAAAGATCCCCAGTGTTGCCATCGTATGTCGATTCCTTATTTATTTCCCTTCGACGTCGGTCTGCCTATCGATGGTGCAAGCGTGCTAGGGCAATCGGTTCGTTATCGATACGAGATTGTAAATCACTCTGTCCTTTATTTAACTGACGATATATCTACACAACTTTATTAATAATGACATTCTTTCTGCATAATTACTGGTTTATTAATGAACGGAGGCAGATTATCGAAGATTGCAGGATTGAATTAAATCGGAGTTCAGACGTTTTCGTTTGACAGTTTCGTACATACGAATATATCTCGTATTACGGCAAATGATCTCATTGTCCAATTAACTCCTTTTTTATTGTCAAAAAATACATGCGGACTTCCAACGTATATTAAAGTGTGTGTATTTAATATTATTATGAAATCTGAGCAAAAATCTCGATGTAAATGGATCTTTAAATGTTCAAAAGAGAAGATTATTAGTTAGTTGTCATATTATTACATTAATGGATTACGATATTTTTGACAGGTATTATAGACCGGGAGCCTGGCTATACAAACCCACGTCGTAGAGTACACTGGTGAAACTACTTTGTAGTGATAATGGACATTTAGTAAGCCTTAAACAAGCTAGTCTGCCGGTGCACCTCTTGGCAGGTTCCACGCAGTCATGGAAATAGTGAGCGATTTTTGAAGTAAAACTTCTTTACGCACGATCGACATGGGGATGGGGATGGGGATGGGGATGGGGATGGGGATGGGGATGGGGATGGGGATGGGGATGGGGATGGGGATGGGGATGGGGATGGGGATGGGGATGGGGATGGGGATGGGGATGGGGATGGGGATGGGGATGGGGATGGGGATGGGGATGGGGATGGGGATGGGGATGGGGATGGGGATGGGGATGGGGATGGGGATGGGGATGGGGATGGGGATGGGGATGGGGATGGGGATGGGGATGGGGATGGGGATGGGGATGGGGATGGGGATGGGGATGGGGATGGGGATGGGGATGGGGATGGGGATGGGGATGGGGATGGGGATGGGGATGGGGATGGGGATGGGGATGGGGATGGGGATGGGGATGGGGATGGGGATGGGGATGGGGATGGGGATGGGGATGGGGATGGGGATGGGGATGGGGATGGGGATGGGGATGGGGATGGGGATGGGGATGGGGATGGGGATGGGGATGGGGATGGGGATGGGGATGGGGATGGGGATGGGGATGGGGATGGGGATGGGGATGGGGATGGGGATGGGGATGGGGATGGGGATGGGGATGGGGATGGGGATGGGGATGGGTTGAGGATGGGGATGGGGATGGGGATGGGGATGGGGATGGGGATGGGTATGGGGATGGGGATGGGGATGGGGATGGGGATGGGGATGGGGATGGGTTGGGGATGGGGATGGGGATGGGGATGGGGATGGGGATGGGGATGGGGATGGGGATGGGGATGGGGATGGGGATGGGGATGGGGATGGGGATGGGGATGGGGATGGGGATGGGGATGGGGATGGGGATGGGGATGGGGATGGGGATGGGTACCCGGCATGCGTTGCAAGGCTCCTGTAACCTCGCGGTCAACTGTAATGGTTCCATGCTATATAACATTATATACAACGGGTACCCGGGATAAGTTAGTGAAGTTTTACTTCAGTCGTGTGGTCTAAACTAAGGCACACTCATTTTTTTTTTTGAAAAAATTGCGTCATCGGGTACACGAACGGGAATGGTTTCATATGATAAAGGTCGATTAGTAGATGAGAAAATTAGCAGGTCTGCCAAATTGGGATAGAAATTAGTAAATTTTACGTCATCGAGTACACGAATGAAACCAAGGAATAACTGTAGTATAGATTCTAAACCATCCTATTGATGAATTTCACTAGTTCCATGACTGCGCGGAATCTGCCAAGAGGCGCGGCACACCAGCTTTTTTAAGGCTTACTAAATGTCCATTATCACTACAAAAGTAGTTTCATCCTTGTTCTCGTAAGGTTTGTGACGTAAGATTTATGTACCGGCTCCCGGTCTATAACTGCGATACCATAGACATTGTGACAGCTACGTAGAAAGTACCTCAAGTGTTGCCAGCGTATAACAATTTCTTTTTGATTACCTTACATTGCCCATCAATATCGGTTCGGTACAAAATCGTCGGTTGTTATGCCATATCGATTCGATATTGTAAAGATAACGATTTCAGTGTGCTAGGACCCCTGGTGTAAGACCACCGTTCAGAATTGAAACGTTGCTGAAATAGCATTAGCCGTGTTTGGTGACCAGATCTGAATAGCCAGGTACTTCCCCACCTTCCTCTTCCCTAACTCCTTCCCCTCCCAACTATCTTCAGCCTCACAACATGACAACATACCCCATTTGGGGATGCCATAGTCTCACTGGATCCAGACGGGAGCAGTTGGGGCACTTGTGTGGTGTTCATATAACAAAAAACGGAAGTGCGTCACTAAAACGTATTATTTGACTAGTTTTGGTAATCCTCATCTTTCCACTTCCTCCCCTTTTACTCTTTCTACTTCATTCAACGCAGGAATGCCATAGTCCTTCTGGCTCTGGTTAGGTGCAAAACTTTTGTAGTATTCAATTTGGGAACCAACACCTCTGTCTTATACCCCAAGTAGTTTGCTACGTTTAGTGACTTAGCAGGGGTGCTGGGGTTCATAGCATGAGGTTTGTTCTGGTTTTGGTGGCAGATTCATCTACCCATCAGCTGCGTGGAAGGCCAGTCGGGAGAAGCCAGTTGATGGAGACCTCTGACCCCTTCATCCGTCTCTCTCTACCCAATGACTTACAAATAGATTCCGACCCACACCTCAAAATTTTCTACTTTTCATATTATTTTGGCAGTCGCTTTGTGGTTTGACATATTAACCGAAATAAAACATTAGTCTTGTTTGTAACCACAAATTAAATAATAAATGAAATTAAATAATGAAAACCACGAACAATTCGTTGTGTCAAACAAAGTTATTATTTTATTTCAGTTTATATTTTATTTTTATTTTTATTATTATTGTACAACAGAATAATTGCAATTACAGTACAATTTAGTTACCCTATCAGCATTTAGGCAAGTGACTCTTCAATAATATTTTTAAGGCATATAAAGAACAGTCAAGAACAATTTGGGAGGCGGGAATGGGTGAAAACTTAACTAGATAACCAACACCTCTGCCATAGGTCACCCTAAGTGATTCGCTACGTTTGGTGATTTAGCAGGGGTGCCCGGGATCACAGGGTGAGATTTTTTTTTTTTTTTTTACAGTAAATACCGCACAAGAATCTCAACTGCTCCCGTCTGGAGCCAGTGAGACTATGGCATCCCCAATTGGGGTATGTTGTGAGGCTGAAGGTAGTGGTGAGGGGAAGGAGGTGGGGAAGAGGAAGGTTAGGAAGTACCTGGCTATTCAGATCTGCTCACCAAACACGGCTAAAGCCATTTTCAAGCAACGTTTCAATTCTGAATGGTGGTCTTACACCAGGGCGATACTAATAGTATCTTCCACTCTGGAACATGCCGCAAATATACTATATAATATTTTAAATTAATTAATTGTGTAATAACACAAATTAATTAAATAAAATTTATTTGCGCATGCCGGGTTCGAACCCGCGACCTCCGGATCATGAGTCAAGAGTCTTACCCACTGGACTACGGAGGTCGGAGATTTGTCTAGGTCTTGGAGGCGTATGACCAGGACACACTGAACCCCAGATTCCTACCCACCCTTTAAACCCTTTTCCTTCCCAGAACTCTCCTCTCCTTCCTTTCCTTAAAATACCCTCCACACAGCATCCCCAAAGATGACATAGGCCCTGAGGGAAATTATTTTCCTCCGGGCCTTCTGTGGGGAGTTCATGTAAAAAAAAAAAAGTCACTCACATCCAAATAGTTTACAATTTAATTTAATAGCACTTTGCCAAGACGTCTGTTTTGCCGTTCGGTACTTTAAATAAGTCATGATGTCGACTTCGGCTGTAGTGGTCTGGTACATATAAATCATAGCATCCCAAGATAAATGGGCTATCGATGAAATTGTTCCAAATTTTGAAAGGCAGAATAGCAATTCTACATAGTTTCTAGACTCACAGAATCAGTTTCCTCGAGTAAGTCAATATGGTGCATGAACCTTGGATAGGTTCCATGCTTCCGCACATGAACATACCTGAGGATTTTTTTCTGGATTTGCTCTAACATATCAATGTACTTCTGGTGGTACGGTGCCCAAACATCGCTTGCGTACTCCAGCTTGCTTCTCAGTATGCCATCGAATAACGCTAGCATAGCTTCTTGGTTATCAAACTGCTTACAAGTCCTGATGATGAACACAAGAAGTAATATTCTTCCTTTCCTTAAAAATATTCTCCACACACCATCCCCAAATATGACATTGGCTCTGAGAGAAAATATTTAAATCAGTGCCTACTATGTGGAGTTAATATAAAAATAAAATAAATAAAAAAAAACTTTATTAATTTAAAATAAAACAATAACTTTGTAAACACCACTTTTATTTTTATACTTTATGCCGACCGGGTTTCGCTACAACCGTAGCTTCATCAGGGCAGTATAATACTCTACTAACATAAGGTTACATTTGTGTTATAATATATATTTTACCAAAAATGGGCTGGGCTGGACTCGTCAAGTGGAGGAGGAAGAGGGAGGCATAGATGGAGAATTGGGAAGGGGACGGACGTGTTCTTTATCAATAGGGAACAATCTTAGTTTGGGACTTTTATTTAAAATAAGTTGGTTATTTACTACCTTACTATTAGTGTTTATGGCTTTCCTAAGTTCAAGTGCCTTTAAATTATCCAACCTTATACCGATGTCGTTTTTTATGAATAAGTTTGGCGCCAGCGTTTTTGTCAAATTTATGATCGTTTTCAATCAAGTGGTTTGCAAATTCTGAAAATCCAGAGCTGTGTAAACATCGAAGATGTTCTTTTACAAGGATGTTTATGTTGCGCGCTGTTTTACCAATATGAAAAAATGGGCAGTCGCTGCATTGAAGTGAATAAATTCCCGAGTGAGATAGACTGTCTTCCTTATCCTTACCGTTCATTAAAAGTTTGCCTATATTATTATTAGTGTAAAATGCTGGTTTGATTTCTGATGGGAGATTTTTAACACTTTTTTGAGAGAAATTATTGATGTTTTTTAGCATTGTACACTAATAATAATATAGGAAAACTTTTAATGAACGGTAAGGATAAGGAAGACAGTCTATCACACTCGGGAATTTACTCACTTCAATGCAGCGATTGCGCATTTTTTTATATTGGTAAAACAGCGCGCAACATAAACACCCGTGTCAAAGAACATCTTCGATATTTACACAGCTCTGGATTTTCAGAATTTGCAAACCACTTGGTTGAAAACGATCATAAATTTGACAAAAACGCTGGCGCCAAACTTATTCATAAAAACGACATCGGTATAAGGTTGGATAATTTAGAGGCACTTGAACTTAGGAAAGCCATAAACACTAATAGTAAGGTAGTAAATAACCAACTCAATTTAAATAAAAGTCCCATACTAAGATTGTTCCCTATTGATAAAGAACACGTCCGTTCCCTTCCCAATTCTCCATCTATGCCTCCCTCTTCCTCTTCCACTTGACGAGTCCAGCCCAGCCCATTTTTGGTAAAATATATATTATAACACAAATGTAACCTAATGTTAGTAGAGTATTATACTGCCCTGATGAAGCTACGGTTGTAGCGAAACCCGGTCGGCATAAATTATAAAAATAAAAGTAGTGTTTACAAAGTTATTGTTTTATTTTAAATTAATAATGTCACATCACAAAGTATCCGCTTCATATGAACAAAAAAAAACTTTAATAAAACGCGTCATTCTGCTGCTCGTCATTCCATGATCATTTATATTTGTTTAAAAAAATTGCATGTAGAACAAATGATATAACATGACTCTAATTTCATAAAAAGCATAACAATGCTTGTACAGAAAACACATTTTCAGGTTGCTACGGGGAACTGGAAATGCCCTGAAAAATAATCCAGTTTTCACAATTTACAACACAAAAACAAATAATATTCACCTAAAAAAGGATCTAAGCCCACGCGAAAAATTCCTCTGTTTTTTGGTTAAAAAATTCACCAGGCTTTTGAAACTACGCTTTTGTCTCGTGAAAATAAATTTTAAAATGTGTGTTCGATTTTGAAAAAGACTATGTACTTAATAGTTATAATGACCCAAACTTTTGCCGAATTTTCAAACTAAGATGTTTTCAAAGAACCCCATGAAAGTTGTAGTACCTTGGCTTGTCAATTTAAAATATTCAGAAAGAAAAACCTGCTCCATTTTCCAAATTGAATCTTTCGAAACTTTCTCGTGCGATACTTTTTGAAGTTTCCCGACGAATAAAGCTCCTCAGGTATTTCTTATCAATATACGGTGAAGTTTTTTTATTGCTTCAAAAGAAATGGGTCTTTCTAAGATGTTTTCTTTAGTTACATTTTTTTATAAGCGAAACCGGCTATCAATTGAACTTAATCTATAAAAGAATAACACATTGTCCTTGACGTTTTGATGAACTAATAAATATTGACTGACGACAACTTAACATAAAAAGGCACCGAAAAGTCAATCACAATACACAGCGTTGCAATGTCTACTGCATTTATTTTTAATCCCATTAACCAAAGTAATCGAATCTAGGACCCCTTCTCTTTCTCTTATTCATCAATGACATTGGCAACACCATAAACCACTCAAAATATCTCCTTTTTGCTGACGATATAAAACTTTTCAAAGCAATCAAAAGTTACATCGATTCCATTCTTCTGCAGAACGATCTTGATTCTCTTGTCAAATGGTCGGAACTTAACAACTTACCCTTCAGCATTCAGAAATGCAGTGTCGTTACATTTACAAGATCCAAAGATACATTCCTGTTCCCCTACCACATTAATAAACATGAATTAACACGTAAAAATGAGATTCGAGACCTTGGCGTAATCTTTGAAGCAATTCTCTCTTTCAAATCCCATATATCTGATATTGTCTCCCGTGCCAACAAAATGCTTGGATTTGTTCTTCGTAATTCAAGATCATTTACCAACGGAATCGCAATCCGAAGAACGTATGAAGCACTTGTTCGCAGTATCTCGGAATATAGCTCCATTATTTGGGCCCCTTCTGAGCAAAACCATATTCTCGAAATAGAAAAAGTACAAAAGAGATTCATGCGTTACCTATATATGAGGGAATATATGTACTACCCTTTCCTGTATCCATCCTTATTCTTAGCAGGAATGCTCGATCTTAATACATTAGAAGCCCGCCGAAAAATATTTTTAGGAAAACATTTTTTTAAGATAATCTCTGGAACTATACATAATCCACCTATTTTGAAAGAGATTAACTTATATGTCCCAGACAAGTATACTCGTGGAAGGTCCCATACCCTTTTTTATGCTCCAAAAGCGAGGACTTCTGCCTATCAGAACGCGCCAGTCAACAGAGCGACTGAACTGCTCAACGAGTCTGCATTGACCATCGACATTTTTAACGTAACCTACAGGCAGTTTAACAATTATCTTTTGACGTATGTCACAAAGTAGTGAAACTGACCTTTTTATGTGTTTTGCTATACTTTTGGTCTAATTTGTAATCTTCTCCATAATGTATTGGTGAATAACCGTTTTACGGAGAACATGGAAAATAAATAAATAAATATATATTTTTTCGAAAGGCTGAAATTGAATTTAGAATTTTTGTTTTGAAGGGTTTTATTTCACATGCGTACATTTGTTACTTATTTTTTATTTACCTTCTACCGGTTTCAACACATTTGTGTCATTCACTAGCAATATTAAAAGTAACTTACAGTGTTAATACAATCTTAAAAATAACATAATGATTATATGTTAATGGGGCGGTAGTACGAGTGGTGGTTTTGGGAAGGGGGTGGGGGAGAACGGTGGGAGGAGTTAACGTAAGGAAATATTGTCGATAAAGTGTAAAATAAAACTCTGCAAAACATAATGTCAAAAATTGTACATAATGAATAATTGGAAATAAGATAAAAATGCGAAATTTGAACGTTTATTTGTTATGTAGGTAATAGGCTAAACTAAGTGGGGAGTGGGGAGTGGGGAGATGAGAAAGAGGTAGGCTAGGAACTACCTGGCTATTCAAAAAATTCAAAAAATATTCAACAACTTGTCAAAAAATACGGCTAAGGCCATTTCAAGCATACTACTGCGTGGTGGGCCGGATCGAGAGAGATTTGTTAAGGGAGGTACCGTAGGTTAGGTACCTACGTAGACCTTTCCAGCTGGTCTCTATCGATCCGGGAATCTAAGGTAAGTGGGGAGTGAGGAAATGGGAATGAGGAAGGTTAGGAAGTACCTGGCTATTCGGATCTTGTCAACAAATATGGGTAAAGCCATTTCAAGCATACGTCTGCACGGCGGGCCGGATCGAGAGGGATTTCTTGAGGGAGACCAAACCTAGACCTCTACAGTTGGTCTCTGTGGACCCACCGCCTTGCGCCGCAGTTGGAGGGTTGGATTTTTAGGTCGATCACTCCTAGGCATAGCGACCTCCAGATTCCTACCCACTCTGCATTTTCTTCCTAGAACTTCCTCTCATTCTCAAAAAACCATCCACACAGCATCCCCAATGATGACTTAGGACCTAAGGGAAATTATTTTCCTGTAAAAAAAGCAACGTTTCCATTCTGAACGCCGGTTTTACACCAGGGCGATACCGAGAGTGCCTTCCACTCTGGAACGTGTCACAAATATAAATTATATCATTAAATTGTGAAAACACTTATTTATTCGGCTTATCAAAATAATTTTTTTGATGCATTCCAATCACTCCAAACTTTCTACTACTCGTATATACTTTTCACATTATGATGGCGATGAATTGACGCCTTACGTGGACAGTAGTTATCTTTAGAAATGCTGTGTGGGGGGTTATTTTGAGAAAGCAAAAGAGTTCACTCGAGCCCAGAAGAGAATTTGCATGAAGGAGGAAACACAGAAGTCGGTAAATCATTCCACAGCCAAGATATTGGACGATATAACGAATTTTGGAAACGATAATTTCAATAATCAACCATTTAAAGGTGTGACCTGAATTTGAAGGTTTTTTGGATGTGAACCACGGCACCGGTACTAAAGAGACCAATGCCGGTAATTCTGCGGAACATTATTCTTGTTGAGAAAAAATGTTGAAAGGAAAACAAGATTACATTAGCTCCACACAGGAGGTCCTGAGGAAAATAATTACCCACAGGGCCTGTGTCATCTTTAAGGATGCTGCGTCTTTTTAGGAAAGGAAGGAGAGGAAGTTTTGGGAATAAAACGGGTATTAAGGATGGGTAGGAGTCTGGGGGTCGGTCCAAGAGTGACGGATGCATGAATCCGAGAGAGTACGACTGGAGAAGTCAAAGGTTCTCCCTCAACCATTCTCTCCCGATCCGGCCTGTCATGCAGCTGCTGGATAGACGCATCCGCCGCCGAGTCCCGAACAAGCGTCACTCCATGAACCCGGAATCCCTGCTAAGTTACCAAACGTAGCAAACCACTTGGAGTGACCTGTGGCAAAGGTGTTGGTTATCCAATAAATGGTTTCCGGTGCGACGGTACCCATACCCGCCTCCTAAATTATGATAGATAACGTTTTATAAAAGAATCCCGAAAAATATATGTTGATGTATGTTTTTATTGAAAAATTAATTCTGGAGGCAAATTCAATGCAATAATGAATTTAACTCTTTTGTAGACATTCTTCTTGGAAGCATTTTTAAATGAACGGATACGAGAGGCCATCTGACCGTGAGGGTTGAAAGCTTCTCGTACTTGCAATCCGGTCAGTAATTTACTTGCGCATTTGTCAGGTGCGGTTTATCCCAGTGAATAACGCCTTTGCCAATATATGTCTCGCTTGCTTTATTGCACCGTGAAAAGTGGGTTTTATCGCCTTTATGTTCAGGGATATAAAAGCTCTCGCCGCTTGTAGATTGAGATCGATTTATTTTTAGATTTACAAATAACTTGGAAATAAATTCCAACGTTTATGGATCAATATTAGATTAAAACATTAAATTTTATTAAAAAACTAGCTGGTCCCGGCATGCGTTGCTTTGCCATTTAATAAAGAAATTGTTTCTCCCTGAGTATCCTTTCCCATTCGTCCCGTTCCCCTTCCGCCTCCCCTTCTTCTCCTGCGTCCTCTTCCCCTCTCGCGTTCCCACTCTGTCAACTCCACCTTCCCTCTCCCCACTCCACTCCCCCCCCTTCCCCCGTCCCGCGAACCCCCATCCCGAGTTCCCCCCCCCCTCACACGTCCCCTTCCCTCAACCCTCCTTCCACGTTCAATATATTCAGCTTTTAAACAGCCCGCGTGCCACCTTTTACAATTTTTATTCAAATTTAAATTTTTCATTTATATTAAATTTGATACCTAACATAGGTACCTATTTAAAATATCTAAAATTCTTGATTCGATTCAAACTATTAGGAGAGTACCTACTTTAAATAAATTTATCAACGATTTTCAAAAATAGAATCCTGATTTAACATTTTGCAAACACGCGAATCGTCAAACGTGCGATAGTCGTTAGGTTTTCTGAAATTATCCAAATTTCTGCGCAATTTTCTTAATTTTTCTCTCCTTAAGAACTCCAAAGGATCCTCGTACTCCAAGGAATATTCTAAAAAAAGAATTAGCGAAATCGGTTCAGCTGCTCTCGAGATTTGCGCTTAGCAATACATTTAGCGATTCATTTTTATATATAAGATTCCGAAAGCCTTCATAATTTTCCATAATTATTAGTAAAGAAAATTTTTCTAATGAAAGAGACTTTATTAGGTATTGAAGCTTATATTCAAAATTCGTTGCTGAAAAAATTGAAAGAAGTAAAAAAAAACAAGAGATTTGAGGAAAATTAATTTCCTTCAGGTTTTACGTCATCTTTGTGGATGCTCTGTGGAGGGTTTTATCAGGGGAAGAAAGGAGAGGAAGTTCTGGGAAGGAAAAACGTTTGAGAAGTGGGCAGGAATCTAGTCCAAGAGTGGCGAACGTATGAATTCATCCCCCCCGCTGCAGTGCAAAGCGATGGGTTGAGGAAATCCGCCTGAAGAGGTCGAAAGGTGTCCCTTTACCTCTCAGTCTTTCTCGATCTGGCCCGCCAAGACCTAAACGAACTTTACCCAATGAACTAGGGTATCTCTCATAAGTTACCAAATGTTGCTAACCACTGGTGAATTATGGCAATGCTCTGATGGAATAAATATAATAATGTAATTTATAGGAATTCCAAGTGTTGTAAATTCACTAATTTCCTGCTTGATATATGAGTTTCCCGACAATTTGTAGAGCTCTAATTACTAGTGATGTGAAAAAGCGAAATTTTCATTGTCAAATTATTAAGTAATGTTTCATTTCAGAATATTCAAAATTCACCGACACTCAGTTCAATTGCCTCAAAATCGTTGTATCTGTGATTCTCACCACAAAATGACGCTTTAAAAGATACCTACATTAACTAAAGCGTAACGAAATTTCACCTGGATAATTTCTTTACAGATTTCGTAACACTTATTGTTAAATCGAGGAAACACCACAGCAATTTAACAATTTATTTATTTATTTGACATAATATCTAACATTTTTAAATACAATTCAGCAATGTCAGCCTCACTGGGTAGCTCACCTGTGCTGATGCCTCCATTTTATAAAACAAAAATTTATACATATTATATTAAAAATAAAAAGCTAAAATTAAACTAAAAATAAAAATTTATAATTTAGGTAAAATGTATTTTTTTAATGATGTGTTTTATATTTATTTTTGTGCGTTACGTGTATGTGTTTAATTTTTTTTATGTAATGAGATTTTGGAAATATTGTCTTTTTTGTTCTTTAATCCAATTTTTAATTTTGAGTGTGAATTTATTTTTGTTTTCTTCTATTTTATTTTAAGGGTAAGACTGTTGAATGCTTTTATAGCATGATATTTATAGTGCCTTTTTCCAAAGCTTGTATTCACTGTCGGAGTTTTTATGTTATTTTTGTACGATTGTCTTACTGTAATCATCCGATAAGATGCTGAGTTTTCATTTAAACTAATAAAATAAAAATATGTTAACTTATAAACATAAAAAGAAAGGATTTCTTTGTTCCGAAAGTGAGAATTAAACAGTGGCAGTGTTTAGGTAAACATAATATCCAGAAACCGATTATTTTGTAAGCTTTACTTGGACTATAAAAACCAATGACTGAGCGTATTCTAGATAAGCCCTCCACCGAAAATAAAAATGCAATATGAATGAATTGTGAAATTACGCAGATTAATCAAACACCGTTTACTTGATTCGTCGCCTAGGACACTTTCCACGACGTTTCCATAGTACTTACTTACATACTATATTCTTTTGCTAGGTTAGCTCACACTTCTTGCTTCATCCATAATCATAAATTGCTTCATACGTATTTACCAGTGGCGGCTCTCCCCTTAGGACAATGGGTGTTTGACCCTCCAAAATTATAAGACATAATAATAATAAATTTTTACTGGTCTAACGGCTCAACGCATTGAATTCTTTATTTGAAATTAACCGCAAAATAACAGGCAGCTAGCAAGCGGCGATGGCTCGCCGGGTGACGAGCAGTGACATCTATCATCTCAAATGGAAGCTCCCTTTCTCACATTTATTCAGATCCCTGGGTAAATTTCTAAAATGCCCTCGCTTTGGATATCTTCTGTCCCTATGCGCGCCATACAATAAACGCGATGGCACTATGTTTTTCTCCTGAAGTCAAAATTCTCGCAAATAGGTACTAATGAAACCCTAGCGACTATTTTGGTCATGACCCAATGTCATGGGAGGGAGACAGCATTATGAATCGTTATGTCTATAAACAGCATTCTTGAGGCGATTTTTCGCAAAAACAGAGCTAGGTATATAAGTTGTCCATTATTATTATTATTATTATAGGTCGATTTTGCATTTTGCACGCATGCCTCGCTTGAAACAGTGTTTGTATTGGACAGTCCGGGAAAGATTTGGAATAACAACTATTAATGTTATTATCGGTGACGTGCGACGTTTTGAATTTAGTTTGGTGGCACATTGAGAAGTAGATCTTTTCAAAGATTAATAATTATTATATTATGATCACTTTTCAGCTAAAACAGCTCGATTTAAAACAATGTTTGTATTTTAGGTTCCTAACCTAAGTGACAGCAGATTCTGTATATTTAATTATCTAGTTACAGATAAATCATTGTAAAGGGACCTTTGTTTATGTAGTGGTGTATTAGATAGATTAACATGATCTAATATTATTAAATAATTAATCTGTTTTTGTTAGGTAGCTGAAAATTGCAAAAAAAAAACAAAAAACATCCTCAAATTGAAATGCAAGTCTAAATGTTTTTTTTATATATATAAATATTATTATTTTTTATTTATGCACGTATATATTCGTGTTATAATTTTTAATTTAAAATTTAAATAAACTTCATTATGTTCTTGCCTTTACACACGAGTAATTGCACTCTCGTAAAGGTTATATATTGTACACATATATGTGTTTTTACAGTTTTTTAATCAATGTTGCATGTTTAATTATGTTACATGTGTATGTATACAAAAAACTAATAAAATAAAAATAATAAAATTGATAAACGTCGTTTCTCACCCAATATCTTTGGGCATTTTAGGGGTAAAGGGGGATTGGGACGTGTGTTTCAAACGCAATTTTTGTTTTTAAAACTTTTGATATTACCGGTGTCTATTTTTCCTAATCTAATTTTGTATTTAAATTTTGGATACTACATTGAAAAGTGCCCTCTTTAAAATGATGTGCCTGCAAGTACATGAATTATGTAACGATTTTGCAATTTGTAAATAAATACCTATGTAATTATAATTATAATAAAATTTATAGGTTCAATTAGGAATTCCACAGAGCCGAACCCTCTGATATGAAAATATCTGGAATCGGTGAATTATTTTCCCATCTGGTCTCTGGTAGGTTGACATGTTGTTCTTGTATTATTTTGTAATTATAATACTTATATAGTGCAATTGCATAACGTGGATTGACCAGATGATTATTTGGGAAGTGTATGAAAGGGTTTAGTTTTTCCTGTGGGGAAAATTAAACCCGGACATTTAAACCTATGCGGAGTCATGATCCTACCTACCTTTAAATTGATCTAGATAATAAATAATATATCGGCATTTTTCACAATATCAAATAAAGATTAATCACTTTTTTTTTTTCAAATGACCTTCCACACCTGGAGCCCTAGAGCCGCCTCTGGTGTTTACATACTCCTATCCCAACTTTTGCATTGACCTCACTAGTGTTATTAATTCACTTGATATTAATTAAAAAATTAAACCATTTTCGCTTAATGGAGGATACTCTCAGTATCGCCCTGGTGCAAGAACACCATTCAGAATTTAAACGTTGCTTGAAATGGCTTTAGCCGAATTTGGTGATCAGATCTGAATAGCCAGGAACATCTCCACCTTCCTCTTCCCTATATCCTAACCCTCCCCATTACCACCAGCCTCACAACATACCCCAATTAAGGATTATTATTATTACATAGTATAAAATGAAGTCGCTCAAAATGTATGTGCGCATAGATCTTTTAAACTACGCAACGGATTTTCATGCGGATTTCACAAATAGACAGAGTGATTCAAGAAGAAGGTTTATATGTATAATACATGCTTATTAAAGTAGAGAAAAGCCGAGAAATTCAAATATTCAATTCAGGCAGCGGGCAGCGGGCAGCCGGCAAGAGTAAAATCCACATCCGATTTTATAAAGGTTGGGTAATGGCGTTGTGTTTCGTTAGCCACAGCAACATGTTGCCGGGTCTGCTAGTAAATTATAAATTAGAAAAGACTCAAGCTTTATATAAATAAACAACGATAAGAGAAAAGAACCATGAACAGAGACATACAATAATATATTTGCAAGCACAATCCCAAAGCAAAAAAATATGTAAATACAAAAACAAATAGATAATCCCAAAAAAAACCGCCTTTCACACCGATCAAATTATTCTTTATTTATTTTTAAAACGACCAATCTTGGAAGTCCTAATTCGGTGGCAAACAGAATAAGGCTTCAAGGTTGATATTCCTCGCAATCGGCGATTTGGGAATCAGGGAGTATTGTACAGCGTAGTCTTCAGAGGTCAGGGCCCGCTTTACTCCCTTCGAGGGAAGAAACTCCACACTATACAGTCTAAAGCTTAGAGGTTTAAGCTTGGCAGCCAGCTATTGTAGCGGGGCATGTACTAGTACAGTCTCTATGTATTCCCGAGAACGAGATTAGACTGTAAAGTGGATAGAGTCAATTATTTCCCAAGTTTCTGAGGGGTAAAAGATTAACTATTTACTAGGGTTATAACGATAAGATAAAAATTTATTGCAGCATTATTAGAGGTAGATGTTTGTTAAATAAAACAGTATGTTTAAATAAATTCAAGAAAGATAAAACGTCTTTGTTATATTTTGTCTATTGTTCTGAATGTTTGGAAACCTAAGCAATACGAAGAGCAATACGAAGAGTTTTTGAAATCTTGAAATAGTTGAGTTCATTTTCAAAATACCATGGACAGATCGGTAGACATACACAATTAATAAGTTCTTCATAGAATGACTAATGGGAAACAGTACCTGCGTGACTGCGCGACAGTCTTGATAATATTATATTGACAGAAGATGTTTCTTAAATAAAACAGTATGCTTGCATAAATTCAAGAACGATAATGGGTCGTTGTTTTGTTTCGTCTATTATTCTGAATGTTTAAAAACCTATTGTCTTTTATTCTGAATGTTTGGAAACCCAAACATTACGATGAGGGAAGGTTTTAAAATGTTGAAATAGTTGAGTGCATTTTAAAAATACCACGGGCAGAATGGTATACATACACAATCAATAAGTTCTTCATGGAATTTTTTTTATTTATTTATTTACATTTAAACCCGCTAAACTACTTATGTAGTTTGTTAGCAGGTGCATAATGACAACATTGGTACATTTTCAAACATTGCATACATTAAATTTTATAATTTTGATGCTAAATATCAATTAAATAGATTATTTAAATTACCGAAATAGTATATACATGTAAGTAGCACTAGAAGCCTTAAATAATAAAAAAGTACAAATGGATTTAGTATGATATGATATAATAAAAAAATTGTATGTTATGATATAATAAAACAGTACAGATGGATTTAGTATGAACAAATTAAATATAATCACAAGTAAATTAAAAGTTTATATATATATATTCTTTGTATTACGAAATATAATCAAACAGCAAGATCTAAGAAAAATATATTTCGGATTATGCAACCCCATCTTAACGTATGGTTGTATTGGTTGGGGAGCGTCGGGTAGAACAATTTTAGATCCACTAGTGAAGGCCCAGAAATCCATAATTAGAGTTATTATGCGTAAACCCTATAGGTTTTCTAGCGATCAGCTATACAAAAATTTTTATGTACTTGATGTTCGTCAAAACTATATAAAAAAGGTTATTATCCACGTTCACAAAAATCTAGAAAAACTTGATAAAATTGATCATAAATACATCACAAGAAGTCACACCAGAAAGGATCTTGTGGTCCCAGGGAGCAATACGTCGAAGTTCCAAAAGACATACATATCTGGGACCGAAATTATATGTATAATAAAATCCCTCCAGAATTAAATATTAAAACATGTAAAATGACATGCATCGGTTCAATAATAAATAAATGGTTGACTGGCTTAGGTAGGGTTGAGTCTGAAAAATTGTTAAATAACGTCACTTAAAACTTAAAATTTTAAATGCTTAACTATTAAATGCCACAATCAGTAAGAACTTAGTATATATTTAATCTACAAAAAAAAACACTTTGTTTTTTTTTTGTTCAGAATACATTTTTTGCATTTTTCACCAGCATTTGGTTCCTTAGAACGGGCAATCTGCCTAGATAGGAACTAATATAGACAAACAAGACATAATAACACTTGTACCCATTTTAATATTATCAGTTATTTTGAAATATTATTATTATGTTATTTTACTGTATAAATGTATCTTATGTAATAAATAAATAAAACATAAACATTAGGTATTACAAAAATTGTAATGAATTTACCAATTCCTTCAATGTGAGTTTCAGTAAAGAATACAAGGACTTCGGTAGGGCATCAATATAAATCATCCCTATCTAATAGCCATTTCCTTAGTTTATATTTGACTTTACCATTAAAAACGTTATTATTTTTGATTGTCATTGAAAAATGAAAAATGACTCGTGGAAAAGAGTACCTTTGTGACTACGTGTCAGTCTTGATAATGTTTTTCATTGTCCAATTGATGGTCAACCTCTGATAATAGAGAAAGCACAAAGAATAAAAAAACTCTGATCAATACTGCTTTTTCTGCGTTGGTTTTGGAAGACTCAAAACGTTCTGAAATCTAGAACGAAATCATGACAATGGGTTGGATGTGGAACCTCCCAACCGAGATCTTGATTTGTCTGATAGTAGTGCGCGTTCAACCGGAATCTAATGCCCTAAATTTTCGGTTGAACTCAAACAAAAGGATGTTACTATCGAAAATCGTTTTGTCGCCAACTTTTTTAACAAATTGAAGATGTATCAATAAATACAACACCGTTTCTACGGCACATCTTATAACATAACTGGTTGGGCGTTTAAATAATACATAGCTACACTTACCTACTTACATCTACATGTTTCATGGACCCTGTGCTTGTAGATTGATTGTCACATACCTATTCCCTATCTATCCACCCCTGTCATGTTTCTTTTCCTACTTATCCCCATGTACCTGTCATTTTAACGTTACCATAACAATCTAAGTCCTCCATCACAACACAAGCAACATTTTTGGCTTTCTGTGGTGGTAGTAGGAGATTTTCAAACATTGTTGGGTTATTCGTAACCCGGAAATGTTTGTATTTTTTTTTAAATAAACAAAACAGTCGCCGCGTAAACATCTAATATTCCGCATCCCGCATCCGCAAACTGCAATAAAGTATCGCGACTGATAGGCATAGGAGTGCATCAACAAACCCAGCCGAGATAGGAGAGAAGTGCAGCGCAGTAAGTCCTTTTTCTCCCATTCCTTTAGGTGCATTCATTTTTACTTGTGCAGTGGTCTTTCATACATTTTAAAACACATAAAAAATGCAAGGTCCTTCGACATCCGCATCCACATAAACAACACATCAATAAAATTTACAATTATTGGTTCCAAGACCGATCCGCCGACATATATATAAAATGTGCCGTTGGTTTAGTGAAAATACGCTAAAAAACCTAATTACACAAAAAAAACACTAAGTTACCCCGAAGGGATGTGCAGAGACGATGTACCGCCAAATAACAAAAATTAAAAACATGTTTTTTTAGTTAAAATAAAATAAGTTATTTTGTATAAACACCACTATACATCAATATTATAAACATGTTTCGAAAATTTTATTTCCTTCGTCAGGATAAGATAAATATTAAAAATAACTAATGATAATTTAATTAAAAATTACTACACAAAGTGTATTTGAAAAATTTGAAAAAGTAAACATATTTTCATTTAAATGCATCAAGGACAAATCTGCTTGTCTATACTGTGTGAATACCAGTACGAATCAATCGATACTGTGTATAAATCATACCAACATATTATTAAGGGTATTTTTTGAGTCGATTTTATGGTTGAAATTGGTAAATGATGCTCAAAAAGTTATAATTTTATAGTTAATGTAATTTCGGGGGTCCAACTGTCTGCGGATCACCTGTCGGATAACCGAAATTATTATTACTATAATGAAATAATTCCTGTTAGCAAAAACTCTATCAAAAACTAATGAATTAATTTGTTATCCGTGACAGTTCATGTACTGAAGGAATCAGAATTCCAATATTTATTTTTAGAAAAACCACATTTAATCAAATTTTCAATTCTCCGAACAAAGGAGCTCATCCATAGAAATTTGAATATCAAATCCTAAAAGCAAAAGAAAAGAAGTTTTCAATTAATTTCCAGTGATTAAACACGAAGAATTTCAAATTTATTAATTTTTCTTAAAGTAAAAGCATCAAAAAGCATAACACAATTAATTATGTTTTCTTTAAAACATTTTTTCAGCAAGGATGCCGCTGTTAATAAATCAGGCTCTCTCCAACAAAAACCTTTTAAGGAAACATATTTAAACAAAAAATACTTACGACCTACGTACCCCGTAAATCATGGCCTTTCTTTGTTCAGTTTACAGGCTCGATGTAATGATTCAGAACGTAATCAGAAGGAAATTGGAATACTAGCTTTAGGATCTTTTAACGGTGAATCATGGGGGCTGATAAATTAACGTACGTGCTTAAAGGAAGAAAGCCTGGAAGAACGAAAGTTACAGAAAAAAAATTACAATACAGCGTGTCCCGTTTAGACGGCATTATTCGTGTAATTTTTATTCGACCGTTCTTGGATTTAGAAAAAAAACGTGCACGTCCATTTTTATGACTTTTGTTGGTCAGTCGACTACAGTCTTCATAAGTCACCTCAGTGGTTTTTTGTGATATAAGGCTCGATGACACAAAGCGACTTTGCAAGCTACGAGTACTATCTACTAAGTTTAAAAGCAGGTAAATCGGCGAGTGAGATTGTCATGATGACACACAAAACTGTCCACTCGCTCAGTAGCGTAGGAAATGGAGGTCGCTGCTAGCGCCAATAACAAGAATTACGACGCCTGCGTGAACTAATTCTGCGATGTTTGACAGTCGAAATTAGCTGTTTATTGGCAGCCATCTTGAAAAACATAAATAAACCAATCACGAGCAAGCGTGTAGCGAGTGAAGTTGACGACCTTTTAACTTTTTTCTTAGATTGTCAACAATCTGCTAGTTAGCAAGTAACACGATGACACTGAGCGAGTTTACTAACAGATAGTGAATTTCCCAGATAGAAGCTTGTAAACTTGCTCTGTGTCATCGACGCTATAGACAGTAGTGTATTGATTATTCATGCAGTTTCAGCTTCTTTCAATAGAAGTCGATGGTTAGTTTGTAATACGAACTTCTGCTATATGCCAATAGATGACAGTTGAGTTGGATATCAGAAGAGTACCGTCTATCGCCGTTCGTGTCTTAGATATGAACGGTTACGATGATGGCTGAAGGCTTCAGTGATATTGGGCAGGCTCCCTCTGTTAGCCCGCCGGAGCAACAGAACTACTTAAAAGTCTAGCCTAATAAGAATGTCAGTGCAATTTCTTATTCATTGTAAATATTCACGATTATTAAATAAATCTACAAGTAATCATTTAAACCTTCCACTTTTTTGGAAGATACCCAACACATCTCAAGTTGTCTTACTATTGGAAGTTAAGAAACATAATATACTTTTAGATGAAGGAAATAATAGTCATAATAGTACGATTCAGCCGCTGAGAGCTTCGTTGTCTTTCACCAATCGAAATTTCTGGCTGAGAATAATTTGTACTTGTTTGTTTTTTATGTGACACCTGACAAGAGTGCCTTTTAACATCTATGTCTACATATATGTAATGGCAGGAAAATAATGTCGGCACCCGGTTGGGCAGCGATGTGAGGTGGGTAAAGGTAGGGGATTCGTAGGAAGGGATTTGCCGGTCTTGGAAGAGGCCCGGATTATATGAAGAAGGAAAAAGATGCCCATAGCTCGTTCCACAGACTTACACAAAAACGAATCGAAGAAACGACCCATTCTTATGAAGCCCACATCATGTGGTGGTGTTACGCTTGTTTCCGTCGAGGTTCACGCATGTGCACCAGTGTACTCGGGGTCAATGCTGCTAGCTTCTTACAGCAGGCTCCATTATATACAAACGTAGAACAGATTCAGCATACGTACGTCATGTCTTTGCATTAGTCTGTTAGTCACCATATTTTGCTTATGTCCCCAGCTTACTAGAATATGCGTCACAAGTTTGGAACCCGCAATACAAATCATATGTGGAAAATCTAGAACGTGTTCAAAATCGTTTTCTACGATACTTAGATTTCCGCAGCTACCGCCCACACCTAAGTCACCAAGATTCAGCCGCGTACTTCAATATACTATCATTAGAAGTTCGAAGAAGCTCGGCCGATGTATTCTTTCTTCAAAAATAATCAGATCCATCGTAGATTACCCGGAACTCTTACAACGAATACAGATACGAGTTCCTAACAGACAAACCAGATCAGACATGATTCTTCGGTCTCCCTCGGTGCACCACTAATTCTAAGCAGAACTCTTTCATCTATCGTGCATCCAACACCTTCAACACATACTATACACAATTTGACAATTTTAACTCTGCACCACACTCTTTAAAATCACACAGACGCTCTCTCGATACTTTACAATAACAATAACTATAGATACCCCCTAATACAACCACCACTATATGAACTTCCTTTTTTTCTCTTTTAAATTTTTGTCACGCAAATTTTTATTACTATACCTCAACTTAACCGATCCACCTCCCCCCCACATCCTACCCCCTCCCTATTCCTACCTAAATAACTTGTCTCTTGAAATGTAATTTTTCATTAGTAAATATCTCTTGAATCACTTGTATACACTACACTTGTATACAATACTTATGTGGAAACCTGTAAATCCGTGGTCGTCAAACTGCGGCCCGCGACGGATATTTGTGCGGCCCGCAAAAATATCTGGCGTTTTCTTTTTAAATATTTTTTTCATGCACAATTATACTATCCGTTTTTTAGCGGCCCGCACAAATACCTGCGTTTTCTTTTTAAATATATATTTTTTCATGTACAAACTATCCGTTTTTTTGCGGCCCGCACAAATATCTGCGTTTTCTTTTTAAATATATATTTTTTCATGTACAATTATACTATCCGGTTTTTTGCGGCCCGCACAAATATCTGCTGTTTTCTTTAGAACTATATTTTTTCATGTACGAGTACAATTATACCATATGCGTTTTTTGCGGCCCGTACAAATATTTCCCGTTTTATTTTTTAAATATATTTTTTTTTTCATATACAATTGTACTATACGGTTTTTTGCGGCCCGCACTTTGCCGTTTTATTTTAAAATATATTTTTTTTTGCACAATTATATCATCCGTTTTTTTGCCTGCACATATTTGCCGTTTTCTTTTTAGATATATTTTTTTTCATGTACAATTAATTATATTATCCGTTTTTTTTACAATTTATTATTTTGTCGTTTGAGACTTTCGGGGGGGGGGGGGGGGGGGGCAGTAGAAGACCCAGAGAAAATAAGAGGGCGTAGTGTTGGCACAGTGAGGGTGTAGGTAGGTAATTAAAAATATGGTAAAAAAATACCACAAACGCTTACCACGTACTAATAAAGCAAAATAAACTTTAATATTGGTTATTTTTGTTATTGAATGCAATTTTTATCATTTTTAAGACATTTCCATAGTTTCATTTTTATTTTTTTATTTTTTTTTTTATTTTTTTTTATTATTAAGTTAAAAGAAATATAATATTTCGCTTTCTTAACTTAAGTACAGAGCATATATAGTACAGGTGTAGTAGTAATATTTTTTATTTTGTTCCAACATCTTAAGTTTAAATAGTTTTTTTTTAAAGGTTTTTTATATTTTTTTCTGCTTTAAGGTTATCTGGAAGGAGATTATATATGTGAACTCCCCCGTGGCCAATACTTTTCTTGCCACTTTCAGTCTTGGCAGTATTTGTATACAATTTATTGTGTTGTCTAGTATAATGTTCGTGTACTTGTGATGTTTTTATAAATGTTGTGTTTGTGTGTATAAGTCCATTTTGTATTTTGTAGATTAAAAGACATATGTTATATTCATACAATGTTCTTATTTTCAAAAGATTCATTTCCTGGTATAGTTTTTTGTGGGAGTGTCTGGGTTTAGTTGAAGAGTTTTTTAATAACTTTGTTTTGTATTATTTGTTATTAATTTTAATTTATAAACTAACATGCATAGCACAAAGGGTAACAATTATTACAAAGGGTAACAATTATTACAAGCAATAATTGTCAGCCTGAAACACTCATTTACATTGAAAAATCTTCTTGTAATTCGTTTAAGTACGTAATGTATGTGTTTCCCCATATTTCTATAAAATAATTTTGGTGGGACTGTATTAAGCTAAAGTATAAGCCTCCTTTTACCTCTGTTGGTAGAAGATGAGCAATTCTACCAAATACATCAATTAATGGGATGATTTTTGTTTTTAGTTTTTCTACATGTTGTTTAAATGTCAGATGTTTATCAATATATAAGCCCAGGTATTTTTCGCTATCCAGAATATGTAGGTCTCTTTCTTCTATTTGTAATGGTTTATGCGATGGTATTATTCTTTAAGGTGAGCTTAAGATCATGTAACCGGTTTTATTAATATTTATTGTTAATATATTTTTTATTAGCCAATCGTTTAGTACACTAAGATCCATTTGAGATTATTCTAATAGACTTTCTAAGTTTTTGCCGAAGTAAAATATTGCCGTATTATCTGCGTATAAGAAAATTTCACCATGCAGTTTTAGCTGACAGATGTTGTTTATGTATATTTGGAATAAAAGTGGTCCCAGTATTGATCCTTGTGGAACTCCATAATTTATACTCTCGACTTGACTGTTTTTATCTCCTATGATAACATATTGTTTTCTGTTAGACAGATAGGATTTTATAAGTTTAATACCTGGACCGGTTACACCTGTTTTTTCTATTTTTTTAATCAGTATTTCATGCATAACGGTGTCAAAGGCTTTTTGAAGGTCTACGAGAATTGCTATGACATAGTTTTTATTATCTATGCTAGTTCTAAGTTTATTTATAAGATCATTAGTGACAGAGAGAGTATTAGGTTTTTTTTCTGAAACCATATTGTTTAGCATATAGAAATGATTTTTTTCAGAAAGTTGTCTAGCCTATCGTATATTACCCTTTCATATATTTTTGATAGGATCGGTAGGACAGAAATGGGCCTGTAGTTAGATGTTTGAGTTTTCAAGCTCCCTTTATATATTGGGATAACCCTTGCAATTTTACAACTGTCCGGAAATTGACCTTCTTTTAGGCTCAGGTTAATCAGTTTAGTTAGTATAGGAGTTAGTAGTGGGGCAAGTTTTTGTACTGTTGTACATTTTAGTTGATCGTGTCCAGCACTCGCGTTTGATTTTAGGGATTTTATAATAGCTAATATTTCGGGTTCAGTTGTGGGTTGTAGGTATATTGATTCCGCACTTTCATACTTTAATGTAATTTTATCGTCCAGTTTATGTCTGTATTTGTTGATTATATTATCAGCCAAAGAAGCGCCAATATTACAAAAGTAGTTATTAAAGTATTCGCATATCTTGATGTCTTCTGTGATAATTTCATTATCGTTCTTTAATTTTGTACATAGTTTACTTTGCGTGTTTGTTTGGTTCTTGATAATGCTGTTTATTACGTTCCAAGTCTTTTTGGTATTATTTTCACATTTTTTAAATAGGCTGCTATAGTATTGTTTTTTGAAGTTTAGTTTTTTTTATAGTTATGTAGTTACGTATTTTAGTAAATTCTGTTTTTAGTAATAGTACTGAGATCTGTACATATTTAGCAGCTGGTCACTTTTGAATAATCTTACTAGCCCTGTACAAGACGCCCATCTTGGAAGCAAGATTTACTCTAATAACTATAAATGCAATTATTTTTGGGACACCGTGTAATTTAGTCAATTATCCGGAAAGATAGAATGGGCACTTTCATTGAACTCTGAGTTTATTCCAGTAGTTCTTCGTATGCAAATGATGTCTTCCATGTAATAGTCTGAGAAAGGCTCGCTTCATTCACTTTCCGTCGTTATAACAATGTGTGTCGATGAAAAGTCTCTACCATTAATATGTCTGGGGAAATATAATTTACATAAACGACCTCCATGTAACAAAAGAAATCTCCACGAATAAATATTACGTTCTTTCGATAACCCCAGTTTCAAAACAGTATGCTTTTTGATTTAGACTTTAGATTTAGACCCAAGGTCACGGGATTAAAACTCATGGGAGCAAATAATTTTAAACGGCAACAGCGGTTTATTAATTGGAATATCTTTTGAAGGATAATCATCAATGTAATTATGAGGATAATATTGGTGATTATTGATATATGATTTCAATTTTGGTAGACGTCAAGTGAGCCGCCCCAGACACAGTTGGGCGAGGCAACTCCAGAAACTGTGTGAGGAAAGGATGGGACTCCCATGGTCATGTGAACAATCAGCACAAGACAGGGACGTATGGGGGAGTCTTGTCAATAAGAATAAGACAACGGGAAGAAGATGATGATGATTTCATTTTTAGAGGCGCGTATAGGTAACATCCCTGCCATAGGTCACCGCAATCGGTACGTTGATTATTTCGGTTCCCGGAAACACAGGGTGCGGTTTGTCTTGGCCGCGAATGCGTTCGCTCATCTACTGCATGGCGGTCCGCATCGGTAGAGACTAGTTGAGAGAGACCTAATCTCGTCCTTTTTAGCTAGACACTCTTGATCATCGCCCTGCCCCGCAGTGGGAGGGATGGATTCAACCGTCCGACACTCCTAGACATACTGACCCCCAGATTCCTACCCATCTTTTTTTCCTTCCCAGAACCTCCTCACCTTCCTTTCCCTAGAAAGACCCCTCACACAGCATTCCCAAAAATGACATAAAGGGAATTTGTTTTCCTCGTGTGGAACTAATGTAAAAAAAATAGAGATCGACAAAAATTACATAAAATAATCAGATCTCAAAAGCCGAGTTGTTAAAGGCGTTGTTCCAGTAAGACAGAGATTCTGGATTCGATTTCAAGTTGCGATCGTTACCTTTTTATTGTATTTCTCCTTTTCATGTTTTGATTAAATTTATTAATATTATCTCCTTCTTCACGTATCAATAATCATTAAACATGGTGATGTACAAGAAGAAAAACAGAATGAAGATAAGAAAATATCGATGATCTAAATGGTAGTTAAAAACACATAAATCCTACCTGTGGGTAGTCTCCATCCTTGGTCTGATAGTCAAACACGTAGAAGAATGTTTTTGGTGCCTGTTCTTCGCGCGCCGCGCCAGGGGGCGTCGGTTTAGCGCTGAGGAGATCCGCCGTCTGCACGAGTGGCGCGACGAACTGCGCGTCGCTGAGCGCCGCGACGGTAGCGTCGCGCATTGTGATCGGATGTTGCTGTAGGTAAGAAAATACCGTTTTAGGAACAATATACTACGTGATTTTACACTATTTTTATATTATAATTATACTTAAAACTCACGAAGAATGTTCATAAATAATATGAAATTTAATTTAATGAATGTACTTAGTTAATTTGACGCACTTTACAGTGGGTGAGATAATCATATGGAACAGTAGGTGAAAGGGGTGATTTAGAGAGACATAAAACCTTATTGCTTCTAATCAGATGTAACTGGAACAAACGAAGTTAATTGATCCATTTATGAGATCTGACTTAGCAGGGGTGCTCGGGTTCGTGGGGTGAGGTTTGTCCAGCCGATGCGTCTGCCCACCTGCCGCGTGGTGGGCAGGATTGAGAAAGACGGGTTGTGGGAGGTCTTTTATCCTCTCCAGCCGGAATCTCTCGACCCATCACCTTATACCACGGTTTGAGGAACGGATTCATACGTCCGACACTCCTTGACACACTCACCCCCAGATTCCCACACACCCCTCATACTATTTCCTTTCCAGAACTTCATCTCCTTCCTTTCCTTAAAAAATCCTCCACACAGCATCCCCTAAGATGACATAGGCCCTAGGGGAAATTATTTTCCTCAGAACCTCCTGTGTGAGCTAATGTATAAAAAATCCCTGCAAGGCTTTGATAGTAATAATGTGAACTAACCTTCGAGAATAAGGTACATCAGAAGAAGAAAGATAAATAATAATTAATTATGTAATCTCAATAAAATAACAGCCCAGAGCCTGTTGCTTTGGAGAACGTTGTTTAGCGAATATTGTGAGAGAGGAAAAACAACGGGTTTTCATTGGATAACTTGATGAACTCACCTGTATTGTACGCTCCCAGTCAGTATATTCGTTGACCACTGTGAAGAAGATCTCACTCAGGTGATAGGTGTAGGCATTTCTCACATAGGTTCTGCAATCAAAATAAAATATAAACTGTTAAAATAAAATAACAAAAATATCCTTGACATTTTTAAATTACGTTCATTTTAAAAATATACACGTATTCTTGTTAAAAAAAAAACAAAATTTATCTTAAAGGGTTTTTGATAAGGGTTTTCCATTGTATGTACCAAAGTACTATGACCGTACCAAATCAAGTCTCTTTATTTACTCCACCAACCCGATAAAAATACCTACTCACTTATTTAGAAATTTCGCAAAATTAATATCTCAATCCAATAAATAATCGTACTTATTTTTTTGTATTTTGGGGCTGCATTATATTTTTAATCGCGGGAATTATAAGAACCCCTTGAAACCCAAATTGATCCCTTTGGTGATATCAAAACAAATAAAGGTTTTATTTTATTTTCTACATTAAAAAAAATTATATTTTATTAAAATGTTAGGTACTCAGAAATAAGACTTTTTAAAACTCAAAACCGCGGTTATGATATATTAAATGCAATAGGTATTTAACCACTCGAGCGACAGCGCAATTTTTAACTTTTTCACATTGAAAAAATCATACCTCCGTTTTTTTATATGAAAAAAAGGGTAAAAGAAAGTTAATGCATCTTGAGAAAATTTGCCTAAAACTGGCAGCAAAGCAATTCGAGGTATTTTAAATGGTGCCATATTGTGGCAAAAGCGCTCAAGTGGTTAACAAATAAAACAATTTGACTTTTATATCCATCTGGAAATGCCCGCCGTAAGGTGAAACCGGTTCGGTTATTAATACAAAGTGAAACAAAGTTATATAAAAGTTTTATTCCATTAAAAAATTTTAAATTGGGAATTAGGAGAATGTCTTTATGGTACAACAATACTTGAACGAGACAAAGATTAATCTATCTATCTGTCTATATATATCTATCTATATATCTTTCCATCTATGTATATAAATAAAAATGAATCGCCGAAATGTATGTACGCGCATAACTTCTGAACGACTGCACTAAAGTGGAAAATTCTTTTTTTGTTGTGTTCGTTATTGTCAGGACAAGGTTTGTATAAACCACTTGGTGAACTCTGACATCATGAAATGTATATTAAAAAAATGCAAAATGTGGCACGCGAGCTGTTTGAAACTGAATGTACCGGACTAAGTGTATGGAATGCAAGAGTGGGGAGGAAAACTCGGGAGGGGGGTTCGCGGGTAGGGGAAGGGGGGAGTGGAGGGGGGAGAGAAGGTGGAGGAGGCGGAGTGGGAACGCGAGAGGGGAAGGGAATTCGTGAGAGGAAGGGGAGGCGGAAGGGGAACGGGAAGATTGGGAAAGGACACGCAGGGAGAAACATTTTATTTATTAAATGACATAGCAACGCATGCGTGGTCGTCTACTCGAAATAAATGCTAGCGTATTATTGACATAGGCCAAATAATGAAGAATCTCACAGTGCAAGGAATTGCAAATAGGTACCGGAACATCCACCCTCTATAGCCTAACTACACCAAATGGTATAGAGCCCTATTGGAACAAGAATATTGTAGAGTAAAAAAAGTTTATCATAAATGTTATACAACACGTTATATAAACTGAATTGTTAACATTAGACCTGGTACCATGTAAAGGAACAAATAAATAAATAACAAAATATAGGTATGCTTAACATGGCAACATATTGTATTTGTGTAATGCAGTGAGTACAAAGCTTTGATAATGTTACACTTAGAACTTGTAAAAGCCCCACGTTGTGTGAATTTAATTTGAAATTTAAACACGTAACAGTTAGAACGCAATAACTGGGAGAGGTGAACGAAAAGTTATTTTTCACTGGACTTATTGTACGGCAGTTGTAATTAATTTTATTGAAAGGTTCGGCTCAAAGCATATTTACCCTTCTCCCGAAAAACAAATTGCCTTTACATTCCGTGAATTTTCACATTATTTTGTAACTTGTTTGTCGACGACAAATATTTGAATTTAAAGCATTTTCAAATATTATCTGAATGGTTGTTTCTCATTTCTTCATTAAGGTTAGGTAATTTTGTTTCACAAAATACAACAAATTCATTACGCCTCACCTTTGACGATTTCATTTTAGATAGCAAGGATAAATTTAAAAATTTTTTTGATTCATGAGTTTTTTTTAACTTTTAAAGTTAAATGGTTTCTTTTTCAATCTTTGCAAATTCACTTTGTGGCTGTAATATTTTTTACTATAGTTCTTATTTTTCAAACGGTATTCACATTTAACCTTCCGAACTCGCGCATTGGTCTCTCAGACCGACAAATCAATAATTCGTTGTTTTCTCAAAAAATAATAATAATGGGACTTTGAGGTTTTTATTAGCTTCTTAATTTGTGGTTATGCAATGTTTAGTGCGGCTTGTGTATCGGTGCTGAGTGAATGTGCGACACTTATGTACTGTTATCGATCTTTTAGATAAGTAAAAATTACTAACCAAAAATCCTAATAATTATAAGTTTATAATTTTATAATATTTTATTATTCTTGATACTTTTATTCATTAGAATTCAAAGTTTTTTTTAATTGACACATGAAAAAGTTTATTTTTGTTAATAAAGTTAGTATAAAAATTATGGTCGTGAGTTAAAAGTCTGTTTCTACCAAATAAAGTATGGGTTCTAATTTTTTTGCTTTTGTTTTAATTTAATTATATCTCTTATAAATAATAAATACCAATAATGATTTGAAAAGTATATAATAATGCAGGCGAGGTGAAAACTCGGTCTGAGACACCGTGCGCGAGTATACGTGTTATGCCGTTGGGCGCGAGTATACGAAGGTTAAAACCTTGCAATGAAATACCACTGTCTATTCGAATATCGACATCGTTGTAGAGATTCAAGAAGCGAATGGTTGCTGACTGCACAGTCAACCGCATAATATCTTAATTGAGAGAATTAAAAAAAAAAGTTTTAAAATTGTTTAATATTTTTTTTCAGGATACATAAAATTACATTTAGATGACGCAATAATTTGCTCTCCCACGAAAGTATTAGCTTGTGTCTGAAAGAGTAGTGTGTACATTTTTTAATGCTATATCATAGGTAAATTTCAATGTGAAAAAACAATAAGTTGTAAGTTCGGCGTTATGTAATTATAAGAATTTATCGACTATCAAACAATTTTGCTATTTGAATAATGTATCTAGAAATTTTGTAATTAATTGTTAAAAACAAAATAAAATTTAACTTATTCGAAGGAACTCACCTAGTTGTGTGTATTTTTTTATTTGATTATAGTATTTATTTTATATTTTAACTAGCAGACCCGTCCACACGTTGCTGTGGCTAACAAAACACAACGCCATTACCCAACCTTTATAAAATCCACACCACCCGTTTGCCAGCTGCCCACTGCCCGCTGCCCGCCACCCGCTGCCCGCTGCCTGAATTGAATATTTGAATTTCTCAGCTTTTCTCTACTATAGTTTTTTCTTCAATAACTACTTGTATATTCTTAAAAATTTTTCACTTTTATAACTTTTGGTATAAATTCTATGTATGTGTAATCCTCGATAACTTAAATATTATTTTATAATCTATTTAAAAGCCCCTACGGGCGTATAACAACAATAAATAAATAAATAATATGCATGTATTATACATATAAACATTCCTCTTGAATCACTCTATTTTGAGCGACTTCATTTTATACTATGTATAAAATGAAGTCGCTCAAAATGTGCGCATAGATCTTTTAAACGCTTTTCTACGCAACGGATTTTCATGCGGTTTTCACCAATAGATATAGTGATTCAAGAGGAATATTTATATGCATAATGTTTATATTTATACATATAAACATTCCTCTTGAATCACTCTATCTATTGGTGAAAACCGCATGAAAATCCGTTGCGTAGTTTAAAAGATCTATGCGCACATTTTGAGCGACTTCATTTTATACTATGTAATGATTGATTATACTTGAACAATATTATTAATATTGTTCGCTTTAATTTGAATTCTGATTAACATGATTTAATTTTTGTTAAATTATATTATTTATTTTCTATTTTGCGTATTAAATTACAGATTTGATTCAATATTTTTTATGTAATTTAATTTAAATGTATTTATTTATTTAAACTTATTTATTTATTTCATCCATTATATTAAAGGCACTGCTGAAAACCAGATTCATTATAGCTGATTACAGCTGCTCCTAAACAAAATGTTTACAACTGTAAAAATCTGTTGGTGAATAAATGGTATATTTCGGTACAAAAATATAGATAAATAAATAATTATGTTATTCAAAGGGCTAAATGGCGGTGCTTGGTTGTTGGTTGTTGGTCGTTGGATGCGCGTTGTGTAAATGCAAAAATAAAGGTAAAGTATTCCATTACCGATGCGGCCGATAACCCTGTACGCGATTCATCATCTCGAATTGGCCATTTGCCGAAATCGCTATCAATCTATTGCGGATTTGGCCGGTGAGAGTAACTTGGGGGTGGTGGCAACCGGAGGGGGCGGCAGATGACCCGCCCCGGTGCGAAACCATTAATTTCTTCTATCTCCGTTCGGCCGATGATCATATTAGTCCCGGGGATGGCGGGTGGCGGAGAGGGCGGTGGCTGAAGGTGATTGGGAGGGTAATTTCAGGGCTTTTCAAACGTCAAAGAATTAAATGGAAAATCAAAAAATTCTCTTTATTTGAGTAGGTGACTTTAGGTTAATTGGCGTCAATAGGAAACACATAAGCTTCAGAATGAAATACTACCCAAAAGAAAGTAAATTTCTGATAGAAGAGGATGCCACAATCATGGCAGATTTTGGAATCTCAGATTCAAAGGGTGCTCAATAAACAGTGTCGCTTTCATTGACAATTTAATCTTAATATTATGTAAAAATGAATGTTCCTTTGTTGGTCCCTTATGCGTTCCTTAACAATTCATTATTTATATTCGATTACACTTTGGTGATTTGATGTGCGCATACCCGAGATGGTTTCTATATATACTAGTGAGCTCTAGCATTATGAAATTATTTCCTCTATACTCATCCGATTGCGATGAAACTTTAGAGAGTTGTTGCGCGCACGCCCGCAAAATTTTCAATATATACCTGTGTTTCTATATTATGAAGTTTGTATTAAAATTTTACAATAGGTGGGGTACGAGTTGTTTGAAAAAATGTTTGTGTTTCATATAGTTTAGTGGCAGCGTGAGAGGGAGAAAGGGAGGAGAAACTGGGGGCTGGAGATGGGGAACGAACTTGCAGGGACTCGCGGGAGTGGGGATGAAAGAGGGAGGGTATGCGGGGAAGGTGGAAGGAGAATGTGGGAGGAATTGGGGGCGCGAACGGGGACAAATGGGAAAGGAGTCCTTTCAATATATCTACTCGTAAATTAAAACCAGTGAAGTCTCAAATTCAATTTAATGATTTAACCCGTCTGCTTGTTAATAAATATATCTCAAAACATGTAATCGCGTTATACTTTCATAAGACCAAAAACGTCCCAGAGCGACCTTACATTTTAAAAGCTATATATCTCTCTTCCTCTCATGCAATCATATGTATGTTTCTTTTAACCAGAAAGAAAACGAAAGAGAACGAAATAATGCTTCTTATTGTCTTTGAAATATGAAAGCTGTATTGCATAGATATTTTACAATCTCGATCCAAAATGACAGTTTCAGAATTTACGCGAGAAACCGAGGCTTCCGGATTGTGAGGTGCGAATATATTGAACCAAGGAGACGCGTTAAAAAAGTAGGATTTCTTTTAAAAATCTTTCAATGCCAGAAGTTCTTCTCGAGGAACACGAAGAAAAAAAATAATATCCCTTGATTTTTTGAAATAAGAGCCTCTTATATATATAGTGAGTGTATCGATCGCGAAGGATATTCTCGATGGCTTCCCCTTTTTTTGCTGGCAATAATAGTTCTTGCTAAAAGTTTCTTAAAATACAGTGGTAGGTGCCTTTAGGTGGAATTGCCTGGTCTGAGATCCATTATTAATGTATTATAAATTGCATATAATAATTTTGTAATATATTATCTGTTTTAAATAAAAAAAAAAATTATTTTTAGGTTTTTTCATGTTATACTGAGCACATTTTTTTTTTCAAAAAAACAATTGTTTCTGTGTTAAGTTTTTGGTCCTCCCAAATATAACCCTTTGAGGCCTAAACAGTTTGAAAATAAAATAAAAATGTACCCAAAAAACCATTCGCCAGATCAAATTCAAATTATCGTTTAAGGTGTAATTAAGCATAAAATATGCGCTATATCATATGTGGAAACAATAGCGCGATGATGAAATGGTTTACTGGACGTTTATTTTAATGCTTTATAACATCATTGCTTTATAACAACTGGTGAAGTGGGTTATCTGATTGAAATAATACCAAATTCCAAATAAATCAAATTATCAATGATATTATTCAAGTAGGTACTTCCAAAAAACGTACAAATTGAAATAGCCATTTAATGTAAGTAGGTATTGAGTATAGACCTGAATGTGTTAAGGCCCATCACTCCGGGAAACGTAATAATAGTGCTCTCGGATAATGCTTTGTGTTAACACGAATCCTTTATTAAAGGCAGGTAACCAAGTGTTGGGATCAGTGAGAGGGGTGCTCGATATGGGTGGTCGGTGGGGTGGACCCAGGGGTGGTTGGGGAAGGCTGCAGACCCCAAATTACCGGATAACCGGCCGCCGAGTTAAGCTTGTAAACCTTTACGAATTTCCCGGAGAGATAACGAAAAAATACACGTCACAAAATCAGATTCAATGACATATAAACAAACTGAATGGCTGTACAATATAGCTTCATGGCTGAACGTATGTTGGACTTATCTTGGAACAATTATTTTCTGACTTTTACATTTTGAGATACATATCTAAATTATTGTTTATCTTTGCTTTTTAAAGCTCGGGGGTTTTAGGCTTGTAACGAAGTTCTTCTAGTGACCATATTGCTTCATTTCTAAATATGTAGATGCTGGAAAATATAAATGGCTAAAGCACCAAATAGCAGCACGGCGCGTTTAACTATTTATATTTTCCAGCGTCGAAAGTGAGATAAATATCTCAATTAAAAAATTATTATTATTACCTAAATTTATAATTATAAATCTCTATTCTTTAATTACCTACTGTATATACGTATTTTGTTTTTTGATATTAACTTTCGTACGTATGCAACTTTTAAACTGTACTTTTACTGTACTTATGATGTACTTTTTGTTTTTGTAGTTATAAATCTTCATTTTTTTTTGTTCAATAAAGATATATTATTATTATTATTATTATTAATTATTGTAATTATGCAATAGTAAATGTTCTCCAAAATGACCTGGAAAGAATCTCATACTTGTGATCTCCCGAAAGAAACCATTCATTCATTCTGAATGCAATTATTAATGTTCTCCAAAATGACCTTGAAAAAAATTCATTTGTCATATATTCTGGTTTATAAATATGTAATTTCTACTTCTTAAGAAATTCTAAAAATTATTGCAGTTTATATCAATAAAATAGTCATAAATACATTTGGAATTCATATGTCATACAATGGTTTATAAATGAGTAAATTCTAAGTATGCAATTGTAAATGCTCTCCAAAATGACCTGGAAAGAATCTCATACTTGTGATCTCCAGAAAGAAACCATTCATTCATTTTGAATGCAAATATTAGATAATGTTCTCCAAAATGTCATTGAAAAAATTACATCTTTGCGATTCTTTCAAGAACATAAAGATACCATCCCTTCGTTCAGAATGCAATTATTAATGTTCTCAAAAGTTGTCTTGACAGAAGCTCATTCCTGTGATCTCTTGAGAGAAACCATTCCTTTGTTAAGATTATTATGAACTAATTATACAATTCGACTGTCATGAAACGGGAATCCTTCCCAGTTGGACAGACAAAGTATCATTTTATAATGTATTGTAATATAACATACTTATAGGTGTAAAAGATACGGTTAATGTTGCAATTTTGCAAACCTTGGATCACGTACTTTTAAATTTGCTGGTTGGATTTTTATATTATGTACGTATTTTTTTAATCGTAACATATTAATATTATATATCTCACTGTACTAAATTTTGTTGCCTATATTTTTATTTAATTTATATACTTTTTATTCCCATCGTAACTTTATAAACTATTTGTTTTCTCATGTAAAAGATGGAGGTACTGCCTTATTATTTATATAAAAGCCATCTGGGCGTAAAATAAAAGAAATAAATAAACAACTAAATAAATTAATGTTCTCCAAAACGAGCTTAAAAAATCATTTGTCATATAGTTGGATTATAATTGTGTAATTTCTACTATTTAAGAAATTCTAAAAATTATAGTATTTTATTAAAATTAAATAGTTATAAATACATTGGGAATTCATATATCAAATATTGCTTTATAAATGTGTAAATTATGACTATGCAATTGTAAATGTTCTCTTAAATGGCCTGGAAAGAATCTCCTACTTGTGATCTCACTAAAGAAAACAAATCCAAAACTCCAAATTGACCTTGAAAAAATCACATCTTTGCGATTCTTTTAAAGACTTAAAGAAACCATCCATTAATTATATACAATTCTTAATTTTCTCAAAAGTTGTCTTGACAGAAGCAAATTCCCGTGATATCTTGAACGAAACCATTCCTTTGTTAAGAATATTATGATCTAAATATACAATTTGGCTGTCCTGAAACGGGTATTCTGCCCAGTTGGACAGACAAAGTATCATATTGTAATGTATTGTAATATATATGCATATGTAAATAAATAAATAAATAAATAAATAAATAAAATATATATATATATGGATCAACAAAAAACTGGTGTACCGTCGCGCAGATTATAGCTCAGAGCCATGTACTTGTAACGAGGTTCTTCCAGTTACCATTTTGCATCATTTTTAACCATTTCGATGCTGGAAAGGATAAATGACTAAAGCGCTAAATAGCAGTAAGGCGTTTAAATATTTATCTTTTCCAGTGCCGATATAATAAAGACCATTCAATTATATAAATCGATGGTAGTACACCAGCACGTTTCACATAATAAAAAATCAACACCTTCTCGAAGTATAACATCAGACTGCCTTCTTAAATTTCTTAAAAAAACAAAATCATCGTAATTTGACACCCTCAACGTTGGCTCTTGACGATAATATGAGAAAATAATTGAATTATTGAATACATAAGGCCAATGACGTTGTACGTTACATTAACTCGCCATTGTCTAACAAAATCAAGATAGGTATAATGTGGTGGTTAGGCATTACAATGTGTTTATTTTGTTTGTTCTAATATTTAAATAAATCTATTTATATCACAAGGATAGGTAGTTAGGTAGGTACTCTTTGGATTCAACAGAGACATCTGTTGGTTTGAAAATAGAAATCAAACAAGTAAATAACTGACTTCATCTGTTTTTATGGAAAATTTTCTAGTCATTGTGAAAACTTATGATTTGTGTATTAATTGACAAATCTCATCTCTTGTGCAAGTTTCAAGTCACAAAAGGAATTACAAATCTGAATTTTAAGCGGATACGATTACGGAGGCCTCCAAGCTGCATATAACTACAAAACAAGGTTGGTGGATCTGTTATTTTCCCTGGAGTTCTCTGATTGTCTCTGATTGAGTTCTCAGAGGGTCTGGGGTTATTTACACACCTCAGGCTCACATATTATAATGCATGTGGTAAGTAAGAAACACTTTTGTTTTCAGTAAATTCTTGATTCAAAAAATATTCATAATAAAGAAAGACATTAAGAAAATGTATGTGTAAACGACAATGGATATAGGACCGCGCGTTTTCATATTTGCGCCGAATACTACATTCTACATCACGGGTGTGACTGAGATGCCAAGATACGCTTACTAGCTTACGCTAAGACGAATACGTAGTGCAATATTATAAGACGACCTACTAGGTTGTCCTTCTTATACTTAACTGCTGCTACTGATGATTTACAATAATTTGCGTGTATTTACGAATACATTTATATTCCTTGGCTTTTACTAATGTTTGCCGTATAATGGAAAAATTTTCTAATCATCACGCGAAGGCCTTTTGGTACTTTTTTAATTACAATTTACTTACTGGCAGGACACGATCTTATGCGGCACGTGGCAGGTTAGTACTACACCTACTAAATCTAAGATAATACAATTGCCTTGGCTTTGGCTTACCACTTTGAGATTTATATAAATTACAAGTATCTTTATGACGTTATTGCATAAAGCTGTCATCAAATATAATTTGGCGTTGTGATATTTCCAAAATTGGAATAGATGATCGCGAAGAAAATTATGAAAATAACCTTTAATAAGAAATATGTATATGCCTATATAATCTGTATGTGATATAGTATATATAATCTATAATATAATCCTCATATACAATATAATATATATAATCTTCTTAGGAAAGGCTGATAGAGATATTGAAAGGAGGGTAAATGCCGGTAACTCCATTAATGGAGGACTGAATGCCGTTGGAGCTAATAAAAAACTTTCAATAAAAGTGAAACTAGCAGTCCACAATGGAGTCCTGGTACCTACCCTGATGTATGGCAGTGAGGCATGGAACTGGCAGAGGAAGGATGAAAGTAAACTGAATGCTGTTGAAATGAGATCCCTGAGACGTATGTGTGGTAAAACCATGTATGATCGTGTTAGAAATGTGGATATCCGCAAAGAATGTAAGGCTGATGTAAGTATAATGAGCAAAATTAAGAAAGGGACCCTCAGATGGTTTGGGCACGTAGAGCGAATGAACGAAGAAAGTAGTGTTAAAAGAATATATGATGCAAATGTGAATGGTAGAAGAAGTCGGGGACGCCCGAGGAAGACATGGCACGATCAAGTAAATCAGATACTTGAGACGGGCCATGTCAAAAGTCAGAATAATAGAAGAGTATGTATGAGACGATGTATGAATGTGAGTGAGGCAAAGAGTGTGTGCCAAGACCGAGTTGTTTGGCGGTCCGTCCTCTCTGCCTACCCCTGCGGGGAAACGGCGTGATGGTTAGTTAGTTAGTTAGTTAGGAAATGCTGACAAACAATAAAATATCTGATAAGTTTTAAGATTTTCACGGCCAAAAGCATTTTCGTTATTTGTTTTTTGGGTGTTATGCCGTGTTGCGCTACCTCCTTCTTTAGCCAACGTTTCGGACATCGTTGCAGTGTCCATCATAAGGGCAGATCCGGCAGATCCGGTAGATCTACCGGATCTACCGGATCTGCCGGATCTGCTACCGGATCCGCCGGATCTGCCCTTATGATGGACACTGCAACGATGTCCGAAACGTTGGCTAAAGAAGGAGGTAGCGCAACATGGCATAACACCCCAACAACAAATAATGAAAATAAAATATCTACTCGTGAAATATTTCACAAGACAATTATTTTTATTTCATATTTGAAATGTGGTTCTGTAGATATAAAAATTATCAGTTCAATAAAAACTGAAAAATACCAGACGAAAGGTCGAAAAATAAAATGTGTGAATATTTTTTTTAAATTTTAAAACCAAAAAATATATATAAAGACGACATTTTTTTTAGTTTTTACCGCACAAAAGACACCAACTGCTCCCGTCTGGAGCCAGTGAGATTATGGTATCCCCAATTGTGGTATGTTGTGAGGCTGAAGGTAGTGGAGAGGGGAAGGATATGGGGAAGAGGAAGATGGGGAAGTACCTGGCTATTCCGATCTGGTCACCAAACCCGGCTTAAGCCATTTCAAGCAACGTTTCAATTCTGAATGGTGGTCTTACACTAGGGCGATACTGAGAGTATCTTCCACTCGGGAACATGCCGCAAATATACTATATATTTATATAAACGAATTAATTGTGAAGTAACACAAATTAATCAAATAAAATTTATTTGTCACGCCGGGATTCGAAACCGCGACGTTCGGATTGTGAGTCGAGAGTGTTACCTCGGGACAAAAAAATTGAATTTAAGTTATTTAGTAAAGAGTTTAATTCTTTATTATAAGGCTCTATTAACTATTTGTTTAAAATATCATTTAGTACACGACAAGATAACAGTATCAACACATGTTTTGTTACAATGATTGCAAGTTCTTATTAAGAAAGAGTTCTATATGAAATATACGTTGAAGGGAGGATCATAAATTTTATGATCCTCCCTTCCATCCTAGCCAGCATAGCCCCGAAGCGCTTATTATCTGGAATTTAGGTAGGAACTAAGAACATGTTGGCTCAAAGTTTCAAGCAACATCATGGTATAGGTACATTGAAAGGAAACATCGATGTTTCGCATCTACACAACATTTATTAACAAGCCAGCAAAACTTGGATAAACAATATTAAGTCAATGTAATTAAGGACGTATTCTAGACGTTGCCTGAAGTGATACATATGCCAATTGATGAAATAAATGAGGGAGGCATCAAAAACAATTTTTAGGCCGGTTACAGTGCTCGACCGACGGTCGGTGCGTACGTCGGTCGCGCTTGTCATTTGTATGAAAATTCATAAATCGTTCAGTGCAGGACCGACCGCACGCATGCGTATATCGCTACGCAGTGCGTACGAGAATCGTCGGTCGAACGCGTGCGTATGCGGACCGTCGGTCGACCGACGAGTGAATTTCCCTTGAAATGCTCTTTGAGCGACGATCGGATGTACGTGATACCTACATCTTCTGTTCCTAATACGTCTATGAAGATAATAAGCAGCAATTAGACTATTGGTAAACGCGTCCATTTCATCCGGTCAGCTTGTTGGTCAAGCGTGAACTGACGGTACGCACCGACGGTCGGTCGGTGGTATGCGATCGTCAGGACTGACCGTACGCATGCGTATCGTCAGGACCGACCGTACGCGCCGACCGTCGGTCGTGCACTGTAACCGGCCTTAGGCTAGAAATAGTCACGCGCACCGTCAGTTGACTGACGACGTAGGGATAACGAGCTGGACCGGTAGTCCTCGTACGCAGCGTGTAGCGCTCTCTGCGTTCAATAACCTATAGGTGTCGCGTATGTCAGTCACGGTTCCATGCCAACTCAGAATGAAACCAACTTAGAAACACCTCAGAAAGGTCATTAAAAGCTATGAAAGAATAATTTTAAAATAGCCGGTAACACTAACCTAACTTAACCTATTTAACCAATTTTTTAAAATATCTTTTTAACAAAACAAAATACTTAACATTCAGTTAAACATTAGCTGGTCAGCCAGATAGTCGCCCACAACTACATCTTCACCCCTGCACAGTTACCTCATTAACTAACTCACGCTGTGTTTGTGACAAAATTGACTATGCGCAAAATATTAAATATCTCGGTTTAACTGTTGACAATAACTTAAAATGGGATCTCCAAATTAACCTAATTACAAAAAAAGTACGGAAACTCTCTTACATCTTCAAAACAATTCGAAACATTATGTCACTACCTCAGCTAAAAAATATATATTATGCACTCTGTCAAAGTATTCTAATGTATGGTATTTCAGTATGGGGAGCAGCAGCAGAGACTCACCTCAAATCACTTAAAATTAATCATAAAACAATAATCAGAATTATGTTTAGAAAGCCTTATCAACATCCGACAGAACAGATAATGATCAACAATAACCTATTAGACATAAATAAACTATTCATAAAGAAGATCATCTACAAAAACTGCATAAAAATATCACCACACTTCAAAACTCACTCGCAATACACAAGAGCAAACACACACAATCAACTACAAGTACCATATATCAAATCAAATTTTGCAAAAAAACATGAATCTTACTTGGCACCATATATATTCAATAAGTTTGTAGCCCAAACAAAGACCTACGTCGCATCTAATAATTTGAACTGGGTT
Source organism: Limnephilus rhombicus (assembly GCA_929108145.2). NCBI lineage: Eukaryota > Metazoa > Arthropoda > Insecta > Trichoptera > Limnephilidae > Limnephilus > Limnephilus rhombicus. The sequence continues at coordinate 10,972,688 of OV815292.1, read as the reverse complement.
TTCAAAAGATTTTTAAACTGGTTGAATGTCAAGGAAAGAAGAGAGATAAGTAATATTCTTAATATCTAATATTATATATTTTCTATTTTCTACTCTGTTTTTAAATTCTGATTTTCCTCTTATTTTTTATTATTATTTTTACTATAATATATATGTTTCTTTTTTTTCTTTGTTTTACCACTTATTTGTTTTTATGTCATTAGAAATTGTTAGTTACCAGCCTCAGAACAGACTTTGTCTAGTGAGGAGGGTAAGGAAAAAAAATCATATTGTACATAACAAATAACAAATAAACGCCCGGGTTGCCGGCACTGAATTGAATTGCAAAAAAATCATCACTCTTAATGACCTTTCTGAGGTGCTTCTGAGTTGGTTTCATTCTGAGTTGTTTGGTCACCGTCAGTCACATAGGTATCATACGTGAATGAATAAACAGGCGTGGTACCATGCGATTTATGAGGCGATGCATAAGAGAAGCATCGGTCCAGCTCGTCAGCGCTACGTCATCGGTCGACCGACAGTAAACGTGGAACTATTTTCAGTCTCAGGTCCTTCTTCCATGGGAATACGTAAGTAATCCGATACTCGATGATTCAAGAATCTTGGCGACTGCAGAGATTCATTTGCAGACGCATGTTGCGGATATTTTGTAAGCTGGTCGGCGATGCATGCTTTTTGAAAAAGTATCGATATATCGATGTATCGATATTTTAAATTCCATATATCGATATTTTTTGGCGATTTATTTTGATCCTTTAAATCGATATATCGATACAAAATATCCAATATCGAAAATTGTATGAAAAACGATATTTTTTAAAATTTATTTTACTAATGTCACTAGAATCCAAAACCGTATGAGAACGAACGGAAAAAAGTAACTGTATTGGGTCATGACATTTGACGGTTGAAATTTTAACTATAGGTTACAAATCTATTGTCTTTGCATTAGTATTTGTGATCATCACTAATACTATCTCATATGTGTAGGTACATACATAGAAATGTATGCTATTTTTCGTCATTTTTTTCTAAGCCACTCCTATATGTTGGCTCCTAATAGAGAACTCCAGTCCAATTTTTAATTTTTTTAAATGAATAAAGCCCTTCAAACTTAAATAACTGCATTTTTATTTTTATTTTTATAGTTACTTTTAATAGTTAAAATAATTGTCAAAGTCTTAATTTTTAAAGACTCCCAGAAACGCACCGTATCTATGGTGGTCTTCACCCACCGATAGTTTTTTTTACTTTTTAAGTTGTCATTTTGAATCAGTGATGTTATGTCGATGGAAATTTCCCTAGATCTAGGGGAGAAAAATATTTTTCAGGGATAAGGGAAATCAGGACAAAATCTAGGGAAATTTCGAACTCTGGCAAAATTTTTATTACATATGACAATATTACTGGTATTATTTATATAAATATATATACGTATATATATTTTTTGGAATTCCTATGAATCTTAATTATTGTTCCTGTACTTACATGCAATGTTATTTTTAACACTGACAACTCAAAATGATATTAGGGAACGTACACATACTACGTGACACGTTCGGGGGAGCGGGGGTGGGGTCTTCAAAATACCACTCTTGGTACAAATGAGCGGCGAGTTGATTATGATTTTTATTTTGCAAAGAGTTTTTTTTTATTTGGAATTCAGTTCCTAATTCAGTGGTGAGTGTATTCGTACTTTTAAATTTTTGTTTAGTGTTTTATTTGGAAAATCACGGTATTATTAGTATATTTACCAAGTTCCAATATCTTTCCAATTAATTATCATATTAATTAACATTATAACAGGATTAGTGTTACACAATCGGGTGGCTACGTAGGTAATTGCGTAAATGTGAAATTCTAGGGAAATTTCACTTCGAAATCTAGGGAAATAATTTTTTTGGGCAGAACATCCCTGTTTGAATGAAGAATCATGGCGGTCATGACGGAATGCTTTGTTATGACTTTTAGGTGTAAGGTGTGTTTTTTATTCAAGATTAACTGCTTTTAATATAGAAAAACATTGGTAAAATCTACACATTTCACCGCTACTGTTATTGTATTTAATAAAAGTGCAATATAAAAACAATAAATCATCTCTTTCATTGCAAATACATGTGACATCGTGTTTTGTGTCAGGCGTTACTTTGTAGGTGCATTGTTTTATGTATAATACATACATAAACACTGGTATTTAAAATACACTGATCATGACGAGTGTGTAACAACTTGTATAATAAGCCTTATACTAAAAACAATTTGAAAATACATAAGCAAATGTCAAAATATGACACGACTTTAACCTCAAATAGACAAAATTTATTGCAGATTGTCCGCAAATATAAACTTTTTCGTAAATTTTTGAGGGCCTAAATTATGTTTCAATAAACACAATAACTATTATTTATCTAAATCTCTATAAACAGTATGAAAATAAACCAAAAATACGAAATGTTGAATTGCATAGGTACGTGTGCACTTCAAGTCATTTTAAATGTCAATACAATACAATACACACTATCACCAGGTGACAGGTTAACAGTGACGTCACCGTTAACCATTTCAGTAATGCCAACTTAACGCTGTGTTTTGAGAAGAGGTTTAAATATGCACTTTTTAATATTTTTTTAAAAACTCTGCGTTTAATATTATGAAATAAAACTTATATATTCAGAATCAGCGTTTCTTGGTCTATATGAACATATTTTTTTAAAGCCATAATATTTTTCACTGGAGTTCCTTATTGTCTATGATTATTGACTATACCTTTTTCCAAACACGAAGTCCTTTTTGACAGATTAATACGCCAATAGAATGTTACTGAGACGCATACCAACTTTGTATGCGTCTCAGTTTACATATAAGTTAGAAGACAGCTATTTAGTTTTTGATATTTATGTCTTTGTAATATTACCTAATAAAAATTAATACTGATAAAAATACCTTCATTTTTATTAAGATTTTTGTACATTAAAATAATGCACATTGTGTATAAACATGACCATTGATAATATTGAGCTGAATACACTATTATTTCAAAAACGCATAATCTTTTGAAAATTTGACCGATATATCGATACCTAGATATTTTTTCCTCGATATATCGACTTTGATATTGATATTTTAATAAATATCGATATTTTTTTCACTTTCGACATCCCTACGGGCGATGACAGTCTCCCGCGACCAGCCGGGGGAGGTTTTTCAATTCACGTCTTCGTGGAGAATTTGAACATGGCGTAACTTGTGTCAGACATTTTGTAACAATACGTGCGTAGATCAATGGTAGATCGATCGTGCTAAAAATGACAGCTACAGCAAATAATTTTTGGTTGTGAGTGAGGTTCAACTCAACAATGGTTGATGGCGACGTGGATTTCGAGATTTCATTTGCTACGTGTATGATTTGTACGCGACCAATTACTTGCCACGTGAGTACACAATATAAGAATCGGATACTTGCAGATTGGACTGGGTCGAAAAAGTTAAGATTTTGGTTTCAAACCTCTAGGGGGCGAAAAGGCACCTCCTCTGATAAGAAGAAAAATATTTTTTCTGTTGACATGTTACGGTCACGCATCGTGATCGAAATTTACAGTACCTAGGTAGTTGACAAGTTGAAAATTTTTCGTAATTTTTTTAAATATTACTTAAAATGCAATTGACTCGCTTTAATATTGTTATGCGTATATATTCGGTTCAATAGAGTTTTTTTTACATTACATCCACGCAGGAGGCCCTGAGGAAAATAATTTCCCTCAAGACCTATGTCATCTTGGGGTATTTTTAGGGAAGGTAAGGATAGGAAGGTCTGGGAAGGAAAAAGGTATGTGAGGTAGGTAGGAATCTGGGGGTCAGTGTGTCCAGGAGCGACAGACGTATGTATCCATCCCTCCAACTGCAGTGCAAGGCGATGAGTCGAGATAGTCCGGCTGTAAAGTCAAAAGGCCTCAAAAGGTATAAGGGTGGGAATTTGGACAAACCTCACTCCATGGACCCAGGCACCCCTGCTAAGTCACCAAACGTAACGAACCAATTGGGGTGACCTATGGCAGAGGTGTTGGTTATCCAATAAATGGTTCCCGGGGCGGCGGTACCCATACCCGCCTCCCAAATTGAGGTTAAGCTTTTTTTTATTTTTTTTTTTTTACATGAGCTCCACACAGGAGGCCCTGTGTGGAGCTCATGTAGGTCATCCGCCTCCAAGACCTAGACAAACCTCACCCCATGAACCCGAGTTTAAAAATAACAACAAAAATTATGATGATCAAAAATTGAGATGTCAACATTCAAAACATCTTTTTGTCATCCTTAGATATTAATCACAGCGCTCTTGAGGCGATTTTTCGCAAAAACAGCGCTATATAAGTTGTCCAAATTTATTATTATTATTATTATCAAATTAGAAAAATACAAAAAAATATTATCGTCAAAAAAAAAACTGTCGTTGAAAAATATTATTACTAATAATACTTCAGGGATATGTTACCCTAAATGCCGAATTCCAATAGGTATATTTTACGTATGAAAGCGTCCCAAACGAAACATACTATTTTATGACAAATTCAAAACATTAATTTCAAATTTTATTATATTTCAGTCTACACAAAAAGCTTGAAATTGATTTTCGTGAAATTAAATATTTCTTCGTCCCAACCGGTTCATGTTATTCAGAACCATTAATATGTGTCACACGCAAACAAAACGTCAAACGTAAAAATAAAATTGAAAGGAAATTGTGGCAAAGACTCTTTTAACTTTTTACGCTACAAAATCCTTTGTATTGGGTTTACAGTACCAACAAATTTACATAGTATGTAATTTGAAAATAAATTGGAGATTTACTATAGTTATTCGTGACGGGGTGTCTTTTTTCCAATGGATTATTTAATTTGATTTTACGAACTGTTTTCCATTACATATATTTCTGCGTAATACTTGTTTTCTTTTGCAGTCCATAAATTTTCTTTGGGTCATTAGACTTATGGCTATTTAAATTTATACGACAAATTTGTATGGGAGCAGTACAATGGGATTATCCTATTATTTACTTTTAGTATTCAACGCGAAAATTCCGAACTAGATTTACAGCAAGGCAAATATTTACAAGGAACCTAATGAATAAATCGAAAATTGCTCTGTTCAAATAAGAGAGTGGTTTATTTTTCTTCCTTCGAGACTTGTTGACAGTCTATGGCATCTTGTTATATATAATAATAAATTTATTTTTTTGACCAAAATATTTAAAAAAAAACAGAACACAATGAGAGCTTTTATTATTTTACCGTGGCGACCCACGTTTACGGTACTGTGACGGCAAAAAAGGCAATAAAAAACGTTCCTTTTATTATTTTTTTAATTGATAAACTAATGTTTAAGACAAAATTTGCATGCATAGCACAAAAGGTAAGTATTATTATAAGTAATAATCTAATAATAATAATTTTATTACTTGTCTTAAGTATTAGTTTATCAATTAAAATTATTATAATTAATATTTGACAAGTTAAAGTATTTCACCAAAAAATGTAGACATAATTTGTCTCGAATCCACCTAGTGGGAGATTTAGCACTTACAATGCCTTTCCCATATAAAAATAAAGTTGGTTGTTTGAAGGTGGAAAAATGTAATAAGCAGTAATTGTTGAATGAAACACTAGTATATATTGAATTAATTGGCGCGTAGGAGATAAGCCGACGTAGCTCAGTGGTTAAAGAGCAGTTGACCGGATATCAGAAGGACGCGGGTTCGAGTCCCGTCGGCGGCGTGTATCTTTTCTCGGGAGATTTTTTCAACGTAGATGAGTTTTCAGGTTAATAAATATTATTTATAATAACGTTCCTTTTCGCTATAATGCAGCTTTATGGTGAGACAAAAGATGAGACACAAAATATGTATGACTGTTTCCTCCAAAGGAAAAAAGGTAGTACTTTGGAGGTATATATCTTATTCATCATATATCTTATTACAGGTCAGCTACGGCGACAGGAATTGCATTTCAATTACTTTATACGTGTGAGATTTGAAAATGATTGTATGTTTCCTTTGGGGGGGTGCAGACGTACGTTCATAGTTTTTTTCATTTTTGAATTTAGTGTGTAAAAAAGAGTTGCAGCCATTATTAAGAACAAAACCGTCAGCCCATTAACATTAGATGTTTTTGAATTTATGGAATTCATTCACACTTCAATATTATCCTTGCCACCACGAGTGTATTCTTTTTTTTTTAAATTATCGTCTCGGCTAGAAGTATTGTAGATGTAGAGGTCTACGGAGACGTCACGGTGCAGTGTGTGAGAGAAATACAATAAAATTATGACTTCTTTTTCTTTGAAGGAAACAGACCTACGTACATTATGTATCTCATCTTTCGAAAGAGCTTGCTAAATTATTGTGATAAGGAACGTATGTTAATTACCTTTTTTATGCCGTAACGGTACCGTAACCATGAATCGCCGCGGTAATAATGAAAGCGCTCAATGGCGCAAGTATATAATCCGGATATTACGGTTGTTTTAGAACCTAAAGCTGGTGTGTGAAGAAGTACCTGACATAATATATCGCGAGTCGATACTCGTATAATATGCGAAAGCGGGAATTGGGACGTGCTAAGAAGACAGAAAAAACTTGGATTGAGTAGAAACGTTTTGGTATTTCATAGATATTTATGTATTTTGGAATGCTGTTATCTTTCCAATAACAAACCAAAATTCTCATACTTAGACACATACCTACAATAAGTATTTAATACCACAAACTTCTTTGAAGTGAAACTTCTTTAGTCCTCTATTTTATTTTTATTTTATTTTACTTTAGTTAAAGTGATTTGAAATTCTGATGAAAAGGAAATGACGCACTACGGCACCTGCGAAGCATCAAACTGCGCGCATGGCTTTTATTGGTTGAGATATAAAACGGAAACGATACTAGTTGCTACAATTTTTAGCACAGGAGTACCTACATACTACAAAGGTAAGAACTAAATTTGCTCTTTCATTTGCTAAAAAATGTGTGCATTTGGAATTACGTGAAAATTTGAAATCTGACAGGTTTAAAATAACCTAACATCATTTTTAAAAAGTCGTTCAATGAACTCCATGAAGCGACATGTCAGATATTATATTTTGATCACTTTCATCAAGTTTTGAAGGTTTGCGGGGAGCTAGAATTTGATTAAAATCACTGGAATATATTTATATATTATTTGCTTGCATTCCTCGAGTGTTGCGAATCCTGACAATTCAACGATATTTTACATTTTGTTATGCAAGGCAATTAATTTTTATTATTTTATTTTTTATTAGTATCTATAGCAAAATTTGTACATAATGTTTTTATAAATTATATTATATTAAGGTATTATAAAGTACTTTTTTTTTCACAGTCCTCCTCACTAGGGTTTCTTGTTCTGAGGCGGCCTGTAGTTTTTCCACATTTGTATTTATTATCCAGTTGTCTTTACATGGTCTTCAGTATGTTTGATAGTTCATTTTCAATTTGTTGATCATTATTTTAATCTAATTTTTGAACGAGATCCTTCTGCATTTGGTAAATATGTACCTGTACAGAAAAGAGGGACACGGTTAAAAGGTTAGTAGTTTCACTTCTACCGCGTGTGAACTGCACACATGGTTTTTTTATTCTTTGAATAGGTTTAGAGCTACGTCAGAAAGATTATATCTTTCATTTTTTCTAATATTTTTTTCTTCTTTTTAGCGTATATCTTTATAATAATAATATTTTATTACAAACTTACTAATATTTGGACATCACAACATTGAGACACAACCCATGAAAAACTACAGGACTTTTAGTTTACTTTACATAGGGATATCATTGAATATATTAAAACCGTTACAATAAACAAAGATACATGTTTTATTTATTTTGTGAGGATAACCTCAAATTGTAATATTTAATAAAACGAAGACAATGTTAGCGAAACTTTGGGTTCGAGTCCAAGATGTGCCCATATTATATTTTTCTGATTTTTCTGTTTCCAGATTTTCGATTGAGTTTCGCTAATATTGTCTTCATTTAATTACATAAAATTGTTGTTTTCGATAAATTTGTCTTAAGCCCAAAGTCGTTGCAGCGTCTTAAAGGATTCCCATAATCTGTACTAAAAACTAACACTTTTTTTAACATAATATGTTATATTATAAATATTATAAATATACGAAGGTTATATTATAACCAACCCATATTTTATTTTTAAACTTAATACTGGTACTCCCCAATAAATGTAGTCATAATTTGTCTCGACGCCACCTAGCGAGGGATTTAACACTTACAATGTCTCTCTCGCAAAAATAAAGTTGGTTGTTTTCAGGTGGAAAAAATATAATAAGCAGTAATTGTTGAATGAAACACTAGTATATATTGAATTATTTGGCGGGTATTTGATAAGCCCCCATAGCTCAGTGATCGAGAGCAGCTGACCGGCAATCAGAAGGACACGGGTTCAAGTCCCGTTGGCGGCAAGTATCTTTTCTCGGAAGATTTTTCAATGTTGATGAGTGTTTCAGGCTGATAATTATTGCTTATAATAATTGTTACCCTTTGTGCTTTGCATAAAAATCTTGTCTAAACGTTAGTTTATAAATTAAAAATAATAAATAATATTTGACAAGTTTAAGTATTTCCCCAATAAATGTAGTCATAATTTGTCTCGATGCCACCTAGCGAGGGATTTAACACTTACAATGTCTCTCTCGCAAAAATAAAGTTGGTTGTTTTCAGGCGGAAAAAATATAATAAGCAGTAATTGTTGAATGAAACACTAGTATATATTGAATTATTTGGCGGGTATTTGATAAGCCCCCATAGCTCAGTGGTCAAGAGCAGCTGACCAGCAATCAGAAGGACACGGGTTCAAGTCCCGTTGGCGGCAAGTATCTTTTCTCGGAAGATTTTTCAATGTTGATGAGTGTTTCAGGCTGATAATTATTGCTTATAATAATTAATACTGGAGTAATATATTCTAAACGACGTCACACACTTAGAATTTTGAGTTGGAGTTGCACTGTTTTTATCCTTGCATATCTGCTACAGCATAACGTAGACTGCCTTACTCTGTTCTGAATTATTTATGTATCTAAGTACAATTTCACATTTCGTTTAGATTTTTACATTATTAATAATTAAAAATTACATTGATTGGTATAAACTTCAAAAGCTTTTCCAATAAATTAAAATATTTCTTAATTGATTGAAACAGCCAGTAACAAAATAACCATTTTCATTCGTACGTACCTATCAAATTAAAAAAAAATCCTATTGTTAGAAGTGAAACGCACTAAAAGAATTTCATTCAAAACACACTTAAACTAGCTGATAAAAATGTTTCGTTCCTTTTTCATTTCGTAAAGAAGTATTGATTTATAGCACAGCCTCTGGAAACAACTAATTGTAATAAATGAAAGGAAAAGAATTTCGTTCAAAACTCAATAAACTGTGTAAACAAAAAATATTGTTTCGTTCCTTTTTTATTTATCAAACAAACATTGATTTTAAGCACAGCCCGCCCCTAGCAAGAATTTTCAAAGCAATCATTAATTTGTTGAAAAGACAGCAAAGATGAAACGTTTAGGCCTAAAGGCTACGTTTGAAAACAGCCTGGCACTAAAACACTTTGCCTTTTCAGAGCGTTTCAAGACACTCGACCTATCCGTTTCTTCAAAGTCCCTCTCAATACAGAACGTTAAAAAATACTTAACCTAATTTCTTTTTTCCTTTTGATGCAGCGAAAAATGTTTCCATTAGAAAAAAAAAGCTGGAAAACACCGAAAAAAGGGGAAATATTAATATCTTTGAAGAGAAAGTAATGATTTATTTTTAAAAAATAGGTTCATAGAAGAAAGGACAACTTAAAATCATTTAACTTTATCGTTTTTTGAGACAATTTTTCAGTATCATACAACAAACCTGTTCGCGCCGCTTTTAGTGATAACTCGGTGAGATACTTTTGTGTTCTTGAAATGGATTATTTATTCTATTTATGGCAACAAATGCATCCTTTCCCGTCTCCCCTCTTGCCCCCTCAAAAATCCAGTGTGTTCACGCAGCTCCCGCGAGTACGAGGTCCTCGTTAATATAAGTCGCTTAAAACAATCGATGTATCGCATCGCATCGCATTATTTGAAAACTATTCAAATTCGCAATAATTCATCAAGTAAAAAAGTGAACTACATCTTCGATTGTGATTTCATCTTTAAAGGTACTACGTTCCAGATAAAACTGCTGCCTTCTAACTTCCGTGAGTGTTACCTACCTATCATTTTGTTGCCATTGTATTGATACAGAAGTGGATTGCCGAATATTTAGTGATAAACCTTTGTGATGAATTGCATTGATCAACAGTGAAAATTAGGAAATATCGTAGCTTCCCACTTTAATTTAAAAAAGAAAATATCAATTACTTATAAAACGGACACGTCTACGACATCTATCGGATTAGAGTAAAGTGAATTCATATTTACGGTAGGGATCTATAATTAGACAAGGTGAGACGAGTATTGATGAAAGGATCACAGATGGTATCAACAAATAATCAGAAACAGGGGTTCCCCAATATACTTTAGACCGAGATATATTGACAGCCAATTGAATTGCAGCAAAAGCGATTAAAAACCAATTCAGCCAATCAACGGGAAGAGGGCCGAACCCATTTTTAGAACAAAGGAACGACCTTTGGACTTAGCAATTAGTAATGTGATTAATGAGTTTGACGTTCCCACCAAACCGAGAGGTGAATAAACTCCATGGGAAGAAATAATCTGTTCAGGGACAAAAGAACGATGACCCCAAGAAATGTTATCATTAACCGGTACATTCCAGGGATCAGAAACCCTAGTTCTCGAACGCATTAAAACATATCAGGTGCGGAAAAAAAGGATACACGTAAACACGATGCAAAAGTTTAAGTGAAAAATTGCAAAGCAAGTGACGAAAACGTATTGTAAGGCGTTAGGGAGATTTCCATCTATAATACGATTGTTTGTGACGACCGGAGATGATCGATTCGAGGGAAAACGTGCTAAAGGAAATGGAAATGTTGAAAAAACAATGGAAAATTATTGTTATCAATTTTAGACGGAGCTAGGATATTACGATGAAAGATTTAGGGAGGAAACGTCAAAAAAAAATGAGAGTTTTAAAGAATAGGCGAGGGTACATTTCAGATGTCTAGAGCAGTAACAAGTGTTAGAGAAGAAGATAGAGTGCAGTACGGAGGGGAGTGGAAAATGCTGAAAACATTGCGATAGAAAAACTCAGGAAAAGGAGTCATTTTACGTAATTAAAATGGAGGTTATAGAGTAACATAGTACGCGATTGCAGATAAAAAATGAGGCATTACAATGGTTGTCGATCCCAGATGTATTTTGTTGTGATAAACAAGGAATATTCGAACATGAAAATTGTTTATATAAGGACGATTAGCCGTTAAAAAGGTAATAAAAATTATCATGGGTCTTATGAAATATTTACATTAAAGAATTCTCGTAAAAGTTAACGACACTGAAATAAAAAAGGATTTATTGCCAGGTGGGTACAAGAACTAATGTATACAACTGTCAAGGCATATGGTTTATGGGATTTTTCGTAAGAACGGGACAAAATTTGGGGGACGATCTCTATGAAGCAATAAAAATGACAGGAATTTAAGGGCCGAAGTGGGGGTATCCCCTATAAAGATGTTAAAAAATGATATATTTATTAATAACAAATAGAAAATGAAATTTTCCAAGAGGCAGCAAACATCAAAAAACGATATGGTTATATCAGGGAAGTACGGGGAAGTGAGGGGAAAGGAGATACGACAGAGAAAAACAAAGGAAATCTTAGATTAACAGTGAATAAAATAAATACGGCTTGAAATATAAAAATCTATAGAGATATGAACAATAACGTAAGGATAAATAAGGAAATTCATGGAAAGAGTGTCGTGAATAAAAGAAAATTCGAGAAAAAATGGAAAATTCAAATATACGACGTAAATAGAGAAAATTCGGTTTTAAATGGAAAGGTTCATATAGAATACAGAAAAACTCGAGGAAAAATAATAAAATAAAAATGAACAATTTGCGAGAAAGACTTCGACATGAAGATATCTCTGATAGGCGAATTTGGGGACAGATTTGGAACATATGGTAGATGCCGTACGCACGGACATGTTACGGAATAGATGAAAATAGAACTTTAAAATTATTAAATTCAAGCTAATTTTGTATGAACAACAGGACAAAGGAAGTTGGGCCATTAAACATGGATCTTACTAAATCCGGATCTTGTAAGTATGAGAGTACGAGACAGAATTTAATGTATCAGACGCAAAACGTACAAAGAGACCGCATTCGACAATAATGGAGAGGTTTCAAGAAATTACGAGTTGATAGTAATTAGATTGGTTTATTATAGGAGATTCAGATACGATCTTTTGGACCTGAGAGGGGTATAAAAGTCTAGACAAATGCCAGTTGAGGACAGTCTACGATCGTGGTCGAAAAGTTTGTAACTTCGCGGAACGTGACGAAACGGTGGGTGACTTAAAGTTAAAAAATTCTAAGTGATAATTATTTTGATACTTAGAAAAATTTCACATTCTATTCAGTGATCTACAGGAAAAAAATACTTTGCAGTTAGAGTCAGTGAAAAATAAAAATAAAGCCAACGCATTAATTACTTGTGAAAAATAAAAGTGCTCGTGATAAACACAATTTGTTTTAGTGGAAAATTCGGATTTTATAATCACTTAATATTGTGGTTTTAAACTTAGAAATTTCGCGTTCAATATTAGTGCAATAAATAACTGAAGTGATGTGATAATTTAGCGTGACGAAGTTATAATTAAATACGTGTGTTCAATCTAAGTGAAAGTGTTCTAACAAATAATAAATATTTAAATTAATTATCTTAAATAATAATAATAAAACAAAATAATATTTTATTAATACATAAAATTTCGGAGGGATAAAAATTTAATTTAACAACAATTTACCACCTCTAAATTAATCGTGAAGTAACTATCATTTAAAGTGTTATTTAACCAACGAGTTTTGAGATAAAATACAGTTTAGAACGATAGAGTTCATGCATCATTTTAATTACTTAGATTAAATGAAAAAAAAAAAAATTGAAGTCAAAAAGATTTAATTAAATTTAGGAAAATAAAAAATTAATTTAGGAAAATCGCAGCAAGGTTACCGTGTATTTCCCGGTCGGAAAAAACCTTGGTAGGGGTAAGTCTTTTCCGTTATAAAATTTTACAGATTCCAAGGAGAAAGCGGAATGGAGCAAACATTGGTATTTGGATTAATTATTTGACCAAGATATTACTCGCTTAATATGTGATATGTAACTATATTAAAATATTATAAGTATAATAAGTATATTTTTATATTTATATATGTATGTATATAAACACATATATTTGTAATTTTATTGTTCCCAAGAAAAATTTTAATCAAAAAGAAAAACACTTATATAAAAAGAGGAAAAGGGTATCGATTCCTACCTCTGAATTCATCAATAACTATTAAAAGTAGTTATGTGTGATAAATTTACAAATCAATATTTTATATTTAATGTTATGTATGTATTAATATAATTTCAGAAAATCCAGAGCATTTGAAATAAGTTATGATATTAGAAATTACTTCAACCATAAAATAAATATACATATCAATATTATAAATTATTTATTGAGACAAAGTATATATAAATGAATAAATATGTATACGTAATCGGGTATCAGACTAGACAATTGCGCTAAGTACATCATTATCAAACAAAGAAAATTTTAGAGTCATCTCACACGTCTCCGGAATGTCTAAAGTAAACATACCTCATACGCTTGAATCTAGGTCACGGGGCCGTAGAGAATGTTTACAAAGCTCAAATTGTTTACAAAATAATTCGGTCACTGGGGCACTAGTTCGAATACAGTAAAAAGAAGAAAAAAAAAATGACCTTGATTAATGGATATCGCACTTAGGTATTAACTTCTAGGAACGGGATAAAATTATTATATTGCGCAATTATTAGGAGCAAAAAGAAAAAAAAAAAAATTTTAAACACTATTTTTAATTTGAACGTAACGAGGTATCTACAGACCTAAGCAATTGAAAATTAACAGATTTATTATAGCAGTTCAAAAAGGGTGTATTGAAGATTTAACATGAAGCATTTGATAAATCACGGGATAGTTCAAAAAGGTGTATTGAAGGCTTAGATGAAACATTTGATAAATCACGGGATAGCTTAATAAGGGGTAATGAAGGCTTAGATGAAGCAGTTGAAAAATCACGGGATAGCTTAATAAGGGGTAATGAAGGCTTAGATGAAGCAGTTGAAAAATCACGGGATAGCTTAATAAGGGGTAATGAGGATTTACATGATTCAATTGAGAATCACGGGATAGCAAGAATTTATCAAAAGTTGAACATTGGAGGGGAGGGAAAGAAAAGAAAAAAAAATACAGTTCAACCAACAGAAGGCAGTGTTCGCTTCTGTAACAAGGACCATTAATCAAACCATAGAGATGGCGGATCTCTCAAACAAAACCGTCAACAAAACCAAACAAAAGCTTGGAGTTATGGCGAATCTCCAGAACACATCGCCAGATAAGATCTTATTGTACTAGTATATATTTATATCACCCACTATTCTTACGTATGTATTCGGTATCAATCTGAAAATTTCGCAGAATTTGATGGGCGAGATCCGAGCTCGGGATGCGTTGCAAGTAGTTTCGTATTGCGAGTTATAAACCTTCCCAAAACGTATGTTTACATATATATCTTTTTATGTACTGTTCATTGAATGAAACGAACTCACTTACAATTAGTGCTTTAGGCCTGTCGGGTCACTCTCGTCTCATTTCTTGAACGTGGAGGGAGGATTCACGACCCGTAACTCCACACAAACCCGTGAGTATATGATTGCATATAGGACGAAACCGGTTCGCCCTAAGTAAATAGTAAACTTTGGAGGAGTAGGAATTTGGAGGTATCTGGGCTTGGGGGAAGACCTGAAGGCAGTGCATGATGGCGAAAGGAAGGTCAATTGGGACGCGATAACTTAGGTATCAATCAATTGAACCGTGCCAAAAGACTGTGCGAATTTTGGGTTGACTTCTGATCACCCGGCTTACTTGATGGAGGCTGGAGCCAAATTTTGCCAGAAAAAGGGTTATTCTGAGTTCGTCAAATATGCAATTAACTAATTACATTAACCTACTAAATCCATCCTTATATGTACCTTATAGCAGCTGAATCTAAACGGAGGGGCGCCCAGCAGATACGAGATACAATCATAATCAAATTTACTAACATTTAACCATTTGAGTTATATTTAATTATCTGTTCAATTAGTCATGTGTAGTTTCGATTAGTATTGCTTATTCATGAATTCATTAGGATGTAGAGAATCATAATAAACGTCAAAGGGAAGTTAGTTCATTTAGAGAAATACTTAAGGTTAAATTTGCAAGAGAGAGACCAATACAGTTTTGAAATTCAACACTCTGTTTAGAATCAAGAGGGTTACCACAAAATTTAAAGTAATTAAAGTTCTATATCATAAATCAAAAAATTACACAACGTTTGATGGAGTTTAATTACAACCTAAATACGAAAATATTTACGTTCAAAGTCGTAAATAACGTATTTATTAGTTAAGTACATATATCGCTAAAGGTATGTAGTACAAGGGAGCTTTAAGTAGCTTTCTGTAGTTATCAGAGGAAATAAGGGTCCAATTTTATAAAGGCTTGTGTGACGTAGGGGAGGAATTTTCCATCCCTACCACACATATGCAAAGCCTTAAGAATTTAAATATCGATCAGAGCCAAGAGAAAAGGCGAGTATATCACAACTGTCTTGCCGATGACCAGGAGAGTTAAATAAGATATAAAAAACGAAATATTACGACTGGTGCCAAGTGCCCAGGAGTAAATAAAATACAGACAAATATAAGAGAGTAGAAAAGACCATACATCACAACTGCACAGCCGTGACAGGAGATCAGAGTTTTACAAGTTGTTTTAAAAAAAAAAAAAAAAAAAAAAAAAACTTTTATTGGTCAATCTATTGCAAAAAGTGAAAAAAAAATAATAATAATAATAAGTAGGACGTTATGTTAAATGAAGTGATAATAAAAATAAAATAAAAATCAGAACAGTGCGCCGTTAAATAAACACGAAAAAAATATATAAATAAATAAATCAACAATACATTTAAATATAAAAAAAAGTGTTAACGAATAAACTCTACATGTTTTAAAATAATTTATAAAAGTGTCGATAAAGTTTAAATCAAGTGACCATGAATTTGTTGATTGCTTATGAGATTATAAATATCGTAACAAAGAATGTAGGTCAGATACAAGCGTAAACAGTTTATTCAAGGCAGGCCATAAATTCCTGAATCCAGAATGTTAATGACCGTAATGTAAACAATCTGATACGAGATACCGCGGTGTTTGTAAGCATCGAAAGATTGATAACCTAAGCATCGAAAGTGATAACAAAACATCGAAAAATTTTGAAGTAGGTGACATCGGGGGTAACGCGCATCGCTTTAAGAGATTGTAGAATAAACAAACTCGAAAATGATATCAACACTCGGTTACGGAAAAAATAAACAGACTTTACAGATAAAAACGGGGGAACTTACCTACATAAAGTGACCCTTTGTTTATAGTTAATGTTGTGGGTTTGTATGTGAGGATTATCACATAAAAAGTCATAACATAAAAGATAAGGAACATAAAATAAAAATAACATAAAGTATTTGATTGGGGATAGTGTCGAGTTGAGAGCTTTAATATCACAGACGAATGTTTTATAGGTATATACCTATTTAAGGGAACATTTGATCATTCGGACCAAAAAAAGGAGGGGATTTGACGAAATAACATCAAGATAGGTATTGCGAACTCTAAACAGATTTTGCGAAAATATCGTAGGTATTGCGGAACTTGAAGGAATGGTTGGCATTCTAAACAATGAGTAATTATTGGTTGAACGAAAATCACGGGATATTCATTAACATTGGAGTAACAATATTCATTCCGTTTTTTTTGCAATTACCTACATTTAATTGAAATGAAGAGTGATGGTAGAGTTGATCTAATTTGGGTTACAATCATCATGCAAACAAATATAAATAATTGAAAATATTGTGTTTTATAGGGGGACAGGTTCCAAAAAAAAAAAAAATAAAAATAAAAATAAAAATAAAAATAAAAATAAAAATAAAAATAAAATAAATTATAAATATATATAGGTATATTTATAATAAATAGTTGGTATTGAGTTAAATTCATTAAAAATTTTAAACAAAAAATGGCGGAAAAAAGGAAAGTGGATGCGACGGAATTAGAAGCTAAAGAAATACCGTTGGGAGATGAATTACGGGAGATATTTAGACGTTCAAAGAGGTCTAAGTTACGAGTCGAGGTTATGATAGAAGTCGTTCAGCCAGAGGGGGAGACCGACACAAAATCGGAGGAACAGGGCGAAAATAAGCGAGAGTGTGAAGAGAGACTCACACATGGTATGTTACAGGAAAAACCCGAGGAAAAGGAACAAGAAAAGTTAACGAAGTAAAAGGAAAAATAAAAAAATAAAATAAAAAATATAGAAAAACGAGAAAATTGAAAAAAAAAATAAAATAAGTAAATAAATAGAATAAGGAAGGCAACATAATTTACATAAGGTAATTTAGGAAACTAAAATAGAGATTATAAGGTTGTCGCTTAATAAGATAAAATATAAACATTAACCGGGCGACACTCGGAAAATAAAGAAAATGGTTGGGAAACGTGGAACAAGTAGGCGAGCCCAGGCTTTAGTGACAGCAATCGGGGAAAATGTCACAACCGAGACTTCAACAATAAACATAGGAGATATAACTACAATAATTCAGGCAGCTTTGGCACCGCTCGTCAATAAGATGCAAGAACTCGAGAAACAATTGGAAATCCCAGCAACAGTGGCGGTGATAGGAGAGGATAGTGCGCCGAAAAGCGTTCTCCAAGTAGTGGAAATGTTACCACAGCAGGAACGACCATCATTCTCCGGTGGAAATCAAAATCCCATTAGTTTCCTAGAAGATTTAAAAGAATACACTAGAAAAGTGAAACGAACGGATCCTTTAGTCGTCGTACGGGAAAATTTGAAAGGGGAAGCTAGATCGTGGGCAAAATTGTACAATAAACGATGGGAGACTATGTTAGATTTCGAACGAGATTTTTAGCTACCTATTGGGGAGACATAAAGAAAAATGAAGTTCGCCGTCGTCTTGCAGAAGGGGTATATGATGCCAAGAAAAATATATCCATGCTTACTCATTTCGCAAACTATTGGGAGCTAGCGAAGGCTTTAAAGATTACTGACACACCGTTGGGCATAGTTGACGAGATTATGAGACATTATCCGAAGGAAATTCAATCGCTATGGTTTTCGGGGCAATCAG
The DNA here is from genome assembly GCA_929108145.2 of Limnephilus rhombicus. NCBI lineage: Eukaryota > Metazoa > Arthropoda > Insecta > Trichoptera > Limnephilidae > Limnephilus > Limnephilus rhombicus. The sequence goes on along the minus strand of OV815292.1, from coordinate 10,954,208 downwards.
GAGATGAGATTGTCGCCGCTGAGTTTCTACGAAAACTAGATACAATGGTATGTACACCAGAAGAACGGAACATGAAGAAGAGGAGTGGGGAGGAATCCAGCAAGAAGGACAAATACCGTGACCGTTACCGCGCCATAAAAAGGAGGATACACGCAATTGAAAGTGTGGGCGAAAACGCTAGTTGCAGCAAGTGCACCGAAGTTAACAGTTCACCAAAAGAAAATTCTACAATAACTACAGCCGGGAAGGAGCTAGTGGTCGCAGTCAACTCGGGAGATAAAAGGAGATTATAGCGCTTTACATTTAGCTAGATATTACACAAGTAATAAGAAACAAAAATCAGGTTTACAATTAGTGGAAGTCAACGAATAGAGTGCGAAGTTTACAAATATTTGTAAATGTTAATAAATAAATAAACGATTGAGAAATATAAATAAAATTATGTTAGGGTACATTATAATTGGGGAGGGGGAAGAAAGAAAATTACTAAAATATTAGATTATCAGATTGCTTGCGAGGGGCAGATCGTCGTTAAGTCTTTGAGGGTGAGTGGACAAGTTCTTAATAAGCGACAATCATATTCAATTATTGAAATAGGGTAAGGCAAATAAATTCGTTAATTTTGATTTTCTAGTTGAAAAAAAAAAAAAATTGACTTTTTTTTTATGTGTTAGTGAGAGAAAAGAAAAAAAAAATGTTAGATAAGTAAGAACACTCAAAAGGAGAGAATTAGAGATATTATATGGCACACAAAAGGGACATTTTGAAAAAAAAATAAACAATGCTTAGGGATTTTTTTTTTGAAATATTGAAATAAGAAAGTTTATCTATAGATATAGGGTAGACATTAAGTATAGAGATAAATAGGTAACATTTGAATTAAGGTATAAATATTTTAGATTTCGAAAAAAAAAAAAAAAGGAAAAAAGGAACGCTGAACCAATTTGAGGATAATAAAGAACATTATAAAAATTTAAATATTAGAGTGGACAACACTTAGGCTAGAACAACTTTGGATGAATTAAGAAATTATAATTAGAAATTAAGAATTATAAAATAAAGTTTAAATAAATAAAGAAAAAAAAAAAAAAAAATGCTGGAAAATTTATATGAAACATGTATACCACTGATTGTCGGATTGGGTGAGGTCGTGCGAAAACACACATTTCACAAAAATTATTCATACTTACAAAACAAAAAAAAAACAATTAATTGCACACCAAGAGACCACCCGCTTTTCAGTTGTTCGAAAGGCCGCGAGATTGTAAACAATCTTTACTTAAATCATTGTAAGGGAGGTCTTAGTCCAATTTGGTTGGGGACCACCAAAACACGCGAGTCGAGGGGCGTGTTCCAGCAAAAAGAAATTAATTTTGAATCTATCAAAATTAAAGAAAATTTCATAAAGTAAAATCTACGCGAAAAGAAAATAAAGAATACAATGAGATTCAAATTCAAGATTGTTAACAATCCGAGCAAAAGAGGAGGGGGAGATAGGAAGTAATAGGATGCGGAAAAGAGATAGGGGATAACAGAATGAGGAGGGGGAGATAGGAAGTAATAGGATACGGAAAAGAGATAGGGGATAACAGAATGAGGAGGGGGAGATAGGAAGTAATAGGATACGGAAAAGAGATAGGGGATAACAGAATGAGGAGGGGGAGATAGGAAGTAATAGGATACGGAAAAAAAGATAGGGGAGAACAAAATGAGGAGGGGGAGATAGGAAGTAATATGACACGGAGTAGAGATAGGGGATAACCAAATGAGGAGGGGAAGATAGCTAGTCTAAATTTGAACACAATTTCGGTGTCTAACGAAAAAAAAAAAAAAAAAAAAAAAAAAAAAAAAAAAAAAAAAAAAAAAAAAAAAAAAAAAAAAAAAAAAAAAAAAAAAAAAAAAAAAAGAAGAGGACATTAAAATAAAATACAACGTTAGCCACAGCAAATTGAGTTCAGAGGAGGGAACTGTGATGAATTGCATTGATCAACAGTGAAAATTAGGAAATATCGTAGCTTCCCACTTTAATTTAAAAAAGAAAATATCAATTACTTATAAAACGGACACGTCTACGACATCTATCGGATTAGAGTAAAGTGAATTCATATTTACGGTAGGGATCTATAATTAGACAAGGTGAGACGAGTATTGATGAAAGGATCACAGATGGTATCAACAAATAATCAGAAACAGGGGTTCCCCAATATACTTTAGACCGAGATATATTGACAGCCAATTGAATTGCAGCAAAAGCGATTAAAAACCAATTCAGCCAATCAACGGGAAGAGGGCCGAACCCATTTTTAGAACAAAGGAACGACCTTTGGACTTAGCAATTAGTAATGTGATTAATGAGTTTGACGTTCCCACCAAACCGAGAGGTGAATAAACTCCATGGGAAGAAATAATCTGTTCAGGGACAAAAGAACGATGACCCCAAGAAATGTTATCATTAACCGGTACATTCCAGGGATCAGAAACCCTAGTTCTCGAACGCATTAAAACATATCAGGTGCGGAAAAAAAGGATACACGTAAACACGATGCAAAAGTTTAAGTGAAAAATTGCAAAGCAAGTGACGAAAACGTATTGTAAGGCGTTAGGGAGATTTCCATCTATAATACGATTGTTTGTGACGACCGGAGATGATCGATTCGAGGGAAAACGTGCTAAAGGAAATGGAAATGTTGAAAAAACAATGGAAAATTATTGTTATCAATTTTAGACGGAGCTAGGATATTACGATGAAAGATTTAGGGAGGAAACGTCAAAAAAAAATGAGAGTTTTAAAGAATAGGCGAGGGTACATTTCAGATGTCTAGAGCAGTAACAAGTGTTAGAGAAGAAGATAGAGTGCAGTACGGAGGGGAGTGGAAAATGCTGAAAACATTGCGATAGAAAAACTCAGGAAAAGGAGTCATTTTACGTAATTAAAATGGAGGTTATAGAGTAACATAGTACGCGATTGCAGATAAAAAATGAGGCATTACAATGGTTGTCGATCCCAGATGTATTTTGTTGTGATAAACAAGGAATATTCGAACATGAAAATTGTTTATATAAGGACGATTAGCCGTTAAAAAGGTAATAAAAATTATCATGGGTCTTATGAAATATTTACATTAAAGAATTCTCGTAAAAGTTAACGACACTGAAATAAAAAAGGATTTATTGCCAGGTGGGTACAAGAACTAATGTATACAACTGTCAAGGCATATGGTTTATGGGATTTTTCGTAAGAACGGGACAAAATTTGGGGGACGATCTCTATGAAGCAATAAAAATGACAGGAATTTAAGGGCCGAAGTGGGGGTATCCCCTATAAAGATGTTAAAAAATGATATATTTATTAATAACAAATAGAAAATGAAATTTTCCAAGAGGCAGCAAACATCAAAAAACGATATGGTTATATCAGGGAAGTACGGGGAAGTGAGGGGAAAGGAGATACGACAGAGAAAAACAAAGGAAATCTTAGATTAACAGTGAATAAAATAAATACGGCTTGAAATATAAAAATCTATAGAGATATGAACAATAACGTAAGGATAAATAAGGAAATTCATGGAAAGAGTGTCGTGAATAAAAGAAAATTCGAGAAAAAATGGAAAATTCAAATATACGACGTAAATAGAGAAAATTCGGTTTTAAATGGAAAGGTTCATATAGAATACAGAAAAACTCGAGGAAAAATAATAAAATAAAAATGAACAATTTGCGAGAAAGACTTCGACATGAAGATATCTCTGATAGGCGAATTTGGGGACAGATTTGGAACATATGGTAGATGCCGTACGCACGGACATGTTACGGAATAGATGAAAATAGAACTTTAAAATTATTAAATTCAAGCTAATTTTGTATGAACAACAGGACAAAGGAAGTTGGGCCATTAAACATGGATCTTACTAAATCCGGATCTTGTAAGTATGAGAGTACGAGACAGAATTTAATGTATCAGACGCAAAACGTACAAAGAGACCGCATTCGACAATAATGGAGAGGTTTCAAGAAATTACGAGTTGATAGTAATTAGATTGGTTTATTATAGGAGATTCAGATACGATCTTTTGGACCTGAGAGGGGTATAAAAGTCTAGACAAATGCCAGTTGAGGACAGTCTACGATCGTGGTCGAAAAGTTTGTAACTTCGCGGAACGTGACGAAACGGTGGGTGACTTAAAGTTAAAAAATTCTAAGTGATAATTATTTTGATACTTAGAAAAATTTCACATTCTATTCAGTGATCTACAGGAAAAAAATACTTTGCAGTTAGAGTCAGTGAAAAATAAAAATAAAGCCAACGCATTAATTACTTGTGAAAAATAAAAGTGCTCGTGATAAACACAATTTGTTTTAGTGGAAAATTCGGATTTTATAATCACTTAATATTGTGGTTTTAAACTTAGAAATTTCGCGTTCAATATTAGTGCAATAAATAACTGAAGTGATGTGATAATTTAGCGTGACGAAGTTATAATTAAATACGTGTGTTCAATCTAAGTGAAAGTGTTCTAACAAATAATAAATATTTAAATTAATTATCTTAAATAATAATAATAAAACAAAATAATATTTTATTAATACATAAAATTTCGGAGGGATAAAAATTTAATTTAACAACAATTTACCACCTCTAAATTAATCGTGAAGTAACTATCATTTAAAGTGTTATTTAACCAACGAGTTTTGAGATAAAATACAGTTTAGAACGATAGAGTTCATGCATCATTTTAATTACTTAGATTAAATGAAAAAAAAAAAAATTGAAGTCAAAAAGATTTAATTAAATTTAGGAAAATAAAAAATTAATTTAGGAAAATCGCAGCAAGGTTACCGTGTATTTCCCGGTCGGAAAAAACCTTGGTAGGGGTAAGTCTTTTCCGTTATAAAATTTTACAGATTCCAAGGAGAAAGCGGAATGGAGCAAACATTGGTATTTGGATTAATTATTTGACCAAGATATTACTCGCTTAATATGTGATATGTAACTATATTAAAATATTATAAGTATAATAAGTATATTTTTATATTTATATATGTATGTATATAAACACATATATTTGTAATTTTATTGTTCCCAAGAAAAATTTTAATCAAAAAGAAAAACACTTATATAAAAAGAGGAAAAGGGTATCGATTCCTACCTCTGAATTCATCAATAACTATTAAAAGTAGTTATGTGTGATAAATTTACAAATCAATATTTTATATTTAATGTTATGTATGTATTAATATAATTTCAGAAAATCCAGAGCATTTGAAATAAGTTATGATATTAGAAATTACTTCAACCATAAAATAAATATACATATCAATATTATAAATTATTTATTGAGACAAAGTATATATAAATGAATAAATATGTATACGTAATCGGGTATCAGACTAGACAATTGCGCTAAGTACATCATTATCAAACAAAGAAAATTTTAGAGTCATCTCACACGTCTCCGGAATGTCTAAAGTAAACATACCTCATACGCTTGAATCTAGGTCACGGGGCCGTAGAGAATGTTTACAAAGCTCAAATTGTTTACAAAATAATTCGGTCACTGGGGCACTAGTTCGAATACAGTAAAAAGAAGAAAAAAAAAATGACCTTGATTAATGGATATCGCACTTAGGTATTAACTTCTAGGAACGGGATAAAATTATTATATTGCGCAATTATTAGGAGCAAAAAGAAAAAAAAAAAAATTTTAAACACTATTTTTAATTTGAACGTAACGAGGTATCTACAGACCTAAGCAATTGAAAATTAACAGATTTATTATAGCAGTTCAAAAAGGGTGTATTGAAGATTTAACATGAAGCATTTGATAAATCACGGGATAGTTCAAAAAGGTGTATTGAAGGCTTAGATGAAACATTTGATAAATCACGGGATAGCTTAATAAGGGGTAATGAAGGCTTAGATGAAGCAGTTGAAAAATCACGGGATAGCTTAATAAGGGGTAATGAAGGCTTAGATGAAGCAGTTGAAAAATCACGGGATAGCTTAATAAGGGGTAATGAGGATTTACATGATTCAATTGAGAATCACGGGATAGCAAGAATTTATCAAAAGTTGAACATTGGAGGGGAGGGAAAGAAAAGAAAAAAAAATACAGTTCAACCAACAGAAGGCAGTGTTCGCTTCTGTAACAAGGACCATTAATCAAACCATAGAGATGGCGGATCTCTCAAACAAAACCGTCAACAAAACCAAACAAAAGCTTGGAGTTATGGCGAATCTCCAGAACACATCGCCAGATAAGATCTTATTGTACTAGTATATATTTATATCACCCACTATTCTTACGTATGTATTCGGTATCAATCTGAAAATTTCGCAGAATTTGATGGGCGAGATCCGAGCTCGGGATGCGTTGCAAGTAGTTTCGTATTGCGAGTTATAAACCTTCCCAAAACGTATGTTTACATATATATCTTTTTATGTACTGTTCATTGAATGAAACGAACTCACTTACAATTAGTGCTTTAGGCCTGTCGGGTCACTCTCGTCTCATTTCTTGAACGTGGAGGGAGGATTCACGACCCGTAACTCCACACAAACCCGTGAGTATATGATTGCATATAGGACGAAACCGGTTCGCCCTAAGTAAATAGTAAACTTTGGAGGAGTAGGAATTTGGAGGTATCTGGGCTTGGGGGAAGACCTGAAGGCAGTGCATGATGGCGAAAGGAAGGTCAATTGGGACGCGATAACTTAGGTATCAATCAATTGAACCGTGCCAAAAGACTGTGCGAATTTTGGGTTGACTTCTGATCACCCGGCTTACTTGATGGAGGCTGGAGCCAAATTTTGCCAGAAAAAGGGTTATTCTGAGTTCGTCAAATATGCAATTAACTAATTACATTAACCTACTAAATCCATCCTTATATGTACCTTATAGCAGCTGAATCTAAACGGAGGGGCGCCCAGCAGATACGAGATACAATCATAATCAAATTTACTAACATTTAACCATTTGAGTTATATTTAATTATCTGTTCAATTAGTCATGTGTAGTTTCGATTAGTATTGCTTATTCATGAATTCATTAGGATGTAGAGAATCATAATAAACGTCAAAGGGAAGTTAGTTCATTTAGAGAAATACTTAAGGTTAAATTTGCAAGAGAGAGACCAATACAGTTTTGAAATTCAACACTCTGTTTAGAATCAAGAGGGTTACCACAAAATTTAAAGTAATTAAAGTTCTATATCATAAATCAAAAAATTACACAACGTTTGATGGAGTTTAATTACAACCTAAATACGAAAATATTTACGTTCAAAGTCGTAAATAACGTATTTATTAGTTAAGTACATATATCGCTAAAGGTATGTAGTACAAGGGAGCTTTAAGTAGCTTTCTGTAGTTATCAGAGGAAATAAGGGTCCAATTTTATAAAGGCTTGTGTGACGTAGGGGAGGAATTTTCCATCCCTACCACACATATGCAAAGCCTTAAGAATTTAAATATCGATCAGAGCCAAGAGAAAAGGCGAGTATATCACAACTGTCTTGCCGATGACCAGGAGAGTTAAATAAGATATAAAAAACGAAATATTACGACTGGTGCCAAGTGCCCAGGAGTAAATAAAATACAGACAAATATAAGAGAGTAGAAAAGACCATACATCACACCTTTTAGCGGGAACAAAACCATTTAAGAGGAAATAACCAGACAAAACCGGAAATATGTCATTTTCAAATAAAACTTTAGCCGTATTGACTAAAAAAAATCGAAATATCGTATTGACTAAAATTATCGAAAAAGTGTAAATTGATTTCGAAAGATTGTTGTTCTACCTGGTAAAGCTATGTTTTAAATTATAAGAAAATGTGTTTATTTTTAGCATAATAATGTTATACAGTAGGTCGTTGGCAGATTTGTTAAAATTTCAAACAAAATTTTGTATTAAACAACCCGCAATTCAAATCATATAATCATGCAGTAAAATAAATCAATACATTATCTGGGAAAGCTGTGTTTCAGAATTTTAATTTTACTTTAAATACAATCATTAAAAAAACACCCGCGCACGTGTTTTGTGACGAAAATACTTCAGTTTGTCTATTATATTGTCTTACGAACTAATACATTTAAGATTTTTTTAACATTCTTATTTTTCATTATTGAAAAATTATAGATACTTACAATAAAAAAATGGAAGACATAGCAGATTTAATAGATAACACAACACCAATCCCATGTATATCTACCAATGATTCCGAAGTAGTACGCCAACTATTATTTAATTCAACCCTTTCGATATTCTCTATGAACATAAGAAGTATAAACAAAAATTTTGATGAACTCCTAATTCTCCTCACTGACCTTGTCTTAGATTTTGATATAATTGTCTTGAGTGAATGCTGGATTCAAGAAAATTTCATCCCTAAAACGATAAGAAACTACAATCACTATAATACTCTACACAACCAAACGCAGAACGATGGAGTCATTGTATACATTAAAAATCACATCTCACACTCAGTAAAAGAGATCAAAATTAAATCTGCAAACTGTCTACAAATTCAACTTGATAATCATATAACACTTCTTACAATATACAGATCTCCGAATACACATAATATAACCCCATTCATACATTCACTGCATGAAATTTTATCAAACATTAAACACTGCCAAAACACCTTTATAATTGGTGATCTTAACATAAATATAATTAATAAAATGCACCCTCAAGCAAATGATTATCTAAACGCACTAACTTTATTAGGATATTTTCCAGCTGTTACAGCACCAACTAGAGAATCAGATTCAAACACTAGCAGTTGTATAGATCATGTATTTGTTAAGAGTGAACTAGACACCAAATCCATTGTCTATCAATCAACTGTTACAGATCACTATTCAATCATCACTTCTCTCTCGCATAAAAATCACAAATCACCACAAAATACTTCTCCCCACGAAAAGATCTCATATGAAACTCTCCTAAACGGTGTCTCTAAAGAAAACTGGGAACTTATCTATTCTTGTACCGACGTCACCTCTGCATGTGAATTATTTATAAATACCTTACGTAACCACTTAACCGATGCTACATCATACACAAAAAGTAAAAAAAAACGATCTGACACAAAACTCAAACCATGGATCACTGCAGGAATTCTCTACTGTATCAGAAAGCGCGATAAGATTCATAACTTCTGTAGAAAAAATCCCCACGATTATGCATCTCTCTTATTCTACAAACGTTATAGAAATAACTGCAAAAAAATAATTGACAGTGTTAAAAGAGATTACTACCATAAAGAAATCAGTGAAGCTTCCGGTGATAATAAAAAAATTTGGAATATCGTTAAAGATATAGCCAATATTAATAAAACCAATACACCCATTGTTAAGATTAACATCGAAGACCAAATATTACATGTCAATTCCGACCCCGAAAAAATTTCCGACCATTTCAATCAATTTTTCTCCAATATTGGATCTAACTTAGCAAAAAATATTTTAGACAGACACAACGTCTCAGACAAAGATCTTGCAAACAATATACCCCTCACTAATCTTAGCTATAACCCTTTCCACTTCACTCCCACTACTGACGCAGAAATTTTAGAACTAATCTCATCCCTTAAAAACAGTAACTCTGTAGGTATAGATCACATTTCAACAAAAATCATCAAACATATCCAAAAATATATAGCCTCACCTCTGAAACATATAATCAATCTAAGCTTTAAAACTGGTGTATTTCCTAACTCCTTAAAACAGGCCACAATAATCCCAATATTCAAATCAGGAGACAAACTGTCTGTAAATAACTATCGACCGATATCTTTACTTAGCACAATATCTAAAATCATAGAAAAAGCGGTGAAGAATAGACTCTACAAGTTCCTTGAAGATAACAAAATATTATCGGACAACCAATATGGTTTCCGCAAAGGTAGGAGTACCTCAGATGCAAAAGCCGCCCTCACAAAAATAGTTTCCTTTAATCTCGACCTTGGTCGAAAACCGCTTGCTGTTTTCCTCGATCTCTCAAAAGCATTTGATACGGTCTCTCATCCCTTACTGCTTAAAACTTCAACAGATCGGAATAACTGGGATACCCTACACATGGTTCGAAAACTACCTAACAAACCGAACTCAACAAACTCTTATCCACTCTGACAAAATAAATAAAAGCAAAAAATTACCCATGTCTTACGGTGTACCGCAAGGCAGTGTACTAGGGCCAATCCTATTTCTTTTATACATCAACACACTATGTACCATGGATATTGGAGGTAAGATATTATCATTTGCTGATGATACAGTCTTAATATTCGAAGATGAAACATGGCAAGCAGTTATAAACAAAACTAATAATGGCCTAATAAAAGTGAGGCATTGGCTTGACACAAATCTCCTTACACTCAATATTGACAAAACACAATATATGACGTTTTCCATACGCAAAAATAATTTTCCCAACAACTGCCCTAAACCAATAATTCACTCGTGTTCACTAAACATGCACCCAAACCCACCCGGAACCCCACCTATTACAAATTGCACGTGTCCTACCCTTAAATCATCTAAGGAAGTTAAATATCTGGGCATAATCATAGATGACCAACTACGTTGGGAAGCACACATAAGTGGCACAGTAAAAAGACTCCGTAAGCTCTGCCATATATTCTGCTCTCTTAGATCCATCTTAGACCTAAAAACCCTTAGAAGCGTATATTTTTCCCTTTTTCAATCCATTGCAACATACGGTATTTTGGGATGGGGTGGTTGCACAGAATCCGTCATTAATCCAATAATTACAGTTCAAAAACTAATACTGAGAATCATATTTAAATGCCAACCTACCCACCCCTCTAATGTGCTATTTACTAAATTTAAGGTCTTAGGTATTCGCCAACTATTCACTAAGACAAGCCTATCCTATATACGTAAAAATAACCTACTGGTGGCTCCACAACATCAAGCCAAAACCCGCTTTTCATCAAATCTGGGATGCGTGGTCCCAAAAACTAGAACCACATTCGCTCACCGACAATTTTGGTTCATTGCCCCCAAAATATACAATGCATTGAGCACCGATATAAAATCAAATATTACCATACCTCTTTTTACTATTCGTGTTCAAAATTGGATATTTGAAAGGGGACGAGATTTTTTTAAAGAATATATGACTTCCTAACCATTTTAAAAGAAAAGAAAATAATTAAATTAACTAAATAAAATATCATACTTCACATCTTTTTCCAACCTGACTTCACTGAAATCTAATCTAACCTGAATATATACTCTTCTAGACGATTAATTACCTACATTGACAAACCTCCAGTAAAAATTTTAGCTCTCAAAAAAAAAAAAAATTATAGATTAACATATTTAAATCTTACTTCTTAGTATTTTATATAGTTATATTTTAGTATTTTATATAGTTATAAGTTTATATTTCAGTATTTTATTTTTTACATATATTTTATATAGTATTTTATTTTTAACTTCTTTAAAAATTTTTCTTTTTTATAATCCTTTATATATATATATATATGTATATATGTGTGTTTGTATGTATTTATATGTATTTGTGTATGTATGTGCATATGTATTTGTATGTGCATACGTATACATATATCTTGTTATATTTTACCTTAAATATTTTTATCTTTTTTCTATCTCTTGTTTCTAATATTTTATAATTTCTATTTCAAACCTATATTTTGTTCTAGTTCATACACTGTATAACTTATATCATGTATGATTACCTTAACACAGGCATTAGCCTAGTATGGTAATCAAGAAAAAAAAACATAAAAGTGTATTTTCAAAAATTGTATGAAATAAAAAAAAAAAAAAAAAAAAAAAAAAATAAAAAAATTTAGTAACCCAAAAATGTATTATAATAATTCTTATGACGAGAGATTTTTTTATTTATTTTCTATTTTCAAAAGAAACTCACTTCTTCATGCCCACAGGTTTTTTTTATATTTTTACGTGAATAGAGCAAAATATCGACAACTGCCTAGAGTTAGCAGAACTACGGCCTTCCCATTTGGGGTAGGTTGTGAGCTGAAGGGATTTGATAGTGGAAGGAGATGAGAAGTAAGAAGGTAGAGAAGTAATCGATTTAATCGAAGTAACACGTGTGATTTTATTTTGTTTCACAAACAACAAAAATGTAATCTCAGAGGATCGTTGTAATTTTTTAATCGTTTGGGGAAAAACTGAAAGGATTTTTTAAAGTGATTTTTTTTAAATTTTAATTTTTAATTTAACTACACAATAGACAGAGGGTTAAAATATAACACCGAAATAACTCAGAATATATACTATCCACCCAATAACTGTGTAGAACAAAACAGATAAAACAATAATTATGTAAAAGAAAAACAATCAAAATAAAAAAAAAACAAGAAATGAAAATTTGGGCCAAGTGAAATTTGAGATAAATATATTAAGTATAAACTAATCTTAAATATAAAAACCATCTCAGATACCAACCGGTTTCGGATCAATATCGCATCTGGCGTCATATATTTCATTGGTATAAGGAGAGCGCTCCTGCCCATCAAATACAGATTAGTCCATCTAGATCCAGCGACATTAGACCTTATTGGCTTCTGCGTAAGGGTCTTTTTACGATATCTGATCTCTTCGAGCGTCGGCTCTAAGTCATCGAATACTACTTAAGAACGGTCTTAGCACAAATAAAAAGAGGACAATCAAACTCAGCCTACCATTTATCTACCCATCAATAAGTCCAGCTGTAATGAAGGATGATTGAAGGACGTGGATGCCATTATCATCGTAATTCATCACTTGTATAAACTATTCGGTTTCTACGAAGATTTCTTTAAAATTTGTTGACGTGCAAGTATCTGGAGTCAGTAAGCCTATTGCATTCGCAATTGGGGTATGTTGTGAGGCTGAAATTAGTGGGCAAGGGAATGATATGGGGAGGAGGAAGGTAGGGATGTACTTGGATATTCAGATATGGTTATTAAACACCCCGGAAGCCATTTCAAGCGACGTTTTCGTTCTGAATGGTGGTCTTTTATCAGGGCGATACTCAAAGCATCTACCACTCTAGGAGGTGCCGCAAATATACTATTTATATTTTTTTGTAAAATAACACAAATTGATCAATTTGGAGGCGTGTATGGGTACCGCCACCCCTGGAATCATTAATGGATAATCTGCCATAGGTCACCCCAAGTTGTTCGCTACGTTTGATGACTTAGCGGAGGTGTCCAGGTTCTTGGGATGAGGTTTTTTCTGGTCTTGGCGGCGGCCAAGAAAATCGGGAGAGAATGGTTGAGAGGGCTATTTGACTCTAGCCGTACTCTCTCAGAACATCGCCTTGTACCGCAGTGGGAGGGATGGATTAATACTAACGTCACTTCTGAACCCACTGACCCCCAGATTCCTGCCCACCCGTCAAACCCTTTTCCTTTCCCGAAATTCATTTCATGACTTTCCAAAAACACTCTCCATAGAGCATCCCCACACATGACACAGGCCCTGAGGGGAATTATTTTCCTTAGGGCCTCCTGTGTGGAGCTAATGTAAAATAAAAAAAAAAAGATTTTTTTAAATTTTACATTTGTCGGGATTTGAACCTGCGGCCTCCGCCAAGCCGCCTAAGAACGACAAAAAAGTAATGGTGACCAAAGTGTGTAAGCTGTAAAAGCGTTATGATAAAACAGGAACAAAAATTATAGTTATATCTATCTATACATGTAACATATTGAAGAAAAAAATAACACCAATAAATTTGAACGATTACATAAACCGATTTCTGCTATTTCTCAAAATATAAAGGATTTTTCCAACGTTGTTAATAAAATTATTCTTAAAAGAGTGTTTTCCAAGAGAGATCTAAATCGCTCCTGATTCTAAATACATAATATGTGATGACGACATCAAGTATAAATAAAATTAAAATGATCATTGATGATAATGGTAAATAGAAATATGTAACCCTTTCAAAGATCCTCAATCAGTTCTGACCCTTAACTATGCCTTAATCAGAAGTAAACTTGAATAGGAAATCACTCTTTAGAAATTGCTGATTGAAGAAAACTTCACAAGTTACTCACCCTTCGAGAGTTTCCGGTATTTAACAAAACGGTTTTTGTTGCTGTTTAGTTTTGAAGTTGAAAATACAATATTTTGTTAATGTGGGTAATAATAACAACAACTTATGAAAAATATTCGTTTAAAACCTAGCTGACCAAAAAACAAGTTAGCTACCAGAGTATCAAAATACCTTATGTAAACAATTAATAATAATATTAGGTATGAAATTAAAACCTGAATACTATTTTTGTTTTAAAAATATAATACATAATATTCTTGCGTGAACCAAACATTTTTAGTGGTACTAATATTGTCACAAAATAAAGCAGAATGAGTTTTTATTTACATATTTTCTTTTAACAATAGTGGATAAAGCCGGCCGCCCTCCACTAAAAACAATTGAAACTCGTAAAGAATGTTATTTTTATTTGAAACAAACACAAGGAGGATGTTTTCACAAAGAACATACTTCTTCAAAAATAAAACAAAAAACATATTCAAGGGGTTATCTTCGAGGGACTAACACGGACTCCGTATCCGGAAATAGTATCACATTTTGATATTTAATTTTAAAAATTTCTGTACTATTTTCCAAAGCAAATATTCTAGCGAAGCTATCACAAATATTATTTTAAAAGTTACAAGCTTATTAAAAACTGGCATTTTTGCAACACACAGTGCGTCATTTTGCTTAAGATCTTATATTTTAAGTTTTACGTGATTTTAAAAAAAGCGTTACATTTTTTTTAGACAAAAACAAGACAGATTTTTTTTTGGCTCAAGGTTAATAAAGGGGGTATAATTTCGGAAAAGTTTTGTTTATATTTATCAGAAAATTTATTAAAAACGGATTTTAAACGAAAAAAATAAACTTTACATAATGTGTAGATACCTACAAATTAAAAACAATCGTTTGAGTATCGTCAGTAGCCACAGACTCTACACAGAGTCTCGATACTCCATTAGGGACAATTAGCAGTATAATATAATATAATATCATGTCAGCGATTCAAAATATAGCGATTTTTCAATACCCCAAGGTACAGTTTTGGGACCATTGTTATTTATTATATATGTCAATGATATATTCAATATTTCTAAATATGGAAACATTGTCTCCTACGCTGACGACACAGTCCTACTACTAAAAGCAAACACCTGGTCTGAATTAAACAAAATGGCAAATACAGATATCAATGCACTAAAACTATGGTTTGATAAAAACCTGTTGACTTTAAATTCTAAAAAAACCTATTATTTGCCATTTTTCATTAAAAAACAAGAAACACCTAAAGAAATAAACTTAATAATCCACTCTGTGACAAATACAGAAAACCACAAATGTAATATATCATGTTCAAAAATAGAAAGCAAAACTGATATTAAGTACCTGGGCATAACAATAGACCAGCGTTTAAAATGGTCTCCACACATAAATATTCTGAACAACAGAATAAGGAAACTAACATATATATTTAGATGTTTAAGAGATATTTTAAACGAAAAATTACTTAGAACCACATACTTCGCTTTCTGTCAATCAATTATACAATACGGCATTATAGGATGGGGCGGTACATATACAAATCAAACACAAACAATTTACATATCACAAAAACTAATAATAAAAACAATTTTAAAAAAACCCTACTCATATTCGTCAGAACTTTTATTCAAACAATTTAAAGTCAGAAAATTAAGTGCATTATACTTTTATCATGCAACATTACAAATTTATAAAGATAATATTAAAAATCAAGTTGCAGCATTTAAAAATAACAGAAGTCTTAGACAAACATCAATACTTCCCACTCCAAAATGTAAAAAAAAAATTGGACAATTGAGTCATAAATATCTCGGAGCAAAATTTTTTAATTCATTACCAGAAAAAATTAGAAACATGAATACCAATATAAAAAATTTTAAAACTCACCTTAAAAATTATACTGAAAACTTCGTTTAAATGGTAAGTTAAATGTGATATAAATCAACTGAATGATATAAAAAAAGCAATACAATAACACCCCCCCATACACACAAGCCTTGCTTAATTATGGGGGTATATCAAATATATCTACTATGTAATTAATTACTGTATAAAATTTATTTGTAATTTATGAACCTTCTATTACTAATAAAAAAAAAAAAAAAATATATATATTTATATATATATATATCTCTAGGTATTCGGAGTGTAAAGAATATTTAATTTTCAGCTATTAATATGTACCTACATATTTTTTATGGTAAACTTCTTTACGCACGCTGGACTTGGGGAATAAGCGGTGAATGCATGACGAGAGCGTCACGAAAAGTGTAATCGGGCGAGGTGAACGGTCGGGCGAGGCGAACGGAAGTTGAGAGGGAGATGTAAGTTAGTGAAGCTTTACTACAGTCATGTGATCACACTCGTTTTTTTTTTAAAATTTATTGGTTTGATCGGCAAATAAGTTAAGAAAAAAATATTGGTAGGAAGCTGTAGACATCCTCTATTTTTTCGGACTGCTCGTTTTTTATCTTTTATGATAAAAAGAGACCTCCCAAGTGTTTAAACTCCTAGTCTGTAATCAACGGGCACTTATGCCGAGCTGAATAAATCGAGGGTTGCAAATAGTTTTTGTTTTTTATCTTTTCTTGAGGGTATAATGACTCCCGTTCGATGGTCATTTTTATTAGCGATAAAGGTTTTCAATATCTTTCATCTTTCATTACATGTAAATAAGGAATAAAAGTACCTATATATATTTCTTAGAAAACGTAATTCGTTTCCGATCTCTTTTAAAGGGCTTCGTTCTAAGGTAATACTATTTTTCCTAATTGTGTTTTGTGACCTTTAATATAATATCGAATATCTAAAACGCGTAAAGAATTCCGAATATAACAACACGTGCGCATACGAAAGTAGAAAAGTAGTGAGTATGGAAAAAAAGAAACTTTCACACGGAATTCACTAGTTTTTTTGTTTTATTACATTTTAACTCCACACAGGTGACCCTGAGGAAAATAATTTCCCTGTCGGCCTAGATCATCTTTGAAGACACTGTGTGGAAGAACCTTTCGAAGAGGAAAGGAGTGAAAATGGGTTTTGAAGAGACCAAAGTTGTGGAAGGGAGAAAACACAAAGGGCATTAAATCGTTCTACAGACGAGCTGTTGAAATCAAAAACGAGTTGTACAAGCGACCATCTCATGACGAATTTAATTAATTATTTTTGTGTTTAATTCGTAGAACTCCATTTTAATTTTTTTAAATTTAATAAAAATTTAATTTAATAATCATAAGTTATTATCAAGTTCTAACGTTTTGCTAATTAATAAAGTAAGGAAAATTATTTATTCCCCACTACTTAGTATGTTTACAAAACCTAAAAAATATAACGCACTTAAATGAGTTATTGCAGTAACGTCATAATAAAACAATTTACCCTAACATTTAGTGCGGGGAAACAGATTCCGAACCCCACATAATAACTTTCTCAATTATTGTCTCTGCAAATTGGTTTAAAATCCGTCAGCAACGTAAGCAGATATACGCGTTAAAATGACAATAGCAGTCAAGTAAAATAAGCGTGTTTTCACGTCAACGTTTGTGTCTCCACAGAAATCGTTGTAACTCGGTTATTGTTTTAGTGACATCCCTAAAACAAAAAGTCGATAGTGAATCATGATGTACATCCCTAATCAAGTTGTCCATAGAAATACGTAAAATAAGACCTATTCTGTCAGATATACGGTTGACATTTATTTTTACCAGCCAAATCGCCTACGGGCCGCTCGATATTTTTAATTTTTATTAATATTTTTGTATAAAATAAAAAAAAAAAAAGAGGTGACAAAATTGTTAATTATACATTTATACAATAGAATAAGTATTGCTTTTTACGCAATCCGTGATTTTAGTACTGTTTTCACATAAAAACATCACGTGAGTCATTTTTACATTTTTTTATGTTTGCATTCTACATTTTAATATTTACAAATGTTAATATTTATTTGTAATATAACAATTTGAAAGGTTATTTTGTAACATTTCTATAACAGTTTTTAGTATTCGGCTACGTTCAGAAATGTTTCATTTATTGAGCTTTAATTGTGAAGCGGTAATAACACAAAGTGAGTATTCGCGATAAATCGGAGGGGTGGTAATAAACCAATTTAGATAACTTCAAAATTTGATATTTAAAATAGTATAAATAAGTCGTATGAATGGGCAAACCACAGTTTAAAAATTAATAATCTTAGAAGTCGAAACAGCTGTAACAAAAATACATACTAAAATACGTGCAGAACTTGGTAATAACTTATTATTATAAAATTTAATTTTAATTAAATTTAAAAAAAAGACGAATTTCATTCCAAATTTGTGTTCCATCATCATTATTAAATTCAAATAGGATGACGATATACGTCAGGTAAGTGTAAAAGAGACAAGGCTAAATGGGCTATAATCAAAAGACCAAATCAATCAGTAGCGCCATTGGTTTCCATTCAAATAGTTTTAACTTGCTTTTTCTTTATTGCATGTTTCATGTTTAACTGCAAATTATTATCATGGAATTTTTATAAAGACTGGAAAATGCAGTTGAAATAGTAATTGTAATATTAATTAGGACTTATGTGATGAAACAGAGGCTTTATATTTTATATAAGCTGCTCGTTTAAGTCTGAATTATGTCAGACTACGTCCAATTAGAGATGTACAAAGGGATGTACATTGTACATGTACATCTATGTAGGAATAATTCACGTCAGCTTCATTTTGTATTATTGTGAATCTAATCCGTATGCAATCTTATATTACTGCAAACTTATAACATAATACACAATATATAGAAGGAATATATATTTTTTTTTACATTAACTCCACACAGGAGACTTTGAGGAAAATAATTTCCCTCAGGGCCTATGTCATCTGGGATGCTGTGTGGAGGGTCTTTTTGAGGAGAGGAAGGAATGAACATTGGTCTTGAAGAGACCCAGCCGAGCTGTTGAACACAAGAACGAGTCGAAGAAGCGACTTGTTCTCATGTGACAAATGTCAACCGTGTACAAATGTTGGGCACGCGTTTGGCGTGTTTTCCGACTATGCACCGGTGCCGAAGGGATCAATGACGCTATTTTCTCGGAGCACCTTCCATTGTAATACCGGTAGATCAAGGATAGCATTCCCACCCGACGCCTATGCTCTAAGGATTGCAATCCGTCCGTTAAGATGGGAGAATCTACCAAACGGACCGCCCGTTTCTGCACAGAGTCGAGGGTATTTTTCAGGTATTTTGGAGCTCCAGACCAGAGGTGGCTGCCAAATTCAACCATGGGCGCACTTGTAATTTGTACAGGGTTAGCAGCTGTGTACTATTAAAGTATCTGCGGGCCCTGTAATAATGCCTACATAGATAGAATAGAATATAATTGAACTTAACAAGATAAAATAAGGAGAAAATATGACGCAAATGTGATTGATAGGAGAAGTTGGGGAGGGTCGAGGAAGACATGGAACGACCAAGCGCATTAGATACTTGAGTCGGGCCATGTAAATCGTCATAATAATAGAAGAGCATGTATGAGACAATGTATGAATATGAACGAGGCAAGGAGTGTGTGCCAAGACCGAGTTGTTTGGCGGTCCGTCCTCTCTGCGTACGGAGAAATGGCATGATGGTTAGTTAGTTAGTTAACTTATTACATGAAATTGACTATAGCAGATAGGGAAGTATTCTTTTTACATTAACTATAAATATATATAAATAGTGTGTATTATAATATGGCACCAAAATGAATGGAAAAAGAAGTCTTGATTTTTGTGGTGGTGAAATTTTTTTTATACATACATTTAATATGTATTTTTTATAAAGTGTTTTGACTGCCCAACCAGGAGGAATCCCGTTTTAGGACAGTCAAATTACGGAGTAGCAACATATGGAACATGCTTTGTACTAGCAAACGGATAATGGAGGAAATAAAAAGAACAGAAAGAATAAAAATTAAAATAAAAAGTTTAAAATATAGGAACTATTATTTGTTTAGCACAGTTATTAAAATAATCAATATCCTACTAATATCATATCCTACTAATATTATAAAGGCTAAAGTTTGTATGTTTGTTACTCTTTCACGCAAAAACTACTGAATGGATTTTAGAAATTCTTTCACTAGTTTTCTGTCCCTAACAAAATCGATTTATTGCGAACGTCAGAAAAAAAGCAAACCAATTGTCGCCTTGGAAACGATGTTTTTTTTAATTAGGCAATTCACCCTAAAAAGAGTGCTTTGTTGGCGTCGTACTTAATACCTATCTATAAAAATGAATCGCCGAAATGTATGTATGCGCATTGCGCATAAACCCGAACGACTGCACCAAATTGGATAATTCTTTTTTTTTGTTCGTTATTTTGTATAAAACTACCGTTGAGTTCTGACGTTATGAAATTTGTATAAAAAATTATAATAGGTGGCATGCAAGCAGTTTGAAAACTGAATGTATCGGGAATGAATGTGTGGAATGCGAGAGTTGAGAGGGGGGGAGTGTGGAGGGGGGGAGGTTTAGTGTGGAGAGGTATGTGGTGGGTGAGGGATGGGTGGAGAAAGAGGGGGAGGGAGAGGGGGGTTGATGGACGGGTGAAGTAGGGAGAGGGAAGGTGGAGGGGGGAGGAGTGGAGGGAGGTGTGGGTGGCGGGGGAGGGGGGGGGTGGAGTGGGGAGAGGGAAGGTGGAGAAGGCGGAGTGGAAATCTCCTAATACCATGCGAGTGAAGCCGCGGGAAAAAGCTAGTATATTATAAATGCTGGATGCTAGCATTACTATGTGTATCTGACGAATTTTTGATTTTATGGAAATATGTTAATTCCTTGATAACTGTATTGCAACTCCCAATTATTTTTATTTAATTATTTGTATTTATTTTTTAATATGTATCTATGTGTTCGATTATGTACACGTATGCGAATACCTGTGTGTATGTATGTGCGCATATGCGTGTACGTGTGTATGTACTTTTATGCATGTATGTATGTACATATATATAAATGTATGTGTGTGTAAGTTTATATATATGTACCCGCCTTGGAACAGACTTAGTCTAGTGAGGCGGGCTAACTTGTTTGTATAAGATATTATTATTACAATAAACGCCCGGGTTGCCGGTATTGAATAATAATAATAAATGAGTTGCGTGGTGGGTAGCCCTTCATCCCCTATTCATGAAGAAGGTTCCCGTTTTTACCTGTATGACGTACTTTTGAAGATAAAAAAGGGCTGGAAGTTTCGCCCTCTAGAAATTTCTAGAACAGTCCAGAACCATTGAGAGTATTAAAGAGCATTCCTTCTTATTCCAGAACTTACTGTAACATTCTGGAATGTTCGGGAATAGTCTGGAACGTTAGGGAACATTCCGAAACATGGTGATTTCATTGTGAACATTACAGAACACTCCCAAATTTTGTGGAATGTTCTGGAACATTGTGGACCTTTCGAAGCGTTTTTTGTTTGGGTGGGGCCACCCATTGGTAGAGGTATATAAAACAAGATCCTGTTATGAAAATAATTAGAATGCCCAAGTAATTATTTTCCTGTTCTAAATTAACTCCAATTATTTTACTGGCTACTTATGGTTTCACCTTTTCTCCGATTAGTTAAACTTTCAAACGACAGGGGGTTCTTCATCGATTTCCGTTACTCTTTGGATTCGCGTCTTAAGGGCAAGACTTGAATCCGACGGTCAAAAAGTGGATTTAAATTTAAAATGAAAATTGTTTAATCGGCGGGTTTTTCAGTTTAATTTAATATGTGAACGATAAGTTTCTTAAATTCTCAGCCGGTACAATGTGATAGCGACTGCAGAACTTATATTTTACGGGTATTCAAGTGTAAAATCCCGATGTGCTAAAATGGCGGCTTGACCGAGCAAGTCTAATCCCGTCCGCCTATTCCACGTCGTATATTTCTACCCTGATTGGACCTGAACCATATAATGGAGGACGCCATGGGCATGGCGTTGACATACTCAACAATTACCTAAGATGGATGGAGAAGCTCGAAAAACCTGGCGATGATGCAATGTGAGGGAGGTAGGGTCCCCTCGCTATGCACCTGGATTCGTCGCAGCAACTTTATACGTTTTAGCTAGTAGCTCGTGAGGAACGGTCCACAGGTATGCTTAATCTTTTAATATATAAATTTTTGTTATACATCCACTCTTTTATTTTATATTTCCAAGTTTTACAACATTGATTAAAATAACAGTGGCCACGCTCTGATGGGAGTAATTCATGCTTACCGACAGTTCAGCATATCTCGTACCAACGAGATTTGGCGTCCAAGATTCCATGGAATTAAAGCTGATAACTGTGTACCTTCATATATAACCCTGTAACTATAACATCTAATACACCCACTCAAAAAGAGGTGTAAATGTCATGATAACATGACCACAAAGTAGGTACAACAACACAACACCATATAAAACACATCCAGTGTCATAACATCTACCTACGGAAGAACGTCACTTCACCTCCCATACATGTCTCATGCGAATCGCAGCTAGAAAACCTTATATAATCGCCATTACCATGTTAAATCATCTATCCTGTAACCACTATTTTTCTCCTGATTTTTTTCTTCATTTTATAAATATCACCCTTTTTACATTAACCCAACCTGCTCATTGCTCACTAATGCAAAATCACTTAATTAATTTCTTAAATATCACCCTTTTTACATTAACCCAACCTGCTCATTGCTCACTAATGCATTCTATAATGTACTCATGCACTTTAATTGATAGTTGTATGTTTTGCTTTGCCCAGTGGACTTATTACTGTGAACATAATTCATGAATATGAAGTTCTTCAAAAATATTTTACAGAAAACAAGGTTACATGAGTAATTAACAATACTTCTCAATGCTTGATTCTTTAATAATTTTTTATCAAAATGCAAGAGGTTTGCGCTCAAAAACATTGGAATTTCATCAGAATGTGCTGCTCAATAATTATGACTTGATTTTTATTACCGAAAGTTGGTTGGTTGATAGCATCCTAGATGAGGAATTATTTGATAACCGCTATTCTGTTTACAGAAATGATAGGGATATCCATCGAACTGGTAAATCAACTGGTGGAGGCGTAATCATAGGTATTAAAAAAGATTTTTTTGTTACCCCCCGCTCTTGGAATTCAGACGCTGAAGATATTTGGATAACTGTCAATACATCAAAATCAAATCATCATTGTTATAACATCCATATGTGCTGCGTGTACTTACATAGTGTCGGTCCAAAATTAACGTCTTCAGAAAGATTAGCATTATTTACCAGTCATACAAATACTATTTCTGACTTAACAATCCGTTTTCCCAATGACCAGTTTCTAATCATAGGCGACTATAATATGCCAAATTTTAAATGGAATAATCAACAAATGTCAACTAACAGAGACCAATGTTCACTCACGTTACTTAACTGCTTATATTTTGCAAATTTAACCCAATTTAACAATTTACCTAATAATTATGGACGAATTTTGGACCTCGTTTTCTGTAACACTCCAGCTAAGGTGTCGCTTGCCCATCACCCTTTAGTTAAAGAGGATGCTCATCATAAATCATTGGTTATAGAGCTAGAATTTCCATCCACTAATGCAATCCTCTCAACTCCTCGAACAATAAAATTATTCCATAAAGCAGATTACACTGAGATTAATGAGAAACTGAATGAGACCAACTGGTCTACCGTTATAAATGCACCGGATGTAAATACAGCGTTACATTCATTTTACGTTATAATTGAACAAATTGTCGATGTGTTTATTCCCAAGAAAGTTGTGAAATCTGGAAAATATCCACTATAGTACACGGCAGCCTTAATAAAAATAACTAACGAAAAATTAAAATTCTTTAGAGCATGGAAGCGTCACCGGAACCCTCTTGATTATCTGTCATTTTCTTTGCTTCGCAAAAGACAAAAAACGGTCGCTTCAGCGGCTTACAAAACCTACATTTCTACGATAGAATCCGGCATACAGCATAATGTTAGAAAAATATGGTCCTATGTCAATTCTCAAAGAAAATCTCCTACCATCCCCGATCATATGATTTATGGTGAAAAAACTGCTAATGACAGTAAAGGAGTAGCCAATTTATTTTCTGAGTATTTTAGTTCTGTATTTTCGAATGTTCAACCTGCTCATACAAGCAATGCCAGTGACTGTTTAAATTCAAATAGTGTTATTAGCTCAATCGAGATCAATGAAGACATAACTTTCAAATACCTTAAGTCCATCGATATCAAAAAGGGACCGGGGAACGACCAACTTCCAGGAATCTTTATAAATTATTGTAGTAAACAACTGACACCCCCATTTTTGCCATTTTCAAACTATCGCTATCTGAAGGAACATTTCCTGACAAGTGGAAAACAGCCTTGATTACCCCAATCTTTAAAAATGGTAGTAAAAATGATGTCTCCAACTATCGACCTATATCTAAATTACCCATTATAAGTAAAGTTTTGGAAAAAATTGTTTACGATCAATTATATTCTACCATCTCACCTTCACTCTTAACTAATCAACATGGCTTTATGAGAAATCGCTCCACAACCTCGAATCTTGTGTTTTTTATAAATTTTCTTCATGCTCAAATGGATATGCGATGCCAGGTAGATGCCATCTATACTGATTATTCCAAAGCATTCGACCGTGTTAATCACTATATTCTTTTACAGAAGTTATTTAGTCTAGGAATTCACGGTGATCTCTATAGATGGATCGCATCATATGTCAGTAATCGGCACCAAATCACGGTTGTCAACGGTTTCGCATCCTGTTTAACGGAAATCGTCTCGGGTGTGCCCCAGGGGTCGCATCTCGGACCACTCTTATTTAATATTTACATAAATGACATCTATGTATGCTTTCAAAATAGTTACTTTGTGTTATATGCGGATGATATGAAAATTTTTAAACCTGTACAGTCTTTATCTGATTGTATAGAATTACAAATCGATCTTGATCATTTGTGCGTGTATTGTGAATCAAATTTACTCTCCTTAAACATTTCTAAGTGTCACTCAATTACATTTACTAGAAATAAAAATAAAATCGTCTATTCTTACAACTTGAATAATAAACCTTTACAATCTACGTCTACATGTAAAGATCTAGGTGTTTATTTAGACAACAAATTAATTTTTGATAAGCATATCGAACACATAATATCAAAATCCTACAAGATGCTAGGTTTCCTATTAAGAATATGTAAAGTTTTCAAAAGTGCTAAGACTCTTGAAATGTTGTTTTGTTCATTGGTCAGAAGTCCACTGGAGTATGCGTCCCCGGTATGGAATCCTCAATATAAGGTGTACATAGATATAGTAGAAAGTATACAGAATAAATTCTCTAAATATTTATTCAAGAAATACAACAAAACTACAAATAACATGTTAAGTTTACAAAAAAGACGCACATTATCAGATCTGCTGTTTCTGTATAGAAATCAGAGTGTGTAATTCACACGCGGTAGAATGAAACTAGAAAATCCGCTAGATGTCGCTTTGTTTTCTTTTGCCTGTTTATTTTATAGTGGTTTGAAGATTTTCGTTATTTGTTTTTGGGGTGTTATGCCGTGTTGCGCTACCTCCTTCTTTAGCCAACGTTTCGGACATCGTTGCAGATGTTAGATGGATCTACCGGATCTGCCGGATCTGCCCTGATGATGGACACTGCAACGATGTCCGAAACGTTGGCTAAAGAATGAGGTAGCGCAACACGGCATAACACCCCAAAAACAAATAACGAAAATGCTTTTGGCCGTGAAAATCTTAAAACTTATCTGGTTTGAAGATTGGATATTGATTTCACAATTTTTTTTTTTAAAATTATTTTGTAGGATTTGAACCTCCGTTCGCTCGATGTCTGTCTCTCTGGCCGCTGAGACTAATGTTAGAAGAAGAGAAAGAAGATTGTCTGCGGCGAGCGGGTAGGCGGGCAGCGTTGGTTTGAATTTTAAACAAATCTATAGTTTTATTCAGAGATTAAATAACATATTGCTCGCTTGACCTTCAAAACAACAACGGGAGGGTAATTGTCTAAGTCTGATTTGGAAAAACCGTAGTAAGTCCGGCATCGCCGGGGACTTCAGCTATATATAAATAACAATAATTGTCGTCAAAACGTGAACCTGCCAACGAAGAAAAAAATTCTAGCAGCACCGAAATGTGATTGTTTTTAGGTTACTCTTATAAATATTTATTGCTCAGTGGCAAAAACAAAAACCAATTATGTACATTAAAACAATGCACGTTGTTAATTCTAGGGCGATTCACTGGCCTTTTTTTGATTTAACGTAATTACGCTAAAAAGTCCCAACTACTCTCAACCATCTGGTGACTATGAGGCTGAAGGTAGTAAGGACGGGAAGGAGATAGAAAAGAGGAAGGTGGAGAAGAAGTACCTGGTTAATCAGATCGGGTCACAAAACATTGCTTAAGTCATTCCAAGCAACGTCTCAATAATGAATGGTGGTCCTACACCACTCTGTAACATGCCGCGAATACACCTTACATTATTTAAAATAATTAAATTGTGAAATAACATAAAACAATCAAATAAAATTTATATATTTTTATTTTTAACTTTATGAATAAAACCTATAAATTGTAATATTTAATTAAATGAAGACAATATTAGCGAAACTCAATCAAAAATCTGGGGAGAGAAAAATCAGAAAAAGATATGGGCACCTCTGGAACTCGAACTCAGGACCTTCTTGGTAACAGCTTTCATGGCAACAGCTCTACCAACTGAGCTAAGGTGTCTATATCCAATTCGGTAACTTTTAACTCTATCATACTTCGACTAAGAGCTACCAACATTATCTTCATTTTCTTAACGCATATATTATTGGCTGCTATCTTTATATATGATTGCAAGATTTAAACCCGGACTAAATGCTATCTGGATAGTCTGGATAAATAATTATCCATTTTATATCATAATGTAATTGTATAATTTCGGAAAAGTTTCGTATTTATTTGTTATAAAATTTAAATGAAAAAAAGATAGCAAAAGGTCCTGGGTTGGAGTCCCAGAGATGCCAATATCTGTTTTTTATTATTTTTCTGTCTCCAGATTTTCAATAGAGTTTCGCTAATATTGTCTCCATTAAATTAAATAAAATTTATTTGCGCACGCCGGGATTTGAACCTTCGGATTGCTAGTCAAGAGCCTTACCCCACTACCGCGGAGGTAGTTAAAGGTTGTAAACGAGATAAACCACGAAAGTAGTCAATCGCTAGATTATATTAAAATGTAGCTTTAATACGAGTAAATGTGTAATGTTAAGCGGGTGTATTGCCTCCACACTCAAAACGCTCAAAGCGGTTTCCGATTTACTCTTTTCAGAACGAGCAAAGCTTGGTGAAAGATCTTTACTTATAAGGGTTGAAGCTTCCCTTACAAAAAATAATACGTATATATGTAAGTTCCCGGGCTTCGTTTGAGTATAATAATTATTTTTCTGCTTCATTAGTGATAGGTATTCACCTTATTATGCTACATAGTTAAGCCGTCCTGGAGCAAATACAACCTTTGAAATATCGACAACACAAAACTAAGCAGGTTATATTATTTTTCATAGCCTTGGTACGAATTGGTAGATATCCTTTACACTAACGAGATTAGAAATCCTGAAAGGTATCGGGATGGAGTTAGGTTACATTCTTTCTGAAAACCCCGCAGGGAATGAGGGTGGATGGCTCCCTAGGACATGAGATTAATTAACTAAGAAAGTTAGCAGTGTCAGGAAATGTATTCGGAGGCAGTGGAAGATGAAACACGAACTACGCTTCTCTGCCGCTTTGATGGAAAGATGACGCGTTTGGGAGATAATCTTGTTTTCGCAGCAACAAGATAAAATTAAAATATTACAAATTTGACATCCATAACACGAAGAAGGTCGCATTCCGTATTAAAAGGTTGCTAAGGACCACCTTCGTCCCCTTTTCATACCCTTCAAAGCAGAATAAAACGCTTCAGCTAATACCTACTTTGTTACACAAATTGATGAATTTATTGTAATGAAATTTTAAAAATTCAAGTTAGTCTCAAAGTCCTTATAATAACAAGCACTCCGATATTTAAGAATAGAAATGTACACAAAAACAATTTAAATTCATACAGCCTTACTAAAGAAAAAAACTTTTTACGGCCGTTCTCCTGTGTTATTGCAATAACATAAATAAACCCCGTGTACACTAAAACACGTTTTATTTCCAATAACCTTTCTTACGTGATCACGCTGTTAAAATGCTTTGTATATGGTTTTAATTTACTAGGAAACAATGTTGTTTTAATTCTTCTCCGCAAGGGGCATTATTGGCGCGCCTGTGCATTCGTTCTCAACGGCCCGCGACAGCCCGCGATGACAAAACAGCTTGGTGTGTTTATGGCGGGATATCGAAAATTTTGTTAGTACCTAAATGTTGTGATTTTACTTAATAATTTCTATTGTAGTGACGAATTTACTCTCCTGTTTACATATTTGATATATTTACCACGTTATTTGTGTGGTTTACATCAGTTTAATTAAGTTATTGTACAAACGCCGTACTTTCAAAATTGAACTCTCAGAATATTTTTGTTGTTTGTTTTTGGGGTGTTATGCCGTGTTACGCTACCTCCTCCTTTAGCCAACGATTCGGACAGCATTACAGTGTCCATAATCCATAATACAGTAAATGTTAGTGGTCAAATGTGTGCGTACTTCGAAGCAATACCGTGTTGCCAGCTCCACTCCACTGCGAGCTGGAATTACAGTAAACTTGAAGATGGTTTTCTGCATTTAGCTTTGGTGTAGCCGTCAATTACCGGATACCAAGAACTATTGAGCTTTTTTATTATTTTTTTATTGTGTGCACGACGAAAAAGTGAGGTGATATATTCTTTTCAAATTTATTACAAAGGACTGTGTTTCTAAATTTTGATTTTTTTTTAAATTTCTCTACATTTTGGTCAAAAATATTGTGGGAGGAAATTTTTTTCCATTTTTTTCCGAGTTTGAATCTTAAAATATGGGAGTTTTTGAAAACTAAAGGTAATTTTATCTTGTTTTCATAAATGGTATTTGTTTTTACGACACCTTCAAAAATAAGAAATATATAGAACATTCAAAATACTTTGGAAAAATTCCAAATTTCGTTCAGACATCAATAATAAAACAGAGATAAACTACCCTCTCAGGCTGTATAAACCACGTGTATTTTTTTTCCATGAACAATTTTTAATTAGTAATGCGTTCACATCCGCGGCCGTTTGTCAATTGAATAAAATTTTCACTGGGTTTTTTAGTAAGGCTGATATTGTGATAGAAAGAGGTCACATTGTGGTTTGACATATTAATTATAATAAAAACAATTAATTGGTTTGTAACTACAATTTGTTATTTAATGTTTTAAATACCGACCGGGTTCGCTTTACACAAGCATCTTCAGGGTATAAAATTAAACTAATCAAAAATATACATTGTGTGGGATTGTATATAATAAATAAAGAGACTAAACATAATACAAAGGAACAGTGAGAGAGTTTCTCGGTCGATTATTGTTTCTAATGCCAACCTGATTTAAATTCTGTCAATTGTTTTTTTTGCCTCCAAATTAACGAAAAATGCATCAGTCGAAGTGATCGTAATTAAAGTTGCGTTGCAGCCATGCAGGGTACCAACTCAATCATTAGGCATGAAGACCTATTTCTAGAAACAAATTATGTATAAAACTCGTCAACTCCTCGCTTACATTGTTTAGCAAACAAATATACAAATTATATCGACATTTTAATGAACATTTTCGATGCGTAAGAGATACTTATTTGTATCAATATCTAAAATTTCTTTTAATTAAATGAAGACAATATAAGCGAAACTCAATCGAAAAATCTGGAAACAGAAAAATCAGAAAAAGATATTGACACTCTGGAACTTGAACCAAGGACTTCTTGGGTTCAAGTCCCAGAGGTGTCAATATCTTTTTCTGATTTTTTTGTTTCCAGATTTTTCCATTGAGTTTCGCTTATATTGTCTTCATTTAATTGAATGTTACAATTTGAGGTTTTACTCATAAAGTTGAAATAAAAATAAATAAAAAAATGTAATATTTCTGATTATTTCGGTTCATTATGAGTATATTTATTCATTTTTTATTATTATTTTTCTTTTAATATTTATCGTATTGTAAACCACCGTAATATAAGAAAGTATTTTTTGCAACCTTTTGTTTATAACTTATCCCTCTGTCAAAAAAATTATGTTCCTCGGGGTTCTGTAATTTTGTTTATGTCCACGAATTTATATATAACTAGCTTTTTCACGCGGCTTCGCTCGCACGTTGTAAGGTGGGTTTCCACTCCGCCTCCTCCACCCCCCCCCTCTCACCGCCCTCCCTCCCCCATTATTATTAATGTAACCCACCCATGGGTGTATCAGAGAACAAATAAATAATGAAACGGGTCAAAGAAATCTACCAATTGTTATTAAAATATTAATACTAGCCTATGGAACAGGATATTTAATCTCTAATGAGACAGGAACAGTAAAAAATATTATAGCTACCCTTATCTTATTTATGTAGACATACCAATTAAATAATAATAGTTTCAAAGATGACAGCAAACCTCCGATAGGAGAGTGCACAAAAATAAGAATTTGGTAATAATGAAGATTGAAATTTGAATAAAGTAGGTAAGTATAGTAGAGCATTTTGCATAAAAATCATATGCTTTTCCGGAAACTATGGAACATATTATATCAGGATATTCTATATTAGCGCCGTCCGAGTATACATTTAGGCACAATCAGGTTTTAAAAATAATCCACCAAAGTTTGGTAATTAAACATAACTTTATTGACTGCCGTAATATAGTACCATATTATGAATATGAACCAAATTCATTTTTAGAAAATGAATTTTATAAAATATATTATGATAAAACTATACTAACAGACAGAACAATTAGTCATAATAGACCTGATATAGTTTTACATGACAAAATTTAAAAAAATAACTTAAATCATTGATGTAGCTATTCCAAATTCCTGTAATATTCAAAAAACTGTTTCTGAAAAAATTAGAAAATACACAGATTTAGGAAATGAGATTAAAAGAATTTGGCATTCTCGGACTACAAAAATATTACCATTTGTTATTTCGGCTACTGGCATTATACCTAGGTCTCTGATACAAAATTTAGGCGTATTAGATTTGTCAAAAAATTTATATATAAAAATGCAAAAGTCAGTAATTTTAAATACGTGTAGGATAACAAAAGATTTTTTAAATATTTATATTGAGGGATCAGTAGGATTTATAGGTTCAATTAGGAATTCCACAGAGCCGAACCCTCTGATATGAAAATATCTGGAGTCGGTGAATTATTTTCCCATCTGGTCTCTGGTAGGTTGACATGTTGTTCTTGTATTATTTTGTAATTATAATACTTATATAGTGCAATTGCATAACCTGAATTGACTAGATGATCATTTGGGAAGTGTGTGAAAGGGTTTAGTTTTTCCTGTGGGGAAAATTAAACCCGGACATTTAAATCTGGTGCGTTTAATATAGGTTCAACGCCAATGTGCGGCACCAAGATACAGATGTCTGCCCCCGTTTTGCATAATGCAGCGCTCCTAAGTGCGGCAAGCTAAAGTTATAAAACTGAAGAAAAATCAGCACAATGAATACATTGTGCTGGTTATATCATTGAAGAAGAAGATAATAATAATAATCTAAACGAAAATATAAAAGAGCACAAGACACAGAAAAACAGCAAAAGACAATGGTCGCAACTGGAACTTGAACCCAGACCTTTCGTCTAACCGAGACGTGCGCGTTAATCAATTTCGATATTGCCACCTTCCGTCAAACCATCATATTTGTCAATCTCATATTTCAAATTTTAAAATTAACAACAACTAATTCATTTTCCATTCATCTATCCTTTTTATTGGAAACAATCATTCTAAGAAGAAACAATAATAATCTAAACGAAAATATGAAAGAGAACAAGACACAGAAAAACAGAAAAATAAAAGGGATAGTCAGCATTTAATGAAATGCTGACTATTAAATCCATCCATGAATAGAGGTATAAATGTACATAAATCAAAAAAAAAATATTTTCATTCAAAATTAATGATTTGAAAATACCTCACATTACGAAACTGGCTACAACGTCATTATGACAAAAAGGCCACTGGCTGATAAGACGGCTGTCACTAACGTCGCGCGGCGTGACGTCACCACCGCTGAATTTACGAATAAAATCAAAAACGTCGTTTTGATTTCAAATCGAAAATGGAACATTTAAATCGTTATAGAAAATGAATTCGTCGACATAAAAATAACATAAAAATTCCTTCTTCAACATAATTTTTACCTTGTTTTTTTTTTAAAGATTAAAGTGAAAATACGTTGAAATAGTTAAAATACTGAAAATACCCCATTGTTGTATTTCTGAATCTTTGTATTGTTTTTTCTTTTCCCTGGCAGTTCACACGGCACAGTTAGTAATTTGAGGTATCTAGCGTGAACTTATTATAAAACTAAAGGTTTATTTCTGGATTTCATTTTATTTTAATTGAGTACCTAAATATCTAATCTTTTTAGAATTAAAAAAAAAAAAAAAAAACATTTTAGCTGCTTGCGACGTATGGCACCATCGCAAATACTCACTACCTAGAAACGCTAACGAGTAATTTTATATCTGTCGAGTTTGGATCTCTCCGCGGGTGGACGTGTGCACGTCATCGTGTTAATTTACCTATAACTACTGTAGTTGTTGAACAGTTGGAGGCGGGGTAAGGGGTTCGTTGGACACCCGGCTGAGTGACCAGTGACGACATGCGGAAAAAAAATTGTTTGATTTTGAAGAAAAAAATTTTGAAAAAAAAGTCGTCAAAAAAGTCACCGGAGACCAAAATTTCATTTACATTTTTTTACTCCAAATAATGTCAGGAATCACTGGTTAAAGTAAGTCAAGTACTTCCCTTAATACCCTGTATATATATTGCTCTAAGTATTAAAAACGGCTGTACTAGGTTGAATCGTGCAATATATATATTTTTAACAATTTTTTCATAAGATTATCTTTTGTATTGTCCCAAAAACATCCTTAAATAATAAAGTTGTTCTAGATGCTCAAAATTACTAACTGTGCACCGTGACTATATTAAAAAATGTAAACAGGTATATAGAGAAATGATTGAAATAAAAAAAATAAAAATGTTGTTTGAAGTGACTGATATAGCTCATCCTCCATTCTTCTTCCATCTCTACGCCGGCGCCGGTACAGTCCTAAGCATCAAATGCACGGGGCATCGAGCTCAGCGCTACTATAGTTCACAGTTAATACGAGATCCTTATGATTAAATTATCCGCAAGAACTGTTCCCGACATTTATTATGGCGATGCAGATACTATTACTTCTGTTAAGTATTTTCAGGTCGGATGCACTCTAACCTATAATCATTTAACAGTCTACCTTTGATAGAACGAAAAGAAATAACCTCGTTTATGGTTGGTTTGTGGAACTCTACGTAAAATATTTCATTTTTAGTAGGAAATCATTTTAAAGATATTATTATTATACACTAGCTGATAATCAAACGTTTTTCTGCCATATAAATTATTAAATACAAACTAACGAATGTATTGTAAGTGTGTGGGGATGGGATCTATGACAGAAAGAGGAATGGAGCGCTGTAGACGATGACCACCGATTAAAGCAAAAAAACACCAACTAAAGTAGGAAAATGAAATAAAGAAAATCAATATGAATTTCGAAGAGCAATTGAGTGTACGGAAATTTTTGACAGTCTGTCTTTAGCCAACACAGATAAGCTCGATGGTTTGCCCACGCGAGAACGTGATGCCGAATGAAATATCAAAATGTCGCGACGCTTCTCGTGAATGTCTTGCGCATGTGTGGATAAAAGTTCGATGAGGCGGACGTAGCGCCATCTGTCATTCAACAACATAAATAATTTCGTTCTGTTTGAAATACGAAAGACGATTAAATTTGTTCATACAAAAATAATAAAATCGCGATTTAAAAATGGGGGTTAAGGGTAGGAGAGTTTAAATTTGGGGTAATAAGTATTTTTTGATGCCAAATAAAAAAAAAAATACAAAAAAAATATTGTCAAAAAAGTAGATTTTTTTTTCTGGATAGGGATATCCTAATCGTCTAGCGGTATAAAATATACTTTAAAACCTATTCTCATACCTACCAAATATACATAAAAAATTCATAAAAAGCGGTCAAGCCTTTTTGGAGGAGTGCGACCACAAATACCGTGACACGGGATTTTTATGTTTAAGAAGATAATAGTTTTTATTCGTACCCATCTCGAATGTGCTTTTTTACATTAGCTCCACACAGGAGGCCCTGGGGAAAATAATTCCCCTCAGGGCTTATGTCATCTTTGGGGTTGCTGTGTGGGGAGTCTTTTTGGGGAAAGGAAGGAAGGAAAAATGTAAGAGGGATGGGTAGGAATCTGAGGGTCAGTGTGTCCAGAATTGACAGAATGAATTCATCCCTTCCACTGCGGTCCAAATCCTGCTGAGAGTCTTGCTGAAGAGGTCAAAAGCTCTCCCTCAACCAGTCTCTCTCGATCCGGCTTGCCACGCATTTGGTGACCAGACGCATCCGCCGCCAAGATCCGGACAAACCCGAAACCCATAAACCAGGGAACCCCTGTTAAGTCAACAAACGTAACGAACCACTTGGGGTGACATATGGCAGAGGTGTTGGTTATACAATGAATGGTTATACAGTCACAGACATATATATAATGGAGTTATGCATGTTAGTGCGATCATCTACAGACAAGTTCCCACTAAAAAACTCAACACATAAATACGCTACAAGGCTCACAGAAAACCTATTAATACCAAAAGCAAACAAAACAACATTCCAAAAAGGACCATACTACATGGCCATTAAAGTATACAACAACCTTCTACATAACATTAAACAAATACAAGATACACACAAATTCAAATCGTCACTAAACACTTTCCTTGTTAATAAATGTCACTACACGTTGAGTGAATACCTCACGTAAATGAAACGCCTATTTTTATTGGTATATGTATTTGTATATTTTTTTTTCATTGGAATATTGTTATTTTATCTGTATAAACATTGTAATTATAATAAAACAAATAATATTATATAAACATTGTAATTAAATAAATGTGGTTAGCTGGGAGAAATGGGGTCTACCCATAAGCTACACCTTTTGTAATTTTTATTTTACAATAAATATTTTTTGATTTGATTTGATTTGATTTGAATAATAAAGCTAAATCTAACTGTTTGGATAAAAAGTTTTCCGTATTAACGAGTAAGCGGTTTAATGCATAAATAATGTTGATTCTTTTGCCCGTCCAATCCTTGTGCCCCCCCAGAAAAAAATCCTGGATCCGCCCTTGTCAGTAGGTCTTGTATTTTGGTTGTGGTTCCGAAGACAGTCTTGATGCTTTCTTTCCTCAACAGTATGGCAATTCTGTCTGTCACATTGTGAACATAATATATATATAAAAATCTCGCGTCACGGTGTTTGTGGTCGCACTCCTCCGAAACGGCTCGACCGATTTTTATGAAATTTTTTATTTATATTTGGTAGGTATGAGAATAGGTCGTAAAGTATATGTCATACCGCTAGGCGATTAGGATGGCTTTGTGTTTCATTAGCCACAGTAACTCTTTTACATGATATAATGACATATTATAATATGCATAAATACAAGTTTTTTATTGTCATTTTATTGTAAACAAATAAATACATATGTAAAATGAGAGATTTATGACTGATTATAAGATGATTATGAAAAATTAAATATTGTCAAAAAAAAAACTAAATAAACATATTAATGGTTCCCGGGGCGGCGGTGCCCATACCCACCTCCCAAATTGTTGTTTGTTTTTGTTGTTTGGTCTCCTTTTATGCTGTCCATATTCGTCATAATGAATCCATTCAACTTCGGTTTTTAAAAGTGATTGCTAAGAGATTTAGAAAGACGCAATTACTCATATGATGTACTTTAACTATCTCTAAACCTATCTTCTTTAGAAGACCCTCGAAAAAAAATGATATCATTTGTTTCTTCAAAATTATTAATTGTATTATTGATTGACTTACATTACTACAAGTGTTCCCATTCTTTCATAGAGGTGCACGTTTAATTTTTTCTAAGTTTATATTCTAAGGATAAATTTGGTCTCCTGTGGTTGAACGGGTTAATAAAAAATAAAAATAAATAATGGGCTGAAAAAACAAACCTTTTGCAACCACTCCCAAATCCTAAAGTCTTTTCGAATGAGAGCTTTTAATTATCAAACAGTTTGAGTGATAGATACACTGTGACGATGAAAACAGTTTAGATGGACGTCTTCGTACTTAGACATAAGTAGTAAACAGAAAAAATGTGCTCCATCGGTTTGACGACCTCTGTGGTTGAATCCCGGCGTGCACAAGATTTTTTTTTTGTAATTTATGTTATTTCACAAAGTCTTCATGTAAAATATATGTAACAATTTTCTGCGTACTCCACAGTGGAAGACACAATGATTTCGTTTCTCACCTGGCATGCCGCTTAAAGTCTCGAAAACCCTTCTGGACGGAAGGAGAAAGACTCTTTCGAACACCTCTCACCTCAGAAGATAGGTGGAGGCTTGAGTGGCAATCAGCCAACGTCAAAAACGCCCATCTCGGTGAAAACCCCACTGAGAGAGCCTGGGTTCTCATTGCCTCGCAAACTCTGGATTGCCATCAATAGGATAAGGTGCTCCCATAGCCGTTGTGCTCACTTGATGCACATATGGGGCCTTAAAGAGTCGGCGATGTGTGAATGCGGTGCGGTGCAGACTACCTAACATGTGGTCAACGAATGCCCGCTCCATTCATTACCCGGCGAGATTGGTCCACAGGGCAACGCCTGAGGCCCTAGACCGGCTCTCAGACCTAGATGTCTCCCTCTGACCCCCCACCATACGAAAGAAGAAGAAGTGGAAGATACTCTCAGCATCGTCCTGGAAGCATTTTTATCACCATTGCTTGAAACGGCTTTAGACGTTCAGACGTGGTAACTAACTAACTAACTTTAAAATGTCTTTCTCAGGCGTCCCCGACTTCTTCTAACATATGCGTCATATATTTTTCTTACATTACTTTATTCTTTCATTCGCTCTTCATGCCCAAATCATCTGAGGGTCCCTTTCTTAATCTTACTCATTACGTTTACATCAGCTTTGCATTCTTTGCGGATCTTCACATTTCTCAAACGATCATACATGGTTTTACCAAATATTCGCTTTAAGGATCTCATTCTATATTTCCCACATGACGGAATAGACGTAATGCTTCGGCATAGCATGATACGATGTATGGCGCTGGTAAATAACCTTTGTTTCTCTTATCTGTGACTAAAACTATTGATATTATTCAATAGCCTTGAAGAATTCAAGTGGCATTTTAATACCATATAACATTACCCACTACAAATTGTATCTTTTGTTTCTATTTTTCTTTCCTACTTAAAAAAATATATTAAAGATAGTGTTACTGTTAGAGTAGATAGTGTTACTTGTGTATTGTAAATGGACACGCTGTTTGTAATACAAGAAAAGTAACAACCCCCACGTTGGGCGCCAATTTACAACAGGTTTTATTTACAACTAGCTGGATCCCGGCATGCGTTGCTATGCCATTTAATAAATAAATTGTTTCTCCCTGCGTGTCCTTTCTCATTCGTAACCTCCACCTTCCCTCTCCCCACTCCACTCCCCCCCTTCCCCCGTCCCGCGAACCCCCCTCTCGAGTTCCCCTCCCCCCTCCCCCCTCCCAGGTCCCCTTCCCCCCTTCCAGGTTCCCCTCCCCCTCCCTGGTTCCCCTCCCCTATCTCTCCCTCCCTCCCGCTTTCCATAGCAATAGCCGCTTCCTTGCGTGCCACCAATAGCAATTTTTTTATACAAACTTCATAATGCCAGACGTCACCGGAAGTTTTATAAAAACCTTGTCCTGACAATAATGAAAACACAAAAAAAAAGAATTATCCAATTTGGTGCAGAAAAGTAAATGAATTGTGAGCTGCATTTCCAATCAGAGATCTTCAATGACCTCCATTTGTCGAAAGAGAAGTAGTCTTAGATGAGATCGAGAAAGAATTTGCCGCGCGGTTTCGTCTCTTTCTAACACAAGGATAATATCCGTAAAATTTATTATATGAAACAGAACACATAAAAATATTTTCAAAAATACACCCATTTCTCAAACAACGAATGCAATAAAAACCCACCATTCCGCAATAAAAACATAAAGAAAGAGGTTGCGGCGTTTATGAGAGCGCAATTTTAACTGCCGTTAATTATACGTTTGGGGGCAGGTGATATTCAAATTGGGACACCCGAACAATAAACTGGTGGGAAGGCCACCCGCTAATTCTTACCCTTGTTCTCTTTCAGAAGAAAAACTTTCACGCGGAAGCAAAAATTATTCTGTAAAGTGAAAAAGTTTTGTAATTTTTTTCAGCAAATTTTGCATAATTCTACATTAAAATTAATTTCCTTCGCGAGCTGGCAAAAACAAAATGATGTAAAGCCGCGATGAAAGGATGAAAGTTTCGTGGGGTCCGTGATATTAGGTACTTATTAAAAGTTAAAATAGAGGAAGAAGAATAAATCGATCAAAATGATGAGATACAAATCATTATAAGCAATTGAAGTAAAGTTTTCAATTAGGTATGGCTGTTTCACACTCCATCAGAATTGATTGTGCTTGACAAATAAAATATTTGATCAAAATGCAGAAATAGATGGCGCATCGGCGTTTTACGGGATCATTCACATCACATTTAAAATGGCGCTGATCGTCGATATGATGGAGATCAAATGTGATTTTAATCAACAATTTTGCGCCTGTGATTATTATCGTTTCAATAAGCACAGTCAAGTTATCTTTTTAGAAGCTGGGCGCACTGTATAGGCCTCGCAGATACTTATAGTTACACAATTGCTGATCCCAAAGAAAATCTTTAGAGCATAGGCGTCGGGTGGGAATACTATCCTTGTTCTATCAGTATTTCAATGGAAGATAATCCGATGAACTAGCGTCATTTATCCCTTCGGCATCGGTGCATAGTCAGGAATCACGCCAAACGCGTGCCAACATATGTACTCAGTTGATATTTGTCACATGATAACGGGTCGCTTGTTCAACTCGTTCTCGTGTTCAATAGCTCGGTTGTGGAACGATTTACCAGCCTCTGTGTTTCCTCTTTCCTATAACATGGGTCTCTTCAAGACCAATGTTCATTCCTTCCTCTCCTCAAAAAAACCCTTCACACAGCATCTCAGATGACATAGGCCATGTGGGAAATTATTTTCTTCAGAGTCTCCTGTGTGGAGTAAATAAGTAAATAAAAAAAATTGCAAATGCGACCCACTTTTGAATTTGGCAGGAACTTTTGTTCTGGAGTCCAATAATTAAATTCCCATATGTAAACAAACGGATTGCAATCTACTATACTGTATTCGATCTGCCGATATTTCAATGGAAGATGCTCCGAGTAACTAGCATCATTGATGCCTTCGACACCGGAGCTTAATCGGGTAATGCACCAAATGCGCGTCCGAAATTTGTACATAGGGAGAACGGGTCTTTTCTGTGACTCGTTCTAAAATTCAACAGCCCGGCTAAGTAAATGATTTACCGGCCTCTGTATTACCTGTTTTATACAATTCAGACCCATGCTCACTCCGTCCTCTCCTTAATTGAAAACAACGAAAAATTTATTTTCCTCGGGGCCTCTTGTATGGGGAACTAAATAACTAACCAGCCATAATTTTGCACACCCCCGAGATAAGAAGAGAGAATGAAAAATGGAATTCAGCACAACTTTTTCTTGAAACACACTTCATGTTTCAATCAAATTAATATGGAATGGAATCATGTGGAGGTTCTCTTCTGTTGTATCGACGATTGACGTGACTGGACTTACATAAATATTTAATTCTCTTGATTCAGTGCAGGATCTTCCGAGGGCGACCCCCACTTATTTTTTATTTTAGACGTGTCTTCGTAGAACATGAATGGTTGCAGTCGGGATACGAAAATGGTTTCCCTCCACTATGGGTAAACGCGTGAATTTTTAATTGTTCCTTTGTAGAACAGGAATAGTTGCAGTCGAAACACGAGAAAGGCTTTTCTACATCGTGGAAAAACATGTGCCTTTTAATATGTGCCTTTGTATAACTAGAGTAGTTGAAATCGGGACACGAAAAAGGTTTTTCTCCACTGTGGGTATACATGTGCATTTTAAGATGTCCCTTTGTATAACATGAATAGTTGCATTCGGGACAAGAAAATGGTTTTTCTTCACTATGAGTATTCATATGTCGTTTAAGCTCATTCTTGACAGAACATGAAAAGTTGCAATCGGGACACGAAAAAGGCTTTTCTCCACCGTGGGTAAAACGTGTCTTTGTAGACTTCGTTTCCTAGAACATGAGTAGTTGCAGTCTGGACAAGAAAATGTTATTTTTATTTTGCTAAATTTTTAAACTCCAATTGGAAATAACCCAAAACTAAATACTTTAGTGTCTAAACAACATTAATTGCTGGGCTGGGCATGAGGCTGGGCATGGGGCTGGGCATGGGGCTGGGCATGGGGCTGGGCATGGGGCTGGGCATGTGCCTGGTCAAAAAATTCTCAACGTATGTATTTAATAATGAAAAAAAAAAACTATGACAACATGCTTCTCTGTTCGAAGAATACGAAGCAAACGGATTCTCTGCTCCATCATAATGACGTTTCACACAGAAGACCTTGAGGAAAATATTTTCCATCAGAACCTTTGTCAATTTAGGGGTTTTATTTTATTTTTTATTTATTAGCGTTATAAACAGTCTTCATAAATTCATATATGACAGTGATAACAATATATTTTTTATATGAATACCGCACAAGAATCCCAACTGCTCCCGTCTGAAGCCAGTGAGACTATGGCATCGCCAATTGGGGTATGTTGTGCGGCTGAAGGTAGTGGGGAGGAAAAGGAGATAGGGAAGAGGAAGGTGGGGAAGTACCTGGCTATTCAGATCTGGTCACTAAGCCATTTCAAGCAAAGTTTCAATTCTGAATGGTGGTCTTACACCAGGGCGATGCTGAGAGTGTCTTCCACTCTGGAACGTGTCGCAAATATACTATATATTATTTTAAATGAATAAATTGTGAAATAACACAAATTAACCAAATAAAATTTATTTATTCGGTGTGCGAGTCTAAGATAAGTTCTGGAAGGGATAAAGGTATGAGGGGTGGGTGGGAACCAGTTTATCTGCGAGTGACGGACGTATAAATTCATCCTTTAAACCGCGACTCAACGTTGGTGGGTCGTGTGAGTCCGGGTGGAGAGTTCAAAAGGATTACCTCAACCAGTCACTCTCGATCCGGCCCGCCCGCAGTAGGTGAGCAGACGTATTCGCCATGTCTTAGATAAACCTCACCACCATGAATACGGGCACCTTTTCTAAGTCACCTAACTTAGCGAACGACTGGGGGTGGCTGAAAAAAATTGATAAGTACCTACTAAAAACATTTAATAAACCAGCACTTGTAGCAACAGGAATACTTTTCATGGAAGTACTGGATTTATAATATTAGCTGAAGTCCCCGGCGATGCCCGGGTTTTACACAGAGTTTTCGAAATCAAATGGAGACGGTGGCCTTCCTCTTGTTTTGAAGGTCACATGTGCAAAATTACATCAACTTCGGCATAAAACTGTACACACCGCCCGCTTGCCAGCCCGCTCGTCCACCACATACAGACATTCTACTTTATGTATTATATATTTCAACCAATTTACACAAAACCTTGACAAATTATATACCTAAACTTTCCTCATGAATCACACTTTTGGCGAAAACCGCATGCAAATACGTTCAGTATTTTTTTAGTTTATCACGGACAGACAGACAGACAGACGCGACGGAGGACTTTAATATATAATTCTTGATTCTATAATTTATAATTCAAATTTCTTGCCTGAACAAACTATGCAATAGGTATAATAATATATTATCCAAGGTGGACATTTTCAATTGCGAACTTACCAAATATAAGAGGTCCATAAAAGAGTATTTCCCTTGATTTCCCTGATGTTTCGTGAATTATATTATGTATGTTTATATTTCTGTTATGATTTGATTTGCATCAGCATTATGTACAACCTCTCTCCACGGCTACCAATGTATTGATAATTTTTTTTGTTTTGTAATTTTTCGTTTTATACAATTTTTATTTTTTTTTAATTTTTTAAAAATTTATTTATTTATTATACAAAAGAAAGTACAAATAACATATTGGGAAGCTTTGCCTGTCCAACTAGGAAAGTTTCCCGTTCCAAGACATACAAATTGACAGGTTTAGTTCATATTATTCCAAGAAATATACATAATTAAGATAATTACATAACAAACAAAAAAATAGAAAAAGTAACCTGGTAGCATTTATTATTATACTCGGATTTACCGAATTAACCTGGTAACGCATAATATATTCGGATTAACCTGGTAATCGAATTAACCTGGTAACGCATAATATATTCGGATTTACAGTGTGAAATAAGCAGGTAAGTTAGTTGTAAGTATTGAAAAGTATAAACCAGGTGCCTGATAACAAGTTGGAGGAATTACATAAAGATTTACAACAGAGTTAATGTTATTATAAACAATATTATAAAGATATGAAGTTATGTTAGGTTATGTGTTTGAAGTGTGAACTTATAATACATAGTACACTTATAAGAGAAAATATATTAAAATTTACAAAATCAGATATAGTTTGTGTATGTAATAATATATTTGTTTCTTTTTTTTTAATAATTTATGCGTTAGAACAACAATGCGTAATAAATTATGTGCAAACATGATTACATATTTTCACTCATTTAAAACATGTTTTCAGTACAAATTATATTATACGACAATACGAATACACTGCGCTCATGTCTTGAACTACTCCTGCTAAAATATGAAAACAATATAAATATAGATAGAGATATAAAAAGAAACAATGAATATACATAAATAGTACCTGATTTAGTGCTACTTTGGTTTAAATAATGATTAGCTTCATATTCCATTATTATACGTTTAATTTACTTATTAAATGCCATCTAAATAGAGGTAAAGTCATAAGGAGGAAATCCATAAATAGTTTTATTTCAACAATAATACGTACAAACTGAAAAAAATGTTAACTGTCGATTTCCTGAAAATTAATAAATAAATAAATAAAAAATATTTAGAGACATAGAGACGATGGTTGGTTCATAGGCAATTATTTACTTTGTTGGTTTAGATTCGTTATGCAAATGACATGTCATCGCCTGGCCCCGGATCTATCAAGATAAATTATTGCCCGAGAACAGCATTTTGTTTGGGAAATTGTTATGATAATAAACTGTAAACATAATTATTTTCAATGAGCGGCTACGCTCTATGGGTACTGGCGGCTAATCTGCTGTTTGTAGTACTGAACGGCCTTTAGATCGAGGGATAAATCATCGTTTAATTTTGTTGGGAAGGCAATCAAAGTAATTTTAGAAGTTCATCGTTATTAGTAGCAATATGTGTCTGCGAATTAATTTATATTTTTATGCATAAGGTGACTGTAATCAATAAAAAACGAGTGTGCTTTAGACCACAGGGTTGAAGAAAAACTTCACTAACTTATATCTCCCTCTCAACTTCCGT
Organism: Limnephilus rhombicus; assembly: GCA_929108145.2. Lineage (NCBI taxonomy): Eukaryota > Metazoa > Arthropoda > Insecta > Trichoptera > Limnephilidae > Limnephilus > Limnephilus rhombicus. The sequence continues at coordinate 10,910,354 of OV815292.1, read as the reverse complement.
TCGCCTCGCCCGACCGTTCGTCTCGCCGGATCACACTTTTCGTAACGCTTTCGTCACGAATTCACCAGCTTACTCCCCAAGTCAAGCGTGCGTAAAGGCCCGATCGTTCGTCTCGCCGGATCACACTTTTCGTAACGCTCTCGTCACGCATTCACCAGCCTACTCCCCAAGTCAAGCGTGCGTTAAGAAGTTTTACTTCAAAAACGAGTGTGCTTTAGACTGCACGACTGAAGTAAAACTTTACCAACTTATATCTCCCTCTCGACTTCCTATCGCCTGGCCCGACCGTTCGCCTCGCCCGATCACATTTTTCACAACGCTCTCGTCACGCATTCACCAGCTTACTCCCTAAGTCAAGCGGGCGTAAGGAAGTTTTGCTTCAAAAAGAGAGTTGGGGTCACTCCGTTTACCACTTCGCAAGCTTTCGTACTAGACTGAATTTAATAAATAACTTACACTTTTCGCAATGGTCAGCAACGTCAGTAAGTATTTCAACACTATCGAAATGGGATAGGAAATATAGACCGTGGGAAATATAGACATTTCTTGGGGACTGGCAAACCTGCCGTCACCCCACCAGCTAGATGGACCGCTGGGTTCACCATCGGCACCTGAGACACAACCCGTCTGCTTGGTTCAATATATTCATAAATCACAATCTGGAAGCCTCAGTTTTGTGCGTAAATTCGGAAACCGTCACTTTGGATCGAGATTGTAAAATATTTATGCAAGATAGCTTTCATGTTTCAAACACAATAAGAAGCATCATTTCGTTTTCTTTCTGGTTAAAAGAAAAATACATATGTTTGCATGAGAGGAAGAGAGAAATATAGCTTTTAAAATGTAAAGTCACTTGGGACGTTTTTGGTCTTATGAAAGTATAACGTAATTACGTGTTTTGGGATGTTTTTATTACTAAACAAGCAGACGGGTAAGACTCCAACACAGCATCAAGATGCCCAGCCGCTGCCATTCCTACCCAAGTCGCATTACGAACCATCACATAAATTACAAGAAATTTACCTACATTTATATTAATCGCTAAAAAATGTTTTACACCTCTGCCAGCCGGTATTTGTAATCATGCTTTGTGTAATATTGTGACAGTAATTTTTGAAACTACTATAAATAGCCTGCGCCCAAATACGAATATGCTGGTTGAACTCCTCTGTTAACAATTTACTTATCGCATATTCATGCCTACTTGTGTTGTGCCTACTTATGTCCGTCATGCTTTGTTTATTATTTTATGTACTATAAACTTGAATTTATCGGCTTTTCTCTTATATAATTTACATGTATTATACATATAAACATTCCTCTTCAATCACTCTATCTATTGGTGAAAACCGTATGAAAATCCGTTGCGTAGTTTAAAAGATTAACGCGCACATACATTTTGAGTGACTTCATTTTATACTATGTAATGATGATGTACTATAAACTTGTTATGATGCTACATACTTGTTATAATGCTCCTGTACAATTTACCTTACATGTAAAAGCCATCAAGGCGTAAACAAATAAATAAATAATCCGGTCCTGATTGCCTATTAGCTATCTTTTACCCATTAGCCTAAATTCATGGATGTAAGTATACTGTTCTGGAATTTAAAACCTCGTAAATTTTGCAATTTTGGATTCATTAAACATCTTTTTTGCAATAATTCATCATGTATTCATTGAACTACCTCATGTTTCACATTTCTGTACAAAATATCCGATTTCACGACCCTCTGGAGTAAGAACAAGACGGTAGGCCTCATATCTTTATAGAGAATCAAAGTTTTCTGAATTGGTAAGAAATTACGAGGTTCGAAATCTACGAGGTAAAAGCTAGATACCCGATGCGAGCATTGAATTGGGTCGGTCGGAGCTAGTCCAGCGTCCTATTTAAAATACGTTCGACTACCTCCCATCACAAATATTCCAATTTATTTCTTTAAATTACCACAACCTTGAAACTTTGAGAGTATGCTTTATGAACAATTCTTTCTGAGAATCGATACATCTACATAGCTAATACCTATCTAGCTAAAATATTTGTGTGCAGCATACAGGGTGTTAAGGGACGTATTTGACTTACTTTAACCAATGATTCTTGACATCATTTATAGTAAAAAATGCAAATGAAATTTTGATCTCCGAAATGAATCTGATCTTTCAAATTTAATTCACACTATTTTTTTTTTTTTTTTTTTTTTTTTTTTTTTTTATTATTTATTGAAACATTTATTATAATTACAATTTTACAACAAAATATTTTTTTTTTACAGGTTTTTTTTTACTACTCTTCCATTAAAAGCATTTGCTTGTGTATGGAAGGGGAGTGTACATAAATGCTATTAGTTATTAGTTAGGTATAAGTTAGTACTTAAATAATGAATTGTACATAAATATATGTGAGCTGCAGTATTTATTTGATAATGGTGTGTTTTTTTTTTTTTTTTTAAAGAAAGAATGTTATGGAGAACTAAGATATTTGTAAGATTAGTTGACAGTAGTTTTTTTTTTAAGAATATTTTTAAAATGTCTCTTGACAGAGAGCAGTATTCGGGTTTTATCATTGATGCTTCTGATTTCTTCTGGTAGACGATTGAAAAAAGTTCTTCCCTGATAAGTATAATGATGCTGTGCAAAAGACGTATTTAGTTTTGGGCATAGAAAAACATGTTTAAGTCGAGTTCTGTTTTCATTTAAAAATGGATATTTATCTTTTTCTTTTATTATTTGAATTACTGAATTTTTAATATATAAATCTTTAAATGTGGGAACTTGAAATTCTTCAAACAGGCGTTCAGTTGGGTAGTCTAAGGATTTTTTTAATATAATTTTAATAATTGTTCTTTGTACAATTTCTATTGGAAGAAGGTTACATTTATACGCGGATCCCCAACTAATAATAGCGTATTGTAGAGTGGATTGAACTAAGGCATAGTAGATTAAATATAGATTTTTTACCGACAGAAAATTTCTAATTCTTAAAAATATATATATTAATTTTCTGATTTTGTTTACTACTTGACATACTTGTTCCTTCCATTTCAGATTTTTATCGATAATTATTTTATCCAAATTACGTCAGGAATAACTGGTTAAAGTATGTCAAATACATTCCTTAACACCTGTATAGTATACTTGATCGAAGGTAAAAAGGTGTCATGCTAGGTTTCCGGGGGTAAATTGCATTAACTTCAAGGAGGTTATTCTATATACAAGTAAAATCAATTTGTAATTTGTTTCGAAATTCCAATGGTTTGGTAGTGTTTGGGTAAAAGAGTTGATCGAAAAATATTATTTATCTATTTTAATTTACCATATGCAGAACCACCCTTCATTTAAAATAATACTCGTATATAATATATTTTCAGAACGTTCCAGAGATCGCCCTGGTGTAAGACCACCATTCAGAATTGAAACGTAGTTGGATTGACCTTTTTATTGGTGACCAGATCTAAATAGCCAGGTACTTCCCCACCTTCATCCTCCCCATCTCCCTCCCTTCCCCACTACCTTCAGCCTCACAACATACCCAAATTGGGGATGCCATAGTCTCACTGGCTCCAGACGGTAGCAGCTGGGACTTTTGCGAAGTATTTCAAAAAAATAATAATAATAATAAAAAACCCTCCGAAGTCTGTATAATTACCTCCGGATAACGAACATATAAAGGTATGTATTGGTTCAAGTATTTCCGTCATTACCTCACTTATCGTGATGCTATGTTCTTCAAATAATCTAGGTGATCGCCCTATCAAACTACTCCGTATATTCAGATAACCAGTACAGCCTTCCAACATCTTGAACGTCCGTGCGCTAAAGGATTTTCTAAAGGATCTATAATTTTGTACATCCTGAGCTAGTAACCTAGCACTTCTGCTATCTTAAACAATTTCTGTTTGAAGCACTTCTAGCTAGTATCATGTTTTAGATCTAGAGGTTTGATGGATTCCTTATTATTTATTATCTGTTCATAATTCAGAGGTTCTTCCTCCTTGTTGAGCCCCCTTAGTAGCGGCTGCTGTATTCATGGGAACTATAGACATCACTTTATTATGCACTATACTTTTTATTTATAAAATATTTATTAATTTTTTATCAGAACAACTCTCTTTTTTATAACTTTCGGTTATTCCCATCAGTGTGATATATAAATAAAGAAGAAGATAACACTAAAAATCTAAAGAAAATATAAAATAGAAAAAGACACAGAAAATAAATAAAACATTGAATATTAATTGAGACTTTTACAAAAAGGTGGATAGGTATTCCTTATAAAAAAATCACTATCTTCAAACGATTGTTTCCCATAAAAAGGTAGTTGCCAATAATTAAAAGAAAGAAATAGAGAAAAAAATTCTAATGAATTGTTGTTAATTCTGAAATTTCAAGTATAAGATTGACACATATGACGGTTAAATAAGAGTTGGCAGTAGCCGAATTCGTAAACTATTCGTTCCGGTAAGACGAGAGGTTCTGGGTTCGAGTCCTAGTTGCGACCATTATCTTTTTAATTTTTCTATGTTGTTCTCTTTCATATTTTCGTTTAGATTATTAGTGGTATCTTCTTCTTCAATGATATATTTTTTAAATGAAACAATTTAACTTTGTTTGAACCACTTTTATACTTGAGTAAATCCGACCGGTTTCGGAACGACCGTTCCTTCTTCACGGCAAATGTATACTTCATTTTTCTATAATGGATAACCACAAAGTTATAGGTACATCAAAAAAAATTGTTTTATTTGTTATATGGTATTATTAATTACAGGTTATACCTACATCAAATAAAGTTGGTCTATTAAAAATATATTGAAGTTAAGATAGCCGAGAAAACGCATGTAAACCGCAGTTTAACAAAAAAAATAATAATAGATAAATTAACAATAAACAAGAAACTATAATCTACATATAAAACAAATGATATATAAGTAATATAACAAAAAGAAGAAGAGAAAAAAAGAAAAAGAAGGTAAATCTAATTTAATAATTGAGTTGTTTCATAGTACGAAAAATATTTAATTTATGTAATGATTGCAATAATTTTTTATAGAGTGATATTATTTGTATTATTATACGCCAATACGGTATGTGATATATCTTTCCAACTGCATGCAATCTAGGTACAAGCGAATATCTAAATGACTTAGTTTTGAAATTGTTATTGCAATTATAAACATATTTAGATGGAGTAGTTATTGCTGAAATAAGGACAATTATCAGGCTTATTATATAAATTATAATGCAAACAACTACCGAAAACACGTAGGTATCATAAGATAATAAGATGTCATTATTATTTAGAACCTATGGCCACAAGAGAATCCACCTCAGTTATGTCCATAAATAAAGTTTGTTAATTAATTAATTACCAACGCAAATAAACCATTGTCAAACAGAGCCGTAGTAAATCTATCCGACAATCAATTATTCCAAAGTATCGGGTGCAAAGGCAATTTGTGGAACTAACCTTACGGCGTCCATTTGATCAGAAGCCGGGGACTGTTAATAATATTGACAATAGAACACTTGTTGGAAATACAACAAATCCTTAACATAATGTTTGACTTAAACGTTTTTTTACTAAGCCAGAATTTTTAGTAAGATAAAGGTACAAAAATTAGGATTTGATCAGTTTATGTTCAGAAAAATGTTCGCAATGAAAAAGGATTGTAATGACACTGATACAAAGGTGAGAGCCAATGAATGATGGACTGAATGGAACATATGCTAAAAAAATTAAATTGTCATTGTTGTAAGGCGAGCAGGTCATGGTAGGATTCCTATAACTGTAATTTATTATAATTATAATAAGGGCAATAAAATAACTTTATTTAATTCAACTTTATTTTTAAAACCAACCGGTTTCGGTTTAACCTGAACCTCCTTCAGAGTGAATGAAATATATTTAATAAAATGCAGGATTACAGAGTATTTAAATGAAAAGTAGAAGAGAGGGGGAGAACATCAACTTTACCTAAACCTACCTAAACCTACCTTTTTGGGCTCTCATACCCTTAATTTAAATATACCTATCTGAAAGTATCATACTTGTATTGCCTATGATATTTCTTAATCACACTTTTCCTACTGAATTAAAATTACTTGAGTCCTTACACTTCATACTGTCTCTTGACGAATCACATTTAGGAAGATCAAATCCTTATAGGTACTACTGCACCACCCACCATTAAATGTTGCTTTACTTTTACAAATACTTTCCAAAATACACTCATTAAAGAATACATTACATATTAATATTAAAATATTTTTCAGGATTAAATAATATGTGTTCACAATTATGTCCTTTGCGTGCGAACTCTTTCTAAATTTCTTTAAATGAACAATACACAGTGTTAATTTCAAGCGACCTCCCAGGTAAGTATGGTCCTGTTTTCATTAATTTTTAGGCAGCATCGCGTTTATTAGTCAAAATATTGTACATAATATATTTTCGTATCGGTGATCAATGAACCGGTGTATGCAATTTTTAGCCTTTTAATTGTTTGTCTAGCTTGTAGTTTTTTTTAGATTTTAGACATGTATTATATGTTTGTACAGCGCACTTGAGGTGATTTTTCACAAAAACGGCGCTATATAAATCATCCAAGTATTATTATCATTCACTTCTTCTAATAGTGCAAAATTATTTTGTGGTACCATTTTAAATTCAAATTAATAGAAAACTTTGTATTAACCACTTAATTATTTACAAAAACCGACATGTTTCGTCAGCAAAGATGACTTCTTCAGGGTTTTGATAGAACTAATTTTAAAAATAGACATACGGGGTGTCCCGTGGCAGAATTAGGTTTTAAATTTCGAATTTCTCTGTAACGGCTAAGCGGACGAGCGGGGAGGGGGCCGCGTTAGCTTTGTCGTTCGTGCGGATTATTTAGTCACAATTAGTCACGATGTCGCAGTGGACGGGAGAGCAACATGCGTTCGTAATCAAAGCCTATTTCAAGGCTAACGATTCGTGTGCAATTGCGCGACGAAGATTTAGTACGCGTTACAGATTCGACGTTTACGTGATGCCCCAAGTGAAGATTTGATTCGATCATGGGTCCGGAGGTTCCGGGCAACATGTTCAGGCAACATGGGGCCCAGGAGGACGTCGAGAACAAATGAAAACATCGAACCCGCCCCTAACAGTTTGCGCGATAATCCGTGTCAGTCCGTGCGCAAGAGAGCGGCTATCCTAGGGCTTCCAAAAACTATTGTGCACGAAATATTGAAGAAGGACCTTAAATTTCATCCTTTTAAGATTCAAATTGTGCAAGCGCTTAAACCTAACGATTACAATTTACGAAAAATTTCTTGCGAGACAATGTTAAAGCGATTTCGTATGGTAAACACCATCTTTTGGAGTGATGAAGCCCATTTTCATTTAAATGGAAGTGTAAATAAGCAGAATTGTCGTTATTGGTCACCTAAAGGACAGAACCCACGTTTAAAACATCAACAGCCACTTCACAGTCCCAAAGTGACGGTTTGGTGTGCATTGTCTAGCAGTGGAATAATCGGACCTAATTTTTTTTGAAAATCGTCGAAGGCAAACCATTCCTGTGAACGGGATTCTTATCGGGGCATGCTTAACAATTATTTTTTTGCCAAAAATGAGAGAAAATCCTGCCTCCAATTCACACACATGGTTCCAGCAAGATGGTGCCACGCCTTACACTGCTAGAGAGACGATAGCGCTACTTCGTGATTTGTTCTCTAAAAAAATGATTAGCCGTTTCGGTGACTTCCCCTGGCCAAGGGGGTCACCAGATCTCACTCCTATGAACTTTTTTCTGTGGAGGTACCTCGAAAGTAAAGTGTATGAAACCGACCCCGCGACCATCTCTGCACTAAAAGAAAATATCATTCGCGAAGTTCATGGTATCCCGATGTCACTTCTCCAGCGAGTGGCACGAAATACTGAGGCCAGATTCCAAGAGTGTGTCCGACGTGATGGTCTACATTTAGACGAAATAATTTTTAAGAAATAAAATCCGCACTCCTCCTCTTTGTAACAGTTATATAAATAAATGTATATCCTAAGTAGTTTTTATTTTATTTAAGTTTTAAATCCTAATTCTGCCACCGGACACCCTGTACATAGGTAATAGAGAAAAATAATATACATTAACAATAATAAAATTTGAAAGAAAATAATGTGAAGGAGACAAGGGGCAATTTTTAATTGTTCTATATTGCCCCTTTTCTCCTACACATTATTTTCTTTCAAATTTTATTATTGTTTATGTCTATTATTTTTCTCTATTACCTATGTATGTCTATTTTTAAAATTAGTTCTGCCAAAACCCTGAAGAAGTCAGCTTTGCTGACGAAACATGTCGGTTTTTGTAAATAATTAAGTGGTTAATACAAAGTTATCTATTAATTTGAATTATTATTATTATTAAGAGGGTGGGGGTAAAAGTAAATTTGTTAAAAATGGGGCTGTTTGATAAATCTAACTGTTTATTTATTTAGTAAATTGGATTTATATATTTTTAATGATTTCTTATTTTTATTTCAAGAGCTTTTAGATTATCACGGCGTAGAACGTTTTAAAACATATAATTAAGTAGAATTAAACAAAGTTATTTGATTGCCATTATTATAATTATGTATACCCACAAAATGTTTGCTGCTTAAGAAAAAAAAGTAACATTATTTATTTATTTATTTTTTCAGGTTCTCCATAAAACAGTTATACACCAAATTATTACGGAGAAGATTACAAAATACAAGAGAAAAAAGGGCCAAGGGGGCAGTTTCACTATGTTGAGACAAATGTCAAAAGATAGTTACTGAACTTGTGATATAGATTTTTATATTATTTGTGATTAAATATTTTTTATATTATTTGTGATATAGATTTTTATATTATTTGTGATATAGATTTTTCGTCGAACGAAAGTAACCTCATTTATTATATAGGTACATAATTTTATGTATCTGAAATTACGCATTCAAGTTTTGTCAATACTTGTAACGTCACTTTTGTCCTCTCTATTACTGGGACCATTACCTGTTCATCATTACTACAATATGCTTACTAAAATAATTTTTTTACATTAACTTCACACAGGAGGCCCTGAGGAAAATAACTTCCCTCAGGGCCTATGTCATCTTTGAAGAAGCTGTGTGGAGGGTCTTTATGAGGAAAGGAAGGAGTGAACACGGGTCTTGAAGAGACCCATGTTGTAAGAGAGAGGAAACCTAGAAGCCGGCAAATCGTTCCACAGCCGAGCCGTTGAACTTAAGAACGAGTCATAGAAACGACCCGTTCTCATGTGACTAATGTCAAATGTTGGGCGCATGTTTGGCGTGTTTCCCGAATATGCACCGGTGCCGAGGGGATCAATGATGCTAGTTCCTCGGAGCATCTTCCATTGTAGTATTATCATTCCATTGTAATACCGGTAGTACAAGGACAGCATTCCCACCTGACGCCTGTGCTCTAAAGATTGCAGTCCGTCTTTTAAGATGGGAGAATCTATCAAACGGACGACCCGTTATGTAGGTTCTTGAATCACAGTGACTGTTTATTGACGTATCGTAATTTATGAATGTACTTCAGAGGAATGACGTTTTTCTAAATAGAAGCCAGGTTTTGTCTTTTATAATAAACATTATAAATATAATTGACGTGATTTTTCCGTGGTAAAATGTTTTTCGTTATGAGATTTAGTTAGCTTCTTATATTATGTAAAGAATTAACGATTCATATAAATGAATGGGGATCTGCGTTGAGCACTCACATAGAGCGGCTGAAAGACAAATAAAATTCAGAAGGTTTCGTTTAGTCCTATAGACGAAATATTAAAAAATGTAACTTTTAAATGTACAAAAACTTTAAAAAATATACATGTTTTATTAAACTTTAAAAACTTATCTGAATAATCTACAGCCCAATATGAACATCAACCAGAGCAATAAGTCAAAATATACTCGTAATTTTCAACTTTATTCCATCTTTGGAAAGAGGAGATTTTAAAATTCATGGTGCGAAACAAAACTATATAATGCTACGTTTTACGTGAATACCGCATAGTCGCGACTGCTCCCAAGCGTCTAGAGTAAGTGATGAAGGTAGTGAGGAGGAGGAAGAGATAAGATGGAGGATAGTATAAGAGGAAGGTGGAGTAATACCTGGCTATTCAAATCTGATCACCAAACATGTCTAAAGCCATTTCATGCAACATTTCACATGTATTTCCACATTTGTTTTTACCGTTCACAGAATCCAATATTTAATTAATAATGCTGAAATTGGGTTGCTACCATTCGTCAAAGACTTTGGAGTTATTTTTGACAGGAAACTTACCTTTGATCGTCAGTTCGAAACGATTTTCAATAAGGCCACGCAAATGTTAGGTTTTGTAATACACAAGGACTTTTCATAACGTTGAATAATTTAAACTCCTTTATTGCTCTCTTGTGAGATCGCAGCTCGAATACGCACCCCCCTATGGTCTCCTTTTTATGGTTCCATGACAGTTGGTCCGGCGACAGTTGGTCCGGTGACAGTTGGTCCGGCCGACAGTTCGTCCGGCCGACATTTGGTCCGGCGACAATTGGTCTGGCGACAATTGGTCCGGCCGAAAGTTTAGAAGATGTTTTCTTCAAGTAAGTATGCAAAGAGGATATACGGTCTTACATCCAAAGTCGATATACTTATATCTGAAGGCATCTTGAGTGAAAATCCGCTGTAAAAATATTTAGTAATAATTTCGACTCTCCCAAGTAGCATGCGGCAATAACAAAATATGACATACTTATACGTGCGGTCGGCTTACCAAAAAAACGCTAAAGATTCCTACTTACATTTAATTTAACTTTTATGGTGTGATGCTGAAGGTAGTGGGGAGGGGAAGGAGATGTGAAAAATGTACCTGGCTATTCAGATATAGTCATCAAACATGGCTTAAGCCATTTCAAGTAAAGTTACAATTCTGAATGAATACTGACGAATAGCAAAATACTTTTGATTGTCGTATTTTGTGATTGCCCCATTCTACTTCGGAGAGTCGAAATTATTAGTAAAAATATTTTTACGGCGGATTTTCACTCAAGATGCCTTAAGATATAAGTATTAAGTATATCGACTTTGGTTTACGGCCGTATATCCTCTTTGCATACTTGCTTGAAGAAAACATCTTCTAAACTTTCGGCCGGACCAATTGTCGTCGGACCAATTGTCGCCGGACCAAATGTCGGCCGGACAAACTGTCGGCCAAACCAACTGTCGCCGGACCAATTGTCGGGTCACCCCTTTTTATACGTTTAACTTACACCTCTTGGAGAAAGTAAAATGGTAGATATGTTCAATACAGATTGAGACACCTATACTTGATATCTGCTACAATAAATAAACGTTATAAAAAATTATTATAAACTTTTAAAGCCCGGTACTAGAGAGACAAAAGCGATTTATAAACATAGAAAGAGGTAGGAGAGGAAGAAGAAAGGAAACACAAGTGTTACTAGGAGGACAATTAAGTACTGGCCTTAATGAGCAAATATTAATAAATCTTTCATTATTGATGGGAGAGGGTGCTTAAACTCAATAATCAGGAAGGTTGTTTGTATCTGAAACTATATCTTTTTCGATAATAATGAAGAGAAGTTATTGGCAGGTACTATTTATTACATCTCGTAGTCTCTCATTGAATAAGTTTCAAATGAACTGAACTCTTCTCTTGAAACTATTCTATAAACAGCATTTTAAGACAAAAACGCTTGATTTTAATAACAGATATTTGTGGCGACGCATCTTTTCGTCATCTGAAAGAACGTACGAGAAACATCTAATATTCGCGCGATACCGGCAAGCTACTTACTTATGTACTCAGACATACCTACACCGGCCACAATGGACTTCGGCCACCTACCGCGCCGCGACCGTCTCGATGAATAATAATATCGTCACCGCCTAGAAAGGTCTAGAGTTTATAAGCCGCCTGAATATTCAGCACCGGGTATGTTCGATTACCTTCCAGTGTACACATTGCCGGCGAATGGAAAATTACTCCACTGGTCGCGCTGGTATATAAAGCGACTCAACTCGGCGCTCGCTTAGTCAGTCCCAGACCAACAGTCGGTCAACGTCTCAACGTGCTCCTACATGGCATCTCCACACATCCAGTGCAGCTTCCTCGAGGATTTCATCACGTCTCAGCTATAAGGCCCATCGTGTCTTCAGCTCCTGAGATCAGCTACATCCCGCGACTAACAAGGTTCGACGCCACCTTCAGCCAAGGGATCAACTCACCGTTTCATGGCACCCCGGAGCTCACCGCGCTTCGCTGCCATGGAAACACGCTCCGCCTCGCCAGGACTACCTGCTGGTGGCTCAGCTCACAGAGCCACTCACCGTTCATCTCCGCGACTCAAAGCTTCAAGCAACGGCCTGAAAGATAGGTCATCTCCACCACCGCGGTGTCGAGCAACGCGCCGGTGACGTGCAGACTCGAACTCTGCTCCGTCTCATCGCAACGACTTTCACCACACCATCTCCTCCGTGCACTTGCAGCATCTCATCTACGGCACTCCGCATACATCTTGTTACCACTTCACTGACCCTGCTACGTAGCACAAATAAAGACTGACTCACTACATCGACTAACGCCTTTTATTTCGCAACCTGTCTCTGCCGATCCGGTCCGCTCCCTCATATTATATATTAACAGATAAACTAACAGATATAGAAGCTATAAATTCAGCAAAGACTTCAATCAGTTATCAAATAATTGGTGAACAACAAGAAAATTATTTAAGTTTGCAAACACTGGTAAATTTAATTTGGGGGGCGGGTATGGGTGCTACCACCCCGGGAACCATTAATTGAATATAAAATACCCTGTCGTATGTCATAGGTCACTCCAAGAGGTTCGCTACGTTTGGTGACTTAGCACGGGGTGACAGAGTGGATGGGGCGAGGTTTGTTTATGTCTTGGCGGCGGATGCTTTTGCCCACACCGGACTCTCTCGACCCATCGCCTCCTGTGTGAAGATAATGTATAAAATATTTGTATGATTAATATATATTATAAAATAAAGTTCAAAATACATGCGGTTCGTAAAAACTCAGAAACGAGTCCCGGTACGATCAAGAGAGTTATGTGGTTTAGTAGATCTCTATCCCCCTCTGTAGGATGACGGTTCCCGTTTTTACCTAAAGGGCGTGCTTTTTAAGATATAAGGGCTGGAAGTTTTGCCCTCTTGAAATTTTTAGAACAGTCTTTCGGAAAGTACTAGAAGGATCCATAGAACTCTAGAAAGTTCTGGAAGGAGTGGCGGAGTATGTCGTAGAATTTTCAGGAATAGGAAATCGGGAACATCACTGTGAAACATTCCAGAACACTCTCGAATGTTGTCCTGAGCGAAGCCGGGTAACCCAGCTAGTATCATATAAAATAATGTGTTAGCACTCGAAAAACCAAATTTTTGTTCAAATGACACAGATACTAGTGATATTACATTCAGAATTGAAACGTTGCTTGAAAATGGCTTTAGCCGTGTTTGGTGACCAGATCTGAATAGCCAGGTACTTCCCAACCTTCCTCTTCCCCACCTCCTTCCCCTCCCCACTACCTTCAGCCTCACAACATACCCCAATTGGGGATGCCATAGTCTCACTGGCTCCAGACGGGAGCAGTCGAGATTCTTGTGCGGTTTTCACTGTAAAAAAAAAAAAAATTATGACATAAATATTATAATCACCATGACTTCCATAACACGGGCATGAGCTTAGCTCGGTAGTCGAAAAATCTACAAATGATGAAAGCATTCAAATTCATGAATAATGAAAAATTTAAAAAAAATCTTATTTATGTAAAAAGAGGTGTCTGTAGCGGACATCGGGTGGGCGGTTTGGATTTCATTTGTGTACAAACCTACAGTTTTATTACAAGATGAAATTTTGCTTCTTCAGGGTCTTTATGATACTCTACAATGTAAATGTAGAGAATTATACTACCATGAAGAAACTATGACGGTAGCAAAACCCGGTGGGCAATAGGTATAAAAATACGAATGATATCGCGAATGATAAAGTTATCCTGTAAAAACTAATTATTGATATATATATTGATTAAATGCCCGAGAGATGGAAGGGCTGACAGAGATATTGAAAGGAGGGTAAATGAAGGCAACTCTATTAATGGAGGACTAAACCCCGTTGGCGCCAACAAAAAGCTGTCCAAAGAAGCGAAGTTATCCATCTATAATGGAGTGCTGGTACCTACCCTGATGTATGGCAGTGAGGCATGGAACTGGCAGAGGAAGGATGAAAGTAGACTGAATGCTCTAGAAATGAAATCCCTGGGGCGTATGTGTGGTAAAACCATGTACGATCGTGTGAGAAATGTGGAGATCCGCGAAGAATGCAAGACTGATGTAAGCGTGATGAGTAAGATTAAGAAAGGGACGCTCAGATGGTTTGGGCATGTAGAGCGAATGAACGAGTAAAGGAGTGTAAAGAGAATATATGACGCAAATGTGAATGGAAGAAGAAATCGGGGACGCCCGAGGAAGACATGGCACGACCAAGTGAATCAGATACTTGAGTCGGGCCATGTGAAGAGTCGGAATAATAGAAGAGCATGTATGAGACGATGTATGAATGTGAACGAGGCAAGGAGTGTGCGCCAAGATCGAGTTGTTTGGCGGTCCGTCCTCTCTGCCTACCCCTACGGGGAAACGGCGTGATGGTTAGTTAGCTAGTTATCTTTTTTTAAACACTGTTAAAAATACCGAAGCTTAAATTAAATAGTGTGAATATTACCAAAATCAAGATTTAAAACTGTCATCGAAAAAATTTAATTAGATATTTTCAAAATAAAGCTAACACTTTGTTCATTACCTCCATTCAATGATTCTATGTTTCAACGATTAATTACTACAAGGTTTGCAAAACATCATTTTTAAGTGGTATAGATTTATTTACAAAAGCGAACAGACAAAAGTCTTGACGGCAAAGGAACCTAATTGGTTAATAAAGCATGCCCTGTGACGTTATAAAGTGGGTGGGGCAGAGGCGTGAGAGGGGGCACAGCTGGCAGAGAGATGGATGCAGTACACTTTGGGTTGCAGTTTATGACGTGCTACTCTGTACTGCAATATTATTTGGCGCAATAACGCTTCTGCACTGCACTAAAGTTTTTATCTCCGTTTGTTTCAGAACCTGCCAGGATGCTTCATTGGCGAAATGAATATTAATCTTACTCAGTTTCTGGGGAGTAACGAGAAGACAATAAAATCAAAATTTGTTTCGTGCTTCTTCATAAAAAAGTAAATTGAGAAAAGTCTAAAAATATACCTACCTACAATTTCTTTACGATAATAATGTTTTCAATAAATCATTTTTAGGAAAAAAAAATATTCTCATCAATTTTCAAACATAATGGTATTTCGTGCTAACTTTAAATTGTTATTTATAATAAGACTAACTGAGATTTTTTAAGTGAAAGCTTCTTCAGCACCGTTGTGATTTGAAACTCGATGAAACGAAAATTAGCAACACTAGAAAGAGACAAACACATAAATCTATAGGATTTAGCCTGCGAGAGATTGAGTGGTTTCCTCTTTGTGGGGTGCTTCGTAGCTTATTGGACTCCTCTTTATGCGGTGCTTCGTAGCCTCCCCAATCATGTCCACTTTAGTTTTCTGAAGTTTTCACTTCTACCGCGTGTGAACTGCACACTCTAATTTTTTTCTTAATTGATCGTCTATTTTAATAACCAGTGAAATGAACTGTTTTGACATATTTTTTACATTTTAATTTTTTTTTAAACCAAAACTATTAAAATATTTAACTGACAGCCCCGAAACAGTTAGCTAATTAGCAATACCTGCTTAATAATTTCAGACAAAGATAACTTTGAAGGAAACAATAAACTCAATGCAAATTTACTCTATTTAGTGCTTATAAATACTGTTGACAACTTTTTGACAAGTCCCCTTTGTTTAGGTACATCTTTTTTATTCTAAATAATCCTATCTAAATTTTATGTTCTCTGTTATTATAACATTGATATTATTTTTTTTTGTATATTATCAATAGTTTAGTAACACATAATAGTATCCTTTACATAAATACTTGCTACTTTGTTAAATGTTCATTTTTACTTTGTTATTATTGATAATCTCCTGTGTATCACTGTAAACTTATAATATCATGTACCACTTCAATGTAAAAGCCATGCTATGGCGTTTAAATAAATAAATAAATAAATTAATATAGGCTTTCTAAGATATCGTATTTTTCAAAGTCTAAACTTGATTATAATAAAAAGGAAAAAAAATTACAATAATTATCAGTTTTGCAGAAGACTTAAAAAACCGACCAGAGTTAATGCAGTGGAAATAAATTGATCAAAGGATTGGGCAAGAAGGAAAGATTTGAACTCCGTGAGTAAGTAAGTATTAGACAATGACAATTTGTAAGCGGAGATTCAAACCGAACTAAATTGCAACCCTTGATGGTATCTAGGGTGAACAACCCATTTTCCTTTACAAATATTTGCTGGCAAACATTAATTGAATCAATGTTAATGATTCGCAAGGAATATTAGTGTTTGCAACGTCAATTCCAAAGTCTAAGCTTTGATGGCGAGTCATAGATTCTTATAAATTTAAGTGGCTTTTATTCGGTAAACAATTTTTAATGTGGAAGGCTTTTCACGAAAAGGCTGTAGTAATAACAAGCGTATACGAAGGCAAAATACGATAATAGCGTACCATCACACATATAAAAAAATACATTATATTTAAAGCACTACCGCATCTAAATAAAATCATTTCCCTTGACCCTAACAAATATGCAGGACTAGATAACATCCGCCAATATTTTTCAAACGGTGCGCTTCCGCAATATCAGGTCTATTGGCCACATATTTAACCACTTACTTTCTCTGAAAATTAACAGTTATGAATGATAATTTATCGTTTTTTTAATAATTTGTATAACAAATTTTTCAAAAATAAGATTTTAAATATATATATTCAAAGTGCCAAATAAGAAGTATCTAGTAGAGGTGTTTCTCTCACGTTATCGCATAATTTCATGTAAAATGAAACTCATGCACCTGCAGTGAAGTGGCCGCAGCCTCCACCTCCGATGTAGTACACCGCCACCTGATAACGGTCCCGGATTTTTTCAAGGATGCTCTCGACGGCAGCTCCGGAGTAGGATCCTCTTTAATATTCCGCCCGAGAGGAGACATTCAAATATAGACCTAAGTCAGAGACAAAGGATGGGACAAAGGAGAGGACACGAATTTACATCCTCCCTCCCTCCCTCTCTCTCTCTCACTGAGCCCCCCGGACTTGGTCAGCTTCCGGTACTTAACCCCTTCAGAGTCAACTGTAATATTGAGTTCCCTTCAATGTCGCATACAAAGTGGACTTTTTAATCTTTGCTTACATATTTATGAGCTTCCCCTTGGTCTCGAAGGGGTTTAAAAAAGCGTTCTAATACTTTGTTTTAATTATATAGAAACAATATGCTAAACACCCTCACTTCTATTTACTTTTTTTTGTTTTTGTGGTGGGTCTTCTCTCCAGAGGCGTTTGTTATTTATTAGTACTGGAATCAGTATTCTCCAGTACTACATAATATGCTGATTGTTTGACGTAGATTCTTGAATTACAGTGAATGTTTCTTGAAGTATCGTAATTTATAAATAGAGTACGGAGGACTAACCTCCTCTGTAACTGTAAGCTAGGCTTTGTCTACGGAGCTCTATGATTGTAATGACTCTGTAATGACTTCGGTTACCATCACCACATCTCGTAAACGAGATGATGTGACCTGAAGAGCCCATAAAAAACTAAAGCAATGATAGAATTAATCATAGAGTTATAATGATACTTTACAATTTCTTAAATAAAATTTAGTATTTAATGCTAAAAATGTTCTGTTCTGTTCACAGTTCACTGCGGTTAGATAAAAAGTAGTAGCGCAATTAGCAGTTCGACATTCCCATTTGCATAGTGATAAAAAAAGTTTTAGTTGAAGCCTTTATTTTACCACACATTAATTTTATTTTACCACACACTCAATTCGACACTAATTGTAAACAAATTCAACATTCATTCGACGAGCAAAACAGTTTGTAGAGTGAATTCCATTAATTTAACTCAACACTTTCCCAAAACGTATATAAATAACATTGACGAAATGGATAAAACTCTCCACCAGTGATGATCAAACTTTTTAGTCGAAAGGCCAATTAATCCATTTTCGACTTGTTCGCGGGCAAGGTACCTTTAGCTCGACAGTATTACATTTGCAGTTGGTGGTATCGCAAACCAATTTGTCTTTTATAAAATGGTAATGCAAAAAACAAAGTGCTGCAGGCCAAAATGCTTTCCAAAGCTAAACCTGTCATTTTTACATTTATCTGTGCTGCTGATTTTTTTCATTCTGAAATATTAAATAACGTGTTACGTACTTAAAATTTCGGGCAACTGGTGATTTTTGTCATTCAGAAAGTTAAACAAAATTTTAAAAATAAACTTTTGGAATTTTTTAAAACGAAAACCTTTGAAATATCCTTCAAGATCTCAACAAAAAAGCGCTGCGCAGCGAAAATGAAATTCTTTCTACGCTCAAGCCGCCGCTATCCGAATTTCTACCGATTTCTTACATATCTCCAAAACATTTGAAGTTTTTAAACTCTTAAATAAATATATGTTGTTTTTGAAGAAAATATCTCTACATTTCCCACTCCGAAACGCAAATTATATGAAATCCCATCGAAAGAAAAAAATCGCAAAATATGCTCCGAAAATTATTATATTTACGGTTTTTTTCAGTTAATTTACAAGTTATATATATGAAAAAATTCACAGTGTTTCTTTAAATACTGTTTTAGGCAGCCTCCAAAAATTTTTGCTTTATTTTAAACGAGTCGTGTTTTATTAAACATTTTCACAACTTTCGCTTCAATTCCATCGTTTTAAATATTAGCGCGTCCTCTCCAACATTCATAATTATGTACATATCTCTCCATCATCTTCTTTTTGAGCGGGGATACGGCGACTTAATTTTGAACCATGAAATTTTGTCTTTTTAAGATTGTGTAAGAAAAATCTTATTATTTAGATCGTCTGATTCAAAATGTAGAAATACTAAAGTTTTCCGCTAAACACGTTTTGCAAAACAGAAATGAAACCGTTGAATATTCCGTACCGCATTTTTTAGATATTTTATTTAGTACTTACTTATTTAGGCAGTACCTACGAAAAGGCTCGCAGATCACACGAAATGGGCTTCTGGGCCTCGGGTTGCTCATCACTGCCCTAGACGAACCAGGGAACGAAACTCACTTAGGGAACGGGCAGGACCACTTACAGAACACTGCCACCTAAAGAGATACATGCAGGTGTTGGGAGAGGAAAACGCCAATCGATGTAGGAAATTTCAAGAGGTTGAAAAGATTTCAATTCATATGGTGCCAATATTCAGCCCTGCTGGCAATAAGGCTCAGATACTAGAAAAGACATGTTGTGGAACTAGAAGATAGTTAAATTTCCAATGACAATCATGCTGAACTTTATCAAAAGGACAGGATTAACGTTAAAGAAATTAGATTGATAAATGGGTGATAGCACAATGGGATCATGGCTTGAGGGCTCATGAGATCTATGGAAACCATCTGCGCTTTGTACAAAAAAATCATTGACGTGAAGGTCCGAAAGCGCCATCCTGGTAATAATTTGATATCTCACATTTTATTTTGCCCTATTGATGGCTTAATTGTTTCTTTGCTAGTTGAGACCAGTTTTTAAGCGTTGAGCAGCTAATTTGTAACATCGGTTCATTCAGTATTTGCATTATTTTTTAGATGATCTGAAAAAAAAATCTGGCAAAAAACTGATAATTCGATTTAATCAATCATCGTGTCAGGACTTTACTATCAGGATAAAGATAATTGGATCGGTCAGCCTTTTAAAGGGTTAGTGGGTACCTACCTACTAAGGATGCTTAAACACTGAGTATCCTGCGTTTTGCGGCTGAGGGGAGAGCAGTAACTAAGTTAGAGTGATCTACGAACTACACGTGTTTGTTTTTTGTATGTTCCATTTGGAAGTTATACTGAAAAACGGGAAAACAAGATTTCCAAACGAGAAGTGAACAACTTAACCAGGATAAAATCCTTACATTATGCAATAGTAATAACCTCAGAACGATAATTGTCGTCAAAGTGGCGTCACACCAATTTCCCAATTGCCAAAAAATTGAAAACCATAATTTCGGGCAAAAAAATCATGGCCTCAGTGTTTTGGAACCGAAAAGGTATAATTTTGGTCAAATTTGTGCCTCAAGTTGAGACCATTAATGCAATACGGTATTCTGATATCCTGAAAAACTCAAAAGGAGGGGAATGCTGACCAGAGAAGTGTGCTTGTTTCACGAAAACGTCCGTCCTCAGACAGTTTTAGCCACCAATACGCACTTGGACTCGTTTGGTTGGGATGTTTTGAACTAGCCCCCGTATTCCTCTGGCTTGGCGTCTTATCAATATCATTTTTTCACCTCCCTAAAGGCATATATGCATGAAAAAAAACTTTCAACCTACAAGCAGGTTCAGAAAGTGGGGGAAAGAACTAGCGGGATAATTCTTCGAGGACGGCTTAAAGAAACTTGTGCCACGGCTCACCACATGTATTGAATGGGATGGCGATTATTTGGAAAAGTCGTCAACAAATGTATCAACAAATCCCTGTATTTTTTTTTCTAATGCGCTTTAAAAAAAATCTTACTTTGAATATGCCGTAAATAAATTGACTCATTAGAACATTCCGTGGTAGAATCAATAAGGTGTTGAGAACTCGATTTCAAAATCCAAAATGATTTCTCAAAAGATGAAAAGCGCAAACACCGAAATCAAATACGAAGAAGCTGGATAAATGGCTGCAAATGTAACTTAACTTCACTTACGTAGAATATCTTTACCCAATCTACTCGTATGTCTGTCATCTAAAAGTTTCATAAACAAGAAACCATATTTTTCAATGAAATGTTTTTTTAATAACGAGATTAAATCTTATTTGATCAATCTCCATTTTCAGGATATACATTTTTGGGAAGACGAAATACGGGCACCCAAAAGCTTGCTGCGATACCAAACCAAAAAGTAATACAAAATTTGAAATTCCTTCTTAAAACTAAAATGGTTACATAGTTGAACGGTCTAATGCGTCGCCCAGGCATCGCGGATTCAATCACCTCTCTAGATACGTCCCCCATGATTATAAGCGTCATTTTTCACTTATAATGGTCATAGTAGGAGCAATTCAAATATTTTCAAGTTATTATATTTGGGAGGGGGGTATGGGTACCGCCGCCCCAGGAATCATTTATTGGATAACCAACACCTCTGCCGTAGGCACCCAAAGTGGTTCGCTACGTTTGGTGACTTAGCAGGGGTGCCCGGGTTCACGGATAGAGGTTGGTCTAGGTCTTGGGGGCAGAGGCATCTGCCCACCTGCTGCATGGCAGGTCGGATCGATAGAGACTGGTTGACGGAGGCCTTTTGATCTTTCCAGCCGGACTCTGTCGACCCATCGCGTTGCACCGCAGTTGGAGGGATGGATTCATACGTCGGTCACTCCTGGACCCACTGACCCCCAAATTCCTACCCACCCCTCATACCTTTTTCCTTCCCAGGACTTTCCCTTTCCCTTCCTCCCTTCCCTGACTCCTTTCCCTTCCTTAAAAGAATTCTCCACCCAGCATCCCCTAAGATGATATAGGCCTCGAGGGAAATTATTTACCTCAGGTCCTCCTGTGGAGCTAATCTAAGAAAAAAAATCGAAATGCATGAGAAAAAAGCTTCTCTGTGCTAGGTGTCAAAATTTTTGCTTTTTTAAATAAAACTACATATATTATTAAAAATATTATAAAAAATCTGTGAGAAATACGCATATAACCACAACATGATGTACAACCCCAAGAAAACTGAGTTTCCCGTACAACTTAACGAGGAAAACATAAGCACATCTACGAATGTAAAATACTTGGGGCACATCGTCACTGAAGACCACTCGTATGACGGTGATTTTGAAAAACAGAGGAGAAGTATCAGTGTTTTTTTTAAATATGGTTGACCGAAGATTCTTCCAATGCAGCAATTATGTTAAAAAAACATAGTTCAATGCATTCTGCACTAGCTGTTTACGTGTGAAAAATTGCGTCAACACCGAGTAAGCTCGATGGAACGTCTCCGGATCCAATATAACAATGCACGCAGTATCATATTTTGATACAGAAGGTATAGCAGCGCATCAACGATGTTTACGGAATTAGGACTCCATGGATTCGCCAGCCTGATGAGACACCGGTCACTGGAGCGAGGATGCGGCTAATGGCCTCCGACAACACGGTGGTGACCGCAGCCTTCCAGCACCAAGCGCTACTCCTGAGTGAGCGTTGGACCCGAGCTCACTCAAGACCACGCCCTGCATAATAGCTTGTTTCGCTCTCCATAGAGAGAAAAAAATTGGCCTTATATTTAAATGCCCGGGGTCCCAAAAGTTTCGGATGATCTGTAGCTATTCGAAAACGTAAAAATAAATGAAATTATTGTTCACTATTAGCCCGCTAAAATGGCCGGAAGTTTTGAAAAAAAAATAGATTTCGTAATTTAGAAAAAAAAATAAAACAAAGGGTTCATATTTTATTTTTTATACCAAAATTATTTTTTATTCCATAACTGCAGTACAAAGAGAACCCAAAAAAAAATTTTTTTTAAACATATGTGATGTGTTGGTTAAAAATATAAAAGGGGAAAATAACACCTTTTCTGGATAAAATCAAAATTCTTGTTGACTTACCTGTATTATAAACTTGAACTTTTTTCTCATTTTTGTCAGTTATACGCATTTTTTAATAATAAACGAACATCAAAAGGTTAAATTAGGGAAAAAAAAATAATAAAAAAATGGTTTAAGGTTTGTTTTCTGATTTTCAATGCATTTTAGCGGGCTAATAACCATTTAAAAATAGTATATTAAAATATAAGTGGGTAAACAGGTCTTTAAAACACGCGCGATTTTTTGAGCACGACGGCGTAGCCGAGTGCTCGAAATAAAGCAAGTGTTTTAAAGACCAGTTATCCACGAATACTTTACGCTATTTTTTTTATTGGTACACTTTGAAAACATAAATATTGATATTATTATTAAAAATTTGGAAATAAGAACTATTAATGAATTCGTGATGTGACATCACAATATCTTGTTGTCATGGAAATGAAAAACACAAACATTAATTTGCAATCTGTCACATAAGATTAATAGTTGACATCACAGTTTTTACTAGTTATTGTGTGTTGTAAAATGAGTTCTAACATTGATAATTTAAATACCAAAGCAGAATCGCGGTTAATACCTGAAAAATCCAAAGACGTTTATAAAAAAGAATATGAAAGGTTCATAACATGGATGGAGGAGCAAAACGTAGTAGATGTAGATGAACGAGTTGTGCTTGCTTACCTTCAGAAAATGTCGGAACAGTACAAAGCATCGACTATGTGGGCCATACATTCGAAATTACAATGTCTGTTGAGGATAAATAAAGGGGTTGATTTAAAATCATTTGTGAAAGCGCATGCATTCATGAAGGCAATTAGAAAGGATGACGTTGCTAAGAAGGCGTATGTATTCAAAGTGTTTGTTTTATTTGACGATTAAAATATTCCTGTCACATTTATAGTTAAAAGTTGACATATAGACTTCAAATTTTGTTGATTTGTTGATGTTGCCATGGTAACTTTAAAAAAAGCGCGTTCCATAAAGTGCGATTTAAACACGCTAGAGCGTACTTTAAATGAGTAAAAAAGGGCACCAATAAAAAAAAAATGCAGTTCTCATTTTCTTTGTAAGACACAACTTTTGAGATCCCGGGCGTTTCTGAATTCAAAAGTTGAAATATTGACACACCCTACTGCATAATACGGCATTATTTATTTTTATTTATTTTTTCTTATTTATTTACTGTGTAAATATATAAATATGTATAAGTATATGGGATGTGTGGGATTGCACTATCCTTACCATATCCTGGAATTAAGAATTATTATTTTTATATTATAAAATACCACATGATTTGTGTCATACATTTATCCTTTCTCAACGGGGTAATAAAAATCACGTAATCTTTTGTGTGTTGCGCCAACACGTTATCTACCTGAAAAACAAATAATATTATTCCTAAACTCGTAAAAAATGTCAATCATATTACATCATAATATTATCAGGACTAAATCCAGACTTTCCTAAAATTTGCTCATTTTGAATGCGGCGGCACGCGCCAGCCTCTGACCTATGCGTATCAAATGACAATTTCTTCACGAGTTATCTGTTCATAAATATTGTATACATTTCACGTGCGGGGGAAAAACAAATCCCGGAGTTGGTTAGCAAGGTGAAATAATGTTTGTAATTAACGTACATTGTTTTTTGGCTAATCTGTATCTAACAGTAGAAAATAAGGAAGAATAATAGTAACAGTAAAAGCTTTCATTATTTAACCACTGGAGAGACAGCGTATTTTAAAACTTTTTTCTCCGTTTGCTCGATATTTTCAGAAGATCATTTTTTTTAATTTTCGCCAACATTAAAAAAATCACACTTTCGAATTTTAACATGGAGTCATTAAAACTTATTATAGTGTTACATAGCCAATGAATTAACCTGTATTTTACCGTTTATCTCATATTTGTAGGATTTATAAAAAAATATTTAAAAAAACCCCTAAAGTAAATAATCGTTAAGTGGTTCGGTACGTTTGGTGATTTAACAGGGATGCCAGGGTTCACGAGGGGAGGTTTGTCTAGGTCTTGGAAATCCCAGATTCCTACCCACTCCTTAAACCCTTTTCCTTCCCAGAACTCTCCTCGGTAGATGTGAAACCTTCAGAAAAATAAAGTAGACAAGAGTGGGGAGAAGCTGGAGCCCATACCTAATATTAAATATAAAAGACTGTGGACTAGCCCACGAACAAGATGCAATTATCGATAAAATTAGTCTGTCAAATTATCTCTATACAACCTTCATGCTTCACATTAAACAGTTCACTAATTAAATGAATCAAATAGGTATTCCCAAAGGTATTTAATGTATCAATCGGATTCGGCTATTCAGGACAACAAATAACTGTCGAAAAGTGGTCAGGCAAACAAATCTCTAATGGTCCCGCTCGCTTCGGAAAAGCTATTTTGCGCACTGTGCCTACAAGCAGTAGTTTTTTGTGCGTCGGATGCTCCAATGGAATCTGTATTCGGCCTAACTTCAACCATGGCAGGCTTGACTAAACGCGCATGCGCGAATGTCAATAAATCCTTGACGTGGAAACGAAGTTGATGTGTTTGAATTAATCGCCGAAATTAACGCACGCGCATAACATCCGAACGACTGCACCAAATTGGATTTAAAAAAAAAAAATTTCAAGGTTTGTATAAAACTACTGGTGAGCTCTGGCATTTTTAAATTTGCAATAGGTGACACGCGAGCTGATTGAAAACTGAATGTAACCTGAGAGGGGGAGGGGAACCCGGGAGGGGGGTTCTCAGGACGGGGGAAGGGGGGGAGTGGAGTGGGGAGAGGGAAGTAGAGTAGGCGGAATGGGAATGAGAGGAGAAGGGGACGCGGGAGAGGCAGGGGAGGCGGAAGGGGAACGGGACGAATGGGAAAGGACACGCAGGGAGAAACAATTTCTTTACTAAATGGCATAGCAACGCGTGCCGTGTACCAGCTAGTATTATATACAGCACATTTTTTTTCTGTTTACGAATCTTATAAAGTATAAAGTCCTTTAACTTTAAACTATTTTCAAAGATGTCCCGGCGTTTCAGCTCAAGCTGTTTGATATTTAAAATCCATCATCCGAATAGACTGGCAGCAGTCGGGGTAACGGCAACAAGTTTGTTTTCTCAGCCCATATTGAAATTTCCCACGAAGTTCGTGACCGAACTGCTGATGTTATTTTTATCCTAGGGAAGGAAACTACCCTGTGTATAAGATGGTTTCTTCAAGGTGCTCAGGCCGGAAGAATATTTTTAGGTTTATTTCGATAAGATGTAGTTCTAAAAAGGTTAATCGTTAAAAAATACCATGAATTATAGACTAGGTAAGTAATTGGTTTTTTCATAATAACATCTTTTTAATACATAAAAAAAGAATGTTTCTTTGTTTGTCCCTTATGCCCTCCTAAACCATTCATCCAATTCCGATGAAACTTTGGTAATTTGATGTTCGCATGCTCTAGATCTTGGCGGCGAATGCGTTTGCTCTCTTACTGTGAGGCGGACCGGATCGGAAGAGACTGGTTGAGGGGGACCTAATCTAGATCTCTCCAGCCGGACTCTCTCAATTCATCGGCTTACGCCGGGAGGGATGGATTCATACGTCAATCACTCCAGGACACAATGACCCTCATACCTTTTTCCTTCCCAGAACTTCATCTCCCTCCTTTGCCTAAAAATACCCTACACACAGCATCCCAAAAGACGAGATAGGTCCCGGGGGAAATCGTTTTCTGGGCTTCCTATGTGGAGCTTATGAAAAAAATATTCTCACTTTAAATTCAAAGTTGATACGAGGACTGTCAACACTGAGATCCGGAAATACTGGCGTGTAGCCTGGTTTCCCTACGCCAAATTCCCACCACGCTGCATTCTCTGCGACACTTAGTCTCGACGTGGCAGCCGTTCGTGATGGAACTTCCGCTCGCCACATCCGCCAGATGTGAATTACGCTCTAATAATTAGTTTTTTGTTGAAAGAACCAAACCCCGGTAGAATTTCCATTAAAAACCATTCTCAACTACTTGAAGGGTACGATAAACAGTGTATAAGTGCGCAAAAAAGCAGAGAATTTAAAAGCGTGCCGGACGGCCATCGGTTTCAAACGAAAAAATTGCCAAAGTGAAAAAAACAATTATCGACAGGTGACGATTCGGGAGCTCTGTGATATGATTTCTGATGTCAGTAAGACCACTATTGACAAGATTTTGACAGAACATTTGGGAGACCACAAAATCTGTTCAAGGTGGGTCCCAAAATGCTCACGGAAGATAAAAACAACGGGCTGAAGCAGCCCACTAATTTCTTAAGTGCTACGACATCGATGGCGAAGACGTCTTGGACTCAATTAAGACTGGGGACGAGACCTGGATACACTACACGACTCCAAAGACAAAGGAACAATCCCAGTGGCGTCATTCAGATTGGCCTAAGCAAAGTTTAAAAACAAATTTCAGAGTGTAACTCACACCCGGCGGGTGCGGCAAGTAGAAGCTCCTTCGTGAACGGCAGCCACGCCGAGACTAGCGTCTAAGGTGCAGCGTGGTGGGGCCGTGACAAGAGGAAACGTAAAATGGTTAAATCGTTTCTCGCAACCGCACCATCCTGGAGACCTTATTTTACGGACAGCTCACGTAAAACATGAACTGCAATCAGAACATCAGGAGGGTACGATTTTCACGAAATTTCAAACATATACCTTAACTAAATTCGCCGATAAACACACCATTGTACAAATAGTGTTAAGTCCTTTGTTATGAAACCGAGAATGAAAACAATATTACAATTTATCCTCCATAAACCAGGAGGTAAATACCCTAACTTGACTCCAGAGAATATAAATAATTTATTCATTTCTTCCCGCACAGTTTCTAATCTGTTTAAAGACACTAAGGCCCATTAAAGGCGCTTCAGTTCTGTATACTCACAACTTTATATTATTACATTAACCTTTCAAGAGACTTACAGTAAAAGACATACTCTTACTTCTTAGTCGAAAGTGATTGAAGTTCGGGTGGAAGAATTTAAAATTCTTAAGAAAATTTTCCGAAAACGAAACAAAATATTTTGTATTTCTTGGGCATTAACTATGTAACAATTTCGAGACATTTTGGTTTTGAAGAGTTTTAATTTTCAAAGTACATTATTTGTAATTAAAATAACAAATGTACATTGAAAATTAAAAATCTTCAAAAAGAACTAAATATTTTATTCCTCCATGATCATCATATGCATTGATTGTCTTAGACTTAGTATGGCATTCTTACCAATATATTTAATCTTCTTTGCTTTCCGTGAATGTCACAATATAATATGTATACACCGTGACTGATGCTTCTATATGGTATGCAATTTGATCGGAAGTTACATGTACATAGATCAAATGATGGACTTATTATATTCAAATATAGAACATTTTTTGATATTAGCTCTACACAGGAGGCTCTGATGAAAAATCCTTTAGGACCTATGTCATCTTTGGGGATCCTCTAAGGAGGGTCTTTTTCGGACAAGGAAAGAGAGGAAATTCTGGGAAGTAAAAGGTATGAGGGGTGCGTAGGAATCTGGGAGTTAATGTATACAGGAGTGACGTAGAGAAGAGTCCGGTTGGAGGAGTTGAAATGTCTCCCTCAACCAATCTCTCCCGAACCACTTAGTGGCAGAGGTGTTGGTTGTCCAATAAATAGTTTCAGGGACAGTGGTACCCGAATCCACCTCCCAAATTGATAAAGAAATTGGGTTCTTATAATAATAAAAAAGGAGGATTCTCAAATTGGGGTAAATATATTTTAGAAATGTAAAGGTGCGGACTTAATGCGGTACATAAGGGAGAATAAATTCGAAAGCTAATTCAGACGATAATTTAAAAATTTTCACATTGTCCATTTCCATTTGGCCAAGATTCTTCACCATATTTTAGTAAACTTTTGCTTGAAAAAATTTTTCAGGCATTTAATGCCTGAAACATCACATTTTTTTCCGTCTGTTTACTCTATATAAATCTATAAATAAATATATATGTCTATAAATAATTATTTATAATGAATCGCTGAAAAGTATGCACGCGCATAACTTCAGAACGACTGCAAGAAATGGGATAATTATTTTTTTTGTGTTCTTTATTGACAAAAAAAAGTTTGTATAAAACCACTGGTGAGCTCTGGCATTATGAGATTTGTACAAAAAACATGCAATTATAGGTGGCACGAAAGCTTTTTGAAAACTGAATGTACCAGGAATGAATGTATGAAATGCGGGAGGCAGTAGGGGGGGGGAACATAAGAGGGGGGAGGGGAACTCGGGAGGGGGGTTCGTGGGACGGGGAAGCGGCGAGTGGAGTGGGGAGAGGGAAGGTGGAGGAGGCGGAGTGGGAACGCAAGTGGGGAAGTGGACGCCGGAGAGGAAGGGGAGGCGAAATGGGAACGGGACGAATGGGAAAGGACAAGCAGGGAGAAACAATTTCTTTATTTAATGGCATTGCAACGCATACCCCGAACTCACTCACTAAAGCCAAAAGCTTCGTTTTAAGTCCAAAATAACAAA
This sequence comes from Limnephilus rhombicus, assembly GCA_929108145.2. NCBI lineage: Eukaryota > Metazoa > Arthropoda > Insecta > Trichoptera > Limnephilidae > Limnephilus > Limnephilus rhombicus. The sequence goes on along the minus strand of OV815292.1, from coordinate 10,881,000 downwards.
TTTAGGACTTGTAGAAGCTACAAACATTAAAAAAAGCCGATTCAAGGAGATAATTGCCTTTTTATCCGAAAAGCAATGGGAGACATTTAAAATGGCGCCAATATATGGCAACAATTGCTCCAGTTGTTATATATATTTTCCCATATTCGTTGCGACGACGTGTTTCATAACTAAATTTCCAATTATTTGACTGTTACCCATAGGCATATTTACCTTTGTTTTATCAACATCATTATACTATTTATTTTAGGAATATCTTATTTGAATTCCTTTAACTTATTTACAGATGTCGGGTAGGTATCTACCGTTATTACTATTCTATTCATGGTAACACGGGATTTGCAATGTAAGATATTAAAAGGATAACATATATTAAATTGGAGTAGGAAATAATATTGAAATCTACTCTGTATTAAGAAAATACTTATTTTAGTTCAGAACATACATGTGATAATGTTAAAAGGCATATAGAAAAATATTAATAAGGTAAAAACTGTTTGAATAAATTATTTATTATAGTTTAAAACACCGTAATTTGAAATAATAAATTCCTTGAAACACGATAGAAAAGTTGAATTTTAGCACCATATTCTGGGTAATTTTTATTTTTTCAGCGTTCGTGAGGCATTCCACAATTCTGCACGAGCGAGTGTTATTAAAAGTTAGCTGTTCTGGTGGAATCTCTCATAGAACTTCCCCTTTCACTTAATTTAAATTAAAAAGCTCGCCGGATATGCGCTCCCCTGATCTTACATGCATGTTTTCAATTTGCAGCGCCGTGCTGAAAGCTCCGGTTAAAAATTCAGTTTATTACTGAAAGAACGGTGAGCTTAATTCGCTCCGTGGTTTTCGGACACAATAAGCTTAATTGGGCTGCGGCTTTTGTCTTCGCTTATAATAATATACATAACTCCATTTGGTCGGAAGCGGAACAAAAATATGCTGGAGTTGTACTGCGCAATGTAAATGGAGCGAAGCTCTCGTTTTATTAAAGCTGTAAATTGTAAAAATATTATTGGATAAATTTATCAATTTTAAACTCGTTTTTATTAAATGATCAGTAAAATATTATGATAGTCTGATTTGAGTTGAACGCGATGAAGGATTTCTGATGATAAATTCATTTAATAATCTTCGATAACGTCTAGTGACGGCCGCCGTGGTCTAGGGGTAAGACAGTTGACTCACAAACCGATCCAGGTCGCGGGATCGAATCCCGGCGTGCGCAAATAAATTTCATTTAATTAATTTGTATTATTTCAAAATTAATTAATTTAAAAATCATATATATTTGCGGCTCGTTCCAGAGTTGAAGATACTCTCAGTATCGCCCTGATGTAAGACACCATTCAGAATTGAAATGTTGCTTGAAATGGCTTTAGCTGTGATGGGTGACCAAATGTGAATAGCCATTTACTTCCCCTCTTTCCTCTCCTCAATCTCCTTTCCTTCCCCACTACTTTAAAAATGTTTTAAAATATTTGGACATCATGCTTGTCTCATGTACTTTTGAGGTATTCACTTAAACAAAAACAAAAACAAAAACAAAAAAAATTGATAATGTCTAGTTCAAAGTTTGTAAGAGAAAAATATACCTAAACAGACTTTGAAATGCTATTAAAAATGCAATTGTCATAAGGTAAATCATTTGAACGACATTCGACAACTTTGTTAATATAAAAAAATCTCTTAGTGAGATAACTACTTGTATTTTTTTATATTTTTTAGTGTCAACAAATTACCACAAATCCATAATTAGCTGGCAATATTTTCTTGGTAAATAAGCGAGTTATTTTTTCACACTTACATTCTCACCTCAGCCAGTAACATTTTTTTACTGATGTACCGAGTCATCAAATCAAAGTATGATCGATATATTATATCGATAAATTGCCATCGTTCACGAGCACGATTGCAGATCGCTAACTAACAAACAATAGTTCACGTAGAACAAATTTAGAAAATCTAGTCATTATGAACATTCGTTTGTTAAACGACAGCGATATTATCGATAAAACCTATATGGACCGATAGTGATAGATCTCTCTCTCTGGTTTCAATCCTGGGATTGGTTTGCAGCAATTTCATCTATTCGTTTCTTCCACTCTTCCCTGTCTTGTGCGGCTCTTTTGAATTCTGCATATGATAAGCAGCGCACGTCCACCAGCAGGTCCTCCAGGTACTCTTGGCGTGGGCGTCCCCTAGCGTTTGTCCCCTCGGTCATACCCTCCATTATGGCATGCAAGAGGCCTTCTTGTCTTATTGCATGGCCGATCCATCTTGCGCGCCTTTCAGACAAGGTCCTGAGCAGGTGCCTTCCTCCTTCGATTTTTTGGAGAACCTCCTCATTTGTGATGTGGTCTCTCCAGGAAATTCCTAGTAGTCTTCTATAGGACCACATCTCAAAAGCCTCTAGTCTCCGTTTATCTCTTTCGGATAAGCACCATGTTTCGCAGCCGTACATCAAGATACTCCATACATAGGTCTTGATGAGGAGTATTCTCAGTTTCAGGTCTATATTATTCGATTCTATTATTTTCGACCTTTTATTGAATGCAAGCCTAGCCTGGTGTATACGGCTGTCGACCTCGCTCTTAGACCGACCGTCCCATGTTATTTTGCTCCCGAGGTACACAAACTCCTTGGTGTTCTTTAGTGGAACTCCTGACATAGTCACACCTGAGTGATAGATACCCCGTTGATATATCTAAACATGGTATCTACCAAATGAAATAAATAACAATAAACAGATTTTAAAATGAACAATTAATATTCTTACCTTAAAATCCTGTCTCTCCTTTCAGACTCAAACCCGTTCTGAATATCCTGAGCCGAGAACTTCCATAACGCTTCACTAGTAACCACCCCGAACAAAAGATCGTATCTGTTTTGGCTGTTCCTTCCAGAATTTCTATCTGACCTTTTAGTATGACTATTGTATGTAGACCCAGATTCAATCGGTGCATAATTCTGCATATCATTCGGTATAAAATACGTCAGGAATTCCTTCGCATAGTCGGTCTTTATGACAACGCCATCCACAGAAGGACCAAAGGCAGACAGATAGTTCGGGGCGGATACATCTGCTTCTAGTAACTCTTCGATCTTTGACTCTCTGAGGCAGTCCACGATCTCTTCGTGGTCCTTGGCTAGATCCTCTGGGATGCTGCAGTTTACTTCCCGTGCCAATCTGACGGAATAGTTTACAGGATCTTCGACCAATGCCCAGGAACTCAGAGCGGAGCCGGAGAGAAGCACTGCTCGATGGAATAAACCTGTGAAAATGAAATAAATATATTAAAATGGGTATAAGTGATGCATGCGGTTGAGAAGATGCTTGACCCCTCGGGCCTTGGGTATGTTTTCCAGAAGTCAGAATATTTCCGCTTTGCAATAAAATGGAAATCAATGAAATATTTTTAAATGTATCCGAAAATCAAAAACTGTCTTTGAAACGTTGTAAAATTAGCTTTAAAATTTTATTATTAGTAATAAACATGTATTTTTTAACTATAAATGTAATCTTACATTTAAAGTCTGTAAATTACTGATAATGAAAAAACAAAATCACACACAATTTATCACATACCTAAATGTCTTACAAAAGTTAAGGGTCATTAAATTAAAATTTTGTCGAAAGATGTTATTACGATCGTACAGGGCGGTTCCAATGAGAAAGATTAATGTACAAGCTTTAAAATCGATATTGAATAATAATTCAATATCGATTTTATTTCATTCTAAATTTGCTTTTATTTATACCAATATTCAAAAATGCTGAAAGGCGTGATGATAAATCTATTAAAATTATGTACTTATTGTTATTATTTTTTGATCATAAGTATTAATAATATTTCAATAATGTCTAAGCAAAATAAGAGTGTAAAAAAATCTTGTAAGGCCATAAATAAATAGATAAACTGAAGTATTTTCGTCACAAAACACGCGTGCGGATCTTTTTTTAAAAGATTTTATTTAAACTATAATTATAATTCTGAAACATAGCTTACCCAGATAATTTATTGATTAAGAGCCCCTCTTTTCTGATAAGGTATACATGACCAGAAAAGACCTTTAATTTAATATTTTGCAAAATATATGTGTATATAATATGTAACTCATATTTTTTATATTACAATAAAAAAAAAATAAAAAAAAATATATATGATTTGAAATATGTGTTGTATAATACAAAAATTTTGTTTGAAAATTTAACAAATCTGCCAACGAACAAAGGTATAATCTTATTGTACTAAAAATAAACATATTTTCTCAATTTTTTTTTGTGGAAACGAGTCAACACGTCTAAAATTTTATTTAAAAATGACATATTTCCGGTTTTGTCTGGTTGTTCCTTCTCAATATATCACTTAACAATTTTTTAGTTTCACAGATAAAAAATTAACAAAAAATCCAAAAAATTTCATAAATTTTTCTCAAATTACGGTCGGATATTTAATTTTTCTCCAGTTAACTTCATTTAAGTTGATTTAAATATATCACGCTTTATATACATCACGCTTTAACATGGTTTAAATATAAAGCGTGGTATTTTTTCTTTCAAACACTGTATAGATAATATTTCTCACCATGAGAGTAAGGGAGATATAAAAATTTCCAAGAGACCTATGTGAGCTGTTACCAAAAGCGAACAAATCAGCCCGAGGGATCAAAATATTTGTGAAAAGACTGCAATGCAACAGAGAAACCTCAATCTAAGTATATAACAAGGGTCTTTACCCAGAAATCGTGAGTTTAAAACAGGACATGTTGTTGGAATGTTTGTACGCGCTAATCAAATTCAGAAAAAATATGCACTTTGTTCACACAATAGTTTGCGTCTCCTTTCAGAACTAGAGAAAATAGGACCATGTTACTGTTTAGTTCAAGTACATATCTATACCCGAGAAGCATACGGATGCAAGTCCAAAAAGGTAAATGTTCAGGAGAGCCAAAAAATTATTTTTTCTCTAACTAAGGCCTAATAACTTCTTCAGATATCCATGCTGATAGATACATTTTTTTTATCAATTAGTTTTGTTTTAAAAATGAGCAAATAAAACGAAATATTTTATATGTAAAACCTTTAAAAATACTGTTTAAAATAAAACGAATACTTGAGTCAAACGAAAACACGTACTTGAGTCCTTCTGCTTCTAAATGAAGTGGAATATTTGGTTATGACATGTGGTATATTATGAAAGGATCAATGTTTAAGAATTGTTTACTTTAGTAGAAAGGGTAGTAATGTAAAATTTGAGTCATAATACTACATAATACGTAGGAATGAGTCATAATGCTCAAAATGCAACTAAATCATAAAGATGCAGGTCCATGGTACATCCTTCTGCTTCTAAGAAAGTTGTTGCAACATAGTAGCTGCATCCATGCAATTTTGAAAATCCTATATTTTCTTCATGATATGACCTGTATCTTTCTGCCACCAATAAACATGATTATTTACGTCAAGTCTGCATCAAAAACTCATTTTTTCAAATTTTGGACTTGCATCCGTATGCTTCTCGGGTACAGAAAAAGAAGGAAAGTTTTGTTGATAACATTTATTATTGTTTTTGTTCTCTTTTTGGAAAGTGTCCAGTTTTAAATTTGTTCAATCACTTGAGTTTGCATAAGTGACTTCAAAATAATAAATTATTAGATATATTTATTATTATTTTTAATTGTTAAACTAACGTTATGTTTATGTTTTAATAATTATATTTCGACCTTTTACGTACTAAGCTTTTAAAAAAACTTGACGGCAAAATGCCATTCTCCACGCTTCTACTTTAGGGAAACTTAATTGAAAAAGATATGCTTCAAATAATAATAATGACAAATTATTGGAAAGGATTATTCTTACAAGTTGTAATATTTCAAGCAAATACATTTTCTTCAAAGAAAATTGTAACCAACTCCATTGTTCAAATTTCGTTTGATCAGTTTAAGAGAGCTTGCGGTTAGTTTTTCAATCTCAATAATTTAATGATCCATTCGGTAACTAGGTAAGTACTATGATATTCGATATCTATTTTATGTTTTTGTTTTTTATTGTTTTTGTTTCTTGCTAAGGCAATCCCGATGATTTACCGAGTTCATTTTAGGACAGGAGGAACTTTCAATTCATAGGTGGAAAGAAATAGTTACAATTTTACATAGGTATTAAATATTAAAAATATAAGTTCACCTTAGGGAATGCAATCCCGATATACCGATATCCCGCAGACATTTTGCGGGACTAATCTCGGTCGAAAATTTTGCGGGATCCCGCTGGACTGGTGGGATTACAGAGAAGCGTAGTTCATACGTGTAACTCTGCGCGCGGCGGAGGTGTTGATAAAGAAGGAAATGAATTACTTCGAGTCCGGTGGATTAAAAGGCACATACCTTCAATTCACTTACAATGCGCTAATGACTATTGTGTCCAATATCAGAAGCCATTTATCAGACGACACAATTAATACTTTAACTTTTTTACGAAGCTATTTCCAAAATAATGTTTACACTTATGATGCTTATCGTAAGAACGTTATTATTTAAATTTAAGTTGTTATGTAAATTTATGTCTTATCTTATTCTTTGCCAATTTATGACTTAAATTTTACCTATGTCTAACTAAAGGTATATTGATAAACCATTTAAAATGTCCCAAAGAACTTTTTTAATTAAGTATAAATTTAAAACTCTAAAAACAAGGTTGGTAGATAGAGGTATTATGTCTTTATTATACGATTGATTAGATATCTAAGTCCACTCTGCTGGATCCCGCAAATACCTGAATCCAGCGGGTCTAAGATTGTTCAGTCCCGCAAATACCTGGATTTACATGGTCTTGCGGGATTGCATTTTCTAGTTCACATACGGTATAGATGAAAAATGAAAGAATAAAAGACAGTCTAAGTAGAAACAAACAGTAGAACACAAATAAAGAAAAAATAATCAAGATTATAAAAATATGAATGATTACATATCCGTGGAAAAGAAAAGAAGAGAAAAAGAAAGAAGACAGAGTAGAACATGACTAGAAAATTACATAGCTTCATGAAAAGTACTTAAAAAATATTATTTTAAATCATCACTCTGATTTTTTTTATATTGCTCGATTCCCTTGTATATACCTGGAAGCGAGTTATATAGTGTGTAGGCAATATAGTCCAGAGATTTTATTGTATTGTATTGTGAGTGTGGAGTGTGGAGTGCGTATTGTGAGTGTGGAGTATTGTGAGATGGTTTGGGCATATAGAGTAAATGAATGAAGAAAGTAGTGTAAGAAGAATATATGACGCAAATGTATTCACATATATGTTAGAAGAAATCGAGGACGCCCGAGGAAGACATGGCACGATCAAGTGAATCGGATACTTGAGACGGGCCATGTCAAGAGGTAGAACAAGAGAAGAGTATTTATGAGACGATGTATGAATGTGAATGAGGCAAAGAGTGTGTGCCAAGACCGAGTTGTTTGGCGGTCCATCCTCTCTGCCTACCCCTGAAATGGCGTAATGGTTATTTAGAGTGTGGATGTCTTGATTGTAAAGTGGTTTGATGTTAGTGTGAGTTGATTGTTGAGTAATTTGTACAATGGTGCTTGTGATTTCATGTTTAGAAAGGATTGTCATTGGAAGAACCTTCTCTTTATACCTATGTAGTAACCTCCTTCTCATTCCTATGTAGTAATAATAACCTCAAACTAGCGATGTCATAGGCAATGGATACTCGGATTTATGGACAGTTAGTTACAAACCCTTCAAAGGATTAAAAAAACTCCAGTTCTTATTATTTTTGATGTAAATATTTAATGTTGTTCTCTTCTTAAGTTTTACCAGAAAAATTACGGATACCGCTTCGTTTTATTTTTTTGCAAAGTTATTATAATTTTTCTTTGCTACTGTGTAATAAGTAATAACCTTATCTATTCAAATTCAATGTTTGCAAGCTTCCGCCATTTTACATAGCTTGCCGTTAGATTTTCAACAAAGCAATTTTAATGATCCTTTTGTATTTGAACTATGAACTAAGTTTTACTTAAATCAACACAAATTCAAATAGAGGAGTAAATTTGATTCACAAATCAAAAGTAATATTCATGTTTAATTAAACCATAGCCGATTGGCTTCATTTATAAATTCAACTAGTTTTTTAACCTAGTTTCAACCATCCAAAATTTCAAAGCTCCAACTAACAAATAATATGGAGTGTTAGATCAAACTTTTTTAATTCAAAAAATGATTATTTTAATCGTAAAAGGGTGAAAAAAAGCATCTCTGATCATTCAAAATAGAAAGATGCAACCAAAATTTATTTTCATAATTGCAGTACTCAGTTTGAGTACCTACTTCTGTTTCCGCTAAAAGATTCTTTATGTTAATGTAAAGGTCCAAACGAAAAAACATCACATACTGTAATGTATCATAATATCAGTTTATGGCCAGTTCTATCATTGTTTCGTTGTCTATGCTATACCAGGGTCTCACGGTGTCGGTTAAGACGTGTGCCGAAGATAGCAGATCAGAGACAGATAAGTCATTCTAATTACGAGAGCTCGTCAGACAAAATCTGGCTAGCTAGTTTGTTTCATAACGCTGATGGATTTCATTCGTTTTGTGCTCCGATTGTCATACGGGATCGGAGGAATCCAGATTTTTTGGAATTTCGCACAATAAGGGTGCCTAACTACACGGTAGTCAGGTGTCAAGTACCGCTTTATCGTCAGTCCGTTAGTCCGTTGCTAACCACAATCGTATCGTGACATTTCGCTCTACGCCGAAGTGTTATTTATCCTATCGTTACATAAAGTGTAAATCATATTGTGTGAACTTCTTGCGTAAATCGACTCGTGACTCAAACTTTATCGTAGTTCTAATAATCGAATAGAACAATCTTATCGAGCGCTTATGGACACATCTGTGACTGTCACCAAACGGAAAACAAGCCAGAATACACAACAGCAGTGAGTACCTCTTAATTGTGAATAACCTTTCTTGTTTGGTGGTCGGGCATAATTTCACATCAAAATCCATAAGCGTCTTAGCAAAGAGTAGCCGCAAGGTTATTATAAACCCCGTGCATCGTGCACGATTCATAGTTAAAATAACGTGTGTCCTCTTAAACCATATTTGTATATAGTACATAAAAAAATAAACAGTTATTCTGATAAAAATAACTACAAGTCTTTTAATCAGACAGTATAGTACTGTGATAAGGTTTAGTACTAATAATAAATACAACATATCTGTAGAGGATAATAGAGAGGTTTCGCAATTACAATCTAAGTTTATTTTCATCGAAGTATTTTACCTCATTTTTTCGTACGAAATTACTGTTTTTATCATTTCCCTCAAATCTGAAAGCAAGTATTTTAGGACATTTATTTCTAGCAATTCTCATCCTAAGGTATTGGATAGTTCCTCCGTGTAATAAAAAACCTATAAACTAACCACCCTTGAGATTCATTTGCAATGAAAATAATTAATCGCTCCATTGAATAACAACCGTTCCGAACTGCACCATCGCTTGAAAATTAACTGTAGCCAATTTCCTCAAACTACCGAACAGATAAGCTCGAATCGGTCGAATCGTTAACCTTCGGGTTCTTGTCTAACAATTATCATCACAATTTACTTAACTTTGTTTAAATCTACTAAGCTATATAATGGAAGGCACTGTAAGACATTTTAAAAATTACTTCAAAACAACAATAAAAAAAATTAGAGTGTAATTCACACGGGAAAGAAGTGAAACTAGAAAGTCGCTGGATGTCGCATTCTTTTGCCTGTTTATTTTAAAGAAGTTTGAAAATTGGAAATTGATTTACAAAAACAAAAATGTTTATTTTTTTGGATTTCGTAGGTTTCGAATCTTCGTCCGCTGGATTTCTCTGGCCTCTGAGAAAAATATTAAATCTCATAAATATTTCTTTCCTTGATCCATCTTATTGATCATAAATCATTTTAATGTTCAACGTCTATATTACTAAATCAAATGTAATATACTTGTACTTGTAAATTATAGTAATAATAAGAATATTATAAAATTCCATTTTGTTAAAATCCGCACCATTATCATTATACCTCTAAAAAACGTACGGATAACGTAAAATATACGGGGTTCTCTTCAAAACATCTGTCAAGAAATCAAACCTAATGATTTGTTCGCAGAGAACAAACAATAAATCTAGTGAACGTTAAATGTCAAATTCAAAAATTCGGCTGACATCAAAGTGATGCCATATAAAAAAAAAAATTAGTGTGGAATTTTATAAAATTAATAGGAATATTTTTGGAGACGGGACATTTTCATGTATTGACGTCACGAGCCCAAATAATGGATTTATTTATTAAAAAAAAAAAACTGTACATTTCTAAAAAAATTTACTATCATTTTCGTAATCTTAGTAAAAAAATCTATCCACACAATTTTTTCCAAGTTGTTATGAAGTCCATGCAAGTGGCCCATTCCTCGAAGTGTAAAGTAAAGCACCAGTATATATTTGTGCTCTAGTCTGAACGCTATAAAATTGTTGTGTCCATAACAAGTCAATAACTGCGAAGTCAAATTCACGCAAAATTTTTTGGGTTTTGACACTTTCTTCTTTCCAAGAATATTTTATCGGGGTCAATTTATTTAGCCTGATTGACAAGAGAAAGACAAAACTAATGGGTTTTGTTTTTAGAAACAAAATTGTAAGGCAAGTTTACACAAGAATATTGAATGCCTAAAAAACTTTTATGAAATTTCAATATAAAGTTATTTTGAGGTCACCCGGCTTGTCACTTGAAATAAACTTCCCAGTCAATGACGGCCTTTCAATAAGTCAAAGTATTATATCTATATAAAAGAAAATAAGGATATTTATTACACCGTGAAAGGTCCACAAAAGAAAATGAAAGCGAAAAATGATATCTTCAATGTATTTTTATTAACACCCACTTTTATTCACATAATGTCAGTAAGGTCCACTTTCTGTTTTTAGCTTCACGGGTTCCCGTGTTTTCGGAAAAGTGTGAATAATTCCTTAAAATATTAATACATATTGACTCGCCAATAGAATACATCACATAAATATCATAGTAATTAATATTTTCATTATGCTTTCAGCGATGATTCCTATCATAGGTGAGCAGCATTCATCACAATTTTTTTGTTATGATAAGTTACCATAAGTAATAATAAATTAAATTGCAAGTACATAAAACAGAGTGGACCAAAATCAAATAATATATAGCTGCACAAATTACATACACACACTCATACACCCTTACATGCAGACATGTGTAAACCATACACATAATTACATGCACACACACAACCTGCACACACATGCACACACATATTATAGAACCTTTGCATAGGTAGGTACATGATACAGTGGCTCTAAGTGAGGAGATCGTCAGGTATATGCAAGTATAAGTTCCTTTTGAAGATAGTGCTTTAATTCAAGTCTTCATTATCGCAGTGTTTATTATACAGGTGTCCGGGGGTAAAGTGCATTAACTTCGGGAGGTGATTCTACATGATAGTACAAGTAAAAAAGATGAATAACTTTTTTCGAAATTCTAACTTTTAGGGGTAGTTTTGAGGTAAAAAGATAAAATTATTATTACAATTATTATTACAGATTTATTATTTTCCGCTGTCACGATACAGGCCAATCACAATCGAGTCGGGCGCCCGGCAGGCTCTCAGCAAGTAAGATCGTACCTCACACTAATGATTTTTAGTACGTACGTCTTTTTGTATGGGAAAAAAATTTGGAATTTCGGAAAAAGTTGTTAATCTTTTTTACTTCTACCATCATGTGGAATCACCTCCCGAAGTTAATGCACTTTACCCCCGGACACCCTGCATAATGGAGACATTCTTCACGTTGGTGTTGGTTTGAATAAAAAACCTGTATTACTACGATGAGTGTCGATCCAAAAAGTTTCAGGGTTTCTCGTAAATTTCAGCCTTATTTTTAGATTAATTTAATTAATTAAAGATGAGTCATATATGTTGATTATGATTTTACATTACATCTGATATACGTCTTCTTTTGACAAGTGAGATTTCTCTAAAGTGAGTAAGGCTTTCAGCAGAGTTACCTAGATGTACTGAAGATTTGTAAGCTAGTGTTCTCATGTATTTTTGAAGTGAAAAATTGTTTAGAATCGTTGCCATTTGAAACTCGATGAAACGGAAATGAGCGACACTAAATAGAGACAAACACATACATCTATAGGATTTAACCGGCGAGAGAGTGAGATAGACTTATCGGTGTCATCGTTGTGCGACGCTTCGTAGAATAAAATTAAAAATAATTTTTAATGTTGCAGTTACAATATTATAATAAATGAACCCTACAAATCTCCTACTCCTGATACTCTGCATTAAGTTTAGTTTTCTGAAAATTTCACTTTTACCGCGTGTGAACTGTACACTATTGCACATTTTTACTCCACTTAACTGCTATGAATTGCATAGTGTGGTGACCAAATCACGGAGCTATACTCTAAGATACTTCTAACACATGAATAATACTTTACACACACAAGGACGTTTTATCCTATTCTTCGATAACAATTTTAAGAATTACAGGGTCAATGATGGCCAAAGACTAAATACAAATAATTAGTAGAGTTGGTCGGTCATTTGAGTTGTGCATAGCAAAGGTTCCAATTATTATGTAAACAGATAATCGGATTAAACACAGATAAATCATGGTCATTAAAATTTAAACATGGATTATTGTTTGTTATTTTTAATGACGAGTAATGAAATACCTCAGCTCTCCAATTAATATTTTCCGGAAATAATTATTTTACGGATTATGGATTTTGATAATTACTGAATGTGGTTATTTTCGGCAGTTTTAATGATATTTATCAATTTTATTTGTTGAAAAATCAAACCATAATTTTATTTTACTGTAATTCGATTGATCCTTCCTATCCTAGCACTGGAGTCAACAACACTATGAACTGAGCCAAATGCCGATTTGATGATACCGACATTTATTGCGCATATTGGTTGCTGTAATGTCAGTGAATTACATAGAAATATCGTCATTATTTTATGGTATCAGTTTTGATGGTAATCATTAGTAGAATGCATTTTCATCGATAAAGAGTCTGTCTGCCTAGGTTCAGCTCGATCGGACGTCGGGAAGTGGGTTATTTTTCACTTCCAATTTTCCATTTAATATATTAATTTATTCATTCCAACAAAATAATCGAAATTCAAATAAAATGTTATTTTGTGACATTTGATATTGTTCTATGTTCTTTATAAAAAAACTCGTGATAATACCAAAAAATAATTTCACAATTCTATCGTGATTACTATTAAATTGTTGAGTGATATTACTGAGCTGCGCCACCTACTTCTTTAGTCAACGCGGTTACTGTGGTTTTCGCAGTTTAATTTTGATGTAGACGTCAAGTACCGGTTAGGACGACGGGGCTAAGCTTAATAGTTCTTCGTATCTGGTACTTGGCTTGACTTACTGTACTTGACGGCTACACCGAAACTAAACACAGAAAACTACAACAGTATATCACCTCTACATACGTAACGACACACTTCCCCATAATCTACGTGCCTGCCCTGAATGCACACTGAAACGCTGACCTGAATATTGGCTAATAATAACCCAAGAGTAAATAAACCTCGACGGAATGTAATATTCCACAAATAGGCTTTGCTACGTGCTTACGATAAAAAAGGATCTCCAGCTCTTTCTGATAAATAAATAAATAAAATTTAGCACATAATCGCTGGAATAAAGTAAACCTAATTAACTGTTTTTAATCAATACAGATTTAAATCTTTTTTTAAGGCAGTCCCCTTGGCCCATAATTCGTATCATTTTATCGTTTTTCGATACTGATTAATTCAGTTAATAGCGATTAGTGTCATCGTTTAAGTCAGACTTAAGACCGCACAGGGTATTTACCTTCTGCAGATGGAGGAAGAAAGGGAGAATTGTTTAAGATGGAATAGTGAAGAAAGAAATTACTTTAAAACAGGGATTGCGAACCTAATATTACACACGTACAAAATTCTAAATTTCAATGAAGTTTTGCTTTTGAACGTCTGTCGACGAATGGAGCGTGGCGGACTTTTTGTCGACTGCTGCCACGTGAAAAAACGAAACTTTTTAAATGAAACTAAGGAGGCCATCGTATGTATTACTTTAAAAAATTGCCCTTAATAATTTTATTGTGGGATGTGAATTAACTACAACAGTTAATGTAAACACGGTCCTAATTGCCTAATTGCTAGGTAGGACGTCGCGTCCCTTCGAGAGCCTAGACGGAACTCAAATGGATCGCAAATGGAACCCCGAAAGGAAGCAAAAGGGACGAAAGTGTCCACGTGACATGATTATAGATGACTGAAAATGGCGTAGGTTATAATCAACGTTTTGGGCCGTTTAGGGAGCAATTCTTATGAATATGTCATTAGACTGTATATGTATAAAATGTTTTGTTTTGAAATTAGTACGGAACAATATTTGACTCCGTTACTTTATGCGTACTTATTATTTTATAACTTTTTTCTTCCAAATAAAGTTAAATAAAAGTTTTAGGAATTAAGCTCCTTTGGAAAATTAATCACATTGAAACATTAAATCAGCAACTTCTTGAATCAAATTAAAATCTTCAAAGTGGGTACACTGATATTTTCGTATCTGCTGTTTTTGACTATCTTTTGTAATTTGATTGCAGTTTTGAAAAAAATAAGTTTGCGATGTTGTTGCCAAGTTCTCTATCTTCTCCAAATTCTGAACTACTTTTACTTAAACCAATTAGCACATTATTTCCGTCGCTTTGTTATTCTACGTTATAAGTGCCTTTTAATTTGACATTGCTTTTAATCTTTATCATTAAAGATTGTATTTAGTCTTTTAGCGCGGTCTGTGCGACCGCAGCGAACTTATTTGACTGATTCAAACTCGCGTGTTCTTTTGTTTATATTTGCGGTCAGATTCCGCGTGCGACTGGTTGAAAAATCTCTTGAATAATATTGAGAGCTGGATGAGTATTTCCTGATTTTGTATCGTATTATTTAGAATAATTTAACGTAAATACTTCATACGCAAATAAGTTGTTGTGAAATTTTATTTTGTTTCGTTATTACGTTGATTTATAGCGTTGTTTTGTGTCAGATGTCTAATAAATTGAGATCTCACGGACTTAAACTATAACGTATAATTTAAAAGGTGATTACCAATTAATGGTATTTTATTTATTATTTATATTGATAAAAGACTTTTTATATATATTCAATATCATGAAATATTCAGTCGTCTTCTAAAACCAGACGCTTAAAGTTCCGGAATCTCAGACCGTGCGCGACTGTTGGGAGGTTAATGTTAAAACAATTTGAGAAATGGAATGATCATGGAAAAAATTGTCTGTCATAGTTTTTACTCATTCCATTCGCTTATTACAGATGCTTCAACCTGAATGAAGAAAAAAAATGACTAAATCTAAATAACTTGGAATCTCTCCAGAGTTCCCTCAATTTCGTTCTCAAATCACGTTTCAATTTCTTTTCACGATCTAGACGAAATTGCCACCTGGCAATCCAACCTGCCGCCTGGATAATAATTGTAGGTACTGTACATATGCATATGCAGACATACTATGTAGTTAGTTGTACCATCTATTGAAGATCTCTGGAAGTCTGGAGTCGGTCTTATGTCTAGCTCCTTGTTTGACTTCTTTCATATTCCAAAATAAGGGTTGGAGTGCACAGTAACTTTGGACGTTTTACTCGAAATAAAACGTTTGTATTAAATTACTGGTGTGTCGGTTAATTGTACATAAATAATTCAGATAGACTTGCAATTAAGTTGATGATATTGGATGCTGGCTGTAAGGCTTTTAGAAATGGAATTATTGAATTTTTGTAAGGAATTGATGACAATGGTTTTACGACTTGACACTTTCGCTTCTAGTGAAAGCATACACATAATGATATAAAGACAATTTTTTTTGTATAAAAATTAAGATAAAATGCGACACAGGCGTTAAATTGAAAGTAAAAGAGTCCATAGACGGAAATGAATCGAGATGAATTTAAATATAAAATGACAAGTAAAAAATGGTATTGAGTCCAATAATTTAAATAACCGCTTTATCCGATTTTTAGACAAAATGATCCGAGTATGACATCTTGTTCACATTTTACGAGGAATAAGGTGAACCTAAAATTGAGTTTCAAATTCTCCCTTATCACGACCATAAATCATTTTAAAACTGCCAGTGAGAAACAAAACCCGCCATATCCTTCAAGAAGTTACTATCTAAAACCACTATATCGAAATTCAACCAATCCCGAGCAGTTATAGTTATAGCAGTCCATAATACGGGCATTTGCCTAGATTGGTAGTCGAAAAACCATGCAAAACAAACCTGTAACAAATAAAATGAATAAAGAAAATTTAAAAAAAAGATATTCTTAACTTATTATTAACTCGCACGTCAGGTCAGTTTAGTTTCAAAAGCCGCTATATCGCGAGTAAATAACGAGGTGATTATCAAAATCCGATGCATTAATTTTATTTATCGAAAGTACTTAAAATCTGCTAGATATAAATAAATAATTAACACGTTTCAAAATTATATTACTCCATTGCATTATTCCAAAAATTGAAAATCAATTATTTATTTACGGTAGAGATGTGACAGTTTTATGCGGTTTTCTCCAAATCTATGAAAATTATATAGAAATTGAACGACTCGTATTAAATATTGCAAATGGGACTACCCAATACTCAACGTCAATGAATACATAAATCTAAATAACAGTAAATGAAAGAAAAAGTATGATGAGAATCCTATTCAATCCATTGTGTACAAACTTCTATACGACTTCTACATTCATACAAACTTCTATACGATAGACTAGTGGATACCTTGTACCAGAGCACAGTGGAATTCCAAGACAGTTCAATACAACAACGCTTAAAGACAATTATTTCGGTTACCGAGGTCTTTCAGTGCCAGCGAATTATTTGTTTATTAGGTCACAAATAAAATTGATGCCTTAGAAATCTCCACATTATTTTAAGTCCTTGATGTATTAGGGATAAGTACCTACTTGATAAGTCCAACTCCGATTTATGAAACATTTATTGAACCTTTATAAAATGTTATTAACTTTATGAACGACACACTCCCGACCTGTCACTTGTAATCTGAAAGAACACGAGTAAGAAAAGCAATGGCCATTTTTAAACATGTGCACATGCGGATACGTTTTTAGATTTTCACGGCCAAAAGTATTTGGTACCTAAATATGTTGTACGGCCAGATGTGTCGCCGGATATGCCGGATCATCTGCCAACACATCTGCCGGATCTGCCCTGAGGATGGACACTGCTACGCTGTCCGAAACGTTGGCTAAAGAAGGAGGTAGCGCAATACGGCATAACACCCCAAAAACAAATAACGAAAATCTGCACATGCATTCGATCTCTCATTCTTGGATCACGCATCTCATTCTTCCGAACTCACTTATACCACACATAAAATTATTATATTGTCAATACTGTAAGTGTTTTATAACGCTGATGGATTTCATTCGTTTTGTGCTCCGATTGTCATACGGGATCGGAGGAATCCAGATTTTTTGAATTCCGCACAATAAGGGTGCCTAACTACATGGTAGACAGGTGTCAAGTACCGCTTTATCGTCAGTCCGTTAGTCCGTTGCTAACCACAATCGTATCGTGACATTTCGCTCTACGCCGAAGTGTTATTTATCCTATCGTTACATAAAGTGTAAATCATATCATATTATATCGTATGCTTTGTGTGAACTTCTTACGTAAATCGACTCGTGACTCAAACTTTATCGTAGTTCTAATAATCGAATAGAACAATCTTATCGAGCGCTTATGGACACATCTGTGACTGTCACCAAACGGAAACCAAGCCAGAAGACATAACAGCAGTGAGTACCTCTTAATTGTGAATTACCTTTCTTGTTTGGTGGTCCGGCATAATTTCACATCAAAATCCATAAGCGTCTTAGCAAAGAGCAGCCGCAAGGCTATTTCTAAATCCCCGTGCATAGTCATGATTCAGTAAGCATATTTTTCTTATTATTCCTCTTGGAAAACTTTGAAAACAACATTTATTGACTGTATTGTACTTTTTTACTTTCTTTATATTTACTTTATTTTCTTCCTTTCTCATTTTTTTAATATTTTATCGTAGATATGCTAAGCTGCAGTGTATGTCGGTGGTCAGAAAAAGAACAAAGTCGGATCTTTCAAAAATTTAAAATCGTTTTATTGGCATATTTATTGGCTTATTTTGTTGATTTAAAAGTCTAAATTTTCGGAACTTTTAATAAAATACAAAATTTCAAAACAAGGCTATACGTTTGATCTCAAAAACAATAAAAATGCGGAAACGAAACTTTACACAGCTCCACTGAAAAACTACAAAACCGCACATCCGACATTGTCATTCGGATCCGCCAATGGGAACATGTACGAATTTTAATGTCCCTAAACAGATGATGTCTTTTTAGAATAGGTTATTTTAATATGTAGTTTTAAGGTGTGTCCAGTGGCCAGTGTGTCCACGTGAGAGATACAACTGTTGCTCGTTCGTGTCTAAAACCCAAACGGTTACGAAAATATCCGATCTAATCCGATAGACAGGCCAGTAGCTTACTGAGCAGCCGTGCGCTTGACAGGTTAACACCTTTCAACCTTAGAGCGGACGTTAAGTCCAGGTAGATATTCAATAGTAAACAAGACACGATAATCAACAAGACGCAATCTCTGATGAACCCAAGTATTTTTGACAACTCCCAATCATCAGAATTGTACTTTTAATTAGAGGAAACAATAGAACACCACATAGTCTAATGTGGCTTACATTGCATTGTACCAAACCTACATGCAGCCCGAAATAAAAAAATAATAATTAATATTAAACGTATCGCTTTACAATTTAACATTGTTCATATTGCCAATTAGTCTATATACGAAAATTACCGAGAAGTCTTATGACAAGGCAGTCTTCATAATAACATGTTTGTATCTCTCCTTTAGCGTTGTTCATCTCAATTAGTGACAGAACCTTCCCTCGTATCAAAACACAATAATAATTTCTCCCTAACGAGACATAATGCAGCTTTTATGGGTTGTAACAAGCGTAGTATAATAACGATATGTTGGAGGCAGGCAACATGGTTCTCATGGTCCCGGAGCGCAATGTTGTTGGAACAAAATACATACCTAACATTACCGCTAATAATTAATATTTATTGTTAATGTTAAAAGTAAACAATTCGTTAATGGCTCTTTTAATACTGTCACAACATCAGATTGGCATTTAGCCAATGTGTTCGGAACAGTTAGTTAAATCACTCTGAGTTTTAAACAATGGTTCAGTACCTACGCTAACATGCTTTGCTAGTCATTTGAGGCACTAACGGTTTTTATTTTATATTTTAATAACATTCATGATGTTATAAATCAATTTTATTGACATCCCAGCTGACGTATTTAAACCGTTTTAACTAATATATTTATGTGAATTGCTTTGAATCTCTTCGAATATTTAAGATTTGCTAAGATAAGGAAATTGGTAAGATTCGGGACAAAATGTACCCAGCAGTAGGTACTAGCAAAAACTTTACTGTAACTGCCAATAATTATACTTTTTTTAATAAAAATAATTGTCTTACTACGTGTTCAATTTATAAGGTCTCAATTCAATCAAAACACTCCGGTTCAGAACAAGTATTCGTCAATTTATTTACAATGATCTTTTTAACATGACTTGCACTATCCTTCAACGCTACATGGAATATGATCCACAACGGCTCGGTTCCTGGATTCTAAGACACTCCCTAGTTCAATGGTTGTTTTGGGAGAAATGAAGAAAGATTAACGAATCGTATCGTATTTACTAAAATGAAAAAAACTAACACAACGAACAATGAGCCGGCTGGGTTAGATATCTGTTTTACCATTTGATGATTAATTTCTAGAACCATTACCATGGGTTTCAGCCAAGCGCCGAACCAGTTTATACAATATTATATTTTTTATAAATTTTATTTCATAGAGGGCAATGGTTATTGGTTTTAACACTACCTTCCTTATCACTACTCTTTAATAGGTTCCCCAATTAGTTATCACTAATTTTAGTTAGAAAAACGTAAGGTGAGCCATTTTCATAAACTTTTTATGTTTGCATTAAAAAAATTCGTATTTAAAAAATTACGTAGTTATTTCTAATAATAAAATTTTAAAGCATATTTCATCACATTTCGAAAAGAGTTTTTTAATTCTCTAATACGTTCACAAATATTTCATTTATTTGGATCTTATTGCAAAGCGGAAATATTTGTACATACTGACAAAATATGCCCGATTTTTGAAGGGTTAAAAACAGAAGTTTAAAAATAAATTTTTATTTTAAAATAAGAATGTTAAATATTTACCTGGCATGACGGTTGGCGATATCATCAGGAAGTTGATGCAAGCAGCCCCGGAGCCATGCCCTAGTAGCGTGACACTGGCGGGGTCACCACCGAACAGCTCGATGTTCTGCTGGACCCAGTGTAGGGCTGCGATCTGATCCATCAGACCGTAGTTGGCAACCCTGGCCTTCAGGTGGGGAGTAGGGTTGGCGTTCAGAAAACCTGGGAATAAAATTGTTTTTTTGATAAATATTGTAAACAAAAACCTAAATATTTTGGAAAAAGCAGTCATTTTGTGGTTTGACAATAATGAAATAAAACTACAACTTTGTTCACAACCACGAAATTTATGTAATTTCATTAATTGTCACGGGTACTTTTATTTTATTAATTTAGGTTATTATAAACAATAAATTCTTTTTCAAAACATGTAAAGTGCATTTGCAGCACATTCGAGAATGGAAGACATTCTCAGTATCGCCTTGGTGTGAGACCACCATTCAGAATTGGAAAGTTGCTTGAAATGGCTTTATTGTTTTGTGACTAGTTCTGAATATCCAAGTGCTTCCCCACCTTCCTCTTCCCCCATCTCCTTCCTCTCCCAACATTACCCTCAGTCTCACAACATACCCCAATTGAAGGTGCCATACTCTCACTGGCTCTAGACGGGAGGGTTTGGGACTCATTGCAGTAATCACGTAATAAAACCCATATACATTTTATTAAATAATTTTCTTTCGTGTAATCTGGATTTTATTTAATTTTTTTAGATTTGTACACTTTCAGTTATCAGCGTAATGTTAAACACGACTGTTATTTAAAAACAAGCTACAAAAACACATTTCCTACAAAAAAACTTTGATATTTTAAATCGTTAATGGAATTTTAAAAATGTAATTTAAATCAAATGAAAAAAGTTTTACAAATTCTTTAGTATTTTCCAATAACTCTTCCACTTTGCTGCACATTTTTTTAGATATTCTCTTTGAAATAAACAGATGGGTGAAGGTCGATCTTAGTCGGAATCTTAGTCGGTTGTTTCAAAAAATTTGACGGATTCATCAAATATTTGAAGTTAATTTTCACGTTCTGTGTAAGTTTTATTCAAGTTCTGTTATTTCATTATAGGCCAGTTGCTCCTTAAAACTGAAATAATCACAGAACTTGAATAGAACTTTTATGCACAGAACGTGAAAATTAAGTTAACAAAATTTGTTGAATCCGTCAAATTTTTGGAAACAACTCGTCCTAGACTAGTACGAAAGTTTCAAGTCGAAAAGAAAAAAATTGTACTTCACCTTTCAGTTTTCAGTACAAATATCCAATTCCACGTTCCGATTGATTTATTGAACACGTGCAACACTTTCCTCAAATATAGTGTCAAATTTATTTTTGCTCTTCGGTAGCATTTATTCTTAACTACTACTACTCGTTGGTCTACTTTCAGATCGACAATAGAAAAGTATCAGAATTTTCTGTAAGCATTTGCTATTATTAGGCATAAGCGTTGACTCATACGCCCCATTACACCTAAGAATGCAATGTACATGTCAAATTCTCAAATATGTCGAGTTCTCAAGTCAATCTTTTAAATATGTTAACATCTTGCTGTTTATTATATATACTCGTTCTTGTGTGTTATTTTCAAATATTTAACTTCATTTGCACTGAGCACTCTTCATTTTATCATTTTACGTAATCTCGATGTATAGAGTCCTTTACTCATAACTATCGCATCTCTGTTACCCTTTATTAAAATATTTCAATGTATTTTGTGTCCATGCTCTCTTTTGTCTGTGGCCGTGGAGTCACATGCTCTTTGTTGTGTATAAAACTGCTTGTTTTCATTTTGGCGAGTCATTCTTTTCTACAATTCTTATCTACATTCTATAATTTGCAACTCCAGTGCTCAGAATAGAATCGAAACTCTGTTCAACTTAATATTCATCTCAATAAACTAAAGTTTACAACAATATTCCCAGTACAAAACAATGTGTTTTTACTTAAAACAAGGGATAACCTCGCAAATCATGACCTCTCACTATGTTTCCTGGGTTTGGAAACGAAAGAAGTCAACAAAGCTGATCACTTTACACCTAACGGTAGACTGTTCAGAGACCAGACCCTGGGACCCTTCTACGCACTCGTAACCCAGACAGTTACATTATAAAATTACCCCGTTCATAAAAATAATTATTCCTTATTTTAAATAATTATTTTCCTAACTAATCCCAACAAAATAATAATATGTATAAATTAACTCCGGTACTGTTAAATAGCTGGCAATTAAATAACACATTTTTCGTTTTGTATTTAGTTCTGTTAATTGGGTAACAGAGCGCAAAGTTCCGCTTCCTATAACTTTTTGAATGAACGCCGCTGGGGAACGGCGCGGCGGTGTTCATTGGACTCAACAAATGTTTTGGATATTTTAATCAGTGTAGTGTTTTAAAACCGGTGTAATAATCAGTGCAGCAGATCGATTGATGATCATGTTTTAATGAATAATTTGTGAGTTTCAATGAAATCCCCCAATACACAATGGCGGTTTTGTGTCCGATATCGTCGATTTGTAATCGAACCTATTTAATAACATCCGGGAAAGAAAATGTTATTTTTCCGCTTACTCAACTGGTGATCAACCAATTAGCCTACATTTATGATTATTTATCAGTTGTGTAAAATTTGAAATACGTTTTGTTAGTAGGGCGTATAATGTTTACACAACATCGTAATATGATTTTTTACGTTCTTACCGAAAAGCCCCAGCCTGTAGTTAATTGTGATGACTACCATCTCTGCGTAGCTCGCCAGCACTGAACCATCGTATGGATTGCCAGAGTTCCACTCGAATGACTCTCCGTGGATGTAGACTAGGACAGGCTTCTTGGTGTCTCTTTCATCTGAAACAAAGAAAATAACGAAAAATTAGTCGGGTATATTATGACGTCTGGTTAAGCTAAATATCTGGAAGTGTATTTTCATTCAAATAAATAAAAAATACAAAATTTTCGCAAACTTGTATCAGTAATAAGATGGTGATCATTGATCGTACTCCTTACAATTTAGGAGTCGGATATGAGTTTCGCTCCCCCGGGAAAAAATTATTGGATAACAAATACTCTTGCCATAGGTCACCCAAGTAGTTTGCTACGTGTGGTGATTAAGCAGGGGTGCCCAGGTTTGTGGGAGAGGTCACCTTAGTCACCTACAGCATTGTGGGCCGGGTCGAGAGAGACTTGTTTTTTAGATACTGGTTTTGATCTTTCCAGCCGAACACTCGACCCATTGCGATGCATCGCCTTACACGGCAGTTAAAGGGATGGGTTCAAACTGGTATGTCACACATGTCACTCCTGGATTCACTGACCTACCTACCCCTCGTATCTTTTGCCTTCCCAAAATTTCTTCTCCTTCATTTACATAGACCCTCCACACAGCACCCCCTTAGATGACGGAAAATATTTTCCTCCTATGTGAAGATAATGTAAAACAACGAGTTTCTAATTCCCACGCTATAGAAATTAAAATATAAAGTCGCTAGATGTCGCTTTTTGTCTGTTTATTTTAAAGTGGTTTGAAGATTGGATATTGATTTACAAAAAACAAAAATATTTTTTTTTTCAGTTTCGTTTCGAACCTCCGTCCGCTGGATTTCTCTGAGCGTTGAGCTTTGCGACGCACTATGCCGCTGCGCTACGGGACGCGCTCGGCGAGGTGCGAATTTACGCATTATATTCCGACGACCGTAACCAAACAGCAGTTAAAGATCAGCGCAGTTTGATGCTTCGCAGGTGCCGTAGTGTGTCATTTCCATTTCATTCGAATTTCAAATCACTTTAACGGGGCTAAGGAAGTTTCACTTCAAAAATATTTTGTTGGTTCTGTATTGTTTAATGATTGTTACTACCTATCTGTGTTTTGGCCCCCAATAAAACAAAACAAAAAATCCGAAAATGTTGCTTAGTCGTAACTCAATTAGAATGCACATTGCATTTGAAAACAGTTTACATTTGCTCGTACCTACTCGTACATAAAATGCAACATGGCAAAATAATCTAATAACGCTAAAACAAGGGGACCACTAATAGCTGGAAAATTGATATTAAGTACTAAGTACCAACACCTAACTTTACGAACTTCCGCCAAAGAGCTATTTAATATTTCAGTGGACACACCCACTATGGGGCTACGAACCATTTAAAGCGGTCCTGGCATACATTAGCGCAACTAAGACCGTTACAGCACGGTCAGTGATTCGATTGGTTTCGAAAGGGTTAACGAAGCTGTTGCAAACTAAAAGATGACATAATCCTTCTTTAGGATTTTAAGCAAGTCATATAAAATATTTGGATTAGCATCATAATATGTTATTCTTTTTAGTTTTTTGTCTCGAAAGAATTTAATATTATTTGCACATCTTTAAGATTATTTTCCTGCATCTATGTGCGAGTATTTGAAAATGCACTCATTGCTTAGTCCCAGTTGAAACGCATCGTAGATGCAATCTTATGTCCGTTTTGGAAATAAATTTAAAATTACAAATTTTAGTGTCACATGAATTTTAACGAAATTTTAAATAACTTATGTGTAAAAACATAAGCAAATTCTTTTTTGTAAGCCATTGTAAAGGTCACTTAATAAAAATTCTCTAGTCGTAAAGAGATTCCTAATAAATATCAACTTGACTTTTTCATTTCTTCTTTCAAATGTAATATCAACAGTGGTGGGGGTAGTAAATGTGAAATCATGCAATATCCATTGTTTTAAATATAATGTCTTCCGCGTTCAAATTCATATTCATCGTATTTATAATAAACTCAGAGAGAGCCTAAGAATTCATAATAAATTATACAGCGCCCTTGATGATTTTTCACCAAAATGGCGCTCTACAAATTATCAAAGTATTATTATTATTGTGAATTTGCTTCCATCGGGTTGAGTTGGAATCCCACTTTGCTGTCAAGAAACATAATAATATTATCGTGGAAAGTGCCTTTCTTGTGTTGAATATTGAGTTAGTGCAGGTTAGTGTCTATTTTTTTCAAAAAATTTTAAGAAAAAAATTATTACAGTTTTTGAGATAGATAATTACGTTGCGGATTAAATTCCTCTCATTGCTTTGAGCGTTAGAATGCCCATTTAATTTGGAGCTACTTACACGCCCCAGGCTTATGTAATATTCCTGTTTCCAATAATACGCATGTATATATCTCGTACGTTCGTGAAGGTACCCAAATTGTTAAATACTGTTCTATGACAATTCAAAGATAAAACTTTTTTATACATTGACCCGCATCTGATTGTGACAAACGACTGTAAAATTTACTTAAATAAGGTTAACATAACAAAATTAGAAAATCTTTTGTCTTTGTGATGCAGATAATTCATTGGGAAATTCTATAATAATAATAATTTAATAGTAATTAACGATATAAAACTTTGATGAATTTTTTATGTTTATTTTTCACCGTTACCGGTTTCAACCACCTTCAGACTGGCCTAAGGAGGGTAGTGAGTAGGGAATGCAATCTCGTTCTCGCGAGATCTCGGCCCTTTTTATCGAGATTGATCTCGGACGAAAAAAGGGCGAGATCTCGCGAGTTTAACGAGATTGCACCCGAGTATAAAAAGGTCTTATTCGAAGCGAGGACTGACACAGACGGAGTTGCGATCTATCGGTTTCATTCGGTGCGCGTGAGGCGGCGGCCTGAGGTAGCGGTCGCGGGATGAGGTGTCTCTCAGATTCGTTTGTGCGTGCGATTGGTTGAAAATTAAACCGGCGCGCGCGGCGTGCAGCGTCATCAGCGCGCATTTGTTTTATTTACTAATAGTTGTTGCTAGCTAAGGGAACGTACCCATACTACGTGACTAAATTTTTGCAATTTTTAACCCCCCCCCCCCCCCCCCCTCGGTGACTAAAAACCAAAGACCCCCGCCGCTCATTTGTACCAAGCGTGGTATTTCTAAGACCCCCCCCCGCCTGAACGGGTTACGTAGTATGGGTACGTTCCCTAACGTGTTACGTGAGTTTGATTTCATTCGAGTATTTTTTGGTTATTTATGCAGAAAAAAGTTTTTTATGTGAAGTTGTTAAGTTAATTTTTTTTTAACTTCTCGTTGTTTTGTTTGTTATAAATGAACTGTTTTATTACTAAAGGATTTTCGTTTGATATTAGAAGAGAAAGGTTGTTTGTTTAATTTGTTATTTGATAGATACGTATGTCAAAGTATACTACGGAGTTTATTAAAAAATTATAGACAAATACGTCAAACAATCTTTGATGCATAAAAGTCTATTAAAAAAATTCGTGAAAATAAATGTTTATCTTCCAGAAACATCATAGAAGTTTCTGGAAAACCTTATCCAATTGAAGTTAAACCATAGAAGTCGCTGAAAAACTTATCCAAAGCATAGTCCCCCTCAGCACAGGATCTCCTAGTGAGGAGGACTACGAATATATTTTATATATACATCTAACAAACATGTTTCATATAAAAATGTAAAAAATATTATATAGTTACTAAATAAAATTAAAAAAAAATTAAAAATCTTATAATACTTATTATTTTTTCCTAATTAATTCAAATATTGTGATTATTTGCAAAAAAAACACACAAAACTGCCAATCCCGCGAGATCTCGAAATTGGCGAGATCTCGCAGTATTGTTATTCTAAACTCGCGAGATCTCGCTTAAGCCCCAATCTCGCGAGATTTTCATTCCCTAGTCGTGAGAGGCTGAAAGAGGTTACGATCAAGAATAAAAAGTGGATAAAAGTTTCGAATCATCATAAATACTAGAATAAACTTTTTAGGTTTTTTTTTTAAGAACGTTATTAAGCGAAAGGAAGGTCTGAGAAGGAAAAGGTATGAGGAGTGGGTAGGAAGCTGAGGATCAGAGTGACCAGGAGTAATGACTCATTTATTTTTGCCATTTTGTACCCCGCGAGCACAAATCCCTCACAACTCCAAACCAAACTTTCATTCGAAGATGTACCTGCTCATTTACGGTCGGTTCTTAAAATTGCAAGACTTTAAAATGTACCATCTCATTTGATGCAACTATTCAAATGCATCCAGGAGGATTTAACTGCACAAAGGTGATTCGCTTTAATTGCAGCGGTCAAAATAACCTTCCCGATATTGCTAGACGTAATTCGCACAGTGGCTAGGCCGGAATAGCTTCGCAGTCGCAATGGAGGCTAATGATATAAATTACGTTTGATGCCACAAAGCGAGCGGCTCCGGGCGGCAGGACGAACTACGCTCTACGTTATTTACTGCGGCAATAAGTAGTATCTTTGATTTACGGGAAGGGGATTTTTCCATAGAACCTTAGTGGTACTTTCGAAGGAGTAAAACTAGCGAGATTGGGCCCAGAGTTGAAATATATATCACTTTTAGTTATCTAGAAGACAATTATTTTTATTATATTTGATTTAATTTAATTACACCAACTGTTATCATGCTACAAACATTGATTTAAGTATCACCAAGAGTAATAAAGATATCATTATTTACAAATAATATTTTCTTATTATCTACGGACGGCGGCGTCTACTAATATCAACAGGAATTCCAAAAACTGAACAAATCGGACTAATCTATAAGAAACAAAGTGAGGACGAATATCTACAGCTCAAACTGCTGACCAATATCTATGAGAACCAAAGTGAGGACGAATATCTACCGCTAAAACTGCTGACTAATATCTATGAGAACCAAAGTGTGGACGAATATCTACAGCACTGGCAGAGGTTGGATTTGCAATTACGTATAGCATATTGGAATAACGTAACATTGCGTATGCAGTTTAAAAAACTTAATTTATGTGTATATGTATGTAAAAATCCATAATATCGGACTATTGGACACATTTAGCTGATTATTAAAGATTTGGGTTTTTGTTTTAACAGCTTTCTTTATTTCGAGTGCTTCTGAATTATTTATTCTGTTACCATGACCATTTCTATGTCAGTTAGGTTAGATTAGGTTGTGGTGCCGTGTATTTCGAAATAAATAAATGTCTTTGTATAATGACCTCCATGTTTATTTAATAAATTATTGTCCTCGTAAACAGCAAAATACGTAATATTGTGCAAAAACTTCATGTATGTACTTTAAACGTTTAAGTCTTTACTTAATTTAAGTAATTTATGCTTTTCATTACAACCTCTTGCTCAGCTGCCCTCTGTAGATATTAGTCCAACCTACGCTCCATAGATATTAGTCACCACTGGGACCGTCATAGATATTCGTCCGACCTTAGCTCTGTAGATATTAGTCCTCACTCTGAAGTTCATAGATATTAGTACAACATATGAGCTGTAGATATTCGTCCGACATACAGGCTGTAGATATTAGTATCTGGAGTCTCTACGAACAAGGCTTTAAAATTAATTATAAATTCATTGGAACATAAAATAGTATATCTTTTTTTATGAAGAAGAAAAACTACTAGAATGGTGAGAAATGTGCTCAGTTTTTCCTGCAGTTGAAAAAATTGGCCTCCACGCAACCCATTGACTGGGAAGTCTGTGGATAGCCCCTGTGGATTTTTTCTTGTAGGTATATCTTCAATCAAAAGTTCACCCCAACAAACCGAGTTCTCTGGTGCAAACATTAAACAAGAAATAGCAGCCATCATGTACCTTTAGATGGGTGCAGAGCGCGAGGAGGGTTACATTTATTTATATTATTATTTTTAAAAAGTATTTTTTTTAAATGTGTATTTTAATAATTTATAAAGGTTTTCTTGATGAACGTCTCACTTTTTTATATTGCTATATTAAAAATGAACTTTCTTTTCGGACACCCTGTGTAGAATAATGACGTTATAATTTAAACAACGTAATAATAAAAAATGTATCTTTATCCGAGTTTTAACCGCTAAATCACGCTTCTCCATTTTATAAGATACATTTCACCTTTCAAGCTAAATTTCACATTTACAACACGAAATTTATATAGAACAATAATTTGGACAGTTTTCTTTGACAATGTGAAGAGAAAAGATATAAATCAATTATAACCATCGAACTACTTACATTTTCCGGCGCAAATTGAATAAAACCTTTAACCACCTGAATTTAAAAAAAATACGAGTTACCACTTCTAGAAAACAAATAATTTGCCGACTAAACACAACGTTCCACACGCGACGTCTGTACATACTCTAAGTAGAAGATTCAAAAGATTAAAATTGATTTGCATTATTTGATGCTCATCATTTTGATAAATATTAGGTATCCGGGGTTAAACTGTTTTTCCATCCATATCCATATTAAATAAAGTTTATTAGATGTGTGAAAATTAGAAGTATTGACTTTGTTTAAAAAGCGAAGGTTACTGACCTCTAGCGTAACATTTCGAAGCTTGTTTATTATTGCAGATTCCCTACTTGCAATTGATGGCTACACTGATTGAAATGATAGTCGATAAAGCAGATTTCTGTATATCACATTATTATAGTGGTGTGTCATTCGCCATGTTTGTTTTTGTTTGTGTGAGGTTTTTTTATGTTATAAATAATGAGCTTTTTAGGAAAAGACGCTCTTATCTCTTGGAAACAGCTAGAATTAACTAGTAAATGGTCTGGTGACCAGTTTTTAGTGCTTTGTCGGGTCGGTAAAAAGTTTTTATTGTAACATGTGCTTATAAGTGAATAAATAAGTTGGAATTCGCCATTGAAAGAATATGGTTTTCATTGAAGTTCTTCTGCCACAAAAAACCAAATTTTAACAGACTTTGTAAAAGTTTGGTTTTTTGTTTAATTTGCTTCTATTTATAGTGTCTGCATGTTTACGTTTTTAGGATTCTAAGTTGGGAAATATTTTTACCATTGCTTTGCTTCATAAAATAAACAGTCGTCCCTATAGTGTGCTATTTCGATGGCCACAGTCCCTCACAGGTCCAGTAAAATCAAGCTCTTCTCGTAAAATACTTGCATTATTATCCTCAGCTTTGTCTGGGGAAACCATCTAAACGATTTCCTTCTGAAATTGCCCATATACCCCAATGAAAATAATTTATATTTTCTGATTATATAAAGAGTAAGTTTTGATTGATCCCCTTTATCTGATTTTTATTTTACATACAATGGAAAACGGTGTCATTCGTTCCTGCTGGAAACAAACGATTTTTAAATTGATTTTTTTACTCCGTAACTGCATTGCTCTTATTAAGGTAAGTACTAATAAATCTTTTTTGGTGATAACTCGAAAGAAGGCCCCTGTCTTTACATTTTAAATACAGGAAAACTATATCACCACCCGGATAGGTGGATTGTAAGGTGCTATGAGGTAAGGGCTGTAGGAAGGGATTTATTAATGCTGGTCTTGAAGAAGCCCGGATTATGTGAAGGAGCAAAATAAAAAGTTAAGTGTCGCAACTCGGGATTGAAACCAGGATGTCTATTTTACCGGGAAAACGCTTTGAATCACTTATCTATTGAGACGTGATTATTTGCCTTTTTTTCATATAGAAGAATAACACTAATGCAGCAAGTAACTCACCAATTACTCGCGCAAGTTTTAAAGCTCTTAAAAAATATATGTAATTCTTGAAGATAATATCTAGACTTTGCTCGCGCCGAAACGCAAATTATATAAAATTCCCTCGATTGAAAAAAATCGCAAAATATGCTCCAAAAATTATTATAAACACGTTTGTTTTAGTTATTTTACAAGTTATATGGATGAAAAAATTCACAATTTAAATGCCGTTTAAGACAATGCCCGCAAGATTTTTGCTCTATTCTAAACAAGTCGTGTTTTATTAAACATTTTGGCAATTTTCGCATCGATTTTGTCACAGTAAATGTTAGCGCTCTCCTCTAACATGCCTAATTTCGTATCTCTCCATCTTCTTCTTTTCGATAACGGTTGCAGAGCCTTAATGTTTCGCTTAGATTTATTAGTATTATCTTATTATTCGATGATTAAATATTGATGACGGGTGTAACTTTTAAAAGTTATTAAAATAAATTAAAGAAATAACATTACCGGTTAGAATAAATTTAATTCATTTAGTAATTAAAGACAAAAAAGCTTTATAAATTCTTCACACGCCAAAGCCCACCGTGTGAGATTGTACTTTCTCGGGCATGCAGATTATCAACCTACGTGGTTCACGACGAGTTCATCGAAAACGAATTCATCGAAAATCAATTCATCGAAAATCAATTCATCGAAAATCAATTCATCGAAAATCAATTCATCGAAAATCAATTCATCGAAAGCAAATTCATCGAAAACGATTTCATCGAAAACCAATTCATCTAAGATCAATTCATCGAAAACCAATTCATCGAATGATCAATTCATCGAATCGCTAATTCATCGAAAAAATATATTTTGTTGATATTTGAAAGAAATGCCGAGCGGACCAAGAAGTTAAAAAAGCATTGGTCAACCTAAACTAACATAACCTAACCTAACCTAACTTAACCTATTTAACCAATTTTTTTTATCATCACTCTTAATGACCTTTCTGAGTTGTTTATGAGTTGATTTCATTATGAGTTGTCTGGTCACCGTTCCTTAGATATCCCTTTTTTGCAGTATCAGACAATCGGAAATCGAAGAGATAACCTATAAATTTTACATTGTCACTACTAAACTGACAGTTGCTAAACACATTTAACTCAGATAAACAGACCTTTTTGGGTATTTAATTTCGAAATTAAATACTTTTTGGGTATTTAATTTCGACAGCTCTAATATCTACAAAAAAATTTTTTTTTCGATGAATTGGCGATTCGATGAATTGGTCATTCGATGAATTGATTTTCGATGAATTGATTTTCGATGAACTCGTTTTCGATGAATTTGCTTTCGATTAATTGATTTTCGATGAACTCGTTTTCGATGAATTTGCTTTCGACGAATTGATTTTCGATGAACTCGTTGGTTACCACCTACGTTATTGAGATAACCACACAAAAACTTTCAACGAAATATTTAAAATATGAGAAAATAACAGTATCAAAATAATAACAATTTCAACAACCATTTATTCGATAACCAACACCTCTGCCATGTGTCGGCCCAAGAGATTGATGATTTTATGTGACTCAATGTAGTTTTGTTGCTTATATAGTATTAGTTTAGATAACTAATGCTAATGATGTTGGGGCTGGCTTTATTTTACATCGTTATTGTAGCGATATTAATTTTTCCAAAGCTACGAAAAAAAACACAATTTCAGAGGCGGGTATGGGTACTGTCGCCCCGCTATATATTGGATAACAAACACCCCTGCCATAAGTCACCCCAAGTGGTTAGCTACATAGGGTGAGTTAGCAAGGGTGCCCGGGTTTACCTTGTGATGTGTATGCAGGTCTTGGCGGCAGAAGCGCCTGTCCACTAGCTGTTTGGCGGGCCGAATCGGGGGAGGACGGCTTTGACCCTTCCAGCTGTCTTACTCGACCAGCGAAATGGATTTATTCATATGTCCGTCACTCCTGAACACACTTACTCCTAGAT
Source organism: Limnephilus rhombicus (assembly GCA_929108145.2). Lineage (NCBI taxonomy): Eukaryota > Metazoa > Arthropoda > Insecta > Trichoptera > Limnephilidae > Limnephilus > Limnephilus rhombicus. The sequence continues at coordinate 10,848,077 of OV815292.1, read as the reverse complement.
TCCAATCCAACCCTCTAACCTTAAAAATTTGGTAGGCGGATATGGATACCGCCTCCCCGGGAACCACTTATTGGATAACCAACACCCCTGCCACAGGTCACCGTGTTCTCGGGGTGAGATTTATTTAGGTCTTGGTGGCGAATGCGTTTCCGTGGTATCGTGATGGATCGGGAATCGGCGCATCGGGAAAGACTGCTTGGGCAGAAATAATCTAGACCAGCTAGACTCTCTCGACCCATCGCCTTGCACCGCAGTGGGACGTACGTCTCTCACTTCTGGACACATTGACCCCCAGATTCCTTCCCACCCCTCTTACCTTCTTCCTTACCAGAACTTCCTCTCCTTCCTTTCCCAAAACAGAACAATATTTTTTTACATGAGCTCCACACAGGAGGCCCCGAGTAAAATAATTTCCCTCTTGGCCTATATCATCTTTAGGGATGCTGTGTGGAGGTTTTTTTTAAGGAAATGAAGGAGAGGAGAGTTTTGGGAAGGAAAAGAGTTTAAGGGGTGGGTAGGAATCCGGGGTTCAGTGTGTCCTGGTCATCCGTCTCCAAGACCTAGACAAACCTCACCCCGTGAATCCAGGCACCCCTGTTAAATCACTAAACGTAGCAAACCACTTGGGGTGACTTATGACAGAGGTGTTGGTTATCCAATAAAGGTTCCCGGGGCGGCGGTAATATGTGAAATATTGTAAAAAAAAAAAGAAACCTTTTTCCTTCGCTCTAAAAGACCACACACACAAATGACAAAGGCCCTGAGGGGCAGAGGGCAAATGGAGGAGTATGAGGTGAATGTACAAAAAGGAATTCCCTATTTCCATTTACACAACAAGACTTATCATCTATAACATTCTTTATCGAGGAATGGGGTAGATTTACTTAATAAGTTAATTCCCCCCTCAGATGCTTCGGCAGGCAATCCGAAGTCTTTGTGGACTTCCAACATTTCCCAGTAATATGGGGAAATCAATTCCGGGGAATCGATGGCAATTAATTTTTCCTTTTTGTTACCTTGTTATTTTTAGGGACTTAATTGTCTGGAATCAAAATAGATGGATTTAAATCCTTAATGGCATTTATTTAACCATCCAGCGTAATGGATGTCCGCAGTTAACCGTTTTATTTGTACCTAATGGCTACGTAGATTAAAAAAGTTTTTTTTATTGAAAGGAAGACAAATATTATTCCTGGTTACCAATAATCTGACAATGTTTGAAAATCTCCCACTTGACAAATCTCCTGTTTGAACCCTGGTTATAAAAGATATATATTTTATAACCATTTTTTTAATATGTATACATTGTATACTGGATATGATTTCCAACTGCTCCCAACCACCTGGCGTTTCCGATTGGTGTATGTTGTGAGGTTGAAGGTAATGGGAGAGAAATGAGATAGGAAAGAGGAAGGTGAGTAAATTCCTGGCTATCTAAAGGCTAAAGCCATTTCAAGCAACGTTTCAATAATGAATGGCGGTTTTACAACAGGGCGATACTGATAGTATTTTTCACCCTGGAACTTGCCACAAATATAGGTACTATATAAATTATTTTTAGTTAAATAATTGTGAAATATGAAACAAATTAAATTTATTAGAGAATGACGGATTTGAACCAGCGACCTTCGGATTGCTAGTCGGGAGTTGGAAGATACTCTCAGTATCGCTCTGGTGTAAAACCACCCTTCAAAATTGAAACATTGCTTGAAATGGCTGTAGCCGCGTTTGGTGACCAGATACCAGATATCAGTCAGGTACTTCCCCATCTTCCACTTCCCCATCTCCTTCCCCTTCCCACTACCTTTATCCTCACAACAAACTCCAATTGTGGTTGCGATAGTCTCACTAGTATCAAACGGGAGCAGTTTGTACTCTTGCGCGGTATTCGCATAAAAAAAAAAAATAAAAAACTTTTTGTAATCTGATAATTTTGGAGGTGATTGACTGGTTGACCGTAGGAAGGACCGCCATTGCTTATAAACTACATCTGCTCGAAGTAATATTCTGAACAAAAAAAAATTTTTAAACGGTATTTGAATAAATATTTTCTCTACAGGAGACAACATAATATTAAATGTAAAAAATATCGTGATATGTAATATAGGACTTCTGCTCTAGCTTGATATTTTTATATTGCTGAAACAGTGCAGAAACCGCCAGTCAAATGTTCGCTAGTCTGATTCCGTCAGCTTTTCTAGCTGAGGAATCAATCAAGCTGTTCCCGAAACGTCTAAAACATACTGAGTCCTTCTTGAATCCTTCCAGAATCCTTCTGATGAGATGAGTTCCCAGGAGAGCAGTGAGAGTAATTGGTGGCGGAATTTTAGCGTACGTTTCAGGCATTGCCAGGGGAACGGAACGGGAAATCGAAAACGATTGTGCTTCCTCCAATCCTTTGGCTTCCGTATTTTCTATGATAATATTATGAGGAGAAGGGTTCTGATTAATTACTGGGTAATTCTGTATATTCGAGTAATGTTATAGTGGTTAATTTAAATCTTATTATTCGAGAGCTGCAAATTTTAAATTAGTTTTTCAAACAAACGGTTTTGTTATGTAAATGAAATTTTATATAAAAATATAAACTTTCTTTGTTTAAAACCACTTTATTCTATTTATAATCGTTGGTTACATATACATACCTACACATAGACACACCTACATAGCACGCATACATACTGTCACTGCTTGGAATTGGTATTAATTATTGTTGCAAGTTCCTTTGTCCTACCTATTCCCAATTGCCTACCCATCAATCTTACCCACAATCTTACTCAGTCTGTAATAAAACTCCGCCGTGTATCCGCCATTATAAATAACTCCGCTGTGTACTATCAAAATAAGAACCTCACGCTTATTACTGTGATTGTGCCTGTTGGATTGGGAAAGGAAGCAGAAAAGCGCATTGCCAGACTACGAGTTCTTATCCTTTTTCGGTGAGTCCTTTTCTTTTCTATGCAACATGTATTTTTATCATTTTTAAGCGGTGATAGTAACACAAAATCAAGGTCCTTCGCCAGTCATTCTTTGACACAAACACATAAATCCACTCTCACAAATAAATACCATTCAATCGTCCACCGGTTTTGGTTGATCTCAACCTTCATCAGGACATAGATAAAGTTTTTGTTGTTTTATTTCTTGGCTATTAACTATGTAACAATTTTTAAATATTTTGTTTTGAACAGTTTTATTTTCTATGTATATTTTTTACTTAAATTTTTTACCGGTTTTGAAATATCCATGTCATTCAGTTTGTAACCTGCGAATGAAAGTGTATAATGTATCATTAATGTAATAATACTATTCTTACAAAAAATAGCTACCTCTATGATAGATTGCCCGGAATTACTAGAAAGAATTCAACTGAGAGTGCCCATCAGACAAACCAGACAAAACCACGCATTAAATATTCCTCAATGCAACACTAACTCCAAACAAAATACATTCATTCACACCTTTAACATTTCATACAGTGAATTAGACTTATTTAACACAGTACCTAACGTTTTAAAAACTAAATTGAATAAATAACATTCACACATACATACCATTATTTACACAGAAAAGATCCATCCCTTTCTACGATTCCACGATCCCATCCACATAACTTAATTAACTATTTTTCTCGATTTTTCTTTATACCTTCTCACTAAATAATTGATATACTTCAGCGAAAACCTATTATTGGTTAAATTTCTGCACATATTTCATCAAGCTGTTGGTTGTTACTGTTGGTTTTCCTAATAAAACAAAATAAAAAATAATATTAATTTACTCAATGTGGCTAGCTGCAGTGAACTGAAAAGGTAGAGCATGTGAAATGTCAAATCAATCGCAATAAAAGACGGAAATTAAAAACATATGTTAGCGCCATTTAGAATTTGGCTGCGGTCAGCGATCTATTGTGCGTGTATTTTGGAACCAGAATATTGTTTTCCGTGATAATTATTGTGCCCTCCTGTCTTCCCGTCTTCCCCCCCCCCCCCGCCAACCGACCGGTCTGTTCCGAGATACGCAGTGTACAAGCCGGAGGTATTTCCGATTCACGTGAAAGGCAATACAATTCAATTTAGTTTTATTAATAATAAGATTCGCATCGCAATTGTTCAATGGAACAAGTTAATACCAAGTGCAAAGTGTTCGAAAGATACCATTTCCAGACTCTCCTGTGAGTAAATCCAAATACCTACTATGCAATATTATCATTGTCAAATGCATAAACAAATTTTGCTGTAAATTACCATGCCGCTAGCTGAAACAACATAAAATATGATTTATTGAATTTACTGTAAGGTACAACTGGTGAAAAGCAAAGTAAGATAAAGACTCTATATTTAATAATATATAGGGCCATGTACGAGATCCTCGAATTTGAAACCTCGTCAGTCAATAATGTTACAAGTTATTTGTAAGTGTGCAGAGCATGTTTAAATATAATAATGAGAATAAGGGCGCCATTGAATTTTATAGTTAAATGCAAAAACTAATGAATATCTTTAATTTAAGCTAAATTAAAAGTTAAAGTTACGTTACGTTACGTTCCCAAACGCCCTAGTGTGGTTGATCTTGACAGCAGCAGTCGCGTGTCTTCCTTGGGTCTGCTTCATGTGTACTGGAAGTTAGCAGTAGGGATGGACGATATACATCGATGTATTATAAACACTCGATGTATTGTAACGATGCATCGTATTGAAGCGATGTATCGTTTATACTTCAACATCGAATATATATCGATGTTTTTTAATCGATGCATCGAATACGAAAAGTTTTTTTTTTTAACTTTTCTTTATTCATTGAAATTTTTTATTACATAACTATGAGATGAGTGTCCATAAATGACCATAAATAAACCAATCCCAGTGTTGCCAGGACGTGATTTGTTATATTCCAACAAGCGATACGCAAAATACGGGGCTGTTTGTTTCATAAAAGCAAGAGATATTAATTTTTTCCTTAATGTTCCTCATAACGGTTTCTCTGCACTAGCGATAGCTCTAGTGATGTCATGTCGCAAACGTCACAATAGGTATCTTGACTCGTAAGCGGGGTTAGACGGTCCGTAATTGAATTAACCCGTTACAAGTTTACTAGTGAATGACACGGATGTGAGGAAACCGGTAAAAAAAAGTAACAAATGTACATAGAAAATAAAACTTTTCAAAAGAAAATTTATTTATTTGTTTATTTATTTTATTTATTTATTTATTACACGCCCTGATGGGCTTTTACATTATAATTTATAAGTTGAGTACCAAACAATGAAGAAAATATAATACAATGAGAAAAGAAAATACACAATACAATGCAACAACAAAACAAATAATAAAAAAAATACATATTATGTAAAATGATAAGAAGTCTCATATTCAATATAAACAAAAATTAAAGAAATTATCTAAATATATTTGTGCCTAGAAGAATAAATTAAAAAAATTGTTTTAAAATGAAATACATCACCTAGATTAAATACGGAGAATTTTGATAAGCTAGTGTCCTGGTGTTATTGAAGTAGAAGGGTAATAAATGTCGACATGATTTTTGGGGAACATGGATATTGATAAATTGAAATAATTCAGGACAGTCAATTTTGTAATGCAGTATTTTATGTAATAGTATTAAATCTGTGCTTATTCTTTTTTCTGAAAGTTTCAATAGAGACGTTTTATCCAGGAGGTAATTGTAATCAATGTTTAGTATAGGAATATGCAATTTATAGTTTATAAACCGTAAAAACTTCCGTTGAATCTTTTCAATGTTGGCTGAATGAATGTTGTAAAAGGGAGACCATAACGTAGAGTTATATTCAAGTTGGCATCTGACAAGGGTTTTATATAACATAATAAATGTGTCTAAATCATTGAAATCTTTTGCAGCTCTCAAAACAAAGCCAAGAGTCTTTAGAGCTTTATTGATAATATTATTAATATGACATACAAAGGTGAGTTTACTGTCGAATATAATGCCTAGATCCATAATTTCACTAACACAATTTAAGTTTTCATCATTTAAAGAATACTGAAAAATAATAGGATTATTTATTTTGGCAAAATGAATGAACTGACATTTGTGTATGCTTAATGCTAGTTTGTTAATAGAGCACCATTCAAAAAGATATATCAAGTTAGTTCGAAGTGTAATACAATCATGTAATAAAGTGTAATAAAATGATTATAAGGTCAACTAAAAAGACAAAGAGAAAGCATATAAGAGAGGGAGAGAGCATCAGACACTGGTTGGTGGAAGAGTGGGTACGGGGATAGGAAAAGGGTGGGTGTTACAGAGGAGAAGGGGAAGGCTATATAAATACCACATTTCAGTTTAGAAATGTTTCACAGTGTGGCTTTAAACCATGTTCGTTGATTAAAATATTGACAACCATAACACAGGCATGTGCCTAGCATGGTGATTGAAAAATCCCCAAATTAGATTATGATGTACCTAACCATAAAAAAGCAATGAATAAAGAAAAAAGAATTGTAATATTAAAATGAATAAAAAAAATTGGTTGAATTTCTAAAATGGAATTTAAAAAAGGGGTACGTGAATAAATATGTAGGTCAAAGGGATTTTTGATAAATTGCAAAGCGCACAGAGCTCAATCTGATAGATCGGTATTCCGTTCACGGAACTGAGGGAGGGATTGCACATGGGGGGATATTTCCCAACTGTAAACTGTCCTGTCTACAGCATCCGGCAGAACTTTGTTCATGTTCGCGAGATGGAAAAAAGTTGACATATTTTCGACATCGGTGCGACAGGGGACGGAATAAAATAAGTTTTGTTGTTGCACTGTGGTGTTTGAATCAATATATTTATTATTTCGTATTTCTGAGAGCTGGTGAAAATCTTTTTATCATGGTGAAAATCAATGCATTCCTAAAAGTATTTGATATTGGTGTAAGAGTTCTCCCATGGATCACTCTAGAAAGTAGTCTATTAAGTTACCCGTAGATGGCATTTAGCCTACAATATTGTTTTTTTTACATAAATTTTTACATGAATAAAGACCATTATTATTATTATTTACATAAGCTCCACACAGGAGGCCTTAAAAAATATTATTCCCCTCTGGATATATGTCATATTTGGAGATGCTGTGTGGAGGGTCCTTTTAAGGAAAGTGTGGAGGTCGAACAATGGACACCGATCTACATTCGTCTGGATATCCGGTTGGTCCCCTAGCAACCAATCGAATTCATTCTAAAGTCACAGAACTCTCCTCGCGCTGCATCGATAACCACAGATCATTCTGTCTTAAACTACCGGTCAAGACTCACTTGCATATCATGTTTGTTCGCCCTTCACATTATTATTATTGTTAATATTAGGTCCTTACATATGAAATTGGCGTTTTGCCGTACTGGCAACTTTGATCGCAAATATGGCTATTGTAGAAGCGGATCCACATCGATTATCGTAATAGCTTCCGATCATCGTACTGGGTCCACTTTTCATCACAGGTAATGATTCGATTTACAATACCTTCATTATTGTGCCGGTTGAGTAATGCAACGCAGCAGTCAACGCGCGTTTATTGATTTGCTTCACTCAATTCGTGAGGTACCCACCTTTCAAGCCTTTTCACCTTCCCAATTTGTTTCAAGTGGATTAAAACAATTTTATCACTAACACCGCAGCCTGCAGCTAACTCGGACGTGGTTTGCAATGGATCCGCTTCCACAATAGCCTTCAATTCTTCATTATCAACTTTGGTCTCCGGCCGTCCACGGGGCTTGTTCTGCAGGTCAAAATTTCCAGAACGAAAAGGTTGGAACCAAAAACGCACTGTGTTTTCTTTTGCAGCACCGTCGCCATACACATCATTAATTAATCCTTCGAGCCGTTTCTGCAGCACTGGTGCCACGGTGGAACTCGTACTCGTAAATAAAGCGATATTTTAAGTTTTCCATTTTTTTTTTTGAAAAAAACAAATGAATCATAATTTTCAAAACACAAACACATTAGTAAATAGCTGTATAAATTTTAATTTGGAATTCCTAACCAAAGAGAAGATATTTGAGATCAAAGTTGCCAGTACGGAAAAACGCCAATTTTATATGTAAGGACCTAATATTTAAATATAGAGGAATTATGTGTAAGTTGTAAATTGTTAATAAACCTATAAGTAATGTACCGACATCTTGCTTATTTGCTTTACCATACCCGTTACACTTTAAAAGACGTAACACATCACCCTATAACCATTAATCTCTATAGAGAGAAGGAGAGGAAGTTCTGGAAAGGAAGAAAGGTATGAGGGGTGAATAGGAATCCGGGGTCAATGTGTCCACGAGTGATTGACATTTGAATCTATCCCTCCCACTGCGGTGCAAGGCAAAGTATCGAAAGAATCCTAGTGGAGAGGTAAAAAAGATATCCCTCAACAAGTCTTTCCCGATCCGGCCCGCCACGCAGCAAACGCATCCGCCGCTAACATCTGGACAAACCTCATTCCACGATCCCGGGCACCCCTGCTAAGTCACCAAACGCAGTGATCTATGGTAGATAGGGGTGACCTATGGTAGAGTTGTTGGTTAGCCAATAAAGGGTTCCATACCCGCATTCCAAATTGTTTATTAAATATAATGGGAATCTCAAGGTCGGAGTTGGAATCGTCTGCTAAATAAGATACTTTATCTCAATAAAGTTTGTTGACCCCGGAGTTTTTTTAAGAGTTTTAGACAACCCTTGACTTACAATAAAAATGATTTAGTTAAAGTTAATTATTAATCAATGAATCAATAGAGACCTTCCTACCATTGAAATTTGATTAATATTTAACTGTTTTCAAACTTTCTTTTATTTTGATTCAACATATTACATTTCATAGTACCATCCAATGATGGTAGCCTCACTGAGTAGCTTACCCGTGCTGAGACCCCCATTTTCTAGTTAACACATTTGCTAATTATTACTATGTGTATTTGAGTTTAGGATTAGGTATCACTATCCATTTTTCGGAGGTTCGTCTTGCAGGTTACAACCTTTCTACTGCAAAGTATTTTTTGTGATGATAGTATCATCACCAGAGTATTGTTTTAAACCGATAATCATAAAAAATAATAATAACAACGGTCTATTCCGAAATCGGTAGAGCAGTAATTATTAAAAATAAAGATGCTTACAATAAAATATATTATGTGTTTATATGTATTGTTAGTAACCGTCTTTCCAAAATTTATAATTATTTTTTACTTTTAGTTCTGAAACAGCTCACGAACTGAAACCCATTTTCCCTTTCTAGTAAGTAAGTAGGGCCTTTCAAGGAAGGAAAGGCCCTACTTACTTACTAGAAGAAGATGTCTACCTATTAGGAAAATGATGTCTATCTACCTGGCACACATGCACAGAATCGAAAATTACCCACATTTAATTCAGTCGAAAAATTGTCGTGAAATCGTTCACAGCTCTTGCTTAAAATCTCGCTTAAAATTCGTAAAATACTAATTAATGCAAAAAGTGGCGGTAAATTATAACTATTCTTTGTGCTTTCATCGTGGAAGAGCAGCCACCACCAATATTGGAGCATATTACCACAGCAATGGTAATTTGCATTTCTCCTTTCAAATTGCCAAATTCTGTGACAGATTTTATAAACGCTGACAATTGTCTTCCATCACATAAATATAGATTTACAGTCCAAACCATCTCGTGTCACGATATTGTTCATTACAAATATTATTGTTTTTATTAAAATTAACACAGACCATTCATTAATTCTTGTAAACCATAAGTCATCTGATTTTTTCTATACCTGATATTACATCTAACTTCTCTTTTGGTGTGGCAGGAGAAATATCCCAGAAATCTACTGTACACATACCTGCTGTAATTGAACAAAAAGAAACCATCTGTTTTTAAAAGATTTAAATTTTAAAGTGAAAGCTAATAAATTTCCGATTTTTATTTTTATAAGAAAACCTAACCTAACGAAACTTTCGTTAGGTTAGGTTTTCGTTATTCATTGAAATGTTTCGTACATTCACTGAAATGTGATACATCGCATCAATTGAAATGTACAGTATTGGTAGGTGAAATTTAAACCTGTATATTTTACATATTTTTGTTGAATGTAGACACCAAACTAAAGATTAAAAATATCAATTTAAGGTACGCGTGTTTTTAATATAGTTTGGTTTGAAGCTCAAGTAAAGAAGTATATTTAATTACCGCACCGTATTTATTTCAATTAATTGAGTTAATGAGGCGAAAATTGGCAATTTGCGTTTCGAAAAAAAGCTTTGCCACTTTTTTCCTAAAATAAGCTCATTTGTGCCTATATAAAGTTATTCCGAAATAAATGCTGAATTTTCTCATCATTCAAGAACTTTATTAAGAGAGTTTCAATCTTCAATCGAGAAATTAACCGTCCAAATCGAAATATTCCGCTCAACGGATCAAAACTCCTTAATCTGCGGCTCGAGTATTTGGTTCTTCACAAAGCGAATTATTAACTCAATAAAAAAACATCAAGCCATTCATTTTCTAATTAACTAACTCTATCGCTGATGAACTTTGATGTTAACAACATCTTAGAGAGAATTACTGTAGGTTGGCCAATGGCTCTGAGTTTGGCAGAGTAATTACAGATATTCTTGTATTTAATAATATTATTTGCCGGTTAACGAGTTTTTCCTGGGACCGTCGGACTGAGAGTTGGGTATTTTTCTCAGCTCAATCAAAACCGTTAATAATTATGATGGCAAGTAACTCATCAAAGAACAATGAAAATCTTTAAAACAAATTTTAATAATAATAATGATGTGGGGAGGTGAGTGCAATCCCACTCATTAATATTTCGACGAACTGGATTCCCGTCGCTGTTTGATTTACCGAGAGGAGAGCAATTAAGTGATAATTTTTTCTTTCTAACTAATTATTTGATGCATCAGTTTCCAGTTTTAAAGTTAATGTTTCTAAAAGAAGTGTTGGTTTGAAAGGAAGCTGTTGTCACCGACAGTTTTAGAAAAACTCAGTTTGTTTTTTTTCATCTTTTTTCTCTTTCTAATTCTCGCATTTTTCATTTGCTATCCATCGATCTTCAAGAAAACTCCTTTAATAAATTCGCAAAACATCGAGATTGCCTGGAAGAATCCTTAAAATTCGCAAAACATCGAGATTGCCTGGAAGAATTCTTAACATTCGAACTAAACGGAAAACTTACGAATGATTTTGGAGGCAAAATGATTGTTGCAGAAGCATTTAATACTAATTTATTATGCTGCCAACTATGGATTGGTTGTTTTATAAAATTTGATGAATTCATCAAACATTTTGGGTTAATTTTCAGTTCAATGTAAATTTTACTCAGGTTCTGTGATTATTTCAGTTTCATGAATCAACTGGCCTATAATGATATTTTATATTATTTTATTTTTATTTTAAATTCATAAACGGCTATACTGCCTTTTATAAATAAACATACAATAGAGTACAAAAGTAAGAAAAATAATATCATTACATAATAGTAGTTTTAAACTTAAAAATAACATACAATCATTTTGTGTATCACAACAAAAAATAACAAAAAAGAAAAATGAGAAATATCATCTTTTCATTTCAACATGTATATAAAGTTACATTATGGAAAAATAATTTTTGAGTGCATAAAACAGAACTTGAATAGAACTTACACAGAAAAATGATCTTCAAATATTTGAAGAGTTTATCTTTTTTTAAACAACCCGTCCTAAGTGTCATACATTATACTACTATCTAAATGAAATGTAGACGAAAATAATCCACAAACAGATATGCGAGTACGAGTATGTTCCAGTTCAAAGATGTTAATGCTATTTGTTTCCAATTTCTGTCCAAACAAGACAGCGGAAAATGCAACCGATAGTTGTAAAGATTACGGAAAATCAGTCGCTTTAAATCCCTATTCTGAACTGCATCCAGATTGCGACGCGTCGCGTCAGCGGGAGCGGTGAACAGCCTTATCTCGGAATGTTCGCTCGGCGTGTCGCGTCGTGTTGAGCTTTCAACGCCGGCGTTGCCGCCGGAAAGAAATCGACGCTGTTTTATCGCTATTTGAAAGCTCAGTGTTTCATATCTTTTTGAAAAATTGTTACCGCAAGAAGAGCGATATGTTTTCAAATGATGTGTAAGTGTTTATAATATATATATATATATATATATATATATATATATATATATATATATATATATATATATATATATATATTTTTTTTTTTTTTGTAGCTTGTCTCCAATTCCGAAAAATATTTTATATACGTTGGTATTTATTATTGTAGAAAGCAATCACTTTGTGGTTTGACATATTGAATAAAATAAAATACTTTTTTGTTTAAAACCACGATATTTATTAATTTTTTAACCGACCGGTTTCGCTAAACTTAAGCATCTTCAGGGTACAAATTAATACTAATTTAGTTAGCAAATTAATACTAGTTTACTTAGTATTAATTTGTACCCTGAAGATGCTTAAGTTAAGCGAAACCGGTCGGTATTTTATTTTATTAAACGTTGGTATTTTATTACAACCAAAAACAAAGCAGTTAATATAACATCCGAAGCAACGACAAAATTTTTCTTGTTGAATTCTTACAGAGCAAATAAAATATCTTTGTCGATGTTTTTTTCGCAACGTGAATTCGAACAAGGCTTTTAGGCTTTTATAGAACTTTGAAATGACCAAAATGACAAATGTCAAATGCTAATTTTAAAACAAGCCAAATAATATATTCCGTAATATTTAAATAAATGAAGACAATATAAGCGAAACTCAATCGAAAATCTGGAAACAGAAAAATCAGAAAAACATATTGACACCTCTGGGACACGAACCCAGGACCTCTTGCTTTCCGGGCAAACGCGCTAACCACTGCAACCAAATTCGGTAATTTTTAACTGTACCATACTTCGACTAAGAACCACCTACATTATCTTCATTTTTCTTTGACTTATATATTATTGGCAACTATCTTTATGTATGATTGCAAGATTCAAACCCGAACTAAATACTCTTTAGATAGTGTCTGGATAAATCTTTATCCATTTTATTTAATATGCGACATCTATCGACTTTTCTGCAAGTCTAGGATGAATATTTTAATTTTATTTTTTAACTTAATGAGTAAAACCTTAAATTGTAATATTTAAATAAATGAAGACAATATATTGTATTGTGTTCATTTATTTAAATATTACAATTTGAGGTTTTACTCATTAAGTTAAAAAATAAAAATAAAATATTTTCCGTGTTTTTCCATGAGGAAAGATTATACATCGCAGAATATAATATATTTTTTTATAAAAAACATCGCTTCCTTTAAAAAGCGTATATGTATGCACATGCAAAAATCCTTAAATGTTCCAGTTTGTTGACAATAACAAATTTAATACTTACTACTCTGTTACTACTTTTATAGTACCTACTTACTTCTTTATATATGTAATTGCTGTGTACCTTTTATTTTTTCACAATAATTACAAATTTACGTACGTTTGTAAAAGCAAAAAAAAATAATTACAAGAAAATCACCCACTTTTATAATAATCGTTAAAAATGTTTTACACCATTGCCAATCGGTATGCTTCGAGTATGTTTGTAATCATGTTTTGTGTAATATTGTGACAATAATTACTGAATCTACTGTAGCCTGATCCCAAATATGAATATGCTGGTTGAACTTCTTTGTTAACAATGTACTTATCGAATACTCATACCTACTTGTGTTGTGCCTGCTTATCTTTTACATGTTATTTTTATTATTTTGTGTACTATTTACTTGTTATGATGCTACATACTTGTTATAATGCTCCTGTACAATTTTCCTTCCAAGTAAAAGCCATCAAGGGGTAAACAAACAAATAAATAAATAAATACTTCAAATAATGACTTGATACATGCTTAGTCCAGTGAGGTTAAAAATTGGGGTGTAAAACACTACAATTTAAATGTGAAAAAAAAAAACCATCGGTTCCACTCCAACTCAGAATCGAGTCAATAATATCTCTCAGGGCCTATGTCATCTTAAGGGATGCTGTGTGGAGGGTTTTTTAAAGAAAGGGAGGAGAGGAGAGTTCTGGGTAGGAAAAGGGTTTAAGGGGTGGGTAGGAATCTGGGGTTCAGTGTGTCCTGGTCATCCGCCTCCAAGACCTTGACAAACCTCACCCCATGAACCCGGGCACCCTTGCTAAATCACCAAACGTAGCGAACCACTTGGGGTGACCTATGGCAGAGGTGATGGTTACCCAATTAAGGTTCCCGGGGCGGCGGTACCCATTCCCGCCTCCCAAATTGAGAAGTCATTAAAAGCACTGAAAAAAATAATTTTAAAATAGACCGTAGCCCCAACCCAACGAAAACTATTTAACCAATTTAAAAAAAAAAATCATAACTTTTAATGACTTCTCAAAGGAGGTTCTGAGTTGATTTCATTCTGAGTTGTCCGGTCGCCATAAACATCATTCCGACTTATCAATGACTACTTTACGTTTTTCATAAACTCTTACTTAAATGTATTTTTTATAACATTTATTCAGGATAAAAAAATAAAGATAATCAGTACGATCAGCATTTTTTTTTCAACGCAAACATTTATACGCAATATTTTGGAAAAAAAGCGGAGTGGAGTGAGGAGAGGGAAGGTGGAGGAGGTGGAGTGGGAAACCCCTAATATCATGCGAACGAAGCCGCGGGAAAAAGATAGTATATTATAATAAAACAAATTTCCACTTTAATTTATTTGATCGTAACCGGTTTCAGCTTATTAAAGCCATCTTCAGACAGGTACAAATTATTCTTAACCTACGGTTTTAATTATGTTATTATGTATGTTCAATTATTTATCTAGATGTCAAATTTGACATATATTATGACTGCTAGCGCCTCGGCGCGGGCGTCTAAAAATGAACTATTCTCCGGCTTATCAACGCAACCGCTGCAGCGATTTTGGTCGGAAAATGAACCACTTTTGTTTTTCTGCGATTGATTTCGGTCCAAAAATGGACCATATTTTCTTACCATTCGTAAAACATTATTTTAATTATTTAAAACATTCCCTTGGCCAGCAATTTATTTTAACAGAAGCTATTAAAATGCTTTATCTATTATGACCATGGATATTGCAAATCAGAACTTCGTAGACTATTTTAGAACGATGTTAAAAATAATTTTTTTAAATATTTTTTCCCGCCGAATTTTTGATCAGCTGTTTTAGGATAAAATTAAGTAATTTTTCCATAGATATGTACCTTTTTTACCAAAAGTAAAGCACAGATAACATACAGAAATCGAAAATATTCTATGCTGACTCGAATAAGTAACCCTCACGGCAGTTTCAAGTAAAAACACACAGGAATTGCGCATTTATGAACATCACGTTTTTTTTATTATATAATCCTTCAAATATAAGATAAACGCTAAGATACAGGTTGATTCATTGGCTTTATAGCACTTTAATAAGTTTTTATGTCTCTATGTTAAAATTTGAAGGTATGATTTTTTTTAATGTTGTCGAAAAATTTAAAAAAATTACCTTTTTTTAACATTAACTCCACCCAGGAGGAAAATAATTTCCCTCAGGGCCTATGTCATCTGGGATGCTGTGTGGAGGGTCTTTTTGAGGAGAGGAAGGAATGACAAATGTCAACTGTGTACAAATGTTGGGCACGCGTTTGGCGTGTTTCCCGACTATGCACCGGTGCCGAAGGGATCAATGATGCTGGTTCCTCGGAGCATCTTCCATTGTAATACCGGTAGAACAAGGATAGCATTCCCACCCGACGCCTGTGCTCTAAAGATTGCAATTCATCTGTTAAGATGGGAGAATCTATCAAACGAACTGCCCGTTTCTGCACAGAGTCGAGGGTCTTCTGTGAAACTTCGAGTAATCGAGACAAATTTGTTTATTTCTGGCGAGCGCTCCAGTGGGCCGTAGATTTTGCCTGCTAAATTTGATAGAGGAATGTCGTACATAGCGATATTACGTACTGTGTGATACATCGGGCCTATATCACCCTACCATCCAACGAATTTTCCAATTTTTAAAAGAGATAGTAAGTTATAAGTTGAAATTTAATAACCAAATTAATGACATTAATCTAAAATAAACTCCATCAATTTAATCTCTTTTGACTTAACTGCTTATGAGGTTATCACAATTTGCTTGTTCGTGACGCTTTCTTACGATTTTAAATTAATAAAGCATTTGAAACAGTGAATAACTTATATTATTTCCAAGACTTCATAGCGTATTTTCCAGGTGAAATCAGTCTGAATGGGTAAAATATAGGGTAAACAATTTACCACGGAACTTTGAACACTTTTCCAATTATTATCTCTAGTTAAGTTTTGCGAACAAACTTACTAACGAATGCAAATAACCTTAACGAGGCATACCTCTTTGAATGTCGAAGGTTTCGGAACGCAAGGTAAAACTCGTACTTATTCAATTAAAAGTTAGTTATTGAGAGTAGGGAGATAATATAATATTACATGCTAAACACTTCTGTTTACTCTGAACTCTGGTAATTGCACCTACCTTACACATACGATACATTTAAAATCGGTTGCTTTCGTTCTAAATTGCTCAGTAAATAATGCACTTACGACTTTCTAAAGTAGGTAGTCTTAATTAAGTTTATACTATTTGTATGCCTTAGCTTCACACAAGAAGCCCCTAGAAAAAGAAATCCTTAGGGCCTACGTTGTCTGCTAGCTTTAAGGATACTGTGTGGAGGTTTTTTTTAAGGAAAGGAAGAATAGGAAGTTCTGGGAAGGTAAAAGGTATGAGGGATGGGTAGGAATATGGGGGTAAAAGGCGATGGATCGAGAGAGTGCAGCTAGAGGTATTTTTTTATGTGAATACCGCACAAGAGTCCCAACTGCTCCCGTCTGAAGCTAGTGAGACTATGGCATCCCCAATTGGGGTATGTTGTGAGGCTGAAGGTAGTGGGGAGGAGAAGGAGACGGAAGAGGAAGGTGGGGAAGTACCTGGCTATTCAGATCTGGTCACCAAACACGGCTAATGCCGTTTTAATGAACGTTTCAATTCTGAATGGTGGTCTTACAATGAGAGTATCTTCCACTCTGAACGTGCCGCAAATATACTATATAATATTTAAAATGAATAAATTGTGAAATAACACAAATTATTCAAATAAAATTTATTTGCCATGCCGGGATTCGATCCCGCGACCTTCGGTGTGCGAGTCAAGAGTCTTTCCGCTGGACTAAGCCTGCCGTTGAAGGTAGAGGTTAAGTTTCCCTCAACCAGTCTCTCCCGCTCCTTCCCGCCATGCAATAGGTCGGCAAACGCATTCGACACCAAGACCTAGACAAAACTTACCCATGAACCCGTGCACCCCTGCTAGTTCACCAAACATAGCGAAAATCTTGGAGCGACCTATGGCAAGGGTGTTGGTTATTCAATAAATGCATCCCGGGGAGGCGGTACCTACCCGTCTCCAAGTGTAACGAAGTCGTATTTTAACTCGAGCGCTTTGTTTTCACCTTTAACACTAGAGTACACGCGTGGGCTACATATGTAGTCCAGGGTATTGTTTTTGTTCGTAACTTCGTGAAATCGCGTGATTTACCTTCGAGTCTCTAGCTAAGCTTCCATTGGTTGTTGCTTGACGCATTCAGTGTGTCGTAAGCGATCGACGCTGGCACACGTGTGAAAAATAACGATTTAAAGTTGTTGGGCTACGTATGTAGCCCACGCGTGCACTGGCTGAACACAAGAAAACAAAAGGAAAACTGTATAAGGCGTATATGTAATGATCACCAAATTTTAATTCGTCCTTATGAATGATCACCAAATTTTTATTTGTCCTTCATGTAATGAAAATTTAAAAAAAAGTTTTAAAAAAATATAAGAACTAAACCAAAAGTTGATTGATCTCAAATAAGTAAAAATTAGGTGATTTTTTGAGAAGTCTGAAGTTTTGTTTATATTTTAAGTTTAAGAATGAGAAGATGTATTTTTTTTTTATTTCGGTTTACTTATTAAATGTCATTTATCATAATAAATGTGTTTTATTTAAAAATTAATCGATTATCTTTCAGTGCATTTCAATTTAAAATGGGCTACAAGTGAAGCACACGCGAGCACTCATGAACGTTTTAGAGGCACGTGTACCGTAGTGTTAATGTAATGTAAATTTATTTCTGTTATCCATGTCCGGTCAATCCGGTCAAGATGGTAGCCGTGTTGGATAGTACCACTTTACACCGCCAGAGTTCGCATGAGCATTATGAACTGTCAAATCGGAATAATGAATGTTAGGCGGTCTACTTTTACCGACTACTATTAATATAAAGCACGAATATCACGACATACAATATTTAACTCGTATTTGCTTAGCTTTGGGTTGGTTCTGTAGATAGCAACTGGCGGTTTTGTCTTTACTTGGTTACACACATGACTTTACTACCAAGAGCAGTCATTTTGTTTTTGTCATCTATGTCAAGAACTGTCATCAACTTATATTTATTTTAAGAACTAACGAAATAAAGAGCTAAAGACTACTTACTACATGCTTAAAAGTTGTTATAACTCGTCAACACTTTTATTACAATTTTCACGAGATGCCATAAAAAACATTTTAAAAAACTTTTTAAATGGAAGTTAGAATAATCCTTTACTTTCCGACCTCTAAATGTGTTTTTTCCGCTGAAGTTATAATAATATTTTCGCTTCAATGCATAAATAAGATGATTCATAAAATTATATCACCAATAATAATAATTATGGTGCATGCTTCTAGAGAGTGATAACTTTCCTATTGGAAAGCTACTACTTAGCTAACTGGAAACATGAAAATTTGTAATTTTTCAAATGGCTGGGTGAAAAAGTAATTGATGCGCAATGTAATATTATCTATTATGAGCCAGCCATTGAGAATTCAAATTTTTTATTTAGTTGTAGGTACACAAAAGAAAGGAGTCCTTTTAACGGTTCTTTATTTTATAAAATGTTAGTAAAAGGTTGCTCCTTTTCAATGGATAACTTGACAAGTTAATTTGTTTTTTAAAGGTAATTTTGGAAGTAGTCTTAACATCTTTGACATTTTCTGTAAGAAAATGTTAAGCTCGGATTTTTCCAAATGAAAAAAATATTTTAGGAAATTATTTCTAGCATGGGAGACAATTAAACCAAAGTTTAAAAACATAGATTGTCCAGTTGATAAGTCAGACATCTCTAAACATTAAGTTTTGAGATGATAAGGAAAGCAATATCCGAATGATAAGGAAAGCAATGTTAACCAAAAATATTATATTGTGTCTGCGTTTTACATATTAAATGTGCTGAAAAATAACACTGGGAGGCAAAACATCCAATACATTTTAATAAAATTCTGAAATGTCCTAGTAATGACACTAAAAACATCAACATTTTATATTATTCTCAACAAGTTTTTCTGCATTATAATTAACTAGCTTTTGCCCCCGGCTTCGCTCGCATAGTATTAGGGGGGTGTCCACAGCGCCTCTTCCACATCGCCATATCCCCACTCCAATCCCCCCTCCTCTTCCTCTCCCCTCACCCCTCTCCCCTACATCACCCCCAAATCCTCCCTCACCCCTCAAAATCCGCCACCACCCTCCGCCATCCCCCCTCCCCACACACCCCCCTCCACCCACCCCACGCAACACCCCTCCATACCCGTTACATTCATTTTTCAAACAGCTCGCGTGCCACCTATTGCAATTTGTGTATATAAATTTCATAATACCAGAGCTCTAAACTATGTATAGCCTATAGCCTATTCTGATGTATGAGCTATATTATTGTAAAGTTTCATTAAAATCCATTCAGAAGTTTTCGCGTGAAAGAGTAACAAACATACATCCATACAAACTTTCGCCTTTATAATATTAGTAGGATTTGGTTTTGAGTAATCTGGGTATTGCACCAGAAAAATGGTACAGTTTTACATGAAACTAAATATTTAACTGGGCGATTGATATGCTGATAAATTCTAAAGACATACATCAACATAGAAATGGTCTGATTGGAACAAACCTTTAGGTAGGTACCTCCACTTTAATTATTTATTTGGCGTTTTACATATAAGTAGTGGATGTGTTAAGGGTAGCATTTTGTATGTGAATTCACAAATGTGTTCAAAAATTGGGAAACGAAACGAAACAGAAAATGCTTTTGATTCCCTCCAGACTTTCTGAAGATTTTCATAAGTTTTTCAGGTGAAATTATCAAAAGCTTTGAGTGCATGTTATTTCATACAGGCAATTTACATATTTCAGAATTCTGTGATATGTTTGTATGTCTTATGTATGTTTGCAAGAAGTTTCAAGAAAATCTCCATTGAAGCCTTCGAAGTTTGAGGCCCTAAAGAATGTTCCCCACCCGCCAAAGAATCCGAAGTAAGGAAAGTCCATTACCTGATTGATATTTGAATAAATTATTACAAGCTTTTAAAACTTTGGCTTTATGTCAGTTGGAAAAAATATTATGCAAGGAGTTTTTACCAAACCAATTGACTCCTCACAGAGTGCAAAGTTTGACAAAATACAACAGATTTAACAATTATATCACTCTGGTAATTGAAAATACCTGCTTCATTTGGGATGATAAAACTTTATAAGTCCGAACCTTGTATACCGATATACCTACGTAATTTGAATAATATAATGTAAAAAAATCAATGGAAGCAACGGTTTCATCACAATTAAAAAGGTGGCATTTCAACACCCCTTTGAAAAATCACTAAAAGCGATGAAAAATCATGAAATGTGTATGACGGTCCCTGTGATTTCGTGGTTATCACCTACGGCTAATAATCCGTAACTCATGGGTTCAAATTCAGCTACGCGCAAGAAAATTTTAATTGATTAATTTGTGTTGTTTCATTTCATTAACACAACGCCATCTACTGGATGGTTCCCCGATCTTTATAACCACCGCCATCTGTTAATTTGCATACAAATCAACTCTACACCGCCCGCTTCCCAGCCCGCACGTACACCACATACAGGCATTCTCCTTTATATTTCAACCAATATACACAAAACCTTGAAAAATTATATACCCAAACCTTCCTCATGAATCACTCTATCTATTGGTGAAAACCGCATGAAAACCCATTCAGTCGTTTTTGAGTTTATTGACAGACAGACATTATGGACTTTAATTTATAATATTATGTAGAGAAAATGTATTTGAGGCACTTTCGTGGATACTTTTAGTATCGTTTTATATTATCTCCACACAGAAGGAGACGAGGAAAATATTTCCCATCAGGGCCTATGTCATCTTTAGGATGCTGTGCGGAGGGTCTTTTGAGGAATGGAAGGAGATGAAGTTCGAGAAAGCGAAAAGGTATTAGGGGTGGGTGGGAATCTGGGGGTCAGTATCTCCAGGAGTGATGAACATGTGAATCCATCTCTCCCACTGTGTTGCAGAGCGATGGGTCGAGAGTCAGGCAGGAGAGGTCAAAAAGTCTCCCTCAACCAATTTTTCCCGATCCGTTCTACCACGCAGCTTGTGGGCAGATGCATCCATCGCCAAGATCCGTACAAACCTCATCCTATGAACTGGGCTCCGCTTCTTAGTCACCGAATATACCACTCGAGATGAGCTATGGCCAAGGTGTTGGTTATCCAATAAATGGTTCCAAGGGTGGCTAACATAACTAAAGCCATATACAATGAATAGCTCCCGCAGGGAAATACCTACTGAAATTGTACTCGACTCTCTAACGAGATGATTTTTCTTAATTCTGAAAACTAATTTTAATTACTAAAAATAAACTTATGGACCTTCCACGGAGGTCACTGACATGGTTGTTGCATTGTGTACATACAAACATAACTTGGAACTCAATTTACAATACGCTACAATATAATATATAATATTGTATTAGAGTTCATTCCAAGAATGCGGGTCTAAAACCTTACATGCTCTGTCCTTAAATTCCGATTTATTCATACGAGAATACCCAAGTAGTTTGTTAGACGTTTCGGGCTTAGCCAAGCTGAGCGTAAGTTGCCTTTGGGTAAGATAGTCCTCGGGCATAGAGCACTGGAGTAGCCATGTATGATGGGTGCCAAATGCTTCAGTGCCACATAATATCAAAATTAAGATATTATGAAATTATTATTAAATGTATACTCGAAACGACCATACTAGAAGCCTCCATTCGGAGTGTTGGTTCAAATCCTCGACTCGAACAGATATTTATAATAATAACTAGCTGACCCGACAAACGTTGTTCTGCCATATAAATTATTTCTAGTGAATATTTTTGTTGTTGAATAAAATATAACGAATGTATTGTAAAGGTGTGGGGATGGGATCTATGACAGAAAGAGGAATGGAGCGCTGTAGACGATGACCGCTGATAAAAACAAAAAAACAATAGCTAAAGAAGGAAAATGAAATAAAGAAAATCAACATGAATTTCGAAGAGCAATTGAGTGTACGATATTTTTTGTCAGTCCATCTTTAGCGAACACAAATAATTTTGATGGTTTGCCCACGCGAGAACATGCTACCGAATGAAATATCAAAATGACCGACGCTTCTCGTGAATGTCTTGCGCAGGTATGGATGATAGTTCGATGAAGCGGACCTAGCGCCATTTGTCATTCAAGAACATTAATAATTTCGTTCTGTTTGAAATAAGAAAGACGGTTAAATTTGTTCATACAAAAATACTAAAAGCGCGATTAAAAATGGGAGGGTGGGGGTAGGTGGGATAAAATTTGGAGTCATAGGTATTTTTTGATACCGAATAAGGAAAAATAAAAAAAAAATTGTCAAAAAAATAGATTTTTTTCTGGGTAGGGACACCCTAATCACCTAGCGGCATGAAATATACTTAAAACCTATTCTCATACCTACCATATATACATAAAAAAATTCATAAAAATTGGTCAAGCCGTTTTGGAGGAGTGCGATTACAAACACCGTGACACGAGATTTTTATATATAAGATTATTCAATTTTTATTAGAGCAACTCTATTTTTATAAATTTTGAAGGTTATTCCAATCAATGTATTACATCATTGATGAAGAACTTCAAAAGTTATTAAAAGACAGTTGATCAATTTGGGAGGCGGGTATGGGTTCCGCCGCCCCGGGAACCAATTATTGGATAACCAACACCTGTGCCGTAGGTTACCCCAAGTGTTTCGCTAGGTTTGGTGACTTAGCGGGGGTGCCCGGGTTCTTGGGGTGAGGTTTGTCTGGGTCTTGGCGGTGGATGCGTCTGCCCACCAGCTACCTGCTAGGCTGGATCAGGAGAGTATGATTGTGGGAGTCCTTTGACTTCTACAGCCGTACTCTCTCAAAACATCGCCTTGAACAGGAGTGGAAGGGATGGATTCATACGTCCGTCACTCCTGGACACACTGATCCTCAGATTCGTACCCACCCCTCA
Organism: Limnephilus rhombicus; assembly: GCA_929108145.2. Lineage (NCBI taxonomy): Eukaryota > Metazoa > Arthropoda > Insecta > Trichoptera > Limnephilidae > Limnephilus > Limnephilus rhombicus. The sequence goes on along the minus strand of OV815292.1, from coordinate 10,824,691 downwards.
TGCCCTTTCCTTTCCAGATATTCTTTCTTCCCTAAAAAGACCGTCCACACAACATCCCCAAAGATGTCATAAGCCCTGAGGGGAATTATTTTCCTCAGGGTCTGCTGTGTGGAGCTAATGTAAAAAAAAATTAAACATAAAAATTGAACATTCATTTAGGCTTTTACAAATGGGTGATCCATATAAATAAAATCCGATATATTTATCCAAGACACTATCTAAGTTACAAACCAGTTCATCGAACACTTGTTTCCAATGAAAAAAATAGCTCCTAATAATACGGAAAAAAATAGGCGAAGATAATATTGTTAATTCTGAAATTTGATATAAGCGATAAACAAAAATGACATTTAAATAAGAGATCTCAGTAGCCAAATCGGTAGAGGCGTTTGTCCCGGTAAGACGAGGGGTTCTGGGTTCGTGGGATTATCAGTATTATCTTCTTCTTCAATGAGATTATAATAATTTTTGGGTTATTTTTATAGCGCCATTTTCATTAGAAAATTATCTTAAGTGCGCTTTACAAATTTATTAATAAATTTAACCTGGATATATATATTTCAAGTGGCTTATAACTGAGGTTGGTAACAAGTGACTTAAGGCTCTGCAACCGGGCTGGAAAAGAAGAAGATGGAGAGATACGAAATTACAAATGTTAGAGGAGAGCGCTAACATTTACAGCGACAAAATCGATGCGAAAATTGCGAAAATGTCACGACTCGTTTAAAATAGAGCAAAAATCTCGCGGGCATTATCTTAAACAGCATTTAAAGAAACACTGTGAATTTTTTCATGCATATAACTTGTAAAATAACTGAAACAAATGTGTTTATAATAATTTTTGGAGCATACTTTGCGATTTTTTTCTATCGAGGGAATCTTAAAAAAGTATAAAATGAAGTCGCTCAAAATGTATGTGCGCATCGATCTTTTAAACTACGCAATGGATTTTTATGCAGTTTTCACCAATAGATAGAGTGTTCAAGAGGAAGGTTTATATGTATAATACATGCTTAGTATAGTAGAGAAAAGCCGATAAATTCAAATATTCAATTCAGGCGGCGGGCAGCGGGCAGCCGGCAAGCGGGTGGTGTGGATTTTATAAAGGTTGGGTAATAGCGTTGTGTTTCGTTAGCCACAGCAACGTGTGGCCGGGTCTGCTAGTTTTATATAATTTGCGTTTCGGCGCGGGCAAAGTCTAGATATTGTCTTCAAGAATAACATATATTTTTTTAAGAGCTTTAAAACTTACCATGTTTAAGGGAAATATGTAATAAATCGGTAGAAATCCGGGTTTTTTTTTTTTTTTCAATTATTTCTGGCTTTCACCCTTCAAGGGTGTTCTAGGCCATCATTTATAATTACAGAGAAAGGAAAGGTGAATTTATATATTAATTTTATTTAAATGTGCAAATTTCAGAATTTTATGGAAGATTGGAGTAGAGTTCAGACTTAGAAGAGATGAGATGTTGAATGGAGGAGAGGCAATTTTTGATAACGCTTGATAGAAGAGAGGATATTTATTTAGAGAGGGACAATCAAAAAATATGTGATCTAAAGTTCCCACATCTAGACCACAGAACGTACAATCTGGGGAGTCAAGCACATGAATTTTATAAAGGTGAGAAGGAACGGAACAATGTCCGATTCTCATACGAATAAGTAAGGAAATTTCTTTTTTGGAAAAATGGGGGAATTTTTGAAACCACGGTTTTGATGGGATAGTCCTTTGTATTGAGGCGTAGCGGGCACCCTTGGATTGACTAGCAATGTTCCAATACTCTGTCCAGACATTGCGGGATCTATCTTTGATGATGGAAAAAATATCAGACAGGGGAATATGGTTTACGAGGGTAACGGTAGGGTTAGACGCTCCTTGTTTTGCCAAGGAATCAGCAATATCATTACCCACTATGCCAACATGTCCAGGAATCCAAATCAGAGTGACAGTTTTTCCAGAGCTTTGAATGGAGGTTATCAATACTCGAATAAGACATACAAAGTGATCATCAGGATGAAGAAGAGGACTTGTTTTAAGTTTTTGGAGGGAACTGAGAGAGTCAGAGAGAACAAGAGAATGTTCAAAATTATTTTTTATTATATATTTGAGAGATTCAATAATCGCAATGCACTCGGCAGAAAATATTGAAAATTGGTTTGAAATTGAATAAAATATTCTTTCATTAGAATTATTGTGGTAAACGTTAATACCAATACCACAGTTAGGAGAGTCCGGAGATTTGGAGCCATCAGTAAATAAAAGAGAAGAGTTGGGCCATTTAGAAGAAATAATGTCATTGAACATATTATTGACAGTACGGGCTGGGAGATTGGAATGACTTTTAAGGATGCCGATCCCCTCTAAAATCGTTGGGGATAGGGTGACGTGACTATATTTTAATTTGTACAAAGGAAGAATATCATTTTTGATAATTTGAAGCTCTGAGAGAGAGCGAAAATTTTTACAAATGGCAGGGAGAGGTTTAGTTCGAGCTCTGATTGTAGATGAATGTGTTGAGTCGTTGAACAACGAGACTCTGGGAATAATCTGATGACTTTTAGAATTTAAACATTTAAGAACAAATTTGTCAGCAAATAATTGACGCCTTAAATAAAGAGGAGGATCAGAACATTCTACTTGAAGGGAATTGATGGGCGACGATTGCATCGCGCCAGTTATTATTCGCAATGACTTAGATTGAATTTTGTCTAATTTACTGAGTGCATTTTTGGATGCAGTACTAAAAAGTGGGCAGGCATAGTCGAGATGACTTCGAATAAGTGCATTGTAGAGCAACTTAATGCAGATAGGATGAGCACCCCACCAAACGCCAGTCAATGATCTGATAATATTTAAATTTTTTTCACATTTAGTAACTATATTATTAATGTGGGAAGACCATTTAAGTTTCCTGTCAAATGTTACTCCCAAAAATTTTACTTCGGAAGCATTGGGGATTGGCGAGTTTTTAAATAAAATTTGAACAGGGGGATTATTATGACGATTTGAGAAGGTAACACACTGACTCTTTTGTACTGAAAGTTCAAGACCATTTAAAGTAAGCCATGTGCAAAGGGCATCCATGGCTTCATTAAGATATTTGACGGCGGATGGAATGATTTTGGATGATAAGAAGAAAGCTATGTCATCTGCGAACTCAACGACTTTTACTTGAGGGGGAATGGTGACATGCATATCGTGTGTGTATATATTATACAGTAAGGGGGATAATACATCGCCTTGGGGTAAACCCTTCCAAATTGACCTACTCTGAGGAGTAACATCTGGTAGCTCAATGAAAATTTTCCTATCGAGAAAAAGATTAATAATAGATTGGACAAACATGAGGGGTAAGCCAAGGCCTAAAAGTTTTTTTTTAAGAATTGGGATGGAAACATTGTCAAAGGCGCCTTCTATGTCTATAAAGACTGCAAGACATACTTCTTTGTTAGAAATGGATAAATTAATATCAGTGCTGATGATGGCAAGGTTATCTTGTGTAGATTTCTTTTTCCTAAATCCAAATTGGGATGGAGAGAGAAGATGATTACTCTCGACGAAAAATTCTAACCGGTTTTTAATTAATTTTTCATAAATTTTACTAAGGGTGGATGAAAGAGCAATTGGCCTATAGTTGGATCCAGAATTGGGTGATTTGTTTAATTTTAGAATTGGGATGATTATTTGAGAACTCCAGTCATCAGGTATTATGCCAGTCTGGAAGATTTTATTTAAGATGCTTAAAAAGTGATTTAGAACATTATCATTACTATTTTTGATAATGCTATAAGGTATACCATCTCTGCCTGGAGATGAGTCCTTGACTGTTGATAAACAATTTTTTAATTCAATTAAAGTGAATGGAGAGTCAAGCCAATGATCAGACATAGGAGTGTTGTGGATTGGAGTTATTTCATCTAAGTTAGGTACAGAAGGGGGGGCAATTTTGTCCAAGAACTCGTCCATCCATTTAGAATGAGAAGCTCGAGGAGATGTTGGACTGAAGGAGGATCGAAATCTTCGAATCATAGACCAAACTTCCGAAATTGGAGTGTTCGGAGATACTGAACTGCAGAAGTTGTACCACCCGGATTTTTTTTTTTGACCTCAATACCCTTTTGGCATTCGCTTCGGCATTTTTGTATATGAGATAGTTCTCCATAGTCATATTGTGACGATAGGAAAGAGATTTAGCTTTCCGAATTCTCACTACTTTGGAACATTCCTCATCCCACCAGGGAGTTGGAGGGAGTTTTTTGAGAGATTTGGTTTTAGGGGGAGGATTTGATTTATTGATTGCAGTTACGAGCATTGATTTGAAGTTATCGTAGTCATCTTTGACAGATAATGTATCGGTATAGGATAAATTTTGTATAAACTTATCCATATGTGAGTTAAATTCGTCCCATTTGGTGTGTTTTGTTTTAATCTTTGTCGAAATATGGGACTTGTCTGAATGGAAAGAAGTTTGATAAGTGATGGTGATCGGGAAATGATCACTGGAGCAAGGGTCGGGGGACACCACCCACGAGGAGAGAGGTGCCAGATTAATAGAGCATATGGAGAGATCCACTGCACTGGGGTTTGTGTTGGGGCGAGAGATTCTAGTAGGAGATCCGTCATTCAAAAGAAAAAGGTTGGATTCATCTAGGAAATCCATCACACTTCGACCGTCTCGATCACAGAAAGCAGAACCCCAGACGGGAGAATGGGCATTAAAATCACCCAATAAAAAGAAAGGAGGGCTTAGTTGACGGACAATTTGCAACCACGCTTGTTTATTGAAGTGCGATGTTGGGGGAAGATAGATAGAAACAAAGGAAGTGTCCTTTATTTTAACTGCAACCATTTGAAAGTCAGCATTGGGGGGTTTGATATTATTTATTGGGAAAAACGGAAGGGATTTTTTAATAAAAAGGGCAGCACCTCCGCCCGTACCTTCCGGGCGATCATCGCGGAGACAGGAGTACCCTCCCACATTAAAGTGGGTGGATGGAGTAAACCATGTCTCCGAGACAGCAGCCACAGAAACAAGGTTTGAATTTAATAGGTTAAGAAGGTTTGATTTGTTAGAAATAGCACTGCGGCTATTCCACTGAAGAATTCTGACATCTTGAAGAGCCATTTTGAATAAATGATTTTAATGTGGAAATAATAGAAGCAGCGTTGGACGGTAGATTAGTTTGAGAAGAAATTAGGTCAATTAGAAGCATAATAAGAGTTTGAATAAATGAAGAATTATCTTGGGAGAGTTGTTCAGAAAGCTTTTGATAGTTTGTTGAGGATGAATTATAATTGTTTGCGCACCCATTTGTGGCGTGTGAAAGAGGAGAACCATTGGGATTTAAGAGAAGTGAGTTGTGTTGTTGCTGATCGTATCCACGAGCCTGTTTAGAGATAGGGTTTTTGTATGTGAATTTTGTTGAACGGGAAGATGTTGAGGAGGAGGCGAGAGGGTTGGATGAAGAGTTACTGGATAAAACTTCGGAAAATGATTTTTTGACAGGCGGGAATAATTTAGAAGCCTGCAGAAAAGACAAGTTCTCAGAGGCCATAGAAATTTTTATATTTTTTTGGCGAGATTGTTCGGGGCAAGAAGAGTTAATGGCGGAATGAGCGCCTAAGCAGTTAAAACATTTAGGTGAAGAGAGAGAAGAACATTGGTCAGCCGAGTGGTTTTCTCCACATTTGAAACATCTGGGAGGGGATCTGCATGCAGCTTTGGTATGACCAAAACGGCAGCAGTTGTAACATTGAGTGGTGGGATAAGTGTACATTTCAACTGGTAAGGAGTTGAAAAATAAATAAATATGGGAGGGAAGAGATTGTCCTTCGAATGTGATGACGACAGATTGGGAGGGCTTCCAGGAAACGATGCCCTCAGAGGTGTCCTTATAATTTAGCCTCCTGGCTTTTATGGGATTGCCGATATGTTGGGGGGTTGAAAGTGAGGACAGGATTTCTGGAATGGACAGATCGGTCGAGATACCCCTGACCAGGCCCATTCGAGTGACATTGAAAGTTGGGATGTACGCCTTGAATTTAGAATTTGATGAAATAAATATATTTTTGATAAAGTTGTTGGCGGCTGAACCTGACAGGAATTCAACAGAGATTCGGAAGCGACCCTCGGCTTTAACACCTCCAGGTTTAATCGAAAGGTTCTTGTTATTTGAAAGAAATTTACCAAATTCAAGAGGATGGATGGTTTTACCTTGTTCAGTTTTTTGCGCATATACAATGTAGGGGCCACGGGAATGAGTAGAGTAAAAGATTGTTGGAGGAGGTTGAGGAAGAGCTGGAGGGGACTGAGAAGACAAAGGCGAATCATGTTTTTTTGGGGAAAGGGGACTAAATTTTCTTTTTTTAATTGAGGTTAGGATGACAGATTCATTGTCTGAAATGTTTGAATGTTCTGAAAAGTCTATTTTATCTGAAATGTCTCCATCTGGAGGGTCAGGAGGGGGATCTGGGGGCTTTGTAAGGGGTACAGGAGGGAAATCCTCCTCCATTGTTCAAAAAATTACAGCTAATATAAAAAGTGACAGAAGTAAAAAAATTATATAAATATCTGAAAATGAGCAGCAAGAAGTGACTCCTGGAAGATCAGGGGGGAGAAGATTCCAACACACTAAACTTTTTACAGCCAAAACACAATAAAAAGATTGGTTTAAGAATATTTTTTGAAAGAGCAAAACAAAAGAACTGATGACAGCCAAATGTTATTGTTGCGACAGAAATCCGGGTTGCGGGCCCTTAAGACTAAGACGTATATAAATGACAACTACTTATGTTTGTGACCGAGTGGGAACTAATGCAATACTGCTTTACTCGTATTATGGCTACTGTTAAAGATGTCAACAGTTTTGGAAGCGTTATTTAACAACACCATACGTCGTGTCATGCTATGCCAAGCCAGTACTTCCGTTCTGCTATGTGGGATACATAGAAGATCGTGGTACCGTCCCTGGCTGTAGTTGTTCGGCATATATAACTTATAACATTCCAGGAGGTACGGGTTATCTATTAAATTATTAATGATTTTGAACACCGTTACTGCAAGGGCCCCACTCCTCCTCGGCTGGAGACTTTGGCAACACGTTTCTGTGAGCAGATCTTCATGATTTATCAATCGCGGGTACTCCCCGTGCATTCTTATATTCAGATATGTAAGAAACTTTTTTTCAATCTGTTCCAATTTCTCAATGTACATATTTTTCTGGTATGGGGCCCATGCAGCGGAGGCTTATTCAATTTTAGATCTTATAATGCAGTTATACAAAGCCATCATTGCTTCAGGATTTGAAAACTGTTTACACGATCTTATAACAAAACCTAGAAGCTTATAGCATGATGTTGTCAACTGCAATATATGGTCTGAAAATATAAGTTCGGGATCAAAGACTACCCCTGGATCCTTAATGGATTTTACTCTTGACAATATATCTTTTTAAATACTATAATCAAATATGATGGGGTTTCTCAGACATTGTGACACAATTTTTCTTTGAAATTGTGATTCAATTTTTATGTATTAAAGAATAATTTATTTCCATCAGCCCACGATGAAATTGAATCTAAATCGATTTGTAATTTAACACAACCTTGCCCGTCACAAATCCTCTTAAGTAATTTCAGATCATCAGCAAAAAGCAGGCAAGTGGAATGTTTGATATTAATTTTATTTATATTTGATATTACTTTTTATCATATTCCAATTTTTATTTATTTATTTAATGAAAAGAACATGATTGAATGAATTTCTACGCCAATGAAGAGTACTAGCTCTTGAGCTTGGCGTAGGAGTTATTTTACAACTATTTCATTTTTATAATATACATTTTTCTTACAGTATACAATAAATATAAACTATATATAAATATAATATATAAACTACTATTATTTCATTTTTGTAACATACATTTTACAATAAATATAAACTAAGTGTTTACAATAAATATAAACAATGCTGTGATGTTAATTTTTGATATGACATGAATTGAAGTTATAACATTTTGATTGGTGATATTATGGTTGTAGATTTTTTTTAAAGATTAATTTGACCGTTATCTTGAATGATACGAAATCTGCTATTTTTTTAATTTCTTTGGGAAGACTATTAAAATATTTTATGCCTTTGTAAATTTAATTATTGTGCATTTGTTGTGTTGAAAATAGAGGAATTTGGATGTTAAATTTATGACTTAACCCATCTGCTTGTTTAGAAATAAATACATCCCAAAACACGTAATCGCTTTATACTTTCATAAGACCAAAGAAGTCCCGAGCGACCTTACATTTTAAAAGCTATATATCTCTCTTCCTTTCACGCAAACATACTAACCAGAAAGAGAACAAAATAATGCTCTTATTGTCTTTGAAATATGAAAGCTATCTTATATGGATATTTTATAATCTCGATCCAAAGTGACGGTTTCAGAATTTACGTGCGAAACTGAGGCTTCTAGATTCTGAGGTGCGAATATATTGAACCAAGCAGAGGGGTTAATGATGAGTTGAGTTTAAATTTTTTAGTTACATTTTCTTTGAATATTTGCATTTTATAGAGGTCTTCAATTTTTGGTCCTTCGAAAATTTTGAACAATGATGTTGAAGGAAATGTTGGTTCTTTTTTTGAAATTACTTTAATAATTAGTTTTTGTACCACTTTTACAGGACTTACAATTTTTTCATATGCACCTCCCCATCCAATGATTCCATACTGAATTAGTGATTGAACTAGTGCTTAATAGACTTTTTTTAGGTTGTTTAATTTGAGAATATTTCTTAATCTAATGAATTTATAGATAAATTTCCTAATGCGCTTAAAAAGTTCACATATGTGTCTGTTCCATTTCATATGTTGGTCTACAATTACACCGAGGTGCTTTATTTTAGTTGCATGGTTTAATATTTATTGTACATGAATTATTACATACATCTTTGTTACATTTTTTGTTGTGTATAATTATATTAATGTTGGAATAAGTTTTGGAATTTTTTATTGAGAAAGGATGTCACATAAATATTATGTGACTAGTGCAGTTCTTGCCTATTTGGTTATTTTGTCTATGGTGTTTTTTGGAGACTGGCAGTTTTTTTTTTGGGAAGATAAATTGTTTTTTTGTCTATGAGCACTTCCGCCCGAACAGCGATGGGCGGCTGCTCGTGAATTGGTCACTCACCATCAAGGTGTTTCAATTTCGTTAAATCATGTGAATCTAAGTTGATTTTAACTTAAGAAGGCGCGGGGTGTTTTTACGTAACACGAGAAGTTCGTGTACGGTTTTATTTTTAGTAGATGATATGCAAATCCCACTTTTTCCGATGTTGGTAGTTGGCCATTTTGTGGTATTATTTTTGGACACGAAATTGTAAAGTGATTTTTTGGTCCTTGTGTTGGCAGCAATAATATGCCATTATGACCCCGCGTCGCGAAGTCACGGATTGCTGACAGTTCTACCGAAATCCGCAAGTCTTGGAGACTGGTTGAGCCACGTGTCTTTTGAATGGAGTTTGTTGAGATAGCCCGAGGCTGGTTACGCTCCTTGGAGGTGTAGCGGCTTTCTTCCCAAATAGAAGGAAGACCTAGGATCTCTGGATTCCGCGCCGTCTTCTCTCTACGAAGCAAGTTCGCGGTCTTCATCCGGTGTTATATCCGTTTAGTTAGATTAGAGTGTCCAGGAGTCCAGTATGTTTATGTTTTGTATTCTTATATTACATTGGTATACATTTAATGCTAACCTTTCATTCGTATGAAATTTGCACTCTCATGTTTGTTTTTTTGTTGGCTACAATATAGTTTTATAAAATTCATCTTCTTTTTATTTTCTGATTTCCTACCTACTTGACAGAAAACTACTATTCCCATTATCCTGCGCTCTGGTCTCTGCTCTGCCGTATAAAATTTCACTACTCTTATATTGTACCAGAACATTATCTCGTTTCAAGGAAAATGAACTGTTTTTTTTTTGCATTGATTGTAAGAAGGTTTGTATCGAACCAGGTTTTTAGGATTTGGATGTCATTATTTGCATTTTCATTTTAAAAAAATTGTCCAATGAACGAAATACATCAATAAAACAAATATAATATGAGTCAATATATTGATATCAAGGGTGGAATAATCCTCAAAGATCATGCGCCAAAAACTCTATTGAGGAAATTCGATAGAATCTTGCGAAGACTTTCACAACGATAGTCGCAAAACAGGACTTCCGTCCTGGGAAGGCTTTCAAGCCGGAAGTCAGATACCCCCCGGAAACCTTTAGCCCAAATCCTTCTGTTTCTTGGAAAGCTAAACTAATATTCCGGCTTATTTCATTGTTGAATACTTGATATCGGCCTTGTTTTGAAATTTCGTGAAATCATTTTTACTGTAGGCATTAGAATATTTGTGGCATAAATTTTAATATTCGTCATGTGGGAAATTTTGTCCTTGTGATTTATGTTATTTTTAACGACGGTATTACGATTTATTCGTTTTTATTTTGACAAATTTTTTAGAGAAAAATAATTAATCTTTGTTAACCATATTGTATCGACTGTTTTAATTTGTATATATATAGACATTTGTAGGCATACTATTGTAGGTACTAGAGATACACGTCTGTAAATCTAACAACATCTCTAAATTGTTGTCATAAGGAAAAACAAAACAAGCAAAAAGCAAAAATTGCTTACAACATTCATCGTGCGACTGCATTTAAAAAATATATTTTTATTTTTATTTTTGATTTGTCGGTAGATAGTTTAGTTGGGTTGCTACCGCGAAGAAAAAATATGGGTAGGAAAATGATTTGTTTTAAATTTAATTTTTGAATGCCACCAATTCGAATTAATTTGATTGTTGAGTTTGATTAAATGGTTTAAATTTGTTTTACAATTGCGGGAATAAAGTGAAAACCTAAAAATGGTGCCATTAAATTTTGATAATTCATTTTATTTCAAAAGCAATGCTTATCGATAGATTCGTTTTATTATTTCCTTTGAAACTAGAAGCTATGGTATGAACTATGATATAATGAATGAGAACATTTTGTCTGATCTCTTAACACTTTGTTATTAATTCATATATTTTTATCACTTATTATTTTCTCAATTTATCATTTTATTTTTAAATTTTATTATTTTGCTTTTACTTAACTGTTTTCCATGACCGATATTTGCGTGTGTTATTTTTATTAAATTGTGAAATTATTAACCCCGATACAGGCGAACCCTAGTGGGGTTAATAATTACATGCTAAAAATATATGTATATAAATTGTGAAGAAGCAATAAATAAATAAATGTCAATTTTATTTTAAACAAAGGTTTATTTTCAGTTCCATAGTTCTTAGTCGGTTTGGGAGGCTTTTATGGATACCGCAGTCCCGAGAACTATTGGATAACGAACACCCCTACCATAGGGCGCCCCAAATGGTTCGATATATTTGGTAACTTAGCCGGGGTGTCCGGGATCACGGGGTGAGGTTGTCTTGGCGACGGACACCTACTGCGTGACGGGCCGGATCAGGAAACACTGGTTGAAGAAGACTTTTTCACTCTCTCGACTCATCGCCTTGCGTCGCGATGGTAGGGATGGATTTATACGTCCGTCACTCCTGGACACATTTACCCCAGATTGGTACCCACCTCTCATACCTTTTTCCTTTGCAGAACTTCCTCTCCTTCCTTTTCTTTAAAAAAGAGCCTACACACAGCATCCCCAATATTTATATTTTTTTGAATTGTGGGATAAGAAATAAGATTTCCCTAAAAACACATATAACTAGGTTTAGAATTTAAAAAATACTTAACAAAATACCCATAACCAATGCTGACTAAAAGGGAAAAGCTATTAAAAACTCTTTTATAAATAAATTTTAAAAACTGCCTTAAAGTGTTTTTAGGGCCCAAAATATAAGTTACCCTTATTTTTCTGTAAAAATTTGCGTACAACGTGCGCCCCATTATAACATAGGGTCCTCCAACTAAGCCGGCACATTACCCGGAATACGTGACGTCATTAGGCCTGGGCCCCTTGTAAAACAAAAGGCCTCTTGATTAGGGTTGTCCAAAGTTCCGGGCCAAATGCGGGATTCCCGGAAACGCGGGATTATTGAGTTTATCAGCGGTTTATCTTCCTCACTTGTCCAACTAACTTATTTGTTTGATTAGAGTTATTAATTTTGTATGAGTTTTGCGAAGGCAAATTGGTTTTAAATGTGAGATAGTTTTGTAATATGTAAAGCAAATGTTTAATTTAGTAGTAATGTGTGCGGTGTTAGGGTCTGACATAGGATAATCTAAATTGAAATAGAGGAATTTCACTATTCACCTCTTTCAATAAAAGTTTTTATTATTGAGTTCCTCAATGAAGTACTTTCGATACTCCTAGTCTAAATAATTTATTATTGAAAACTGTAGGTTTAGAAAGAAGAATCAGTCGACGCATAATATAAAATATTTTGTAACAGCCACAAAAAACGTTTCACGCAATATTTGTAACTGTTAATATTTTTTTATTTCGTCTTTACAGAGACATGTTATCAGTGAACTGTGCTCGTCTCGTTAGGAGATTCTGTTTTAAAATAAGTCAAAACTTATAATCAATTTACATCAAAAATAAAAACGTAAATCAAGGCTACAACCCAATTGCAGCTAACATCTTAATAATTTTAAAATCAAAATAACAGCCAATCAACATCGTACCATTGGGTACATATTTTTATAAACCGTTTAAAAAACATTAATGTTTAATGTATCTTGGCTAGTGATCCACGACTTGGTATCCAATTTATATTTGGCGCAATTTGTGTTCTGTCTAATGGCCATTTGAAATGCATTGGTTAGGTGTTTATGCTAAGTACGTAAAATTTATTTGGCCGAAAAAGTTGATTTAGAAAAAGTGTAGTTCAAGGTTATGCTCTTTTGATCCAGTATATCGAGCAGTTTTAGAATTTGGTGAATTTAAGAATAGTAATGGTATTTATTTCTCAGTCCTCCTAACTAGGGGGTAATGTGCCAAGGTGGACTAAAGTTATTGAATTATAGTTTATTTGTCGTCTTTATTATTATGTTTAAAAAACGGAAATCTAGAAGTCCGAAGTCTTTCACAAATAATATATCCTAGTCCTAGGTACATCATTATTTTTCTGAATGTTCTGTTGGGTTATCTTATATTTTTAATCGATTCTAATGAATTTTAGTAACTTAAATACTGCATATCTGGCCAGCTTTGGTGTTTCACCAACAGTTCTCCAATTCACCTTGGCGGGAGAGTTAATAAATGGGTAGAATAATATTATTTTAGTATATGTAAATCTGGTTTAATGATACTTCTCGAATACAGAGTTGACCACGATAGTCGAAAATAGATACTTCTTTGTTTTCAAAAGTTTTAACTTTCCATGTACATTTGTTACTTTAGTTTTAATTTTTTGCGACCGATTTCGACACGTCCGTATCATTAACGAGCAAACTTAAAACTAACTTAAAAATTCTATACAAGTACAAAAATTAATTAGGCGGAGGTAGTGGGAGTGGGGAATTTGGTGGAGGGGGAGAACGGTGGGAGGAGTCAAAATTACATGGAAACATCGTAAGTAGAGGGGATTTACATGGTGCTATTATTTTATTAACTAAATTAATTTTCGATTTAATTTTTTTGTTAATTTGTAAAGTTTCTAAAGCGCACAAATTAAAATATGAATTTACATTAAAATGTTTATATTTAGTTTTTTTTTTTGAAGCTATGACCTACCTCTATTAGATGGTTAGCAAACTCGGAGTAGTTATTATTTCGTAAACGGAAAATTAAAACTTTTCAAAACAAAAATGTCAAGAAATTGTTACATAGTCAATGCCCAAGAAATAGATACATTTAAATACTGGATTTAAATGATAGGCTATACAATATTACAAAACTCTACGTGATAAACATGTTATTCCAAAATCCCAACATTCAACCGTGTTGAATTACAAAATATAAAGATTTTGCTGTGTTGAATTTAATTTATTTTTCATTTAATTAACAAAATTGTAGCATTCGTGGCGTGACATTACTAACTTCCAAAATTTCACCACATGACATTACAAAAATCCAACATTTTATTGTGTGAAACTACAAAACTGCAATACATCACAAATGAAATTATAAAACTGCAACATATAACTGTTTGACAATACAAAACTGCAACGTACGAATGTATGACGTTACAAAACTGCAACACATCATGTGTGAAATTACCAACTTCCTATATGGGATTACAATATGGCACCAAATGGCATTACAATACTCCAACTCCTATGTTAAATTATAAAACTGCAACATAAACTAGTCCCTGTTAATCGTTGGGCATATAGTTTTTCCCTTTCTATCTAGGGTGTTTTGAGGAAGCGACATCTATCCATCCATTATTCCAAGACGTGTATAGTGTTGTGGCTCCACGCCAACTCAAAATTAAGTCAACTCAACACCTCTTTGAAAAGTCATTAAAAGCCACAAAATAAATCATTTTTAAATAGCCCGTAACCCTAACCCAACGTAACCTATTTAACCATTTTTTATATATATACAATTTTCATCACTTTTAATGACCTTTCAAAGGAGGTTATGAGTTGATTTCGTTCTGAGTTTTCCGGTCACCGTTATTTCTGTGTCACAGATACAAAAAAATAACACATATTATTTCTACAATGGAAATACGGTATTCCAGGTGTAGTTACTTATTTCTTCTCCCAGCCCTGACCCTAATGAGTATGGGAAGAGGGTACAAAGTCATTACGCAGGTGCCGTCTTAGTGTGACATTGTTATTTGAAATGAATGCAAAATGAATGTCAAAACGAGTGTCATACTTTGTAATGCCTACTAGCCTGGCTCCGGGTACCTACTAGATTGAAGCAGGAATTAAAACACGAGATATTTCTATGGAACACGCCGCGGCCTTAAGCGGGCGGCCCCGTTCCCTATTATATTCGTAAAAGCTTTTCGGAATAACTTTTCATTTAATTTTCAGGGAAACGATATAAAGGTGCAAAAAGTTACACGGAAAATTCTTTGAAGTTGTGTAACAGTGATTTTATTTTATGTTTCAGAGTTTTTACTGCGTAATTATAGCGTGTTAGTCTTCCAATAATAAAACTAAAATCTAAAAGATTATTTGGCCTTGGGTTTGTATTACTAGAAATATTTATTCACGCCCCATTTTTGGGCTTAAACACTATTATTATTATTATTTTATAAGTCTAGATAATAAAGAGTGCAGAAATTAAACATCAATAAAATTATATTACATAATATTATGTAAATACAGAACGTGGTGACAAAATATGGTGACCGGACAATTCTGAATCACTTAACTCAACACCTTCTTTGAAAAGTCATTAAGTCATGAAAAAAATATTATAATTGGTTAGGTTATGAATGAATTATGTAAGGTTAGGTTATAAAATTTTAATTTTTATATCCTCGGCCTCCAAGGTGTTTTTGAAGTAATTAGGAAGGCGTATTTCTGTTCTAGGTTGTACGAAAATTTTAGTAGTTTTCAAAGACACTTAACATTGGCGTTAAATTTAAGTACGATTTTTTTTTTAAAGATGAATCCTTCAAGTTTCTGAGAGTAGTGATGATTATTTTTAATATCAGTTTCTTGCAATTCTGTAATCTTCTTTTGTAGACTAATTAGTTTGTGTATAATTTGTTTCTTCCAGTGATATTTTGTATTTTTGAGTACTTTACTGAAGTGATTTTGTTTATTAAATTTTTAATGTTTTTAATAACACTTGGGTTTCCACATTGGACGGAATGAAAATTGATTTGGGTTCGCTGGATCGGGAGGAACTGGTTGAGGGAGACCCTTGTGACCTTTCTAGCCTCTTGCACCGCGGTGCGAAGATGGATTTAAACGTCTGTCACTCCTAGACAATTTACCCTAATTTTCTTACACATCCCTCATAAATTTTTCCTTCCCAGAACTTCCTCTTCTTCCTTTCCATTTAAAGACCCTCATGCAGTATCCCCAAGGATGACAGAAAAAAAATCGCTCAGGGCCTCATGTGGAGCTAATGGTAAAAAATTTAAATTTGCGTATATTTCGATTTATGTATTTCCCTAACCTTGGTAGATAATTTTTGTATCGTTGGTTTTATCCACACTTTAGCGGATCAACTTTACATTTTTGTAGGTTAGTGCACCTAATTATAATATTTATGTAATGCACGCGTATGATAAGAATGTATACGTTTCTTTATACATAATTACATGTATCGAAACCCGTTTTAATATTAATTTATTTTATGAATCAATCAAATCACATTACTAGTTATCCTGTGAACAATATCATCAGCTGCAAATGATCGGCTCAATTATTTTAATCGCCAGTCAATAGTGTACATAATTTAATGTAGATTATTTACGAATGGATTATTTATTTTAAATATATTATTTACTAGCAGACCCGGCACACGTTGCTGTGGCTAACGAAACACAACGCCATTACCCAACCTTTATAAAATCCACACCACCCGCTTGCCAGCTGCCCGCTGCCTTAATTGAATATTTGAATTTCTGAGCATTTTTTTACTATAATAAGCATGTATTATACAAATAAACCTTCCTCTTGAATCACCATATCTATTGGTGAAAACCGCATAAAAATCCGTTGCGTAGTTTAAAAGTTCTATGCGCACATACATTTTGAGCATCTTCATTTTATACTATGTAATGATGAAGATTGTGGGTGATTTACAGATGTCTGTTTTATAATGTTATGAGTTTTTAATTTATACTTAAACTTGTTTTAGAGATATATAGATAATGGTTAGATAGTATAGATCATGAGGTACCGCCGCGCAGGGAACCATTTATTGGATAACTAACACCTCTGCCATAGGTCACTCTAAGTGCTTCGCTACGTTTAGTGACTTAGCAGGGGTGCCGGGTTCGTTGGGAGGTTAGTTCAGGTCTTGGCGGCCGATGTGTCTGCTCACCATGCTGGCGGGCAGGAACGAGAGTCTTTTGACCTCTCCAACCGGAATCCCTCGTTTCATCGCCTTGCAACGCAGTTGGAAGGTTAGATTTATACGTCCGTCACTTCTGGACACACTGACCCCCAGATTTCTACCCACCCCTCGTACCTGGTTCCTTCCTAGATTTTCCTCACATTTTTTCCTTAAAAAAACCCTCCACATTGCATCCCCTAAGATGGCAAAGGCCCTGAGGGAAATAATTTTCCTAAGACATCTAGGTTATGTCTTCCTCAACCAGTCTCTTCCAATTCAGGACGCCAAACAGTTTGTGGGCCTACGCATTCTACACCAAGACAAAGACAAATCTTACCCCATGAACCCGAGCACCTCTGCTAAGTCAGCAAACGATGCGAACCACTTAGACCTATGGCAAAGGTGTTGGTAAACCATTATTGGTTCCCTGGGCGGCGGTACCCATATCAGCGTCCCAAATATAAATTGGTACAAATGAAAAAAGTCAATATTTCTTGCAAAGTTTTTCACGAATCCCCCAAAGTTGCGCGGTATGGACGTGGAACACGGAGTATATATAGAACACAAATAACCGTGCATTTGAGCTTTTTGGCTTAGTCCTCTTTTCATTGTCGTAAAGTGCACATAAAATTACATAAGTGGCTAAAACCATTAAAAAAACTTTTGACTGAAATGCGTATTTTACCCGGAAAACGTATTAAAACAAAGAAGACTTAAGGAAGACCAAACCACGATGCATTAAAAGCTCAACAAAATTCAGGGCAAATCTTAAAATCCAGTAAACGAAATAGCATTAGTAAAAAAGTTTTAAGATTGGGAATACAACGACTCATATTGTAAACCAAAATCGTAAATGATACTAAAATAAAATAAAAACTTTGTTTATTACCGCACGAAGTTGGTTTAATTTATTAAGACCGACTTGTTTGGCTTAACAAAAGCATCGTCAGGGTAGGTCCTAATTTAAACACAATCGAAAAATATATTGTGTGTACTTACGTATGCATAGAGAGTAAAATAAAACATTAAATAGAATTAGTGAGATGAAAATGAAAATAAAATATGACATGGTAACCAGGAGAGAGAGACGGTTAATGTGCACATAACACTACCAGCACTGATACGATCTTCAATACTTTCAACGTTATGGACATAAAATAGCTCTACTCATGATCCATCTTAGTTAATTTACACAAAAACAACAAAACACTATACAAAGCTACACAAACAATACACAATACCCGAGCCAAAAACAAAGAACTTCTCAAAACTCCTTTTTCCAAAACCACCTTTGGACAAATACACTTTAAATACATAGCTTGCAAACTATACAATACACTAACAGCTACGATCAGACAAACTGAATCCTTGACAAAATTCCAACAAGATATAAAGAAATGGATTTTTAGTATTGGACGCCACACTATTACAAACATCTGTAAAATAAATCACATATAGACAAAAAGAACTACCTAACCCATATAAAATAAATGAAAATTAATATAATCCTATCAAATGCAACTCCATAAATAGATTAGACAGAACTTACTACTTTATTTCGTCTCCTCCAACATTTGTAAGATAACTCGATATTTAACTAGATATTTAAAAGATTTACCCACCTTTCCAATCACCTTTCTGTTTTAATCCTATTCAAATAATATGTATTTTACCTTATATATTCTTGTTACTACGATATTCATTTATATACCTCTACGCCTGTCTCGACACAGGTATATCCTAGTGAGACAGGTATAAAAAAACAAAGTAAATATGCTTTTTATAGATAATAAATAATAAAAAAAATAAAAATGGGCTACCATAATATCGAGGGGTAATAATTTATTGCTAACGGGTGACTTTCAAATCAGTGTGTTGAGAAATTTATTTATAAGATAATCACTTCTTCAAATACAGCAAATTTATTTTGTGGCACCATTTTAAATCAAAATTAAAAGATTTCTTTGTTTTAACCACTATAAAACCGACATGTGTCGAGAGCGATGCTCTCTTCCTCAGGGTTTACTAAAAATCCATTATAACTATAAACTTTGTGTAATCTTTGTTTTAAACAATACACCAACATAAGTTTCCTTCAAAACTCGAATCTTTTATTAAAGACACCAATTTCCACACTCAGTAAACAGAACGAAAAACAGTTCCCCATGTACCTGATTTAAGATGTCTAATGTTCTACACTGATCAAAAGTTTTTAAACAAAAAATAATACCACAATATTATTCATACCAGTGGCGAGTGATCCATAGAAAAATATACCTACATATTTATCACAACTATTATTTATCTTAAACATAAACTAGATGCTATGAATAACTGTATATGTAGATCCTAACTGCAACTAATCATTAATTTATGTATTTGATACTGCCGCCATGGGTCAACCCACAGTGTCCTTCTTGACAAATTCAAGGAGGATACGGTGTTTCTACTTATGTTGTCAGAATAGCACTTATCCCCAAACATGAAAACACCTCAGCAAAGGTTCGTCTAGTGAGGCGTTCACGAAATACTACTAGGTACTTACCTATATACATACAGTTACGGATCAACATTTTTTTTTCTTATTACTAAACTTAATATCTATGTAAACTTATCTATGTAATATGTGTGTATGTTCAAAAATAATTGTGTATGTTCAAGAATATAAATAAAATAAATAAATAGATCAACGCCGGTATTTTAAATATTCTGTTTTACAGACTCAGCTATAAAAACCATTTGAAGGGCCCCACCACTTACCCGCCCTAAGTTTCTTAAGGTTACTCCTTCAAGGCTCTCGCAAGGACTCTATTTTTTTGGAAGAACGATTCTATATAAATGAACGAAGCTAGACCTCAAAATGTCCCGCATACAGTGTAAGGAAGCAGTTTGCAAGTGCTTACAAAAGTACAGGACAGGAAAGTGTAAGTAGTCATTATAGATTAAAAAAATGTCCGCTCCTTCGGGGTGGTCTTAATTCCTTAAGAGCCACTTGATGACCTTAAGAAAAAAAGGACAAAAGAAAGGAAAAAGACATATTTGGCTTGGCGTATTTCGGCATATCGCTCAAACTGAATAATTGGCCAAGCCAAAGAACGCCGGCGCTTTCATAGCTGAGTCTGTCGGCCCTGTAAACAGAGCGACATGTCGCCCGATTTGTTTTGTCTACGCCTTATCGCTAGAATTACAATACATACTAAATTAAATTGAATGGCGGGCGCCATTATTACGCACAAATTAGTGCCAAATTTTATTAAAATCCATAATGCCTTTTAACTTTGAACGTGAGATAATAATAATCAATCTGGCAAGTCGGTCGTCGTATATTTATACTGTTAAGTATGGTTATATCGTTGATTGATAGGCTGGGAACCGTAATACCTCTATTTTGGAAACAAAAAGGCTAATATTTTTTTAAATATATGAGTATTTATTTACATAAATGGAATGACTTGCCTAGTTGTTACATACAAAAATGCACCGAAATCAATTTGAGCAATTCCATAAATTTTAGTGCTACAACCAGCAAGTCTAGTTGCCTAATTGAAACATGGAGAAACATACAGAATTAAATGATACCGTTTTTCGGAGATACTAAGTAAAAACATATTCAAATAACTTGATGATGCCAATGCTTTACGATTTTCCTGCTTGTTCATAGGCGAGGACTAGCATTCACAGATGAGGATATTAGGGTATAACTCAAAAACGCTGATTTCAGTGTTAACGTAGATGTAGTAATTAGCCCACGATATTATGTGGAAAAAGCATCAACTGAAGAGGTAGTAAAGGATTTTTGGAAAATTGTACGAGTTTATGGAAAATATACCTAATGTTGGGCTACTTTTTTTTTTTTTTTTACATGAACACTGCACAAGAGTCCCCAACTGCTCCCGCCTGGAGCCAGTGGGACTATGACATCCCCAATTGGGGTATGTTGTGAGGCTGAAGGTAGTGGGGAGGGGAAGGAGATAGGGAAGAGGAAGGTGAGGAAGTACCTGGCTATTCAGATCTGGTCACCAAACACGGCTAAAGCCATTTCAAGCAACGTTTCAATTCTGAATGGTGGTCTTACACCAGGGCGATACTGAGAGTATCTTCCACTCTGGAACGTGCAGCAAATATACCATATTATTTTTAAATGAATAAATTGTGAAATAACACAAATTAATCAAATAATATTTATTTGCCACGCCGGGATTCGATCCCGCGACCTTCGGAGTGCCAGTCAAGAGTCTTACCACTGGACTACTGGATAAGTTTAGTTTTTTTTATTGGTTTTCAAGGTACAATCCCGTTAAACCGCAATAAAGCAGCTTGTCAACAGGATGTTAGTGTTCAATTACAATTTAAACATATCTACTTGGGGAACGTACCCATACTACGTGACCAATTTTAGGCAAATTTTTAACCCCCCCCCCCCCCCACCGGTGACCAAAAACCTAAGCAAACCGCCGCTCATTTGTATGGAGCGTGACATTTCGAAGACCCCCCCCCCCCTAAACGTGTCACGTAGTATGGGTACGTTCCCTTACATAATATTATTACAATAACTATACAGATTGTCACAATTAACAATCATGAATTAATATAAAATATTTCTCTTTAGTAACCATTGTTTCAGCATATATATCAATCTATTTGTAGGATCGCAATTTTTTATATTAATTGGTAACATGGTAAATATTTTTGGCACGTTATATTCCAGGGTTCACCGTCCGTAGTTATTATTACATTTTGGAACAAGCATTCCTTCATTCTTTGTGAACCTTGTATTATGTTCATGTTCCACTTTCCTCTTATAATCAGACTCAGGTATATGCTGAATCAATATTTTGTACCGTAATAAAGGCTGCACCGGTAATATTGTTAAATTCCGATACAACAATGATATGTTTCGTATCTGTGAAAAAAAATGTTTCTGAACTAATAATTTGATCATAGCATTTTGTACTGATTGTAGGTGGTTTAAATTAGTTTTGCAAGTGTTTAAATTAGTAAAAATGAAACAATACAACTTTGTATAAACCACTTATATAATGTGCAAAATCCGACCGGTTTCGGAACAAATGTTCCTTCGTCAGGGAAAGCTTATACTAATTTGACAGTTTAGAACAATGTTTTATTATGGTAGGGGTGGAGCCGTTGTTAGTTAATAATGTAGATTGGGTGGGTAGGTATTAGTGTAGAGTGGGTGGGTAGGGGAACAAATCCATGATTGGGCTATATGACAATATTTTTTGTTTGTTGATAATAGATTCATTATTTTTAAGGGATTTTTTAATTTCCAAAGCTTCTAAGTTATCTAAACGTTTTAATTAGTGTCCCCAAGTGGTTAATCCATACCGTGAAGTTGATTCTGCTAGTGATGAGTAAATAATTTTCAAAATATTCACCGAAACGAAATATTTGCTCTTGGTTTTAACGGTTTTCTTTATTTCGAGGGCTTCTAAATTATCTTCTTAATTAGTAAATGTGAACTTCTAAAAACAAAGAATAAAACTGAAACGTTAAATGGAAAATGATAAAAATATTAAACAATCAATATTTTTTTTTATATTGTCAAATAATGATTATAAGCAATGACGTAGACATTATTGATCGAAGATTATAAGATAGTAAATTATCACAGAACACTGAATAATAATTAGACTATTTTTTCTACAGAAGCATTAACTAAGTAACTAACCATCAGGCCGTTTCCCTGCAGGGGTGGGCAGAGAGTATGGACCGCCAAACAACTCGGACTTGGCACACACACTTGCCTCATTCACATTCGTACACCGTGTTACAGAACCGATAATCTTTCTTATTTAAGCGGTAAGTTAGTCTTTTCTGTCCAACATCCCAAACAGGTGCCTACTTACGAGTGGCGGTCCGTGAGTTTTCAGTGAGCTAGAGTGCTAAGATTGAAAAATACGACGTTATTGATGTTATTGTAGCTGAAAACTAATTTTATTTTTTTCAGCTACAACAACACCAATAACGTCATATTTTTCAATCTTAGCACTCTAGCTCACTGAAAACTCAGGGACCGCCATTGTTACTTAAGTTATATTACTTGCGCAAGCCCGTGAAAAATCACGGGATAGTTTGAAACCTCATCACATCAGTTCTACGTTGGAAAATGACACTTAAATTCTAAACAAATCTGAGTTCAAAACAGATTTTCCATCATAGACAGGTAACCGAAATTGGTACGTGTGGTATTACTTGGCGTCATACGAAAATCTATTTGAAGAACTATTTTTAATTTCAAATGTTTTTTTTTGGACTTATTTAATTAAATAAACTTAGATTTGCTGTCAAGGTTTACGGCCGGCGTACTCCAGCGGTAATGATCTTGACTCGCATTCCAAAGGTCGCGGGATCGAATCTCGGCGTGGCAAATAAATTTTATTTGATTAATTTATATTATTTCACAATTAATTCATTTTAAATAATATAAAGAATATTTGCAGCACGTTCCAGAGTGGAAGATACTCTCAGTATCGCCCTGGTGTAAGACCACCATTCAGAATTGACACTTTGCTTGAAATGGCACTAGCCGTGTTTGGTGACAAGATCTGAATAGCCAGTTACTTCCCTACCTTCCTCTTCCCTATCTCCTTCCGCTTCCCACTACATTCAGCCTCACAACATACCCCAATGGGGGTGCCATAGTCTCACTGACGGGAGCAGCTGAGATTCTTGTGAGTTATCACTATAAAAAAAAGGAACCCCAGAGGTTTTATTGAATTATCAGAATATCCCGGGGTAGTTTTGACCCCGGGACATTCAGAAGGGGTTAACTCGGCGTGGGGTGATATTGACCCAATTTGAGAAATTTGAGGTTTGGAACTTTTACGGCACCTCACATGTACTCGCGTTTAATTAATTGTCAGAAATTTGATATGAAAATGTAATCAAGTTTCGAAGCCAAAGGTTTACGCAATAAAGAGACTATGCAGTATAAAATTTATATTGAATTACAGCGAATACTGTAATAATTCTGTGTAGTACAGAGTTTTTACGATTACTCTAGGCTTCATTTTTAATTAAAGGGATTACCAAATCTATTTTTAATGTTAGTTGAACAACGCTACTGAATAAATTGGCCTTAATCCACCTGTATACTATTATTTTTTTTCTACAAAATACGATGTCAATTTATTTTTTTAAATATATATTAACCTGTAAGTAATATGGAAATTTGATGTCCCAATTTGGAAACCACTTTTGTTCAAACGATTATTTATAATATTTAAATAAATGAAGACAATATAAGCGAAACTCAATCGAAAATCTGGAAACAGAAAAATCAGAAAAACATATTGACACCTCTGGGACTCGAACCCAGGACCTCTTACTTTCCAGGCAAACGCGCTAACCACCGCGCCACGATTTTTTCTGTTTCCAGATTTTCGATTGAGTTTCGCTTATATTGTCTTCATTTATTTAAATATTACAATTTGAGGTTTTAATCATAAAGTTAAAATAAAATATATATATATATATATATATATATATATATATATATATATATATATATATATATATATATATATATATATATATATATATATATTTTATTATATTCATCCCAGACTTGCAGAAAAGTCAAAAGATGTCGCATATTAAAAATAAAATGGATAAAGATTTATCCAGACACTATCTAGAGAGCATTTAGTTGCCAATAATATATGCGTTAAAGAAAATGAAGATAATGTAGGTGGTTCTTAGTCAAAGTATGGAACAGTTAAAAATTACCGAATTTCGTATCGACACCGTGGCGCAGTGGTTAGCGCGTTTGCCCGGAAAGCAAGAGGTCCTGGGTTAGAGTCCCAGAGGTGTCAATATGTTTTTCTGATTTTTCTGTTTTCAGATTTTCGATTGAGTTTCGCTTATATTGTCTTCATTTATTTAAATATTACAATTTGAGGTTTTACTCATAAAGTGAAAAAAAAAGAAAAGATTATTTATAAAATTGATCACATTAACAGTTTGAAATTATAATGTTAAGTAAGCACCAAGTCATTAAGTCGGTTGCTACACATTATTTGGAATTGATTTTTAATTCCTATTTTAAGACTGCATCAAAAACTCATTTCTTCAAATTTTGGACTTGCATCCGTACGCTTCTCGGGTACAGATTTATTTATCGACGTGGTTTCAAGTCGTTATTTTGTCGCTCCTCAAATTAACTATTTGTCAAAAATGTTGACTGATTATCAAACGAAACGATTTTCAGCATCGATTAAAAATCAATCTGGCGCCATAAATCAGTGTCTGACTCAACCGAACTTTAAAATTTCATGAAAAATGTCGAGAATTTCACATGATACGTTACATATAAGGTCCGTGCATAGAATTCATTCCACAGTGTGATAATCACCCCTGACATAGATGCAAAGCGTGTTCACTGAACAAACAATCTCTAGAAAAGAGATAATTACTTTTATTACTTACAGATAGGCCAATTAAAATGATTACTCTATTTGAAAAAGAATATTTGGATGTTTGAAATAAAAATTAACAATTTCAACAGAATTAAGGTAAATTTCCGGTAGGTACTCTGCAAACCAGATCCGTTCAAACACATTTCTGACCTTATTAATTTAAAATAAAACAATAACTTTGTAAACACCACTTTTATTTTTATTCTTTATGCCGACCGGGTTTCGCTACACCGTAGCTTCATCAGGGCAGTATAATACTCTACTAACATTAGGTTACATGTGTGTTATAAAATATAATTTACCAAAAATGGGCTGGACTCGTCAAGTGGAGGAGGAGGAAGAAGGCATAGATGGAGAATTGGGAAGGGAACGGACGTGTTCTTTATCAATAGGGAACAATCTTAGTATGGGACTTTTATTTAAATTTAGTTTATTAACTACCTTACTATTAGTGTTTATGGCTTTCCTAAGTTCAAGTGCCTCTAAATTATCCAACCTTTTACCGATATTGTTTTTATGAATAAGTTTGGCCCCGGCGTTTTTGTCAAATTTATGGTCTTTTTCGATTAAGTGGTTTGCAAATTCTGAAAATCCAGAGCTGTGTAAACATCTAAGATGTTCTTTTACACGGATGTTTATGTTGCGCGCTGTTTTACCAATATAAAAAAATGGGCAGTCGCTGCATTGAAGTAAATAAATTCCCGAGTGAGATAGACTGTCTTCCTTATCCTTACCGTTCATTAAAAGTTTGCCTATATTATTATTAGTGTAAAATGCTGGTTTGATTTCTGATGGGAAATTTTTAACACTTTTTTGAGAGAAATTATTGATGTACAGGATTCTACGCCATTGTTTTATTTTAAATTAATAATGTCACATCACAAAGTATCCGCTTCATATGAACAAACATTTCTGACCGTTTATTTCTTCAGTGGCAGTACCCAATGCTTGGCTCGGATCCATACATTATGAATTTGAATCTGATTTATGATACGTTAGAAATTTTATCACCTTCCATAAATCACTGGGGAAAATCCATTTTGAGATTGAACATACATACTGATCTGTTCTGTATACAAGACAGATACGATAAGAATGCGAGGTTTATGATAATAGCATTCTGGAATAAATAAACTCCTTAACAAATCGGAATCTGTTTGTTTTCTTCTGCTTGTAGATGTCCTTCTCTCTTGCAAAAAATACAAGACATAAGAAATAAATTATCACAATTTTCACGAAGTTAAAAGACAGTTTTCTAATGTTCATCTACGAATTTTCTTTGATTGTATTTTTTTAAGTGAACTGCCCGAATCCAGTGAGACTACGTTGTTTTTCCTAATTGGGGTAGGTCTGGTATTTTGTGACGTTAAGGGAGCGGAATGGGAAAAAGATATGAAAGAGGAAGACTGGGAAGTAAATATTCATTTAACACTTTTTGTAGATTTAAGTAAGAAAATGCACCTTATCAGAATTGTTTATATCAGGTATAGGTATTGTTGTGTGTTGGTCAATGTCATACACATTATTATCACTGTCATTTATGAATTTATAAAGACTATTTAAAGCGATAATAAATAAAATGAAATAAATTAGATTTGGTCCTAAAATAGGACAGATGCCCGTTCAAGCAATGTTTTGTGTCTGTCACACGAGGATCAGGAGAAAATACATTTCCTCGGGGTCTGTGTCGTCTTTGGGGATACTCCGTGAAGGGTACTTCAGAGGAAAGGAAAGATTTTCAATTTTGGAGGCAGGAATGGGTACTGCCGCCCCGGGAACCTTTATTGGATAACCAAAACCTCTGCCATAGGTCACCCCAAGTGGTTCGCTACGTTCGCTGATTCATGGGGTGAGTTTTGTCTAGGTCTTGGAGGCGGATGACCAAGACACACTGAACCCCAGATTTCTACCCACCCCTTAAACCCTTTTCCTTCCCAGAACTCTCCTCTCCTTCCTTTTCCTAAAAAAACCCTCCACACAGCATCCCCAAAGATGACATAGGCCTTGAGGGAAATTATTTTTCCTGTGTGGAGCTCACGTAAAAAATAAAAAGAAATGATAGGTTCTGGGCAGAAAAGAGGTATGACGGTGGGTGGGAATCTGGTTGTCGGTGCGTGCAAAGCGTTTGGTCGAGAGAGTCCGGGTGGAGAGGTCAAAGAGTCAACCGGCTGACTTATAATATTGATTATTCAATTAACTGTTCCCGGGGCGGCGGTTCCCATATCCTCCTTCTAAATAGAAACCGAATGGTGGTCTTTCACCAGACTAAATAATAACATTTTACTGCTTGCAGATATAGATATTCCTCGTTTTACAATAAAATAATGATACTAGGGTGATTTATCACAATTTTCAAAATGAAAATGCCGTGTTTTGATGAAAATTTTCACTTCTTCTTTGCATGAATGGAGAGGCGATGGTGGCAGCATAGGGGTGTAGATTTTCTTTACAAATTCAATAGCGTCCGGCGTCGCGACGTGCAGCGTCGACGTGCCCTGAGGGAACTATTTGAGTGGACACTTCGACAATGTGCTGCATGATTTGATTTTTTTTATTTTCCTACAATGCAGTCCACAAGTCAAGGGACAAAATAAGCAGCGAGAATTTTTTGCGTGTATTAAAAAAAATAATGCTTGTGCATTATTTTTTGTTCAGTGTCATTCCCCAGTCTGATTATCGTTATAACATTAACCCGCCATTGGTGACGTGAATTTGACTTATACCATTGGTGAACCCGCTCTCACGCACCGGGGTTTTTGACTACCAGTTTTTCAATAATTTACTGTTCATGCTAGTTTGCATTGGAAAGTTTATAAAATGATATCTTTCATATGTCAATAAAACATAAGTATTCCTTAAATCAATTTTTTTTAATAACATAACACAATATCTTTAGATGCGTTAAAATTATGAGATATTTTAACAATATTTATTTAAACCTAACAATCTTAAATATTTAACGACAAAATCAGTATTCGTCAGTCTTATGACATTTGAAACATGATAGTTATGTTTTTTTTTTTATCATTTATTTTATCTTATAAAATTACCAATTTGACTTACTTAATTGGTGATGCCGGTTTCACGCACCGGGTTGGCGCCAAAACTCTATAACGTGCGTCCGCGTCGCTGTCGCGGGGTAGACTGGCGGTAGGGGGGCGTGGAGTAAGGCAGCTACTTGAAATCGCATTGTGATTCGATAAACGGTAAAAAATATTACACTTTTTCAAATTACCCGGTCTCACAGACATAAACGTCAGCAATGGTGGGTTAAGGGAATACTAGTGAGACAAATAATATATGCTGCGTCTCATGTAAATAGGCGAAGTCGATAGTAAATAGGCGAACGAGACAAATAACAAAGCAGTACTTCAGCGACGCGATTAGGTTTTAACCCGTCTGCTTGGTTCAATATATTCGCACCTCACAATCCGGAAGCCTCGGTAAATGCTGAAACCGTCACTTTGGATAGAGATTGTAAAATATCTATGCAAATTGCTTTCATATTTCATAGACAATACGAACAATTATTTCGTTCTCTTTCTGGTTAAAAGTAAAATACATATGTTTGCATGAGAGGAAGCGAGATACATAGCTTTTAAAATGTAAGGTCGCTCTGGGACGTTTTTGGTCTTATGAAAGTATAATGCGATTACGACTTTCATTTTCTAATTTTATTTTTTTTGGGAGACAAACAGTTAACATTAAAAACGGAGCATTATGTTATTAATTATTTTCATCATCGGATATAATGGAATTTTATATTGCAAACACTTTTTAATCTTGAGTCGTTTTATTTACAATAAACTTTAGGACCATATTTGATCAACACTTTTATAAAAAAAATAGTTACTGCCCGGTCCCCACTTAGTTCTCTAAAGAACCTTTCACCATGACTTTATTAATGCGAGAGAGATTGTTTTGAGGGAACCAGACTTTTTATACCAATAAAAACATGGAAATTACCGTGCCACAAAACAACAACAATGAGCTCAGTAAGCAGGGCCGGTACTTGGAGACCTCTAACGGCAGTGCTGAACATTAAGATGCCAACAGGTAATTAAAATCAATTAACTACAGTCACCATAACATTTTTTTTTTTTACATTAACTCCACACAGGAGGCCCTGAGGGAAGTTATTTTCTTCTGGGCCTATGTCATCTTTGAAGATGCTGTGTGGAGGGTCTTTTTGAGGAAAGGAAGGAGTGAACACGGGTCTTGAAGAGACCCATGTTGTAGGAGGGAGGAAACACAGAGGCCGGCAAATCGTTCCACAGCCGAGCCGTTGAACTCAAGAATGAGTCATAGAAACGACCCGTTCTCATGTGACTAATGTCAACCGTGTACAAATGTTGGGCGCGTGTTTGGCGTGTTTGCCGACTATGCACCAGTGCCGAGGGGATCAATGACGCTATTTCCTCGGAGCATCTTCCATTGTAATACCGGTAGAACAAGGACAGCATTCCCACCTGACGCCTGTGCTCTAAAGATTGCAGTCCGTCTGTTAAGATGAGAGAATCTATCAAACGGACCGCCCGTTTCTGCACATAGTCAAGGTTTTTTTTTGGTATTTTGGAGCTCCAGACCAGAGGTGGCTGCCAAATTCAACCGTGGGGCGCACTTGCGATTTGTAAAGGGTTAGCAGTTGTGTACTTTTAAAGTATCTACGGGCCCTGTACAGTACGCCCAGTTTCTGAGAGGCTAACTTATCTCTGGTTTTAATAGAGACCCCGTACCTGAACTGGTCACTTAGAGTTACACCAAGCAAAAATGTCAACATAGATGTCTCTAATTGCATCTTTGTTTCAATTTTTAACACATAATAGTGATTGGATCACAATAATTGTGCCATTCATAGGTTTCCACATTGGTATTATGTACAAGTGAAGTAATTGAAGAGATGATAATGAAAAATTACATTTAAATGACATACGTAAATAAGATAAAACACCCTGTTTCTGACACGTTAAACTATCACTTTTTTTTCATGAATTTCAATATTTTTTTGTTAAATCAACCTTGTATTACTGAAACGAAATTTTTAATTTTAGGAAACATTGTTCCATTTCAAATAATGAAATCTCACTTTTTTGGTAAAATTATTACCGTTAAATATTTAAAATCATTTAATATGTAACATGCTAACAAAACACATATTTCTGACATTACAAAATCAATATGTTCCTATTGATTGACATGGCTGTTCATATTTCTGACATACCAAAATCAATATGAATCCAGTATCCGACATACATGTTGATATTTCGATTCGTTGATTCAAATAAAATGCAAAGCCAGTTGGACAACATTTAAAGCAAATATCGGTATTTCGGAGAAACTTTATTAATTATTAAAATAAAATAAATATAAAAAACTTTTTTTATACAGGGAGGAAAATTAATTAAAATATTGTTATTTGGTATAAAACATCGCTTACATTATTTTTCCTTTGTTTTACGCCAACAAGGAACTTAACCGTATCTTGCCTTCTTCAGGCATTACATCTAAATGAAAATAGGTACAAGCATTATAATTAAAATAGGTATTTTCGTCCTTGCACGTTCATTGAAAGAAGTAGAAGGTTGATTGATAACAGGCCTCATTAAAAAAAACTATTTTTAAATGCAGTAAGGGTATTCCTGCTGACCAGATTCATTTTCGATGTTTTTTTTTTGTTTCTCGTGTAGTATTCCCATATTATTATTTTCACTGTCTTCAGAGGGATTTTCAAAATAGTTTCGTCATTCATGTCAGCAATCCACTGAGTGTCTATACCCTTAATACTATCAGAATTAATTTCCGATGATATATTGGAAATATCTAAATTCCCCGAAAAATTTTCTACAGTTACGGTCATAATTTTCCAAATATCAAATAATGCCTTGTACTCCGCAAGGCCCATCCGAACCTCGTGCGATTCACGAAATTCTTTCAAAACAGCAGAATAATAAGGGAATGGAAAGGTATGAGGGGATGTAACCGGTGATACATTATTTTCTACCAAATGTATTATTTATTCCACTGCAATGCTCTCTGGAGTCACTGATTTTACACTTTAATTGAATAATGATGTTTTTCATAATTTTTCGTATAGAATTTTTTTTTACATGAGCTCCACACAGGAGGCCCTGAGAAAAATAATTTCCATCAGGGTCTATGTCATCTCACATCCCCATGTGTGTGGAAGGTTTTTTTTAAGGAAAGGAAGGATAGGAGAGTTCTGGGAAGGAAAAGGGATTAAAGGGTGGGTAGGAATCTGGGGTTCAGTGTGTCTTGGTCATCCGCCTCCAAGACCTAGAAAAACCTCACCCCATGAACCCGGGCACCCCTGCTAAATCACCAAACGTAGCGAACCACTTGGGATGACCTACGGCAGAGGTGTTGGTTATCCAATAAAGGTTCCTGGGGCGGCGGTACCCATTCCCGCCTCCCAAATTGAGTATGGCATTTGCATCAAAAGGAAAAGTCCACACACTCGAAAGCCATTTTTTAGGTGCGATTTCATATCCGTGTTATCTAGCGCGCTTTTTAAAATAAGTGCAAAATTTTCCCTTTTTACTTTTCCTTTCTTATTTTTCAGTCACTATTCCTGGATAGATTTTTTGAAGGACACTTTTAACGGCCCAAACACAGCAACATCCAGCGGTTGCAAGACGTGTGTGGCGTTTGGGTACAAAGCTGCCAAAATAATTTGATTTGCTTTGCAAAACTCACTTATATTCAGTGTTAGGTGAGATTATGCCCGTCTAGAAAAAACGTCTAGAAAATGACAGAAGTTATATTTAATTTAATTAAAGCATTAGTTCGGTAACATTGTTTATTTAATAAAATTGTTACTCACAAACTCGCAAAACATTGCCAAATTTGCCTCTAAAATCATTAGAAAACTATTTCTTAAATGACCTGAATTGTATATTAAAAAATACCAAATAAATTAAATTACACTATTGGCAATAGATATTTCTCAAACATTTTTTAATTATTCGATTTGGTTGGGTATTTTGGCATCAAATCCAAAATATAGTTTATTATAAGAGAGGTCGCGCAGCCGTTCTTCTTATGTCAGAATTAAAACCCCCCCAACTTATAATAAGTATCAATTTCTGACATACCGGTCAGAAATATGAACATGATTTTTTGAAGGTGTATCATATTCTGACATACATGTCAGAAATGTGGACACCCTATTAAAACAGACTATATTATAGACTTTTATTTCTGACCGCTCAAAAACTGTCATAAATCTATTGAAATATATTATTTTCCGTTTTAAATGTACAAATATGGTCAATACTCTATTGAAAAACATACAAAAACAATACATAAAACATTGGTGAACTATGTCTTCACATTTTTTTAAATTTGGTTTACTCGCCGAAAAAGGTGAAAAATTTGTTCAATATCACAAAATCACCAAAATCATATACTAAATAATATTTTGGTAGAAATGGGTGTCAAATAGTCCTTAGACTAAGCGTTGGTTAGAGGAAGAGGGGAACAAATTTCTCGACGCGCTAATATCAATACACGTAGGAATGTTACTTCAGTTGGTAAAATCGTAATTTGTGATACATATGTCAGAAATTGGAGCAGGGTCAGGAATGTGGTGTTTTACCTTACTACGAAAAAAGATTAAAAACTCGCTTTACTAGAAATAATAACAAAGATTTACTACAAATTCCTAAAACTTGTACTACTTTTGATCAACGAAGCTTCAGATACTTTGCAACAAGATTGAAAAAGATGAGAAAAATGTGATTCACAAAAAAATTAAAAAAAAAAACATAAAAATTTGGATAAAAAATAATGATAGAGCATTTACCGGTGCACTCACCCGAATTCGAAATTAGTATTGAACCAATACAATGCTGTTATTATTGTACCAATGTTATTGTTATTATTAACTAGCTTTTTCCCGCGGCTTCTCTCGCATGGTTTGCAACTTCTTAACTGTACTTTTAGTTTTTGAAGTTATAAATCTTTAAATTTTTGTTCAATAAAAGAAACAAGTTACACTTGGTATTAACGGCCGCTCAAATAAACGTGCTTTCAATTTTACACAACTGATAAACAACAAGTTTTGTGTGGTAAACGGTTGTTCGAGTTGTGTAAAATTTGAAAAAAGCGTTTAATACTATATACTTTTAATTTTTGTTTGTTAATTTCTGGTTCCCAATCCGCCTCCTCCACCTCCCCCGCTCTCTCACCACCCTCTCTACCCCTCCCCCCTCCCCCCTACCCTCCCCCCTCCCCCATCTCTCCCTCCCTCCCGCTTTCCATATATTCAATCCCAGTACATTCAGTTTTTAAACAGCCGCGTGCCACCTTTTACAATTTTTATTCAAATTTCCCTTTTTCATGTATATTAAATTTGGTACCTAACATGGTACCTATTTAAAATATCTGAAATTCTCGATTCTATTCAAATTATTAGGGGGGAACCTTCTTTAAATAAATTTATCAACTTAAAGATTTTCAAAAATAGAATCCTAACAATGTCATTCTCAAACACGCGAACTGTCAAAAGTGCGATAGTCGTTAGGTTTTCTGAAATTATCCAATTTTCTGCGCAATTTTCTAAATTTTTCTCTCCGTAAGAACCATCCTCGTACTTCAAGGAATATTCTAAAAAAAGAATTAGCGAAATCGGTTCAGCTGCTCTCGAGATTTGCGCTTAGCAACTCATTTAGTGATTCATTTTTATGTATAAGAGATGCAACCATTCTATTGTGTGATTTTATTCTAATATAATATAATAATATAGTGTAGGTATATTTACAGTATAATAAATTGACGTAAAATTACTGCCTCAACCTCAACACAGGCTAGCCTAGTGAGGCAGGTTACGAGAAACCTAAATTTATAATTATAAATCTCTATTCTTTAAGTACCTACTGTATATGTGTATTTTGTTTTCTGTTATTAACTTTTGTACTTTTGCAACTTCTAAACTGTACTTTTAATTTTTGTAGTTATAAATCTTTAAATTTTTGTTCAATAAAAGAAACAAGTTACACTTGGTAATAAACGTGCTTTCAATTTTACACAACTGATAAACAACAAGTTTTGTGTGGTAAACGGTTGTTCGAGTTGTGTAAAATTTGAAAAAAGCGTTTAATACTATATACTTTTAATTTTTGTTTGTTAATTTCTTACCTCAAATTCGCCATCAATCTTTTACAGAAACGGTCGCTGAAAATTTCGAAGCGGGAGTGGGCGGCGTCGCGTCGTCGCTTCGCTATATCGCTACAAACTTCGTTGAAATTTCGTTCGCATCTTCAAACGAGTACAATAAAATGCTGTGTTGGTCTCCTGCGACAAAAATACGTACACAATTAGTGAATGTTTAGGTCGGGGCCACGATGATTTTTGAAGTGAAACTTCTTTAGCCCCGCTGTAACTTGGATTTCGGAAACAGAAATGACGATTACTGCACCTGCGACGCATCAACTGCGCTCATTGACCGCTATGATTATGATGTCACTTTTATAGGCTCCTGTTGGTTGAGATATGAAACAGGAGAGCGAGGTCTGCTCTCATTGGTCTCTTTGATTATGACCTCACTTTCAAAGTATTGGTTTCGCTTCTACCTCATGTAAATTGCACTCGAATTTTTTTCTTATTATTAGTCTATTTTTTTTAAATATTCTGAAATATGAAATGTGTTGCATTGCACTACCCCTGCATTAATTCTGGAAAAAACTCTATTTTTATTGTAAGGTATAAACGTGCAACAGGTCATTGTTTTTAGCGATTCAGTATTAAAAATACTAAGGGTAACGTTGGATATTTATAATGATCGAGGCATCGAGGCATGCTCGAATATACTTCAGTCAGCAGGTCACTTGACTTTCATGGTAAATTCACTTGGTAACCGAGTGGAAAAATAAAATCCTTTGATCAACTTTGTATCTACCCTTGAACAAATAATACTAAGTGATTGACTATGGATGTGTATCTTTAGCTTAATGCATTTGAGTTCTTATAAATTCTTTATCATTATTTTGCCCTTTATATGACTTTGAAGTATATTTGTATATGTCTGAGAGGTCACAGACCTCCTTTCGCAGAAAACCAATAAAGAATTAAGTGGAAACCACAAGCCAAAAATGTATGTATTCTTTGTGTGCTTTACATAGCTACGAATTTTGGTAATAAAATAGTGATTTTTCATTAAGCTTCGCCTAATAATTTGTTTGTTTTATATCACAATATCAATTTTTCTTTATATATTAATTATTTTAAATGCCCTGATGGGCTCTGACGTACGTTTATATTTTGTAATATACCTACTTGTTTAATAATTATATAAGTATTTGTTTGGCATAATTTATGTGTAAGATTATTAAAATGTGTAATAGTGAAATATTAGTGTAAAAGGTAGGCATGATATAAGTCAACCATTTTGAATCTGAAATGAAACGCGTTACTAAAAAATGTGTTTTAATTATCTTAAGTTACAAATAATAATATTAGATTTGATGGACTATGATTCTAAAAAAAAAAAAAATAAATCTCGGGACGTGGTGACTGCTCAAAGAAAACAGTCACGTCAATATATCACATGTTTAAGGTTAAATTATTTATTAATCTATTGTGGATGGTTATAATTAAGGGGCGCCAGTCGATTTAAATTTGAATAAGATTCTACATAATTGACAAGTAGTGTTTGAACAATAAGTAAATAAAGGTGATAAACTAAATAATAAAAATGATTCACGTCATGTCGTGGGCCGTCATGATACGTCCTCGGTGGTTTCGATGTCGTTTCTCTGCTCGGCTGTTTCTCACTGACGTCACTCGTAAGGCAGAGTTCCGAGATCCAAAATGTAACGAGAGACTAAAAGTTTTCTCACGTACACGCGTAGCGACCATGCAACTTATATATTATTTCGGGTAGGACCTATGAAATTCTGAAGTAGTTAGCTAACTGCTACAATATTACATGACTTACTGCATAATACAGAGACAACAAGAGTTTTTAATGCTTAAATAAAATAATAAACTAATATTATCGTAATCGTACTAGCTATTAATCCTACATATTGGAGATACAATATGTCACATAAATATTATGTGACTAGTGCAGTTCTTGCCTATTTGGTTATTTTGTCTATGGTGTTTTTTTTTTGAGACTGGCAATTTTTTTTGGTAGACAAATTGTTTTTTTGTTTTTGTTTATGGTGACTTCCTGCAGGCAGCAATGCATAGGGTTGGTGATTGAGTCACTCACCATCAAGGTGTTTCAATTTCGTTAAATCATGTGAATCTAAGTTGATTTTAACTTAAAAAGGCGCGGGGTGTTTTTTCGTAACACGAGGAGTTCGTGTTCGGTTTTATTTTTAGTGGATGATATGCAAATCCCACTTTTTCCGATGTTGGTAGTTGGCCATTTTGTGGTAATATTTTTGGAAACGAAATTGTAAAGTGATTTGGTCCTTGTGTTGGCTGCAATAATATGCCATTATGACCCCGCGTCGCGAAGTCACGGATTGCTGACAGTTCTACCGAGTTCTACGCAAGTCTTGGAGACTGGTTGGGCCACGTGCCTTTTAAATGGAGTTTGTTGAGATAGCCCGAGGCTGGATACGCTCCTTGGAGGTGTAGCGGCCTTCTTCCCAAATAGAAGGAAGACCTAGGCCCTTCTCGTTTTCTCTCTACGAAGCAAGTTCGCGGTCGTCATCCGGTGTTATATCCGTTTAGTTAGATTAGAGTGTCCAGGAGTCCATCTGGTATGTTTATGTTTTGTATTCTTATATTACATTGGTATAAATTTAATGCTAACCTTTCATTGGTATGAAATTTGCACTCTCATGTTATTTTTTTGTTGGCTACAATATAGTTTTATAAAATTCTTCTTCTTTTTATTTTCTGATTTCCTACCTACTTGACAGAAAACTACTATTCCCATTATCCTGAGCTCAGGTCTCTGCTCTGCCGTATAAAATTACACTACTCTGATATTGTACCAGAACATCATCTCGTTTCAAATAATATAGTAAAATTCAGCAATGTTTAAGTGAGGAATTATTCGCACCCATAAATGCCACATCCGTTCTCACTTCAATATTCAACATTGGAATGTCTGTTATAATGTAAACATGTGGTTTATGTTCACAAACAATGATAGATAAGAGAATTGTTGGGGTCAAATTCTATACACCGCCCCTTTATCAATTAT
Source organism: Limnephilus rhombicus (assembly GCA_929108145.2). Lineage (NCBI taxonomy): Eukaryota > Metazoa > Arthropoda > Insecta > Trichoptera > Limnephilidae > Limnephilus > Limnephilus rhombicus. The sequence continues at coordinate 10,787,085 of OV815292.1, read as the reverse complement.
TATTCTTTAACCTGTCTACTTGGTTTAATATATTTGCACCTCACAATCCGAAAGCCTCGGTATCGTGTGTAAATTTTGAAACTGTCACTTTGGACCGAGATTGTAAAATATCTATGCAATATAGCTTTCATATTTCAAAGACAATAAGAAGCATTATTTCGTTCTCTTTCTGGTTAAAAGAAAAATACATATGTTTGCATGAGAGGAAGATAAATATATCGTCGCCTCAGTTTTTATTTATCCAACAGACCATTCTAGTTTTTGTTCAATCTCCACTTTAAAATTAAAAATTTAGTATAAAACATGATAATTAATCACTATACTAAGAATTATTTACACTAATGAAATCTTTACCTATACGGAAATAGCTTTATCTTAAACACCTTTCATAATGTTTCATTGAAATAATGAAAGAAAACCTTCTCTTCCTGTAAAATTTTCTAATAGTCTGTCTGTTGGACAAAAACGAACAAAGGCAATATAATATAATATAACTAAGGATATGGCTTTTAAAATGTATGGTCGCTCGGGACGTTTTTGGTCTTATGAAAGTATAACGTGATTACGTGTTTTGGGATGCTATTATCCCTAAACAAGCAGACGGGTTAATAGAAGTTTAAAAATAATTAAACTTGTTTTTTTAAAGAACTAACTAAATTACTTAGAACTTGGTGAAAATGTTAACATTTTTCAGTTATTTGTGTATTTATTTACATATTAATTGTTCCACTGGAGCGAAAGCGCGATTTTTAACATTTTCCTCCGATTGCTTGTGATTTTTGTGACCTTTTGCCGACATAAAAAAAATCTTACCTCCGAATTTCAATATGGAAAAATTAAAAAAAAAATAATGCATCAAGGAAAAATTTGCCTAAAACTGGCAGCAAAGCAATCCGAGGTACTTTAAATGGTGCAATATTTTGGCAAAAAGCACTCCAGTGGTTATACAACAAATCAAACAAACCTCTGGTCTGTAGACCCAAAATACCCGAAAAAAACCATCGACTCTGTGCAGAAACGGGCGATCCGTTTGGTAGAATGGCGTCGGGTGGGAATGCTGAAATATTCTACCGGTATTTCAAAGGAAGATGTTCCGAGGAACTAGCGTCATTGATCCCTTCGGCACCAGTGCATAGTCGGGAAACACGCCAAGCGCACTTAACATTTGTACATGGTTGACATTTGTCATTTGAAAGGGTCGCTTCCTTGACTCATTCTTGTTTTCAACAATTCGGCTGTGGAACGATTTGCCGACCTCTATGTTTCCTCCTTCTTACAACATGGGTCTCTTTAAGATCAATGTTTATTCCTTCCTCTCCTCAAAAAGGCCCTCAACACAGCATTATTTTTATCAGGGCCTTCTGTGAGAAGTTAATGTAAAAAAAACGAGTTAGACCATACGACTCAAGTAGTAGACTTCACTAACTCATAAAAGAACATATGACATTGGGGTAACATATTACATTGGGGTGACATATGACCATGGGGTGACCTATGACCCTGGGGTAATCCACGACCGTGGGGTCACCTACAACCTTGGGGTGACCTACGACCTTGGGGTGACCTACGACCTTGGGGTGACGTACCACCTTGGGGTGAACTTCGACCTTGGGTGACCTACGACCTTGGGGTGACCTACGACCTTGGGGTCACCTACGACCTTGGGGTAACCTACGACCTTGGGGTGATCATCATTATCCTTATCACGTAACAAGTCAAGCGTGCGTAAAGGCCCGACCGTTCGCCTCGCCATCGATCACACGCATCAAACTTATCGTAACATCACACTTTTCGTAACAAATCATCACTCTTTGTAACACATCACCACTTTTCGTAACGCATTCACCAGCTTACCCCCCAAGTCGAGCGTGCGTAAAGAAGTTTTATTTCAAAAATATATTACGAGAACTAAGTAAAACTAAGCAAACATTCTTCTCAATTATGAATAATTTTTAATTTTTTGTACGTGGTGCCTCGTGTTCAGAAAGCAATTATTATTTTATTTAATGACTTTCATAAATGTGATTAAGTGCGTCCAGTTTGTAATTACAGTGAAATAACAGTAGCAATTGTAGAAAGTGCCATTACCGGTGATTTATATTGCGAATGGCTTCCATGCCCGACATCGTCCGCATTTCGCTCCCGGCCATTTCGTATTGTTTAACACTTAACCATAGACAACGTTACTTGCAGAAACATTTTCATCATTACTAAAAGTATAATATTTTATAATGCAATAATGAATCTGCCCCATCCTATGTGGAATTATCATAACCGAATCAAAGTTAAGGGAAGCAGGCTCTAGGGCTTTCATTTTGAAAATCGTTAATTAAATATTTTAAGGCTTTTTGAAACTTAACTTAGAAATAACCCACTCGGAAGAAATCTTTCTTACACTGAAAAAAGTTAGTTTCTACAGAATAGTTACATAAAATATGTAGATTGTACATCGGTTTTTATGCTGAAAATAATAAACCCGTTTTTATTTATTTACCATGTGTCCATTATTACGAAAAATTGGTCGAAAATACGATTATATCAGATTTATCTATTGAATTGTATGTCTGTAGATCGTGAATAAATTCATAGGCAAACATTGACAGCCTTACTAAAAAAAACCACAGCACGGCCGATAACCTGTGTTGCTGCAGCAACCTAAATAAAACAAACATACACTAAAACACGATAACATTACTAATAAGATTTTTTCTTAAAATGTATTTTAAATCTGGCAACAGTGGAATATTTCATAGTGTACATAATTTAATTGTTTGTTTTCCTACAGAACCGCTAGGTGGCGGCGCGCGGTGCCTGCGCATTCGTTATTCGCGTTGAAACCGCCAAAAAAAACTCACTCCGCGGGTGTGTGTGTAATATGACACTAATGTTATCGTAATTTATTTTTTTTATTTTTTTTTATTTATTAATTTTCAATGCCCTGATAATATGGGGACCAAACTATGGAATTGTATTCCAGCAAGCTGCGTACGAGTGACAAATATACAATTATTATAACTTCCAACGAATCGAAGTCTTTGATTGTTCTGATTATAAATCCTAGTGTTTTCATGCCTTTGTTAGTTATTTGTTGTATGTGATTTATAAAATTTAATTGCGAATCAAACACAACTCCAAGATCCCTAATTTCTTTGACTTTTTCTATGATTTTATTATCTATTGTGTATTTGAAAGATAGTGGGGTAATATCTATTAGTATGACTAATTCACTATTAAATTCGCATAATTGATATATTTACCGTGTTTTTTAGTTATAATAACAATAATCATACTTTTAAAATTGAAATATCAATAAGTATTTTATGTAAAACATGAAAATTCAAATTTACATTTAAAGGATTTTATTTTTTGAGAATTTCATAAAAGTGGTGTTTTCAAAAAAATATTAATATCTAATACATGTGTTCCTAAACGTATCAAAGAAATTAACGTCTTTAGAGTTGCAAGAAATCTGTTATAAAAGTCGGTATTATTTTTTAGGTTAGTTTTTTGGCAATAAAAAAATTTGAAATTTTTTATTATTTTTTTATTGTATGCACGAGGAAAAAGTGAGGTGACAGTTTCGTTCCAAATTATATAAAAGGTTTGTATTTTTTAAATTTTGTTGTTTTATAAATTTCTGTACACTTTCATCAAATATGTTTTGGTAAAAAAAAAAATCCATTTTTTTCGCGTTTGAATGGCAGTTTTTAAAAACTAAAGTGTATTTTAATTACACAAATCTAAAAGGTAATTTTATCTAGTTTTCATAAATGGTATTTGTTTTTACGACACCTTCAAAAATAAGAAATATATAGAACATTCAAAATACTTTGGAAAACATTCCAAATTTCGTTCACACATCATTACTAAAACAGAGATAAACTACCCTCTCAGGCCGTGTAAACCAAGTGTATTTTTTTCCATGAACAATTTTTTAATTGGTAATGTTTTCAATACGAATAAAATTTTCACTGGGTTTTTTAGTAAGGCTGTTAATATATAAATATTCTGACCGTAATACGGGCATGTGCCTAATAAGGTGGTCAAAAACCTGCGAAAAATAAACGACTTAACATTTTTATTAAAAATACTTAACTCTAATTTCGACTGTTGCGAGCTCCTGCAACCCATAAACTTACGAATACCGACAGAAACCACACGACAAAATACACTATTCTACTGCAGCATTCATAAGTGGAACTATGTACATTGCCCTATGCCCACTCTCCGATAGAACGATTTCACACTATGGGAAATCAGTACTTACGTGATATTGGCATATTTAACATCAACCTGGCGAAATTTGTGGATCTTGTAAAAAACTTATTCCAAAACTATTCCTAAACATATCTGTATTTCTGTAAACTTATACAATCGCTGTATTTTTGAATTTTTTTAATATTTTTGGGACTTGTGTGCATTTTTAATCTAATTTTAATATTATTTTTCCATATCTATTTAATAATCATCTGTCATGAATTAATTGTACTACCAAACATGTAAAAGCCCTCTTGGCGTTGAATAAATAAATAACATAAATTCTGAATAAATAAAAATTAAAGAAATAAATTTAAGGCCCGGTAGTAAGCGTTCACAAATAAGAAAAAAGGGAGATATTATGTAAATACGAGTGTATTTACGCTGTGAATTTTTTATAGCTGTGTAACATGTTAAATAACCACTCGAACGACAGACCAATTTAAAACTTTTTCCTCGGATTGCTCGTGATTTTTTTGTTATCATTTTGAATATTTTCCGCCCACATTAAAAAAAACATATCTTAAAATAATAATTCAAATTAAGTACAAATGCGTCTAGGGAAAATTTGCCTAAAACTGGCAGCAAAGCAATCCGAGGTATTTTAAATAGTGCCATTTTGTGGCAAAAAGCGCTCCAGTGGTTAACAGAACTAAATGTTTTTTTAATCATTTGCGGAGAGTGCTTCACGATTTTTTGGGGGAATTTCATATAATTTCCGTTTCGGCTCTACAAATGTGTCTAAATAATATATTATTTTAGGAACCTAAAAGTGAAAGTTTTCAAGATAAATATGTTGCAAATCTGTAGAAATGCGGAATGCGGGGCCTAAGTACCGTCACACTAAACCTCTAGCGACTTCGCCATTAGAACAACATATTGACTTGCTCCCTGTAATATAAATCTGTTAAAATAACTTAATATTTTAGAATTTACCTTATTATAATAACCTACGATAATATAGCATTGAATAGCTGCAGCACCCATGAGGTTACTTTTCATGAAAATGGCGCTATACAACTTATAATAATAATAATAATTGGACAATTTGCAGAGCACCGTTTTTGTGAAATGGTTCTTCATTTCAACAGTTAGGCTGTGGAACGGTTTTCCGGCCTCTGTATTTCCTCCTTCCTACAACAAGTTCACCCCTTATATTCCACCAAAAAAGCTTCCACACAGCATCCCCAAAGGTGACACAGGCCATGGAGAAAGTATTTTGGTCAGGGCCTCCCGTGTAGATTTAATGCAAAAAGGCAAATAAACTTTTCAATGAAATTTGGCATTTCCCATAATCAAATAAAATCACCAAGAACTCACGTTACACCTCTTCGATGATCTTACCGCTGGTACATTTTACGCCAATAAAGCAGAATTAACATCTTTAGGTATTTCTTGAGATACAGACCTTTGACTTAAGTGTAACTCGAGTTTGATTTCCTAGAAAACCTTTTAAAAGTTACCTCGGAAATCAATCATTTTGATGGAACACCGTCAAAATAGAGAGCGAAAAATCAACTCGCTGTAATAAAGTTAAATATTTGCTTTCTCGGAGTAGGTGCTACGATCAACTTATGCTTTCAGAATGCTAGCTTTAACAATTTTCTTGGAAAACAAATTAAATCAACTAAGTATTTTTGGTTACCAAATTACAAACGATCATTTGAGTAATCGGTCACATAAAACAAAATATTTTAAAACAAAAATGGTCAGCGATTACAATCAAGGTAGGTACATCAAAAATTATTCTCAGGCAAACGATTATTAATTTAATCCACCAAATAGATTAGTAAGGTTGTATATGTTGTAGTTGAGCAGTGGCGATTCTTCGAGTGTAACTGGTACTAAATGAAATAACAGTCGATGCTTTGTCTTCACCAAAATGAATGAATTCTTTAAACATAAAAGTAATTAACATTTGCAGAAATAAAGTACAAAACATATTCTGGACGATTATAAAAGGCGGCGCAAGAGAACAGCGAGTCTATTTCTCAGTGCGCAGAATCTAATGCGCACTTAGGGGACTATCCGAGCTCATATATGGCCCATAGATTCATTGCGTTGTTTCGCGATCGTATGCAACTGCGCATGCGCACTCGTATGTGAATTCAAATACTATGGGGACAATTCTTTGAATCCCCTATGAACCATTTGTTTGCGGAGTTACAGGTGGGAATCGCTCGCGTTCAAATTAAGTTCGATATTAATCTTGCAAGATAAAGCTTTTTTTTACTATCTTGCAAATTGGTATCTATTTATACCAATACATAAATCTTCTTCTTTGTGTGCCGTATCAGGTCCCCCCGACGTTGGCGATCACTCTTGAGAATACATAAATGGACATTTTATATTATTTTCTGTTTAGATATCCGATTAGAAAGATTAGACCATTTTTTTTTTTGAGAAATTTTATATTATATTCGACGAGTGGTGAGATTACGGTTCAGTACCTACATAAAAAAAAAATGTCGATCCCCACCACCAAAGAAGTGCTCGAGCCGCCACCGAGTTGAGGTAAGAAAAAGATAATTAAGCTAAGATTACATATGTCAAGTGGGGATTTTTTTACCTCTCGTTACAATTTCAGAGTGGTACATACCCTCAGTATCGCTCTCGTGAAAGATTAACGGACTTTGTTGAGTGATTATTTCTATACAGGGTGTTAAGGGACGTACTTGCCTTACTTTAACCAGTGATTCCTGACATTATTTGGAGAAAAAATGTAAATGAAATTTGACTTAAAAAATGTAAATGAATTTTGAATTTTGACTTTTTTTTTGAAAATTTTTTTCTTCAAAATCAAACAAAAAAAAATTTCTTCCACATGTCGTCACTGGTCACTCAGCCGGGTGTCCGACGAACCCCTTACCCCGCCTCCAACTGTTCAACAACTACCATTTTTTCATGTTTTTGTAGAAAAAAAAAAAAAAACATCAAAAATGTCACCGGAGACCAAAATTTCATTTACATTTTTTACTCCAAATAATGTCGGGAATCACTGGTTAAAGTAAGTCAAGAACGTCCCTCAACACCCTGTGTAGCCAGGTACTTCCCATTCTTCAACTTCCCCATCTCATTTCTCTCCCCATTCCTTTCAGCATTCCTCGATTAGGACTGTTACAATCCCGCTGGCTTTACACAATTGGTACGCTTATCTTGATACCTTTTTCCTTGACAGAACTTCCTCTCCTTTCTTTTCTTAAAAATACCCTCCACACATCATCTGGCCCTGAGGAAAAAATATATTTTTTTTACAATCACCACATGTAAGAGTGTAAAAAAACCGGAAATATGAACATATTTTAATATGCTACAATATTTATTTGTTGCTAGTTATAGCTACAGTGAGCGTGAATTATCAATTACTAGCAAACCCGGCCACATGTTGCTGTGGCTAACGATACACAACGCCATTACCCAACCTTTATAAAATCCACACCACCCGTTTGCCAGCTGGCCGCTGCCCGCTGCCTGAAATGAATATTTGAATTTATCGGCTTTTCTCTACTATAATAAGTACAAATAAACCTTCTTCTTGAATCACTCTATCTATTGGTGAAAACCGCATGAAAATCCACTGCGTAGTTTACAAGATATATGCGCACATACATTTTGAGCAACTTCATTTTATACTACGTAATGATGATGATGATTATAAATTGAATCTTATGAGTAAGTAAAATAAATTTAAAAAAACTGCATTATTTAGGTAAACGATAAGTTAGAATATACTTTTAAACATTTTGGTATAAATATTTGATATATATATTTATTTTTATTTTTTATTTTTTTAAATTATTTTATTTTAACTTTATCAGTAAAACCTCAAATTGTAAAATTTAAATGAATGAAGACAATATAGGCGAAACTCAATCGAAAATCTGGAAACAGAAAAATCAGAAAAAGATATTGACACCTCTGGGACTCGAACCCAGGACCTCTTACATAAAGATAGTTGCCAATAATATTATATATGCGCTAAAGAAAATGAAGATAATGTAGATGGTTCTTAGTTGAAGTATGGTACAGTTAAACATGACCGAATTTCATATCGACACAGTGGCGCAGTGGTTAGCGCGTTTGCCCGGAAACCAAGAGGTCCTGGGTTCAAGTCCCAGAGGTGTCAATATGTTTTTCTGATTTTTCTGTTTCCAGATTTTCGATTGAGTTTCGCTTATATTGTCTTCATTTATTTAAATTTTTATATATTTTTCATTCAATTTGGTTCGTAAAAAATGTAAATGTAAATAACATTATTATTTTATCTGAAATGAAAAGAATTGTTCAGAAAACAACGCTTTACCGTTTTATATTTCATTTATTCCCGAAAACAATTTATTTTACTCCCTTACTGTAGAAGACAATCCAATGTTCAATTAAAAAATTCTCCCGGCAAGTTTTATTTTAGAGTTTTGAAATTTGAATTAAGAACGAATGGAATCGTGGGAATATTTAAAAGCGTTCAATTAGCTTTTACCCGTTTAATAACTTTGCAAATAATAAATGGTTCAGAGAGGTAAACTGAAAACAATTATAAATATTTACCTTATAGATTGAACTAAACGCCACGCATACGTTTTATTTTTATTTTTAATTGAATTAGATAAAGGTTAAACTTACTGCTTTTTATATAATCAAAAGAGGTGATTGTTATGAACGTAAAATGGTTATTTGTTACTGAATTTAATTTTTGAACATAAAACAGCCATTTAACTAACAAAAAAGGTAGGAACTTTGCACACAAATTCATATACCTTGCTTTGAACAAAATCATAGAACGATTTGATTTTTCCGACTCTTCGTGACCCAACAAATGCATTCTATTGTCATTGAAATGCAATGGGAGTCAGCCTCTCTGTACCAGATATATTTTTCCATCCACATGCAAAATTGCTATTAAAAGTTTTTTATTTTGTTTACAATGTACACCACATAAAGAGAAAAACACAATTTCCTACAAAGTTTAAAAAAGCAATTAATAATTCCTATTCGTAAAACAGGTTGAAACAGCAACATTATAAACTATCGTCCAATCTCAATTCTCGCCGTATTTAGCAATCTTTGAGTAAATTTCCCGGCATGCCTTGCTATGCTATTTAATAAAGAAATTGTTTCTCCCTGCGTGTCCTTTCCCATTCGTCCCGTTCCCCTTCAGCCTCCCCTTCCTCTCCCGCGTCCCCTTCTTCCCTCTCCCCACTCCAATCCCACTCTTCCCGCGTTCCGCGAACCCCCCTCCCCCCTCCCGGATTCCCCCTCACGCAACTCCCTATCCAAGTTCCCCTCCCGCATTAGATTACATCATTTTGGCAATAAATTTGGGAATATTATAGACATTTTTGCAGATTTCGTATTAGTTATAAAACGAAGTCTTTTTTATTACTTTAATCAAAAGTATAATTTTAATTTTATTTTTTACTATTAATTTAATCATTTGTGTTCTACATACCTGCCTAACTATTATTACCTATCTTTGTAAAAGCCCACTAAGGCGTAAATAAATAAATTAATTAATTAATTAAATGCATTCAGTTTTCAAACCGCTCGCGTGCCACCCATTGCAATTTTTTTTACAAATTTCATAAGGTCAGAGCTCACCAGTAGTTTTATATAAACCTTTATCACATAAATATTATGTGACTAGTGCAGTTCTTGCCTATTTGGTTATTTTGTCTATGGTGTTTTTTTTTGGAGACTGGTAATTTTTTGGGGAAGAGAGATTTTTTTGTTTATGGTCTCTTCCTCCCGATCAGCATGGACTAGCTGCGTCGGAAATTAGTCACTCACCATTATGGTGTTTTAATCACTTAAAATCATATGAATCCAAGTTTATTTTATCCTAAAAAAGGCGCGGGGTGTTTTTCGTAACATGAGTAGTTCATTTACGTTATTATTTTAGTGGATGACTTGTGAATCCCACTTTTTACCGGTGATGGCGGTTGGCCATTTGTAGAAATGTTTTTGGAGTGAAATTATAAGTTATTATTCCGGTTTTGTGGCTAGTATAATATGCCCTTTATGGCCCCGCGTCGCGAAGTCACGGATTGCTGAATGATCTTCCGAAATTTTTAAGACTTGGAGACTGGTTGGGCCACGTGCCTTCGGATGGAGATTGTTGAGACAGCCTGAGGCTGGAGCCGCTCCTTGGAGATGTAGCGGCATTCTTCCCCAAATAGAAGGAAGACCTAGGCTCCCCGGATTCCGCGCCGTTCCCGGTTGATGAGACTGGAAGTCTCGTCCCAGAACCGTTTCTCTCTACGAAGCAAGTTTGCGGTCGTCATCCGGTGTTATTTCCGTTAGTTAGATTAGCGTAACCAGGAGTCCATCTGGTATGTGTATGTTTTTGTATTCTTATATTACATTGGTATAAATTTAAGGCTAACCTTTCATTGGAATGAAATTTGCACTCTCATGTGTTGTTTTATTTTGTTGCCTAGTTGTTAGTTTTGTAAAATTCATTTTCTTTTATTTTCTGATTTCCCACCTGCTTGACAGAAAACTACATTTCCCATTGTCCTGAGCTCTGGTCTCTGCTCTGCCGTATAAAATTACACTACTGTTATGTAAAAACTTCCTACTTCTTCTGGCGCTAATCTTAATTGAAAATATGTGTGTTAATAAGTCACCATTTTTAGGTTAGAATCTATATGTCTTAGTCATAAGTCACTAGCTATAAGTCTTAGATGTAAGTCACTAGTTATAATTGTAAATCTTAGTTGTAAGCCAGTAATATAAGTAGCCTTAAGGCTTAGACGTAAGTCACTAGTTGTAATTGTAAATCTTAGTTTTAAGCCAGTAATATTAATTATTTTATATATTATTTGTACAGCGCGCTTGAGGTGATTTTCCACGAAAACCGCGCTATATAAATTAGCCAATTATTATTATTATTATTATTACTCTTATATTATATACGTACTTGTACATCGTTTCACCTTGTCCTGGTAATTACAAACACAAAAAAAATATATCTAATTTTATGCAGTCGTTTGGAACTTTGGAAGGTGCGCGTATATACATTTCGGCGATTCATTTTTATTTATACAGATAGATAAATAGATTTGTCGCAACATGCAAACCAACAACACGAATTTCTATAAAAAGATCGGTACTAACAAATTTGGTAAATTTCACGGAATATTTAACAAGCAATATGGACAATAGAAACCATGTAGATGTAATCTACACAGATTACTCTAAAGTTATCGGTAAAATATTAAATCAATTAGGCTTCCATATAACGCAGGACTTCACAAGTAGATGAGTATCGATAGATTTTTTTAGAAAAATCACAAAGTATACACGAGGCATTAAAACTTTTTTGTAATGTTTAATAATAAATATGAAAAAGCTCTTCAAGGACTCTGGGTGCTCAACCTTAACCTTTTTTGTATTTAAATTAAGCTTAAATTTATGATTTCACATAATGTGAAAAACAGTTTGTTTCAATGCATTGCGAATACCTTAAAAATGTTTTAAATTCTTACACAAAAAAACCAATTATAAGCCGTCAAGTTTTCACAAACACAAAAAAAAACTCGAGTAGTTCTTACAAAAAATTGACCAGTTTCTTAAAAAAATTTGCCTTAATTCAACTAATTGCCATCACTCGTGTGAGTTTTTGTCCGTAAAAATCTTCCGCTTACTCGAACAGATCTGTGATTCTTTTGTGTAAATAAAGGTACCTACCACTTGTTATTACGTCTTAATCCTGCAGCCCTGGCAGCCATATTAAGGAGGCTGTGATTTGCTGAATTAGGCTGTTTTCAATATGCATTTATCATAAGGGATGTTTGAAAATAACAGTGGTAAAAAATCTTTTTTTCACTTCTTCAAATAGTGCAAAATCATTTTGTGGTAACATTTTAAATTCAAATATAGATAACTTTGTATTAACCACTTAATTATTTACAAAAACCGACATGTTTCGTCAGCAAAGCTGACTTCTTCAGGGTTTTGACAGAACTAATTTTAAAAATAGACATATATCGGTAATAGAGAAAAATAAGAGACATAAACAATAATAAAATTTGAAAGAAAATAATGTGTACGAGACAAGGGGCAATATAGAACAATTAAAATTTTAAAAGGGGAATAGATTTAATAATGGGTCATTTAAAAACAATATTTGATTATTAATAATATTTAAATTTGCATTAACACTCTTTCTAATCTCTAAAATTTCTAATTTATCCAACTGAATGCCATTGACATTACAATGTATTAATTCTATTCCACTGTTAAAATTAAAGGTATGACTAGTTTCTATTAAATGGTTGGCAAACTCCGAGAAACTATTATTATTTAAAGCTTTCATGTGCTCTTTCTCTTTTCTTTTGAAATAAGGATTAAAGAGCTCTTTTTTCTATTTTTCAGTGTCTTGTTCTCTTTCATATTTTCGTTTAGATTATTATTGATATCGTCTTCTTCAATGATATATTACATTAATTTATACTTATCTTACGGGATTTAAAAAATAAAAATACTAGTTCTCGCAAAGTTTTGGTTTACGATCACTGCAATAAGGCTCCGGAGGTCGGTAAAAGCTTCGGGGTGGGCCGACAGATGTCGCCAATGTAGGAATGACATTTAATTCGGAGAAGCGGTCGAAAGTTTCTCCACAGTTAGTTGGAAATTTTTGACACCCTTGTTCATTGAGCGCTTTATAATAAGTTGAGATACTTTTAGAATGAACTTTTAGGATTTATCTACCCCTTCCGACGAGCGGTACGTTTATATACATTTAAAATTATGTTATACATGATAACATACATCATATCTTCTTTTCGTAGTAATATTATGACTAGATATGTATAAGTTGTACATAGGCCATTAATTATATTTGAGACTATCTTTTCCCGCAGCTTCGCTCGTATGGTATTAGGGGTTTCCCACTCCGTCTCTTCCACCTTCCCTCTCCCCACTCCACTTCCCCCCGCTTTCCGGTCCCGCGAACCCCCCTCCCGAGTTCCCCTCCCCCCTCCCAGGTCCCCCTCCCCCCTCCCAGGTTCCCCTCCCCCTCACTGGTTCCCCTCCCCCATCTCTCACTCCCTCCCGCTTTCCATAGCAATAGCCGCTTCCTCGCGTGCCACCAATAGCATTTTTTTATACAAATTTCCTAATGCCAGAGCTCACCTGAAGTTTTATAAAAGCCTTGTCCTCACAAAAACAAACACACAAAAAAATAATTATCCAATTTGGTGCAGTCGTTCGAAAGTTATGTGCTTAGCAACACATTCAGCGATTCATTTTTATATTGTGGATGAAGCCATGCGAAATAATTCAAAATCGTACAAAATCGTGTGTTTTTGTTTTGAAAACTTGTAGATGCTCCATTAAATACATAACAAAGGTAACTATTTAAAACTGTAATTTAAAAAATCGATAGACAATTCTATTAAGTAATACAAAAAAAAACAGCTGCCTGCAAAATTCAATTTCATCAATCGCGCGAACTGTCAAACGTGCGAAGATAAAATAGTGGTTAAGTTTTCTGAAATTTTTCAATTATCTGCATACTGCACAACTTTCTTAATTTTGATTTCCGTAAGAACGTTCTAGAAAGTATAAGAAAACTTTTAAAAAAAGATGGAGAAGAGAATAGGTAAAGTCGTAGATATGGCGTGACTAATGGCAACAGGGATTCATTATGTTATATATCAATAGTTATTATCATTTCGGGAGATCAATTGTCGGGGATCAACTGTCAGGTCACCGTCTCATACAAAATGGCAGACATATAGGGGCACGGTTTGTCAAACAATACCCACTTAATAACGTTGGAGGGTACAGTTTACAAAGCGTGCATTCTGCCCATTGATATACGAGAACAGGGAATAGCCGTATCCCCATTCCTTCACGCCATTGTTAGTGCTTCCACCCTCTATTCCTTGCAAGTTCAGTGTCGGAATTCGAATTCCGGGTTAGGCCCTTAAGGCTCCGTACGTTATCACCACCGCAACTCGCCACCCGTACCTACTTCAATGTAGGACAGAAGCCTCCAAGCTACAGCCTCCGAGCCCTTTATATCGGGACGCAGAAACAAATCAGATTTAGTTATTAATTTATTTGTATGTACATTATTGAATGGTTACCGAGGCAAAGCGTAACTTCAAATTATTATTTTAGATTAATTTAATGTTTACTCCTTCGGTAGTATTTCATTATTCAGTCCATGGGATTTTCTTAGAATAATGTATCTTTTTCATTGAACACCCGATTTTATTTACCGTAATTTTTGACATTTATTTTTCAATTTATGAGGCGAAAACTTTTTTTTTCTTGTTGTAATATTTTTCATAACTTACACTGACAGCTCGGGCAGATTTATAAGTTATAACATACCCCAATTAGGGATGCCATGGTCTCACTGGCTCCAGACGGGAGCAGCTGGGACTCTTATGAGGTATTCACATATAAAAAAAGTTCCATTAGTCGTACTTGTAAGTCTAATATTAGTTACCAATCTTAGTTATAAGCCACTTGTAATACATGTACAATAAATGTATAAATGAATTTGTAAAGCGCCCTTGAGGTGATTTTCTCACGAAAATGGCGCTATAAAAATTATGCAATAATAATAATTTTTATTATTATTACGAATCGGTTTAAATTATGAATACCAAAAATTATATTTTGAATAAATTGAAGCATTATTTCCTATCGTTTCGCTCGAATGCAATTATAATAAAATAAATAATTAAATATTAAAAAAATATAAGCGTAAACCACAATAAAATACGTTTAAAAATTTATAGACGCTTGTGACTTTAAAAATATAATAATATGGTGACAGTTTCCCGCGAATACCATTTTTTTCTTATAAAATTTTTCACAAAATTCATTAAAACCACTTTTTTATGTAAGTACACCTAGATATGTAGGTAGCTTGAACTGAGATTGTTTTTTCAATTATTTCTGGCTTTAACTCTTCAAGGGTGTTCTAGGCCATCATTTAAAATAAAAGAGAAAGTCAAGGTGAATTTAGATATTAATTTTATTTAAATGAGCTAATATCAGAATTATATGGAAGATTGGAGCCGAGTTCAATCTTAGAAGAGATGAAATGTTAAATGGAGGTGAGGCAATTTTGGATAACGTGTTTTGATGTTCAATCGTGAAAGAAAGTTTTTTTTACCGTGTCTACAACATAAGGACATTCACACAATTTTTTTTTAAATTAACTCCATACAGGAGGCCCTGAGGAAAATAATTTCCCTCAGGGCCAATGCCTTTTTGAGGAGAGGAAGGAATTAACATTGGTCTTGAAGAGACCCTTGTTGTAGGAAGGGAAACACAGAGGCCGGCAAATCATCTCGAAATATCTTAAATACTAGTAACACGTTTCAGAATTCAGAATTAATTAAAATGAACCCGGCGGAAAGGTCCAATCTCCAGGCCTGCTAAGGTGAATTCGACCATACGTCCATCAAATACGCCGCGCCGTGCCGCGGGCGCATATTTATTTACACTCTTTCGTCAAGATTCCCACATTATTTATCTTTTTCTTCTTTTCTTTGATTGGGCAAATTCGACAGTAGGTCCGTCCAATACACGGGTCGCGAGTCGCAATTTGTATACACGGCTTCTTTACTTACGTCGTTAAGATTCTGAATATATTTTAGGATATAGTGTCGTCTTAATAGTTGCTTGAATTAGAGCGAGACAAGCTGGATATCCGCCATACGGCCTAGCAGGGCAGTCTCTGAACAGAAAGAAGAAAACAACGTTATCATAAAAAAAACATCTTCTAATTTCGGATGCGAATTTGTATGGCAAACTTGTTTGTTTGTTTTTAGAGATTTTGGCCCCCTGTACGCCAAAAAGCGATTTTCTGAGTGTTTTATTTAATCACTACCGGGGAATCTGTAGTGGGTGCATGTTTTACATGATTTGGGTGGTAACAATAATGGCTTTTTTCATTTCATGGTCTGTCAACGTTCAGTTTACCCGGCATACATTTCTTTCGAAAAGAGATAATGTGGCCAACACTTTAAAGCTTCCAAGTTTGGTGACCCCTATAGTAGGCAGTAGTTATTAAACCACCCCTTAATTCATCCCCTTAGAATGTACACACACGTAACTGGCTCATAAATTATCAAATGGAGTTCCCATCATTTAGTATATCTATTTGTCCTTAATGTTTTATATTTACTAATATTAATACAAATACAATACTACATTAATTGGCAACTTCAAAATGGGAAATAATTTCATCAGACTCACACACTATTTCACTTACAACTCGCTTTGGGGAATGTTCTTTGTTTGCTTTGGATAGTAAATATATCAGCTATTAAGTAAGAGTTTGCCCTTTTTGATGAGTTTTCCAGTAAAGTCCATAAAATTTGGGGAAACTCCTCTCACTCCTTAGAAATAAAACACATTAAGTCTCTCGTAAAACACTTTTGAGGGGTTTTATTACACATTTTGAACCTTTCATCCCCACAGACCAGACAAAACTATATTGTTTAATGATTTTTGGGTAGAGCAATTTTATATCAAATAGAAACATTCATCACAAAATAAACAATAACAAAAGGAAAACCTAATATCTGTTGGTATCTGTAAATATATGGTTTATTCAACGTTTTTGTTATTTCATGGAAAAAAACTATTTTACCGTGAGAATTTTTCTTGTTTTTATATTGCGTCTTTGGAAAAAAATTTGGAAAATATTATTGAAGCAGGTACGGCAAATGCTTGGGGAAATTGGTAAAAAACAATATTTATAAAAAATAAAATTTAATCCTTAATAATATTCATTACTGATTTTCTCCGACATTTTTTTACCATTGCCAACAATTCAATTTTGAAATAAAAAACACATAAATTTGTTTAAGACCACTTTTATTTTAAAACACTCTACCGGTTTCAGAAGCACCCTTCCTTCGTCAGGAGAATATTATAACTAAACTATGATACAGAATGTTGGGTGTTTGAGTGGGAGGTGAGCAAAGGGGTGGGGGTAATTGCGGGATTTCCGGAAAGAACAGAGCGGTTAATTGGAAAAATATAGACTGATCAGTCCCATTCTAAATATTTTTCCAATTAACCGCTCTGTTCTTTCCGGAAATCCCGCAATTACCCCCACCCCTTTGCTCACCTCCCACTCAAACACCTAACATTCTGTATCATAGTTTAGTTATAATATTCTCCTGACGAAGGAAGGGTGCTTCTGAAACCGGTGGAGTGTTTTAAAATAAAAGTGGTCTTAAACAAATTTATGTGTTTTTTATTGTAAATTATGGCGAGCCACAAAGTTAGTGCTTTTTACCAATAAATTCAATTTTGTTTTCCTTTAAAGTTCTGGAAAGGAAAATAGTATGACGGGTGAGTAGAAATCTGGTGGTCGATGTGTCCACGAGCTGACATATGAATTCATCCCTCCCACAGCCATAGACCCACCTCACCCCTTGAACTGGTACATCCCTGATATCATATCACACATAGTAAACCACTTAGAGTGGCCTATGGCAGGGGTTTTGATTATCCAATAAATGGTTTCCGGGGCGGCGGTGCAATCCCGCTTTCCATAATGAAAATTAAGATTTCAGAATTAAACACAATTACAATAAATACCCCGTATACAAAGTAAATTAACCATAATTTGGAGAGTACTGTGTCCAAAATATCTCAAATCATCGAGATGTTGATTTTAGACCTGTGTACATTTACAAGAAATGTTAGTCAATTAACATATTTTTATTAAACGAATTCAAAAAGAAGGAAGTTCTTAATTCGAATGTATTTTTTTTATTTTTTATGTTTGTTACCTCAGAACTTTTGACTGAGTGAACCGATATTGATGATTTCTTTTTTATTTGAAAGCTGGTGCTTCTAGTGTCGTCCCATTTCAATTTGGTTTAGTTTTAGCAATGACATTCATGGGAAAACCATATAAGTCTTAAATTTGCATTAAGTATGTCCGCGACAAATGGACGATTAACTCAATATCACGTCAACCGATTTCGATGATTTTTTTTTATGGGAAAGAATGTACTTCAAGGGTAGTTTGATGAGAGTTTGGTTAGTTCTGATTACGGGATCCATGAAAAAGTAACGGAACTCTTCAATTTTTGGAGCAAATTAACGATACTCGGCCGAATCTTTTATAGGCTATCCGGATCTTAGAGTCACCTGCCGTAACGTCGTTATGGTCAAGAATTTTCTGTCTCATATGAGCAGCACGTTTAGTAGGTCTACCCATATTCAGACAAATTAGTTAGTTTACTTCAGATTCACAAAAAAATAAACAAAAAAATTAACAAAACAAAAAATTAACACAACAAAAAATTAACAAAACAAAAAATACACTAAAAAGTAAAAAAATAATTTCGCGTTCTTCTACAACTTAATAATCAACGTACTTTTTCTACTCATCGATATGTAGGTAGAATTGTTATTTTTGGAGTCGGTGTCAGCCAAGGTACCCGGCCCGGCGCATTGTTCACTTTACAGCTCCCCTCCCGCCGCGGCCCCGCTCTCGCCTCTTGTCTCTCGTCTCACGCCTCGTCAAGGCGCGCGTGCGACACAAGCACATCTCACCTATAACTTTGTATGTAGTTACAAACCTACCTTGACTGACACCTACTCTAAAATTAACAATCGTACCTACGAACATATTTATTTATTTTCCATGTTCTCCGTAAAACGGTTATTCACCAATACATTATGGAGAAGATTACAAATTAGACAAAAAGTATAGCAAAACACATAAAAAGGTCAGTTTCACTACTTTGTGACATACGTCAAAAGATAATTGTTAAACTGCCTGTAGGTTACGTTAAAAATGTCGATGGTCAATGCAGACTCGTTGAGCAGTTCAGTCGCTCTGTTGACTGGTGCGTTCTGATAGGCAGAAGTCCTCGCTTTTGGAGCATAAAAAAGGGTATGGGACCTTCCACGAGTATACTTGTCTGGGACATATAAGTTAATCTCTTTCAAAATAGGTGGATTATGTATAGTTCCACAGATTATCTTAAAAAAATGTTTTCCTAAAAATATTTTTCGGCGGGCTTCTAATGTATTAAGATCGAGCATTTCTGCTAAGAATAAGGATGGATACAGGAAAGGGTAGTACATATATTCCCTCATATATAGGTAACGCATGAATCTCTTTTGTACTTTTTCTATTTCGAGAATATGGTTTTGCTCAGAAGGGGCCCAAATAATGGAGCTATATTCCAAGATACTGCGAACAAGTGCTTCATACGTTCTTCGGATTGCGATTCCGTTGGTGAGTAGAAAAAAAAAGTTGATTATTATATTGTAGAAGAATACGAACTTATTTTTTTACTTTTTAGTGCATTTTTCGAAGTCGTTTTTTATTTTGTTAAAATTTTTGTTTATTTTTTTAACTTTATGAGTAAATCTCAAATTGTAATAATTAATTAAACGAAGACAATATTAGCGAAACTCAATCGAAAATCTGGATACAGAAAAATCAAAAAGATATTTGCACCTCTGGACCTCGAACCTAGGACCTTTCGCTTTCCGGGCAAATGCGCTAACCACTGCGCAGTGCGCGAGTCCCAGAGATGCAATTATCTTTTTCTGATTTGTCTGTTTCCAGGTTTTTGATTGAAATTCGCTAATATTGTCTTAATTTAATTAAAAAATATTATTTACCCTGTGAATTGATACAACATTCGGACTCAAAGTCAATTACATTTTATATCGTGATGCTACTTAGAATGCATTGAACATTGTGTTTGCTTGAATATGTTTTACTAAAATTACCATTAATGTTACACTATCTCCTTCTTTTGCAAACATTCTGGACAGCATTACAGTGTCCATCATCAGGACAGATGCATCACCCATCACACATTTTTGAGACGCATAAAAAAATGCGTGGGTGAAAGCTTTTTTTTACATATTTCTAAGGGCTAACCTAAAGTGTTATAATTCACTGGAAGAACCTCCATCCGAAATATGCGATAGGCGTTTTATGGAAATTAAGATTCCCAATCCAGCTTGATATACATAGCTGGTTGAAACCTTTTCCCAAAATAGGAGACCGAACCAGGAATGTAATATCATATAATATTAACAGGACCTATCAGGCTGTTGAGAACTTTAGAAACAGATTTTTAGAGAATTTGATTCCAGTCGAGTTAATCTTGAAGATTAAATTAATATTCATGGAAGGTTAAAAGCCCTTTCCTTTTGTAATCTGCCATTATCGGGGTAAATGCCAAATGGCTAAATGAGTTTCAAACATCTTTTTGTACTCGTACAACCTTTGTGTTATTGGACTACGAACATAATTTTGTGAATTCTTTATTGTTTATCTTAAATTTGTGAAAGCTTTGGAAACAAACCCTTTATTCATGCTAATGAACACTCTGTAAGAGGTGTGTGAAAACGTGGAAAAGCGATTTTCTTCATATTTTATCCTTAAATGCCTTAATAATAAAATATATATTTTTTAATAAATATATTTTAATACCGTATTGTGAAAACGTTTCGATTTTACATTTACACCGAACTATTAACATTTATAGACGTCCTCAAAATGTGGTGCTGATGAAAAATGATCAGGATTCCATGGGCAGCCAGACGCACAAATTTGTCCATTATGGAAGAGCTAGGCATCCACAATAGGCTTTCAACTATCTGCCTATAACGTGTTTTAAGATCATTTTGGACACCAACATGGAGAAACTCATAGTCACTGGTAAAAATGAATGCGAAAGAAGCCGAGGACGGTCACCAATTCTCTGACAAAGACATCACTGGCATATGGTACTAGGATGTCCTTGGCTCTTCACGTATCGCAGGGTCGCGAGGAGTGGAAGTGCTTTTTCCACCATGGAAATTGGAGTAGGGGTTACGATCCGCAGTAATGAAGAACCGACTCGAGAAGAAATATGTTGCAAATAATGACATCTTGATTTTCCAGGAAATAACTTCAATAAATTCTCAAGTATAATAAACACAATTAAATAACTTTGTTTCAATTCCACTTTATTATTTCTTACTTCAACCGGTTTCGGTTCGTCCTGAACCTTCCTCAGGGGCGAATAAAAATATACTGGAAGAGCTTTATTCACGCTTGAGGAAGGTTCAGGACGAACCGAAACCGGTTGGAGTAAGAAATAATAAAGTGGAATTGAAACAAAGTTATTTAATTGTGTTAATTAAAATTATGTATTCCCACAAAATGTTTGCTACATTTGAAGATTTAATTCTCAAGTAGTTGAATTTATGAAAACTTTTTACAATATAACGAAAGTTATATTGAAGACTGGCCGAACTTACTTTAAATCTATTAAACTCCAAGGGACAAAGGTGATTCTTACTGAATGAGTGCATAGACAGAAAGAGAATTTTAAGGTTTTTATGAATAACTATTGGCCTTGCAAGTAGGAAGGGCAATTTTCAAGTACGTTTTTAGATTTTCACGGCCAAAAGTATTTTCGTTGTTTGTTTTTGGGGTGTTATGCCGTGTTGCGCCTATCTGGGCTCCAGTCTGACAGAGAACAATGAGGATCCAGCAGAAATCAGAAGGATAATCACAGCAGCCAACAAAACATACTTCTCTTTGCTGCCAGTGTTTAAGAAGTGTCCACAGAAAAACCAAAATAACCATATATTAAACCATTGTTAGAACTGTATTGGTATATGGATGTAAGGAGCTGACACTGACGGTAAAGATGGCTGAAATGCTGGATACTTTTGAAAGAAAAGTGCTGAGAAGAATATGTGGACCCGTGAAAGAGGGTGAACAGTGGCGCATCCGGCACAATACAGAATTGTATGATATATATAAGGCCCCTAGCATCTCAGCACATATGAAATTCCTCAGGCTGAGATGGGCTGGGCATGTACAGAGAATGCCGGATACACGCGTCCCAAAAAGAATTTTGACTGGACACCCAGGTGGAAAGAGAAAAGTGGGAAGACCCAGACTGAGGTGGGAAAACGAATTTAGAGGGGATGCAGCACAGCTTCTCCAGGTACCAAATTGGAAGTCAGCCGCTGAGGACAGGAGGAGTTGGAGGCGACTGTTGCAAGAGGCCAAAGCTCGATATGGGCTGTAGGGCCATCGAAGAAGAAGAAAGAATAAGAATGCCGTGTTGCGCTACCTCCTTCTTTAGCCAACGTTTCAGACAGCATTACAGAATCCATCATCACATATCAGCCGTGATGATGGACACTATAACGCTGTCCGAAACGTTGGATAAAGAAGAAGGTAGCGCAAGACGGCGTAACACCCCAAAAACAAATAACGAAAAAACACATTAAAATTTTCAAAATAGCAGACGTCCATTGTTATACAAAACAATCATTAATATATTATGATGAACAGAAAACGTCACGGTTTTTTTACAATATATAAATGAAGGAAATTTATTCCTTAAATTTTCAAGTTTTGCAGCGTTCCGCGTTGTCGATAAAAAAGTGTTTCACCGTTAGAATGTAAACGTCAAGATAGATAAATGAACAACGTGGAAGATAAAACAGGAAGATAAAATAGTCAAACAAAGATGTGCGATATTGCATCAGATTTTTACATAATCAAGAGTACATACATAGATTGTTGGAATAATAATCAAAATACCTACATTATGACTTATAAACTTAATGGTCGATACTTTGTATTTAGATAGCAACACAAGTGTTTTATTAATCAATAAATTGAAAGGAATTGAAGTACAATTTGTAAAAATCAAGAGTCCTATGGAATAATAAATTTGGGAGGCGGGTATGGGGACCTACCGCCGCCCCAGGTACCATTTATTGGATAACTTCTGATGTAGGTCACTCCCAGTGGTTTGCTACGTTTGGTGACTTAGGAGAGGTGCCCGCGTTCATGAGGTGAGCTTTGTCCAGGTCTTTGGGGACGGATGCGTCCACCCACCTGCTGCGTGGGGGGCCGAATCGAGAGACACTGGTTGAGGGAGACCTTTTGACCTTTCCATCCGGACTCTCCCGACCCATCGCCGTGCACCACAGTTGGAAAGATGGATTCATACGTCCGTTACTCTGGGACACACTGACCCCCCGATTCCTACCCACCCCTCGTACCTTTTTCCTTCCCAGGACTTACTACCCTTCTATTTCTTAAAAATACACACACAACATCCCCTAACACGACATAGGCCCTGGGAAATTATTTTCTTCAGGGCCTCCTACGTGGAGCTATTTTTTTTTTAAAAATTAAAACCCACTTATGTTTTAGGACAATTAGTAGAAGAAACCAGCCAAGGATAAGCTGCCGTACATTTAACAAAAAAATAACTATTGATATATCGTCTCTGTGTTCACAAATCGAATGCTGAATCTCTTTGCCATCAAAGCAAAAGACCGCCATTAGCTTCGGGCGCTTAGATCTGGACTGGACAGGAAAACATTTATACATATTACTAAATAAACGAAAGCAAGATAAAAATTCTAAAATAAGGGTCTTCAATACGCCATAACAGATTTTCCATTATAAAGTTGTACGACATATACATTAATGGTTATTTATCAGTTGTGTAAAATTTAAAACACGTTTATTAATAGGATCCTTCATTATATAGTCAACGAATTTTTTTCATTAATATACCTATGTATATATAATATCTGTACTCAACTTTAAGACTCCGGTGGTGGGTCAGTAATGTCCCAGTGTTCGCGAAAATAAATATTTCAATAAAATAAATAGTTCAGAATAATGAAACAAGTATAGACAAATAAGTACTAAGTAGGCAAATATTTCAATGATCGGTGATTAGGTATAGTTTATAAAATAGGTACTTATTATTGAATTTTATAAATATTAAAACTTTTTATAAATTAACATGAAATAATCAAGGAATAATCAAGATGTATAATAACTTTGCTTATCTAATTTTGTTTTTATTATTTCTGTATCTGTTTAAAAATCATCTATCATCTACCAAACATGTAAAAGCCTTTTGGGCGTTAAATAAATAAACAAAATTAAATAACAAAAAGTAAATTATTTTTAATATCGGTAATAAATTTTACCACTCGGATCCATAAGTTGTTTTCACGATAATATTGCATTACCAGACATATGTAGGTTGATGTACAAGGTGTACCTGACTTATTAAGAGATTGCAATTTTTATAAATATAGGTTATTAATAATATTTCACTGACTAATTTCAAAATTACTTCTGTCTAATTTCTAAAATTTCAAAATTTCAAAATTATCTAATTTTAAACTCATTGTATTTGTTTGTAAAGTTGTTAACCATTTATTCATATCGAAGTAAATGTGTTAATTTCAATTATATCCTCATTTACATTTCTTTTTCGAAGGACTGCTAAATACATGGAAAATAAACTTCATGTAATTTAGTTATTGTAAGATAATTATTTATTTGAAGGACGAATCATTTTATAACAGGAATCTGGTGACTAGCATTTATCTTGACAATGATGATTGTACTCGCCAATTTAATACATTTATCAAGTTTTCTTAGAAAACGATATTAGCAGTTCAGTTCACTCTTAAGTTAGTGGGCAATTCAACCTAATTTTGACATAGCTTTTGCCATATTTGGTGATCAGAACGAAAGTGATATGAATTGTTCTGTACCTTGAAGTTTAAGGGATAAAAAGGAAGTCCATTTTTTGTGCTTTTGATTAAAAGTTCATCCTTAACAACAAAGATAGCGACATTAAAACAAAAAAAATTGGGCGTTTATAAACTTAATTGTAAAGACTGTAATTACTTTTATATAGGTAGAACAAATAGAAACTTTGAAGTAAGGGTTAAAGAACATCTCAGGGCATTAAATGGCAATAGCGAATCTGAGTTCGCAGATCATTTAATAAAAAATGATCATAATTTTGACAAAAACCATGAACTTAAAATATTACATACGGGTTAGAAGGCATCACAGATAAATAATTTAGAGATTTTAGAAATTAGGAAAAATGTAAATAATAAAGCAGACTTAATTAATAAGCAACAAATTTTTATAAACCCTCTTTTGAACCTTTTCCCACTTAACCGGTCTTTCCCTGCTAATGACTTTGAAATCCCAATTGTCCCCTCAATCTTACCCCTTCCCCTTCCTCCTACCCCTTCGTCAACACATGTGATCTATGTTTAATTTTTAAGTTTAGTTTACATTTGATCCTGATGATGTGAACATCGTTCACGAAACATGTAGATTGTGTACAAATAAAAGTGATGTAAACAAAGTTGTTTGTCTTTTCTTAAAATTTTTTTTTTCTGTATTTTATTACTTTGGTGAATGAAACACTGAAGTCCGTAAACAATGAATGCCTGATTTCACTAGTTCCAAAACTACTGGGGTCCAATTTACTTTAATGCAAAAACAACGGAAGTCCAGCATACGTTCTTTATCCTCTAAGAAAAATTCAAGCATTATCTCTCTACCCCAAAATCACATCGAACGTTATTAATACCTTAACGTCTGCGTGGTTGAATTTAAGAATCCGGCATTAAACGCATACCTGCCGCCGCGCCTTACCCGTCGCACCATATAAATATCCGAATTTTCAGAAAAAGCTTCCGTTGTAATTCGGTTTCTAATTCAATAATTCGTCACAAAATGTCGCCACTTTCGTCGGCAAGCCCATAGGGACGTGCCTTTCTGAGGTATAAGTTCTACGAATTTGTGAACCTGAAGTATCTCCCAGATTTTGAAAGATTGACGGCAATACTTAGTTGTATCAAGCGGCTGTATATTACATACGACGTCACCGCCCGTCCCAGTTACTTTTTTGCGGTGACTAGCCATCACTAGTTGACACGTTTACAGTGGATGGATACGAGGAATGGGCTAATTTTGGAACCAGTT
Source organism: Limnephilus rhombicus (assembly GCA_929108145.2). Classification (NCBI taxonomy): domain Eukaryota; kingdom Metazoa; phylum Arthropoda; class Insecta; order Trichoptera; family Limnephilidae; genus Limnephilus; species Limnephilus rhombicus. The sequence continues at coordinate 10,761,038 of OV815292.1, read as the reverse complement.
CCTATTGGATTTACAAAATGATCTCCAACTCTAACTGGGCGAAGCCGAAGCAAAAGCCGCCCGCAAGGCCTAGCAAATGCTAGTAATATATAATTAGCCTGAGTTATCTCTTTTCACAGCATTCCCGACTGCACGCAAATCCATAAGTTTCAAACTTTTCGTTTCATTTACGTATTACAGCTTTGCATAAAATGGCCATCAGTGGATGTAATTATTGTTGAAAAATCCTGACAATAGGCCACTTGCATTACTTTTTTTTATCCGGTTCAAGAAAATATTCTAAGACATTCTGTATTTTTTTTAATCATATTTTTGAAACCCTGGGGATTTTTCGAAAATTTCAATCCGAAAAATCACTCTATTTTTTATAAACCGGAAAGACGGGACATAATTTTATAGGTGTGAAAAAACGATAATTACATAGCCGAAAATCATTTTAAAAAAAGAACGTTTTCCACACGAATGGCACAGAAGAATAACGAGGCATACCAAAAGTATTACATCTCATAAATATTTTTTTCCTTGATCTATCTTATTGATCATAAATCATTATAATGTACAACGTTTATATTACTAAATCCAATGTAATATACTTGTAAATTATAATAATAATAAGAATATTATATAATTTGATTTTGTTAAAATCAGCACCATAACCATTAAACCTTTAAAACACGTACCGACATCTAAAATGTACGGGGTTCTCTTCACAACATCTGTCAAAAAGTCAAATCAAATGATAAGTTCGCAGAGAACAAACAATACATCTAGTGAACGAATTCAAAAATTCACCTGAAATCAAAGTGATGCCATATAAAAAAAAAAAATTCAGTGTGGAATTTTACAAAATTAATAGGAACATTTTCGGAGACGGGACATTTTCATGTAGTGACCTCACGAGCCCAAATAATGGATTTATTTATTTAAAAATAAATAAAAAACTGTACATTTCTTAAAAATTTTACTACCATTTTTGTAATCGTAGTAAAAAGATCTATCCACATGATTTTTTCCTAGTCTTTATGAAATCCAGGCAAGTGGCCTATTCATTTGGGTCACAGTTGGTCGTAAAACATAAATCAAGGACCACAATAATAGTGCTGATTAATGATCATGATATTTGTTTAAATGCTGCGTATTTAAACCTTATTTGTAAAACCTCAAACCACCCTGAAAAGCTTTCGTTATTTTCATTAAATCCTAAATTTAGTACACGCGCTGACCTATAGTGTAATAAGCAACTATCTAGCGCCATAAATCAAAAAGTTTTTCTTTGAAAAATACTTTTAGTTGCATACCGATACGAAGTATTTATAATAATACCTTTTTACGTACCCCACTTGGGTAAGAAAGGCCTGAAAACTTGGCTGGAAGTTGCTTGAAACATGAAAGTAAAGTAAAGAGGGAATCTCTCTTGTAATAATGCTGCTTTATGTAATCTCAACGGTTTGTGTAACATGTTGAACTAACATTATTTTGTGTAAAAATTCTCAGAAAGTTTTGCGGAGAAGTTTTGTTTTATGAAGGTACTACCTACTTAGAAAGGTTGTTAATAAAGGTTTATTTGTAGTATCAACTTTCAAGGGGGGTTTTTATTGTTTTGAAAATGCCTAAAAATTACAAAATAAATTGCAGAAAAATCATTTTAAAGAATGTACATTTGAAAGTAGTTGTGCTCGATAGGGGTTCAATTTGGTTAGAAATGGTTTATCTTCCCAACCATACCTAACCACTGACTGGAGCGATTATGGTAAAAAAATGGACCATTTATATTGTTGTGCGATTGACAGCGGTTCAAATTTGAACCACATTTTCCTATCATTCGTAAAACATTTATTGTAGTTATTTAAAACATTTCCATGGCCAGTCATCTATTTTAAAACGAAGCTATTGTTATGCTTTATCTTTTATGACCATAGATGTCGCAAATCCAAATTTCGTAGACTATTTTAGAACGATGTTAAAAATAAATTTTTAAAATATCTTTTTCACGCAGTATTTATAATTAAAAAAATGTATAGTTAAAATTAATTTTAATTTTTTCCGTAGATTTGCACCTCTCATTATCAAGTATACTACACACAATTTACAAAAATCGAAAATATTCTATGTTGACTCAAATAAGTACCTCTCACGGAGTTTCAAAGTAACAAACACGCAAGATTCGCGCGGTTATAAACGTAACGAATTTTTATATTTTTTTAAATCCTACAATTTCGAGATAAATGGTTAAATACCAAAAAAATTATCTTTTTGAAATATCGAGTAATCACGGCAAATTTATTCATTTCGGGTGATCCTCTAGTGGCTACAGTGAAGATGCTACAGATAGTTGGGAGCAGTTGTGTCTCTTGTGCGTTGCTCACAAAAAAAAATAAACCCTTTTCACACCTTTTTCATAAGCCATTTTCCAATAAATCAACACGTAAATTGGATTTCAACAAAGCGAAACTCTAAGCTTTTAGCAAAAAGAAAGTACGCATGATTTGGAGGGATGATATTAGATTTTCATAAGATATAACTGAAAAAAACACACAAAAAGATATGAGACGGCTGGGAGTGTCACTGCATGGAGTTCATGCCTTACTAAGAGATGCCCTACCATTCATTTCATTCAATTGTACGTCACGTTTTCCCTATAATTTTTGCTTAAAAGAAATACACTCCTAATCAATTATGCTACCCTACTCAGCATCATAGATTTCACAATCCAAACGTCTAAAATAAATATTCCTCAAAGCACCTACAGGATTGAAATAAATAATCGATCCATTTTCAATTTAATTTTCCAGGTAAATTAAAATGGCCTTTTACCTGGAATCGCCTTATAATTAACACGTTATACCTGTAACAATAAAGACAGGACCCTAATTGGCGAGGTGTCGTTCCGCCCAGGGGATTCTGATATTGAATCTGGGTATTAGGATAAATTTAGCGTTACCTTTTGACAAAATCAAACGAACAAAGCACAAGCATTATTAATCGGCTTTGGTACGGTTTTGTATCCACAGGACTATAAATATGCCTAAGGTTTGGAAGTTGATTCAAAGGAAAAGAGAAAAATCGGATATATAATTAATCCGTGGCGCTATTCAGGTTACAAATCAATTCTAAGAATGATTGTTTCCAATAATAAGAGTAGTTGCCTATGATATGGAAAATAAATTAGTTGAAGATAATATTGTTAATTCTAAAATTTGAAATATGACGATTAATATGGCTATTATGACGATTTGACAGTAGAGCGCAATGGGGGAATTGGTAAACGCACGTCCCGGATAGACGAGAGGTTCTGGGTTCGAGTCCCATTTGCGGCCATTATCTTTTTCTGCGTCTTGTTATCTTTCATTTTTTCGTTTAGGTTTTTTTTAAATTTTATTTAATATAATATAATAATATGTACAGTGGAGTTATATAAATTACATATCGGTACAGAAATTATTTTAAAATTGTAATATCACCAATTATTATTAAAATGTTAATTATTATCTTCTTCTTCAACGAAAAGAGAACATTTATAAATATTTTTTTATCGTAAATTGTCACACTGGAGTTTTGATATCAATCCAATGGTAGTTGAGTTTAGAACAGATAGGACACAAATAGTCTAAATTCAGAAGACTGGTGAGAAAGCTGGTAAAGGCGTATTAAATAAGACTGAGAAAGGGATGCTTAGAGAGTATGAACTTGCAGAGCGGATGAACGAAGAACGGAAAAAATAGGTCGCTCGATGGAAGGAGAAATCATAGACGTCCAGGTGAGATAAGGTATCAAGGGAATCAAATACATGCGACGACGGGTCAAGAGGTAGAATAGCAAAATGAACTTGAACGAAGCGTTGCATAAATAAATTTGTCTAAAGACGTTGTAAAAATTGGAGGTCTTCACTCAGGAGAATTTCTTTGGGTAGACTGGTTTTTTATAAATGAAGCACTTTTTGGTTTTAACTTTAAGTTCTTGATTTTTTATTGTTATGATTTGAATATTTACAAACTGACGACAATAACCTTCCCCACCCAACGGACAAGGGTTCAGTAGTATTTTAAATTCTTAGTGCAAGTTTTCGTAAAGAAGTAAGTTAATTTTACCGATGCAAGCCTTTTTATAAAGGTTTCGTACATCTATATTTACCTTGTTTGTTGTGTGAGAAAGGGACAAAAATAAAATGATTCTATCGACATCTAACGAACAAATCAGACAACTCTAGGATCGCAATCCAACCTTTGATGGTAACTCAACTCCATAATTGGTTTGAGTCCTGGGTTTAAATCTAAACAGACGTCTACTCGTAAACGCCTACGTTGTAAATAACATAAAATGGTTTGGAACAAGCGATTTGAATAAATATCGATAATATTTATCTGAATTTTAGATAGGATGTGATCAATATTCTTTACAGTAACTTTGTCTGATAATAATGTCACCCATTTTGGGAGTTATGATCGCTTTAGAAATAGCTTTTACAATAAAGTATTTCGCGGAACCAATTGAACGAAGGCTTTGGTGTAAATTATATAGATTCCTAACAACGAACTGGAACACCAGGAAAGGAAAAATATACTCTTGTTTGATGTCCTTGTAAGTCGTATTTTCCGAGTTAGAGTCTCTTCATCCATGTGATATCATCGGCTGTTTTATTTATTTTATTTATTTATTTATTTAAACGCCCATAGGGCTTTTACATAGAATGCAGTACATTTTTTTAATAACAGTGAAAAGAATGGGTTTACAAAATACAATACACAATACAAGTAACATAATATTTGTTAAAAACAAAATATAGGTTACATAAAATATAAGGGTTAAAAAAAAATTTAGGTTACATAAAATATAAGCGTTAACAAAATACAGGTAACATAAAATATAAGAAACAAAATATAGTCCATAAAATATAGTAGTTGACATAAAGTAGGTAATTTTTAAAATTGTTGTTCTCATTAGTTTACGGGATAGGTAGAAATAAATAGTTGGCACATATGGCGTTTGAAGTTTGCTAAGTTCAAATTATTGTCAAATACATCCAGATTGTTTAAGTATTTGTTACCAAGACTATGCAATCGTTGTATTGGAGAATGTAAATCATAGTTCGAATGAGATGTACGTATATAAAATGTCAATGTTTGTCTAGTTGTTCGTGTAGGTACATGTAGATTTATTAATTGCAGGAGTTCACAACTGTCGAATTTAGAGTTTAATATGTTTGTTTCTTTGTTCTTTTACGTGGGATTGTTCTCCGTCCATGGTTAGTTCTTCAGGTCTTGGTATTCGAAGATGAAACATGGAAATCAGTTATTAACAAAACTAATAATGGCCTAACAAAACTAATAATAAAAGTAAAGCATTTTCTAGACACAAACCTCCTCACACTTAACCTCGACAAAACACAATATATGACATATTCCATACGCAAACACAATGTACCTAACAACTGCCCTAGACCAATCATTCACTCGTGTTCACTCAATTTAGACACTCCAGAAACCATACCTAATATTAATTGTACGTGTTCGACGTTTAAATTATCAAAGGTAGTTAAATATTTTTAATAATCATAGACAACCAACTACTTTGGAAAGTCCACAGTAAAAACTCCGATAACTCTACCATGTATTCTGCTCGCTTAAGTTCATCTTAGACTCTAAGACGCATATAGGTACTTCGCTCTTTTCCAATCCATAGAAACATACGGTATAGTGGAATGGGGTGGTTGTGCTGAATCCATTATTAATCGCATTATTACAGTTCATAAACTAATTTTAAGAATTATGTTTAAATGCTAACCTACCCATCCTTTAAATGAATTCTTTGCTAAAATCAGGGTCTAAGATATTCGAAAGCTATTTACTAAGATAAGCTTATGTTATATACGGAAAATAACCTACTGGTGTCTCAACAACTCCTCTCATTGGTTTCTCATGGCTTTCATTGTCCCTAAAACTAAAACCTCATTTGCTCAACGACAATTCTGGTTCATCGCTCCTAAAATATATAATGCATTGAGTACCGACATAAAGTCAAGTAATTCTAAATCGCTTTATGCATGACAATGGATATTTGAAAGGGGACGAGCGTACTTCAAAGAATACATGAGTTTTTAACACTATATTTTATTTATTAATTTTCGTATTTCAATTTTTTCCATTTTTATTTAAAAAATTATTATATTTTTACTTTTTTTTCACCATACTTTTATATATTTTCAAATTTTATATTTGTATGTAGCATTTTTATTATCTGCTTCGAGCAGCGATAGAATAGCATTTTTTAGTTCCTGTACATATAAAGTATTTAATGTGTGACTACCACAACACGGGCATTAATTAACCTAGTGTGATAGACGAAAAAACGTAATAATCTGTAACAAATAAAATATTATGAAATAAAAATTAAATCATGACTTAAAGTTTAGCATTTGATAAGTCTACAACAATATGTTTTTTATACAAATTTGTGATTTTAAGCAATATGTTACTCCCTAATTTTTCTTACAAGTGTTCTGTATAAGAGGCCACGAGGAAAATAATTCCGCTAAGGACCTACGGCATATTTGGGGTGCTGCGTGGAGGGTCTTTTCAGAAAAGAGAGTAGAGAAAGTTCTGAGAAAAACGTATGAGGTTTCGATAGTAATCTGGAGATCAGTATGTCCAGGAGGGACGAATGTATCAATCCTTCCAGCAATGCAAGACGATGATCCGAGACAGTTCTGCTGGAGAGATCAAAAGGTATTAACCGGTGTCTCCCGATCCGGCCAATGAATAAATAGTTAAGAATCTCCATATCTTTTTAACGCTATGACAGCTTAACGTAGACGAAATAGCTGTCGTCACGGTCGGCCGTCAAAATTAATAGGCAAAGAGAAGCATTAAGATCGTTTTTTTAAGACCAAAGTCACTGACTTGAAAAATGTTCAATTTACGTTAATTTTGGCGCATAATGGCTTTATCAAGCGGCGCGTGTGTTCAAACTTAAGCTATGTAAATTATCTCAGCCCGCTAGCTGACAACAATGCCAAGAAAACGCAAAGAAAAAGCCGAACTAAATTACGAATGATTGACATTATACTCTGAAACCAAGAACTGCGAGTAATCGGTGTGAAATTATATTACGGTGGCTGTGGAATAACACAACTTCTCGATATATCATCGCTCGACTGCCATTGACGCCGTACGTCGAAAGTAAAATTTCATTCGAAAAATAGCTAGCAGCTTCTGGTCCGTGAGAGTCAATTTTAAAACATGATAGGGAGAACTTTGTCTCGCGGATGTAAGATGTGTGAACAGATGGGGAGGTAAGGGTATTGAAAGGAGAGAAGTTTGAGCAAGGGGTGGTGGTTAAACAAACAACGAATTCTTGAAATACCTATGAATTTTGCTTGAATCAACTGTTAGTATTTTATGGGAACGCTATAAAAGCAAAGACATTTTCAACAAAAAGATAATATTAACAAAAAAAATAGATCCATTAGGACAGATTTTTTAAGTAAAAACTTATTTAGCGCCACTGTGATTGAAACTCGATGAAACTAATAAAACGACACTAAAAAGAAACAAACCGTACATCTATAGATTTAGCCTGCGAGAGAATGATTTAGAATAATCGAACTCCTCTTTACGCACTTCATAGCCTCTCCACTATTGTCTAATTTAGTTTTCTGAAGATTTACTTCTACCGCATGTAAAATGCACAATTGTGTTTTTTAGATAATTTTGAATTAATGCTTTTCATCAAGATACGATTTTTGATTATCGTGATAATTTTTTAATTATAATGCCATGTTGCGCTTCTTAAGCAAACGTTTCTAATGGCGTTACAGTGTCCTTCATGAGAGCAGATTTGACATCTGTGTCACAGTTAAATGTGTAACTGTATTCACATTAAGAAAACTACATGAATACAATACATGTCTTCTTATATACAAAATAAACAATAAACTCGTACACACAAACACAGAATTTAATCCAAGTACCTACACAAACACTTTACATGACAACATACATTTAAACACCATCCACACTAACTATGGTAAACAATCCATTGGATACGAGTTACGAGGGAGGCAACTTATATAATTGCCTCCCAAACAATATTAAAATCGAAAAAAAGCTGGGTAAATTAAAAAAATATATGTATATGTTAACTATTATTTTTTAATTTCTAAACTAACGTTTAAGACAAGATTTTTATGCATAGCACAAAGGGTAACAATTATTATAAGCAATAATTATCAGTCTGAAACACTCATCCACATTGAAAAATCTTCCGAGAAAAGATACATGACGCCAACGGGACATGAACCCGTGCCCTTCTGATTGCCGGTCAGCTGCTCTCCCAATTGAGCTATGGCGGCTTATCTTATACCCGCCAAATGATTCAATATATACTAGTGTTTCATTCAACAATTATTGCTTATAATATTTTTTCCACCTGAAAACAACCAACTTTAGTTTTTGCAAGAGAGACACTGTTAGTGTTAAATCCCTCGCTAGGTGGCGTCGAGACAAATTATGTCTTCATTTATTGGGGAAATACTTAAACTTGCCAAATATTAATTATTATTTTAATTTTTAAACTAACGTTTAAGACAAGATTTTTATGCATAGCACAAAGGGTAACAATTATTATAAGCAATAATTGCTTATAATAAGTATATGTTAACATCCATTCTTGATAAAGAAAATAATAAAATAGAATAACGCGGGATGAAATATTTAGTTATGTGCTTAATTATTTCTAGTTAAATGAGTGTAAATGTAATTTTATTTTAACCGGATTAAAGGAAAAATAAATAAAAAAACAGTAAAGTTGACAAAAAATAGGTAGTACAACACGGCACAATAACTTGAGAATGAATCATGATGTACTTTATGAAAAAAATCAATTTATAATTTAATTACAAACATAATATTATTTTTTTATTTTCATTTTTTTAAATTAGCTCCACACAGGATGCCCTGATGAAAACAGTTTGCATCGGGACCTATGTCATCTTTGGGGATGCTGTGTGGTGGATATTTTTAGGGTAAGAGGGATAGGTAGGAATCTGGGGGTCAGTGCGTCCAGAAGTGACGGACGTATGAATCTATTCATCTCACTGTGGTGCAAGGCGAATGACCGAGAGAGTTCGGCTGGATAGGTCAAAAGGTCTCTCCTGATCCGGCCCGTAACCATAACCATACTCGCCTCCCAAATTGTGAAATGAAATTAATGTATTCACGTAAAATACAATAAAAAGGATTCGCTATTTAAACAAAGACAACAAAATGCAAAAAACAATAAAAGCGATAAATTGTAATCATTATTCTAAAACGTAAATTGATTTTCAAGTATTGCTTGTTGTTGATATATGAAGTCATTAATAGGGGATGAAAAATACCTGGAACTGAATTTCAATTTAAAGCCTTAGCAAGTCAGGTGCTTTCGGAGGGGAGTCGATTAGTTGAGAATGTTAAATGGCCGTACTGGCAGTGCCGAGTGCACTGTCAATATTTATTGCGCCGCAGGCAAAATGAAGAGCTTGACACATTAATTATTACGGGGCTTACAAGAGTTTTCCTAAATTAATTCATAACAACCTGATCTATTTCGGTAGATTTTGGATTTTATTCGTCTATTGGCGAAACAGACCATTTTTTCATTTGAAATTCTCACAAGCTAGAATTTTAATTTTAACATTTGAGTGGGCGTAGCGAAAGTCCTGTTTTCACCCGATCTTTTTACATTTCGTCTGTCAGTAAATTTGTTTGTAGATTTTTGTAGATGTGTTTAATTTGTATTTCAAAATGGTGACTGTTTTAATGGTTCAGCAAAGAGTATTTTTTAAAATGTGAAATTTCTTATACGTTTTTAGATTTTCACGGCCAAAAGTATTTTAGTTATTTGTTTTTGGGGTGTTATGCCGTGTTGGGCTACCACCTTCTTTAGCCAACGTTTCGGATAGCGTTACAGTGTCCGTCATCATCATTATGATGAAAACTGAAGCGCTGTCCGAAACGTTTGCTAAAGATGGAGGTAGCACAAAACGGCATTACACCCCAAAAACAAATAACGAAAAAGTGAAATTTCTTGTTGGAATTTTTCTATATTTTGGTAAATTGAAATCGTGCCTTTTTTAACACATTAGCTCCTCTCAGGAGACCCTAAGGAAAATAGTTCCAATGTCTATGTCATCTTTGGGGATGCTGTGTGGAGGGTCATATGAGATGAAATTTTGAGAAGGAAAAATGTAGGAGAGGTTGGTAGGAATCTGGGAGTCAGTGTCTCCAGGAGTGACGGACGTATTGACACCATATATGACCCACTCGGTGCGAGGAAATGTTCCGAAAGAGTCCTGCTGGAGATCCTCAACCAGTCTCTCACGAAGCTGGTGGGTAGACGCATACCGCCAAAACGCGGACATACCTCACCCCATGAACTCGGGTACCTCTGCTAAGTCATCAAACGTAGCTTGCCAATTGGGGCGACCTATGGCAGTGGTTTTCAATATCCAATAAAAGGTTTCCGGGTTTACGGTACCAATCCGCCCCCTAAATTATGTAGATTGTGCCTGAAAAATCATGAATTGAGTCTTTGAGATAGTGAGATTTCTTTAGACAAATTATATTATTCTTTAATTAAGTACCTACTTAGAAATCTTATAACTTCATAATAATTTTCGGCATTGATTTATTAAATGAGAGAAAGTTAGAAACATACGTTAGAGCCAAACAAACATACATACTTAATATACCAAAGTGTAACTCTTCATTTGGACAAAGAAGATCTCAATTTTTAGCAGTAAAGTTATACAACAAACTCACACCTAGTACCAAACAAATTAAAACAAAATATAGTTACATTAAGGACATGAAATATTGGCTGAAGGAACTATCGGAAAATGAACTTACTAGTATACTTAAAACATTGTCATAGAAGTTTCTGGAAAACCTTATCCAAACAATGAAGTTAAACCACAGAAGTCGCTGAAAACTTATCCAAAGCATAGTCCACCTCAACACAAGATCTCCTAGTGAGGAGGACTACGAATGTATTTTCGATTTTATATATATATACCTAACATGTTTCATATAAAAATGTAAAAAAATAATGAATATATAGCTATAAATAATAAAAAATATATTGAAAAACTAACAATTCTCAGATCAATTAATTATTTTTTATGTACCTATGTGTATACTTCGCAAGAGCTTCAACCTGCCCGGAGCCGTGGGGCTATGTTATCATAGTTCACATATTGTGAGGCTTAAGGTAGTGTAGTATTACCCTGATGGAAAACCACCATTCAGAATCGAAACCTTGCTTCAAATGGTTTAAGCCGTATTTGATAACTAAATCCGAATAGCCAATTACTTTCTAAACTTCCCTTATTTCACCTTCCCCTCCCATCAGTCTCACAACATATCCCAATTGTAGAAAACGTAGTCTCACTGACTTCAGATGATTGAGAGCGGTTCTGACTCTCTTTCGTTACCCACATTTATTAACGGTCTACAAACAACGTTCCGATTTCGATGGTTGTCTTTCACCGGGGCGTTACTAAGAGCATCTCTGTCAGATAAACAAAATATTATTTAATTGGAACTCGAACCCAGGAGGTAGGTAGTTCTTAGTCGAAGTATGATACAGTTAAAAGTGACCGAATTTGGTATAGACACAGTAGCTCACTTGATAGAGCACTTGCTATGTAAGCAAAGGTCCTGGGTTCGAGTCTCAGAGGTGCCAATACTTTTTCTAATTTTTCTGTCTCCACATTTTCGATTGAGTTTCGCTAATATTTGTCATTTAATTAAATATTGTAATTTGAGGTTTTACTCATAAAGTTAAAAATTAAAAAACAAAAAAAATTATATCATCCTGTTTTCGAAATTAACGTTGCGTCTCCGACGTTTAACGACGTCGTCGATATAAATTGCGAAACGTAAAGACACCTTTTTTAGAATATTTTATTGGATTGTTAATATTTTTTTGGTTCTACAATTCGTTACATTTTGATTCTATTGTACAGTACAATCATGCCAAGACAACTGCATAATTTAGCTTTTCTAATAAAAACTTATTATACCTGTAAAATATATCCGAGAGCGGTTGTTCACAGCTGCCTTTTCGCAGACGATATCTACTTCGTTTTGCTTAGAAATAAAAACATTAAGTCTGTATTTCTTAGAAATAGTTCCTCCGCAGATATCATAGACCACGTCAAAAACAATAAAGCAGATTGTTTGTAAAAGAAAGTTTGTTTACTTTTCTGTATGAAATGTTTCTTCTTCTATATGTTTAACACAAGTTGTTGGCTCTCTCCCAGTTAATATCCCAACTTGTAAAAGAGACCTAACCGAAACTAGATAAAATACTATAAAACGAAAGAGAAAAAAGCGAACCGTACATGGTGAGGGTAAGAAAGAATAGAATACAAAGTACTTCACATTATTTGTGATATGCCGAAAGTTGGGAATAGAAATCTTGTCGTGGAGATTTATCTAGCTACAAGTAGGCACTTACATAAAAAACACTGATCGTATTATACCTAGTAGACCATGCTGTTTTTAAAACTCTTTGATTACATTACAATTTGGGAGGAATGGTTGCCGCTTCCCCGGGAACCATTTATTGGGTGGTTCGCCACGTTTGGCGACTTAGCAGGGGTGCCTGGGTTTATGAGGTGAGGTTAGTCTTCCTGGCGGGGAACGCGTTTACCCACCTACTGGGTAGCGGGCCGGATCGAAAGAAACTGGTTGAGATCTTAGACCTCTCCAGTCGGACTCTTTAAACCCATCGCCTTGCACCGCAGTGGAAGGGATGGATTCATACGCCAGATTTCTACCCATCCCTCATACCTTTTTCCTTACCAGAACTTCCAACCCTTAATTTCCGTAAAAACCCTCACAGATGATATAGGCCTAAGGGATTTTTTTCAGGATTTTCTGCGTGGAGCTAAAGAGCTTTTTTTAAATTTCTCATGGAAGAAGATTATAACAATAATAATCTAAACGGAAATATGAATGAGACACTTGCGCACTTGAAGTGAAACATCACAAAACTGCGCTATATAAATACTACGTTTTTATTATTATTATTAGAACAGCATACAGAAAAATAGAAAAAGATAATATTTTTATTTTAACTTTATGGGTAAAACCTCAAATTGTAATATTTAAATAAATGAAGACAATATAAGCGAAACTCAATCGAAAATCTGGAAACAGAAAAATCAGAAAAACATATTGACACCTCTGGGACTCGAACCCAGGACCTCTTGACACCGTGGCGCAGTGGTTAGCGCGTTTGCCCGGAAAGCAAGAGGTCCTGGGTTCGAGTCCCAGAGGTGTCAATATGTTTTTCTGATTTTTCTGTTTCCAGATTTTCGATTGAGTTTCGCTTATATTGTCTTCCTTTATTTGAAAAAGATAATGGTCGCAACTGGGACTCAAACCCAGACCTCTCGTCTAACCGGGACGTGCGCGTTAAACTATTTCGTCATTGCCGCCTTCTGTCAAACCGTCAAAATAAAAATTTTAGAATTAACAAAATATTACTCGTATCTTCAACAAATTCTTTTTTCCATATTAGTATTAGTTGCAACCATTATCTTTTTCTATTTCTCTGTGTCTTGTTCTCTTTCATATTTTCATTAAGAATTATTATTGTTATCTTTTTCTTCAATGATAATTTAAATTGATGGGAATAACCTTCAATAGTTAAAAAAAACAATGTTTTTCTTATATTTTTTTTTAATTTCTGATCAATTTCATTGAAATAGGGTAAATTATTGCTTACGTCAGACACACGAATGAGTTCACAATCTACTTCTATCGCTTTATCTCTTCAGAGGAAAAAAGTCTCATTTGGGCACAAATAATGATCATTCTTCCCTTTTTCTATTTCGGATATGTCCCAAGTTTGATTTTAATCTCAATAAAAAACAGCTAACAATATATCCGACATGTTATTTCGATCATTTAGTGTACTTAACGTCTGAACTTTTACACATGTCCTCCGAGTAGAAAATAAGGATGTATTTTTTTTTAAATTGACTTCAATCTCCTTTCTCGTGATTTTTCTTGATCCCTCCCAGAGTTTTAAGTTCCTGCTTGATAAGACACATTTCTCTGGATTGAACGGAAACCAGATTACGTTTACTTTTGCATTGGGAAAAAGGCTCTTTTGAAATAACGTTGAATTTAATATACGGTTATATGATCCTTTAAACCTAGAAACGTGGCATATATTTAGCTATTGGCAAAGGCTGAGCGTATTCTGGAAAAGGGCCATTTGTATTTAAAATGAGCGTTGAAAGTCACGTGTTTTGAATTTATTAGACATTTTTTCATTCTTCCAGCAAACCAATCAATTATCTTTTGAATGTCTACATTTCTACAACTGAAACTTTTATCGAGATATTTTTTTGTTCCACACAAAAATTCTCTCAGGGCCTATTTTATCTTTGGGGATGCTTTGTGGAGGGACTTTTTAGAGAAAGGAAGGAAATAAAGTTGTTGTTTTTTTTACATTAGCTCCACACAGGAGGCCCTTAGGAAAATAATTTTATGGGATGCTGTGTGGAGGGTCTTTTTAAGAAAGGGAAGGGTAGAATGTTCTGGGAAAGAAAAATGTATGAAGAGTGGGTAAGAATCTGGGGGGTCAGTGTATCCAGTGGAGAAGGACGTATCAATCCAGCCCTCCAACTGCGGTGCAAGGAGGTGGGTCGAAAGTCCGGCTGGAAAGTTCAAAAGACCTCCCTCAACCAGTCTCTCTTGATCCGGCTCGCCATGCAGCAGGAGGGCAGACGCACCCGCCACTAGGGCCTGGACAAACCTCACCCCATGAACCCGTTCTGGGAAGAAAAAAGGTGTCAGGGATTGGCAGGAATCTGAGCGTCAATTCTAGGAGTGACGGACGTATGAATCCACTGTGATGGGTCGAGAGAGTCCGGCTGGAGAGGTCTAGGTTAGGTCTCTCTCAACTAATCTTTGCCGGTCTGGTCCGCCAGGAGGCAAGGGGGCAAGCGCACTGACCGCCAAGACCTAGACAAATCTCACCCAGTAAACCCGGGCACCCCGGCTAAGTCATAAAACGTAGCGAATTTATGTCGGGAGTGGTGATTATTTAGGTTATATAGGATTTAGTGAATTTCAACGAATTTACGTACTTACTTAAGAGAAGTGACTGCGCTGCCTTTTTCATACTTAGGTTGATTTTTGATATGAATCCAAATTGCTCAAGCAAACTGAATAAAAATAATTTAATTTAATCAAAACTTATAAAATCCATTATCTACCTATTTTTCAATCAAATCTAACTTTATGTTTTTTATGAAAAAGGCCACACAGCTCTTCCCCTTAAACCACTTTACTTTAACTCAAATATCTCTGCCAATTTCAGATGTACCTGCCTTCAATACGAGAATATTAAACTGAGATCTAACGTTTTCCTTTTAGAGATTTCTTAAATAAAATAAACCGGGTTAAAACCAAATTATGAAATGCGCTTACACTTTTACATTGTTTATTAAAAAATGTCGTAATAGAGTTTTACATTAATTAACTATTTCAAAATTAGAAATAATTCTTTTAATACGATTTGTTTTGTTTTTGAATATTTGTTGGTATAAAATGCTTTTCAATCCATTGAAAAAGTTCAGTTAATGAAAAGTTCATAACTGCATTGTTTTATTTGTTTGCAGAAATTTTATCATTAGATATATTTCCCTAATAACCCTGTGCATTGATTCTACGAATTTTGTACAACAGAATTGTTGTATTGTGAGAATTTTTCAAAAATTTCATCATTTTACGGAAGTTGATAAAGCTGTTTGTCCATCTGTGACTAACTTTTTTTTGTTTTCCAATTTATAAAAGCAATTTGTGAGATAAATTATTCACTCATTGTTTATTCATAGACTGATCGCGCTCCGCAAGCTTTTTACATGGTCGTCCCGAACTGCCTCAGCTGTAATATAATATATAAGTGTACAGTGTACGTAGTATAAAATATAATGCATATTTTTATAATCACAAAAACGGTACAAAAAACCCAATCTTCGTCAAAAGGTACTCATTATGAAAGAGGTATTCAGAAATATAATTAACCTATTTAATAATTAATATAAGGGCAGTGCCTGGAACGATTTGGTGAGATCCAAACGGTTGCACTGGACATTTCCAAGGCCTTTGACCGGGTTTAGCGTCGATGACACAGGGCTAGTTTACAAGCTACTATCTGGGAAATTCACTATCTGTTAGTAAACTCGCCCAGTGTCATCGTGTCACTTGCTAACTAGCAGCAACTAGCAGATTGTTGACAATCTACGAAAAAAAGTTGAAAGGTCGTCAACTTTACTCGCTCACACGCTTGCTCCGCTTGCTCGTGATTGGTTTATTTACGTTTCCAACACGGCTTCCGATAAACAGCTGATTTCTTCTTCTTTTTCTTTGCCACTTCCCACTTTAAGTGGGGTTGGCTCTCCTAATCAATCTGCGCCAAGACGACCGATCTTGGGTTGTTGGATTGGGGAAATTTTGAGCTATTTTTGCCATGCTGGTCCACCATGTCAGAGGGGGGCGTCCTCTTCCTCTTTTTATTTCAGGTATAGCTAGCGCTTTATGGCACACGTGTTCTTTGTCTCTTCTCATTACATGACCATACCACCGTAAGCGACTTTCTGTTAGTTTTTAAGGAAGGGGGGCTACCTTGAAACTACCTCTTATATGTTCGTTTCGTATTTTGTCCAGTTTCGTAACCCCACCTGACCATCTAAGCATTTTCATTTCTGCAACGTGCAGTTTTTGGACGTGATTTTCCTTCACTGTCCAACACTCAGCCCCATACAGCATTGCTGGTCTCACTGCAGTTTTGTATATTTTGCCTTTTGTGCGAATGGGCATGCTTGAATCGCACAGTACTCCAGTGAGTGATCGCCACTTCTGCCACACAACATTTACTCTGTGAGATACATCGGCCTCTACATTTGCATCTTTTGTTATTACTGAGCCAAGGTATTTGAAGGATTCTACTTTTGGCACCGGCATTCTGTCTGGATAGTAAACGGTGGTGTTGCTCGCTGTATTGCTGAAATTACATTCCAAGTGCTCAGTTTTTGACCTGCTGACACGAAGTCCTGATGTTTCAAGTGCTGTTATCCATTCTATCAAGGTATTTTGCAGATCTTCCGCAGTTTTGGCAATCTGTACGATAAACAGCTGATTTCGACTGTCAAAAATCTGAAGAATTAGTTCACGCAGGCGTCCTTATTCTTGTTACTGGCGCTAAAAGCGACCTCAGTTTCCTACGCTTCTGAGCGAGTGGACAGTTTTGTGTGTCATCATGACAATCTCACTCGCCGATTTACCCGCTTTTAAAACTTAGTAGATAGTAGGTAGCTTGTAAACTCGCTCTGTATCATCGAGCCTTTACACGCGCTTGTAACTCGCCGCATGTCATCGAGGCTTTTGACACTGAAGACTTGTCAACAAACTGCCATCTTACGGATTTCCCGTATCCTGTGTAAGTGGAATGCCGACTTTTTGAGGGAGGGGTCGATGCAGACGGTTGTTGATTGTTTCACCTCTAGAAATAAGCTTTGAGGGAAATTATTTTCCTCAGGGTTATAAACTGCATAATAAACGAATTAATAACTGACAATCTTGTAGGTAGCTTGAAAGCAAACTTATGGGTCCTAGTGGTTAATAAGTACGTGGTAAAAGCAGTACAATAAAATTTATTCCTCGAGAGTTTTTAAAAATTTTCTTTATGTCTCTCTTATTCGAATTTTCATAATTAACATTTAATCATCTACTTCCCTTACATACTTCTGGTAAGCTCTACAACAAGAGCATTCTTAGTTTTTAAAACTTGCCCCATCAAGCTAATGCATGTAAGCGTCAAACTTGCACAAAGTTCAAATCTCCTTCTTTTTGAAAGTATAATAAATGAGCTTTGCGCAAAAAAATTACTAGAGTCATACCATAAATTTCACAAAACGTTTTCTTCAAAAAAACAAATGGCGACCTTTTACAATGTCTAGTGACGCCATCTGAACTTTTCCTAGAAAATAAAACCAGCCAAAGTAACTAACTGTTCGTAAGATTACAACTGGATTGAAATTCTTGATATAACAAAGCGGGTAGACATTTTGATGAACTACTTTTGGTTTATTATTCGCTTTAAAAATGAGGAAATGATATAAATATATTTTATGATAACGATAGTTATAGAAATATTTTTTTGAAAGTTGTGTGTTTTGGTGAAAACTGTGTTTTGTGGTTAAAATTGTGTTTTCAAATGAACAAGTTTAAATATCAAAACGTTTAAATACAACCGAGTTGACAGGAAAAAGCTATGGAAGGTGTTGTCCAAGTTTGGAGTGAGTACGAATCTTATTCATGCAATTGCGTCTCTGTATGAGGGAAGCGTTGCATGTATTAGGGTGAACGGCGACCTTACGGGGTGGTTGACATCACAAAAGGTGTTAAACAAGGCTGCGTAATGTCACCGTAGTTATTCAATACATACATGGATAATTGTACGCAAGAATTGAAAGAAATGGGATTGGGCGCGAAATTGAGTAATCTGGAAGTATGTTGTCTGTTGTACGCCTATGATGTAGTGCTGATTTCTAACAGTATTTTTTTTTACGCCTTGATGGCTTTTACATCTAAGGTAAATTGTACAGGAGCATTATAACAAGTATGTAGCATCATAAAAAGTTTATATACTTGTACATAAATTAATAAAAAGAGCAGGAAATACATAGTATGGAAGATCTACAATTTCTCGTGTCTAGGATGAACGAAGTATGTATGAAGAATGAGTTAATGATGAATTTAAGTAAGTTTAAAGTCATGGTATTTAAAATAGAGAGTATGAAAACAATGTGCAACATAGTTCATAAAATGACGAGTATTTGAAGCAGGTGGATGAGTTTATGTACTTGGGAAGTATGTTTACGAGAGATGGGAAGGCTGATAGAGATATCGAAAGAAGGGTAAATGCAGGCAACTCTATATTAGTCGAGGACTGAACGCCGTTGGCGCCAACAAAAAACTGTCCAAGGAAGCGAAGTTAGTCGTCCATAATGGAGTGCTGTTACTGTGCCTGATGTATGGCAGTGAGGCATGAAACTGGCAGAAGAAGGATGAAAGTACAGTAGGCGTATGTGTGGTAAAACCACGTACGATCCTGTGAGAAATGTGAAGATCCGCCAAGAATGCAAGTCTGATGTAAGCGTAATGAGTAAGATTAAGAAAGGGACGCTCAGATGGTTCGGGCATGTAGAGCGAATGAACGAGGAAATGAGTGTAAGGAAAATATATGACGCAAATGTGAATGGTAGAAGAAGTCGGGGACGCCTGAGGAAGACATGGCACGACCAAGTGAATACTTGAGTCGGGCCATGTGAAGAGTCGGAATAATAGAAGAGCATGTATGAGACGATGTATGAATGTGAACGAGGCAAGAAGTGTGTGCCAAGATCGAGTTGTTTGGTGGTCAATCCTTTCTGCCTACCCCTGCGGGAAACGGCGTGATGATTAATTAGTTAGTTAAATACAGGAAAAGTTTATTAGGACCAGATTATTGTTATCGTGCTGTTTTCGAATACGATTATTACTAAAATAAGGCACTGGTAAGTTGTGCAATCGAATTAAATTTTATTTCACCAAAACATTTGCACTAGGTACACAAAAAAAATTGCAAATGCCAAAAATCATTGACGATGTTCTGTGAATTAATTTATTCGTAAGAGTACTTGTGTGAAAAGTGTTTTTAATCAAAAAATTCTCTACGGTTCTCAGAAATGGTAGTAATTTGTAGAAAAACACCAAAAGTACACAAAATAGGTGTCTAAGAATAAATATTTTGAAAGTTTTTTTAATTTTACCATTTACAGGATAGTGCAAAATTATATTTGTTTTTTATTTTATTTTTTATTATTTATTAACCAAAATAATATATACACACCAGCCCGTGCGTCCCCGTTCCCCTTCCGCGTCCCCTCCCCAACCCGCGTTCCCCTTCCACCTTCCCCGCCTTCCCTCGCCCCTACCCGCACCAACCGCCCTCCCGCGTTCAATATATTCAGTCCCAGTATATTCAGTTTTCAAACAGGTCGCGTGCCAACTATTACAATTTTTTTTTTCAAATTTTCATTTTTCATATATCTATTAAAAATATTCATGTTATATATCATTATTAGAGCAAACAATCAGTTAAAGTTTGTACATAACATAGGAACCTATTAAAAATAATTCTTGATTCGATTCAAAGTATTAGGCGAGTAATTCAAATAAATTCATTAATTTAAAGAGTTTCGAAAATTGAATTTTGATTTAACAATCATTGTTTTGCAAAATGTTATTTTGTTGTTTTGCAAGAGTTTTTGTAATGATTAAAAAACTTTTCAGATGTATTGTCATGTGGTTGTAATAATCCAGAAAATTTCAGAGGTTTAAAGAGGGTATATTGAAAGTTTCAAACGTTTCCTATGCTTAATATAGCAATACATAGACATCTCATATACTCAATCATATACTCATACATATATCCCCAAGCAAACATATTTTGATTTTTATTTACATATATAAAAATCGAATTTGCAAACAATACTTCAGGAATATAATATGGAACGATACACAAATGAACAACGAACAAAAATCATAAAATTTGTTTTTAAAACCAACAACCATGTTATTGATTTGACGCGGCTCGCATAATATCGTTGATATTTTAATAAGTGGATCACACACCAACACACCCACACGACCGACAGTGCCACCAATAAATCACCTGGTTGAACGTTTTTGGCAAGAAGGGTCATTAAGAAACCCTCCTGCTACCGGAAGACTTGTACATGTACATTCAACGTGTACACGTTGAATATTAAATTCACTTTCTACTCGGCGCGCAGAGTAGTCCAGAAGCACCAAAAATGAGATATTCGGCTAATTCCGGGCTATTGCGGAGGTCTGTACGAAGCAAAACACGTTTTTACGTCCAATAAAATTCTCTTTTTGAATAAATTACACTTACTATTGAATACATTTCACATTCCCTTTATGAATTACATTACACAATTTTTTTTTCATGGAAAATGAGCCGTAGAAATTACTAGTTAAAACTGATAAATATATTTTTAAAAGTTTAAGTACATATCAGCTCTTAATATACGTATTAATTTGATCATATCACACTGTAGGCGGGAAGGGTAGTGTAGCAACTACTTTTTATGCCGGTTCTGGAAAGGCATTGCTGTCAAATAAATACATAAATATTACACACCGATCTCTTTGTAAGGGTTCCAAAAAAAGTGTACGAGTATATGTAAAAAACATACAAATTCATATATATGTGACACATGATTGAGAAATCTTCTTAGCTCCTTGTCTTTTGTATAGAATAATATTTCATCAAAGGAAACTCTCGGTTTGGCACCGGAGATGCGCAAATTGTCCTTCTTTGTAATGATTTGTATACTCTTGTCAAACCAATTTTAGTTATTCTCGGACTTACACATTCATACTGTAACATAAACACAAGCAACTGCTTTATTATGAGAGCGATTGATATATTGTTGTTATATAATGTTGTAAAATTGTAACAATTATTATAAGCAATAATTATCAGCCTGAAACACTCATCAACATTGAAAAATCTTCCGAGAAAAGATACATGACGCCAACGGGACTTGAACCCGTGCCTTTCTGATTGCCGGTCAGCTGCTCTCCCAATTGAGCTATGGCGGCTTATCTTATACCCGCCAAATGATTCAATATATACTAGTGTTTCATTCAACAATTATTGCTTATTATATTTTTTCCACCTGAAAACAACCAACTTTAGTTTTTGCGAGAGAGACACTGTTAGTGTTAAATCCCTCGCTAGGTGGCGTCGAGACAAATTATGTCTTCATTTATTGGGGAAATACTTAAACTTGCCAAATATTAATTATTATTTTTAATTTTTAAACTAACTTTTAAGACAAGATTTTTATGCATGGCACAAAGGGTAACAATTATTATAAGCAATAATTATCAGCCTGAAACACTCATCCACATTGAAAAATCTTCCGAGAAAAGATACATGACACCAACGCGACTTGAACCCGTGCCCTTCTGATTGCCGGTCAGCTGCTCTCCCAATTGAGCTATGGCGGCTTATCTTATACCCGCCAAATGATTCAATATATACTAGTGTTTCAATCAACAATTATTGCTTATTATATTATTTTTAAATTAATTAATGATGATGAAAAAATTTATCAAAATTAATCAATCGTTCGATCCTGTGACCTTCGCATTGTAAGTCAAGAGCCTTACCACTCGGCCAAGGCGGCCGTTATATAGTTAAGGTGTGGCGAGTACTACAAAAAAAAAATTCAAACGTACGTATAATAATTTTCGAAGATATATCGATTTTAAACAAATTCCATTTTGTCCAAGGGGTTCCGAGTTTTCGCCCGCCTAACGTGTGATGTCTTCCAATGTTGAAACAACGGAAAACTAAAGAATAATACACCGTAAAAATTCATTATTTTGAATTCAAATAATGAACTAACGAAACCTTCACACTGGCTTAAGATTCGAACTCTCATTCTTCCGTTGATTCCCTTTACAGAAAGAGCTTGCATCGCACATCCGGTGTAGAACTTTAGTACGGCGGGAAGCTTTTAAAGGAAGTCGGCACTTAGCTCAGTTCCTTGCACCGCTCATCCGTTTCACAAAACAAATTCTGCTACCCTCGACAAGCGAGCAGACGAAAGCAAATAAATATATTATTCTGCTCCATTTAATTCATGTATATTTGTTTATGTAAAGAGGTTAAGTGGAGATATAACAGTTTCTATCCTGTTTGGTTGTTTCTCAGAAGCGAAAAGAAAATAAAAATACAATATTTATTTTCCGTGTTTCTCTTGTACTCAATACATTGCGATAATTCTCTCATTAAAAATTTATTTTCCCAGATGCATGACAATATAATATTATATCTTAATTTCAAAATAGATTTTTTTTTTCAATTTACCCATGAGGCAGGAATGGGTACCGCCGCCCCGGGAACCTTTATTGGATAACCAACACCTCTGCCACAGGTCACCCCAAGTGGTTCGCTACGTTTGGTGATTTAGCAGAGGTGCTCGGGTTCATGGGGTGAGATTTGTCTAGGTCTTGGAGGCGGATGACCAGGACATACTGAACCCCAGATTCCTACCCACCCCTTAAACCCTTTTCCTTCCCAGAACTCTCCTCTCCTTCCTTTCCTTAAGAAAAAACCCTCCACACAGCATCCCCAAAGATGACACAGGCCCTGAGGGAAATTATTTTCCTCAAGGCCTCCTGTGTGGAGATCATGAAAAAAAAAAATGAAAAAATCGACTTTATTTTTATCTTTCCAAAATACAGTAATTTGCGATAATATTGGTTTTAAACTATGCTAGTTCTTTCCAGGAAAGCAAATAAATGGTTTCTTATTTTACTCCACTTTGTGTTCATTTATTCATGTACTGAGAAAAAAAATTTATTTAAAACTTATTAGACCCGATCCTTTTATTATTATCGTGATGACCCACGATTACTGTACCGTGACGACAAAAAAGGCAATAATTGTACGTTAGCGCTACAATGCTGCAGGTCTTTCTTAAACAATAAATAAAGATGAGAAAGACAAAATACGTGTAACTGTTTCCTATAAAGAACCATTTTTTTTCCTTTAGAGGAAACAGATACCTATATCTTATTACGGCTGAGCTACGGCGACGGGAATTGCATTTCATTTTCTTTATACTTGTGAAGGAGATGTTTGATAATTTATTTATTTATTTATTTACGACCTAGTGGGATTTTACAAAGAAAGATAATAATAGTTAAACAGGTACGCAGTACACAATATATAATGATTGATTAGATTATTAGTAAAAAATAAAATTAATTAAAATTAAAATCATACATTTCATTAAAGTAATTATAAAGACTTCGTTTTATAACTAATACATAATCTGCAAACATGTCTGTAATATTCCCAAATTTATTGCCAAATGATGTAATCTATTTATAGGCGTATGAGCCTCGTAGTTTGTTTTAAAAATGTCACAGAAGAAGGTAGCACTTTGCCTCGTATTTCTGGTCGGTGCGTAAAATTTAATAATACGTAAAATTTAATTTTGTACGTAATAATGACTGTATGTTTCTTTTGGGTGCAGATATAAGTTCACCATTTGTCTCGTTTTCGACTGTTGTTATTTAGAATGTAAAAAGAGCTGCAGAATTTACGTTTAAAAACATAAGCAAAACCATCAGCGCATTGGCATTTGACGTTTTTTAATCTTTGGAATTCAATCACACTTCAATATTATCCTTGTAACTGTATTTCATATTTTCAAAATTATCGTCACAGCCGGTAGTATTGTAGGGTCTACGGTGACGTCACGGTGCGGTGTGTGTGAGAGATGCAAGAAAATGATTTCTTTTTTCCTTTGGAGGAAACAGACCTACATACATTGTGTATCTCATCTTTTGAAAGATCTGCAGCATTTTTGTGATAAGGAACGTATGTTTATTGCCTGGTAATAATATGAATCGTCATGGTAATAATAAAAACGTTCATTACTTCACTATGTGTGCATTGAATCCAAAGTAATCATAGCTAAATATTTCACGTTTTAATCATAGCTAAATATGCCACGTTTTCAACTAGGTCTCACGTTATAATTTTGTAAAATGCACCAAATTAGCTTTTTCTAATTACGAAAGCAGTTATCCCGTGAGAAAGCTCTTTTTATACGCTTTTTTGGAAAATGTTTGGATAAACATATAACTGGGAACTTTTCATCACATATTTATTCATATTTTGAACACACTCAACAATTACATATTTGTAAAAAGCATTAACTTTGTGGCTCGCCATAATTTACAATAAAAAACACATAAATTTGTTTAAGCCCACTTTTATTTTAAAACACTCTACCGGTTTCAGAAGCACCCTTCCTTCGTCAGGAGAATATTATATTAGTTATAATATTAACAATTATGATAAGCAATAATTATCAGCCTGAAACACTCATCCACATTGAAAAATCTTCCGAGAAAAGATACTTGACGCCAACGGGACTTGAACCCGTGCCCTTCTGATTGCCGGTCAGCTGCTCTCCCAATTGAGGTATGGCGGCTTATCTTATACCCGCCAAATGATTCAATATATACTAGTGTTTCATTCAACAATTACTGCTTATTATATTTTTCCACCTGAAAACAACCAACTTTATTTTTGCGAGAGAGACACATTCAAGTCCCGTTGGCGTCATGTATCTTTTCTCGGAAGATTTTTCAATGTGGATGAGTGTTTCAGGCTGATAATTATTGCTTTTAATAATTGTTACCCTTTGTGCTATCCATAAAAATCTTATCTTAAACGTTAGTTTAACAATTAAAAATAATAATTAGTTATAATATTCTTATTATATTAGTTATAATATTCTCCTGACGAAGGAAGGGTGCTTCTGAAACCGGTAGAGTGTTTTAAAATAAAAGTGGTCTTAAACAAATTTATGTGTTTTTTTATTGTTTTTATTGCACTTAACAATTTTATAAGTTCGAAAAATGCGTTTGATTGTTTTGTTTGCCGCCCACAATCGTGGTTTGAAATGAGTGGCTAAGCTACCACCGTGTACCTCGGCAATGAGCAAAGATTTCGGACTGGAAAAAATATGAAGTTTGCTCAAGTGGTGGATAACCTCCAATGTTGAGAAGTTCTCAGTTGTGTGTTAATTTCGTTCGCAAAAAAAATCGGAAGAAAGCATAAAGAAGAGGGTTCACACGGGATGAGTGCCTTAAATTACGCGACATTTCTCCATCAAAGCACATTTTAGATGCAATGCTTTGAGAACTTTTATTATGTTTATTTTTATTGTGTTTAATTCGTATAGTAGTTATTATTACAGTTATTATTATATTATTAGTTCCAGATTTTTTTAAATATTTATTTCGGCATCATCAAATTTTACTTACTTATTCGCAATATATTTTTACGTATGTTAAATAATTTCTTATAAAACAAAATCGCTTCAAAACAACTGTCAGAATAAAGCTGTGTAAAACACACATCAATATAACCGCGAGCAGATATCTGTTGAACTAGATATCTCTTTAACAAAAAAATATAATAGGTATTTTGCAACGAAATATGTAGTATTTATTGTTAGGGAGCGGCCACGAAATGCACATTTCTTTGTACTGAATCTGTCAACTTTTCCTTTATTATTTATTTACAGTTTTTTTACATTTTTAAATTAAGTCCCGTTAAACTGATTGATATCAGTTTGTCAATGGGTTCTTTTGACAATTACTTTTTTTTAAATTGAGATAGGTCTTCGACCAAGTCGAAGAGATAGGTACATAAAATATACAGGTACATGAAAAAAAATTGTTAATAAAATTTATAAGAAATACAGAACAGAAAAAAATGAAAGAAATAAAAGAAAATACAAGAGAAAATAAAAATGGAAAAAACATTAAAACGAAAAGCGGAAATAACAGAAATTAGTACAAAAAAGTTCTTTCACTTAACCATTTTTTTAGCATACATTTCCTTCTGAAACTCAATTCACAGCTTTTTATTGCGTTGGGTAACATGTTGTAAATTATTGGAAGGTATTCTAGAGTACTTTGACCGTATTTATTTAGGTATCTGGGAATTATAAGTCCATCATTTGCAGTTAGTCTTGTATTATGAACATGAACCACTAGTTTATTATATTCAGATTGAGATGTATGCTGACTCGCAATTTTAAGCCACAATAAGCACGAACAGATAATACATTTACAGAGTTGTATAGTAATGATTTTGGTATATCATGTCTTTGTTCGTATTCAGTTTTTTTTTAATAATAATTTTACCAAAGAGTATTGTACGTTTTACACTGAAAGGAGATTTGTTTTTGTTGAATGTCCCCATGTGGTTATTCCATATCTTATTACGGATTCCGCCAATGACAGATATACTAATCTAAGAGTATTTAGTGGAACAAAAAACTTCAGTCTATAAAGTTTGCTCACTGTAGCTCTAAGCCGTGTGCAAACTTTTTGTATATGTATATCCCATTTAAAATTACAATCAATTGTTAAGCCTAGATATACGTATTTAGAGACTAGTTCAATATTTTTACATGAGCATGGTTGTATCACAGAATTATGGATGCAATTTAAATCATGAGAAACAATTTTAGGAGTTATGTTGATGTTGGCATGAGGGGATCTGATGTGCATAAGTTTTGTTTTTTTAGCATTGATTATTAAACCTACATCATGTGACCATTTTTGAAGAGTGACAAACTTGACATCTGTCTTTCGCTGGTTTAGGCCGCTCCGTTATTAAAATGACCCCCTCTTTTTTCGGCGGAGAAGCGGGCGCATAACTTTTCGTATATCGCCCCAGGAGCGGTTACGGCGTAAGATGTGTGTTGTCTATAGTTGATCTGCACATAAACCGCTTAGGTGTAAATGGTTTAAGGGATTGTATGGCGAGCGTTATTTGGCGTGCGATGATCTTTTATATTTTATAATTGTGTGTGTACACAGCTTAAAGTCAATTCAAGTAAACTTTAATAGGGAACATTAGTTTACAACACCATTAAAATGATTTATTTTCTACATTTTTGGAAGAAACAATAGATATCATCATTTTGTCAGCAAAATATTATTTAATGCAGCTCGCGTATTTTTTGATTCTTAGAATTTGTGCTTTTTTTACATTAGCTCTACAAAGGAAGCACAATGGAAAACTGCCTCCCTCGGGGATGCTGTTTTTAAGAGTATTTTTAGGGAAAGGAAGCAGAAGAAGTTCTAGGAAGGAAAGCGGAATAAGGGGCGGTAGTGGGAGTATAAATAATGTGTCTAGGAGAGACGGACTCCCGATCCCTTCATCCATCCCGATGTTTGATCACAAGGTGATGGGTCGAAAGAGTCCGGCCGGAGGGGTAAACCGGTCTCTCCCAAACCGGCCTTCCACGCAGTATGAGGGCCAAAGCATGTGTAGCCAAGACCTAGACAAATCTTACCCCATGAACTCGGAAATATCTACTAAGTCACTTAACGCAGTAAAGTCACTTTGACGACCTCCGTAGTCCAGTGGGTAAGACTCTTGACTCACAATCCGGAGGTCGCGGGTTCGAACCCTGCATGCGCTAATAAATTTTATTTAATTAATTTGTGTTATTTCACAATTAATTCATTTAAAATAATATATAGTATATTTGCGGCATGTTCCAGAGTGGAAGATACTATCAGTATCGCCCTGGTGTAAGACCACCATTCAGAATTGAAACGTTGCTTGAAAATGGCTTTAGCCGTTTTAGTGTATGACGACCTCCGTACTGACGACCTCCGTAGTCCAGTGGGTTAGACTCTTGACTCACAATCCGGAGGTCGCGGGTTCGAACCCGGCATGCGCAAATAAATTTTATTTGATTAATTTGTGTTATTTCACAATTAATTCATTTAAAATAATATATAGTATATTTGCGGCATGTTCCAGAGTGGAAGATACTATCAGTATCGCCCTGGTGTAAGACCACCATTCAGAATTGAAACGTTGCTTGAAAATGGCTTTAGCCGTTTTAGTGTATGACGACCTCCGTACTGACGACCTCCGTAGTCCAGTGGGTTAGACTCTTGACTCACAATCCGGAGGTCGCGGGTTCGAACCCGGCATGCGCAAATAAATTTTATTTGATTAATTTGTGTTATTTCACAATTAATTCATTTAAAATAATATATAGTATATTTGCGGCATGTTCCAGAGTGGAAGATACTATCAGTATCGCCCTGGTGTAAGACCACCATTCAGAATTGAAACGTTGCTTGAAAATGGCTTTAGCCGTGTTTAGTGACCAGATCTGAATAGCCAGGTACTTCCTAACCTTCCTCTTCCCCACCTCTTTCCCCTCCCCACTACCTTCAGCCTCACAACATACCCCAATTGGGGATGCCATAGTCTCACTGGCTCCAGACGGGAGCAGTTGAGATTCTTGTGCGGTATTCACTGTAAAAAAAAAAAAAAAAAAGTGACCAGATCTGAATAGCCAGGTACTTCCCAACCTTCCTCTTCCCCACCTCCTTCCCCTCCCCACTACCTTCAGCCTCACAACATACCTCAATTGGGGATGCCATAGTCTCACTGGCTCCAGACGGGAGCAGTTGAGATTCTTGTGCGGTATTCACTGTAAAAAAAAAAAAAATAACGCAGCGGACCATTTGGAATGACCTACGGCAGGGGTGTTGATTATGCATGCTACGCATATTTAAAAAAACTTATTATTATTAGATTATTCCGCCGAATCACAATCAAATGCTGATTGAGCCTTAGTTTTGACGTCATATCCGTAAACCTTTGTTTTGTCACCGGTTGTAATAAGTTTCAGTAATTCTGCATCGTCATTGACTTCATTTAGTGACTCCTGAGCAAGGATTGCCTGGCTTATAAAGCAGCATTATTGAAGGACCTCTCCACCGTCGACTATGGCGTCTAAGCATACTGATAGATGGCGAGGCACTTGCTGTTGATGCATTAAATATATTATATCAAAATGTCAGGGGTAATCGAACAAAGACTGTAAGTGTACGCAATAATATTTTAATCACTAATTATGACATTATTTGTTTTTCTGAAACATGGCTGAACTCAAAAATATTTAGTGAAGAACTGTTTGATGACAGATATGTAATATTTAGAAGAGATCATGAGTCAACCAAATCTTTGTCTAAAGAAGGTGGCGGAGTTCTAGCCGCCGTTGCTAAAAATTTTCTTGTGTCAAGAAAAACTAAGTGGGAAAGTGACAATGAAGATTTGTGGCTTGTAATTAAGTCTCGTTCCAACTCGCTCATCTTTATATGCATCCTCTTTATTCCTCATAGTGTAACCGTTGATAATTATTGTAATCAGATTGAAAAATTACAGGATCTGTATTTAAAGTACTCAATTCCCAATTCGCAGTTTATTTTTATAGGTGATTTTAATTTACCCGAAATCAAATGGTTACCTGATAATTCATTCAAAAATAATGTACTTTCCTCTTCCAATTATAAAAGCATGAAAGCACAGTCTTGTCAACCTCTCTTCAATTTGCAATTTGTATCAATTCAATTATGTACTAAATAGAAATGAAAATTTATTGGATCTGGTTTTTTATGATAAAGTTAACATTGATATACATATAGCACCAGGATTAACCAAATTGCATCAATATCACCCGTCATTTGAAATTATAGTGAAACAAAATAAAGATCAATTCTTAGAAATTAATAGAATTGATTCAAAATACAACTTCAGGATGGGAAACTTTGGTGAATGTCGACAGGATCTATTGTCTGTGGATTGGATAACTCTTTTTAAAAATAAAAATGTGAATTACATGGAAATCGTATTTTATGAAAAATTGTGGGAAATAATTGACAAATATTTAAAAAATATGGAACTAAAACAGATAATCAATATCCTGTTTGGTTTAATCAGCAATTGATTGCACTTCTTAAAAAAATACAAAGTTAGAGTTAAGGTAAAAAAAACACATGGTAACGAGTCAGATTATAGAGAATTCTCTTATTTAAGGAAACTTACAAAAAAAATACAAAGCGTATGTAATAAATCATACCTGTCTGCAAGATAACATAAAGGTGTTCTGGTCATACTCAAAATCATTACGAAAAACTAATTGCATTCCTAAAGTAATGCATCTTGATGATATTTCCGCAAATGGCGGTGAACACATAGCAAACATATTCTCTAAATATTTTTCATCCGTTTATACCAAGTCGGAAACATCTTCTAATGATTCAATGCCAAACATAACTGAACACAATCAAAGCAATTTGGGCAAAATACATATTAATGCAGATGAAATAAAATGTTTTTTGAGTAAAATAGATTCCAATAAGGGTCCAGGTCCTGATAATATTCCTCCTTTCTTTGTCAGTTGCTGTGCAGACTCTTTATGTTTACCGCTTTTTATCATTTTTAATGCATCCCTAACCACGGGAACTTTTCCTGATCTGTGGAAAGAAGCACATGTGGTACCAGTATTAAAATCGGGAGACCAATCTTTAATAAAAAATTATAGGCCAATCAGTATACTATCCTTTTTTGCTAAGGTTTTTGAATCTCTGATATATAAAAAATATTTTTTCACATTTTAAGCCCCTTTTCTGCACTAGGCAACATGGGTTTGTTCCTCAAAGATAAATCAACTCAAATCTTTTGGAATTTTGTAATTATGTGTATTAATTCTTTTAATGAAACATTACAAGTAGACACAATTTATACTGATTTCCAAAAAGCTTTTGATAAAGTTAACCACTCCATCTTACTAAAAAATCTTGAACAAATTGGAATACATGGAGACCTACGCTGGGTGAAATCATATTTGTAAAATGTTTAGGTCTTCACGCAGGAGAAATCTTTTTTAGACTGTTAATAAATTAGACTGTTTTTTAATAAATGAAGCACTTTTTTTACAACTTAAATTCTTCGCTGTTTATTGTTATGATTGAATAATTACAACTGACGACAATAACTTTTCCCCACCCAACGGACAAGGGTTCAGTGGTATTTTAATTTTTCAGTGCAAGTTTTTTGTAAGAATTTTTACTAGCGCAAACCCTTTTATAAATGTACTTCCTTGTCTATTGAGGTAGAAAGAGACAAAACAAATTATTCTATTAGAGACATCTGTTGAACAAATGAGATAACCTTCTGATCGTAATCTAATTTTTTATGGTAACTTTTAAATCCGTTATTGGTTTGTACCCTGGGTATAAATTTAAACAATATTTGTATAACAGAACTCAATTATTTCTTATAAATGGATACAAATCATCCCCTATAGTTGTAACTTCTGGTGTACCATAGGGTTCCAATCTTGGCCCCCTGCTTTTTCTTACATTCATAAACAACCTTGGCTCGATATTAAACTGTGATTATGCTTTTTTCGCTGATGATCTTAAAAGTTTTCGTAAAATTAAGTCTGTTTCCGATCATCAACTGCATCAAAATACCTCGACACACTCAATAACTGGTGTACTGTTAATGATTTTTTAAATTTCACTAGAAATAGAATTATAAAGGAGTTTTCTTATGTTACCAATAATATAATTCTCAAAAAAGTTTCTTCTATAAGGGATCTAGGAATCACTCTTCATTCTAAATTCATATTTGATGTACATATTAACGACATTAAGTGCAAATCATTAAAAATGATGGGATTTATTCACAAAATATGTAAACCTTTCAAGATCCTCAATCAATTCTAACTCTTTACAATGACTTAATTAGAAGTAAACTTTATTATGGAAGCACTATCTGGAATCCAAATTACTGCAAATATGAAAACATTGTAGAATCAGTTCAAAATATATCCTTCAGTTTAGAATATTATCCTTCAAATGTGGACTACATGACCATCTCAGTTCATACGATGTACGTCGTGATTACTTCAAGATTGATACACTTAAAACTAGAAGGCAATTGACTGATCTAATATGTTTACATAAAATTATTCACGGTCACCTTGATAATACATTATGTCTTAGCAGTATTGAAATAAATGTCCCCATTGCTTAAGACGCCATAACATTTTTCACATAAATACATTTAAAAATAATATCGCATACTTTAGCCCTCTGACCCAGATGTGTCGACTATACAACAAGATAGAGTGTGCTGAAGTGGATAATTTCGTTGATAATTTGAACGGGTTCAAAAAAAAGTTCTGCCGCTGTTAAAAAAAAAAAAAACTAACTAATTATATTTTGTGACTTGTCTATCTATGCATGCCTCGCGTATTTCATATGTCTCTTACCACTCATTGTAATGTGTCACTCGAGTGACTTTGTATATAATTCTGTATTTTTATTTGTGATAATTTGGTTTTTGTAATTGTATGTATCTATATTTTTAATTCTTTGTAATTGTAGATTTTTATAATTGTGAAATAACTGAGTTTTATAACTTTATAGTTCTCACGTAAGTGTAAACATCTGTAAAGCCCAGTATAAATAAATAAATAAATTTCCATTCGTTTTGAACTTCAATTTGAATTTTGAACAAATTTTGCTGCTACGCGTTTTTTTACCCAAAACATTCGAAAAAATTTCATGGTATGAGCCAAGCAATAATCGATAAGCTAACATTATTAGCGACTTCTCTGATTATGATTCGATGACCGTTCATAACCATTTCTTTCACTTTTTGCACGTTTTCATCGATTGTTGATGTGCCGGGGCGTTCGTCGTCTTCAACGTCTCCAAAACGCTTACTTAAACGTAATTTTGTTTTACTCATAGCAGACTCACCTTCGACCTTTGTTAACATTTCCATGCTTTGTTACACTTTATTTCTTTTTTTACGCCAAATTTGATATAAATTCTTTGATCCATTTAAAAAAAAAAAATCGCTGAGCTCATAAAAACATGTGAAAATTTTATTCAATTAATAAACGGTCGCGGATGTGAAAACATTACTAATAAAAAAAATTGTTCATGGAAAGAAATACACATTGTTTACACAGCCTGAGAGGGTAGTTAATCTCATATGTACGACTGTTTTATTAGTGATGTCTGAACGAAATTTGGAATTTATCCAAAGTATTTTGAATGCTCTATATATTTCTTAATTTAAATTTGTGTATTTGAAATAAGTGTAGAGAAATTTAAAAAAAATCTAAATTTAAAAAATTCAGTCCTTTTATACAATCAATTTGAAAGGAAACTGTTATCCCACTTTTCCTCGTGCATACAATAAAAAAAATTATAAAAGTTTGCTTTAATGAAAAAAAAAAACCTACAAAGAAACCGACATTTAAATCTAATTTCTTGCATCTCTAAAGACGTTAATTTCTTTGATACGTGTACCACCACATGTATTAGATATTAATATTAGGTAAAAAAAAACATCGCTTTTAAGAAATTCTCATAAAATAAAGATCTTAAAATGTAAATTTTATCTTTTAAGTAACCGATA
Source organism: Limnephilus rhombicus (assembly GCA_929108145.2). Classification (NCBI taxonomy): domain Eukaryota; kingdom Metazoa; phylum Arthropoda; class Insecta; order Trichoptera; family Limnephilidae; genus Limnephilus; species Limnephilus rhombicus. The sequence continues at coordinate 10,727,051 of OV815292.1, read as the reverse complement.
AAACAATATTCTGTGGAGCATTAAAACAATAATTTTACCTAGTAAGTTAAAACCATATACAACGTTGTCAGATGTTCAATGCATTTTAACAGCGTGACCACGGAAGAAAGATTTTTAGTAACTGATCGTGTTTTAGTGTATACTGGCTTTAATTATGTTGTTGCAACAACCCAGGTTATCGGCAGTGGAAGTTTTTTTTAGTAAGGCGGTGTGTATTTAAATAGTGGATGTAGGTCACACCGCGAAAATCCGATTTTAAATACTTTAACTTTTTCGTCATATTTTCATTTTTTTGTAATCGTAATAATATTCCGCCAACGTGCAAAATACAAACAAAGTAACCCTTAACTTCAAATAAAACTAACCCTATCAACCAAGTAACAAGTATTTAAAAGGAAGTTTTTAAAACCTTACAAAAAGTAGTAACATTTTATTTTCGTTATCTTTCAATTAAACATTAGACTTTGCTTAAGTCTTTAAAGGGTAGCGGTTAAAAGGTTACAGTTTTTGTGCGAAGGATTTCCAACCTTTTATGGGCTTAGTACTAATTAAAACACATTTTTGATAAAAGAGTACCCTACAAACTACGTGGGAAGGTGGGTTGTACACAAGGGGTGGGAAACCTGCGGTGAATCGGCAACGAAGTACGACCTTTTGAATGATTCCACATTTCGCAGAAAAATACAAATTAAAATAAAGTGGATGTGATGGATTGGCGGCAGAACCATACCTTTGACCCAAAGATAGTGAAATATAAGAGATGTGCTATCCGCAGTTTTTATTGGGTGGGATTGAGTTTCCTCCCATTATTATTAACCAAATCTACTGCACACCTTCAAAACATCAACTAAATGAACGAATTCTTTCAATATTCAAATTATATTGTTAACTAGTACTACTGCCCACCTTAAAAAATCAACTAAATTAACGAACTCTTCTGGCCAGACGTTTACACCGCCAAGATCCGAACAAATTTCAACCCATGAACCCGGGCACCCCTGCTAAGTCACCAAGTGTAGCGAACATTATTTTTTTTTCATTAACTCCACACAGAAGGCCCTGAGGAAAATAATTTCCCTCGGGGCCGATGTCATCGTAGATGCTATGTGGAGGGTCTTTTGAGGAGAGGAAGGGATGAACATGAAGGAGGAAACACAGCCGCCAAATCGTTCCACAGCTGAGCTGTTGAACACAAGAACGAGTCTAAGAAGCGACCCGTCCTCATGTGACAAATGTCAACCGTGTACTTGTGTTGGGCACACGTTTGGCGTGTTTCCCGACTATGCACCAGTGCCGAAGGGATCAATGACGATAGTTCCTCGGTGCAGCTTCCATTGTAATACCGGTAGAACGAGGATAGCATTCCCACCTGACGATTATGTGCTCTAAAGATTGCAATCCATCTGTTAAAAACTTGGAGTGACCTGTGGCAGAGGTGTTGGTTGTCCAATGGGGCGCGGTAGCCATGCCCGCCTCCCAAATTGGCATTGGTTGCCTGAGGACATATTAGTAATGGCAAGAGGATATATAAGGTTGAATTTTAAATGAGGCCCATCAACATGATAAGTTTTCTAAATTTCCAACCCCTGCTTGCCTTCGAATAAGACTAAACTTGTTTTGAATGCAATAAAACGAGGCCTGAAACTACCCTTCACACCGCGAGGCGAAAAGGGCTCCCCTCTTAGGGGTTGAGGGGTTGGAACTTGTACTTTATTGAAAAAACTTTTGTTTTATGAAAAATAATCTTTCCTTTGTCTCGCCCTGGGCCGGCTGGCGCGCACGAGGCGAGTTTCGTGTTTCGGTTAATTATAAGTTTCAACAATGAGCTAATAACGTCGTGTTTTCCTGTTTCTACGGAAAGAATAGTCTTATTACGATGGCCTTCTATTATTGTGTAGGGTTCTTTATTTTGTGTAATGCGAGAGGGCCATTGTCTCCTTGGATCTGTCAGGATTTATTTAATTACATCATTTTACCAAAGAATCCCAGCAAGTGGAATTTGGTTTAACTATTTAAAAATGAAGAGCAAATGTGAAGACAAAAAAATTTTGGAAATTCTTTGTTTTAATTTCTTTCTATTTTCTCTATAAAGGAGTATTTTTTATGAGGGAAAGAGGCAAGTCTACAAATGGTTAACCCATTCAATTATGAGTCAAGAGGCTTAAATGCTTAAAGCCATCGGCTTAAAAATACCACGATATTACGGTTCCACGCCAACTCAGAATGAAACCAACTCAGAAACACCTCAGAAAGGTCATTAAAAGCTATGAAAACATAATTTTAAAATAGCCGGTAACCCTAACCTAACTTAACCTATTAAACCATTTTTTTAAATATTTTTTTTATCATCACTCTTAATGACCTTTCTGAGGTGCTTCTGAGTCGGTTTCATTCTGAGTTGTCCGGTCACCGATATTACACAAGCTTTGATAATAATGGCACAAGGATTACATAAGATTTTTTAAATATTTATATTGAGGGAGCAGTAGGATTTATAGGTCCAATTAGGAGTTCCACCGAGTCGAACCCTCTAATATGAAAATATCTGGATTCGGTTAATTAGTTTCCCATTTGGTCTCTGGTAGGTTGACATGTTGTTCTTGTATTATTTTGTTTTTATTATACTTATATAGTGCAAATATCAACATACCAGAGACCAAATGGGAAAATAATACCCTCTGATATGAAACCAAAGGGAAAATAATTCACCGACTCCAGATATTTTCATACCAGGAACCCTCTGATATGAAAATATCTGGAGTCGGTGAATTATTTTCCCATTTGGTCTCTGGTAGGTTGACATGTTATTCTTGTGTTATTTCGTATTTATTATACATGTATAGTGCAATTGCATGGCGTGAATTGACTAGATAATCATTTGTGGAAAAGTGTGTGAAATGGTATAGTTTTTTATGTGGGGATGATTTAACCCGGACATAAAATCTGAGGTTTTTTCATTTGTTGTAAGTTAAATCGATGGGTTTTGTTTTGATGAAAGATAAAAATACAAAAGCTGACGTCTAATTTTAGAGTCTGGCTTTTGACCATAAGAGTGAAAGGTATAATGAACTATCCCCGCCTACTGCAAATGTTTATGTGAAACTAACGATAATGGCTCTTATCAACTCTCGAATAATAATAATTCACTAATAACTAGGACATTACATGACATTGTATTTTATACTAATGATACTAGATCGATTGCAGATTTTCCACATTGTTGAGATGTACTATAATATTATGTTTTGATATTATGGTGTCAAACAAGAATCCTGATGCATGCTGCACACATTCTAAGGTTCACTTTTGAGGCGTCTATTTGCAGAAAGAAATACACAAGGGGAAGGAAAAACAGAAGGAGAAAATTGTGTTCATTAGAACGTATATTGACACAAAAAAGAAAACCTGGTTAGTGAAGGTATTTGATGCAGAGCGAGATGGTTGCTGTCAGGCGCCAGGGGGATGATTTTGTGAATTCATTTCGTAAATCGGACTATTCTTTCACCATTTACCTTACTTTGTAATATCGCTTAAAATTACAAACTGTCCGAAGTCATTAATATTAGCACACGATTATGGAATGTTGTAAGGTTGAATAAAGTGGGAGAGAAATAGGAGATGAAGCGAACGGTTATATCAGACTGTTCAGGTCTGGCCACAAAACATAGCTTAATCCTATTAAAGCAAGTCCAGGTTTTAATTTTTGACCTCAACTTATTTTATTTGATTGTCTTCTTAAAATTGAGTTTTAAACGGTTTACAAGGTTTTAGAAATAATAACAAGGGTCGGTATCAATGACATATTTTATGAAATATCTGATGTGTGTAATATACATTTTACCTGACGGGATTAGTAAATGCTGCGAGATGATGTGGGATAAAGATTTAGATAATGTGTGTGGTGCATATGTGTGTGTTTGAGTGTTTATGTGTGAATACTCTGTTCTCCGAAAGGAGGGAATTATACTCATTTACTTGTGCTGGATTTCCAATTTTGGATTCTTACTCCAAAGCATGGACTGTACACGAATCAATAAAAAAAAATTAAAGTATTTTTTGAAAAAAACTTCAAAAGCAGTTTTCTTAGGCCCTGTGTCAACGAATCGACTGATAGTGTGGATTCTTACTGTACTTACTATTATTACTACACTGATCTCTAGGTCACTGTGAGTCAGGGAGCTTACCGCTACACCCGCTAAGGCGTTAAATTAATATTTCTATCAAATAAAAGAATTTACGTAAGGAGACATAATTCTATAGAACTCAATTTGATAGTCGCTCTTTATTTTTCATTACTTTTATTTATTAAAAAAAATCTGCAAATATAACATCACTGAAAAATAAGAGGTCGAAAATGGTTGCGAAAGGCGCACTAAACAACGTTGGCTCGTCTTAATTACTAGAAGAAAATATCCGAGGCTTACTAAATTAAAATAAACATTTTTCCCTCTCGTTTTGGTGAAGATTTTTTTAACTAATGAAGTAATTTGTATGTCAATAGCAAAAGGTTTACTTTGTATTGACAGAAAGCGGAGTCGGTACTCTAAATTAATGAACAAAAGACCGTTTGAAACCTTGCTTGAAAACAAGGGTAGAAAAAAAATACCAACCTTAAAAATTCCGTAATTAGAATAAGGGGTTCTCTTTTCAATACTACCCTTAGTTTGTGGTTGCGAGTTGAAACAGAAGTTGAAAATACCTGAAACAAATAAGAAAAATAGTTTTAGTGGAAGATAAAATTAATATTTATAATTTATAAATGTGTGTTTATTTGTACTTAACGTCAAGTGCAAAAAGCAGTTATACACAAACCTATCTACGTATTTATACAGGGTGTAAAAATGTAGATGTTATTTTGCTGTCCGATGATACATTCTTTCAATTAAAAACATCAAAAATATTTTTCCATCACACGTCGCAACCGAGTGGTCAGGACAGTAGCGAGTTTATAGCCTAGCGGATCACTTGATAAGCATTGCCACCATAACACGTCCGTGTGCTTAGCATGATGGTCGAAAAATTCACAAATTATGTAACCATTCATAGCAATGATAAAGAAAATTTAAAAAAAAAATGCGTCTCATTCCAGCAGCACGGTAACACACAAAACAGCGTGCGTATCAGACGATCTCGAGGCGATTTGTTGAAGTGGAAGTAGTGATCCAGTAGCGAAGTGTGATTGAAAATATATGTTTTTTGTTTTTAATTGCAAACAATAACATTGGACAGGGAAATGACATCTACTTTATTACTCCAAAAATGCTAAGGAATCGCTAGTTAAAATCCTAAGGGTGAGTGCTTTTACACCATTTATAAAGGGGAGTGTCTGTAGCGAGTGGTCTGGATTTTTATACGATACAAATCCATAGTTTCAACTTCACAGTCAACAATGCAAAATTTCAAGATTGCAAATAGATTGTAAGTGATAAATATACTTGGGAAGAGAAAGTAGGGAGAGCTGTACCTCCTTAACCTAATCTAATAGCTTCATAACCAAAAAAGCTACATACAGCTTTTAGGGTGAAGATTAATTATTTTATTATTATTTTTTCTTCGGGGATATTGTGTAGAGTGTAGAGGGTTTTTTAAGGAAGGAAATGAAAGAAAATTCTGGAGAGGAAATCAGTGTGAGAGGTGGTTGGGTATCTGCGGGTCAGCGCGTCCATGAGTGACGGACATTACATGAATCCATCCCTCAATTTGCGTTGCAAGGCGATGATGGTTGGAGAATTCAAAGCATCTCAATCGGCCTCTCCCGATCCGGTCCATCACGATAGGCGGACGCATTCACCGCCAAGCCCTGAACAAACTTTATAGTAGCTTTCCTCCCGTAGAATATTATGGACATCAGATGAATCTCAATTTGTACCTCGAGCACTCCATAAACGATTTTAATAGGAATAGGAAAGCATTATTAAAAATCAATTATTAAAAATCATCAAACAAAACAATAGTGAGCTAAGTCTAAAGTGCTCAAATTTTATAAACTGTAGACCGCGCGTCAAACCAACGAATTTTTATCGTGTGAAGTGGCCTGCTTTAGTGTTTTTTACCTACATTTAAAACTGCCACGAAGTGTCAAACTATACCCACTGAAAAAAATAAACTGTTGTAAAATACAAATAGTGCCCCATTCGAAGAAATCTTAGTGACGCTAAAGTGATACCGATTACTATCCTATAATAATATTATCCATTTATAAATCACATTTTTACGTAAAGATCGTGTTAAACAATATTATCATGAATACAAAGTGCATTGTTTGCGAAAAAAACATTGACAATCCATCAGACTTTATATGCTGTGGTGTCTGTGAAAAAAACTACCACCTTATATGTGCAGAAATTACTGAAACGACACGCCGCAGAGCCAGGAGTTTGCAATGGAAATGCAAAAAATGTGTAAAAAATGCTAAAAATAACAAACCCCAGCATACAGATAATGTCATCTTATCAAACAGCGAACAAGAACCGCCATCTATTATCAAACAAGCAAAACAGTTTACTCAACCGCCGAAACCTGAACTATCAAATCAATCAATCGACACAGAAAACTTAACATCTGAAAATATAGATGGCGCCAATAGTCTCTTAACCTCCCAATTATTTATAAAAGATCTGACAGATTTTAAAACATCCATAATGAAATTCGTGGAAGACAAATTTGTTTCATATATAAATAAATATGAAGCTCTCATCTCACAAAATAACGAAATAATAAAATCTATCCAATTTATGGCAGATCAACAAGAAGACCTAAGAAAACGGATAAATGCTATGGAAAAGGCACAAGAAATAGTCAACGAAGAATTAACTGCTCAAAAAATCGCAATAATATACTACTAAATAATATTTCTAAACAAGATGAAAAAATTGATAAATTGGAGTATCTAAGCCAAATTTGTAACATCGAGATTAGAGGTGTTCCGGAGTCCGACATTGAAAATAATACAGAAGTTGTCAAAAAAATCTCTAAAATTATCAACTACGAAAATACCGACGTGCATTCTGTAATAACAAAAATCTTCAGGCTGGGACCGAAATTCTCCGATAAAAATCCAAGACCTATCGTAGCGACTTTCAATACCATAACATCGCGGGATGACTTCCTATCCAAATTCAAAACCTACAGGAAATCCACAACCAGTATGACAAATAAAATTAATACAAGGGACCTAGGATTATCGCAAGCCGCCAAACACATTTACGTATCAGACCAATTAACTCAAAAAGGAAAATTTTTACTATCGCAAACAAAAAAATTTGCTAAAGACAATAATTATAAACACTATTGGTCCACCGGAGGGCGCATACTTTTGAGACAAACTGATACCTCCAAGATAATTTCAATAAATAATATTGCTGACCTGGTCCGTGAAAAACGTCAATTACTTAATTAATTTAGTGACTGACGATACAAAGTACTGTGCTGCTACATCACTCCACTATACTAGATAGTAATGTCTGCGTTATATGCTTTTATCCGTTATTCTATTATACTCAATCTGTACAACTTAAATCTGATAAACAAACTCACTACAAAATCATTTTCACCTTTCCATTCGCATTATGGTATGTTTCGCTTATTAATCTAGTTGCATCCTTATGTTAACTTATTTATCTCACCAAACTATTCCCAACAGATATACTTACCTTGCTATTATGCATTATATTGTTTTAATATACTTTAATATTGTTAATTCTATAATCATAACTTTTTTCCCTGGTTTTTTCATGATTCATACCACGATTTTCGACAAGATAACACATACTCAAAATAATGTACTATCCTCCTTCTTATTATTATTATTTAGATCGATTGTTTTTTGTTTTGTCTCATTAGTCACACCACCACCATGATATTTTACAGATATTTTACGATAAAATGTGTTAAAATGTGTTAATGCTTATAGTATTGCCAATTTTCTCAGATTGTAAACAGGAATCAATTATACCACACACGCATATACTATCTACTAGCAACAACATTTACAGTAATATATATCACAATAATAATAAAACTTGGAAAAAATATAAGTACTTCAAATTCTCAAGTCGGTTTTTATCATAATATTGTAATGATTGTTCTTGTTTTAAAATATTTATTGCATTCAGTTTGCTCCAGTACTTACCTAGTTCTCGCCTATTTATCACACTTCAAACTCACATACTCTCTTTATATTTATTTAGATTACATTTAGTTCGTACTTAAAGAAATATTGTTTTTTTTTTTCAAAAAAGATTTTTGTCATAAGAAATGAATGATATTAATTTATATTTTTTTTAAATAATTTTACTTAAATATGTTAACACTTAACTAGACTTCACTTCGAAATAACTATCCTCCATTGGTCACCATGATACAGGCAGCTGCCTAGTATGGTGACCTAATGTATCTTCCTAAGCAAATATACTAATTATGTAACATGTAATTAATAAATAAATAAATAAATAAAAATAAATCTACTCAATTTCCCACAAACATTTTTTTTTCCTTTTTTATATCAACTATTAGCTGACCCGTTCACGCGTTGTTGTGGCTAACGAAACGCAACGCGATATGCTGGTTGGTTACCCAACCTTTATAACCAACGCCATCTGTTAATTTGCATACAAATCAAATCCACACCGCCCGCTTGACAGTCCGCTCCCTTATTATATTATATATTTAAAACACTATGCACAAAACCTTGACAAATTATATACTTAAACCTTCCTCATGAATCACTCAATGTATTGGTGAAAACCGCATAAAAATCCGTTCATTAGTTTTTGAGTTTATCGCGAACAGACATGCATGCAGACGCGTCGGAGGACTTTAATTTATAATATGTATTTCAACCAAATTCCACAAAACTTTGAGAAATTATACAGGGTGTTAAGGGACGTACTTGAATTACTTTAACCAGTGATTCCTGATATTATTTGGAGTAAAAAATGTGAAAGAAATTTTGGTCTCCGGTGATATTTTTGATGTTTTTTTTTATTTATTTTTTCTACAAAAACATAAAAAAATGGTAGGTGTTGGATATTTGGAGGCGGGGTAAGGGGTTGGTCGGATTCTCGTCTGAGTGACCAGTGACGAGGTGCGGAAGAATTTTTTTTTGTTTGATTTTGAAGAAAAAAATTTTGATAAAAAAAAAAGTTGTCAAAAAAAGTCACCGGAGACCAAAATTTCATTTACATTTTTTACTCCAAATAATGTCAGGAATCACTGGTTAAAGTAAGTCAAGTACGTCCCTTAACACCGTGTATACCTAAACCTTCCTCATTTTTAAGTTTATCGCGAACAGACAGACGCCTCGGAGGACTTTAATTTATAATGTGTAGAGATTTAAGCTGCGTAATGTTGAAATTTTAATCAAGTCTTTTGTGCGGGCTGTTTAAATTTAATATTTTACTATGTGAATTCAAAATCTTCCCCAAACATCAAGATCTCCAAATGAAACGCAGGAAGGTCATTCCGAACGATTTCCGAAAATTTCTAGATTAACCTACATATGTACTTAAAATTGTAAGTAATACACGCCATTTTGACTGGCAAAGAATTCGCCCCTAAATTTCTGACAGTTCAATTAGAATTATCTTCCTTGCAGACAATTTTCCTTTGTCGCCATCTTTGTTTGTTATATTATATTATTTTCGCCGTCGCTTTTCCATCTGCCGTCTTGGTTGAAAATGCTGGGGAAGTAAACGAATTTCGTCGTGAAAAGATCGCGGAAAGGTTGTAGTAGATGACGCCCCATAATGTGAAGGGATTTGAAAACATGTTTTTAAAGCCTAAAATGCCATTTACTTTTTAAGCTCCGGTGATTTATGGTGTGCTGAAAATATCGGCTTGGATCCGAACCTTTCCCCGGTGACATAATTCAAATAGATACCCGTTTAATAAAATATTTCGCCTCACCTCGGTAAACTGGAATGCTTTCGAAATGCCGCACGTTGTTTACCTTTAGATATCGGGGAATTTCTATCTTGGAGATTTTATGAAGATTTATTGTAAGATTAGGAAAAAAACACCACCGTTATTCTGAAATCGTTATTAAGAATTTAAATAGAGAACTTTTGAGATACTACCCACTGGAGCAACCACGTAAGTCATTGAGGTATATAAATAGAGAAGCAAACTTCATTACCGCTCATCGAAAAAAGCGTAACCACTCTACAACTGCAACGACGTAGCTTTGGAATCACTAAACATTTGAAAGTAAACATATATTCGTCTCACTTGCACAAGTCACGAGAACATTACCACCGCTAGGATTAGACAAAGCCAGAAACGCAAACCTGCAATAGCGGCTTGGTGTTGCCTACAATGTTTGCCTACATTTTTAGTTATTTTGTCTACTAGACTAGTATCTACGGTGTACGGCAGTACTCGAGTGTGTGAAAAGTTTTAGTGCCAAGACGAACAACTGGTAAATAAATCGAAATAAAAAAAAATAAAAATTATTATCACAAAAATTTCAATCTGTCAACAGCGAGCGATAATCTCACACACACACGCTCTTACCGAAGTGCAATACATCCGAATCTGATAACTCACAAGTAGTAAAAACAAATACAGCAACATGAATAATACTTGCCTTATGTGTTCAGAGGCTACTCTCTCAGCCGAGTCGGTTTTCGTGTGCGCACTGTGCAAAGGGACCTTTCATTTACATTGCGGAGGAGTCGCGGAGAGCTCTTACCGTCGACTCAGTAAGGAGCGCCGCGCCCAGATCAAATGCAAGGAATGTTTAACGGTACTACCTAATGTTAAAGTCAGCGGTACTGCACCTCCGGACAGTGAACTACTCGCTAAACTAATGGAACAAAACACTCAAATTCTAGCAACTCTGGAAACAATGAGTAAACAATACCAGGAGATTTTACTTCGTGTTCACGACCTTGAAGATAAAAACAAAATACTTGAAAAAAAGAACAATAACCTCGAAGCGAGACTTGAAGCTATTGAAAACCACATGGAACAGATTGATAGACAAAGCAGATCAAGAAATTTGGAGATTAGAGGAATCCCTGAAACCAGCGGGGAAAACCTAAATAATATTTTATTCAATATTAAAAAAACCATCAGCTCAAACGATGCTACCAATATTGATTCAGCGTACCGCACCACACTAAAAGTCTCCAAAGATAAATGCAGGCCCATCTTAATAAAATTCAAATCCACTATTTACCGAGATGATTTTCTGGAAGAAGTAAAAAGGTTCAACAAGCAAGCTGAAAATCGAGAAGGCAAACTAAACACCACCCTCATCGGATTGGCAGGACCAAGCTCCCCTATATACATTTCCGAACACCTGACATTTCAGGCGAAGCACCTATGGTTTCTTGCTCGCAAGGCTAAACGCGAAAACCTTTTCAAATTTGTTTGGACCAGAGGTGGTCAAGTATATATCCGAAAAGAAATTGGAACTCCTGTCATTATTGTTAATGACAAAAATAAGCAACTTTTGTCTCCCTCACTCACTAACATGTAAACAAAGTTCCTTTAACTACAAAACTTACTTTCATATACTTTTAAATTTTTCTTATTTTTCTTTTATAAACAGCAGTAAAATATTATTATATGTTTCTAGCACAAAGATACTATTTTTATGCGATGTGTCTAAACCATTTATATATTTAATGCAACTGATTCTGTTAGGTTACAAACATTGTAAATGGAAGAAATAGCTGATCTATTGGATAATTTGACACCAATTCAATGTAAAGAAACAAGCAGTAATCTAGAAGTTCAACAAACATTATCTCAATCAGCCCTAAAAATCTTCTCAATGAATATTAGAAGCATAAACCGTAATTTTAACGAATTATTGATAGTTCTCACAGACCTAAACTCCAACTTTGACATAATCATTTTGAGTGAATGCTGGATCAATGAAAATTACCTTCCCAAAAATATAATAAACTACACCCACTACAACACACAGAATAACATAAACCAAAATGATGGTGTTATTATATATATAAAAAATCACATACCTCACACAGTAAACGAAATCATAATCAATCAATCCAACTGTCTCAAAATTGTTATAGATAAACACGTAACCATATTTTCAATTTATCGATCACCAGCTACGTCTAACATAACCCCTTTTCTAAATTCACTAAACCAATTTTTATCTTGTGTAACTGATTGTGATAATCTACTTATTATTGGTGACCTTAATATAAATATAATTAATTCCATGCATCCTCAAGCCAATGATTACATAAACCTGCTAACTTTTCAAGGTTTTGTCCCAGCCATCACAGCACCCACCAGAGTATCTGGCTCGTCTGTAAGTTGTATTGATCACGTATTTTCAAAATGTAAATTAAAAACTATATCTCTTGTATATCAATGTACCGTCACAGACCACTACGCTACCATAACTTCTCTTTCTCACAAAGTACATAAACCACAACCGCACGAAATTCCACAAAATAAAATATCATATACCACACTTTTTGAGCTGGTCTCACAAGAAAATTGGTCGAATCTTTACAAACAAAATGATCCTAATTTAGCCTGTGAATCTTTTGTCCAAACACTTCAAAACCACTTAACCAACGCTACATCCAAAACAACAGACAAAACAAAACATTATGACACGAAACTCAAACCTTGGATAACTGTTGGTATTCTTCATTCTATACGTAAGCGTGATAAACTCCACGCACTCTGTAAAAAAAATCCCAACGACCATGAATCCCACATATTTTACAAGAAATACAGAAATGTTTGCAAGAAAATTACTTCAAAGGCCAGAGAAGATTACTATAAAAAACAAATCATAAACGCCGAAAACGACAAGAAAAAAATATGGAGTATTATCAAGGACATATCATATACTAGACAAACGACTACACCCATCAATAAGATTAACATTGAAGGCCGATCACTAACAAATACACGTAATGACTCCGTAAAAATCGCAGACCATTTCAATAAATTTTTCACCTCAGTCGGATCTAACCTTTCTAATAATATCTTAACTAGAAATAATGTTTCGGAACATGACCTAGCAAACAAAATATCCCTGTCTCATCTGAGTTATACTCCATTTGTTTTCACTCCTACCACAGAACTGGAAATTATAGAAATCATCACATCATTAAAAAATAGCCATTCAACAGGAGTAGATAAAATCTCTTCTAAACTCGCTAAACATTTAAAAACCCTTATTGCCAGCCCTCTCAAACATATTATAAACTTAAGCCTCCAATCCGGAATATTCCCAAAATCACTTAAACATGCCTCTATCATCCCTATTTTCAAATCAGGTGACAGATCTTCCCTGAATAGTTACAGGCCTTTATCGTTATTGAGCACTATATCCAAAATTTTTGAAAAAGTAGTGAAACTAAGACTCCTCAAATTCCTCGAGGACAATAAAATTCTTTCAAAAAACCAATACGGTTTTCGTAAAGATTGCAGTACTGCTGATGCAATTGCAACCTTTACCAAACTGATAGCAGATAACCTCGATAAAGGCAATAAACCTCTTGCTGTTTTTCTAGATCTGTCTAAAGCCTTCGATACTATTTCCCACCACATTCTTTTAAAAAAACTCCAACAGATTGGGATAGAAGGTACTGCTCTGAAATGGTTTAAAAACTACCTCACACAGAGATCACAAACAACCGTCATCCACTCTAATCAAGAATATAGGAGTAAATGCTTACCTATCTCCTATGGCGTGCCCCAAGGGAGTGTTCTAGGACCGCTCTTATTTCTCATTTATATGAACTTCTTACTGAATTTGGATATTGAAGGTAATATAATATCTTTTGCTGATGACACTGTTATCATATTTACAAGTAAAATATGGAAAATAACAATCGAGAAAGCAAATTCTGGACTGAGCAAAATTAAAAAATGGCTAGACTCTAACCTCCTCACCCTAAATATTCAAAAAACGCAATATATGCATTTCTCAATCCGAAAATTCACTCTCCCAGAAAACCTTCCTAAGCTAGTCATTCACACTTGCCCACAAAATCTAGATAATCCTTCACTATCTCTTTCAAACAGCTGTTCATGCCCAATTCTCAAACCTTCTAATGAAATAAAATACCTAGGGGTCATTATAGATAACCATTTACGCTGGGAGGCCCAAATCAACTCCATAACAAAGAGACTCCGTAAGTTATGCTATATTTTTTATTCTATTCGATCAATCCTTGACATAAAAACACTCAGAAGTGTTTATTTTGCTCTGTTTCAATCTATAGCAACATACGGCATTATAGGATGGGGAGGTTGTGCAGCATCCATTCTCTACCCTCTAGTGACCATTCAAAAACTTTTGTTAAGGATCATCTTCAAATGTTCCCCTTCTCATCCATCAGAGCCACTCTTCAAAAAACTAGCTGTCTTAGACATTCGCCAATTGTACATTAAGATAGTTCTCATCCATATCTGGAAAAATGGTTTGATAAAATCCACACAAAAAGATATACATACTCGTTACTCAACTCATGCAAAATGCACAATCCCTACAACAAAAACAACTTTTTCACAAAGGCAATACTCATACATCGCACCTAAAATATACAACGAACTAAATAACAACATCAAAAAATCTAGTACACTTACTCACTTTGCAACTAGTGTCCAAATATGGATATCCGTAAAGGGTCGACAGTTTTTTAAAGAATTTCTTTAGAAAATTTATTTGAAGAGAATTATGTCATTGCCAAACTTTGTTTTATTTAAATATAAGCTTGGTGGGAAACAAAGGTCACGTGTCATTATCTGTAATTCAAATTTAATTTTGCCTTAGCATTACATTATCGTTTTCTAATATTTTCTGCTAGAACAGGGATAGATATTTAATCCTTTTATGAAGATCAACTTTTGCCTAAACCGCTTTTGCAATATGCTAGCAGCTAAACTGCATTTGACTCGATAATATGATATATTCAAATCATAAAAAATACTCCTAAGTACTAGCACACTAAAATTTTTTCTTTTTTTCCACTTGTTAAGGAAAAATATTTTTTAATTATTATTTCACTTATTGTCCTCTTCTCGTGCATACATATCTACTTATTTTTTCTGTGAAAATGTGTTTTTGCCATTGTGAAAACATCATCTGCAAATTATTGATATTTGTAAAATATAATATCTCATTATTACTTCTTTTATCTGGAGGATAGCATCACTTTATTTTATTTCCATTGTGAAAATATAATAAAGCTTTCAACTTTTTTATAAAATGTGGGAGAAGAAAAGTTTTTAGTAATATTTTGTAAATAAAATTGATATCGGTTTATATACCGCTAATAAATTTTTTTGGTTGTAATCACTATAATATAAATAGCCAAAAGTTTAAATACTTTTAAAAACTAATTCTTTAAAACTGTTTGGCACCACTGTGTACTAGTGCCTATATCTACATGTTTATGTACTCAGAGCCCAGTGCCACCAGAAAATCACTGTAACAATAATAATTTACTCTAGTGACCAGTGTAATTCGGCGGACTTGAAACATAAATTTATTCCAAAATTTATTTGTACAAAAATTGGTTTGAAATAATGTACCTACCAATATTACCACGTACACACAGATCTTCATTAAAATCGTTATCATTTCTTATTTGCATACTCTACAAAGTACTTACTTCGACTTTATATATTTTATAATTATATCATTTTTATATTCTTTCATGTATTGCCTTCTATGTTCTATACTTTTCATATTATTTTTATATTCTACTATATTCTTTCATACTCTTTTATACTCTATAGTAATTTATTGTTTCCATACTCTTTAGTTATTTATTATTTACATTATTTTATATTCATTTGTTTTCTTTAAATTTCTTTAATATTATTATATATAATATGTATATTTATATATTTTTATTTTATTTTTTATATTCTCGCACATTTCTTTATATTGCATCTTTTAATATACTGTATATGAAAATCGACCACCACAACACAGGCATGTGCCTAGTATGGTGGTCGAAAAATCCCCAATTCATGTAATGAATAATTCAAAGAATAAAGAAACTTAAAAAAAAAAAAAAAAAAAAATGTGAAATTTTACCCAAAATAAACAATGAAATAGTTTTTTTTTAATGTTAGTTTGTAATAAAATAAACTTATTTAAATTATTTTAAATATGTATTTTTCATTATATGACTAAAAGAATGCACAACTAATGAAATAATGAAGTCATTTTTTGTTCCAATATTTTTTATTGAACCAATAGTATATAATACTCAAACAGAAATTGTTTCAAAAGTGTTTTCAAAGTTCTTTTCTCAGCAATCGAATTATTTCCACCCACTTCTCACGGCGTGCTGCATCTTATGGTGCCCTGCAAAATTATTAATATAAAATACGTAAAAAAATATAATTATTTACTAGATTATTCATTAATAAACTAAAATAAGTTTTAATGAAGTATGTTGTATGAAGATCAAAACATAATTTTTATTAAGTATTTTAATATGGTTACCTCCATAGTAACTTATTCCATAAATTATGTATTCTCCCATTAATGTGGGAGAACCAAAACGACTTTTTAGTGGCAACACTGAACCTATATTAGAATATTTGACATTTTATTTAATTTTCTGCTTTGTTTTATTAAATGTGAATATGTAAACAATAAAATTAGGTGTGGAAAGTAATTCCACTTGCTTTATTATGTTGAATCGCATTTTTTCGCGACGCATTTAACCATTTTGGTGATAGTTTTGATCGCGTATCGTCCGGCACAAGTCGGTCGGCGTCACAATGAGCACTGAACTGACGTTAGCGGGGCATATGCTTTTGGACATATGTACAGTGGCAATGCTTTGGCGCGGTCATTAGTCATCTAGTATATATATATCAATGACGTAAGTAAATAAATTTGCCTCGATTACTCGAGATCATTTTAAAAATTTTTCGCCAACATTAAAAAAAAAATCATACCTTCGAATTTTAACATGGAGACATAAAAACTTATTATAGTGCTATAAAGCCAATGAATTAATCTATAATTAACCGTTTATCCTATATTTGTAGAATTTATAAAACATGTATTAAAAAATCGTAAAGTTTATAACAGCGCGAATCCTTCAGTTTTTTACTTTCAAACTGCCGTGAGGGGTACTTATTAGAGTCAATATAGTATATTTTCGATTTTCGTATATTGTCTGTGGTATACTTGATAATTAAAGGTACACATCTATGGAAAAATGACTTATTTTTAACCGTAAAAAGCTGATTTGAATAAATATTTAAAAAAATTATTTTTAACATCGTCGTCTACCAAGTTCGAATTTGCAAGATCTATGGTCATAATAGATAAAACATTTCAATAGCTTCATTTTAAAATAAATGGATGGAAATTTAAATATTTTAAATAATTTCAATAAATGTTTAACGAATAGTAAGAAAATGTGGTCCAATTTTGGATCGCTATCGCTTTTTTTTTATTTTTTTTTTTTATTGAAATAATAGATAATACATAATATAATCAACAAACAAGTCCTGCTAAGCCAATTGAATCGGCTTGTCAACAGGTGCTTATATTTTAATTACATATTTATACATTTTTAAAATTTAAAATTTACATCTTATATCTACAGATACAACATTTTTTCATACATATCAAAATCAATATAAATCTTTTTTTTCCGATAGCCAATTTTTCACCATATATTTAACCTTATTCATAGAATTACATTGCTTTATAGTGTCAGGTAATAAATTAAATATCTTCGGTATGATATATACAAACGTTCTCTGTCCGTACTTATTATTAAATTTCGGAACTATTAACCCGTAGTTACTGAAAAATAAAAGTGATCAATTTTTCGACCGTAATCGCTCCAGTGGCTAACGAGCTTTTTTCCTATGCAGCCAAAGCGTAGCAGTAAGTATGTAATATTGTGAAATAAAAATATAATTTTGTGCATAACCACAAATTTATAAATTTATTAATACCGAACGGTTTGGCTGAATTTAAGCATGGTCAGGGTGCAAATTAAACTAATGCTAGTCATTGTATAAAAAAGGTATTGTTTTGTTTTATTAATATGAAGCCAGAGTAAAGTAAGCCTCCCAAAAACTGGGCGTACTGTACAAATCTCGCATATACTTTAATAGTACACAACTGCTGGCCCTGGACTAATCACAAGCGCGCTTCACGGTTGAATTTCACAGACACCTCTGGTCTGGAGATCCAAAATACCTGAAAAATACCCTGCAGAATCGGGCATTCCGTTTGATAGATTCTACGGATTGCAATATTTAGAGCACAGGCGTAGCCTTATTCTACCGGTATTAGAACGGTGCTTAGTCTGGAAACACGCCAAACGCGTGCCCAACATATGTACACGGTTGACATTTGTCACATGAGAACGGGTCGCTTCTTAGGCTCGTTCGATTCTCCTATCCTAAGGTCAGGTCAAGTGGGAATGTTATCCTTGTTCTACACGTATTTAGCAGGAACTAGCGTTGTTGATTCCTTCGACACCGGGGCATAGCGGGAAAAACGCGCACCCAACAATATACAGTCAACAGTAGACATTGTCACCGAAAATTGGTAGCTTCTACGACTCGTTCTTGAGATTAACGCTCGGCTGTGGAATGATTTGCTAGCCTCTCAACACGGGTCTCTTCAAGACCCATGTTCACTCCTTCCTCTCCCCAAGCAGACCCCACCTTCAAATGTGACATAGGCCCTGAGTGGAATTATTTTCCTCAGGGTCTCCAGTGTGGAGTTAATGTATACAAAAAAACGTCTTTGGATC
The DNA here is from genome assembly GCA_929108145.2 of Limnephilus rhombicus. Taxonomy (NCBI): domain Eukaryota; kingdom Metazoa; phylum Arthropoda; class Insecta; order Trichoptera; family Limnephilidae; genus Limnephilus; species Limnephilus rhombicus. Next base: position 10,708,302 of record OV815292.1, on the reverse strand, counting down.
TTTCAGAATATTACATTGGTCTCCAGTCTGAATATGAAACTGGAAAAAACTAGATTGAAAATTTAAAGGTAGATACATTTTATGCATTCCGCGGCATTTCTGAAGTGAAGATCAGTGTTTTTTCTTTCAATTATGAGAACTTGTGAAAATATATTTATCTATAAGTTTCAAATAAAATTTATTTTTAACAAAAAATATACATTAAAATTGAAATTAAAACACTTTTTAACTTATTTTCACTTATTTATTTCACCAGTACCGGTTTCATCCTATTATGGACATCTTCAGGCTGGCAATATAATAATTAATTGATATATATTAATTGCCAGCCTGACGATGTCCATAATAGGATGAAACCGGTACTGGTGAAATAAATAAGTGAAAATAAGTTAAAAAGTGTTTTAATTTCAATTTCAATTTCAATTTTAATACAATATAATTCCACCACGTATAACAGAACAATAAATAAACTGATAAAAAATATACATATGATATCTTACAAATTAATGTTTGTATGTTTTCTACAAATACAAAATGATTAAAATTAAGTCAAAGATTAGTAGGTACTACTAATTCGTTCTACGTGGATGGATGTCTTTTATGAAATGTTAGGCAAGGCACACTTTTTATCCTATGTGGGAGGTTGAATGTTTTTAATGAAATATGAACCAACAAAAGCATATACATAAGTAATTACAAATATGGAACCTTGTGGACTTTATTAAGTCAATTTAATTAAATTATATTTTATTTAGATGTAATCCACAGAGGAGGAAATAATGTCATCTTTGAGGATGCTGTTGTTGTATGGAGGGACTTTTTGTGGAAAGCAAGGAGTGAACCTGGGTGTTTAAGAGACCCATGTTGTAGGAGGGAGGAAACACGTTCACATGCCGGCAAATCGTTCTACAGCCGATCTGTTTAACTCAAGAACGAATAGTGGAAACGACCCGTTTTCATGTGAATATTGTCAACTACGTAGAAATGTTGGGCGGGTGTTTTGCGTGTTTCCCGACTGAAATAACCGGAAAAGATGACTGAAAAGTGGGTTAATATAAAATTGAATATTCAAAAAATTATTGTATTCGTAGTATGGATGATTTCAGCAGACAAACGTCTGGAATTATTGTACTAGGAAAAAAATACAAAAGTCAATTTTGAAAAATTTTGGGTTGGACGCGTTCTGCATAACTTCGTCCATTCAAAATTTCAATGGTTAATTATTAATCAGTACCCACGATATTAGCATCTGTCCAAAGATTTTTGCTTTCAAAGATATTTCATATTTATGACGAGAAAATAATTCTCCTCAGGGCCTATATCATCTTTGGAGATGCTGCGTGGAGGGCCTTTTTAGGAAAGGATGGAGGGGAAGTTTTGGGATGGAAAAGGGTATCAGGTGTGGGTAGGAATCTGGGGATCAGTGTGTTCAGGAGTGACGTGCGTATGAATCCATCCCTCCCGCTGCGATATTCCGAGAGAGTACGGCTGGAGAAGTCAAAGGTACTCCCTCATCTCTTATCGATTCTCTCCCGATCCGGCCTGGCATGCAGTGGGCAGACGCATCCACCGCCAAGACCCGGACAAACTTCACCCCATGAACCCGGATACCCCTGCTAAGTCAACAAACATAGCGAACCACTTAGCGTGACCTTTGGCAGAGGTGTTGGTTATCCAATAAATGGTTCCCGGGGTGGCGGTTCCCATACCCGCCTCCCAAATTCCATTTTATCCTTAATTAATTAATCTGCCTATTCTCTAATCGTGTGCATAATTAGTGGTTACGTTTGATTGGCTGCACATATTTATGTGACGGGATTGTGCTTACTTAGGGCTCGCCTGATTTGATAGGATTAACGATAAGCGAATTGAACATTGGCGCCCTGAGTACTACAACTGTGCGCTTCTAATGAGCAGTTGAGTGACGTAGACCAGGAAATAGAAAACTCCAATTAATTTACATAATCTATATATATAAAAATTAATGTTCTTCGTTTGTACCATATTATTTCCTATATCCATGTTATCGTTTACGATTAAACTGTGGTAAATTGGTGTGTGCACGCCTGTGAAGGGTTCTATATATAATGGTGATCTCTAACATTACGTAATATGAATAATTAATGCAATAGGGGGGGCGAGTTATTTGAAAAATGTGGATATTTCATATAGTTAAGCGGCAGGAAGCCAAGGAAGGAGTTGGAGGGGATTCCAGGAAGGGGTAGTTCGCGAAAGGGGGGACGAGGGAAAGGGAAAGGCGGAGAAGGTGGAAGAGGAACGTGAGAGGGGAGGGGGACGGGAAGGGGAACAGGGCTTCGAACGGGGAAGCATGAAAAACTCCGTCACTCCAGCAACATTTTTTTTTTACTTTCGTTCCATACAGGAGGCCCTGAGGAGAATAATTTCTCTCAGGGCCTATGTCATCTTGAGGATGCTGTGTGGAATGTATTTTTAAGGAAGGGAAGGATAGAAAGTTCTGGGAAGGAAAAGGTTATGAGGGTGTGGGTAGCAATCTGGAGGTCAGTGTGTCCAGGAGTGACGGATGTATGAATCCATCCCTCCAACTGCGGTGCAAGGCGATGGGTCTAGATCATAGGTTCTCAACGTGGGCGATATTGCCCCCTTGGGGGGGCGTTTAAGACCCTCAGGGGACGGTAGAAGGCAAAGAGAAAATTGGAGGGCGTTTCAGACTTTCAGAGGGGCGGTATGAGACCCAGAGAAGCCCATAGCTAGTTTACTAGCACATATCGAAGAATTCGAAGAAAAGACAAGGACAAGACTAAAAGATTTTAAACCGCACATGGTGATAATGAGCGAAACCTGTATTACCGAAGAAATTAACCAAAATGAAATAACATTTCAAGGCTATTCGCCTGGATACTGGCTATTGAAATTCAAAAGGATATTAAGTGGGGAACCTATGCAGCTATTTATCATTCCCCAAATCAAAATGATACAAAATTCTTAGATTTTTATGAAGAATGGTGCCATAAGCAAATAAAAAATACAAGAGACAAGATAAAATCATCTGTGGAGATTTTAATAATCATATGATGAAAACCAATACAAAAAGCACAAGATTACAAAGCATCATAAATTGCCTAGGTTGGAAACAACTTGTCAAAAAATATATAAAAATATGAAAAACTCTAAAACCATTATTGATTTGGTAATTTCAAATGACGTTTACGCCGAAGTTAATGCCGCAAAAGAAGTCAAAATATCTCATCTCTAAAATAATATATTAGACATAAGATTAAACATTTTATAACTAAATAAAATGTACCCCGTTGTGGTAAACATAATCGTGACAATTGCCGTTTCAGATTGATTTACGAGTTGGGGGGAGCTAAGAAAAAAAAAAAATCTCAAAGGGGACAGTGGGCAAAAAAAGGTTGAGAATCTATGGTCTAGAATCTAGGTCTAGATATTCCGGCAGGAAAGGTAAAAAGGCCTCCCTCAACCAGTCTCTCTCGATCCGGCCTGCCACGCAGCAGGTGGGCAGGAGGGTATCTACCGCCAAGACCTAGACAAACCTCACCCCATGTACCCGGGCACCCCTGCTAAGTCTCCAAAAGTAGCGAACCACTTGGGGAGACCTATGGCAGAGGTATTGGTAATCCAATAAATGCTTTCCGGGCGGCGGTAGCCATACCTGCCTCCCTAATTTAACGATATTACTATTTACCAATAACTATTTTATAACGATTCAGTAGAAATTTAATTTAATTACGAGGGCTGGCCATAAAATAAGGTCTCCGAGGTGCTGCGGTCGCGAGGAACAATTTTATGCGAGATTCGGGAAAATTGGCATGTAGCCTGGTTTCCCTTTGCCAAATCACCACAAAGCTGCACTCTCTGCGTCACTTAGTCTCAGCATGGCAGCCGTTCGCGATGAAGCTCCCGCTCGCCGCACCCGCCAGGTGTGAATTAAGCTCTATAATTAGATTTGTTGTGCGAAGAACAAAACCCTAGTAGAAATTCATTCTCAGCTATTTGAAATATACGAAAAACAGTGTATGAGTTCGAAAACGTGCGCATATGATGCAGAGAATTTAAAAACGTGCCGGACGCCATCGGTTTCAGATGAAAAAATTGCCAAAATGGAAAAAACAATGATTGCAAATCGACGAGTGTCGGTTCGGGTGCTCTGTGATCCCCTGATGTCAGTAAGACCACTATTGACAAAATTTTGACAAAAAAATTTGGGAGACCAGGAAGTCTGCCAAAGATGGGTCCCAAAATGCTCACCGAAGATCAAGAACAACGCGTTGAAGCAACTCGCAGATTCCTTGAGTGTTACGACATCGATGGTGAAGAATTATTGAACTCAATTGTGACTGGGGACGAGACCCGGATACACTACACGTCCCCAGAAACAAAGGAACAATCCCAGTGGCATCATTCAGATTTGCCGAAGCAAAGTTTAAAAACGAATTACGGAGCGTAACTCATACCTGGCGGGTGCGGCGAGTGGAAGCTCCATCGCGAATGGTTGTCACGCCGAGACTAAGCGTCATAGAGGGTGCAACGTGGTGAGGATTTGACAAGGGGAAACCAGGCTACACGCCAGTGTTGCAGGATTGCGCGTAAAATCATTCCTCGCGACCGCAGCGCCTTGGAGACCTTATTTTACGGACAGCCCTAGTACACATGTTAACTAACAATTACTTACTAATTAATTAATTATATTTTTGTTAAAAAAAATTATACCATCCCTCTCGTCTTTTTCAGTATGGTCATCCTGAGATTATGGTTCTTACGCCAACACACTTACTTGGTATTTGGAAAAATTATGTATTTAGTATAATGTTATTGTTGCCAACTATTATATACATACTGCTTTTATTTTAGTTTTAATATCTTAAGTGTTTATTTTTGTAATAATTTTGTAGGTTTATATTTATAATATTTTATTAAGTTTACTTCTTATTATTATTATTTACTATAATTGAAAAGATGAACATCTGGACACAGAAATGTGACATGTGCAATTTTATCGTAATATGCTATTTTTTAGTAAATAAATAATGAAATTGGTTATTGATGATTGTTGCATCCAAAACCACTTACGAATTACAGTTTCGGGTGAAATTTTTGTTACTTGCCTGTAAATACTTAAAATGGTATGGGATGAATTGGTATTTGCTGAAATTGGGTGATAATATTTGAAGTAAAAACTAGGTATGCCAGGAAAAGGGATAACCAATCACTTACCAGTGAGATCTCTACAAAGAAGAACACAACACAATCACAATATAGTTATGTAGTTCCACCGCGATACCTTGAGGTAATTATCGCCAAAACAAAACGATATTATGTACTTCCAAGATTATCCTAATTCATTATTTTTACTTAAAATCTAGTGTGCGCGAAAAATACAAACAACTTTCGGTTTTGAAAACAAATGCACTCGAATTTTCACTATTTTTCTTGCAATTATTCATTTTTTTTAGGAAGGTGATGGTTAGGGAGATGTAGGAGCTGGATAAGTGACATCCAATAGGAACTAAGCATATTCTCATTTCAAAACCAAACACTAATAATATAAATGCCATTGAAAAGTATTGAGTAAAGTATTCTTAGTATTGAGTCAGAATCTTGGGAATTAACTATGTAACAATTTCTAGACATTTTGTTTCGAAGAGTTTTATTTCACGTATACATTTGTTACTTATTTTATTATCTGCCACCGGTTTGGACACATCGTGAATGACACGGGTGTGTCGAAACCGATAGCAGATAAATAAATAAAAAAAATATGTATCAAATTGTGACGTAAAACATGTGACGTAAAACTCTTCAACAAAAAATTGAGTGAGAATAAGTGAAATTATGGTAGGCCTTAGTTATGTTATGGGTAATTTGTAAAGCTGACAGAAAAAGGGAAGGCAAAAAAGAGAGTGAAGAGGAAGATAAGATAACATAGATAGTCACTTCAAAGATACTGAGAGTATTATCTTCCCCTGTTGCCCTTTACCCCTGCTTCTGTTGCCGTCACTCTTAACCGGAGGTTGGATGTTATCAAAGATATCTTTACCCTGCGGGCTGAAAGTCAGTGTAACTCATGTAATGGCAAAATGCTGTATCTCCAAAAAGCTAGTGTTGAGATTTGGCCATTTTGCTACTTTCCTTGCAATCTAAGGGTGGTAACAAAATTTCAAATTTCGTAAAAGGTTGGATTGATCCTTCATTTAAAATGTTGTTTTACAAAAATATTACGTATTTTGTAATTCAACCATTCACTAGATTGTAAATTGTTACTATTATTAGTTTGCAAGGAAAATAATAAAATGTTTAATAAAATTAAAAGAAATTCATTTTATATTTATTTTATACTTTGTCTCCTGCACGGCACCTTGTCCTGGCAGAACACTTTATCTACGTTACGAATGTTTTTTTTGCAGTTACTGCATGGTGTCATCGACAATTCCATGGGTACTTCCCATGGAATTGAATTTTAGTAGTATTTTACTTGAGTATTCATTTATGAGTATAATTACGCAAAAATAATAGTTTTACACGTCAAATTTGAATATAACACAATTTTTTTTTTAAATTTTAAACAAGAATCAGTTTGTTTTACCGAGTTGATTCAATTACAATTCGTCTCAGGTGACAGACACTATGTGGGTTGGTAATATTCTAAGAAAGGGGTGATTTCCATCCCATTGAAGGAGGCTTCTCAGGAGCATGCGGTGTAAAGGGACTATTCAACGGAATCAAGTGGTTTTGATCGACACTTCTGCGGTCTAATCCACCTAAGTAATTCTAACAGTTAATTATACATTATTGCACTGCCTTACAATAATTATAATCTGAGAATCAATTAATAAATTAAATAATTAATTACTTTTAGAAGTTTAGTGAATGTTTCAATTCACTCGGTTATGCAGCTCCCTTACCCAACATAAATACTTACATTGTTATATCGATGATCGTGATTTCATTGTATTTTTTTTTTAATTTAATTAAAGATGCAAATTAAAAATGTGTGTACATTCACAGTCTTCCACACTAGAGATTCTTGTTCTGAGGCGAACTGTAGGTCGTTGTGTTGGTTTTAAACAAAAAAAAAATTATGATTTCCTCGTCTTTATGTTTATTGATTTCCTAATCTTCATGTTTGTAGACCTCATCTTCTTGTTGACTTCATCATCTTCGTGTTTATTTACTATGTTGTTAGGTTGGCGTTACTTCATAATTTTTTATGATTTCCTCATATTCATGTTTACTTTTAGTCAAGTTTTGATTCGCTAAATATCTTTTATATAATACAATATAATACAGTTAATAAAAATATTTTTTACATAATGCAATATTATGAATTTAAAAGATTTTAAAATTAAGGTTCGTGGGTAGAAAACTGGAGGTCAACGTGTCCAGGAGTGATGAACGTATCAATCCATCCCACTGCGGTGCAAGGCGATTGGTCGAGAGAGTTCGGCTGTAGAGATAAAAAGGTGAAGACACCACAGAACATCAAGACCTGGATAAACCTCACCGGGCACTCCTGTTAACTACACTCCTGTAGCAAACCACTTGGGGTGACCAATGGCGAGGGTGTTGGTTATCCAATAAATGGTTCCCGGGGCGGCGGTACGCAAACCCCTCTCCCAAATTGAATATTACTATATTACTACTTACGGGCTTTGCCCGCGTGAATTCGAATCCCATCCTTGTCGCCACTGTAATATATTGATGTCATATAAGTATTTTTAATGCACTTTTCTTGCAATAGAAAAAAGAAGAAATCTTGTTAAAATAAAACAGATCGTTTAATGCTTCCTTCCAGCAATCGTACAGAATCAAGAATGATCTATATTCAAACCATAGACGAACAATCCTAGCGCCGTCTATCAAGGAGGAAGCTACCAGTAGCTACCACAAAATCCATCCGCTCTACGTGCCCCAACAAACTAATCAGTCCTTACGCTATCTCATTCAATAATAATAATAATAAGCTTTTTTATTCTGGACTTCTGTTAGGTATGTATTAGACATGATCGTATTTGTTATAGTATATCCCGAAGCTCAGTTTGCCTCTTGGCATAGGCCTCCTCTAACATTTTCCATTGGGACCTGTCACGCGCTACTCTTCTCCATTGATGTCCAGCAGTGAGTTTTAGGTCATCTTCCCATCTTATGTGTTGACGTCCTCTACTTCTCTTGCCATCTCTGGGATACCAGTCAGTGACATTTTTGCACCATTTCTCTTGTGGATCGCGTATCATGTGTCCTGTCCATCTCCACTTTTGTTGGTCTATCTCATTCAATGGCCATAATCAAATAGATCTCATTCAATGGCCATTATCAAATATTAACACGGTCCATCAACAGTCTTATTATTTTAATGAATAAAAGATAAATTCGAAAGAAAAAAATCATAAATTTTCACCGATGATTTTGTAAAGTCAATCGTTTTATCTAGCCTGAAACAACCTTGTAATGCTTTCTTTCTTCTCTCCATAAAACTAAAAATATTCTAATTATTATTTTAAATTTATAAACTAACGTTTAGACAAGATTTTTATGCATAGCACAAAGGGTAACAATTATTATAAGCAATAATTATCAGCCTGAAACACTCATCAACATTGAAAAATCTTCCGAGAAAAGATACTTGCCGCCGACGGGACATGAACCCGTGTCCTTCTGATTGCCGGTCAGCTGCTCTTGACCACTGAGCTATGGGGGCTTATCAAATACCCGCCAAATAATTCAATATATACTAGTGTTTCATTCAACAATTACTGCTTATTATATTTTTTCCACCTGAAAACAACCAACTTTATTTTTGCGAGAGAAACATTGTAAGTGTTAAATCCCTCGCTAGGTGGCGTCGAGACAAATTATGACTACATTTATTGGGGAAATACTTAAACTTGTCAAATATTAATTATTATTTGGCGTTACTAATATTAATTATTATATCCCGTTGGCGGCAAGTATCTTTTCTCGGAAGATTTTTCAATGTTGATGAGTGTTTTAGGCTGATAATTATTGCTTATAATAATTGTTAAAAATATTCTTATAATTGAATACAATTTCTTCTCGTGTAGCCACATAAAATTTTATTACTGCTTTAACTAGGAGAGAAAACAGGGCTACTGAGAGCGCAGACTTAATAAATTAAATACCGTGAAATTTCCCGGCTTCAATGAAAAGTTTTGTCACCGATTTGATTCTCAGCTAACTTAAGTTTCCTGGCGACGAGGGAGGAGGGAGTGGTAACAAGAAGTGAAAATTTCCGCCATTATTCAAATTACTTCACTAAAACAAATTCAAGGAATATCCCGAAACCACTGACATAGAATTCTTAGATCAATTTATTAATGGTAAATCATTGTAAAAACACTATTGCTTGTGTAGGGGTTGTTACGATAGTCCTCAGACATAAAATCCAAATAAATGGAATATTTCTGAATATATTCGAATATTTAAAATGGCTGATAAATAGAAGGCTGATGGAGATATTGAAAGGAGGGTAAATGCCGGTAACTCCATTAATGGAGGACTGAATGCCGTTGGAGCTAATAAAAAACTTTCAATAAAAGCGAAACTAGCAGTCCACAATGGAGTCCTGGTACCTACCCTGATGTATGGCAGTGAGGCATGGAACTGGCAGAGGAAGGATGAAAGTAAACTGAATGCTGTTGAAATGAGATCCCTGAGACGTATGTGTGGTAAAACCATGTATGATCGTGTTAGAAATGTGGATATCCGCAAAGAATGTAAGGCTGATGTAAGTATAATGAGCAAAATTTAGAAAGGGACCCTCAGATGGTTTGGGCACGTAGAGCGAATGAACGAAGAAAGTAGTGTTAAAAGAATATATGATGCAAATGTGAATGGTAGAAGAAGTCGGGGACGCCCGAGGAAGACATGGCACGATCAAGTTAATCAGATACTTGAGACGGGCCATGTCAAAAGTCAGAATAATAGAAGAGTATGTATGAGACGATGTATGAATGTGAGTGAGGCAAAGAGTGTGTGCCAAGACCGAGTTGTTTGGCGGTCCGTCCTCTCTGCCTACCCCTGCGGGGAAACGGCGTGATGGTTAGTTAGTTAGTTAGTTAGTTTAAAATGGTTTACGAAAGGTGAATTCAAATTTTATAAATCGAAATAAATCTATAATTTAACTAGAATCATGGCTCAAGATCATCTATCAGGCACAATAACCCTTCTTTTCTGATAAGTTATACATACATAACCAACGATAAACTAAAATATAAAATTTTATTAAATATATATGTTTAAATGTAAATCATATTCTTAAATTACAATTAAAAGAAAAATAAATTTTTGAAGAACAAAATTTTTCCCTGCAAACATAAAAAAAAACATTATAAAAACATCACTTTACACTTTTTCTGACTAGACTTATTGAAAATGAAAAAAATAAAATAAAAACATATTTTATTAGACAAACGAATAACAAACGTTATTGTCACCTAACTTTATGACGATAAAATTTAAAAATAATTATATTTTTGAATGTAGCTATTACTTTGTGGTTATCCATTATAGAAAAATGAAACAATACAACTTTGTATAAACCACTTATATGATGTGCAAATCCGACAAATTAGTATAAGCTTTCCCTGACGAAGGAACGTTTGTTCCGAAACCGGTCAGATTTGCACATCATATAAGTGGTTTATACAAAGTTGTATTGTTTCATTTTTTTTTTAAATAATTATTTTAAAAAATCCAGTGTTTCATTTTTTTTTTCGTATTGCGATCTGATTCTTTGGTTTCAAAAAGGTGGTTAACTTTTGTGGTTAACTTTTAGATTTGAATATGAAGGGCAGTGTTTTCTCTTTCTTCTACCGTTTACATCATATTTTATCACTGTGATAGCAAGGAAGAGAACGATTCATATGAAAATTAAATGGATTGTTCCTAAAAGCCTGTGACAAATAAGCCTGTGGGGTCAAATAATGATTTTTTTTATTAGGAAGCTGAAAAAATATCATAATAAAAAGGTTTTCTAATAAAATCACTAGAACAAAGTCTAAATTAAAACAGGATTGATAAACGATAAGGTCGCTAAATATCCGTATCTTTTGAAGTTTTCTAACTGGGTCTAACTGAAGTACCACGCTAACCTGGAGTTAATTAAAAAAAACATTGAAAAAACATCTCACTTGAAAAAGTTTTGGTTCAAAAGTTCAAATTGGCATTGTAAGTTATATGTTGGGCTGTGATCAATAGTAGTATTATTCAGGATTGCGTAATACAAAATAGAAACCTGAAATGTGGAATTTTGTAACTGTGGAACTTGAAAAACTCATTAATGTTCTTAAAACTGCCAATATGTCTAAAAACGTTTATTTACTGGAATCAAATATTGACATTCTGGTACGTTATGAGTTGACCCATCAGCCCTCCAATGGATAACGTGGACGTTTAGGAAACCCTGAAAGCTTTTATCTGTAAAATAAAAGAAAACAAGGCGCCAATCGGTTCTTTAACTTTCAATTGATCCATAAGTATGGATAGATATATTTGATGATGACAATTTTGCTCGACTCTACTTGCTAACATGTCCCGTTTTTTACTTGTTTCTATTCTGTTTAAATAAAAAAGGTTTCTGTTATTATAACATATAACAACATTCTATACCTATTTTTTTTTTATTATAACGCAAATTCAATAATAGTATCCTATACCTTAATACTAGCTTTCACCCGTACATCATACTTTGTTTTGTGTCAAGTCTTATACAGGGTGTCCGGGGCTAAAGTGCATTAACTTTGGGAGGTTATTTTACACGATATTATAAGTAAAAAAGATAAATAACTTTTTTCGAAGTACCAACATTTAGGGGTAGTTTTGAGGTAAAAGGATAGCGTGTGCGGCCAGCTTTATTGATTTCCGCTGTTACGATATGGGCCAATCCTAACCATGCAATGTTGCCTCAATGGTGCCCGGCGGGCTCTCAGAAAGTAATATCGTACCTCACACTGAGGATTTTTAGTAGGAACGTCTTTTTGTATGGGAAAAAAAAAATTCGGAAAAAGTTGTCAATCTTTTTTACTCCTACCATCATATAGAATCACCTCCCGAAGTTAATGCACTTTACCCCCGGACACCCTGTATAAACCTAGCATATTATTTAACTATTACACGAGTTCCTACGTATTTCTTTTCAACACTATCTAATTGTACTTCTAATAACAACTGTACACTTCAGCGATATTATTTTTGTGTACTTATACATTCTTATTTTGTTCCCTCTTGTTTGCCAGGGTAGGCCAGCAAAAAGCACCACCAATTACGACGCAGCACCCGGCGGCAGAAATGACACTTCGTGTCCAGCGATTCCGACACTGTCGTTTACAAATTTTGTACATAGAAGGGACAAAATCGTAGATAAACATATTTTTCCCCCGCATGCGCAAGAACTGCGCACATTCCCGCGCTCCGGTAAATTATTAATATTGCAGGTTTCGCTATGGTAAAGGGCGATAATAAAGCAAGCGATTCTGACCGTGTTCTCCATACACTTTCTTTATACATAAGGGTCAAAATCGCGTGTAAAATCTCATGACACACCGGTGCACGAGCGGCAAACAAGGGATTTATTATAATATTGATACCCTCCTGTGTACCACTGCATACAATCAAATCAAATATGTCACTTTAATTTTATGGCGTTTTAATATTTAAATATAAAAATAAAAGTAAAAAAAACGAGTGTGCTTTAGACCACACGACTGAAGTAAAACTTCACTAACTTATATCTCCCTCTCAACTTCCGTTCGCCTCGCCCGATGACACTTTTCATAACGCTCTCGACATGCATTTACCAGCTTACTCCCCAAGTCAAGCGTGCGTAAAGAGGTTTTACTTCAAAAATGAGTGTGCTTTAGACCACACGACTGAAGTAAAACTTATTTAGCTCCATCTATATGATAGGAAGAGAGAAAGAAAATGTGCGCGCGCACTGCTCTCTCTTGCTCCTACAATGTGATACAGACAATAGGCCTGCACTGGGTCTTAGATATACGAAAGATAATTGGCTATGAGAGAAAGAGAGAAAGAAAATGTGTGCTCGCACCTCTCTCTCTTGCCCCTACAGTAATATACGAAACGTAACTCTCTCTCTTTCCATCTTCACTAACTTATATCTCCCCCTCAACTACCGTTCGCAACGCTTTTCGTAACGCTCTCGTCATGCATTCACCAGCATACTCCCCAAGTAGAGCGTGCGTAAAGAAGTTTTACTTTAAAAAAACATATAGAAAGTCTAATTGGCTAATTGGTCCAGCAAAAGTTTCTAATTCTACGTCGTGCCTTATTGATTTTACCGGACTTAACAAATCGCGGTCATTTTTGATGCCTGAAGAGCCAATACTGCGATTGTGTTACAATGCTGAAAATACAACACAATTGTACTCCTTCAAATGCCATCTAGTAATTGAGAATATCCCTTTAATTCTATATTTGGGTAACTTTTGGGAGGCGGGAATGGGTACCACCGCCCCGGGAACCTTTATTGGATAACCAACACCTCTGCCATAGGTCACCCCAAGTGGTTCGCTACGTTTGGTGATTTAGCAGGGGTGCCCGGATTCATGGGGTGAGGTTTGTCTCGGTCCTGGAGGCGGATGACCGGGATACACTGAACCCCAGATACCTACCCACCCCTTAAACCCCTTTCCTTCCCATAACTCTCCTCTCCTCCCTTTCCTTAAAAAAACCCCTCCACACAGCATCTCCAAAGATGACTTAGGCCCTGAGGGAAATTATTTTCCTCAGGGCCTCCTGTATGGAGCTCATGTAAAAAAAAAAAAAAACTTTATTCCACGAGAAAAGCAGGAGAAATTGAACGTTTTTACTAATTCCTCTTTTTGGCCCCGCTACAAGTAGTCCTTTCAAAACCCGATAAAGAAATAGACGAAGACAGGACCTTCATTTTTCGCACACCATTTTGTATAGGTATATATAAGAATATTTTTTAAAGTTCCCTCTTTAGCGTCCAGAGTATAATTTTTCACAAACGTAAGCTTTAATGAGAACACATTTTTTCATTGAAATATTTTTTTACTTTCTACTTTATTTCTATTTTATTTTTAACAAAGAAATAAAATATTCCGTGGTTTCGAATAACCTGACAATATTTGAAAATCTCCTACCATCACCACAGTCAGCAGAAAATGTTGCTCATGTCGTGATGCAGGCCTTAGCAGAGGAATTGAATACACGACGCCCGGGTGAAACTCAAACACTAAGTCAACTCGGCCACTGACTTGTCATATTTCATCGTTTCAATAAACACGGATCCTGATACTTGAGACTGCCTGATATACTTACTCCTAGCATTTCAATGGTGTCTTTAATGGGGAGGGAGGATTATCTTACTTGTAATACTTGAAATTTTCAGCTTCTTGAAATAATAAAATGAAACATTGTGTATCATTTAAAAAAGGCCTAATATTTATTATTATTTTTAATTGATAAACTAATGTCTAAGACAAGATTTAGATATGCATAGCACAAAGGGTAACAATTATTATAAGTAATAATTATTAGCCTGAAACACGCATCTACTATCAGAAGGACGCGGGTTCGAATCCTGTCGGCGGCATGTATCTTTTCTCGGGAGATTTTTTCAATGTAGATGAGTATTTTAGGCTAGTAATTATTACTTATAATAATTGTTATTCTTTGTGCTATGCTAAAAAATCTTGTCTTAAACATTAGTTTATCAAATAAAATAATAATTAATATTTGACGAGTTAAAGTATTTCACCAAAAAATGTAGACATATTTTGTCTCGACGCCACCTAGTGGGAGATTTAGCACTTACAATGCCTTTCCCAAATAAAAATAAAATTGGTTGTTTGCAGGTGGAAAAATGTAATAAGTAGTAATTGTTGAATGAAACACTACTATATATTGAATTATTTGGCGGGTAGGAGATAAACCGACGTAGCTCAATGGTAGAGCATTTGACCGGAAATCAGAAGGACGCAGGTTCGAGTCCCGTAGGCAGCATGGATCTTTTATCGCGATTATATTTTTATATTTTTCAATATAGATGAGTGTTTCTGGCTAATAATTATAACTTATAATAATTGTTACTTAATATTTAGTTGCTGATTTGTAAACAAAACTCTAAAATATAGTCAGATCTTAACGACGTATGAAAAGATAGCGTGTACACAAATATGAGACGCGCGACGGATATATTTTGGACTACTGTCGAATTTGTCCTAGCGAGCACTTATAGTATAAGATCCCGATATAAAACGACCATCACCGAGATGTTTATTTGATGAAACGTATTTTATATTTAATTTAATATGTCATTAAATTTATTGCAAATGGGTTGCCTAACAAATTTAAGTCCAGGGTTAGATTAATTAATAATTAAAAACAAAATACATATTTAAATAGGTAGGTTTAAACAGGTAAATCGATACTAGTATTTTGCACCGGTCTGATTATTGAATAAAAATTAAATGAAATTAAAGATTATTTCATCATGAACACGGTGGTATCAAAATAAACACACATAAATGATTAATTGATTTCTATTTTTTTAAATAACTATTCCTCTATTTTAATAATAAACTACTCCAAAATGATGCACAGCGTATACGAGTCTATCGCTATCCTTTTCATTTTCAAGAACAAATACCATGCGCACTCTCTTTCTTTAAATGGACGGACATCAAACAGCTGTGTCCTCTTCTACCGCATGGGATGGTTGGTTGGGACCTCTCAGTCGCACACATTCACTCAAACCGGTGAAATGTAAAAAAAAAATATTTAAATTATTTATTAATCATACCCTGGACTAAAATTTGTTAGGCAACCCATATGCAATATATTTATTGACATATTAAATTAAATATAAAATTTCATCAAATAAAAATCTCGGTGATGGTCGTTTTATATTGGGATCTTAGACTATTAAAAATAATATGGAATATTAACGACGTAAGTGAAGAAAGCGTGCACACAAATATACCCGCGAGGCCCGGCGTAACTGACGGACCTACGGTCGAAATCGCCCTGGCAGGCCTGGAAATTTGATCTTTCCGCTGGGTTAATTTTAATTAATTATGATGAACGTGTTGCTAATATTTCAGATATTTGTAAACAAATCCCTCCGGAAGTTATTATTCATCGCATAGAAAAATAAAATCTGGTGCTTACCGCTAAATTTATAGTCAAAGTTTATAAAAATTTCAAACCGTTTTACATAAAATATATTAATGATAAGGTACTGTTTTTATTAATCCCAAATATTAATAACTTACATCCCCGAATATAGGTTTGAAAAAAAAAGTTATAATATTTACGAATTCGTCGGAATTAATTAAAGTGTTAGCCTTGAGCAAACCCCCGTTACATACTAGGGTATTCATTAATGCTCGGTTTCGGTAAAGGCATTTCTAGGGGTCCTGAAGTGGAAGGTCATTTAAACGAAATGATATTATGGTACAATATCAAATTAAATACGATAATTTTCATTTTGAGAGTAAAATTACATTTAATAAAGTAAAGTATTTCATGCGACAAGCGTGAAATATGCAAAATCTACCAACGTTTATCGAACTATCTCTTTCAGACCCATAATATTCAGCATGCTCTCTCTCCCTCACGGCAATGACCCAAACTGTCTTCCAAACCCGAAAACATTTTACTAGGTGACATAGGGCCATCTCATTTATTGTAAGGTGTGTAAAGAGACAGAAGACATGTTATCAGGGCATTTCATAGTTTGACCCAGCCAATCATAGTGCGTGGGAAAGAAAGCTTCTATTTAAGACGTTAGATTTCACTGCTTGCCGCTGCCTATTATCTCGCCATGCATTTTCAAATACATTAGAATAATACCAGTTTTTTTGATTTGCTTAATATTTTATAATACATTTACAGCCTTACTAAAAAACCCAGTGAAAATTTTATTCAATTGACAAACGGCCGCGGATGTGAAAACATTACTTATTAAAAATTTGTTCATTGAAAGAAATACACATGGTTTACACGGCCCGAGAGGGTAGTTTATCTCTGTTTTAACGATTGATGTTCGAACGAAATTTGGAATTTTTCCAAAGTATTTTGAATGTTCTATATATTTCTTATTTTTGAAGGTGTCGTAAAAACAAATACCATTTATGAAAACTAGATAAAATTACCTTTTAGATTTGTGTATTTGAAATACAGTTAAGTTGTCAAAAACTGACATATTTTAAGATTCAAACTCGGAAATAAATAAAAAAAAAAATTCTTACCAAAATTTTTTTGACTAAAATGTAGAGAAATTAAAAAAAAATCAAAATTTCAAAAACACATTCCTTTTATGTAATAAATTTGGAAGGAAACTATCACCTCACTTTTTCCTCGTGCAGACAATAAAAAAATAATAAAAAATTTCAAATTTTTTTTATTTCTAAAAAACTAATCTAAAAATTATACCGGCTTTTATAACAGATTTCTTGCATCTCTAAAGACGTTAATTTCTTTGATACATTTAGGAACACATGTATTAGATATTATTATTAAAAAAAACCACTTTCATAAAATTGTCGTAAAATAAAATCCTTTAAATGTAAATTTGAATTTTCATGTATCATATAAAATGGTTTTTGAAACTTCAATTTTCAAAGTACGATTATTGTTTTATAACTTGACTAAAACTTATGAAAAACCACAAAAAACACGGTTAATATATCAATTATATAAATAAACGAGTAAATTAGTCATATTCAGAAATTAACCATCACATTTACGTAAGTAATATTGCACACACATCCGCGAAGCGAAATTGTTTATTGTTTCGCGCTTCCAGCGCGAAAGTTCATTTACGATATGAGCGCGAACAAACAATTTAGTACTAAGACTATAAAAATTACATTGTTGCCAGATTTAAAATACATTTTAAGGACAAAACTTATTAGTAATGTTATCGTGTTTTAGTGTATTTTTGTTTTATTTATGTTGCTGCAGCAACACGGGTTTTCGGGCGTGCTGTGGGGTTTTTTTAGTAAGGCTGATTATGTTTTATTGTCATCTTATAATTTTGGGAGGTTTTTGACCAATTAACCTGAAGGAAGGACCGCCACTGGGCTTTGGCGTCTGTATTTCAGTGCTATTTAAATTAAGAAAAATAAAACACAACGATCAATATTTTTGATGCCTACATCGTCACATGAATTGATAAGGACTCTTATTGTGTTGGGACTAGTTGGCGTATTGTATTAGTTTTAGAAAATGTACAGTAAAATAACATGGCACATTACAATTAAATGTTACAGTATAACATTACCGTCTTCCAAAATAAATTATTTAAGTCCATTATTTTTAAAGTCGCTTTGGAAAGAAGGTATCATCTCGTGTTTCTATCGTTTTAGTGCTAATATTAATATTAAACTAATTGGAGCAACGTCATAATTATTCAGAGTGTTTCCAGGGATGAAGGAAACACTAACCTATAAAAAACGTGTAAAATCGAGGGTAGAATTAAAATTTCTGCGAAAGGAAAATGAACAATAAAACTCGAAATACATTTTCAATTCTCGTGTTATTCGAGATGTCCGAAATTCGTTTAATTTCACTGTCAAAAAGTTATAAAGTTGAAATATTCTACAATAAAAAAACACTTAATTTTTAGGAAGAAGGTATTCTTTTCACTGTGTAAAATGTTTTCTAAAAGTAAAATATTAAATTTACTAATTTTTACAAAATGTAAAATATATTTAAAATTTACCAGATAACTCGAAAAATAAAACGTTTCGCTTTATTTGACAATTTGAAAGGCGGGGTTCCGCCAAATATTTATTAGATAACCAACATACCTGCCATAGGTCACCCCAAGAGATTCGCCAAGTTTCGTGACTAAACAGGGAGCCCGGGTTCATGGGGGTGAGTTTTGTCTAGATCTGGTGACCTGGAGACCTTTCGACCTCTCCAGCTAGACTCGCTCGATTCATTGCACCGCAGTGGGAGGAATAGATTCATCCATCATTCCTGGACACACTGACCCCCAGATTTCTACCCACCCCTCATACCTTTTCGTTCTCAGAACTTCCTCTCCATTCTTTCCTAAAAAACCCTCCACAAAGCATAGCTAAAGACAATGTAGGCCCTTAGGGGAATTATTTTCCTGAGGGCTTCCTGTGTGGAGTTAACGTAAAAAAAGTTATTTTTCTACATACATATTCCTTTTGTGAAAATTTTACAAAAAATATCCTAAAAGATGACAGCCCCAACGGAAATAGTTTGGAAATTAACAATATTTATATTTTTTCTAGAAATTATGTTATCTTGAAAATTATGGTGAAGAAATTATGTTATGTTGAAAATTATGGTGAAGAAATTATGTAATGTTGAAAATTATGGTGAAGAAATTATGTTATGTTGAAAATTATGGTGAAGAAATTATGTTTTGTTGAAAATTATGGTGAACATAGTGATTGATATTATGTCCAATCAATTCCTACAGTATAAGATATGTGTTTATGCTGTACAAGAGTCCCAACTGCCCGGAACTATCGGGTTTACGACATTCCCAATTATTATTAGGGCAAATTGTGAGGTTATAGACGTGTCAAACAATTTCGACTGAACGACGATCTTTCACCAGATCAATCAGTGAGTCCTACCAATGAGATTATTTATTTATTTTTTTTTTTTTCGGGAAATCAACAGTTTACATTTTTTCAGTTTGTACATGTTTGTGTAGCCAAAATAAAACCAATTATGGATTTCCTCCATGTGACTTTACCTCTGATTGAACAGCATAATAACAAATTTTAAATAATAATTAAATAAATTTATAATAAAGGAGTATGAGATCAAAAATTTTATAAAACAAAATATTAAGTATAGAAAACTAAAATTTACATAAAACTATCAATACATTGGTAACCATAAGAAGCCAGGTTGTACATATAAATAAAATCATAACAGAATTAAAGTATAAACGATAGAAACATAGACACAACATATTCATGAAACATCAGAGAAATACTCTTTTATGTACCCCATATGTTTGGAAAGTTCAGAATCGAAAAGGTCCACCTTGGATAATATGCTATTGTAACTATTGCATAATCTGTTCAGACAAGAATTTTGCTTACAGTTTGTCTTGCATTGATCAACCCTGAATAGGACAGAAGAGCGTGTTGTACGCGCAGGTACATTAAATTGAATTTTATTTAGCAACTCTGGGCATTGAATATTATTATTAACTAATTTATACAGGAATATTGGATCCATATGATGCCTTCGTACACTCAATGAATCAATTTTAAAGTATGAAGCTGCCTCTGCATAATTATTAAATCTTACATTTGACTTGTAACAAAGATATTTGAGGATTATTAATGTATGTAGTATTCTTCATTAATATTTTTTGTTACAACCGCATAAGAGTCTCAACGGTCCATTATTATGGCTAAGTATTAGCCGTTCGCGAGTGAAATATGTAATAAATTGTAAGGTTGAGAAATTCCTGACAAGAGAGTCACAAATAAAATTTTCAAAATTCGTTCGTTTTTTTGTTTTACAAATGTATTCGATTTATAGAACTGAAGTCAAGTAGATTTTTCTGAGTCCAATAACAATTTGACAAAAAGTGAAAAAAAAAAAAAACTGAATAAAGAATTTTTATTGGTACATAAAAATAACACAACAACAACAAATATTTCAAAAGCGAAACCATTTCTTTTTTGATGAATCACTGGGAAATCATCAAATCGTTCGCGTTTTAAAGGTCTGTAATACCAGGTGTGAAAGAGTTTGTAGCAGTAAAACCAAAACTATCGGATTTGATCCTTGCTAAATCGCCGAAGGTTGAGGGGATCGCTTGTTCTGGTCGAGCAAAAATACTTGCGAAGCCTGGTCCTTAGAATTTGATCGGTTTTGGTGGCAGATGACCACACGGAGTCAAATTTGGATGCCGAGAGCAAGGATTTGTCGTCCAGTTTCCTAAAAATGATTGACTTGATCTCTAATGGCAGCTTGCCTACCAAGTCGGTGACATCGGATGCTACTTGAGTCACCCCCATCAAACACAATAGCGAGTAGAATGTATTCAAAATTAATATATTCAGTTTCGCAAATGTTCTGAAAGTTGGTGGTTGGTTAAAATATTCGGGGAATTTGGACAACCTCCGTTGAATTTGAAAATACCGTGTTGCCAGCGCATTTTTTTTTAAATTTCCCCATATATTATATTTTTTTTTGTATTTCTTGGGCTACTATGTAACAATTTATAAGCATTTTGGTTTGAAGAGTTTTATTTTCCTTGTAAATTTGTTATTTGAATGTTTGTCTGGTACCGGTTTCGACACATCCGTAACATTCACTAGCTTACTTAAAACTAACTTTAAAATTCTGATAAATATATCATTGAAGAACAAGACAACAATAATAATCCAAACGAAAATATGAAAGAGAACAAGTCAATCCAGACACAAAAAACAAGACTAACCTCAAAACCTCTCGTCTAACCGGGACGTGCGCGTTAACCAATTAACCGGTTAACGCGCACGTCCCGGTTAGACGAGAGGTCTGGGTTCGAGTCCCAGTTGCGACCATTGTCTTTTTCTGGTTTTCTGAATCTTGTTCTCTTTCATATTTTCGTTTAGATTATTATTGTTATCTTGTTCTTCAATGATATATTACATTGATGGGAATAACCTTTAAAAGTTATAAATAGAGAGTTGTATTTATAAAAATATTAAAAATTCTTTACAATTAAAAAAATTATTAGAATTAATTGGGTGGAGATAGTGGGAGGGGTAATTTTGGGGGAGGGAAGAACGGCAGATTCTATGTATTGTACATGCATACATGTTATACATTTTCACACGGTAAGTACCTACAGACACATGATATCAGAAAGCTGTTTTTAGCGAATTAACAAATCTGTTTTTAGCAACACACGATGGACAAAATGGTGAAAAAACAACCAAAAAATTGTTTGGTGTAAACATCTTATTTTTTTCACGGTATTTATTTTCAAAATTTTGACGGCCAAAAGCATTGTTATGATTTTTTTTGGATTATGAAACTGTTTTGTGCTTTCTTCTACTTTAATCAATACACACTTATGACATAACAAAGAAGAACATTGTGCCTTCCATTCAAATTTAGATGGATAGAAATGTCGCCAATGACTTATTACATTTTGGTTCTACATCATTTAGTAAGTACTTTGCCTCTTTTTACGCTTGCCTGACAACGTATATCGTCATCTCATTTAAATTTCATAATCACCAAGAGAAACACAATTTCGTATTGGAAATTTAAGACCCGATTGATCAGACTTTTGAATCACGAAGACGCCCACAAGGCGCTTCTTGTATTCTTATATATCCCTGTATATATCACTGTAAGGCTGTTCGAAACTTTGGCAAATGAAAGTGGAAGGTATAATAACCCAAAAATTAACCACTCCAAACATTTCTACTATTTCTATAGATTTCTATATCTAAAGAAAACAATTGCTCTCGGAACCGTTTTTAACTGGAGTAAAGATACACATTGGAATAACTTCTGTTGTAAAATGATTGTACCGTATTGTGTCTTTTTTTACATTAACTCCACACAGGAGGCCCTGAGGAAAATAATTTCGCTCAGGGCCTATGTCATCTGAGATGCTGTGTGGAGGGTTTTTTTGAGAAGAGGAAGGAATGAACATTGTTCTTGAAGAGACCTATCTCGTAGGAAGGAGGAAACACGGTGGCCGGCAAATCATTTCACAGCCGAGCTTTTGAACTCAAGAACGAGTTGACGAAGCGACCCGTTCTAATGTGACAAATGTCAACCATGTTCATATGTTGGGCACGCATTTGGCGTGTTTCCCGACTATGCACCGGTGCCAAATGGATCAATAACGCTAGTTCCTCGGAGCATCTTCCATTGAAATACCGGTAGAACAAGGATTGCATTCCCACCCGAAGTCTGTGCTCTAAAGATCTGTATATTAAGATGGGAGAATCTATCAAACGGGACGCCCGTTTCTGCACAGTCGAGGGTATTTTTCAGGTATTTTGGAGCTCCAGACCAGAGGTGGCTGCCAAATTCAACCGTGGGGTGCAGTTGTGATTTGTACATGGTAAGCAGTTGTGTACTATTAAAGTATCTCTGTCAAATAGGAAGCATTCACGCATACATTGGTGTATTTAAATTCACAATGATACTTACATTAATATCGTGCCGTAACAAAAACTAATTCTATAATATTATACATAAAACATATTGGTTGTTGATGTTTATCCAAAATTTCTAGTCAATATTCGTTTTCTAGAGTCAACAAAATTCAAAGTTATTTGTATTTTGTTGACATATTTACCTTCCAGGCACCATTATCAACTTGTGATTTTCGTTTAGTAATCCGATTCCGAAACTTTGAAAAATACCCATTAGGTACTCTTTCTTCTCTCAAGATTTTTATAAAAATACACGAACATACGTCATTGTAATCAGCAGACCATAGCGTCAGAAGGACAAAAGCTTCAATCTTATTGAGTTAGACCTCCCCGGCCTTTTCCCGAAACTTTCCCCAAGCAAAACACAGTTTCCCAGAGACAGGGTTGAACAAACTTTTTTTCTAAAATTGAATCACGAAACTTATCCGAAATTCTACGAAAATAAAAATCTTAGCTTTTAATCCAGTGGTAACAGAATTTTTGTTCAGTGAGAGGATAAATAATCTAATGTAAAGGTAGTTTGGGTAACAGCCGTTGAAAAATTGGGGTAAAATAGATAATGATTTCCTGTTTAACCCCTCAGGCTAATTTTTTCGCTTTAGGGAACGATTCAAATAGGTCTCACTGATATTATAGTCTCTCCTTTCATAATGAGAAATATGAACTCAATGTTACTTTATGAAAAAAAAAATGTTTCGACCGCAATTTGAAAAACAAAACAATTAAGCTTTTTGATTTCTTTTCCTAATAAAATATATATAAAAATGAATCCATATTTCCCTTGGTTACGCCATAACTTCAGAACGACTTTACCTATTTCACTAATCTTTTTTTAAAGTTTTCTAATACTTTGTAGAAGGTTCTTAGGGAAAGAAAAATTAAGAAAATTGGATTATTTCAGAAAACTTAACGACTATTTTAACTTTGACAGCACGCACGTTTGACAGTTCGCGCGTTTGATGAAATTGAATTTAGCAGGCAGCTGTTTTATGTTTGTTTTTGTAACAAAAGAATTGTTTATGGATTTTTTAAATTGTAGATAATTTAAATAGGTACCTATGTTAGATACCAAATTTGATTGCTTGTTCAAGTATTCAAAAGTGAAGGGGCGGGAGAGGGGAGAGGGGCCAAGGAAAAGGGGAAAGGTGGGAGTGGAACGCGGGAGGGGAAGGAAATGGGAACGGGGACACACGGGAAAGGACATGCAGGGAGAAACAATTTATTTCTTTGAATATGGCATTGCAACTCATACTGGGAATCTGCTAGATATTTTTTTTCTTTATCAGTGATTTACGTTATAACAAACATAAAGTAAACAATTTTTAAAACTCTTAATATTTCAAAAATACATTTCTAATAATAAAAATTTAAAGCGTGTTTCATGCATCACCTTTCGAAAACTGTTTATAGTTTTCGAATACGTTTAGAAATATTCCATTTATTTGCAAGGCGGTAAAATTCTGAACTTCTGACAGAATATGCCCGAGGCCAGAGAGGTGAAGAAAATTATTCTAAGAACGATTTTCTATAAGTTTGTAGGTTTGGTCTTACCTATCATATTACAAACAATAAAAACTTGCATAATTTTTAATGAATTACATATCAAATCCTTCCATTGGTTATATTATATCAAAATTAACAAAAAACATAACTGAATGATCAGTGACAGCCCACCTGTTGAAGGTGGTTGCCTACAATAATTGCCTAAAATAGTTGCCTACAGTTTAAGGTGATTGCCCACTTGAGAGCGTTTTACCAGCCAGCGGTCAAAAATCCATATTTCATCGAATGTTGTTCTTAAGATCGTACAGGGCGGTTTCAATGAGAAAGATTAATTATTCTCCGTGCCAGCTTTTTAAAATTATAACTCAATATCGATTTTACTTAATTCCAAGTTTGCTTTAATTTATACCTACAACCAAAAATGCTGAAAGGCGTGATGGTAAAACTATTAAAATTATGTACTTTTTGCAATTAATTTTTCAAAAATATTTAAGATAAAATAGAATGCAAAATAATTCTGAAAAAATGTTAGTTCGTAAGTGCGCAAATAAATGCACAAACGGACCATTTTTTTTTTCGTTATTTGTTTTTGGGGTGTTATGCCGTGTTGCGCTACCTCCTTCTTTAGCCAAAGTTTCGGACATCGTTGCAGTGTCCATCATCAGGGCAGATCCGGTAGATGTGATCTACAAATAACGAAAATGCTTTTGGCCGTGAAAATCTTAAAACTTATCGGACCAATTTTTGTCGAGAAACACATGTACGCATATATTTTTTAATGATTTTATTTAAACAAAAATCAAAATTTTGAAACATGCGTTTCCCAGATAATGTATTGATTAATTTTACTTCATGATTATATAATTTGAAATGGTTGTTGTATACCTATGGTATGACCTTGTTATACTAAAAATAAACCATTTTTTCTCAAAATTTAAAACATGCGTTTACTAGATAAAAGAACAATCTTTCCAAATCAATTTTTTTTTTTGTGGAAAAGAGAATACGATACGTTTTAAGATTTCCACGGCCAAAAGTATTTTCGTTACTTTTTTTGGGGTGTTATGCCGTGTTGCGCTACCTCCTTCTTTAGCCGACGTTTCAGACAGCGTTGCACTGTTCAACATCAGGGCAGATCCGGCAGATCCGGTAGATGTGACACACACCTACCGGATCTGCTCTGATGATGGACACTGCAACGCTGTCCGAAACACGGACATACCCAGTACGGCATAACACCCCAAAAACAAATAACGAAAAAAGATTCAATTCGACTAAAATCTGATTTAAAAATGACATATTTCTGGTTTTCTCTGGTTATATATACCCACTTAAGTGATTCGTTTATGCAGTAGGTGGGTAAAGACCGTAAAGACACTAAGACCTAGAAAAACCTCAACTCATGTACCCGGGCACCCTTTCAAAATCCTAAAATGAAGTGAACCACTTGGGGCGACCTATGGCATATGGAGATATCACAGATTAAAAAAAACTAATTGAATTGAACAGGTAACGTAAATAAGTAACTAAATTTGCTACGAAAGGGTTAAATTTAATATGTTATCATTGGGATCGTCTTAAACCATAGTGAATTAACACATTTTTGCAGTTTCTTAGTTAGAGCTTGAAATCGCTAAAAGTGAGTCGGTTCACTGTGGTTTAAGACGATGCAGACGAGAGGCGATGCGTTGCAGTGCCGATGCATAATTCCTTTATGAAAACCACCGAAATACCTACCCCCGCAATGTATTATTTAAAACAAGCGCACTTAACTCACACACTGAGAATATTTCTGCATTTTCGTTTGAATAAACCTTTGAAGAAGCCTGAATCATAATATCCAGCAGAAATGAATTATTTTTATTGTTGCATTTTGAGCACCGCAGTTTGTGTACCTCTGCCTTCCAGTGTTTTCCTAGTCATAAATACACATTATCGACAAAAATGTGTGCAGAATATAAAAGCCCCGCTATTTTGTGAGCTTAGAGCTTTCGCCTTTTATCGCATTCTGGAATAACACTGATTTATAGTTTGTGGTACAATCGGTTGCTATTTCAATATTCACCCCGCGAAGCTGCGCGCAGCCCCTACCTACAGAAACACAAGCCTTACCGGCCCTAAAGGTAAATGCTAAGGAAATGGGACTAACAAATTTAATCAATGGCATAACTTAGCATTTAGCGACAGCGGCTACATTTCGTGGGGTTTAACTTGTACAACTAGGTAACTCCGAGAGCAGCTTTTTTGAGTTACGAATTAAAAGCATAACGTTATTTTTAGTGACTGACCGAAGGTTCGGTTTCGGTTTCGGTTTAGGAAGTTTCGGCATCAGTTTCGGTTTTGGCAGATTTTCTGCCGAACCTTCGGCCGCACAGTAACAAAACATCTCAATAAATGGGAAATTTAGTCTTAAGAATGTTGTGATTGTTAACGCAATTTAAATTAAAATACTCAATTAATGAGGTCCTTCTTTTATAATGTACATAAGTGTTGATTTTAGATAAGTTTTTATTCCAAGAAGTACACATGTTTTTAATTTTTAATAATATCAAAAAAATAAATTTCTGAAACTGTTTCTCGTATAAGTGTAAAAAATTTGCCAAATTTTAGGAAACAATAGATTTTTAACTTGTCTAAAAAAGTTTCGGTTTCGGTTTCGGTTTCAGCCGAAACTAAGACAGTTACCCAAGATTCGATTTCGGTTTCGGTAGAAAATCCTGTTATGATCGGACACTAGTTATTTTTTCTTTCTATGAATATTACATAGATGTAGTATTCACAGACAGAGGAAATAACAATGATGTAACTCTAAGTGACCAGCTCAGGTGCGGGGGCTCCATCGAAGCCTCTCAGAAACTGCTTGCCCTGTACAAAACGCAAGTGCACCCCACGGTTGAATTTGGCAGCCACCTCTGGTCTGGAGCTCCAAAATATCTTTAAAAAATAAAAACCCTTGACTCCGTGCAGAAACGGGAGGTTCGTTTGATAGATTCTCCTATCTTAACAAACGAATTGCAATCTTTAGAGCACAGGCGTCAGGTTGGAATGCCGTCCTTGTTCTACCGGTATTACAATCAAAGATGCTTCGAGGAGCTAGCATCATTGATCTCTTCGGCACCGGTGCATAGTCGGAAAACACGTCAAACGCGTGCCCAACATATGTACACAGCTGACATTTGTTACATGAGAACGGGTCGTTTCTACGACTCGTTCTTGTGTTCAACAGCTCAGCTGTAGAACGATTTGCTGACCGTTGTAATTCCTCCTTCCTACAACATGGGTCTCTTCAAAACCAATGTTTACTCCTTCCTGTCCTCAAAAAGACCCTCCACACACCATCTTCAAAGATGACTGAGGGAAATTATTTTCGTCAGGGCCTTCTGTGTGGAGTTAAGGTAAACAGAAAAGTCGCATTGGTACCTATCATAAAGTTCTTTGAAAATGTTTTTCGTAGATACCGGTATCGTTTAATTCTATAATTAGGTAGGTAATTCTAAAAGTTACCTAAGTATATTTCAATTAGGCAATTAGACTAAGCTAGTTGTAATACTAAAATTTGTGAAAATGTTTAAGTTTCTTTCTTTGCAACGTAATGTAATGTAACAACTAGATATATTCATATTTGTAAATAAATACATGAAAAGATGATTAGCCAATTTTTCATTTCCAAAATATAAGCTTTACGATTCCAAACACCAATGTACGATTTAACAACGCATATCATTATAAATATACAACAACCGATTTATGAGATTAATTACCATCTTCTAATTCAATATCCTAATAAAGCTAATTCAAAGTTACCTGATTGCAGTCATTTTCACACGACATTATTAAGTAACCTATTTTAAATACGTTTTTTTCTATCATATTTAACATAAGCATTACCTACCTATTACGTTTTCCATTATCTTTTATTTTTGCGTGTAATATACATATACATTGTAATATACATTGAACCATAAACGCACATTCCTAATGAATTAAAAACTAAAATAAAAATAACTACCGTTACATGAATATAAAACTTGGCACTATTTAGTGTTTTAACAATAAAAATACAATATAAAAAAATGTATATTATATAATAGAAGGTTTTCAACTAACTACCAATAAAAACTAAAAACAATTATACCTACTCTCTTTAACCAATTGTTTTATTAATTTCACCAAAAAAATATGCTTACGTTTTGATCTCCTGCTAAATTGTTATTAAAAAAAATTGACCATTTCATCTATGTAAGTGGCGAATATGAAATAACCCCATTAAGGCGATCCAATACAGAAGGAAATCGAAATAGGAATTCAAGCCCCCTTTTTGGGAGGATTTTAAAAATACTTGAGAAAAAGCTTTTGGAAAGGTTGGAAAACGTATTTGAGATTTTTTTATTGGTTGATTTCGTAAAGGCCTGTAAAAAACATTAACTCCTTTTTTAAGCATTGTTTATTGTAATAAAAACGAACTTTTAAATTAATTTCACGGAACCAAGCGATGCGGAGCCTAATACGTCTATTTTCCATCACGGCCGGGGCCGAACTAATAAAAAATGGGTGTGGCAAGTCTGTAGTCCTTGGGTGGACGGCATAAGGTACACTTTGAAAGTCCAAATTCGTCGACTGAAGATCGGGCGTAAATATAATTTTTTTTAGATTATTTTAAAAGAAACTGAATTTGCCACATTAAACAATAAAACCATATCCGGAAAAGCGCTTATAAATAGGAGAGTGTGGACTTGAAAGTGTTTTTTATAGACCGAATACCTTATTTTTTTCTAAGCTTATTATAAAAAAATGACCGACAATGTGAAGGGCCAAGATTTGTTCTACACGCAGTATTTAATTGAAGCATCTATAATACTTCTCAGCGATTAAATTTTCAAAACAAAAGTACATGATTTTGCATTATTTCGCATGGCTTCATCTTAAACACCGATTCTCAACTCGTTTCCAATTTTCCAGAAGGAACTTATTTAATGTTATTTAATTATATGACTAACCATAAAGTCATTTCTTCTTGCAGGTTGGTTGAGTGGAAGGAGCGCCCATTGCCTCTCTACTGCCACACACTCCTAGTTCCACTCACGTCTCTTCTCAAGTCTACAGTTTACAGTCTACACCTGATATTATCAGACGCAAATATTTGAGTCCCTCTGCTATGCTTTGTTCTTCTTCTTCCATCCACACGTGCGTTAAATGGACTCTTTCAGTTTTGTTTTTTTCTAAATATTAGTCATGTAATCTTGTAGGGCAGGTTCACATCCCGGCGACCATAAGTATCAGTAATTAGCATAGACATCCAAATGGATAGACGAGAAGATACAGGTAAGGGGTAAAACCAAACAATGGGGGGGCGAAGAGGGAAAGATGACTGTAATTCGTCAAAAAATCAATCTGACAGTATATAGGCATCTCGCATTATAATATCACCATTTAGTTCTTAAAAGCAAAATCTGCTTTGAATGAATAGACCTTTTTACATGGGAGCGCGAATTGCTTGCCACGTTAATAACATATTTGCGTAGGCCAAATGTACACCCCGAAAAGATTCGCCCGTTTTCACATAGCAATATTTTGTTGCCGTGTTTAGTTAAGACACTTTTACAAATGTTTCATAATTTACTTACCCCTGTAATAAACCAGCGACGAGCACACTGGAGAACCGCCCACATTCGCTATGTTCGCATAATATGTAGGTATAATGTATAAGCACAAGCTGCCGTTTTTGGAGTGTTATTTAGTTAAATGTATGGATGTTACTTCCACGCTGTACAGGAAAGAATGATGACGTCACATATTTTAGATTCAAGCGAGGCTATCTCCCCTCCCCATGGAGCGAACTGGCTCCAAGGAGGAGCTCCAGCCGGCTCCATGGGGAGGGGGAAATAATACGTTTTCATCACTTAGGGCAGGTCCAGATATATTCATATGTCCGTGGTTAGGAGCGATGCGCGCAAGCAGGTAGTACGGAGAAAGGAGCGACCCGATTACAAGCGAAAACTTTAAACGAGTTTTTTCCAAAATTACGTTTTTAAAGTTGTCTGGAATCGTAGCTAATCGAATTCACTGATTCATTTCATTCAAAATTTAAATTAAATTAAATTAAATTTACACACACATGAACCTTGATTTATGACATATTAATATTATAGGAAAAAAATGTTACTAAATTAAGGAAAACAATTTTAGACAATTTTCGTTTTATGTCTGCCATTTTTGCAATCAACAACATTTTTTTGCAAACTATGGTTCGTTTTATTCATACTATAACGATTTTTTTTTTTAAATTTCATATTTCTGATAATTTCCAAGGATTGTTATATATATATAGATAGATAGTTATTAAAATCAAATTTTCAATCCCTATTATTTTTTCTTATTCAAATTTAATGTACCTTTACATGTAACAAAAGTTTCGTGAACAAAATTTTATTTTTGAAAATAAAAACGCTAACCCCCAGCTCCCTATCTGCTAACCACCGAATCGGTAATTTCTTTCAGTATTACATTTTTAAATTTTTTTTATTGTAATATGAAAGTTTGAGTTATATATACTAAACATATACATTTTACAAAATATCATATTAAAGGTCATTATTGGTCATGTATACCTTATCAGAAGAGAGGAGCTGTTGTGCCTATTAAGGGAGCCACGATTCTTACTTAGATTGTAAGTTACAATATGTTTTGTATAAAATATTTACTATTTAAAATAAAACAATAGCTTTGTAAACACCTCTTTTATTTTTTATACTTTATGCCGACCGGGTTTCGCTACAACCGTAGTTTCTTCAGGGCAGTATAATCCTCTGCTAACCTAGTAGAGTATTATACTGTTAGTAGAGTATTATACTGCCCTGAAGAAGCTATGGTTGTAGCGAAACCCGGTCGGCATTAAGTATAAAAATCAAAGTCGTGATTACAAAGTTATTGTTTTACTTTAAATTAATAATGTCACATCACAAAGTATCCGCTTCGTATGAAGAAAAAAAAATTTACTAAAGGTTTTTTTTTTAAGTTGTTTAATTTTATTTACACATTTGTTCTGATTGATTAATGATACAGCGTAATTCAAAAGGGGGGTTATTATAGTTTTTATGGCTTATAAAATAAAATTAGGTGTAATAAATTGGTTTCCATTTCTCATTAATTTGTAATATTCTTTGTTATTTTTTTCTTTACACATTTTTATAATGGAGCTTACTTGAATATGTCATCGACATTTGGTCACCGACAACTGGAAACAATTTAAAAAGTGATTCTGTTGAGAAGGTAGATTTTTTTTAAATATCACTTTAATGGTGAACCTTTGCGAAACTTTAGTTTAGATTTTTTTTTTGTAAGATCTTCATAGATCAAATAATACATGCACACATTGCATCCTGAATTCGGAATTCGTTAAAATGCCTCCATAATTTGTATGTGTGCTTTTCTCGTCATAACGTATTATCTTGGAACACCTATCTCTGCAAAATTATATTTAATGTTTGCGTTTATTTGAGTAGAACCACCTGCTAATTTCGACGTAGGAACGTATTTTAATCCAGACGCAAGTTTTGAAGCCACAGTGAAGTTTGTAAACTAACCAAACTCATTTAAACAATAATTAACTCAATAAGGGTTATTTGATGGGAGTTTTGACATGATGGGAGCTAATGAGTGAGAAAATGTCTTGTTTTCTCACCAACAGAAGATAATAGAGATATTGTAACATTTTGGGCGCCAGATCATCAATCATCCTTATGGTTATTTACTTTATGACGAATGATTTAGATGGTATATACTCGATGGATTTACCTACTAATTTTATTGTGATGATATTCAATGTTAATTTTATGACACTCATAATATCTGTTCCAATTTAAATTTATTTATTTATTTATTGCTTCTTCACAATTTAAATACATTTTTTGCATGTCACCCGACTAGGGTTCGCCTGTATCGGGGTTAATAATTTCATAATTTATTAAAAGTAACACACATATTATATTATAAAGAGAGTACATAAGTTAGCTTAAGTACAGCATAATATAGTTTTAATTCCACTGAAGTGTCATTTAGGTGTCATAATTTAAATTTTATTTTTCAACCTCACTTAGACATGATTGACAATTTTATAAAATGCAAAATAATTTAAGTATCGAAAGACAATATTTCTCACATAATGGGCACTAATCTGTAGCTACTGTACTAAGCTGTAGGAACTAATGCATTATTACGTAAATATATAGAGTGACCAGTGACCATGTGTTTAAATTGGTTAATTTAAATTTATTTTTTTGCATATTTAAACTGGTATTTTTGTAATCGGTATCCATTTTGAATGCTGCAAATATGCGATTAATTTAGAAAATTAATATGTAATAGTAGGTTAAGTAGTAAATTAAAATAAATGTGATATTAACATGTAAATGGTATATTAATAATAAAAAAATTAATCTACTGTTAATTTAGAAACGACAAAGCAGAAAAAATTAATTGGCAATCCTCGGTTAACACAAATAATTTAACAATCTTTTTAAAAGTGCTCAAGGAATTAGATGACTTAATATGTTCTGAGAGGCTATTAAATATGAGTACAGCCTGATAGAAGTAATAATTTCTTTGACCAAAAGAAGAAGATTTGGGAGGAGGGTATGGGTACCACCGCCCCGGAAATTATTTATTGGATGACCAACACCCCAAGTGGTTCGCTATGTTTGGGGACTTAGCAGGGCTGCCCCGGTTAATTCAGCTTGTGTTCCGGACCAGGCGCGGCCGGTCCTAAGGTGCACTCGTGCGCCGAACCGCCAACAAAATTGAACAAAATTTTGCAGCTCATCGTATTCCTTCATAATATTTTTAATTATAAAATTGCACACAATCTTTGAAAAAAAAAAAAAAAATTAACTACCAATCTAAATAAAAAATACGTGAATTTGGTAGAGAATAATTAATATAGCGGCCAAAAGCGTTGCTTCCCAAGCGCAAGTTATATCGGCTAGGTTCTGTGCGTTTCAGTGAAGCGCCCCGTTTGGGAATTATCATTTGTATGAAGTCCCCAGCAACATGTTCAGACCGTCAGAATACACAATCGTATCGAAAAAATGGCTACTGCCGTGCGGCGCGAAGATGACGGAAATTCCCGAAGAATCCCGAAGAAATTGTGCCGGCGAAATGACTATTCTTACTAGGGTTTGAATAAGATAGTAATTATTTTTTCTCTTGTAAAATGTAACGATGAGTCAACGGGTCAGCGGGTCAATATTATCTTGATGGAGAGGGAACCGATTTGACATTGTCATTATTAGTTTTTGTGACCTTTTGCTTGTGTGCATTTTTCTCACATATTGCAAACTTCATTTAAAAACTGATTAAAGAGAAACGTTTACTGTGTGTTGTTATTATGTAATTATTCATTATATAGAAATATTCTGACATCGCTGTTTATAGATATAAATAAAATTTCTTGCATTTTTTAAATTAGTGATGTAATAATAAATATGGACTATATTAAAAATAACCATTTGACCCATGAAAATTATGGTCAATGGCCCGACAAAACTGTATTTGATTAACAACTAAGATTGTAAATACACAAAGATAACTTTTACACAAAATTATAAAATAATAACAAATGGATAATAATATCATACATGTAAACATATTATGTAAAGCGCCGTTTTTGTGAATGATCACCTCAAGGGCACTGTATGAGTTATGAGTTACTAGGCTCTGTCTAATGTTATTTTTATTTATTTACCTAAGTACTTTTGTTTTACATTTTTGATGAATTACTCGGTGAACCACCAAAAATTTATGGTACCGGCCGCGCCTGTTCCGGACCGGATTGAGAGAGACTTTTTGAGTGAGACCTAACCTAGATCTCTCCAGCCGGACTTTCTCGACCCACCGCCTTGCACCGTAGTCGGAAGGATCGATTCGTACGTCTATCACTCCTTAAAATTTTGTACCCCAGATACCTACCCACTCCTCATATCTTTTTTTCTTTACAGAATTTCCTCTCCTTCCTTAGCCTAAAAAGATTGTCTTAACAGCATCTCCAAAGATGACGATGGCCCTGAGGGATTTCCTTTACTCAGCGTTTCCTGTGTGGAGCTCATGTAAAAAAAATAATAATTTATAGGACAAAGAAAATTAATAAAATAATCCGCTCTTTTGCTTTAACACACATAGGTACGTTGGTTATAACGTCAATTATATCAACAACTCTTACAAATAGTAATAGATAATTTCAATCTCCATTCATTTACCACACCATCATCATGATTTTAATTAATATATGCGTATAGCCATCTGGATGTCATTGGGTTGGGTAATTAATACTCAATAACATTAAATAATTGAACTCATTGTAGGCAGTGGCGGCTGGTGCTCACAAAAATCGGTAGTGCGCTAAAAATCTTGTACATTTACTAGGGAATGCAAATCTCGCGAGATTGGAGCTCAAGCGAGATCCCGCGAGTTTATGAATAACAATACTGCGAGATCTCGCCAATTTCGAGATCTCGCGAGATTGCCAGTTTTGTGTGTTTTTTTGCAAATAATCACAATATTTGAATAAATTAGGAAACAAATGATAAAAATTATAAGTGTTATAAGATAAAAATTTATTTTCATGAATATTTCAATAGACTTTTATGCGTCAAACATTGTTTGACGTACTTGTCTATAATTTTTTAATAAACTTCTAAGTAGTAAACTTTGATGTACGTATCTATCAAATAACAAATGAGAGAAACCAGCCTTCTCTTCTAATATCAAACAAAAATCTTTTAGTAATAAAACAGTTCTTTTATAATATATTATAATAAAAACGAATATAAAACTTTATTCCACTTAATTTTATTGGACCGTAACCGGTTTCAGCTCGTCAAAGCCACCTTCAGACTGGTACAAATATTTCCTAGTCTACGGTTTATATACACAACATATTGGGGAGGGGGAGGGGGGTGGTCTACAAGGATTTTAATCAATTACAGTAATTATATTTGTTGCTAAGTCATTTTAGACTATCGAATTTATAAATGTTTACCAAGTGAATTGTGCCAACTGCCCATCGTATTACGTAGGTCAAACTGGGAGGTCAGTCAAAATCCGAATTAAAGAACATTTTACAAACTGGGTGAATGACAAAGGAGAATTGTCGAATGTAGCATCACACTTATTAGAAAATAAACATTCATTTGATAAAGACAGAGATGTTAAAGTTCTCCATATTTGCAATAAAGGTCATAAACTGGATAGACTAGAATCTTTAGAAATTACCCGCTTAACTAAAAAAATAGAATCTAACTTTGTAATGAACAAGCAATTAGAATCATTTGCTAAGTCTCCGCTTTTGTATCCATTGTAATTTTCATAATAATTTCGAAATTAAAATAGGTATTTAGTTTAGACCATTCCTACTCCAATGTAAACATGTACCCCTTCATAAAGTAACTTTTTAAAGATAAAGCAATTAGATTCTAATTTTCATAATAATTTTCGATATTAAAATATGTAATTAGTTTAGACCATTTCAACTCCAATGAATACACGTATCCCTTAAAAAAGCAATAAAAAATACCAAATTTCATAAATATAATAACGATTTGACAATAAAATTAGGTCATTAGTAACTCATATTACTTGTAAGGTTTTTCCCTAATCACCATCGAAGTGAGCTGCAAACCCAATGTAATTAGCTTACTGGAATAACCAAAATATTTATAAATTCGATAGTCTAAAATGACTTAGCAACAAATATAATTACTGTAATTGATTAAAATCCTTGTAGACCACCCCCCTCTCCCTCCCCAATATGTTGTGTATATAAACCGTAGACTAGGAAATATTTGTACCAGTCTGAAGATGGCTTTGACGAGCTGAAACCGGTTACGGTCCAATAAAATTAAGTGGAATAAAGTTTTATATTCGTTTTTATTATAATATATTATAATGGAATTCCACCATGAAATATCACTCTCAAAAATAGAAATATTAAAAAGTTCTTTTATAACAAACAAAATAACGAGAAGTCAAAAAAAAATTTAACTTATTATCTAAGTTGAGTTGAGAAAAACTATATCTACTCAGTAGATCCATTAGATATTACAGATTAATTAACAAAATATACCAATTAGTCAGACTATTAGAAACTACAGATTAATTAACAAATGAAAATATACCAATCAAATGAAAGATTTTTTCAGTTCAAATCACAAGCCATTATTACGAATTATTGTGAAAATAGCTCCTTAAGAAGCACAAAATGTCCAAAGAACGGCTTCTTATATTGTTGGCCAGATAACCAGCCGCTGAGAAGGCCCTTTCGGATTCAACGCTAGTTGGAACCACAGATCTCAGACTACCTCAGGCCGCCGCGCCGCCTCACGTGCACCGAACGAAACCGACAGATCGCAACACCGTCGTGTCAGTCCGCGCTTCGAATAAGACGTTTTTATGCTCGAGTGCAATCTCGTTAAACTCGCGAGATCTCGCCCTTTTTTCGTCCGAGATCAATCTCGCTAAAAAAAAGGGCCGAGATCTCGCGAGAACGAGATTGTATTCCCTGACATTTACCTATTCAAATTAAAATTAATTTAATTGTGAAAAAACCTACCTATTTGTAGATTAGGTCGATTCTCCGTTGTTTCTTTTGTTTTAGACTTGCACTATTGTTTACTATTTAAAATGGGCCTTGATGGGCCACTATTTTTAATTTCTAATCATTTTTCAAAGTTCAGCGCTTTGTTTTTAATAAAATGAAGATTAATAATGGAACTCATTTTTTACTCTTCCCGACTCATCCAAAAAACTGCAATGGCGTATTGACCTGCGACCTGTCACAATGGGTCTCATTGTTTATGTTGGTTGGTATGCTATAGAGATAAGAGATGGTCGATGCTGAGCCGAACATTGACAAAAAGAGTAGATCTTAATTTAAACCCACAATATCAACAATAAAATGACACGACCACGTCCTCGATTAAGATGCTACTGAACAAATTGGTCCTTTTGACATGGTGGAAATTCGCAGATCGCCGTCCCCGGTTTGTTTAAATTTGCAAAGGATTATACCTACCTACAATTTTGGCGCATTGAGAATTGTGTAAGGATTCTCTTAGATTCTGTGATCGCTTTGGCAAACGCACTACCGGCCTGAACATAGGAACAAAACGTTCTGCTTCTGTTATATATAGCGAGCATAGATATAGATATATATATATATTGTAGCAGGTAGCTACTGGATGATTCCGCATTGTGACAACTACGCATTTTTATTCCCGTCGGTGGCACGCCTGAGTTTCGGGGTTCGATAGTTTGAGTTATATCCGCAACCGTCAGTTGGCATGGAGAGCCGGTGCTGTGAAGGTGGTCGTGCCCTACGCCCGCAGCTTGGTGGTTTCTGGAAACTTCGATTGCGTGTGAGACAAATTAATATAAATATTATTTAGATTATGGTCACTGTTTTAAAATATCAGTTTCAGTGCCGGCAACCCGGGCGTTTATTTATTTTTCATTTATTTACAAAGTTTTATTTTACCCACCTCACTAGACATAGTCTGTTCCGAGGTAGGTAAATAATACTAGTAAATAATAATTTATATTTATTAAAAAGGATATGAATCAGAGTAGACATAATATTATAAAAAGATAAATAGTAGTATAAAAAGATAAAAAAATTATGTGATATTAAAAATGATAAAAAATAATAATGATAAAAAAGAAGTATAAAAAGATAAAAAAACAATGTGAAATTATATGCCTATATGCACTTTGCCTATTCCTATGCCTACTATGCTTATATGATAAAGAAATATATATGAAAGATAAAAAATAAAATCTATGAAGATATATACCTATAAGTACATACATGAACATTCATACATGTACATTTTCTATTCCATATATCTATACATGTATATATATATATACAAACACACATTTATACTTATACACATATACACATACACATGCATACATGCATACATGTACACATGCATACATGCATACATACATATATACATACACAAACATGCATACATACATAATGTTGTTATATTAAATATTTACGTATAAATTTTGTTTTTGTTTTTGTAAGTTTACATGTTTTTGTAAAAAAATTATACATTTAAATAAAAGAATATAAATACCGTGGGTAATAGTTAAAATTATATGCTGTATTACATTACAACACAGGTACATGTTAGTTAATATTATGTACAATACACTGCATATTTTGATATTATATAATTTCGTAGGAAATTATGTCAGGATGTTTTCCCTGGCTGGCGCCCTGTTGATTAAATTCTCCATAGCTTTGATGGCATAGATTTCCTTCTGTTTGCAATTTAAATCTTTTAACCTCTATCAGGTATCTAACCTGACACGCTTTGATATATATATATATATATATAGCATTAGGTTATAATGCATACATACATAGACACCTATATTATGTATGCATTATAACCGAAGTGTGTATTGTGATGTGTGACGAGGTGTGTCGGAAATATAGTATGTTTTTTGGTGCTCGGGAATTTTTAGATTGGCAGAAATTTTGGAAGTGTGTTGCACCGCCGCACCTTAGGGCTGGCCGCCACTGATTGTAGGCATTCCGCATAATATCGACAACCGGAGTTTAACACATTCCATCATTTGCCATATTTTGAATTAATATGTAAAAGTGTTCAACGTTAATAATATTTTACAATAGTAAATAAGGGCGTTTAAATATCCCCAAAGTTTGGTGGGCTTAAAAATTATTGATTAATGAATTTATTCTCGTATGAAAAAAACTTTAAAAAATCGTAATCAGCACTGGCCTAAATGTGTAATAAAGACACCAACCTTGAAAAGCGGACGTCTTTTGCAGCTTTGACGGCTCTTTTGACGGTCTCCACACGATAAAATATCAACACGTATAATTGCAAATAAAATAAAATATCACCACGTATGACAGGAACAAGTTAAGAAAAACTAAAAGAGTAAAATTCACAATCAGGTTTGTGTTCTTCGTGTTACAATAATATTATTTGAATAGTTCAAATTATTGTTCACAAGGACACTTGTGAACAATATCATGTTCACGTCATCTGTGTTCCCTCCCCAATTCAACGGGCACAATATTATGTATATTTTAATGCCAATGAAAATACACAGAGACCGCCATGACATAAATATTTAAAAATTATTTGGAAATCCAAACAAAATACATATTACGATGCCTAACGAGGTAGGTTCTCTAATTGATGATATGTCTGTGATAAAATATTTTACGGTCACCCTCTTGGAAAAAAATTGATTATGTTCTTAGCAAACTACTTTTATATTCGTTGTCAAAATGTCTTAAATACAATATCTTGTAATAAAGTTGAGTTGAAATTTTTTGAAGTATTTATGATGGCGTATAAGATGATGGACACTGGTAGGGTTCGCAAAAATAATTATAATTTCCATTAGTCAACATAATATTTTATCAAATATCCCCCCCCCCCCCCCCACAACCCGGCGGGCCAGGCCTTCCCGCTTCACCAGAGGTGGGATGTTTTCCGTCGCGCATGGGAAGCTCGAAACATAACAAAAATTGTCAATATTTATCATGTTCACAGTGATGTTTGAGGGATTGTCGGGGCAAAAGTTAATGGCGAAGCTCGCTGGAGACCCGTCTTGAGGTCATTAATTTAACAGGACAAGTTTCGAGTGAGTCATAAGTATAATTTTGTATAACTCACTCAAACGTACACCAAAAGTGAATGCCAGTTGAATTGTTGAATTTGAAGAGCCGTTGAAGCAGTGTGAAAGGTATGCATGAAAAATGAATGAACAAAATAAAAAAATAAAATTGTGAGTTTATTTATGTGTGTTTTGTTTTGATTCACCAGGTGACCATATTTATTAGTATTTTATCAGAACCTGTCTCTTAACGATGGGTAATGACAAATTTCACAAGAGCAGAGGTCACGGTACCAGCTCAATATTTTGTACGACTCGTAGAGTCGACTCAATTGAACGACACGACGAACAATGCTTTGGCCCTCTGACAAAAATACAAAAATCAACATTTGTATTCCTGAATTTTGATATTGTAAAGACAAAACTCAAATACCAATCATTATTACTTGGATGACTGTCATTAAATAATTATACGTCCTCAACTTTGGGATTTCCAACAACGTTACGCTGATCACATTTTCAGTTGCATTTTATAACTTGAGCAAGACGTCTCGTTTACACAAAAATATCGCGTTTTTACCAAACAAAATGGAACCCATTGGCCTAGATACCTATATATTTTGGAATTATGTCATTTTTTCTTTTGATTGGTGTGAATTATGTCCTCAAAGTTGTCACCTGAGTTTCTCTCATGATTAATATGCACTACTCAACTTTGAAAGCGTTTGTAAAAATAACTCCTCTTAATTTTTATGTTTTATTATAGGACTGTTCATAAGTTTTTATTTGCCAAAATTTTGACTGCATCTGTCGGCGACTAAGGATTTTAATAATAAAAGCAAAAGAGTGCTTCGATAGTGAAAAATACTTACCACCGAAATCTGGTTGTTTTTGGGAAAATGTATTTGCTCTTGAATTGTTTTGACGTCAACGATAAAAAGCGGGATCAGCTTATATTATTTAAGCAGACTTTTTTTATTTAAATTTTAATAAAAAAGACTGTGCGAACTAAATCGGAACCACCAGAGAATTCGTTCACGCAGTGAGGCGTAGATTAACCAAGAAATGTGGTTCCATTGGATTTGACAGCTTTTTTTAATAATAATAAATAATAAAGTAAAATTTGTATATCGCAGTTTTGTGTTATTTAATTTCAATTAGTCTTAACCATAATAAACATAAAAGTAATCATACAGTTTTTTTTTTTAATGCATACCTCACTAGAGTCTCATCTGCTCCCGTCTGGAGCCAGTGAGACTATGGCATCCCCAATTGGCGAATGTTGTGAGGCTGAAGGTAATGGGAAGGGAAATTAGATGGGGAAATAGGAAGGTGGAGAAGTACCTGGCTATTCAGATCTGGTCACCAAACACGGCTATCGCTATTTCAAGCAACGTTTCAATTCTCAATGGTGGTCATACACCAGGGCGATACTGACAGTATCTTCCACTCTGGACGTGCTGCAAATAAACTATGCATTGGTTTAAAGGAATTAATTGTAAAATAACCCAAATTAATCACACAAAACTTATTTGCCCACGCCGGGATTCGATCCCGCGACCTTCGGATTGCGAGTCAAGGGCCTTGCCTCTAGAACACGCCAGTTGTATAAAGTGTTCCTTACAAAGTATTGATCAAATAATATGAAACAAAGATTTTACAGTACATACAAAGCAATGCCAAGAGAACAAAGTTAACTAAAATTGAAATTAAAACACTTGTTAACTTATTTCCACTTATTTATTTAACCAGTACCGGTTTCATCCTATTATGGACATCTTCAGGCTGGCAATTGACATTCTTTGAATAATGTCAATATTGTCATGTCGCCTTGCATTTTTAGCCTTTCCACAATTCGCACACGATCATTGTGGGCTGAGTAATAATAATTATTATAACGAAATATTTGTACAGCGCAGTTTTGTGTTATTTCATATTTATTAGTTCGAAATGAAAACGGTTACGTTCCCCCTTTAATTCCCCTCTTATAAAGAAAGTGCTGTTAGCTTAAGTTTTAGTGCGAAATGCAAAGAGATTTTTTGGTACACTTAGAATTTCATGTTACGATCTATGCAGAACTAAATATGAAGACATTCTACAAAGGTTCAATACGAGTACATATTTTATGTATGTAGATATGAGATATGTAGATATACAGTTTTGTGTTATTACACTTCAAGTGCGCTTAACTATCAAAAACTTAAAAAAATATCCTACAGTGCTCTCTTTACGAGTTCATTATAAAACAATGTTTAACTCTTTTAATTTATTCTTTTCTTTGTAAATATGAAATGTTATACTATTTAAATTTGTTCATTTCCATGTGGATAAGGGTGGTTATACTATTTTAA
Organism: Limnephilus rhombicus; assembly: GCA_929108145.2. Classification (NCBI taxonomy): domain Eukaryota; kingdom Metazoa; phylum Arthropoda; class Insecta; order Trichoptera; family Limnephilidae; genus Limnephilus; species Limnephilus rhombicus. Next base: position 10,665,611 of record OV815292.1, on the reverse strand, counting down.
TTTTGTTCATTGCTATGTAGATATGAGTAGTTATACTATTTTAATTTGTTCTTTGCTATGATGTGCGTAGTTAAACTATTTGAATTTGTTCATTTCTATGTAGATATGAGTAGTTATACTATTTGATTTTGTATGCATGGGTAGAACACATGAGTACACATTTAGAATTTGTTCATTGCTATGTAGATATCAGTAGTTATACTATTTGAATTTGTTCATTGCTATGTAGGTACATATCAGTAGTTATACTATTTGATTTTTTCATTGCTATGTAGATATTATGAGTAGTTATAGATACTATTTGAATTTGTTCACTTCTATGTAGATATGAGTAGGTATACGATTTGAATTTGTACTTTTCTATTTAGATATGAGTAGTTGTACTATTTGACTTTGGTGTCTTTCTTTATGCCTCTGTTTTAATTATGAGTATTTGTTACTTGAGTGATCTTTCATATATTTTTATACTGATTTTTTATGAAGAAAGTACGTATTATAAAAAAAAAATCACAATCTTTCATTACATTTACGTAAACCTTAAAATATTTGCAATGAGGATAGAATCATTTATACTGAATTTATATAATTAAATCATAGTTTACCACCCCTGATACTCTCTCTCAAAATTGTGAATTTATACCCTAAGGATAAATTGTACCTGTCTGAAGATGGTCGTAATACACTGAAACTGGTAACGATTAAGAAATAAATAAAAAATGTATGAAATAAGTTGGTTTAATGTATCACAAAATATTTCCGACAAATAATAATATTTGAAAACCTCCCACTACCATCATTAAGAGCGGAAAATATTGCTTATGCAACCAAAACCTTTTGTTTATTACTAATTCCTGTGTAAAAATATCCAACGTAAAAGACCCATGTGCGTGAAAAAAGGTAAACAAATAAATATATAAACGATGGCTTAATGACTTAACTAGCAGAGATTTTAAATAATGGTGGCTGTGTAAGAATCAGACGCATTTATCCACCCGGCTACAGAACGTTTATACCAGTTTATACTGTTCTCATTTTAACATGTAATCTTGTAACGTCATGACATTCAAATGTTTGAATACAGAAAAAACGTATTCACGTAAATAAAATTGGGTAGGAGACAGGTATATCATCATGTGGTCATAAATCATCGTAGGTAATAAAAATATTTTAAGAACACATCACCTACAGGCATTTAAGATCAGGCGTACGACCCTTATTTTGACGGCCGCGACGTCTACCTCCAAGATTAATGGAGGGTGTCAAAGACGTCAATCAGGGTTTCATGGGAAGTCTCGAGGCTTATCTGTAAAAAACAGGACACTGTGGAATGGTTCGGAGATTAGCCCTGATACCCACGCAGCCTCCGGTTGTGGGAGGGGGAGTGTCTGAAGGTTTGTACTTTTATAGCTTGTATTTATAAATGTAATTGTGGTAAAGGCATTGGATTATAATCCCAAGTATCTTGGTATTTAAAATTAAACAATAAACAGTATTTTACTCATTGTGCCAATCTCACATCGAATACGGAATTCTAGCCTGGGGTAATGCATATTCCAATGCCCTTGATCCTATCATGAAAGCACAAAAACTAATCATAAAAATAATTCTTAAATGCCGCTTACTACCAACACTGATACTATCTTCAATTCCTTCAACGTTATGGACATAAAACAGCTCTACTCAAGATCCATATTACTTAATTTACACAAAAACAACAAAACACCATACAAAGCTACACAAACAATACACAATACCCGAGCCAAAAACAACGAACTTCTCCAAACTCCTTTTACCAAAACCACCTTCGGGCAAAGACACTCTAAATACATAGCTTGCAAACTATACAATACACTACCAACTACGATCAGACAAAGTGACTCCTTTACGAAATTCAAACAAGATATTAAAAAATGGATTATAAGTATTGGACGCCACACTATCACAAATATCTGTAAAATAAATCACACGTAGACAGAAATAACTATTCACATACAACCTAACCCATATAAAACAAATGAAAATAATGGAATCCTGTCAAATTTAACCTATAAATAGACTAGGCAGAATTTATTTCATTACTCCATCTCCAACATTTATAAAATAACTCTCTTTAAAAGATTTACCACCCTTCCAATCACCCTTCTTTTCTAATTCTATTCATGATATGTATTTTACCTGATATATCCTTGTAGCTACTATATTCATTTATGTACGCCTGTCTCGACACAGGTATACCCTAGTGAGACAGGCATACAAATAAAACCATTGTAAATATATTTTATTATAGATAAATAAATAAATTTAAAAAAAAAAAAATTCATCGTATTTTAAATTATTATTTTAGCACTACATACCTATATGTGTATTTAAAATATTATCAAATTAATTTCTTCTCCTAACACACAAACTTACTTTGTGACACCATTTTGATTCAAATTAATAAAATACTTAGTTTTTACCACTTTTATTGTTTACAAAAACCAACGTCATGTTTCAGGGTAAATTGATTGATATATAAATAATAGACATAGACAATGATGTCAATTGAAAAAGAATGAACGTAGACAATGGTATCAATGTAAATATGAGAGTGGGTAGAGGAGAGAGGGCAATGGGGGACAATTTACAAAGGGAACAGGTTTAATATTGGGTCATTTAAGAACAATTTTTGATTATTAATAATATTCAAATTCGCATTAACTCTTTCGGATTTCTAAAATTTCTAGTTTATCCAACTGAAAGCCATTGACATTACAATGCATTAATTCTATTCCACTATTGAAGTCAAAGGTGTGACTGGTTTCCAACAAATGGTTGGCAAACTCCGAGAAACTGTTATTGTTTAAAGATTTCGTATGTTCTTTAATCCTTATTTCGAAGTTTCTCGAAGTTTTACCCATATAAAAGAAACCACAATCGTTACACTTCAATTAATTTATATTTATTTAAATTTTCAATCATTTTATGCATATAACAAACTAAAAAATTACATTGTAAACAATAAAGACAGAGATTCAAAAATGAAAAAAAATGACGCGTTGATAAAATAGATTGAATCACTAGGAAAAACTACTATTTCTGAAAATGGTGAAAGGCGATAGGTACCCAATGTGAGAATCAAACCCGGCCAGCGTGGCCTAGGGGTAAGGCTCTTGAATCGCAATCCGATGATCGTGGGATCGAATTCTGGCGTGGGCAAATAAATTTTATTTGAATAATTTGTGTTATTTCACAATTATTTCATTTCGAAAAATGTATAGAATATTTTGGCACGTTTCAGAGAGGAAAATACTCTCAGTATCGCCTTGGCGTAAGACCACCATTCAGAATTGAAACGTTTCTTAAAATGGCGTTAGCCGTGTTTGAAGATCAGATCTGAATAGCCAGGTATTTCCAACCCTCTTCCCCTCCCCACTACCTTCAGCCTCACAACATACACCAATTGGGTATGCCATAGTTTCATTGGCTCCAGAGGGGAGCAGCTGGAACTCCAGCATGGTATTCATATAAAAAACCACCGGATTTCTATGCAATGTTTATATGGGTGTCCCGTGGTAGATTTCGGATTTGTAAGTGATATAAATATACATTGTAAAAGATAAAAAAATATTTATTTTTTATCAAATTAAATGTACAAAATGAGGATTTTTATTTAATTTATACCTTTTAAACGTTTTCCGTCACGGCGTAGACACTAACGGAATCTTTTGGCAGTTTTCCGAATTTTTTTTTTTTAATATTTTTTTATTCCAGTTAAAAGAAAATTACATTTTCACTCATTTAACTAGAAATAATTATACAAATTAAAATAAAGTAAATATTAATAATTTTTTTTTAAATTTACCCAGCTTCTTTTCGTTTTTAATCTCGTTTGGGAGGCAATTATATAAGTTGCCTCCCTCGTAACCAATTGATTGTTTACCATAGTTAGTGTGGATGGTGTTTAAATGTATGTTATCGTGTTGTCTCGTAAAGTGTTTGTGTACTTGGGACGTTTTAATGAATTCTGTGTTTGTGTGTACGAGTTTATTGTTTATTTTTTATATAAGGAGACATGTATTGTATTCATATAGTTTTCTTAATGTAAGTAGTTTTGCTTCCATATATATTTTTTGTGGGTGTTCTGGGCTTGTAGTTAAATAGTTTTTTGATTACCTTGTTTTGTATTACCTGTAATTCATTTATGTATGTTTCACATGCGTTTCCCCAGATTTCAATCAAGTTATTAAAATGTGAGTGTACGAGACTATAATATAAACCTTTTTTTAATTTATTTGGCAACAGATATGATATCCGGCTAAATACGCTAATTAAGGGGATGATTTTATCTAATACCTTGTATATGTTGTTTAAATGTCAAATGCTGATCAATGCACGGCCCAAGATATTTTTCCTGGATCAGGATTTGAAGTTCATTGTTTTCAATTTTTAAGGGTACATGAGGAGGAACTATTTTACGAATGACCTTTTGCAACAGAGATTGGGAAATAGCGTTCACTTCTCGCACGATATTTTCCTTGAACTCCGATATGTCCTTTGGGATGCTATCGTACACTTTAGCCTTAAGATCCTCACAGAAAAAAAAAAACGAGTGTGCTTTAGACCACACGTCTGAAGTAAAACTTCTTTATCTCCATCTATATGATAGGAAGAGAGAAAGAAAATATGCGCACGCACTGCTCTCTCTTGCTCCTACAGTGTGATTCAGACAATAGGCCTGCACTGTGTCTTAAATATATGAAACGTAACTGGCTATGAGAGAAAGAGAGAAAGAAAATGTGTTCTCGCACCTCTCTCTCTTACTCCTACAGTAATATACGAAACGTTATTCTCTCTCTCTTTCTATTTTCACTATATCTCCACTATATCTTCACTACATCTCCACTATATCTCCCTCTCAACTACCGTTCGCTTCGCTTTTCGTAACGCTCTCGTCACGCATTCACCAGCTTACTCCCCAAGTCAAGCGTGCGTAAAGAAGTTTTACTTCAAAAAAGTCCATGGGAGTGAGATCTGGCGATCTGGTTAGCCAAACGATATCACCATTTCGACGTATCAGTTTTGTATGGAATTGTTTGCGAAGGAGGCTCATGGTGGCTCTCGCTGTGTGAGGTGGGTCGCCATCTTGTTGAAACCATGTGTCTGAACTGGACGAATGATGCTCTTGATGTTTTGACATTAAATAATCGCTTATAATGCTGCAGTAAAAATCACCGCGGTATCAATCAATCATGATTGCTCAATGAGAATTTTCGAAGAAAAATTGTAGATAGAGCAGCCCTAACGGTTACTTTTGGGCTGTGCAGAGCCGGTTGTTGCTTTAACTGAGGGTTTTTTCCTTTTGGCGCCCAATAGTGGCAATTTCGCTTGTTGACACTTGAACCACGTACAAAATCGTCTCAAAATCAAATTCGGCAACGGTACTCGAATCGTTGCCTTTAAATACGCTTCTACGCAAACGCACGAAGCTCACTAGTCCACAGCGACATCGTGATTATACAATCATGTCCCCTTCCCTTTTACAAATATCTGAATTTAAATTTCGAAATCTGCCACGGGACACCCATAAAATACCTATACCCAAAATTAAAAAATTTATCCAACACAGAAATCGTCGGATAAAAAAATAAAACTTGGTGTCCTAAGCGTTTCAACTCGGAAGTGACGAATGACACGAATGAAAATAAGTTTAATCGCAAAATGGCATCAACCGGAATTTCAGATAAAACCTTTACAAAACGATTATCTTCCCGCCTACGTTGGAATCTGCCTATAAATCGTTTGCCAATTTTATAAATTTCACGAAACGAAGAAATACGGCACCCTTTTGTATGCCAAATCTCGCTGATAAAGTTACGAGATATTTTTCTATTTAAATGTTCCCCATTACTCGTTTAAGTTGATGAAATTATTATAAGTTTATATGCTATACTTACAAATACGAGGAAATTTGGAATTGAACAAATTGTTTTTTATTTTTTTAATGTAGCTATTACTTTGTGGTTATCCATTATAGAAAAAAGAAACAATACAACTTTGTATAAACCACTTATATGATGTGCAAATCCGACCGGTTTCGGAACAAACGTTCCTTCGTCAGGGAAAGCTTATACTAATTTGACAGTTTAGAACAATGTTTTATTGTGGTAGGGGTGGAGCCGTTGTTAGTTAATAATGTAGATTGGATGGGTAGGTATTAGTGTAGAGTGGGTAAAGCCCAATCATGGATTTGTTCCCCTACCCACCCACTCTTCACTAATACCTACCCACCCAATCTACATTATTACTACAGCCGTTGTTAGTTAATAATGTAGATTGGGTGGGTAGGTATTAGTGTAGAGTGGGTAAAGCCCAATCATGGATTTGTTCCCCTACCCACCCACTCTTCACTAATACCTACCCACCCAATCTACATTATTACTACAGCCGTTGTTAGTTAATAATGTAGATTGGGTGGGTAGGTATTAGTGTAGAGTGGGTAAAGCCCAATCATGGATTTGTTCCCCTACCCACCCACTCTTCACTAATACCTACCCACCCAATCTACATTATTAACTAACAACGGCTCCACCCCTACCACAATAAAACGTTGTTCTAAACTGTCAAATTAGTATAAGCTTTCCCTGACGAAGGAACGTTTGTTTCGAAACCGGTCGGATTTGCACATCATATAAGTGGTTTATACAAAGTTGTATTGTTTCATTTTTCTAAATTGTTTTTTATTTGATTTTTTTTATTTTTTCTTTATCTATAAAAAAGTATATGTACATTGGATTTTTTTGATGCCTGTCTCACTAGAATATACCTATGTCGAGACAGGCGTACAAGTACATAATAAAATTTCGAAGTTACTACACTATTATTTGAATCGAAATTAAAACAGAAAGGTGATTGGAAGGGTTAGTAAATCTTTTAAAGAGAGTTATCTTATATTTGTTGGGGGAGATGGAGTAAAAAAGTAAATTCTGTCTAATCTATTCATGGAGTTAAATTTGACAGGATTCTATTATTTTCATTTATTTTATATATGGGTTAGGTCGGTAGCCAATAGTTTCACCTCTTCCTCTCACTCGATAAATGCTGGCGTCCCACAGGGATCGGTTCTGTCTCCGACTTTGTTTTTGTTGCACATCAACGACCTTTTGTCATGTGCACCAATTTATTGTTACGCGGATGACAGTACAGTTCATGATAGCTTTTTGTTTGACAAGCCCCCAAATGGTTCACAAACTCCAACAGCTCGTATGGCTTTGAAGCAAAGAATGGACGGTTACCTCGAGAGTGTTTTCTCTTGGGATAAAAATAATCTCGTTTAATTTAATGTTTCAAAGACCCAATCTTGTCTGATTACGTCTAAAAGGGATCAAAATGAAAATCTAGTATCTTTCAACGAAAGCAATCTTCCGAACAGGCCCTCCATTGATATGCTTGGTGCAACCCTAAGTGACCAGCTCAGGTATGGGGCTCCATCGAAGCCAGAATAAAGTTAGCCTCCCGGAAAGTGGGCGTACTGTACAGGGCCCGCAGATACTTTAATAATGCACAACTGCTAACCCTGTACAAATCGCAAGTGCGCCCCACGGTTGAATTTGGCAGACACCTCTGGTCTGGAGCTCCAAAATACCTGAAAAATACCCTCGACTCTGAATTCGTACACGGTTGACATTTGTTACACGAGAACGGGTCGTTTCTTCGACTCGTTCTCATGTTCAATAACTCAGCTGTGGAACGATTTGCCGGCCTCTGTGTTTCCTCCTTCCTACAAAATGAGTCTCTTCAAGACCAATGTTCATTCCTTCCTCTCCTCAAAAAGACCCTCCACACAGCATCCCTCCTGTGTGGAGTTAATGTAAAAAAAAAAAGTTATTCCCGTCTATGTGTGATTTATTTTACAGATGTCTGTAATAGTGTGGCGTCCAAGACTTATGATCCATTTTCTTATATCTTGTTTGAATTTGGTCAAGGAATCATTCATTCAGTCAGTCAATCAATTCACTTGATTAGGTTTAAGTTTTCCACATGGTTCAATTTTTTTGTAAATTAATTCAAAGCAGAAGGTCCCGAGGAAAATAATTTTATGAATAAATGAATGAGTGAATATGGGTCTTATAAATGTTGTGGGAGGAAGGTCAGATGGAGGCCGGCAAATCATTCTACAGCCGAACTGTTGAACCCTAGAACGAAATATAAATGCACTGTTCCCATGTGACAAATGTCATTTGCGTACAAATTTTGATGTGTCAATTTTAGATCAATGATCGATTGTGATCAACGACGCTAGTTCCACGGAGCATCCCCATTGAAATACCGGCAGAACAAGGACAGCATTTTCACCGATGATATTGCAATCCGTTTGCTTAGATGGAATATTCTATCAAATGGACCGCCAGTTTTTGAATAGAATGAAGGATTTTTTACGTGCTACCTCTGTAGCTATTTATATAACAACCAAGTTTCATGTACCTTGTAAAGTCGTTTGCTTTATACCCATTGCAGTGGACACAATTTTAGAAGGCCCTTAAAATATCACCAAATATTTAACAAGGTAATAAAATCAATTTAAAAGCCTCCTTGGTCGAAGGGCAACGCTCTCGACTACGAATCTTGAGATGGCCGCGGTCAGTTCAAGCGTGCTCAAGTAAATTTTATTTAAATAATTTGTATTGGTTTACAATTAATTAATTAAAATTAATACGTCGTATATTTACGGCACGTCCCAGAGTAAAAGAAACTCTCAAAATCGCCTTTGTTCATTCGGAGTTGAAACGTTTCTTGAAATTGGGTAAGCCATGTTTCTCATTTCCTTCCCCTCCCATTATCTTCAGCCTCACTACACGGCTTTTGACGGTTGAGATTAGTTTAGACTCTTGTGCGGTTTTCACTTATTTTTTAAACATGGACAATCATGTCAACACATGTGCCTATGTTTAACATATTAAATATTATGTAGAATAACACCGGGAGGCAAAGCGGTTCGGTACATTCGTATGACCTTTTGAAATATCCTACTAGTGAGCTAGAAAACATCAACATTTTGTTTCATTCACTACAAGTTCTTCTGCATTACAAATGATTTGATAGTGTTTATGCGTAATCTGGTATTGTACCAGATAGAGCAGGGGTGCTCAAACTTGAACTGCTGGCGATCTACCTCAATATTATTAGACTCCGATCGATTGACTCTTCGCAGATTTTCAGGGGGGGGGGGGTTAGAAATCCTTTTTTTTATTGCGACCTCATTTTATGCCGATTTTTATATCACATATTATGACGAGTATTCTTGCAATAAAAATAATGTTTATATTCTACTACAATCTTATAACTGCTCGAGAATCAGAAATAGAGAATGGTGTCCATGTAATAGGATTTCGCAGCTTCATAACACAAGGCAGGTTTTAACTTTAGATTACTTCTGCGTAAGAGTCCCGAAATAATAGTTACACACGGATCAGTCAATTTCTCAGAATTTGGCAGCACATGACAGCTTCACTCGGTACACGAAAAATCGGCAATCTGTTATTTAATTTATCGCCATTTTGTGAACAAAAACTAGTTGAAATTAAATCTGTATGCGGTGAATTAAAACTACACTCAGAACATGAAAATGGTTTTTCTTTGATTCTGGCAGTACATGAATAGTCTGCAACTTGAATTTTATAACTGCCCTTCGAATGAGAGAATGATTATCTTTCGAAATGTGTCAGCAAGATGAATTCACAACTGGAATTTTACATTCTAAACACAAAACTGGTTTAAATTTAATCTGTGTGCGGCGAACTAAGAAATTAAAACTCAGAACATGAAAATGGTTTCTCTTTGATTCTGGATTCACACACATAGTCTGCAACTAGAATTTTATAGCTGTACTTTGAATAAGTGAATTTTTTTCTTTGAAATGTGTCAGCAGATGAATCCACAACTCAAATTTTACATTTTGAACACAAAACTGGTTAAAATTAAATCTGTATGCGGTGAATTAAAACTACTCGAAGATGAAATTGGCTTTTCTTTATTCTGGCAGCATATTAATAGTCTGCAACTGGAATTTTATAACTGCAGGTCGAATAAGAGAATTTTTCTTCGAAATATGTCAGCAGATGAATCAGCAGCTAAAATTTAACATTCTGATCAAAGAACTGGTTTTAAATTAAGATTGAATCTTGTTGCTCTCCAGCTTTAATTGCTATTACTCTCATAACACGCGTATGGTTTTCAAACGAATTACTTATTTTGAAGAATGGTTTGAAATAAAATTTAACTCTAAATATTATAACGATTTTCCTTGAAATGCGTCAGCAGATTAATGCACTACTGGAATTTTTGACAGATCATTCGGAACATGAAACAGGTTTTAACGTAAGACTTTATCTGCACGCGAGTCCACGGTTTAATTTTCACTTTACCCAATTAAATTATTATTTATTGATATTCAATTGATACTAGATTTAAAACACGAAAATTTTTTTTCTGCAATTTTTGTACTTGGAACTCATGGACGACTTAACATATGGAAATTTCCAAATAAAGTTTCACCCGCTTCAATAAATGCTTCTTTCACAACCATTCCATGTTAAAATAGTTTCTTGTGTTTCGCTTATTCGAGTATATGAGATATTTTAAGTAACTCGATCGTTGCAGCTTTTGATTGTTTGGCTGGTCTTGTGAACAAAGTTTGTTTTTTTTTCAAACAAATTATCAAATCACATACTTTTCGTTTTTTTCATTCACTCTGTGGCGGGAAATCTTATTTATAGTTTTTATGAATGGTTTTATAATGCTTCTCTAAGTTCCCATGAATTGCAACTGACGCACGGCAAATCAGACAAATGAACTTATGCAAAATAAGAATTCTTCCTAACAATCGTTATCAAGTTATACGATTTACTTCTACTCACCGAACTCATTTTGTGTTACTTATTAATAATTTTCGTATCGCCTTCAATTTACAACTCGGACTGACTGACTCATAAATAAACCAAACCACAACTAGAAATTAGATCGATAACTTCGGGCTTTTGAAGGGGGCAATTTTTGACAATATTTCACCATGAATTTGCAATAATTAGACGATTTTTTTCTATGTGGACTTGTGACTCCATATACCATAGATGAGGATAGAGTAAACAAATAATAAAAGTGTGCAACCTTTGACAATACAAGCTACAAATAAATAATATACAAAAAGGCATAAAAATGAGCGGTCTTATTGAGGATCAACAAAAACAAAAATTGTGAATAGATCTATTTACATCGGCAATTTTTTCTCGAGATCGACTCAAAAAGCTCTCGCGATCGACCGTTTGGGCACCACTGAGATAGAAGCTACACTTTTTTTTATAACTGCATACTCAACTCAAAACTCGATTTTTCGGAGACATCTGACCAATCAAATGGACGATCATCAATATATAGAGCATCTTTTCCAACTTTGACGATTTAGAAATTCTGAACAAAAAAATTCACTCAACCTTATTGAAGACAGAATACTTTCCAGTAAGGGGAAAATTGCCTTTTTGTTAGAAAAGATCAGGTATAATCTGGGTTTTCTTAAATATCTTAGATTCTTTTAGGGCAAGTGTTTTCAAAAAGTCAGAAAGGCCCCTTATTCACTGAGATTAATGGCTGAGGAGTCTAATTATATCCGGGAAAGTAAAATCCTACTTCTCGAAGTAGGTTTGCGTCCGTTCAATTAAAAATGCTGCGGAGTTTATCACGATAAATAGATTCGATAAAAATATATTCTTCTTCATTCGATTCCTTCTTTTAATTCATGGGTTTGACCGGGTTTGGCACCGAGGACTTGTCAACAAACTGCATTCTTACGGACTTCCCGCATCCTTGTGTACGTGGATTGCCGACTTCTTGAGGGAGAGGTCGATTCAGACGGTAGTCGATGGTTTCACCTCTTCCTCTCACTCGATAAATGCCGGCGTCCCGCAGGGATCGGTTCTGTCTCCAACTCTGTTTTTGTTGCACATCAACGACCTTTTGTCATGTGCACCAATTCACTGTTACGCGGATGACAGTACAGTTCATGATAGCTTTTTGTTTGACAAGCCCCCAAAGGGCTCACAAACTCCAACAGCTCGTAAGGCTTTGAAGCAAAGAATGGACGGTTACCTCGAGAGTGTTTTCTCTTGGGGTAAAAATAATCTCGTTGAATTTAATGTTTCAAAGACCCAATCTTGTCTGATTACGTCTAAAAGGGATCGCAATGAAAATCTAGTCTCTTTCAACGGAAGCAATCTTCCGAACAGGCCCTCCATTGATATGCTTGGTGTAACCCTAAGTGACCAGCTCAGGTATGGGGGCTCCATCGAAGCCAGAGTAAAGTTAGCCTCCCAAAAACTGGGCGTACTGTACAGGGCCCGCAGATACTTTAAAAGTACACAACTGCTAACCCTGTACAAATCGCAAGTGCGCCCCACGGTTGAATTTGGCAGCCACCTCTGGTCTGGAGCTCCAAAATACCTGAAAAATACCCTCGACTCTGTGCAGAAACGGGCGGTCCGTTTGATAGATTCTCCCATCTTAACAGACGGATTGCAATCTTTAGAGCACAGGCGTCGGGTGGGAATGCTATCCTTGTTCTACCGGTATTACAATGGAAGATGCTCCGAGGAACTAGCATCATTGATCCCTTCGGCACCGGTGCATAGTCGGGAAACACGCCAAACGCGTGCCCAACATTTGTACACAGTTGACATTTGTCACATGAGAACGGGTCGTTTCTTCGACTCGTTCTTGTGTTCAACAGCTCGGCTGTGGAATGATTTGCCGGCCTCTGTGTTTCCTCCTTCCTACAACATGGGTCTCTTCAAGACCAATGTTCATTCCTTCCTCTCCTCAAAAAGACCCTCCACACAGCATCCCAGATGACATAGGCCCTGAGGGAAATTATTTTCCTCAGGGCCTCCTGTGTGGAGTTAATGTAAAAAAAAAAAAAAAAAAAAAAAAAAAAAATTTTCAGTAAGTAGATACACATTGAACAAATTATTTAAAAAAAAAAATATTTATGGAATCTTCGAATCTGCAGTCCGTTTTTTTTAAATATTAAAGCAATTTAATCAATTATTATTAGCCTGAAACACTCATCTATATTGAAAAAATCTCCCGAGAAAAGATACATGCTGCCGACGGGACTCGAACCCGCGTCCTTCTGATTTCCAGTCAACTGCTCTTATCCACTGAGCTACGTCGGTTTATCTCCTGCATGCCAAATAATTCAATGTATACTAGTGTTTCATTCAACATTACTGCTTATTACATTTTCCCACCTTCTATTTACATTTTTGCTTTTTGCTTATTACATTTTTTCAATGTAGATGAGTGTTTCAGGCTAATAAAATTATTACTTATAATAATTGTTACCCTTTGGGCTAGCTTTGCGTAAAAATCTTTTCAATACAATAAAACTTAACTAAAATAATAAAGAAAAAGTTATAATTTTGAAAGTTATCTAACATTATTATTTGGATGCTTTCAGTATCGCCCCAGGTCAAAGACCACCATTCGGAATCGAAACCTAGCTTGAAATAGTATAAATCTGTGTTTGGTGATCATTTGGTACCTCCTCGCCCTCTCATTTCAGATCTTCCCCCTACCTCTTCATCCTCACAACGCACCACGATTGGGGAGGATGTGGTCCCATTGGCTCCTGGTTAAGACGCTTGTGGTATTTTTGTTTGCACAAATCGGTTTCATCCGAATTTCTTAAATGCTTTGTTGAGGTAAGCCAAAATTTCTTAAATGCTTTGTTGAGGTAAGCCAAAATTTATCATTTTCAAAATTTTCGACAATATTATAACATTTCGTCTTATCATATTTCTCGACAGTTAAGTGCGTTTTTTAAAGTCCGTAGCTCATGATGGAAACATAACGCCGTTTTACGCAGGAGTGGGTAGCGAAGATGTCAAGCTTCGCCTCTAGGCACACTCGCATTCTCACACGTCTCTCTCTCTAACTGTTGAGTTAATCAAGTGTATGATTTATTTTGTAGAACACCATTTTAATTTTTATATCTTTTATATTTTTATATATTTTTTATAATTTTATTATTTTTTATAAAAATAGATCGTTTTAAATAAGTTCTGCCATTTAATTATTATTACGCGTGACAGCTGTTTCGCCTTCTAAAGGCATTATCCGGAAGGCAATAATCATTATATTTCCGTCATTTTACTCGGAAATCAATAAGAAGAGGTAATAAAATAAAATAAATCAATTTCATATCTGGGTCACATACTTCGAGGGGAGAAGAATCACTTGCTTCAATTAATATTGAAAGACAAGATAGAGGGTCGCCGATGGCCTGGTAGGAGACAAATGTCTTGACTGCCAAATGTACGAGAGTGTACCGGCATTAGAAGTGTGGAGGAGCTATTCCAGGCAGCGCAAGACAGAGAAACATTTTCCAGAGTGATCGCCAACGTCGGGGGGACCTGATGGGGCACACCAAGAAGAAGAATAAAAAAAAGAATAAGTTTTTCACCTTAAGAACCTATCTAGATATTATATAAATGTATCGTCTGTAGTTTAATAATGCCATCAGAAGGCGAAACAGCTGTCACGCTTAGTAAAAACATAGCAGAACTTGTCTATAATTAACTGTTTTTATTAATTTAATGAATCTGTAAAAGAAATAATAAATAAAAATAAAATCATAATAATGATTCACCGTCTTCCCGAATTGTCCCTCTTCTTCCATACACTAACATATGTATATTACATTCATCTGACACTTTTATCTCCGTCAATCCAAAATAAACCTAAATACAAAAACACTGAAAAATCTACAACATTTTACAGTAGAAGTAAAAACTGTGCCGTGAAATTGAACACGTTTTAAACAGAAGCGATTTGCAGTCACCCGACACAGTAAACCTAGCTATTTAAGTTCATTCAGATTTTAAAAGGAATCTCTGGAGTTAGAAGACTTTTAGATACAATTTTGATACTCCCGCGTTCATCTTGGCGTTGACAAATTGCAAGGTGTCATCTGCTTCAGTTGGGAGTATCATATATCAGCTTCCCAGAGGAGCAGAAGCGAGAGGCATTCTGCTCTGAAAATGTGGACTGTGTATCCCTGGAAGAGATTACCCAAAAACGAATAAATTTAATTTATGTGGCTTAAATGCAGAAATAAACGAATGAAAGCAGCCCCAGTACAACATTGAATGAACATTCTACAGGGTGGTTGTTAAAAAAGTAATTCAAATGTTTTCACGTTATTTGATTTATTTAATAACACGTACCTGATAAAATAATAATATTTAAATCAGGTAACCGCTATGTTAAAATATAAATGGAAGAGTGGTAAAACAAGAACAATGCAAGAAAACTGAACATTTTATATCTCTTTAAGAGGGTATTACCAGAGAAAACCAGAAATATGTCATTTTTAAATCAGATTTTAGACGTATTGACTCTTTTCCACAAAAAAATATAAATGGATTTCGAATGATTGTTCTTTTATTTAGCATTCGCAAGTTTTAAATTTTGAGATTTATTTTTATTTTTAGTATAATAAGGTTATACCATAGGTCGTTGACAGATTTGTTAAATTTTCAAAAAAGATTTTGTATTATACCACACCCATTTCAAATCATATCATGCAGTCAAATAAATCAATACATTATCTGGGTATCGCATGTTTTAGAATTTTAATTTTACTTTAGATAAAATCATTAAAAAATATATACGAACGTGTGTTTCTTCTCTAACGAGGTTTCTTGGAGTTAACGTAAAAAAAAATAATAAGGTTATACCATAGGTCGTTGACAGATTTGTTAAATTTTCAAAAAAGATTTTGTATTATACCACACCCATTTCAAATCATATCATGCAGTCAAATAAATCAATACATTATCTGGGTATCGCATGTTTTAGAATTTTAATTTTAGTTTAGATAAAATCATTAAAAAATATATACGTACATGTGTTTCTTCTCTAACGAGGTTGCTTGGAGTTAACATAAAAATAAAAAAATTGAATATGTGAACGAAAAACTTGGAATTAAAATGGAGTTCTACTAATTATACTTGATAACAATAATTCACTGCAGGTAATCCTTATTTTATGTTTATTTTTAACTTTATGAGTAAAACCTCAAATTCTAGTATTTAATTAAATGGAAACAGAAAGATCAGAAAAAGAAATTTGCACTTCTGGGACATATCTTTTCTGATTATTCTGTTTCCGGATTTTCGATTAAGTTTCTCTAATATTATCTTCATTTAATAGTAATTTTATGTATTTTTTTATATATTGAGTGAAGTTTATATTTCATATCACTACTCTTTTTATGCAGTTGTTCGTGAGTGCACTGAATTTGTTTTAAATACGGTCCCGCAGTCCACCTTTTTGATAGACATTTTTGAAACGAAGCTGCCAGTTGTAGCGATAATATGCTTTCAAAATATGAATAAATGAGTAACGGTCTATGTGGTAAAGCATACGTTATACTTAAAGCGAATGTCACGGGTTTGAAACCTTTAGAAACTACTTTTTTTAAAAGTGAAAACTTCTTTACCACCGTTGTGATGTGAAACTCCATGAAACGAAAAAACGACACTAAAAAGAGAGTAACACATACCTCTATAGGATTTAGCCTGCGAAAGAATAGAACAGACTAATTGGTCTCCTCTTTATGCGGTGTTTCGTAGCCCCCCCACTCTTGTCTACTTTAGTTTTCTGAAGGTTTCAGTTCCACCGCGTGTAAGCCACTCACATTTTTTTACCATGGTTCCAGGAGGCCCATTGACAATTTTTTTTCTTTCAGTGCCTATTTCAGCTTTAATGACCCTGTATGAACAGTCTTTTAAAGGAAAGTAAGGAGAGGAAGTTCTGGGAAGGAAAAGGTATGAGGAGTAGATAGGAAGATAGGGTGTATGAATCCATCCGTTCCACTGCGGTGCGAGGCGATGAGTCGAAAGAGTCCTGCTAAAAGGCAAAATGGTCTCCTTCAACCAGTCTTTCCTGATCCGGCCTGCCACGCAGAACGTAGACAGTGGCATAAGCCGCCAAGACCTGGACAAACCTCACCCCATGAACCCCGGCAACCCTGCTCAGTCAGCAAACGTTGCGAACCACTTCGGCTGACCTACGGCAGAGGTGTTGGTTATCCAATAACAACCGCCTCCCAAAATGATGTTTTATGTTATTTTTATTATCACATAAATGATATGAATTTAGGTTTTCACGGCCAAAAGCATCTCTATTTTTTTTTGGGGTGTTATGTCGTGTTGCGCTATCTCCTTCTTTAGCCAACGTTTCGGACAACGCTACAGTGTGCATCATTACACACCTGCCTTAATGATGGACACTGTATCCGAAAAATTGGCCAGAGACGGTGTTAGCGCATAACACCCCAAAAATTAATAACGAAAATGTGCTTATGCAAAGCTGCCACATGACAGCTTGTCTTCAGGTACCACTATTTTCTTTGTTAAAGAAACAAAATACAAAGTTTTGTGTTATTAAATTTAAATAAAACACTCCTCAAACTGGACGAGTCGATTCATTGTAAAAATGTAAAATTGTGAATTCGGACTTCTGAATTCTACGAGCACGTCGGGCGAAGCATACATCGCAAATTCACAAGGGATACCGATTTTTTGACAGCTCTACCGACTTACCAAACTCCGCCAACATACTAGTATATAATAATGTTTGGGTTTGGATAAAAAAAAAGGTACCTACGTACTTCTAATGACTTCACACCAAATCAATTTACAATATTGACTTATTATCTGTATTTTTTTCTAACACTATTTTAAAATATTATTTTATGTAATACTAGCGAGTTCCCGAGAGAAATTTTTTCTCACTGCGTGTCCTTTCCCATTCCCATTCGCATTCCCATCCCATTCCTTCCGAATGAATTCCCATTCACTCTCGTTTCCACTCTGCCTTCACTCTCCTCACTCCCCTAGCTTGTTTCTCCCGTCCCGTGAATCCCCCCGAGTTCCCCCCCCCTCCCTCATTCCATACATTCAGTCCCGGTACATTCAGTTTTCAAACAGACCATCGCGGGCATGCACACATCAAATCCCCAAAGTTTCATCGCAATCGGATGAACGGTTAGCAATGCATAATTTCATGATGTCAGAACTCCATATTTATTTTATTTTATAATTTTTTTTTTTTTACAGTTTTTTAGAGAAAATGTGTCCTTACTGGGGTACCTCGTTCTAAGGACACATTGTACAAGTTTTATTATTTGAATTATAAGTAAATACCTAATCTATGTTAGAATATTGCCAAGGAAAATTATTAAGTTAGATCTAAAAGAAAGTACAAAACAAGCATTATTCTTTGTTAGGTTGCAAAATTGAATTATTTTCTTCCTTCCCATGTCCATAATCCATATTTTTATGCTTCTTTTGAAGGCGGTTATTTTTTTTTGTGGTTTTAATTGCTATTGTATATAGAAAACATCGTGGGCATGCACACATCAAATCCCCAAAGTTTCATCGCAATCGGATGAATGGTTTAGCAACGCATAACATACATAGACAGACAGAAGCAAACAAATTTTTATTTTTATATATATAGATAGAAGATAGATAGATTATTATAACCAAAACACAAGTACACCAGAATATATTATACACTAGGTTCACCAAGTGAAGTGTTCACGAAATACTATCATACATTAATCATTTATACAACGGTATACAACACTATTTCTTGTCACAAAATAATATTATTGTAAACAATTCATTTTGGGAGGCGGGTATGGGTACCATAAGCCAGGGAAACATCTATTGAATAACCAACACCCCTGTCATAGGTCACCCAAATGCTGCGGCTACATTAGCGGTCTATGGAGAATATTCGCGTTATCCCGATAAGTGTAGCCGGGTAGATCGTAGCATCGCGTAGTAAACGGGCGATGACGAATGCCTATCGGGACACTGTCGGTTAACTGGCGCGCATCAAAGGGTTTTCGTCCCGACAATATTCGCTTGCGTGGCTACATCTGGTTGAAAATCACGTTTGTTACAATTTTTGGCATATTTTTCCCGGAGTTTACTATTGTAGTAATAAGGCCTTCCCTGTTCTTCTTGCCACACGGTGGTTTGTATATTTATGCCACACACTTTCGACGATATTTCAGTCACAACCTTTATACAACGTTCTACAGATGGTGTAAGACAGGGAAACCTGTTAAAGTTGATGAAAATGGAGCTGACTTCTGAAGTTAGTTCTTCTAATTCTTCTTCCGTTCTCTTCCATCTTCCAAAATGGGAGGATGCCCTTCTTGTCAAAATATTATATCAAAGTAGGATTGTGCATCAAAATACAATGTGGGTACTCTAAATGTTCGGTTTTATGTCTGGATAACTCTCTGGCTTTCAATAAACGCCTTATTCCAAGTTCTTTGATGGTAGGTTCATCAGTTATCTTTGACATTAGTAAATTTGTAGGATGAGTGAAGTAAGCGTTTCGCTGTATCGCAGGATTAAGTATTGCTTTTAATTCATCCGGAAGATAGCGCGAATGTTTAATCATGCTAAAAACACGCCTTGCACCTTTTTCCATGACCCATGCAGTTTTATATCAAACCACATAGGAACGTTTGCCCCCATGAAAAACGTGGCTAACATAACAAAATTTTCTGATGGCCTTGCGCTTCCAATATATAATCGTGGGATTCGACTCACTGTAGTAATCACTCCTGGGTTCTTCTGGCAATATCAGGATGACAACGTCCGCTGGAAACTGCTTTGAAAATATCAAGCAAGTATTTTTGATTGGTGCTTAAATTTTGATGTTAAATACTGAACATCAATTTGAAAAAAAGATTGTACCGGTAAATTATCGCAATTATGAAAAGTCGAACTTACGGGGTCGGAAAAACCACTTTAAATGTGGGTACTTGAAATTCTTCAAACAGGCGTTCTGTTGGGTAGTCCAGGGATTTTTTTAATATAATTTTAATAATTGTTCTTTGTATAATTTCTATTGGAAGAAGGTTACATTTATACGCGGATCCCCAACTAATAATAGCGTTTTACTAACAATCGTAGATTAAATATAGATTCTTTATCGACAGAAAACTTCTAATTCTTAAATATATATATATATATATATATAATTTTTTGATTTTGTTTAATACCTGACATATATTTCCTTCCATTTCAGATTTTTATCGATAATTACTCCGAGATATTTAATTGTATTTGTTGTTTTTAATATTGTACAGTTTGATTTACAATAATTTTGGTTATGAATTTTAGTATTATCGTGTATGATAATGTAAAAAATTTTGGGAGCATCGTTTGGATGGATTGCAAATGGAATTACAAATGTCTTTTCACTATTTAGTTATAGTAAATTAGTGTCGAAAAAATTGTGTGTCTTCTGACCATAATTTGACCATGTAAATGTTGAAATAAAATATCGTTAACATATATGGTAAAAAGCATTGGTCCAAGCACTGTACCTTGAGGGATTCCAAAGCTTGAAATCTCTTGATTAACACGATTGATTTTTACTACTTGAAGGCGGTTTTTTAAGAAGTTGGTGATCCATATAATCGCGTTAACTCTTATGCCAATATTATTTAATTTTTTTGATAGCATCTCATGGGATATGCTATCGAATGCCTTTCTTTAAATAAACAAAAACTCCTTTATCACATAAAACTTGTAAGATAGATTATAAAACATCGCGAAGCTGAAAGCTATTGGCATGTTATTATGAGGGCAAATATAACTTTAACAAAGTTAGTATTTTTTCATATAACGCTCCCTGGCAAATGTTTTTATTTTACGAAATGAAATCGTTCAGACTTTTCGGTAGAAGTCTAGTGCGACGTTTTGATTAAAAACGCTGAACAACCTTTTCCACTGGTAGACTTTATTTAAAAAAAAAATTGGAAAAAGTTTTATAACGCTTCGAGTTATGTTTTTACAGCTCGGAACTTTTTCTAATTCTATAGAAATGATTGCATTGTTACAATTAATAGTGGTCTAGAAAATACTTGCATTGCATCGTTTAAATTGGTCACTCAAGTGGTTCGCAACGTTTTGTGAGGGATGGTGAGGTTTGTCCGGATCTTGATGGCGTATACATCTGCCCACCAACTGCGTGGTTGGCCGGATCGGGAGAGACTGGTTGAGGGAGACCTTTTGATCTCTCCGGCAGGACTCTTTCGGAACATCGCCTTGCACCACAGTTGGAGGGATGAATTCATACGACCGTCACTCTTGGACACACTTAACCCTGGATTCATATCCACACCTATAAGTTTTCCATCCCAGAACTTCCTCTCCTTCCTTTCCTAATAAAATCATCCATTAAATAAAACGAATTAAATAAATCGTGGTTATAAACAAATTTATTGTTTTATTTTATTTTATCGTAATTATTTGATGAACATCAGATCAACGATCAGGACCATTATTATGAATTTTCAACAAGCGGTCTCTTGGTAGCCGATTCTCAGTCCGTTTCACCTTTTGAATGAATTCTGATCAGCGTGAAAGCCTAATAACATGCCTTTAGACAGCTGATCACAATTTTACCAAAAGCTGAAACGGACCGAGAATCGGCTTTTAACGGAAACTAATCATAAGTTAAATATTAAATTCATTGCTCATGTTTGGAATGTTTATGGACATCAAATGTACGACGGTTTGAAATACCCCAGCCTAAAGCCTACTTCAAATTGTTTGAAAAGCAAAAAATATACCTATGCAATAAAATAAGAATAGGCCGAACTCCTCCCCCCCTGTGTAATATATATTACGTTAGAATCTAAAGGAAAAATTAATGCACGTTTGGTTTGTTCCGCGCTTTTTCAAAGTATAATTTTAACTTTGCGCATTTTTGTGATCTTAAGTAAAAACTATCGAGACTCCCTCCCACCCCCTTGTAAGAAAAAATAAGACATGGTCGACCCCCCACTAATAACTAATAATAACTAACCAACTAACCATCACGCCGTTTCCCTGCAGGGGTAGGCAGAAAGACGGTCCGCCAAACAACTTGATCTTGGCATAAACTCTTTGCCTCAGTCACATTCATAAATCGTCTCATACACACTACACACTCTTCTATTATTCTGACTCTTCACACGGCCCGACTCAATTATCTGATTCACTTGATCGTGCCATGTCTTCCTTGGGCGTCCCCAGCTTCTTCGACCACTCACATTTGCGTCACATATTATTCTTTGTTCATTCTCTCTACATGCCCAAATCATCTGAGGGTCCCTTTCAATCTTACTCACTTACATCAGCCTTGCATTCTTTGCGGACACATTTTTATACATATTTTTCCATTTTTCACACGATCATACATGGTTTTATTTATTTATTTATTTATTTAAACGCCCAAAGGGCTTTTACATATAACGCAGTACATTTTTTTATTACAAACAAAATAAAGAGTTGACAAAATACAGGTATCATAAAATATAGAAAATAAAATAAAGGTTACATAAAATACAAGATGCAAAGTATTCCAGAACTATCTCGAATGTTGTCCCGAGCGAAGCCGGGTAACCCAGCTAGTATTAGATAATTTTCAAATATCCTCCATATCAACAATAATATTAATAAAAGTGCATAAAATTGGTGTTCACAATAGTTAATGAAACAAGTTGAAATAGTTGGCACATAACGGCGTTTAAAGTTTGCCAAGTTAAAAATTGTTATCAAAACATCCATATTGTATAAGTATTTGTTACCAAGACTATGTAAAGGTTGTATTGTTGTATGTAATATGTATTCTTCTTTTCAATATAAATTGGGTAATGACTTTCTTATATTTGGTTAATGGTGTGTTGAATATGTCGACAACATCTTTATAGTCATTTCCCAAATTTTGTATGCGGCGAGCGGGGGTATACAACTGTGATTCTGTGTTGGAGTTATCACAATAGAACGGTAGATATTGCCTTGATGTTGGTTTGCGAGGTATATGAAAAGAAATCAAGTTTAATAGTTCATGGCTGTCAATTATTGAATTTATGATTTTATATAAACATGTTAGGTCATTAACTATTCTACGTTCAGATAATTTTAATAAATTGAGTTGGCATAGTAGATAATCATAGTTGACACAATCCCTTGTAATACCCATTTTAAAATTAATAAATCTTAAGAATTTATTTTGAATTCTTTCTATCGTGAGCGAATGACTAGCGTAGCTAGGTGCCCATACTGTAGAGTTGTACTCAATTTAACTCCTAACCAAAGACATGTACAAATTTTTATAGGTTTGAATATTTTTAAATTGACTGCAAATTCTTATTATAAAGCCCAACATTTTCAAAGCTTTATTTGATGTAATTTCAATATGGTTTATAAAATTCAGTTTTTGATCAAAGTTTACACCCAAATCATTCACCTCGGTTACAGCTGTTAGCATTACATCATTGATGGAGTATTCGTAAATTATTGGATTTTTTATTCTATGAAATCTCATAATTAGACATTTACTTATATTTAGTTGTAGATAATTCTCTTGACACCAAACAAAAAGTTTAAGCAAGTTATTTGACAATGATTGACAGTCATTGATATTTCTTATGGCTTTGAATATTTTCATATCGTCCGCAAACATTAAAACTTGGACATCATTGAAAATAGAAAGAACATCGTTCACAAATATTAAAAATAAAATTGGTCCCAAATGTGATCCTTGGGGAACACCGCTGGTAGCAATAAATTTATATGAAATAAAACCATCAATTTTAACGGTCAATTGCCTGTTACTTAAATAACTGTTAAACCACATGTATAAATACCCTGCTATTCCTAATTTGTGTAGCTTTTTTAACAGCAGGTCATGGTTAACTCTGTCGAATGCTTTGCTGAAATCTGTATAGACTGAATCAACTTGTAACTTCTTAGATATGGATTCAGATATAAAGTTTTGGTAAATTAAGAGATTGGACAAAGTAGATTTTCCAGAAGTGAAACCATGTTGGTTAGGTGAAATTACTGGCTTGATACAGTGAATGATTTTATTTAAAATAAGTTTCTCAAACAATTTTGGAATAGTTGATAAAAGGCAGATTGGTCTGTAATTGCTCACCTCATTTTTGTCTCCTTTTTTAAACATCGGGGTGAGGAAACTGTATTTCCATTTTTCAGGAAAGTGTCCTGTTTATAATGACTGATTGAAAAGAAAATGTAGTGGATATGCAAGAGTGGTAACGCAATTCTTTAAGAAAACAGGTGGGATATTATCAGGACCACCGCTCTTACTTTGATCCAGTTGTTTTAGCTGAGTCAATACATCATTATATTCAATTATTACATTGACTAAATTTAGGTTATGATCTGAGGAAAAACTAGGCGAGTAATCGTTGACTATTATTGAGTCACGGACATATACACTTTTAAAAAAGTCGGCAAATAGGTTAGCTACGTTTTGAGAGTCGTTGGCTATTTTTTTTTCATAGCACATATTGGAGGGTATGCTAATATCATCATTTTCAAAGACTTTGTGTAATTCCAAAATTGTTTTGTATCTCCTTTAATTGACATTTCTACCTTATTTATGTAATTGTTGTAACAAATTTTTGGCATATTTTTGCAATCTTTTCTTATTTTACTGAACTCATCAATATCCAAAGATATTGAAATATAACTTCTTCTTCTAACTTCCCAACCTTCCTCTTCCCCACCTCCTTCCCCTCAGCCTCACAACATACCCCAATTGGGGATGCCATAGTCTCACTGGCTCCAGACGGGAGCAGTTGAGATTCTTGTGCGGTATTTACTGTAAAAAAAAAAAAAAAATAAGTAGATGTGCTATCTGCTGTTTTTACTATATGGGTCTGCGCTTCCGGGTGTCGCCGATATTGTTTACCAATTAACAAATAAACTAAAAGAACAAATAATTAATAAACGAACGTTAAACTAAATGAACTAATTCTTTCCTAGTAATATTAATGTACATTTTCAAAAAAATCAACGAAATAACAAATTCTCTTTGTATGAAAATTACGCTAATTAGCGCGTAGTCCGGCGACAGTTGCGCGGACACCATAGCATATCTCTTCTGTATTTGAATATCTTTGGTTTTATCACACATACGCTTCAGGGATCTCATTTCAATAGCATTCTGTCTACTTTCATCCTTCCTCTGCCAGTTCCATGCCTTACTTCCAAACATCAGGGCAGGTACCAGGACTCCGTTGTGGACTGCTACCTTCGCTTCTTTTGACAGTTTTTTTTATTAGCGCCAACGGCTTCATTAATGGAGTTACCTGCATTTACCCTTTTTTCAATATCTCTATCCCATATCTCGTAAACATACCACGCAAATACACAAACTCATCCACCTGCTTCAAATCTTCATCATTAACAAATATATTGCACACTGTTTTCGTACTCTCTCTTGATAATGCCTTTACGAAACAACTTTCACGCTTTTATACATACCTACTTTCGCATTGACAATTAGACATTGGTCAGATTGCCAGCCAGATATTGTGGAGTTGAACTGTTGTCAAACTTGCAGACAGGATTCGACTCCGACTCATAAGAATTCGAATCAGAAGAATTGAAAATGAAGCTTTATTCATTCTTTGTGTGGCAGCCCAGAGCATTGGGCGATCCTCTGGACTGACATACGAAGAACGACGAATCGACTGACATACGACAGTCGCTATGATTGTGATCATACTGGTCATACATCTTGGAAGTGACTCTCGCCATCTTTGAAGCTGACTGGAAATCATCCTGGGAGGATGATTGGCGTCGTAAAGTTTAGTTTAGCGAATCGTTAAATTGGGTTAATGCTTATTTGGAAACTTGCTAAGGGGTTGTTAAATAGGAAACAGTTGTGTGAGAGCTTAAAACATTGGACAATAACTAAATAATAAACTACGTGTGTACACGGAACAATTTTGAATTAATGCTGTTTTCTCTGTCGCTTTATTGTGAGATTAATTATTTAACTACTGTATTTTAATCGATTACGTAACGAAATTAGACGAAGTGCGAATTTAGTTGTGACTATAGTGCGAGAATTACCCATGGATGGAATTACCGAGGGAGAGAATTGGACCAACTTTAATTACACCTACTAGAATTACATCAACTATGATTACACACGTCGCTTAACGGCATGTTGTGAATTATTTAGTATATATTTGTTGCAAATTATAGCCCAAAAAAATGTTTCATTATTTCATTTTCAAGTTCAGGCAAAAATATTAAAATGTTTGCCGATCATAATCTAATGACGGCCTCCGTGGCCAAAGGCCGAGGTTTTCGACTAGCGAGTCGGAGGTCGCAGGTTCAAATCCCGGCGTGCGCAGATAAATTTTATTTGATTGATTTACGTTTTCATATTTTAATCATTTAAAATATCATCAGGTATAATCTGCGACACGTTCCAGAGAGGAAGATAATTTCAGTATAACTCTGGTGTAAGACCACCATTCAGAATAGAAACGTAGCTTGAAATGGCAGTAGCCAAATTTGGTGACTAGATCTGAATAGTCAGGTATTTAGCCACCTTACTCTTCCCTATAGCTCTTTCCCCTTCCCGCTTACCTCACAACATAACCCAATTGGGGATGACAAAGTCTCACTGATTCCAGACTGGAGCAGTTGGGACTCTTATGACGTATTCACATTAAAAAAATATATATTAGCAATAACTATACTACCGCTACTATACTACAATACTACCGCTGTACAGACACACGCTGTTAAATTCGCTCCTGTTTAAAATTTAAAAAGTAAACAATCAAAACGTATTTTACAAAAAAATAGTGCTTTCGTACATACAGAATTGCACTAGCAGTGCAGTGGATAAGTTTTAGGCTGTTTTAGAACGTCTGTTTTAACCTAAATCTGATTTTTATAATCTCAAGTTGCTGTCAAAACAATAGACAAATTATCATTATCAGTAATTATCACCAATCACTCAGTCCGAACTCTGTTTGTGTGTGTCGTGTGTGCGTACGTGACAGCTGACTCTACGAACTCCGTCTTACACAGCGCAGGGCCGCCAAACCTTTTTCAAACCTCACGTCTCACATCTCGAAGCAGTAAAATGGACACCTGTGATACATATTCCTTTATCACTGCGGCAAACAACATTATTAACTCTTTACATACTACTATAATGGATCCAAGCAACAAGTTCACCAAAGAACAAATGGGGAAATTATCGCCAAAACTCTCCGAACTACTGGGCAATATAAGCCTTGTTGCAGCTAAAACGGGATTTTTAGAAGGTGAACTGAAGACATACCAACGCATCTCAGAAAACCAGCCGCTCCAGCCTCCGCCCCAGTCCCTGTCAAATGGGACACAAATAGCCCAAATGTGCGAAGCAGCCGACGAGTTGGAAGAAAGAAAGGTGAGAGCCAAAAATTTAATTATCACAAATGTGCCCGAAAGCGTCATGGCGAATCAATTGGACCGAATCAAACAGGACAAAGTGGAAGTTTTCAAAATTCTCAACAAAATCGATTCCACGCTCGTTGAAAACTCTGTCAACATCTTCCGCATTGGCGTAGTTAAACCAAATAAAATAAGGCCAATGAAAGTCATCCTTAACGACCCATTGACAGTATTAAATGTATTGCGTAGAAAAAATATAGCGCTAACACACACCGATTGCAAAATCTATTCCGACCAAACCCCTCTACAAAGGCAATACCTAAATGATCTTAGACAAACCCTGGCAAACCGTACCCTGGAAGGCGAAGTCGGACTAACTATAAAATTTATAAATAATAAACCAGCAATAGTAAATGTCTCAAAAAACTAAAATCCACCATTGGATATGGCCTAACTAATCGAAAATACCGGACCAAATGCCCTGATAAAATCAAAATTTATTATCAAAATACACGAGGACTTCGTACAAAACTACATGACCTTAAAGTAACGGTACCTTTACACGGACATGATATATTTATCCTTACTGAAACATGGCTCGTTCCAGAAATAAAATCTCCTGAACTTGGTTTCACAAACCACAAGATATTTCGGTGTGACAGAAACCCTAAATCAAGTACCAAATCCAGAGGAGGCGGAGTTTTGATTGCAATCAGGGAAAATATTTCAGTGAAAAAACTAAAAACGCAAAATACCTCATTGGAGCAATTATTTGTACAAATTGTCACTCCCATGGAAAAAATCATCATTGGAACTGTATACATACCACCAAACTCCGACATCCAAACCTACAAGAAACATTGCGAAGACATCGAATTTCTTATGTCGAAAAATCCTACATCGAAAATAATTATTGTCGGCGATTATAATCTTCCCAATTTGAAATGGAACTCTAGTGACAATGGTTATATTACTAACGAAAGTTCTAACGACCCAGCACGTGAAGTGATAGATACGATAAACTATTTAAATTTGCATCAACATAATTTTGTACATAATGTATGTGATCGCTTTCTAGATCTTGCCCTTTCAAACAGCTCTAAACTGTGTGTTGAAATGTCAGACGATCAGCTCGTTCCGGTGGATAATTATCATCCCCCCTTACACATTATAGTAAATATGTACACGAATAATCCACCACTGAAACAATCAACACTCAACTTCAAAAACGCTGATTACGAGTCTATTAACTACCAACTCACTAATACAGATTGGACTTTCTTGACCACTAACAGTGATACCGAACAAATACTAGAAAAACTCTATGAAACATTTTCTGAAAATATAAAATCTTATGTCCCCTCGTATACACCAAAACACAGAACATATCCAATTTGGTTCTCCACAGATCTTATACTCTTACTTAAACAAAAAAAACAGCTACATAAAATTTTTAAACTGACTCACCAAATCAACGACTACTCAAACTTCTCAGAAACAAGAAAGAAATGTAAAACACTATCGAAACTGTGCTATAAAGCACACATCACCTCCGTTGAGAAAACTGCGCTAGGAACAAAGAATCTTTGGAATTTTGTTAAAAAATTAAACAATGAAAGTACAGACTACCCCCCCACAATGCATTATGATGGCAAAATAGCCAATAGTACCTTTGATATTGTTAATTTGTTTGCGGATCATTTCCAAAGTGTATACGAAGGTGAAATACCAGATAACAACGTACCATCATACACATATCAAAACACAATACATCTACATAATTGCCTCATAACACAGGAATCATGCTTAAATAAAATCATTTCACTTGACCCTAACAAATCTGCAGGCCCAGATAACATCCCACCAATATTTTTCAAACAATGCGCATCTGCAATATCAGGTCCACTCACCGCACTATTTAACCACCTACTTTCTTCTGGACATTTTCCAACCCGTTGGAAATCTAGTTATATTACCCCGATTTTCAAAAAAGGTGACGACACAGACATTAAAAACTACCGTCCTATATGCATACAATCAGCACTCCCGAAAATCTTTGAATCCCTTGTTCTCGATTTAATTTATCCATCAATATTAAAAGTAATTGATAAAAACCAACACGGATTCGTTTCTGGTAGGTCAACTGCTACTAACCTGTTACTTTACCATAACTATATTACAGAATCTTTTACAAAAAAAAAACAAGTTGACAGTATCTACACAGATTTTTCAAAAGCTTTCGACAAAGTGTCACATAAATTATTACTTAGTAAACTGTATGCCTTGGGACTGAGAGGCAAGTTGTTAAACTGGTTCTCAAGTTATTTGTCTAACAGAATATTATTTGTTAAAATTAAACATTCTAAATCTAAGTTGTTACATGCAACTAGTGGTCTACCACAAGGGAGTCATCTCGGCCCCATCCTTTTCTTAATATTCATAAATGATATCATAAGTTGTTTCGACGATGTAGAAGTTCTGCTTTTTGCCGATGACATCAAATTATACAAAGAAATATCTAATATAGGTGACTGCCTAATCCTACAGTCAAACATCGTCAAATTACAAAATTGGTGTGTCGCAAACAACTTATTCCTCAATATCGATAAATGTAAGACACTAACATTTTGTCGAACAAAGACCCCACTATCTTTCAAATACACAATAGATAATAAAATCTTAGAAAAAGTCAAAGAAATTAGGGATCTTGGAGTTGTGTTTGATTCGCAATTAAATTTTATAAATCACATACAACAAATAACTAACAAAGGCATGAAAACACTAGGATTTATAATCAGAACAATCAAAGACTTCGATTCGCTGGAAGTTATAAAAATCGTATATTTGTCACTCGTACGCAGCTTGCTGGAATACAATTCCACAGTTTGGTCCCCATATTATCAAATTCATATAAGAAATATCGAAAGAGTGCAGCACAAATTTTTAAGATTTATTAACTTCAAGTTACACATACCTATTCAACACATTAACTACACATCTTTACTAAATACACTTAAATTGCATTCCTTAGAAAACAGAAGAAAAATAAACGACCTAACTTTTTTGTTTAAAATTATTCACTCCGAATTAGATTGTTGCGAACTCCTGCATCTCATTGACTTTAAGGTACCAACTCGAGCGACAAGGCAAAACACATTATTCTGCAACAATAATTCTCTAACCAACTACCACACACACGCATCAATTTCTCGACTACACACACTAGGGAACAAATATACCTCAAATATCGATGTATTTAATACAAGTTTACCGTTATTCAAGAAATATCTGAACAATATTTTTATGTAGAATATGTTGATATCTAAGGAGCATCACGTAGGGTCTATTGCGTATATTTGTGTATTTCTATCTCTCTGTAAAAACTTGTTAACGTTTTCTTTTTATGTATCTTGCATTTTGTCATGTATTATTTATAACATTTAATAAGTCACCTGTAAATTTTGTATTTACTAACATACCAACTAATTTATTTTCTGTGCCATTCACAACTAAGATACTTTCTCTTTTATTGTAATGCACTATCTTTCCTTAAATTTATCTGTATACCTACCTTTCATATGATGTTTACTTGTTATGTTTTTATAGTTTATCTTTTTTATTAAAAAAAAAAACTGTCTCTGTATCATAAACTTGTCATGTATAAGCCCATCAGGGCGTTGAAAATTAATAAATAAAAAAATAAAATAAAAAATAAATAAACCAAATCCGAAAATGGGTTTGTAGGTAGAATGTTGCACTTTAGAGCAATTTTATAAGCCTGATTCTATATTCCTTATGAGCTGTAGGGAATGATGCTCAACAGCCTAATAATTGGTTTTATGCACGGGCAACTCAGTCACCGCGCCTGCGCGAATTCCGTTCCGGCAAAGCGAACGGAATTCATTCGTTTCTCGACTACCTGACGCGCTAGCTTGTTTGCTCGAGTATCTTCCCTATAAACCTTCCAAGTTAATACTTGTAGTATTTCGTAATTAAATAAATGTAACTTCAGTATTCAGAAACATTCCTTTCATTTTTGGTGTATTTGGTAACCCATGGAGTCAGATCAGAGAAGTGTGAAGTAAGTATAACCACGCGGATCGCTGAACGGAAATAGCAGATGACATTATTGGATCTACCCACATTCATCTCAACAAACCACCAAATAACTACCAAACTGGTGACCCGACTCACACAAGAAGAAATGGGAAACTCGCATACAGCAGCCGTCAGGAGTCGGGAAGCGAATCCTGAGAAATCACGCACCCGGTGAGTCGCATTTTATTTTTTTTTTTTAATATTTAAAAGCATTTCTTAATTTAGCTTCAATTACGTTCAATGACCACCGGGGGACCTCAGTATTTTACAAATATAATATGCTTCGTTTATGCTATCAAATAATGACAGTGATAAACGAGCATAAGGTTTAAAATGAGTTTTAACTTCTATTAAAATTAACAAAGTGCTTTGTTTTTCAGCTAAAACATAATGTTTTTTTCATATACCCACAAATTTCAAGTTAATAATTCTAATTGTGAAATGTAAATTGAATTAATCGCGGATTGTGAAACCCGCCATTTTTATCACAACATTTTGAAGTAAAACGGTATAAAACCGTTGCTAACCATTTTGTCTGATATCATCTAGCTGTCTCATGAATCCCTGTCAAAGATTATGTATATTTCCTTGTTTTGTGCATTAAAAAGGACTAAATTCGCTGGCCTTCCATTTCAGCTAGATTCACAAAGGCGAGCGGTTAAAGGCGGAGACACACATCACCGCTTGGAATCTTCCGGATAAAGGCAGAGCCACACCGGCGAGTTTCGCGGACCAGTTTTGCCGAGAGAAAGGCAGCCAACCGATCTCACGAAAAAAATGACTCATCAGACACGTGAAAGTTTTTAAAAAGTTTTACATTAATCTAATTATTTTTTCCAGCATTTTAGAAAATTGTTACATTAATTGATGCGTGTACAATATGTTACAACTTAAATGTGTTGCCTTTGAAAAATCTGCAGAGCTCTTGTAATCTAATTGCATCTCGAAAACGTAACTACCTACCAATAAATTTATCATCATTTAATATATTTCAATAATATTATTAAAGTTTAGCACATTTCATTTTGATGATAATATTAAATTTCATGAGTTTTGGAGATTTTTATACATATTTTTAGCCAAGTAATAAATTTTAATAATAGTATTACAATATTAATCGTACGAATGATTTTGTCTTCTTACTTTCTGGCATCATCTAAAATAAAATATTAAAAATTTCGGTTATTTTTAAACTTTTAATATAATTTTTAACAGATTTCAAAATTTTTAACTTTTAAAATAAAAACATTATCAATTTGCAACAAACAATTTTAGAAATCATTTTTAAACTTATATGGGTATTAAATTAAAAAATTATTTCATACATTCACTTCCTTTGAAATTTTGCCATTTCTGCTGCGAATTGTTCTGACCAAATTGGGAGATGTTTACTATCGAAAAGGAGAATAAAGAAGAAAACTCCAACGAATCAAACTCAAGTAATCTCATCGTAACCAACGAAGGAAACGCCAGCAGTTCAAGCGTTTCTGATCCTCCCACAATCCCAAGCGGCAATCACAGCAAAAACAACATGGAAGGAGACAACAGACCAGCATCGGACGTACACCCAGTTTCAGTACGCTTACCGAGCTGTTGGAAGTCTAATATTGCTCTCTGGTTGGCCCAGGCCGAGGCACAGTTCGTGAATTCTCGGATAAAAGACGACTTCACCAAGTACAACATCGTAATTGCCGCTCTTGATCCTGACACCCTGCAGATAATGAGCGACATAATAATTAATCCACCTGCCCAAGAAAAATATGTACGCGTCAAGACAGCCCTCATCGAGCGTCTTCAAGACTCGGAGGAGAAGCGACTAACTCGACTTCTCACCGGCATCCAGTTGGAGGACCGAAAACCAACTGGTCTACTAAGGCACATGCAGGAGTTAGCGGGACCCGCTTTGGCAAAGAGCGCCATCGTCAGAACACTATGGTTGCAGAGACTCCCACAGCATGTCCAGGCGATACTGTCCGCACTGTCAGACAACGATCTCGAACAACTTGCTTCAGCGGCGGATAAAATTATTGATGTGTACCAGGCAACCGAATGTACCGCGGTTGACCGTAACAAGCGACTAAGCACATCGCGAGCCGAAGAACCTGAGAATTCCATACTTCTAGAACTTCAAAAACAAGTGCTCACACTTACAAGAGAAATCAAACAATTGAAGTTAGACCAAAACAACGCCAATCGACAATCCGATTATAAAGGACGAAATAGACAAAACTTTCGCCGAAATTCGCACGACCAGTCCCCATCTAGACAAAACCCCGCTAGAAGACCAAGGTCAGGGTCTCGTGGGAGATCTCCGAACAGGAACCCTGAGGGATATTGTAAATGGCATAACATTTATGGTGAAAAGGCATACAAGTGCTACCAACCGTGTTCTTTTCCAAAAAAACACCAGGTAAACGACAGAGGAAGACCACAGTAGAGACATGTGAGCTTCCTGCTAATACTTGTCGTCTCTTTCTATTTGATCGTGAAACACGTCAGAAGTTCCTTGTGGACACGGGAGCTGACGTCTCCATAATCCCTAGAGATTTTAACCACAATAAAAAAATGCATTACCTCGGATAGCTGCACACCAGCTTTGTACAGCGCCAGTGGTAATTGCATTAAAACCTGCTATCGTTTTCAACTGGCACTGCATGAACATGTTGTTCAAATTTTAATACTTATGTAATCATAATTCTTTCCAACTGTTTACTGAAGCATATGGATGTTATTAATCATTTAATAATTATTTGCAATAGCTTTAAAATAAAAGTAATAATAGGTCCACTCTGGATGATAACTATACCCAGTCTAGTTTTCTTTAATTACAATAAAACTCCATAAACATGTTGAGTTAATAAATAAGTGCTCCAGTAAACAATTGAAGATAATTAATTTTTTTCGTTTTAAAAAAAAAAATTTAAAAACCATACTGGTTTATACATTAAAGCATTGCTCTTATATATCTTATTTAAGTTTATTTAATTTTTTATCGCTAAAAAACTGGGCGGGAGGTATGTAGGGAATGATGCTCAACAGCCTAATAATTGGTTTTATGCACGGGCAACTCAGTCACCGCGCCTGCGCGAATTCCGTTCCGGCAAAGCGAACGGAATTCATTCGTTTCTCGACTACCTGACGCGCTAGCTTGTTTGCTCGAGTATCTTCCCTATAAACCTTCCAAGTTAATACTTGTAGTATTTCGTAATTAAATAAATGTAACTTCAGTATTCAGAAACATTCCTTTCATTTTTGGTGTATTTGGTAACCCATGGAGTCAGATCAGAGAAGTGTGAAGTAAGTATAACCACGCGGATCGCTGAACGGAAATAGCAGATGACATTATTGGATCTACCCACATTCATCTCAACAAACCACCAAATAACTACCAAAGAGCTTTTTTAAAAAAAAAGAAAAATAAAACTCGATTACATCGAAGTCTAAGAGATGTGTTCTACTCTCTGTATTTAATTGAAGCATCTGTAATATTTCCAAACGATCAAATTTTCAAATCAAAAATTCACATTTTTGCATTACTTCGCATTACCTTAAAATTCAGCAGTTTAAGGCCCGATAGTATCTAAGCATCCAAACAGAAGCTGAAGATGGTTTGAAAGGGGAACATGTAAAAATGAATGTTAGATGGAGGCGCTAATGTTAAAAAATGATTATAATTACGCGAAAATTGTAAAAATCTTTACAAAGTATAAAATAAAATCGCTCCCGCTGTCTGTGCGCTTAGATATTTTAAATTACGCCACGGATTTTCATGCGGTTTTCATCAATAGCTGGAGTGTTTCATGAGGAAGGTTTTTACGGATATAATTTGTCAAGGTTTTGTGTAAATTGGTTGAAATATATAAATGAAGGGAGAGGGCTGGCAAGCGCGTAGCGGGCAGCGGTCTAGCATGCAGGCAGTGTGGATTCGATTTAACAAATGGCATTGATTATGAAGGTTGGGTAAAGGCGCGACGTTGTTATTCGTTAACCCCAGCAACGTGTTGCTGTTTCTGCTAGTTATTTATAAAATATTGTGGAAAATAATCTCTCCGAGCCCGGTGACCTTATTGTACATTTTTACAATTCGTAATATTATTTTTTTACGTTAGCTGCACACTGAAGGTCCCGAGGAAAACAAATTCCGTGTATATGTAATCTTTGGGAATGCTGTGTGGAGGGTTATTCTAGGAGAGGAAGGAGATGAAACAAGCAGCAGCTGGCAGCGGGCAGCGGGCTGGCATGCGAGCGGTGTGGATTTAATTTAACAGATGGCGTTGGTTATAAAGATTGGGTAATGGCGTGGCGTTAGGTTTCGTTAGCCACAGTAACGTGTGGCCAAGTCTAAATGTCTAAAGAGTGTTTAAATATACTCTGTGATTTTTTCATACCTTTAACATTGTTCACGCCTTTATTGTTACATGTCGTTCTTTGGAAATACCTCTTGAGTGCCCTCCGCCTCAACAGTTCAGTTGAATTCACCTCGCCGCACAGGACACAAGTCCTAAAAACCGCACCGCTTTTACAGTTTTTAGTAATCAAACCGCAAACAGAACTCTTAAACCGCAGTTATTCGCAAGTACATTCTCGCTTATTATTTCGCGATCAAACGTTCATTCCCAATCGCCATTCCCTTCCAAAATCTCTCCCAAACTAACATACCTACATTTTCAGTGAACACTGAACGAAGAAGGAAGCAGTCTGGGTAAGTGCGATTAAAATATAATAAAATAGGTAAATAAGAACCGCATACAGTATACAGTCCACAACATACCGCAGCATTTGATCCCTCGATCCATTGAGAGGTAACATTTGCTACCCGCCGCAACAAACATGTTAAATAACAGAATAAAATGAGTTTTTAATAATTTTCGGAGCAAACTTTGCAATTTTTTTCTATTGAGGGAATTACATATAATTACCGTTTCGGCTCGGGAAATATACAGATATTATCTTCAAAAATAACAAAATATACGTTTTCAAGTACCTAATTACAAAACGCGTTTAAGGCAATTATGTTAAAAATCGTTAAAAAAATCTGGATGGACGGTGTTTAATAAATAAGGGTATCTTTTAAAAGCATTGTTGAGTGTTTTTTTTTCGGGATTCCAGCAGACCAGAGTTGTCTGCCAAATTTAGCCGCAGAGTATATATAACTTACGATTTGTACAGAGTTTTGTTCTCTTAATGTAACTGTGATCTCTGTATTCCGTCCATGTACAGTTGTATAGTTGAACTGTTGTACCAGCTTTCGAGAAACTAACTTAATTCTGGAAATAATTGAGCTTCTACGGTTGAGTTGGTCACTTAGGGTCACACAAAGTACGCTATTGGAAAGCTTGTTGGGAAGATTGCGTCCGTTAAACGAGACTAGATTTTCATCTCAATCCCTTTTGGCCTTAGGCAAGATAAGGTCTTAGAATCATTATATTGTTCGAGTCATCTTTATTTGAGGGTATTCCTTATCGAGGTAACCATCGATATCTTACCCTAATAATAACTTAATATTGTTGTTGGTATTTATATTTTGTAAACTTGTTAGAAAATCTGGTCGAAAGAATATAATACGATCACTATTTCCTTTTTACCGCATCCCCAAAGATGAAATCCCCGCGAATGTGTGTATTGTAAAATCCTTTGGAAGGTGAATATGGATATCTTTATACATAAACAGCTCATGGCAAATCGAAGAATTTGAACTAAAAATTATGTTAATACTGTTTATTATTAAAACTATTCTTTCTTTCATTCTTCTCTTTCTCTGTATTATATACTAAACTAGCTGACCCGGCGAACTTGGTACCGCCTCAGAATCAGTAACTGTTGTGTTAATTTATTAGCTGAATTAAATTCAGTTTTTTTATTAAGTTAAAAATAACACATTTAAACAATTATCGATGCGCAACTGTCCGTGTTTTATTTTTGTCGGTATCAGATATGGCGTTGTGTGCGGATTTTTTTTGTGATTTTCTTACTTTTCCACTTACTTACAGGAATAGCCTTTAATTTTATTTTTACGTGTGAGGGAGATTTATTATAATTATTGTATTTTTTCTGTGGAAGGGTGCAGAGATGCGTCCACCTTTTGTCTCATTTTCCACTGTTGACATTTATTGTGAAAGAAAGAGGGGCAGCATTACATGTTTACGAACGAAAGCAAAACAATCAGCGCATTTACATTTGACATTTTTGAATTTTTGGAATTCACTCACTATTTTTTATTTTTTTTTTTTATTTTTTTTTTTATTTTTTTTTTATTATTATTTATTGAAACATTTATTATAATTACAATTTTACAACTAAATATTTTTTTTACAGGTTTTTTTTTTTTTAAACCCTTCCATTAAAAGCATTTGCTTGTGTATGGAAAGGGAGTGTACATAAATGCTATTAGTTATTAGTTAGGTATAAGTTAGTACTTAAATAATTAATTGTACATAAATATATGTGAGCTGCAGTATTTATTTGACATTGGTGTGTTTTTTTTTTTTTTTTTTAAAGAAAGAATGTTATGGAGAACTAAGATATTTGTAATATTAATTGACAGTAGTTCTTTTCTTAAGAACATCTTTAAAATCTCTTGACAGAGAGCAGCATTCGGGCCTTATCATTGATGCTTCTGATTTCCTCTGGTAGACGATTGAAAAAAGTTCTTCCCTGATAAGTATAATGATGCTGTGCAAAAGACGTATTTAGTTTTGGGCATAGAAAAACATGTTTAAGTCGAGTTCTGTTTTCATTTAAAAATGGATATTTATCTTTTTCTTTTATTATTTGAATTACTGAATTTTTAATATATAAATCTTTAAATGTGGGTACTTGAAATTCTTCAAACAGGCGTTCTGTTGGGTAGTCTAAGGATTTTTCTAATATAATTTTAATAATTGTTCTTTGTACAATTTCTATTGGAAGAAGGTTACATTTATACGCGGATCCCCAACTAATAATAGCGTATTGTAGAGTGGATTGAACTAAGGCATAGTAGATTAAATATAGATTTTTTATCGACAGAAAATTTCTAATTCTTAAAAATATATATATTAATTTTCTGATTTTGTTTACTACTTGACATATTTGTTCCTTCCATTTCAGATTTTTATCGATAATTACGCCGAGATATTTAATTTTATTTGTTGTTTTTAATATTGTACAGTTTGATTCGCAATAATGTTGGTTGTGAATTTTAGTGTTATCGTGTATGACAATGTTAAAATTTTTGGGAGCGTCGTTTGGATGGATTGCAAATGGAATTACAAATGTCTTTTCACTAATTAGTGATAGTAAATTAGTGTCGAAAAAATTCTTAAGCGTATTGATGTCTTCTGTGGCGTGTAATTCTACATTTTCCCAAGTATTTTCACTTATTATTAAAACTGTATCGTCGGCGTATGATGTAATTTGACCATGTAGATGTTGAAAAAAAATATCGTTTACATATATGGTGAAAAGGATTGGTCCAAGCACTGTACCTTGGGGGATTCAATATTATATATATTCAATATTATTCAATATTATACTTATCACAATATTCCTGCAGCTCTTTCACAAGAAAAAAAATTCGTACCATACAAAATGTACCTAAGAGGAAAAGAATTTTACTAAAAATTTTTGAAGTGCACGTTTGACTTGGGGAGTAAGCTGGAGAATGCGTGACGAGAGCGTTATGAAAAGTGTTATCGGGCGAGGCGAACGGAAGTTGAGAGGGAAATATAAGTTAGTGAAGTTTTACTTCAATCGTGTGGTCTAAAGCACACTTGTTTTTTTGTGAATTTTCCGATGTTTTAATAGCTATTCTGCTATTCGGGGTGGAGACAAATCCAACAAATCAAAGATCATAAATCGGTCAAGCCGTTTTCGAGTTTATTAGTGAGTAACTTATCCGACTTTGTTTCATATATTATAAATATGTTTTATATTTAACTTTTCTTTTTGTCATTATTTTTGTTATTTCACTAGAAACATCTCTACGTACTAACATAAACCTTGATTTACACATGCCGTGAATAATTTTATGGGAGTGTTAATATCTCTTTACATCCCAACGGAAATTTCCGAGCGCGCAGGTTCGAATCATGGCGTACTCAAGTTAACTTTATTGGATTGATTTGTGTCATTTTACTATTGATTCATTTAAAATAATATATAGTACATTAGATTTTATCTCAGCATATAAATCTCTATACACATACATAAACTGGACCACACTTACAATACCCGTTTTACGCTAAATGAAGGACTAATTGTACCTAAGCACTTAAACAAATATGGACAAAGAACGCTGGACTACATGATACCAAATTTATTAAATATGTTACCTGCTGAAATAAAAAAAAAAAATGTACAAATGGTAAAACAAATATTATGATATTACAACAGAGAAAAAATTTCTCAATAAATGTCTTAAGTACTTAGTATGTAAAAAAGTATTTGAGTTTTTAATACCTATAACGTATTAACCCGTCTGCTTGATTCAATATATTCGCACCTCCTAATCCGGAAGCCTCGGTTTCGCGCGTAAATTCTGAAACCGTCATTTTAAACACATTTAAATCTGGTGCGTTAAGTTGAAGAATTGGCTCGCCGAAAGAAAAAAAATGTATTAGACACTAACACAAAAATTGTAACTGCAAAATAAAGTAAAATAAGTTTATTTATATCTTCAAAGTAAAAGCACCCATTGACAAAATACTAAAAAGTAGTTTATTGGGACTTTTCTTTTTTCTGTAAAAATATTTATATTTAATTCCTGTCATATTGTATTACCTTGCCTTTATAATAAATAAATAAATAAAAAAAATTAAAAAAAGATCTTAAATAAATCAAGTTGCCACACCCCACAACATAGATTTATTCT
Source organism: Limnephilus rhombicus (assembly GCA_929108145.2). Lineage (NCBI taxonomy): Eukaryota > Metazoa > Arthropoda > Insecta > Trichoptera > Limnephilidae > Limnephilus > Limnephilus rhombicus. The sequence continues at coordinate 10,625,339 of OV815292.1, read as the reverse complement.
TTAGCCTCACAACATATGTACACCAATTAGGGATGTCATAGTCGCACTGGCTCCAGATGGGAGCAGTTGGGACTATTGTGCGATGTTCACATTAAAAACATTAAAAAATCTCCGATTTGAGAATGCACTAGAAGAAAAAAAAAAAAGTAAGATGTTCAGATTTGAAAATACTGTATTTTGGTAACACACAGACAGAGAACACAAAAGCTTAGAAGGAAAAACAGTGGGATTAGAGAAAGATTTTAGATTGTTGGGAGGTTAAAGCAATACGTTGTAGAAATAAATAATGTAATCTAAGAATAACACGATGTAATAAACCGGAGAAGAAAAGAATTTAGCCATCTATTTTTTTGGCGAAATCATGACCGTGTTAGTCGGCAGGTTCTGTAAACAAGTGGTGATAAATATTTTCGTGTATTAAATAATATATACGCTCATGTTTATTTTGAACGTACGGTATTAACTTTTTTATGGTTTCGTTACCAAGTAAAAAATACAATTTTTAATAATCTGACTCGAATATTTGAAGTAAGTACCTATCACTATCACCAATAAGCGATAAGTTATACATATAAATATTATGTTGTGGGCCTGAAGAAAGTAAACAATTGCATTAACTGTCTGGGGCCCTAGAATTTGAAATGTCTACATTTCTTTATGATCATTTTTTATTTGTTACTAAGTAACTACAATATATAATTAATAGTTCCATGACAACTTCAAACCCTGAATCGTGTAATTTCAACACTCCTTTAAAAAGTCATTAATCACTGGTGCGTTTTTTGCCACAAAATGGCACTATTTAAAATACTTCGGATTGCTTTGCTGCCAATTTTGGCAAATTTTACCTTATTTGTAAGTAATTAAGTAGAAGTTTACGATTTTATGATATTTTTTTTATAAATCCCGCGAATTTGTGATAATCAACAAAAGGTAGGCGAATTTGTTGGCTATATAGAACTATAATCAGTTTGTATGTTTCCATATTAAAATTCGGAGGTATGATTTTTTTTTAACGTAGACGGAAAATATTCAAAATTATTACCAAAAAATCTCGAGCAATCGAAGAAAAAAGTTTTAAATTGCGCTGTAGCTCCAGTGGTTAAAGGTGATAGACATTCTGATAAATTGCCTTATTTAACTATTTTTTTCATAACTTTTAATACTTTTCAAAGGAGGTGTTGAAGTTGCTTGATTCTGACTTGTCCGGTCACCACATTAAATATGATTTAAACCTTGGATTATTTTTAGATTTTGTTATCGAGTTTATTTGAAAGACATCTATATCTGATCTATGTTTTATTTGGAAATATTTTGACACAAATTTTCAAATAGGTTCGCTATTTTTGACCGTATCTCAAAATGAACTATAGCATTTGAAAGCAGAGGAAAGATTACAAAAACATTTAACGCAAAGAAAAATATTAAAATTTTGATTTAAAAAGCGATGAATATTTATTGTCATTTCGATTACAGATAGTTGTTTCTTGTATACTGTAAAGATTCCATTTTATACGAAACAAACAAAAAAACCTTTTCATTTACGTAAGAATTTCAGATTATTGTTACTTCACTTTTTTTTTCCATATAAAAAAAATCATAAATTCACACAAACACAAAAGCAATGGCGATCGAAGACTTTTTTGGAATTTAATATAATTATTTTGAAGTGTAAGTATATGGTTAACTTTTAATTTAAAAAACAAAGTAAGGTATTGCCACTTTCGAATACTGCTAAAATCATATATCTCAAAGTAATACAAAAGGACTTAAGAGTCCGTATCTGCTTGTACCGTAAAGCACACAAGAATAATCTCTAATGTCGGTGTACAAAAGGACACAAAAAGACCCAATGGGTTAATGAGATAAGCACCACCCAAATAATATAATAGTTATCAAAAACATTCAAGAATTTATTCATTCGAACTAACGCTAAAGTCTAAATCGAATTTCAGATACATCCCAAATTCCCATCCCTGTTACAACCACCCCAACTGACTTCCACCACCCTTACGCCTTTAACAGACATTGCAATGTCCATTAGGCAGTAGGCACTAGGTAGGGGCGGGAAGGTCTGTCCGTACCCTGACAAAAGGCGATTTAAATTCACTGCGCAGCCTCGTTAAATTGGAAAAATCGAAACAATAAAAACGACAAATTACCTGAATGTTTCCAATTGCGGTCGTGGGCGGCGCTAGCGTCGGAAATTGGCGCTCCAAATGGCTGTTTTTTTTTGCTTTTTGTTGTTGTTTTTTTTCTCATGTATAAAATTAATGCAGTGTTGGTTTCTATCTGATCGGATTTATGGTTCTAAGCCATTCTGACTATATCGAACGTAATGAGTCATATGTGTTTCGTGTCATTGAGAGATAATACGTTCTCACATTTTTACGATGACATTTATAATATTCGATAAAATCCTTATCATATTTGTGAATTGGTTTTGAATATGATATTATCATATCATATCACACTATCAATCCTTATCACGCATACTCAAACGCGAGACCGATGAAATTAAATTTATGGAATCTTTGGCGTTCTCAGACATTTAAAAATAATGTCCTTTGTTCAACTCCATCAGGAGATAAAAATAATTATCCCTATTAAACATACGCGGGAAATTTAATGTATACTCATTCCCATTAAATAAAGAAATGTTTGTCACAAGCTGGCATTCCCCATCCAATGTAGTTTTATTGACTATCTTCCTACTGTTCGTACGAAGTTCCTGCTGCCTTTACAAGCTGGACTCTACCTCAACAACTCAAGAATCGAGGTGTCTATGTGTGCCGGTGTCCTGTTGAATTCTTAGTCTTACTGATCCTGACAGTTTTTAATAAATACTCCTTGTAATCAATGACATTATAAAATTACAAAACACGTTATATTCATATTAAACGAACTAAAAATTAAGCACTGCTTATGAAAACGATAGCAATTCAAAATGTTTCAATGTTTCTAAAATTATGAGCACACAAGACGATGCAAGACTAAAAAAAAAACATATATTTATAAAGATAAAATAGAAGTATCAATTTAATTGAAACCGGCCATTACTTTGGATTTGTTCCTGAAGTCCTGGGAAGACGCAAAACTTATAGAGCACGCCTAATTACAGAGGCAATTGAAATTTATAAATATCCTATTAACATTAAAAGAGACGACGGAGCTTAGCTCGATAGTTCTTGGTATCCGGTAATTGACGGCTACACGAAAGCTAAATGCAGAAAACCATCTTGAAGTATACTGCAATGTCAGCTCGCAGTGGAGTGGAGCTGGCAACACGGTATTGCTTCGGAGTACTTAAGCACACATATCACCACTAACATTTTCACATCTGGCCTGATGATGGACACTGTAACGCTGTCCGAAACGTTGGCTAAAGGGGGAGATAGCGCAACACCCCAAAACAAAAACAAAAAACAGAAATATCAATAAATAAAAAGAAAACACTTTGTTTACGTCACTTTATTATTTCTTCCGTCTACCGGTTTCGGTACCTCCGTACCATCATCAGGACTGAATATAAAATACTGACAAATACACAGAAATATACATATATATATACAAAATATAAAAGAAAGAGACAGTAAATTAGAGCGGGACAGTTATTTAAGGTTAAACAACTTAGAAGCTTTAGAAATAAAAAAATCAGTTAATACAAAGGCTGAAATCATTAATAATCAACTTAATTTAACATTCAGCCCTATTATAAGTATGTTTCCCGTTATCCCAATCGCTCCTCCCCCACTTCCCTCCCACAACTGACGCACTGTCCCGCTCTAATTTACTGTCTCTTTCTTTTACATTTTGTATATATATATGTATATTTCTCTGTATTTGTCAGTATTTTATATTCAGTCCTGATGATGGTACGGAGGTACCGAAACCGGTAGACGGAAGAAATAATAAAGTGACGTAAACAAAGTGTTTTCTTTTTATTTATTTAAAATGTCAAGTCACAATGTGTTTGCTTCTTTTAAAAAAGAAATATCAATGTTTATTTTATACACCCGGCAGACACTTTTATCGAGTTTTTAAAACAGAATATTTGTTTTTATGAAAATTATTAAAATAAGATGTGTGTGGCTCATTTACTCGTAAACTAAACATGTAGCTCCTCAAACTGAGCAAAAGTACTGAAGAGCTTCAGATGTTAATTTAGTACCAAATAACATTTCTCCAGTTAATGCTAAAAGTGACAGGTAATTTGATGGTTACGGAAATTACTCTTAAATTAATATCCCTTACTTGAATGCTATGAATACTTATATCTGATATTCATAGCATTTTCTAGATGTATGAAATTGTGACTTATCTAATGTGGAAGTCAAAATATTATAATGGCGTTTTATATACCAAGAAATCGAACGATCTTCACTTCTAGCATTAAGCCCAAGATTTATTTTATATTAGCTGGTTCCCGGCATGTTTTGCAATGCCATATTGAAAGAAATAAATTGTTTCTCCCTGAATGTCCTTTCCCTTGCGTCCCCGTTCCCCTTTCTCATTCCCTTTCCATCACACCTTCTCCTTCCACCTTTCCCAACTACCCTCCCTCTCTCCCACTCCTGCGTTCCATATATTCAATCCCAGTACATTCAGTTTTCAAACAGCTCGCGTGCCACCTATTAAAATTTTTTTATTCAAATTTTCCTTTTTCATATATTTCAATTATTCATTATTGTATACACCAATTCACTGTTATACGGATGACAGTACAGTTCATGATAGCCTTTTGTTTGACAAGCCCCCAAAGGGCTCACAAACTCCAACAGCTCGTAGGGCTTTGAAGCAAAGAATGGACGGTTACCTCGAGAGTGTTTTCTCTTGGGGTAAAAATAATCTCGTTGAATTTAATGTTTCAAAGACCCAATCTTGTCTGATTACGTCTAAAAGGGATCGAAATGAAAATCTAGTCTCTTTCAACGGAAGCAATCTTCCGAACAGGCCCTCCATTGATATGCTTGGTGTAACCCTAAGTGACCAGCTCAGGTATGGGGGCTCCATCGAAGCCAGAGTAAAGTTAGCCTCCCAGAAACTGGGCGTACTGTACAGGGCCCGCAGATACTTTAATAGTACACAACTGCTAACCTTGTACAAATCACAAGTACGCCCCACGGTTGAATTTGGCAGCCATCTCTGGTCTGGAGCTCCAAAATACCTGAAAAATACCCTCGACTCTGTGCAGAAACGGGCGGTCCGTTTGATAGATTCTCCCATCTTAACAGACGGATTGCAATCTTTAGAGCACAGGCGTCGGGTGGGAATGCTATCCTTGTTCTACCGGTATTACAATGGAAGATGCTCCGAGGAACTAGCATCATTGATCCCTTCGGCACCGGTGCATAGTCGGGAAACACGCCAAACGCGTGCCCAACATTTGTACACGGTTGACATTTGTCACATGAGAACACGTCGTTTCTTCGACTCGTTCTTGTGTTCAACAGCTCGGCTATGGAATGATTTGCCGGCCTCTGTGTTTCCTCCTTCCTACAACATGGGTCTCTTCAAGACCAATGTTAATTCCTTCCTCTCCTCAAAAAGACCCTCCACACAGCATCCCAGATGACACAGGCCCTGAGGGAAATTATTTTCCTCAGGGCCTCCTGTGTGGAGTTAATGTTCTATAATTTAAAAAAAATCCACAGATAATTCTTTTGACAAAAAAAATAGTTGCCTGCTAAATTCACATTCATCAAAGGCGCGAACTGTCAAACGTGGGAAGTTTAAAAGTTATTAAGTTTTCACAAAATTATACAATTTTCTGCGCAATTTTCTTAATTTTTCTTTCCGTGAAAACCTTCTACAAAGTATTAGAAAACTTTAAAAACGATGAATAAAATAGGTAAAGTCGTTCTGAAATTATGGCGTGACCAAGGGTAACAGGGGATTCATTTTTATATATATTTAGATATGCGGCACATTCCAGAACGGTAGATACTGCCATAAAACAATATCCACCTTGGTGAAAGAATAACCATTCACAGTCGAAATGTTGCTTGTAATGGCCTAAAAAAGGAAGAACCGCAACACGGTACAATATCACACAAATAAATCCAGATAAAATTTTAGCCGTGTTTCTTGACCAGATCTGAATAACATTTCCCCCAAACTTCCACTACCCCATCTTCTAGCTCCCTTTCTCCCTTCAACCACATAACATATTATCCCAATTGACGATGTCATAGTCTCACAGGCTCCGGGCAGATTGGCCCTTTTTTTTAACTGCGAAGCTCGTAGTGGTAGGGTCACACATTTATTCAACATGGTTCATGATTTTACGTAAATCATCCACATCCTCCTAAACGTTATTTATTAGGCAAGTATGCATTTTTCGTGGTCATTAACCCGCCATTACTTTGAATCCCTTCGTTACTCAAAATTAATGCGTTCAACCAAATTACATGTTTTGGTATGGTTTGAAATTGTTACGGCCAAGAGTTTTGTTTATTTTCACGAACTCTGTTTATGAAAAAATAACAATTCCGATATCGCTAAAAATTTATCAGATACTATGGTAAAGAAAAACAAAGTTTTAGCATTCAAATATTAATACATATTTTAACATTGGCTCCTTAGCCACTGGAGCGACAGCGCATTTTAAAACTTTTTTCTCCGTTTGCTCGAGATTATCATTTTCTTTTTAATTTTTCGCCAACATAAAAAAATCATACCTTTGAATTTTAACATCGAGACATAAAAACTTATTAAAGTGCTGTGTATAGCCATTAAATTAACCTGCATTTTACCGTTATCTCATACTTACAGGATTTATAAAAAAATCGTAAAATTTACAAGCGCGTGAATCCTGCGTGATTGTTACTTTGAAACTGCCGTGAGAGGTACTTATTCGAATCAACACAAAATATTTTTGATTTCTGTATATAGTCTGTGGTACACTTGAAAATGAAAGGTGTATATATGGAAAAATGACTTAATTTTAACCGTAAACAGCTGATCAGAAATTCTGCGTGAAAAAATATTTTAAACGTAGTTATAAAATGGCCTGCCAAGTTCGGATTTGCTACATTTATGGTTGTAGGGGCGTGTAAATAGCCCCAGACACGAGGGAATACTACCCTATTTAATTAATGAAAGATGAACTCTTCCCTATGTGACACAATATAGATTATACAGCAATTCTAAAATCCTCAGTGAAAGCAAAACAAAAACTTACTCTGAGAATGCAGCTCTCCACACGATGTCCAGCACAAACGACACTAGTTTCCTTCAAAAATATTGATTTTACCAAGACGGTAGTGCACAATCTCAATAGGTGTTTATCACAGGAAGGTAGTTCACACGATGAATATTAATTTGAAAATTAATAGTACCAAATACAATAGTACGTGCCAAAATCTCACAACAATAATTTAATTATGGGTTAATGATTTGATTAGGACTGACATCTATTGGCTTTAACCAACACTCACGTCGTAAGTAATTGCTTGCCCCACAGAGGTCAGAAAATGCCTGAACTCACTGAATTTCAATGTCACATAGGGAAATTCAATATAATACAACCACCATAGATGGCGTCCCCATGGTCCCATAACATAAATTATTAATTTAAATGAGATTAATGCCCGAATGTTTTAAAATATATTTTATGGTGCGTATCCAATGGTCCTAATAGATACATTATTTCAATAGCTTCTTTTAAGTCCAAAATAACAATCGTGGGAGCTAAAAATATATTTTTTTTAAATTGCCGATACAATGAGATAATTGCCTTTTTTATCCGAAAAGCAATCGGCGCTATTTAAAATGGCGGGAATACATGGCAAAAATCGTTCCAGTGGTTAAATGTCTAATTCGTGATCACATATATACAAATATATGTAATAAAACTGAATTTTGATAAGTTGTCAAGTGTTTTAACTTTTCGTTAATAAAAACTTTTGACCCAAATTTTGCTCGAGAAATGTCAATATTTCATTACAATAAAAATGAATTTTTCACGTAATCATCAAAAATAACTGCAACACATCAGACAGATTCATTCATGATCTTTAATCCGTAAAACCAATTAACTCGATTATTGCTCTATTTATTGAAATAATCCATTTTCAAACACATCCGATTCGGCAAATCTACTTACTATGCAGTAGCATTACGAAAACCACCCGAAAAATTTGCATTTTGCATTCCAAATATTCGCTGTATTTTTAAGTCTCATGGTATTTAAACACGTTGAATACATTGAAAATTCAATCAATGATACTGGTGTACAAAATATGTTAGAAAAATTCACTAAAACATGATGAAACATCACATTTTGAACGCGAGCATTTTGACAGCGACCGCTTTATTTTTGTACTGAGAAACTTTTGTTTATTGAGTTTTTTTAAAGATGAATATTCCGTAAAAAAATAAAGGACTGTGACATCTATCGATTATTATCAGAAGTAGGCTCTTTTACCTTTCATAAAACGTCGAGTTACCGCGGGAATATTTAAAAATATATATTTATTTTTAATCGAGGAAGTTTTTGCCAAAATTGGCAGAAAGCAATCTGAGGTATTTTAAATAGTGCCATATTGTGGCAAAAAAGCGCTCCAGTAGTTAGAAATCTTACAAATAAATGAAAAAATTAAATCAAAAATTAATTTAGCTATCAAAATAATAGCAGCCGTGCTCCTTGCTATTTTGACTCCTCTCAACGTTATCCCCTTCCCGCCTTCCCAAATCACCATTCCAATTACCCTCAACTAATAATATCTAATCATTTCTGTATTTGTGTGATTAATTTTTGGGTTGTTCTGCCTTATTGGGCTTCTTTCTTCTTACCGGAACAGATGCATTAATAAAAAAATTTAATTTTGTAATCATGTAAAACAAAAATTGCTATTTTCCAATGACAAACTTAGTTGTGATACGTTAGATCTGAAACAAGTAATTTACTTTGATATTTTTTTTCAAAAGAGGCAAACACATTTTGACTTGTCATTATAAATGAATAAAATAAAAATTAAATAAATGAAGACAATATAAGCGAAACTCAATCGAAAATCTGCAAACAGAAAAATCAGAAAAACATATTGACACCTCTGGGACTCGAACCCAGGACCTTTTGCTTTCCGGGCAAACGCGCTAACCACTGCGCCACTGTGTCGAGTCCCAGAGGTGTCAATATGTTTTTCTGATTTTTCTGTTTCCAGATTTTCGATTGAGTTTCGCTTATACTGTCTTCATTTATTTAAATATTACAATTTGAGGTTTTACTTATAAAGTTAAAAATAAAAAATAAAATAAAACTTGGTTTTAAATCACTTTATTGATATTTTATAGTCGACCGGTTTCGGTACCTCCGTACCATCATCAGGACTGTAATAAAAATAATAACAGATACAGAGGAATACACATATAATATATATATTTGCAAATTGTTAAGAAAGAAAGGGACAGTGGGTCAATTGTGGGAGGGAGGTGGGGGAGGCGAGTGTGGTATAATTGATAAAGATAACACTTTTAACCGTGAGACAGGAATTAAAGTGCTACCCAAAAATGTAATAGGTTTAAGACTTAAAAAAATAGAAGCTTTGGAAATTAAAAAAATCGGTTAATTCAAATGTTGAAATCATTAATAATCGCTTAAATTTAACCTTCAACCCTATTATAAGTATGTTTCCGACACTTATACCACACTCCCCTCCCTCACTTCCCTCCCACAACTGACGCACTGTCCCACTCTAATATACTGTCCCTTTCTGTATATATACATATGTATATATACATATGTATATATGTGTAATCTTCTGTATTTGATAGTATTTTTATAACAGTCCTGTTGATAGTACGAATGTACCGAAACCGGAAGGCTATAAAATATGAACAAAGTGATTTAAAACCAAGTATTTTCTTATTATTTATTTATTTTAATTTAGGTACCTAAAAAGTTTATTTTAATGAATGGATTATAATTCTCTAGTCGCCGCCCATTTGATACAAAGTTGAATTAATTTGCTACTATTGTTTTTTCTACCAGCTTTCGTCTGGGATTTGAAATCATTACAGAAAAACGTTGATAAATGTTAACTCTAACTATAAAGAGCGAAGGTAAATCAAGGTCTCAAAAGTTTCAACGCAATTTTTTTATTTTATTTCTGTTACAGTTTTATATACGAATTTAAGTCTCGCGTACAAGCTTTACCCATACCTGGAGCTATCCAGTTAAAATATTAAAGATTCAGAAAACTAGTTATAAAAAAATCTTTAAAAGTTTTATTTTACGCCCAAAAAGCGTGGCCGTCGCATATCTCGTATTTAGCCTGTCACATCTTCTAATGAACGAATTTATTATTAAAAACGTGCTATTTTACCTGTGTTCAGCTGTATTTTATATTTATTTGACTTCTTTACGGCCTGATAAATGGCGTAGAGATTCATTACTCGACCTTCCACCGGGGCCGTAGATCTGTATCATATATCTGAAAAGTGGAAACCCTGACACCTTAATTTATTGCCGGATTTTGAAGGTCATAAGATTTTTTTACTTCGTGTTAACACCCCACAAAAGTTCTACACCTTCACAGCATTTATGGAACTGTGGCTCAACTATTGATATTTTTTTCTAAAGAGCGAGGAAATGAGAGACGGGAAGGAGAAGGTAGAAATAGAAAGTTTGGAATTACTAGGCTTTTCACATCCACTTAGATTAAACATAGTTATAGCCGTTTAAAATGGCGACGCGACATTCAGTCGACCGCTTTTGCTAATCAAACTGGGCGATCGCCAAGTTTAAATGAAGTTCATACTCACAATGCGACTGAACACTACTTTGACTGAGTTCCTTAACATAAAATGAATATTTATTTGTTATTGTAAGAAACAGAAATAGCTTTTATTAATAATACAATACAATGAAAAATATTCACGCGGTTAAGCCAAAAGAGCGAATGTTGGTTAGAGCTATGTAGGAGTTTAATTTGTCCTTTTTTAACATAAACTCCACACAGGAGGCCCTTAGGAAAATAATTTCCTTCAGGGTTTCTGTCATCTTAGGGGATGCTGTGTGGAGGATTTTTTTTAAGGAGAGAAAGTTCTGGGAAGGAAATAGGTGTGAGGGGTGGGTATGAATCTGGGGTTGAGTGTGTCCAGGAGTGACAGACGTACGAATCCATCCCTTCAACCGCGGTGCTAGGCGGTGGGTTGAGAGATTCAGGCTCGAGAGGATTAAAGACCTCCGTCAAACCGCCAAGACATAGCCAAACCTCACCCCATGAACCGAGCACCCTTTCTAAGTCACAAAACGTAGCGAACCACTTGGGGTGACCCATGGTAGAAATGTTGGTTATCCAATAAATGATTCCCATCCTGCCCTCCAAATTGAGAATTTAAAACTAATAAGAAGGTGAAAGAAAGAAAAATATAGGATAAGGATAGGAGATGTTCCCGATACATTCCATATTTACGCAATAATTTATGATCGGGCGCATTACTTCGGTACGATATTTCCATAGACATCAGAATTCAATAGAGCAGAAGATACAGATGAGGGGTAAAACCAAACTATAGGGGGCGAAGAGAGGAAAAATGACTGTGATTCGTTAAAAAATCAATCTGACAGTATATAGGCATCTCGCATTATAATATCACCATTTAGTTCTTAAAAGCAAAATCTGCTTTGAATGAATAGACCTTTTTACATGGGAGCGCGAATTGCTTGCCACGTTAATAACATAATTGCTAAGGCCAAATGCTCGACCCGAAAAGATTCCTCCCAATTCACATAGCAATATTTTGTTGCCGTGTTTAGTTAAGACACTTTTACAAATGTTTCATAATTTACTTACCCCTGTAACCAGCGACGAGCACACTAGATAACCGCCCACATTCGCTATGTCCATATAATATGTGGGTATAATGTATAGCACAAGCTACCGTTTTTGGCGTGTTATTTCGTAAAATGTATGGATGTTACTTCCGCGCTCTTAAGGACAAGAATGATGACGTCACATATTTTTGATTCAAGCGAGGCTCTTTCCCCTCCCCAAGGAGCGAGCTGGCTCCAAGGAGGAGCTCCAGCTGGCTCCATGGGGAGGGGGAAATAATACGTTTTTATCACTTAGGGCAGGTCCAGATATATTCATATGTCCATGGATATTTCTGAAGAAAGAGTATGGAAGAATATCCATATTACGAAATTGTATGTTAAACTGCATGAAAGCCTTGTAAGGAGAATTGAGGAAGTTTTTCTTAAGTTCTGCATACGGCAAATGAAAAATATTGGTTTGAAAAAAGTTAATTGAATACCTACTTGTGAAGTATCAATAATAAATCTTGACTTTCGCCGCACGTTGAAACCCAAATAAAATTTAAAGACGTGTGGTGAAAGTTGATAAAACTTTTGATTAGACAATCAAAAACATTAGTTCACAAAAAATATAAAAACATCTCTATTTACCGGACAGTGGTCAAGAGGAATGAAGCATATATTCTCACTCACAGTTGCAGGTTTAATCCACCGCTGGCTAAGTCCTCATTCATTAAACAATGCTAGTTGGAGCAATTGAAACATTTTTCGGTTTCTGTACCCGATAAAATTTTGCATGCTTTTTAGAAAAAAAAGTCTAACAGAGTAATAATTCAAGTAATTTTTACTTTATTCTGGTAATCCATAGTTGGAAATGTTTTTTAGCGTAATGGTAAAAATTCATTTGTTGATTTCCCGAGGATAAATTTTTGTTTTTTTTTTTACATTATTTACACACAGGAGGCTCCGGGGAAAATAATTTCCATCAGGGCTTATGTCATCTTAGGGGATGCTGTGTGGAGGGTTTTTTTTAAGGAGAGGAAGTTCTGAGAAAGAAATAGGTATGAGGGGTGGGTATGAATGAGAGAGTCCGGCTGGAAAGGTAAAAAAACCTCCCTAAACCAGTCTTTCTCGATCTGGCCCGCCACGCAGTAGGTGGGCAGATACATCCGCCGCCAAGACCTTGACAAACCTCACCCTAAGAACCCGGGTACTCTTACAAAGTCACAAAGGTATCGAAACACTTGGTGTGATCTGTGGCAGAGGTGTTGATTATCTAAAAATGGTTCCTGTGGCGGCGGTACCCAAACCCGCCTCCCAAATTGAGATTAATTTAATAAATTTATGATTTTATAAGAATACATACCTATTATAACATATTGCGTGAAAAGTTCCAGGGCATTTCTCGAAATTGTATGTCTGAATATTTTTTTAAAATTCGCGAATCTTCGTTGTGAAATATCACAAATCTACTCAAATAAATAGATTAAAATACACAGCCGTCAAACGATAGGTCTTTGTTCGGAAACTGTAACAAGGGAAATGCGTAAACTTCAATTGTGTTAACTAATTAGGGGAACATAAACCAAGTTATGGCTGTATTTTACAGACGGGCACAGGGCGACGTGGAACCGTAACTAGAATGATAGATCTCTTTGGTATCGTCATATCTCTGTCACAATTGAAGCTTAATGATGCTTTTTGTTTAAAATATTGCTGAAACATTGTAGTTCTTTATCGACAATGATATTTGTAAAGCGGATGAAGTACCAAATGTGAATTATGTTTAATTCTTGCTCATATTCTATTCACGTCAATTTTGTGAAGAAAAAATATTTATTATCGGATGCGGGATGGCGTGTTCTTGAACTTTGAAATCTGGTGTAATGAACTTTAATTTGCTTTAAGTTTAAGTTTTTTTTTTAAAGTAGGAACTGATTGTGTGAAGAATTCAGGTAAGCCATAGATTACCTACCCCTAATACATATATCATTATAATATTTTAACTAATCAATATTTGAGTAGTTCAATTTCTATATCCGCTATATCAACATTCACTGATTCGGAGAAAACCGCAAAAAACTGTCACATCTCTAGCGTAAATAAAAAATTGCATTTTTTATTTTTGTATAATGAATTGGAGTAATTACATTCGAAAAGTGTTCATTTTTAAACGTATGTCTAAAAATATTTAAGTAATTTTGATAAATAAAATGGATATGGCGGATTTTGATACTCACTTCGTGATTTATATGGAATATAGAGGCTTGTGAATAAACCCGCCATCTTGGCAAAATAAGTGCTCGTGATTGGTTGAATTCTGATATAGCGGGTTTTGATAGTAACTTCTTAAATGATATAGCGGGTTTTGTTTCTCACTCGCATTTTTAACACGGTTTTTGGTCGTGATAAGGAAGGTTTTGAAACTCAATTTTAGGTTAGTCTTGTTCCTCGCAAAAATGTGAACAAGATATCATACTCAGATCATTATGTCAAAATATCGGATATGCGGGTATTGAAATTATAGGACTCATTTTTACTTTTGCTCATCATCAAATCATTATAATATTTAAACTAATAAATATTTTTACTTTTGCTACAGATTTGTCCAGAATTAAGACAACGGTCATTTTTGGCGGGTCTGCGCTAGTAGTTTATAATTTTGAAAGCAAAAACAAAAAATTATTATCAAATAAAATTTACTTGCGCACGTAGGGATTGAATATTGAAAACTTGATTCTTGAACTATGGTGGATTTAAAATTCATGTAAAAAAATACAATGGTAGTCCTACGATACATATCAACTGCAGTTGAGTAAAACCCTTTAAGTCACAAAATGAAAAATTTAAAGAAGATGTTTGTGTAGGACGAACAAAAGACACTATTCTGCATCGTCTGGCCACCCGATTGGTCTCTCAGGCACCAATTGGATGCAGACCTTTCCTCAAGCAACTTGCCTCGCTTGCATCAAAAACTAACGATTCATTCTGCTTTAACTTTCGGTCAGGAGTCGCTGGTCTTTAATATTTGTTCGCCCTTCACATTACTTTATTATTGCATATATTTAAATTGGAGATTTATGTGTCTGTAAATAGTGTTAATAATCTTGTAAGTATTGAATCGTCTTACTTATTCGCTTTGCCATCTACACACTTACACAATAAACACATAACCCCCAAATGTTAAACGAATATTTACAAATTCGTATAACTAATTTAAAATCTTTAAGTTTTGGTGAAATTGTGTAAGATCTGTTTTTCAAAAGGTTGATGTGAAATATTGCAAATCTATTAATAATTATGAAAGATTTGGGGATTGTGTTATTTCAACTTTTTTTTTAAATAACTTTTTTTTTTAGTTTTAAAAATTCCCAAATCAGCAAAAATTTATTTAACATGTCGTTCTGTATGAAAAGTTTCCGTTGAATTATTTAACGTCACTTACTTTCTTTTATTTTAAACATGTAAAACTACAAAACCATATTTCACCGGAAATAAGGCTGTGTTGAAAATAATACCTTGGTGTAACGCAGAACTTCGTTTCCATGGTACACCATCTGTGGTGTTCGTGACAATTTACCTGAAACAAACAAAAACAAAATTATTAATAATCTTCAAAGTTATAAATGGCATAATAGTAAAGTTAATTAATACAGATTTTGTTATTTATTTTTGGGGTGTTATGCCGTGTTGCGCTACCCCCTCCTTTAGCCAACGTTTCGGACAGCGTTACAGTGTCCATCGATGTGTCTTGTGTGTTACTTTCTTGCTTAGTGTAATGTTCTTTTATTCGGGTTGTGGCTCTCTAGCCCACAATGTGGAGGATTACAACTAAGTTCTTTGATTGTTTATTGTGAATTACAAGGGGAACAAATATTGATAGTAGCGTCTGTTTACAAGAGCTCCCTAATTAGGTCTGGTGGCAGTGGCGGCGGTTCGCCGACCAGCTGATAAGTTGATTACTCCGCTTCGTTCGGAAACGCTCGGCGCACCCGACCATCCCCGAACGAGCGCGGTGTATACTACATACATACACTGCACTTAGGCAATCCCGATATATTGCAAAACTCATTTTAAGATCCCTAATAGAACATAGTGGTAGGAAATAGATATAATTTTGCAATGGTATTTTCATAACAAAAATAAAAGTTTCACATCTAAGAAAAAGATATATATATATATAAGACAGGTTAACAACATAGAAAAAACAAGACAAAATAAAACAAGGCTGAACAAATATGGATGATTACAAATAAAGGGAATAGAAAAGAAAGAAAAAGAAACTAGACAAAATAAAACATCACAAGAAAATTACATATTTTCATAAAATAAAATACTTTTTTGTTTAAAACCACGATATTTATTAATTTTTTAACCGAGCGGTTTCGCATAACTTAAGAATCTTAAATTAAAATACTTTTTTGTTTAAAACCACGATATTTATTAATTTTTTAACCGACTGGTTTCGCTTAACTTAAGCATCTTCAGGGTACACATTAATACTAAACAGGGTACTTCAGGGTACAAATTAATACTAAAGTATTAATTAATACTAAAGTATTAATTTGTACCCTTAAGATGCTTAAGTTAAGCGAAACCAGTCGGTTAAAAAATTAATAAATATCGTCGTTTTAAACAAAAAAGTATTTTATTTTATTAAATATGTCAAACCACAAAGTGATTGCTTTCTACAATAATACATATTTTCGTTTTCAGATGTATTTAGGTACTAAAAAATATTATTTTGTTATAGTATATGTACAGTATTATTCTGTAATGTTATAACTATCATATTAATTCTGGAAATATTGTTCCTTATTATGTTAACACAGTAAGTTGCGATCATCGGTTACGAATCCAGAAGTCACGGATTCAAATCCCGGCGCGTGCAACTATACTTTTTACACAATTTATTATTTTATTATAATATGGAGGATATTTGTGGCTCATTCCTGCGTGGAAGATTATAGCATCGCCTTAGCGAAAGAATATAATTCAGAATCAAAATGTTTCTATAAATAGGTTTGGTGACAAGATCCGAATAGCCAGGTTCTTCTTCACCCTTCTTTCTCAATATCCTTCCCCTCCCCACTACCTTCAACCTTACAAGATATATAAATTGGGAGTGGTTTCATACGGCTAAGTTTCACATAGTTTACATACAGGACTTTTAACATAAAAAAACGTGCCGACGTCAAAAATATAAATTGTTTTTTATTGACCAGATGCAACACTTTATATAATTTTAAAAAATTGCATCCAAGGAACAAAACCAGTAACTCATTGTGCCAAGCAGGGGTGTGCACTCCATATAGGCACATAAGCACTGCCTACCCTAGCGTATTTGTAAGACATTAGTATGTAAATAGTATTATAATTTATCAAATAATTGCTAAAAATAAATACACACTTTCAAAAATAAGCTCGAAAAAGCTGAGCAACCGAAACTACGCGAGCGCCTCATCGAACGGCATACTAAAAACGTGGAATAAACTGTAACTAGAAACTACACGCGCGCCCTCCGACTGCCTCACTAAAATGCGGCCTAAGCAGGAATTATTTCTGCTTGGAGTTAACTTCATACAAGATATAATATCAATGTTTACAAAATGCACATAGCATAGAGTAGAACTGTCGTTTAGAATTTGTTTCTTTGAGGTTTTTTTTTGTCAGTATTAGGCAGTGCTTTCTGGAACAAAATTAGCAAATGGCAATCAGTGACGACAGTGACATCTGTTTATTTATTTATTTATTTATTTTTACTGCGTTTTTACAGGTTGTTCACACACATGTGAGAACAACCCAGTTATAAAAACTCAGTTAATTATACAAATAAGATAAAGTAAAAATTTATGTACAATCAATTAACCAAATAATAAAATAATAATTTTGGAACAGATAAAATAAAAATTAGATAAAAAAAACAGTTACATATAGAATTTAACAAAAAAATCAAAGTTTACTCAAATAACAATTAAAGAGAGGCAAGATAAGAGACATAATTAGAGACAAACATGATACACATAATAATTTATCACATATTTTTCAGCAATCGGAGAGCATTTTTTTTGAATCCATATAAATTATCGACAAAAATATCTACTTCAGCACACTCTATCTTATTATACAGTCGACACATTTGGGTCAGAGGGCTAAAATAGGCGATATTGTTTTGTATTCACGTGAAA
Source organism: Limnephilus rhombicus (assembly GCA_929108145.2). Classification (NCBI taxonomy): domain Eukaryota; kingdom Metazoa; phylum Arthropoda; class Insecta; order Trichoptera; family Limnephilidae; genus Limnephilus; species Limnephilus rhombicus. Next base: position 10,607,390 of record OV815292.1, on the reverse strand, counting down.
CATATTATGGCGTCTTAAGCAATGGGAATTGGGAACATTTATATCAATGTTGCTAAGACACAATGAAGTATCAAGATGGCCGTGAATTATGTAAACATTTAGACATTTTATTAAATGAATTATTAATTTTATTAAATTTATTAAACGTGAATTATGTAAACATTTTATGTAAACATATTAGATCAGTCAATTGCCTTCTGATTTTAAGTGTATTAATTTTGAAGTATTCAAGTCGTACGATCTAAGATGTTCATGTAATTGACATTTAAAAGATAACAGTCTTAGCATTTTTTTTTAACTGATTCTACAATGTTTTCATACTTGCAGTAATGTGGATTCCAAATAGTGCTTCCATATTCAAGTTTACTTCTAATTAAGGCATTGTAAAGGGTTAGAATTGATAGAGGATCTTTGAAAGGTTTACATATTCTATGAATAAATCCCATCATTTTAAATGATTTGCACTTAATGTCGTTAATGTGTACATCAAATATGAATTTCGAATCAAGAGTGATTCCTAGATCTCTTATGGAAAACACTTTTTTAAGAAAGTATTATTTATAACATAGTAAAAATCCTTTATAATTCTGTTACGAGTGAAGTTTAAAGTGAAACATTTTTCAACATTCATCTGTTGTTATCTATTCCTATCAACTAGTTGTATTACCAGCAGCAAGCACACTTAGCGAAAACTCCTACGAAGGGAGTTATTTGTAGTAAGTTTTTTTTAAATTTATTTGAATCGATTCGGCGGTTTTCCTAATGCCTACCCCGATCAAAAACTCTGTGCACGCTACTGGTGCCAAGTAAGTATTTAGTGAATTTCTAAGGAGTGCTGTTAACACAGATACCACGATAAAGCTCTCTCTTCCCTAGTTCATAATGATTGAACAATGTGAATCACAGCACCTGTGAAATTAATTAAATGCAGCTATTACTGGAGGTGTGGGAGCGATAACAAAACCACCCTTCACCAATTGTGTACAAAAATGTCACAGAACACCCTCGTCACACGCCACCTAAAACAATCCTACCCCCACCATTTACTCCTTTACTCCTCTTATCTGCTTTGTCCCTGATCCTTTATCACACTCAGAGTATGAATTCCCAAAGAAAAGTGGATTTTCTGCCATTTAACACGTGGTTCCGCCGTACAACGGAACAATGGCGGTGTTCTGCGTGGAAACTTAACGTCCGACACATTTCAGGAGATTAAAACAGAACAAAGCAGGTGGGAAAGGGATTTAACTTAATTAAATAGCATTTATTCGAGTAAATTGGCCATCAGAAGCTTCCACCCAAAGTTATTGTTAATAACAGGCGAGTTTGAGAGGGCGCTTATTTATGGAAAGTGTGAAATTGTCGGCAGACGAATTATATAATTAAACAGATTAAATATGAGAAAACTACGTTACGAAAATGCTTTATGTTACCGCAGTATTTTAATAGTGTCTTCATAACAGGGAAGAGCAATAAAATGAGTAAGTTGCGAGAATTGCGGATAAAAATATTTATTTACTTATTTATTTATTTATTTACGAACTTACGTCCAATTTAAAACAAAGTATCACGAAGTATAGAAATGAACAATCTAAGGATTCGGATGGTGCATGAAAGCAAAGACAAACAGTGAAAATAGAAGAAAAAATAAGTGTCAAGTCACGTCAAGACCTTGCAAAAATTAGGGTGAATATTACATATCTTCATTTGTTTAAAGAGCGACAGAAATCATTTAAGCTAACACCAAAAAAATCAAGGTCTTGACGTGAGTTGACCAGTCTACACATTCTGGATAGTGGTGAGTTATAACCATAGTTAGTCGAGTGCTGATTGAGGAAAAGCAGGTTTTTATTTCTGAGTCTACGAGAAGGTATATTAAATGTGATGAGTTGTAGTAATGTAGGCGAGTCGATTAAACAGTTAATAATTTTGAAGAAACAAATGAGATCAGATTTTATCCGACGGTCTTCTAAAGGAGAAAGGTTTAGAGTTTGTTCAATTTCAGCATACGAGTAATTGCCTCGCTCTAATCCTAAGTATAATTACATAGTATGAATATTTGTTTATAGTCACTTTCTTTATCAATAAAAGTACCAAGAAAAAAACTGGAGTGATGGGAAATTAAACCCCCGCCATTTTGTAACAAATTTTTCTTGAACACTTTTAAGTTTTTAAGTTTCTGAAACAATATATGTTATTTTTGAAGATAACATCTATTTATTTGCAGAGCCGAAACGGTAATTTCATGAAAATTCCTCTAAAATTATTTAAAACACACTTTTTTTGTTATTTAACATGTTATGGGTATGAAAAATTTAACAGGGTATCTTTAAATGCAACATAATAATTTGTAGAAAGATTTTCGCTTTATTTTAAAAGAGTCGGGTTGTATTAAAATTTTAAAAAATTTCGCATAATTATTACCGTTTTTAATATTAGCGCGCTCCCTCTTACGTTCGTATTTACATATCTCCCCTTCTTCTTCATTTTGAACGCTTACTACCGGGCCTTAAGTAATTTACTTAGTGGTTGAGTGGCGGTAACCGCGCGGTTGGACTAACCGCGCCATTATGTCTGAATGATTATATAAATACCTGCGTAAATAATACCCACGCGGTTCCCGCGCGATTCTCAAATCGCGTGGTTCCCGCTGTGTCTGAACTAGCAATTAGAGTCAAATACGAAACATTGTGCAGTTAAAAGGCCATTTTTTTCAAGTCAGTGAGTAAGAATAGGCTTTGGTAGCTGCCGGGTTTGGAAATGTCGCGTGATCAAGTCGAAGCAGCAATTTTTGAAGATACCTGTTGTTACTGTTGATTTGTGTGTTGTTTTACATTTTTATTTTATAATAAACTAGCTGGTTCCCGGCATGCGTTGCAATGCCATATTCAACGAAATACATTGTTTCTCCCTGCATGTCCTTTCACGCATCCCCTTCCCCTCCCGCGTTCCCCTTCCACCTTCCTCGCCTACCCTTTCCCCTCTCCCGCTTCCCCGACCCACCAACCCCCATCCCGCATTCCATATATTCGGTCCCAGTACATTCAGTTTTCAAACAACTCGCGTGCCATCTGTTACAATTTTTTATTCAAATTTTCGTTTTTCTTCAAATACAAATATTCATTTTTGTATATTATTTTCATGTATTACAAATATTCATTATAAGAACAATCAATCAAATCTGGTACTTAACACAGGTATCTACCTATTTAAAATATATTTTCGTATTTCAAATCAAATAGTCAATATAATCTATTAAGGAAATGGCCATTAGATACTGATGATTCATATTGTTGCTTTACCATAATAGCCCCTATATTCCCAATTGGAATTCACTTTCGAAAAAAATGGAAAATCTGTATATAAAAAGTACCTCATGTATATGAAACTATTTTATTTCCTTGTTGATCAATATTCATCTTGTTCATAATAAATTCATTTACTTGTAATATTCTCTACATCTCTATCTCTGCATATTATAAATTAAGGTCCTTCACCGCGTCTGTCTGTCTGTTCGCGATAAACTCAAAAACTACTGAACGGATTTTCATGCGGTTTTCACTAATAGATAAAATGAGTGATGATAAAGGTTTAAATATATAATTTGTCGAGGTTTTGTGTGAATTGGTTGAAATATATAATATTATTTAGTTATTATTATTTAGTATTTATTATTTAGTATTTATTATTTAGTATTTATTAACGCCCTAGTGGGCTTTTACATTAACATTTATTAATTGAAATTTAGTGCAATTTAGCAAAGTACTAATACAAAAAGCAGAATGTCTGCATGTGGTGGACGAGTGGGCTGGCAAGCGGGCGGTGTGGATTTTATTTGTATGCAAATCTAGTTTTATGCCGAGGTTGATGAAATTTGATTGGTTGATCAAAACACTGCCTACATTTGAAAACTCTGTGTAAAGTCCGGGCATCGCCGGGGACTTCAGCTTATAAGGCTTATACTGCTATTTACATTTATATTATTCTTTAATTTAGACAATTCATCTAGTTGTTATTTTATCATCAACGTTAGATGAAAATGTACCATATTATTGCATAAAATGTTGTCATTATGAACCTGCTGATTAACTACAGTAACTAGTTTAGCAGGTTTACATGTTAATAAATAAAATAAATTAATAAATCAGTAGATGATATTTCAATTAAAATGAAAATAATATGATTACATTATTTGAAACAGAAAAGTTTATTGAAACACAGCACTTACTTCGTTATGAGGCATGGTTGGGCGTTTACACAATTCATAGCTACACTTATCTACATACATCTGCATATATCATAGACTCTGTGCTTATAGCTTGATTGTCACGTATTCCTTTCATATTCATTCCTATCATGTTCCTTTTCCCCATCCTATTCCATCCATATGTACCTACCTGTTATTTCGTTACCACAACAAATCAGTGTCGTCAATCGAAACTCGCCGCGTAAGCATACAATTTTCCGCTCCCCGCATCCTCAAACTAAAGTATATAAGTGCATGGATAAATCAGCCAAGATAGCAGAGTATCACAAGTTACCGCAGTAAGTCCCTTCCTTCCTTTCATTTAAGTGCATTCTTTCTACTTGTTCAGTGGTCTTTCAAATACCTATATTTCAAAACACATACAAGGTCATTCGACATCCGCATCCACACAAAACACACATCATTCAAGGCATTTAACAAATTTGCATTTTCTACGAAACTATTTACGTAGTTTCACAAATTATTTAACAAGATATATTTTTCCTTTATAAGTGATTAACGAAATGTGTTTATTTTCAAAAAGGTAATTTAGTTTTAATATAATACCTTTTCAAGAAATAAAAATAAATCATTATTTAATTATTCGATAAACTATTATTTTTTTTTACATTAACTCCACACCGGAGGCCCTGAGGAAAATAATTTCCCTCAGGGCCTATGTCATCTGGGATGCTGTGTGGAGGGTATTTTTGAGGAGAGGAAGGAATGAACATTGGTCTTGAAGAGACCCATGTTGTAGGAAGGAGGAAACACAGAGGCCGGCAAATCATTCCACAGCCGAGCTGTTGAACACAAGAACGAGTCGAAGAAACGACCCGTTCTCATGTGGCAAATGTCAACCGTGTACAAATGTTGGGCACGCGTTTGGCGTGTTTCCCGACTATGCACCGGTGCCGAAGGGATCAATGATGCTAGCTCCTCGGAGCATCTTTCATTGTAATACCGGTAGAACAAGGATAGCATTCCCACCCGACGCCTGTGCTCTAAAGATTGCAATCCGTCTGTTAAAATGGGAGAATCTGTCAAACGGACAGCCCGTTTCTGCACAGAGTCGAGGGTATTTTTCAGGTATTTTGGAGCTCCAGACCAGAGATGGCTGCCAAATTCAACCGTGGGGCGTACTTGTGATTCGTACAAGGTTAGCAGTTGTGTACTATTAAAGTATCTGCGGGCCCTGTACAGTACGCCCAGCTTTTGGGAGGCTAACCTTACTCTGGCTTCGATGGAGCCCCCATACCTGAGCTGGTCACTAAGGGTTACACCAAGCATATCAATGGAGGGCCTGTTCGGAAAATTGCTTCCGTTGAAAGAGACTAGATGTCGACCGACGTCGGGACAGCACTTTGGTCATCGAGGGTTGAGTTATCCGCAAACATTTTACCTAATAAGTTTGCCTTTTCGGTGGCGGTGTTTGCTAGTGAGCCGTCAGGTCTAGTGAAAGGTGGCAGACTGGATTTGCAGAAATTGCGGCCTACTGAGCACGCAAGCGACCAGAATTGCCTGCTGCCATGCGGGCATGCAGCCAGCTTTCTGCTGATCTGCAGGTCATGCTCCAATTTTGACCTCTTTATGATTCTCTTGGTTTCCTTTGCCATTTTGTTGTAAGCTGTTCTGTCTTCGGATGTTCTAGATGTGTTGTAGGCTCGGTAAGCCGCGTTTTTTCGTCGCACTGCTTCAGCGCATTGTCGACTGAACCACGGCTTTGAGCCTACACCAGTTTCCTTAACAGTTGATTGGATGAAGCCATCCATCGTGGATGTGATGACTTCACCAATTTCCTGGGCACATCTTGAGGGATCCGAAGTCCGAAAACAGACAGCTGACCAAGGAAAAGCATTAAAATGTGCCCGCAGACCGAACCAATCTGCTGACCTATAGTGCCACACTTTTCTCTTCAGCCTCTTGTTTGGTGGTCTGAAGTTTACAGGGATTGATGTCGTCACCAGGCAGTGGTCGGACGATCCTAAAGGCGCTGTGACTTCAATCCTGTAACTGTATGGCACAGTAGTTAAAAATAGGTCTAACAGATTGGAACGGTGAGTCTGGACATCAGGAACCCTTGTAGGCTCCTGAACCATTTGCTCCAATCCGTAGCAAAGGGCAAAGGATTCCGCTTGGCATCCATCCGAGTCTGTTGATTCTGAGAACTTCAACCAAGGTTCGTTATGAACATTGAAGTCCCCCAGGACCTCAAACTCTGCTGTAGGGTAGCGGGGCAAGAGGTCATCAATAGTGTCGCTTAAGTGTTTGAAGAGCTCGGACGTGTCTGAACATCAACATTGCAACAGTCTCAGATATTCGTGATCTTGGAATAACCCTTGATAGTAAACTACAATATAACCTTCATTTATACAACAAATCACAAATAAAGCTGCTAAAATGTTAGGTTTTATCATAAGAAACAAAAAACTTTTTAATAGTATCGACGTCATTAAGCAACTCTACTTTGCCTACGTACGAAGTCATTTGGAGTTTGCGTCAGGTGTTTGGTCTCCATTTTATAAAATCCATACAAACAAAATTGAAGCAATTCAAAACAAATTCCTCAAATATCTTTGTTACAAGTCATATGTAAGATTTAATAATTTTGCAGAGGCAGCTTCATACTTTAAAATTGATTCATTGAGTGTACGAAGGCATCATATAGATGCAATATTCCTGTATAAATTAGTTAACAATAATATCCAATGCCCAGAGTTGCTAAATAAAATTCAATTTAATGTATCTGCGCGTACAACACGCTCTTCTGTCCTGTTCAGGGTTGACCAATACAAGACAAACTGTATGCAAAATTCTTGTCTGAACAGACTATGCAATAGTTATAATAGCATATTATCCAAGGTGGACATTTTCAATTCCGAACTTACCAAATATATGGGGTACATAAAAGAGTATTTCTCTGATGTTTCATGAATATGTTATGTGTTTATCGTTTATACTTTAATTCTGTTATGATTTGATCTATATGTACAACTTGGCTTCTGATGGTTACCAATGTCAATTATTATTTTTAATTATTATTTTTTAATTTATAAACTAACGTTTAGACAAGATTTTTATGCATAGCACAAAGGGTAACAATTATTACAAGCAATAATTGTCAGCCTGAAACACTCATTTACATTGAAAAATCTTCCGAGAAAAGATACTTGCCGCTAACGGGACTTGAACCCGTGTCCTTCCGATTGCCGGTCGAATGCTCTGACCACTGAGCTATGGCGGCTTATCAAATACCCGCCAAATAATTCAATATATACTAGTGTTTCATTCAACAATTACTGCTTGTTATATTTTTTCCACCTGAAAACAACCAACTTTATTTTTGCGAGGAAGACATTGTTAGTGTTAAATCCCTCGCTAGGTGGCGTCGAGACAAATTATGTCTGCATTTATTGGGGAAATACTTAAACTTGTTAAATATTAATTATTATTTTTTAATTTATAAACTAACGTTTAGACAAGATTTTTATGCATAGCACAAAGGGTAACAATTATTACAAGCAATAATTGTCAGCCTGAAACACTCATTTACATTGAAAAATCTTCCGAGAAAAGATACTTGCCGCTAACGGGACTTGAACCCGTGTCCTTCCGATTGCCGGTCGAATGCTCTGACCACTGAGCTATGGCGGCTTATCAAATACCCGCCAAATAATTCAATATATACTAGTGTTTCATTCAACAATTACTGCTTGTTATATTTTTTCCACCTGAAAACAACCAACTTTATTTTTGCGAGGAAGACATTGTTAGTGTTAAATCCCTAAGCTTTGTGCTATGCATAAAATGCATAAAGCTTTGTGGTCAGAGCATTCGACCGGCAATCGGAAGGACACGGGTTCAAGTCCCGTTAGCGGCAAGTATCTTTTCTCGGAAGATTTTTCAATGTAAATGAGTGTTTCAGGCTGACAATTATTGCTTGTAATAATTGTTACCCTTTGTGCTATGCATAAAAATCTTGTCTAAACGTTAGTTTATAAATTAAAAAATAATAATTAATATTTAACAAGTTTAAGTATTTCCCCAATAAATGCAGACATAATTTGTCTCGACGCCACCTAGCGAGGGATTTAACACTAACAATGTCTTCCTCGCAAAAATAAAGTTGGTTGTTTTCAGGTGGAAAAAATATAACAAGCAGTAATTGTTGAATGAAACACTAGTATATATTGAATTATTTGGCGGGTATTTGATAAGCCGCCATAGCTCAGTGGTCAGAGCATTCGACCGGCAATCGGAAGGACACTGGTTCAAGTCCCGTTAGCGGCAAGTATCTTTTCTCGGAAGATTTTTCAATGTAAATGAGTGTTTCAGGCTGACAATTATTGCTTGTAATAATTGTTACCCTTTGTGCTATGCATAAAAATCTTGTCTAAACGTTAGTTTATAAATTAAAAAATAATAATTAATATTTAACAAGTTTAAGTATTTCCCCAATAAATGCAGACATAATTTGTCTCGACGCCACCTAGCGAGGGATTTAACACTAACAATGTCTTCCTCGCAAAAATAAAGTTGGTTGTTTTCAGGTGGAAAAAATATAACAAGCAGTAATTGTTGAATGAAACACTAGTATATATTGAATTATTTGGCGGGTATTTGATAAGCCGCCATAGCTCAGTGGTCAGAGCATTCGACCGGCAATCGGAAGGACACGGGTTCAAGTCCCGTTAGCGGCAAGTATCTTTTCTCGGAAGATTTTTCAATGTAAATGAGTGTTTCAGGCTGACAATTATTGCTTGTAATAATTGTTACCCTTTGTGCTATGCATAAAAATCTTGTCTAAACGTTAGTTTATAAATTAAAAAATAATAATTAATATTTAACAAGTTTAAGTATTTCCCCAATAAATGCAGACATAATTTGTCTCGACGCCACCTAGCGAGGGATTTAACACTAACAATGTCTTCCTCGCAAAAATAAAGTTGGTTGTTTTCAGGTGGAAAAAATATAACAAGCAGTAATTGTTGAATGAAACACTAGTATATATTGAATTATTTGGCGGGTATTTGATAAGCCGCCATAGCTCAGTGGTCAGAGCATTCGACCGGCAATCGGAAGGACACGGGTTCAAGTCCCGTTAGCTTCAAGTATCTTTTCTCGGAAGATTTTTCAATGTAAATGAGTGTTTAAGGCTGACAATTATTGCTTGTAATAATTGTTATTATTTTTAATTTATAAACTAACGTTAAGACTAGATTTTTATGCATAGCACAAAGGGTAACAGTTATTATAAGCAATAATTATCAGCCTGAAACACTCATCAACATTGAAAAATCTTCCGAGAAAAGATACTTGCCGCCAACGGGACTTGAACCCGTGTCCTTCTGATTGCCGGTCAGCTGCTCTTGACCACTGAGCTATGGGGGCTTATCAAATACCCGCCAAATAATTCAATATATACTAGTGTTTCATTCAACAATTACTGCTTATTATTTTTTTTTCCCACCTGAAAACAAGCAACTTTATTTTTGCGAGACAGACATTGTAAGTGTTAAATCCCTCGCTAGGTGGCGTCGAGACACATTTATTGGGGAAATACTTAAACTTGTCAAATATTAATTATTATTTTTAATTTATAAACTAACGTTTAGACAAGATTTTTATGCATAGCACAAAGGGTAACAATTATTATAAGCAATAATTATCAGCCTTAAACACTCATCAACATTGAAAAAAAAGAAGGACACGGGTTCAAGTCCCGTTGGCGGCGAGTATCTTTTCTCGGAAGATTTTTTAATGTTGATGAGTGTTTCAGGCTGATAATTATTGCTTATAATAATGGTTACCAATGTATTGATATTTTATGTAAATTTTAGTTTTATATACTTAATCTTTTGTTTTATAAAATTTTTGATCTCATACTCCTTTATTTTAAATTTTATTATTTGAAAAACTGCGTAATATACGAGAGTGGACCGGCATTAGAAGTGTGGAGGAGCTATTCCGGGCAGCGCAGGACAGAGAGATATTCTCAAGAGTGATAGCCAACGTCGAGGTGACCTGATACGGCACACAAAGAAGAAGAAGAAAAAAATTATTATGCTGTTTAATCAGAGGTAAAGTCACAAGGAGGAAATCCATAATTGGTTTTATTTTGGCTATACAAACATACACAAACTGGAAAAATGTAAACTGTCGATCTCCCGAAAATAAATAAAAAAAATATATAATAAAATGATACCTAATTTATTGAATTCTTGAAAGCTTGTGATATTTCATAATTATGTCAAGGTACTTTATGAAACTATTTTCCTTGAACTAGAAAGAGAGGTGCTTGGCACAATGTTTGTTTGGTAGGAAGCCACTTAAGATGGGAGGAAACTGCGGGTAAATAATAACGTGGGTTCTCGTAGACAGGTCTGGAATGAAGGTACTATAACAACTGGAGTGGTTTTATTGACATTTTTAAGAGCCAAATTGAATTGGTGAGTCTCCCCGAAGACATCTTTAAACGATCTTCCCAGGTAATGGCACATAACGAGTAGATATCCACCAACTACTTTGCAGTTGAGGGTATAATAAAAATGGTTGAGAGTATTTTAATGTTAGATTTGATTTGATGTGGTTGATTTCGGTTTCCATTTAAGCGGTAATTTAAAGCAGTGAATCTCGTACTGGGTTATTTGGAAGGCGGTTATGACGGGAACCAATTATTGTGTAACCAACACTTCTGCCATAGTGTTATGATAAAATATTTGTCAATATATCTCGCAGTTTATTATATCATAGATTTAGGCAAGCAGGTACCTCATTTCAAGAGGTGATTAAATAATATTAAAAAAAAATAATAAACTTCAACATAAATTAATTTTTTGAATTTTGGAAGTAAAATCATCCAATTATTTCTTTTTGAATAAGATATAAAAATCGAAAAAATTGCTTAGAGCTCACTTCTCAGTTTATAGCCCATGGTGGTGGACTATCTACTTAAGTCAAACGTGATTCTTATTTTACGTGTTATTTCGTTTAATATTTTAAAAGAAAAATGATTTTTTATTTAACCAAAATGGTTTATTATTAAAAGGCCGCGACCAGTATTAATCGTGGTGCCGATAAAGTGTTAATACACATTTCTGAGACCGAAATAACCGCAGAACTATTACCAACGATATAATTTGTATTTATTTGCCGAGTATCAAGGCAATTCATTTAAAAATATGGAAGTTTATTAAATCACAAGGAGACCAGCCTGTCTAATGATGATGGAACTATAGCCTCGCCTGGATATACAAATATTCCATGGTTGGAGTGAAATTTTGAAGCAAAAACTGTTTTTCAGCCGACTACAGTTCAAGGTTATTTGTCAGACTCTACATCATGAGAAAAACCAGAGGCTCAAGATTTGTTATTTAGTTAGTTTAGTTACTTGAATTTTGGGTCGATCCAAGGGAGGTGAGTTTAAGAACTATGTTTTAATGTTCCAATTATGTTTTCTATTATATTTTAATAAATCTATTATTTCTTATTTCATATCAATACTATCTATTTTATTTAAAATTCTTCTATTTTAACCTTAAATTTTGTATACCAAAGGCCCTGAGAGAGGATTATTGCTTTCCCATCTGCTAGCCTGGTTAATCAACCATTGGCGCCCCTTTAAAAATAAAGCTGGCAGATGTTATTTCCCTCTAAAAACATACCTTTTAACATTTTATTATACCTGTGATATGATATTTATGTGTTAACTTCCTTATGTACTAAGATCACGATGTATTCGCGTAACAATTTGACACACTTTAATCTTTCTTAGTAACAATAGGTCACCCCAAGTGGTTCACTACGTTTGAAAAATTAGCAGGGGTGCCCGGGTTTATGGGTTGAGGATGGTATATGTCTTGCCGGCGGAAGCGTTTGTCCACCTACTGGGTGGCAAGTTGTTGAGGGAGACTTTTTGGCATCTCCAGCTGGATTTTCTCGACCCATCGCACTGGACCGCAGTGAGAGGGATGGAATCGTACGTTAGTCAATCCTGAATACATTGTCCCCAGATTCTTTCCCACCCTTAATATTTTTTTCACCCAGAACATCCTCTCCCTCCTTTTGTAAAAAAAAACCGTCCACCCAACATCCCCAAAGATAACATAGGCAGTGAGGGATTGTTTTCCTCTGTCCTTCCGTGTGCATCATCACCCCCAAGAATTACGCTGGCCTTGTAATTCTATTTTTTAAAAAATCATGCTTTCTTAAGGTCTTCGCTTACTTACTTTAATTATAACAGTTTTTTTAACTAGCGCTCTCCCACTAACATTCGTTTTTACACAATACCTTATTTAGAAAACAATCTTCTTCTTCTTTTTGAGCGCTTACAACGGAGCCTTAATAGATAACCTGCACCAATTGGCATAGTTAGGAGCAGTTGCGACTCTTGTGCAGTAAACACATTTTAAAAAGTCAATAACAATTTAATATAAAGGCAGTCGAAGTTGTAGTTCTCAATTTACCTCATACCAGCTTTGTGTATAAGCTACTTCATTGTTAAATAAGACTTAAAATAAATTATTATTCAAGCTAAACCTGTGTAAATATTCTCCGGTCGAGATAATGAACTCAAAATCCAGTCTCGCATAGATGACTTTAATATCCGGTTTGAGAATTCTGCATTATAAATGGTCGAACACTAACAATGATTTCAGCAACTCATAGAATCTGGTAAAAGGAAAACGATTTTATTTTTTCTTTAATTTTTTTTTTACAAAATGATATCTCTGGGTCCCTCGACAATTTCAACATTGGCTTTGAAGGTTTTAAAAGCCATTTTAGAAGTCTAAAACTTATTATTGTTAAATATTTCATTTACTTATTTAAAGTTATGTTATTTATTTATTTATTTATATCTATATATTACAGTTTACACCTTATTGTTAACATTTTTACATATGTAATAGATTTTGAAAACATTTTTACATATTAATATTACATTTCATTATGTTGTGTGTTAGGTAGGTTTGAAAAGGTGAAACTGTTGGTTGGTAATATTGTATGTTTCGTGAACACCTCACTAGGAGAACCTGTGCTGAGGTGTTATAGGTCATGGGATAATATCAACCTGTAAGACACAGAAAAAAAAATCATCTCTGTGGATCATTCAATGTTTCTTTTCATGTTGAAGTATCCTTAATACGAGTACATCAGGGTGGTGCAAATTGAAAAGTCCAGCTCAGATTTATAATATTTATTTATAATGAAACACTTCACACAATATTATTGACTTAAAATGTGACATACACCCAACATCTTACTCAACCGTAACCTTAGAACAGCAATGATGTATTTTATTAATTGACACTTACATTTACACTCTATTTTTTTAGTCATCTGTTGAAGAGAAATGTAATGGTGTTCCTTTGTCAGTCACGGGTGAATCCGCAAGTTAACTTTGATTTCATCTCTGGAAACCTCGGACGCCAAACTCAGACTACATATGTCAGAGTATGTCAAATTGCGGAGAACACGATACTCATATCTCAGAGCATGGGCCATTAATATTTATAGCATTCCTAAAAAGGCTTGTACAGGGATTCTATTCTACAATAAAACAAATGGTAGGGTAGATAATCGGTTCACTGTATAGTGTTGATAATAAATATAAAAATAAAATGTATGGACTCATCCCGGGACCAATTGCGTATTTTATGCTATGCCTAGCTAAACTAAATAAATTTACAGCCGCCGTACTCCCGATGTCGTGAAAAACCATCAACTCCTCCTGGTGACAAGGGAAGTCCTAAACTCTGCGGAACAGCTTGGATCAGCGACCTCAACAGCGGTCGCATAAAAGGGATGATCGTCCTGGACCCTCGGAGAAAGGAGAGAGTATACTGACTCTCCTCCAAATATGAAAGGATGGCTCATCAGCAATGGTGGCGGAGAATTGTTTGACTCGGCGGTTTTTCCGTATTTAATCCATAAATAATCCCCGGTGGGAGTTCGGTAGATGCGCTGCAAACAATCACGGGCGTGGCGTGATAATATTTAAACCGATGCCTCGGATAATGAGGTACAATGATCGTTTCATTGGCACATCCCCATTATACTCGTGGGCTACTTTGTGCCCATCGCGAGAACTCGCATTTTACGCGAATAAATCTTCTGAACTAATATATATATATAAATACACGACGTGTTTTCTTCGCCCGAATGCAGACGCCCAAAAACTCGGATTCAACTTACATTGTTTCAAAATCTTAAATCTTAAGTGACCGTTATTTGAACAGCGATCCGCACCAATCGCTGCCCAAACGAGAGTCCGGAAACGGAAAAAAACGCCCCCTGCCGCCGCGTTGAACAAAACTCTCCAGCCTTGCCAACCTACTCAACTAAAATACATTAAAAATAGTATCTAACTACACGATAAATAAAATCGCTTCATAACACATCTATGTCACTATTTCAAAAGCACGATCACTACACACTTCAAATACTTTAAGGTTTTAAGAAAGATGGTAATAATATGTACAAACACTTTTAGATCATCAGTTAAAATGAGAGAGTTTTTAACTAAAAACATTTTAAATATTCAGTAATTTTAACAAACCATTCTGACTTCGGTCAAAGCACGATTTATTTCGATTCTGAAAGTACTCGAGCAATGAATTTGATAATTCGAGTATTTTTCACATACAAAGATTTTCTTTATGGTAATATCACACAAGATTCGCACTGCTTGAACCCCTGGTCTATCACAATCGGAGAAATGTGTAAGGCGGAAGGAACTGACGATAAGAAGTGAAAGAGGAAATGTCTGGATATTCGAATATGGTAACTTAACATTGCTAATGCTCCATTTCAAGTAACTTTCCAATTCAGAGTAGATGTATTATCTTTTGCGGGGAAGAAACTATACTCCACTGTAAAATGAATGCAAAATACGTAAACTATTTTGGATTCTTCACGTGAAATTTGCACTTGCATTAAGCCCTGTTTTGAAATCGGGAACGTTGAGCTCTTATCAAAAGCTTTTACCACTCCGCAAAGAAGCTCTTAATATTTTTTTATGTTGTTTGGGTAATACCTATATAAAATACACACACATTTGTATAATGTTCCTCCCTAATTTATATAAGAACCTACGTGAAATCCACGAAGCACCCAAGGCGCAGAAGGTTGAAGGAGGACTTCATTGAAAGTCTATGAATTCTGTGGTTGAATTCAATTTATTCCGCCAGATTTATCTGCCTCGAGTCCTTGACAGACTGGACTATTTACGAACATGCAGGATTTAAATAGAGGTGGTGTAGTATAGCAATAGGATGCCGAATTGACTCATAAAATGGTACTTAACCTTTACCGTTTTAAAAAAAGACAATTTCGGAACCTTTTTCCGATCAGGGTAGCGAAGGGCATAATTGAAACACATGATTCCGAAACATTGATTTGAATTCGTCGGTCCGTCACGCAAATCGTCCCTAAAATCCTATACCCTTAAACAACCAAGCACGAATTTTATAGTCATCGATCACTAGGCAAATGTTGTACAGATGAATTGCTTTGATTTGTTTAAATTTGAATAATTGAAACGAAATAAAAATTACGACTCAGTGAGCTAGACGAAGCACAAGGATTTTGGATATTTTCATTGTTTATTTTTTTGGGTATTGTGCCGTTTCGCTACCTCCTTCTTTATCCAACGTTTTGAACAGCGATGTGTGGTTATGGGTATGTTGGAAAGGAAGATCCTTAGACAAATCTTTGGTTGTATGGGGGACTGATCTTTGGTTGTTTGAAAAGTTATGAAAAACAAGTTTTATTAAACTGAGACAGTACCGCAGGGCAGGAGACGGAACAAATGAAAAAACAACTTAAATAAAATAAGGTGTTCTGTGAATATGTTGAGTGGCTGAAGAGTGTGGATATAAATACGAAAGCCTTAGGCATAGTGAATTAAAGGGAAATGTCTAAAGGGCTGTGAGGGGTGAATTTATTTCTTAAAGACGGCTTATTTTATCAGTATTCGCATGTATATTTGCATTAAGTCAAAAAATATCAATATCTCCATAATAATAAATATTGGAATAATCTAAACTTTTTTCTTACCGTTAGTTATCCAAGGCGAAGCTAACAGTGACATCAAGACTTTCGTCTAATCTCTACCATAAATCGGTTTACATTGTGAAAACCACACAATATGCTAAGGAAAAATTGTAGCTTTTCCTATCATTTTGCTTGATTAGAATTTAAAAAAATTGAAAATTATAAAAGCATTAAAGAAAAAACCTTTGTGAAAAATACCAATTTTGGCTGATAATAAAACACACTTAAGACTGGACAATATTTTTGGCTTGTGTATTCCTTCAAATCTGTTTTTTTTTTTTAATTCACAAAAGATATCTTGAGTTTTTTACGAGTTTCTGCGTTATTTTTTCTAAAATTTGATTGAAAAGGGATATTTTCAAGTACCTACGTAAGTACATATATTATTAAAAAAAATTGAAAACACATCCGCTTTTTTACCTACTCTAATGTAAAACGTATATATATATATATATTCTTGAACAATATGCGGTAGTAGGTATCCTGACAGAATTTTCACGTAATAATTTAATTAAAATACACTGCAATACCCACCCTCAGGGTTATTAGGCATTAATATTCAAATTCAATTTAACCTTTTGAATGCGAACCCCATCAAAGGTTGTCAGATATTAATAATGCCTCTTGTTGGAAGGTGTTTAAAATACGCCATAATTTACCCAGTGATATTACAAATCGGGTTGGCCTTAGAGATACAACGCTCCCCAAAACCAAGGTGTAACTATAGGTGATCAGCTCAGGTGCGGCGCGGCGGCTCGATCGAAGCCAGAGTTAAGTTAGCCTCTTAGAAACTGGGCGTACTGTGCAGGGCCCACAGATACTTAACCCATAATTACTCGCATGGGGTCAAAGCATTTTCGGATTAAAAAATGAAGCACTTGGCCCGGCCCGATTCCCCCCGCACCCTCGCTTGCTTCATAACGCGCGTCTAAGTTTGTATTTTTGTAGCGATTAAGTCACGGGAGTGAAAGGACGCGTCGCTGCGCTCTTGAGTGGTGACCCCGTGCGAGTAATTACGTTACTTTACAAAGTACCAACAAAATGCAAGAAATGTAGAAGATTTGTGTGCAATGATCACTCTGAAATATACTGTCAACAATGTGACAAGAGTGGTTCGGAGAGTTCCTAAATATACGAGTATTAAGTATGATCTCAGTATACCTAAGTACAAATTGTTAATTATTTTAGTTAATTTTAATTATTCTTGTTTTTGTATAATTAGTTAGTAATTCATGTTATTACTTACAGATATTACAGAATAAACAAAGCACTTTAATAATAAAATAGTTTCATTTACTTATATATTTTAATATATATTAAAAACTACTCATACTATTTGAGGTCATCTGTGACCCGATGCGAGCAGTTATGTAATGTTCTTTGTGCGAGTAATTAAGGGTTAAAAAGTGCCCAAATGCTAACCCTGTACAAATCACAAGTGCGTCCCAAGATTGAATTTGGCTGCCACCTCTGGTCTGGAGCCCCAAAATACCTGAAGAACCCTCGACTCTGTTCATAAACGGGCGGTCCCTTTGATAGATTCTCCTATCTTAACAAACTGTTGCAATCCTTGGAGCACAAACGTGGGGTGTGAATGCTGTCCTTATTCTACCGTTATTTCAATGGAAAATGTTCCGAGGAATTAGCGTCATTGATCTCCTCGACACCGGTGCATAGCCGGGAAACACAACAAACACGCACCGCAAATGAGCACCGTTTATATTTGTCACATGAGAATGGATAGAATCGTTCTTGGGTTCGACACTGCTCAGCTGCGGAATGATTTGCCGGCCTCAGTGTTTCTACTCTCCTACAACATGGGGGGTCTCTTCAAGACCCACGTTCACTCCTTCCTCTCCTCTAAAAGACCCTCCACACAGCATCCGGAAAGATAACATCGACTCTGAGGTAAATATTTTTACTCAGGGCCTCCTGCGTGGAGTTAAGTTTAAAAAAAATCAACAGAATTATATTATCAAATCATTTTTTTAAGACGCAAAAAAGCCTTGATAGACCTACCATTGGTAGGTCTATCAAGGCTACCATACTATAACGAATAAGGAAATGTATTACTATTCTGAAAACATGTTTAAATGTGTCTCAACGTTTTGAAGATAGAAAAATGACAATACATTTATTCTCTAGTCTGTAGTCTGTATATTTTTAACCACTGAATCTATCCTTTGTCGATTATCACATATTTGTAGGATTTATAATTTTTTTAACATAAAATCGTAAACTTCTACTTAATTACTTACAAATGAGGGAAAATTGGCAGAAATTGGTAGCAAAGCAATCCGAGGTATTTTGAATAGTGCCATATTGTGTCAAAAAGCGCTCCATTGTTTAACTGCCTTGATTAGTGGTTTGATATAGGGTGTTTATAGGGGAGTGCGACGTCACAGCTGCAGCGATAATATTACTAAATGGCAGCTATGACTGAACAACTTTTAGAAAGGACGCTTAGATGAATAATTTTGATGAGTGGAGAAATAGAGAAAGAAGTGTGAAAACAAATATTTTCTGTGACATGCATAGAAGTCAAAAATGTGAGGTGGGTATTTCAGGAAGATGTTATACGATAAAATTAACCATATAGTTTTTTTTTAAAACGGCTGTATAAAATAATATGTTTTTATACTTGCAGTAATGTGGATTCCAGATAGTGCTTCCATATTCAAGTTTACTTCTAATTAAGGCATTGACTTAATTAGAAGTAAACTTAAATAACTTTAATGACTAATTGTATGACTTTTTATAACTTGTAATGTTTTTATGTCATTTTTATTCGATCTAGTGTGACGGATACACAGTCTAGTAGAAGATTCAGTATTTTTGAATAGCTTCAATAATATATTTTTGGCATATATTCGTTGTACATTTGGTACGTCAAAGCTATTGAAAATTTCAATCGAAGGCGTTCTAATAGGTACTTTCAGTACAGCCTTTATGATTGCTTTTTGAATTGTATTCAGGTTGTGTACGTATTTATGTGTAGTATATCCCCATCCTATAATTCCTAGCTGAGTTCAGTCGAGTCAGAGTCGAAAGAACAAGTATGTCTAAATACACTTTACTTTACGAAAAAAATAATTTGTGTGGTAGTGCAACTATATTACATTTTGTCATTTATTATTACAAAAAAAGCTCGCGTCAATCAAGAGAGATTCTTTCAAGAATCAATAGTACATCCCTTTTGAATCTCTCCTCACTGACGCTAAATATTATGTCGATCTCAGAAGAGAATTGATTCAGCAGCAATATACCGTTCCTTGCTTGGAGAATAGTTCTTAGGTTTGTCCTACCGCAGGAATATGGAATAATCTATGATGAAGCTGTCAGGAAGATATTTCATAGAGAAGTCAGGAACATATTACTCAGCAGTTGAATAAGTGGGTGGCATCACTAGCAATAATGATTACCCCTGCGGAAAGTTAGTTCACAATAATGGAACATTTGGTCCGATAATAATTAAATCTGATAATTTTAGATGACCAGTGCATAATTTCATATCTACTAGGTATATTTCCTCATACGCAACATTGAACAAGGAATTTACATCGGTTTATAATGGGATTTTATTATTTATGTGTAGACCGGAAACAGTCAAAATCTACATGTCTGAGTGGGGTTGATTTAGAATTCCCATTGTATAACCTGCACGCGTGCATGATGCTTCATACATAATTCTACCTCGATAGAAAGAAAAAGTCTGTACGCCAAATTTGCCGGTTGGTTAGCAGAGGTTTTTGGAAGTGTGAGGATCGATGTTTATTTTTAAACTGTTAATAAGTTAATAATTGTATTTTCCACGGAGTAAAATGTACAAGACACTTCAAAACGTGATTACGATTACTATTCAATCTATTTTGTTATTAGTTTTTGGGGCATTATGCCGTGTTGCGCTACCTCCTTCTTTAGCCAACGTTTCGGACAGCGTTGCAGTGTCCATCATCAGGACAGATGTGTAATAGTTAGGGGTGATGTTAGTACTTATCTACTTAGGAGCGATACCGTGTCGCCAGCTCCACTCCTCTACGAGCTGGCGCTACAATATACTTCAACATGTTTTTTTGCGTTTAGCCTTGATGTAACCATCAATGACCGGATACCAAGAACTATTGAGTTTAGCTCCGTCGTCTCTATTAATATTTATAGGATTTTTGTGAATTTCAATTGCCTCCGTAATCAGGCATGCTCTATGAGTTTTCGGTCTTCCCAGGACTTCGGGAACAAATCCAAAGTAATGGCCGGTTTCAATTAAATGCTCGGCGATTGCCGATTTGTCAGGATGGCCAAGTTTACATGCTCTAAAGTGTTCCGATATTCTAACTATTCAATCTACATTAATTTTAGTTCAGCACATCAAGGTTTACTAATTACTAATTTACTCCCTTACTATCATAGTGAGAAATATGATACAAACGGTGTTAGAAAAAGAAAACACCACACTTTATTGTCAAATCTAAAAGTGAACTACAAAAGAAGTAAAATATATACACCTTGTTATGTGCCACCCTACAGTAGCAATCACGTCACTCACGCGTGCTACGACCCATCCTAACAGTAGCAAGCACGCCGTTCACCCCTGGCAAGTATTACCCCTCCTTACCCGCCCGCACGGGTTTCTGCGACAACTTGCGCTCCCGCAGAAATCTCCGAGCCTTCGTTACGACAGGCCGCGCGTGCCGCGCACCCAATTATTCCCGCGGAATTACCGCTTTGGCATCAGCCATGTAAAACTCGAACTTAACGGTAATATAACCGAACCGGTCGCGGGCTCCCTGCATTGTGCCCATGGCCCGCTGACCTTGGACTCCCACTGCTACCTGCACGGACCTGACCCTGGAGCCCCCTTGATTCCTGATGCTGTCCACGGCCGTGAGTAACGAAGTTCCCTCACTTAGAATGTGTCTCCACTAGTTCACGCGATCCGTAATACCACCCTAGAGAGAATGGAGAGAACCTTACGTAGGATACGTTTAGCCAGGCCGTATTTGTTGATTTGTGATTGTTAATTCATGTGGATGTTGTTGCAAATTGTTGTAATTGTGTAATCCAGTCAATACAGTATTGTTTCATCCTAGAAGTCTCTTTCATTTGACGAACCACGTGGACGAGAGTTGTCCTTTAACTATGTACATTCCCCCCCCCCCCCTTTTAGCTACCTACGACTCTGGCGAGGAGAGTTTCCCCATCTGCCGAGAGTATTGAGCTGGCTGAGAGCAGAAGGTAGGTGCCCCCCCCCCCTCCCCCTCGGGACTCACAACAACCTTTATGAAACCAATGTTTAGAATCGCAATTTGAAAAAAATTATGGAACTTTGGGAAAATTTTTAATTATTTTTAAATGGAACGACAAAAAAGAGAGGTGACAATAACATTGATAATATATTCGTCTAATTAAATATGAAGGTGTTGTTCAGTTTTTTTTAGAAGAAACGTAAGGTGAGCCATTTTTAAAACATTTTTATAATTAAATTTTCATATTTAAAAAAATTAAGTAGGAAAACTTCTGAGAGTGATTTCAGCTATCTTGCTTAATCATTGGGAACCATTAGTACTTTTACGAGTGTTATCTTTATAAATAGTTATGTTGCTTTAAATATTAGAGGCTTAACCCTCCAATGGACAAAATACTTTTACCCCGTTGGATGGGCAATGTGGCCTGGCCAGGCCACGTAATTTGTGTTGGCTGTCAAACTAGTTTTAGATAAAATCAGATTCGTAAATAGTATGTTATATACGTGAATATATATTGTATATATATATATAAAATGATGCATTTGTTTGTGTATATAATAGAAAAATAATGTTTCGGTCGTATGATGACAGGGTCTGGACAGGATCTGAACAGGGTCTGACAAGGACTGTACCATGTGGCCTGTCCAGGTCACATGGTACAGTCCTTGGAGTTTTTATCTTAATTTTTTTTTATACCAACTAAACTCAAATTAGTCGGCAATAGCACAATTCAATGCAGCTCGCCGAGTTGTATAGTATTTTCAAAGAGTTTGCCAAAAAGTCAACGGAAAAAAAAGATAATCACTTTCAAAAATCAAAATGGCCTGGCCAGGCCACATTGCCCATCCGAGGGTTAAAAATAGTAAAAATCGAAATAGAAAAAAATCTGACAAAAGGTTTTCAAATAATTAACCTAAGGTGTTATCCAGCATAAAATATGCTCTATGTGTGGAAAGAAAAGGGCGGTGCTGAAAGTGTTAAATGGAAATAAGGTCGTTCTCCTGCATTAAGAGTTTACTCGCGAGCAAACTATTCTGCTTAACAAACAGCTTTATGGTCCGTGAAAGTTACAACAGTGGTAGTTATTTGTCCAACTGCTCCAAGACACAGCCTCCAGTGTTAATAAACTACACAGCCTGCGCTAGTCCAAACAACCTCCATTCAAATATTCAGGGTTTACTAAGTGAGTGTCGCGACTGTGACGTTGGACTCCCCTAACTATTCCACTATGCAAGAACGTAAACCACGACAAAACTAATTAATTACATCAATCATAGAAGTACTATATGTCATTGCATAAATGCACATACATGTTAATGCGTTTGCACATACATTTTAATGCATTCAAGACTACTGTGACCGGACAACTCAAAATGAAATCAACTCGACACCTTATTTAAAAAATCATCGAAAAAATATATTAAAAAAAAATGTTAAATAGGTTACGTTAAATGAGGTTATGGGCGATTTTTCAA
Organism: Limnephilus rhombicus; assembly: GCA_929108145.2. Lineage (NCBI taxonomy): Eukaryota > Metazoa > Arthropoda > Insecta > Trichoptera > Limnephilidae > Limnephilus > Limnephilus rhombicus. The sequence continues at coordinate 10,584,372 of OV815292.1, read as the reverse complement.
TTATTTTTTTCATAGCTTTTAATGTTTTTCAAAGAGGTGTTGAGTTGACTTGTTTCTGAGTTGGCATGGAACCAAATCAACATATCTGCCTGTTGCGGTGGGGAGCAAGTGTTCCCTCTCAAGAAATCGAGGGATCAAATGCTGTGTGGACTGTAAAATTGATGATTGCGGTTAGGTATTTAGTCTTTTATATTTGGAGCTGACTTACCAATATCTCCAAATTGCTGTATGCCCTCCATGCACTGAGTTTTTGTCACCGGGAAAGTAATTGTTTGTTTGGAAAGATGAGGAAGGGAAATTGGTGATATTTGCATGGTGGAGTTAATGGCGTACGCTAATGGTAAGCAAGCGATATTTTAGCGTATCAAACGATTTGTGAAGTAGCGCATAGAAAGGCGAGATTGACGCGTAGACATTTATGGTGCGGTTAACGAATTAGCGGCGGGATCATTACAACTGTAAATTATAGCGGTTGTGGGACCTTCTGTCCCATGCGGTGATTTTACTAGAACTGGGGCAGAGGGCACCCAATAGGTAGTTCCAAAAGGCAACATGCAACAAGAAAGGCGTGAATACTGTCCTTATATTGGATACTGAAACACTGTCCGAAACGTTGACTAAAGAAGAAGGAAGCGCAACATGGAGTAATAACCCAAAAATAAACAACGGAAATAGGCTGTGAAGATTTCAATCAATGTTATCAAACTTTTTTTTAAACTTTTTCTCTTATATAAATTCTCACACTATTTATTTTTTTATTGTGAATACCGCACGCGAGAGCTGACTGCTCCGAATGGTCTGAGACTATGGCATCCTCAATTGGGGTAAGTTGTGAGGCTGAAGGTATGTGAGGAGGGGAAGAAGATGGGGAAGAGGTGGGTGGTAAAGTTTCTGGCTATTCAGATCTAGTCACCAAACATGGCCAAAGCCATTTTAAGCAAAGTTTCAATTCGGAAAGTGACCTCGATCTCGTATATTTTATATTATTTTAAATGATGAATTGTGAAAACACTAATCCCACTGTGATTTGAACCCACGACTTCCAGATCCCAAGTCAAGAGCTTTGCCCCTCGACCACAGATTCCATCAAAAACGGTTGGGGCTGTTTGAAAACTTTAACGGTTCTTTTTTTTTACAAGAGCTCCACACAGGAGGCCCCGAGGAAAATAATTTCCCTCAGGGTATCTTTGGAGATGCTGTGTGGAGGGTTTTTTTAAGGAAGGGAATGAGAGGAGAGTTCTGGGAAGGAAAAGGGTTTAAGGGGTGGGTAGGAATCTGGGGTTCAGTATGTCCTGGTCATCCGCCTTCAAGACCTAGACAAACCTCACCCCATGAACCCTGGCACCCCTGCTAAATCACCAAACGTAGCGAACCACTTGGGGTGACCTATGGAAGAGGTGTTGGTTATCTAATAAAGGTTCCCGGGGAGGCGGTACCCATTCCCGCCTCCCAAATTGAAAATTGAAATGAAATTGGTTCTGTTTGAAAATAACATAGTTCGCCACTTCCGTTTACAACAATCTGAAACTATATGTATAGACGTGAGCATAATAATATTATCAGATCATTTACAGAACCCACACAAAACCATTCTCTTTGTTTTTCTTAAAATATCTTATAAAATTCTCCTAATAATATAATAAACACACAACAATAACTGCATACAACTATCCTTTTCCTATGTAACGAACGAGAACAAAATAAGTTTCTAATTCTCCAAAACAGGGCAATGAGAATAATACTACGGCAAAATAGATTTTCAAAAGTAAACAAAATGTTAAAGGAACTGAATTGGCTAACCGTGAAACAGATGCTGACCTTGAATACGATGATATTTATACATAAAATAGTTAACAACATTTTACCAAAATACTTTTCAAATATAATTATATTCAACAAGGACATTCACAGACATAACACGGGGAACGTGCCCCCCCCCCCCCCAGATGGTATCATCACAGTAATAAATTACTTAGAAGCTGAAACTGTCTTTATTAAACGTTTAATTTTTCTATTGTTTTGACACTTTCATAAACATTCCTATACATAGGTACTTGAACTTGTAGAAATAAACTTGTAGTATGACACTTCAAGTTTATTTCTAACAGTAATTGTTGATTTTTTTGCTCGTCCGCCCCTTGTGCCCCCCACAGAAAAAAATCCTGACAATAAGTGTTGATTTTTTACCTGTCCCCCCAGAAAAAAAATCCTGGATTCGTCCTTGAATATAGAAATAAATAAATATGGACAGGTACATTATTTTTCTGGTTAGTACTTTCTTCAAAAAGGGAGCAAGAATTTCATATGACTTAGAAGTCAGGTAGTAACGTTTTTGTTTTACAATAGCTTCATTCTTGTCTGATTACGGCTAAAAGGGATCGAAATGAAAATCTAGTATCTTTCAACGGTAGCAATCTTCTGAACAGGCCCTCCATTGATGTGCTTGGTGTAACCCTAAGTGACCAGCTCAGGTACGGGGGCTCCATCGAAGCCAGAGTAAAGCTAGCCTCCCAAAATCTGGGCTGTACTGTACTGTACAGGGCCCGCAGATACTTTAATAATTGGCCACTACAACACGGGCATGTGCCTAGTGTGATGGCCAAAAAATTATCCATTTACTGTAATGTATAAACTTTACTGAATAAAGAACATTAAAAAAAAAAAAAAAAATAGTACACAACTGCTAACCCTGTACAAATCACAAATGCGCCTCACTGTTGAAAAATACCCTCCACTCTGTGCAAAAACGGGCGGTCCGCTTAATAGATTCTCCCATCTTAACAGATGGATTGCAATCTTTAGCGCATAGGCGTCGGGTGGGAATGCTTTCCTTGTTCTACCGGTATTACAATGGAAGATGCTTCGAGGAACTAGCGTCATTGATCCCTTCAGAACCGGTGCATAGTCGTGAAACACGCCAAGCGCGTGCCCAACATTTGTACACGTTTGACATTTGTCACATGAGAACGGGTCGTTTCTTCGACCTTGTGGAATGATTTGCCGGCCTCTGTGTTTCCTCCTTCCTACAACATGGGTCTCTTCAAGACCAATGTTCATTCCTTCCTCTCCTCAAAAAAACCCTCCACATAGTTCGAGTGTCCGGCTGGAGAAATAAAAAGGTCTCCATCAACCAGTCTCACCCGATCCGGCCCGCCACGCAGTAGGTAAGCGTATGCATCCGCCACCAAGTCCTAGACAAACCTTACCCCGTGAACCCGCCCACTCGTGATAAGTCACTAAACGTAACGAATCACTTGGGGTGACCTATGGCAAAGCTCGGTTATCCAATAAACCCCATACCCTCCTCTCAAATTGAAAAGACTACAAAAAAGAAGCAAGAATTTTGCTTGACTTAAACTCAAGCAGTAATAATTAAATCATGCCTTATCACTTTTAAGCACTTGCTTAAATTCTGAACAATTTCATAATAGTTGAGAATGTTAAGAAATATTGATGACGTTAATTAACTTTCATTACCGCCAGTGAAAAGATGGCACCTACTGGAGGAAGTTTAGGAAAGTTAAATCCCCGCTGTATTGTTTACCGCTGAATAAAGCAGTGAAGCCAGAAGACTGGAAACTGAAAACGACCCAGTGCATTAATGACCAATTCTCCCGGTTCAGAGTTGGCTAACTTCGGAAGAGTTATTGGAGGATGAAATCCTGTCATATCGGAAGATACAACAGCTGCTCAGACCTGATTAACAAAGCTCTAAGACGATTAATGTCCCTTGGAGATAATATTTCGTGTTAATTATTATTGGTAACTAGCAATTATGAATTGGCTTTCACAAAGTTTTTAACCACTGGAGGGACAGCGCAATTTAAAACTTTTTTTTGGTGATCATTTTGAATGTTTTCCGCCCACATTAAAAAAATCATACTTTCAAATTTTATTATGGAGACATACAAACTGATTATAGTTCTGTACAGCCAATGAATTCTCCTATTTTTTGTCGATTATTACATATTCGTAGAATTTATAAAAAAATATTTTAAAATCGTAAAATTCTACTTAATTACTTACAAATAAGGGAAAATTTGCCAAAATTGGCAGCAAAGCAATCTGAGGTATTTTAAATAGTGCCATTTTGTGGCAAAAAGCGCTCCAGTGGTTAAACTTTTCATTAGAATTTTCGAAGTGAAATTTTTTTAGCACCTTTGTGATTTGAAACTCAATAAAATGGAAATGAAACTAAAAAGAGACAAACACATACATCTATACAGGATTTAGCCTGCAAGAGAATGACATAGAATGAAACCTTACTTAATAACATTAGAGTCACGTGGAGTAACCGTACGCAGAGTGTAAGTGTTAACAATGAGGATGATTCTGAAATGTAATAGAGTTAAAACTATGTTACAAAACTTAAATATGATGACAACTAAATAACATATAATATATAATACGTTAACAATGATGTACAAGCTTAAAAATAACATGCTCCCTAAATATCTGCAAACTAATATTATGTACCATGAAAATATTCACAATTATCCTACGAGGAGTTGCCGAGACTTTAGGCTTCCCAAAACTAAACTTACGTGTACACAGAACAGCGTGTTTTATAAATGTCAAAAACTTTATAATAACCTACCAAATTCCATAAAGGAAGCCTCAAGTCTTGGCACTTTTCGTAAAACATGTGCTACATACATTAAGAAAAATTTATGAATTGTATTTATTTGTATTAACTGTATGTTTTAAACCCTATTGTTTGTATTTCTAACTGGAGTAACTGTATTTCTTTTTAAAAACTGTATACTTTCCGTTATAATTTTATGACTATATTTATTTTATTATGTATTTTATATGTTTTTTTAATACTAGATGTATGAAAAAATTTGCTTACATCTAAATAAAGTTACAAAAACGAAACAAACAATGATGTTTCCGTGGTGGTCGTGCCTGTTTCGCGCCCGCACGTTCCTTAATTCAGTAGCGTTTTGGGTCGCATTGAAGCAGGATATGGCTACATTGAATCCCAATTTGAAAATAAAAATTGGTAGGTAAATTACTGTTTTTCGTGCTTTTTCTTAAATTTTGTCATCTGCTATCGACATGTTTGCTTACCGATGTGTGCTATTGTGTAACCAACTGAGTCAGAGCGATGTGGTCTATGATAATTTTTGGTAAAATATTGTTAGTTACACGGGTGCAAAGTGATAATTCTATTAAAGATAACCACTAATCTGATTTGAACACTTCTCTACGGCATGCGAATACTTACCCGGCACGTTGGGTTTTTACGATTGTTTGAGATGCCTTAATAATCAATCATATCAATAAACAAAAAAAAAAATGAGCAAAATACCTAAAGCGTTTTAATACAAAAATCCCAATGTACAAACTGCGTATGGTTACCCCACGTGACTCTACCTACTAAGGGTAAAGTCACTCTAAGGGTCAAGCTGCGTTCATTGGCCGCTTTGATTATGAGCTCACTTTTCAAGGCTCCTATTGGTTGAGATTGTGTGGGTGAAGTTTCACTTCTACCGCGTATGAACTGCACACGTTTTTTTATTGGCGAAGTAAAAAAATGCCATGTCTTTTTGGTTTTAAAATTTGATCGGCTCTAAATAATCAAACAGTATTAATAGCCTTACGTCTGTCGCACACACTCGATTCACAAATAGATACAAATGGAAGTGCTGCCATCTGTATTATTAATACACAAAAAATAAACTTTTGTAATTCGGTTTCGAATTCAAGAATTCGTCAAAGGATGGCGCCATTTACGTTAGCAGGTCGTATGAGGATGTGCCCCCCTAGGTATTAGTACTACGGAATTGTTATATAGAATTTGAATTTCTCTCCGGATGTGGAAAGATTGGCGGTAATATTTAGATCACAGTGAATTCGAGTAACCGGCTATTATTGGAAGAAGTTCATATCGGATTTATAAAATGGTCACCAACAGTCAAACTAGGCGAAGCCGAACCAAAAGCCGCCCGCGGGGCCTAGCAACAAACACCAGCGAAGCGGATTTATAACTGCTGGATCGCCCTGTTGTAAGACCACTATTCAGAATTGAAACGTTGCAATAGCCGTGTTTGGTGACCAGATCTGAATAGCCTTTTACTTCCCCACCTTCCTCTTCCCTATCTCCTTCAGCCTCACAACATACCCGAATTGGGGATGCCATAGTCTCACTGGCTTCAGACGGGATCAGTTGGACTCTTGTGCGGTATTCATATAAAAAAAGGCCCCGAGAGCTATTAGTTTCCTTAAGGCCTCTTATATGGAGCTAATGTCAAAAAATTGTTTAAAAAAACCTAAATTTTTTAGGCATCTGACTTACTGTTGAGATTCAATAACACAGTTTCACTGATGAATCTTGGTGTATTTATACTTTAATTATGCCTAATATCTAACCTCGCAGAAATGTGGTATGCCTCGGGATGGGGTAATCTCATTACAGCAGCATGTACCTAATTTGCCACAAGTGGAGCGTAATGATTGCAAAATCAACCTCATAATGACATAATAATTGGACCTCTGTGGAAATTCCTAACACTACATCTTATGGGTAATCTATTTATATGGCAGATCTCTACCAGTTAAATTATTGGGTTTATTAATAAATATGCTGATTCTACCACTTTGGTACCCACTAATATTTTTAGGATCAATCCGACAGTCCGTATAAAACAATGGTGGATCATGTACAGAATACACGTTTCATATAAAAAAAAAGAATGAAAGTTCGTGTTTCAAAATAAAATGTAAAAGAACCCTTGAATATATTATACTATGTATATTTTACAAATTGCCATACGAATTTAAAGAAAATTGCTCTGTAACGGAATTCTCACTGATGTTAAAATTGTGGCTTTTGGAGAGTAACCTTATGTATTAAGATGATATTTATTATTCGTTAAATGAATACATTGGTCTCTCTGATTGTGTGCAATCTGTGTGTTAACCCAATTATATTATTTGAGTGTATCTTAATATTATATTGTATTGCATTCTCAATTGTCTTTTGATGTATAATTATTTTCCTCTTTTAAACTGTTTTTCACCAAAACAATACTGTTTCTGTATAATTTTCATCTTGCGTATATCTTTATGTTTTTAGGTATGATGTTATGTTATATTACAGTTATTGTTAATTTTCTTTTCTGTGGAACTAATGTCCTGCTGCCAAGCTACTTGCAATAGCTTATCGGGTAAAAATTCCCATCGTATGTCAATTTTATATAATAATAAAAAAATGGTAAACATTTTAATCCCTGGAACTATACTCAATGTGCCTATATTGAAAGTGATTAACTTTTATGTTCCTAACAAGTTACTCGTGGGCGATCCCATGGATTTTTTTATGTTCTGAAAGCGAGGACTTCTACCTATCAAAATGCGCCAAGAGCAACTCAACTGCTTAACGAACCTGCATTGACCATCGACATTTTCAATGTCACTTACAGACAGTTCAGCAACTATCTTTTGATGCATGCCTTTTTATTATGTAATGCCTATTTTAATTTGTAATCTTCTCCTTTGTTGACTTTTTAATTTGCTGGCGTACAGAGCTCCAGGCCAAAAGGGCCCTTTCTCTTTCATCATGAGTTTATAATAAACGGTTGATGAAAAAATGGTTTATTTCGTTGTTTGTTAAAAAATATTTTCAAGGGGACACGGCTGCAATACGGGGAGGTTAATCATAACGGAAGATTCGTTAAGGTTTTTTTATACGTGGTACATACGTTTCCGTCCTACCGGACGAGGCAGTTTATGGACGCATTATCATGGGTGGGAATTCCATTCCCATTCCATTTAAGATGTGTTTTTTTAATAGGAGGATTTCAGAATCTTTGTGGAGTTGGAATACCCTTATCCATTTGGGGGCACCCAGGACTACGCGTATGGCTTTATTCTGGAATGTTTGAACTTTTTCAAATTAGACTCTGAAGCGAGGGCCCATATGGGGCTTGCATAAGTTAGTTTTGGTCTTATCGTTAATTTGTAAATTAGAAGTTTATTTTTAATTGATGGTGTATTATTTCTTTTACACAGCGTTGGGTAAAGGGCTGAAAGGATTATATTTTCTGAGGCTAGGGTTTTATTAATGTGCTTTTTCCAAGTGTATCTACTGTCAAGGGTTACTCCGAGATATTTAATTCATTTTTCCAAAGGACGTTTTCTCCAAGTGAACAAGTGGATTGTAGTTGGCCTTTTAGGGTATCTACATAAGAAAACGCAGGCGGCGCCTTTGGAGGGATTTATACTAATTCGTCATGAAGAAAATTTCTCATTTAGATGCGTGGGATTGGACTTGACGGGTAGCTTTATTTAAACTTACCCGGGTTGACGAACCGTCAGTATCGTTTGCGAAAATTCCTATTTTAGTTCGATCGTCTTGGATACTTTGTAATCTTCTTTCTTATATATTGGTGTTTAACCATTTTACGGAAAACATGAAAAATTAATAAATAGTAGAGTAATTGATAGTAGAGAAATGAAGAAGTTTAATTTTAAATCAAAAATCTTACGAAATTTAACGGCAAATATTTGATAAGCGAATAATTATTCTGTTAACATTCATAACTTCCTACCGGCAATTCCCAGCTTGGCAAAACTACTGCGGTACAAAAAGTTTTAGCGAAACTTCGTCGCCAAGAATTAGTCGGGAGCCAGTTTAGCAGTCGAGGGTTTAACGCATTCGGAACGTTGCGAGATGTGAAGCGAACGCCGCATTATACACGTTCGACTGCTTCCGAAAAGATAGGCTTCATGCACTTTTCGACTTAGAGAAACAAATTTAGCGCCATTTTAACTGGTGCACAGGAAAGTTTGACTTCTCCAAAAGCACCTTTGATAAAAGGACCAACATCTTGTACAGATTTAGGGGTTTGTCATTTTGAAAACTTTATCTTCTGAGGATTTATCTTTCTTCCACATGGATACGCCAGTGTCCGATATTCGACGAATGAAGTATCTTGATAACTACCGCCATACCTCAGTACACAGGCACACGTAGCCGACATTTTATAAACTCGTCGGTGACACTAATCTCCCGCGACCATTCGGTTAAAGTCGTTCCCACTCTTAAATATGATGGTCTAGCAAAAATGGTCAACGTCACTTTTTGTAATAATGCATATGCGTATGGGGGGAGTAAAAGGCCGTTAATTTTTACCGGTAATGCGTTGTCCGAAATTGCCAGAAGGCATAAACTAAACGTGCCTATATGTGACCTTTGCACTCACCATCCACTTATTAAAATCAGTTGCATTCGATTTTCCGAGAAATATGCAGAAAAAATATACTTGTTGGAAATGATTGCCAAAATAATTTCCTATTACGGCCATGCACCTGGAAATTTTCAAGCAATAAATCAAAACTACCTTCGAGAGTCGGAGGTCTAATAACGGAAAGTTATAATTTAACAAAATATAATATAAATGTCATAAATTTACGAAAACGATTTTTTTTTCTTTTTTTGAAAGAATGTCAAAATCCAGAACATAGAAAGCTGAAAACTTCATTTTGGGCCCCAAAAAAACTTTAATTGGGCCGCAGGTTGGGCATGACTGCTTTAGATCAATGTTAAGAACAAAATAGTCGATGGAAAATGACAGCTAAAGTGTTGCGGGTGATGTTATTTTATTTTTACATTAGCTCAACACAGGAGGCCCTGAGAAAAATAATAAATTAAATAAACGGAAGAGGATATAAAGAGTGGGTAGTAATCTGGGGGAGTGTGTCCAGGGGACACGGTTGTGTGAATCCATCCCTCCCATTGCGGTGTAAGGAAAGGTTCCGAGAGAGAACGGCTGGAGTAGTCAAAGGGCCATGCAGCTAGTGGGTAGACGCATCCACCGCCAAGACCCGGACAAATCTCAACCTGGGCACCCCTGCTAAGTCACCAAACGTATCGAACCACTTTGGGTGACATATAGCAGAGGTGTTGGTTATCCAATAAATGGTTCCGGGGCGGCGGTACCTATTCCCGCCTCCCAAGTTGAGGCCGTTACAGATTACCGTTATGAAAGCTAGTTTTGACGTTTTGGGAGGTAATAGCGACGCGAGTGTCTTGATTTCAGTAGCAACATGTACGGGTTTTAAGATTAACGTCTTGATGAAAATGCACCACTGAGAAACGAAACTTTGTTTTCAGAATACGGTATAATCGGGTGGGGCAGTGCAAATAAAAACATACTAAATCCACTAATTAAAACACATAAAGCCATAATGAACATTATACTGAAAGTTCCTGTAAGAACTAGCACGACGAAATCTTCAACAATCTTAACATCATGTCAATTAAACAACTTTATTCTAAAACTATACTCATTTACATTCATAAGTACAAAACCCAAGAAATAACAACTAACACGTACATTAGAAACACTAGATCTCATGGTCAAAAACATATCCAACAAGTACCTACTAACACAACATTTGAGCAAAAAAGCTTCTTATATTATGGCATTAAACTCTAAATAAAATACCACTGTCACTCAAAAACCTCAACATTATAACATTTACATTTCAAATTAAAAGCAGGATACTAAATATAGGGAGATCAGGTATAGAAAATATACTGATATCAAATACACCACTAAAACCAAATCTAGTGAACTGAATTATAAAAAAAACACTTTCTTATTTATTTAATAATTATTTACTTTATGTTATGTTATGTCTAATTCATATTAATTTCTTATAATTAAATTATAATATGTAAATGAAATCCTCAGCATGGGAGATCCCAGTGAGGATATCATTATCTCTACTTGTTACTAAGAAATGAAGACAATAAATTATTAATATTATTATTGGTAATAGCCACGTTTAGTGACCAGACCTGCATAGTAAGGTGGTTCCAACCTCGTATAAGATATGTATATTTGTAATAACAAGGTTCCTTTCAAATGTCTATCGATAGTACATGGCTCATCTAAAAACATCCCACGACTTCATTATTTATTTCCAAACAGTTTATCTCCTCTTATTTTTCATACTTTCCAGCCAATAAATCCAACTTGCAAATCCTTTGCCTGTGTTGTTTAGTACCACGTAAATCAAGAACACAATGAATACAAAGAAAGCCTTAAATAAGGTCTACCTCAATTTCGTTAGAACATCAACCTGACCTAACCCAACATAAACTGACCTGAACTTCAGACTTAACCTTATTTTATGTAGGTACGTTAACGTAACTAAAACAATTTTCAACAAATATTGTTCATTTATGCCTAACTCTATAACCTGCATTAAATTTTAAATCGTCATGTGTCGTTAGGTAATTTTATTCATAGCCGTGGTCGTAAATACTAGAATACTCGTGTTTTTTTGATGAATGAAGTGGAAATTCCAATTCACATTTTGTTGTTTTCACGATTTTATTTTGTATAGGTACTTCTTTTTGAAGAATATAGAATGAATGTAGGTAGATAATAGGATTTTGAACAGTGACACATTGTGCATTGGCGTAGATAGATAGTGTATAGAAAGGAATCGCCCAGGTGAAAAAAAAACCTCAATGAGAATCGATAGTTTTGAATTGGTAATAACCAAGTTCCTCAGGTTGAGATGGGCTTGGCATGTACAGAGAATGCCGGATTCACGCGTCCCAAAAAGAATTATGACTAGACACCCAGGTGGAAGGAGAAAAGTGGAAAGACCCTGAGGTGGGAAGACGAGGTAAAAGGGGGTGCAGCACAGCTTCTCCGAGTAACAAACTGGAAGTCAGCCGCTGAGGACAGGAGAAGTTGGAGGCGAATGTTGCAGGAGGCCAAAGTTCGATATGGTCTGTAGCACCATCGAAGAAGAAGAAGCATAGCCATGTTCAATGACCAGATCTGAATAGCGTGTCATTTCCTTTATCTTGCACATTTTTTCCTCTCCCCACTCCTTTCAATTTCATAACGTTATCCAAAGGGTGTGGTCACACAGGATCCGAGTTTGGAACGTTTGAAATCTTTAGAGATATTTTTTACATAAACAAATAATTTCCCTTAGGGCCTGTGTCATCTTTGGGGATGCCGTGTGGGAGGTCGTTTTAAGAAAAATAAGGAAAAGAAGTATTGAGAAGAAAAAGGGAAGAGGGGTGGGTATCAATCTGGGGTCAGTTTATCCAGGAGTGGTTGACGTACGAATCCTTACCTCCAACTGCGGTGCAGGAGAGTCCAGCTGGAGAGTTCAAAGGGCCTCCCACAACCGAACTCTCGCGATCGGGCTCGCCACGCAGCAGGTGGGTAGATACATCCTACAGCAAGACCACACAAATCTCACCCCATGAACCCGGGCACCCAGTCACCAAACGTAGCGAACCACTTGGGGTGACCTATGGCAGAGGTGTTGGTTATCAAATAAACGGTACAAAAATAGCGGTGATACTCATACCCGCCTCCGCAGTTACGAATTAATATTTTGAAATAAAATGACAAATTTAAAGTAAAATATTTTTATATAAGAGAGGGAAAACCCGACATTACAGGAAATATGTCATTTTTAAATCAAATCGAAATGGACTCTTTTCTACAAAAAAAACGATTTCAAAAGACATTTCATTTTATCTAATAAAGTTGTTTGAAATTATGAAGAAATACGTTTTTTTGTATTATAATAAGGTTATACCGTTAGTCGTTGGCAGATTTGTTAAATTTTCGTACAAAATGTTGCATTATACAACACACATTTCAAATCATACGTTCTTACTAAAAGTAAATTAAATCAATAAATTATCTGGGTAAGCTATTTTTCAGAATTTCAGTTTTCGTTATACAAAATCATTTGTTTGGAAATTCCACGTTCGTGTTTTGCGATGAAAATTCCACAGTTTTTCTATTTATTTACGGTCTTACAAACTTATATATTTCAAATGTTTTTTACAATTTGGGAGGCGGGAATGGGTACCGCCGCCCCGGGAACCTTTATTGGATAACCAACACCTCTGCCATAGGTCACCCCAAGTGGTTCGCTACGTTTGGTGATTTAGCAGAGGTGCCCGGGTTCATGGGATGAGGTGTGTTTAGGTCTGATGACCAGGACACACTGAACCCCAGATTCCTACCCACCCCTTAAACCCTTTTCCTTCCCAGAACCCTCCTCTCCTTCCTTTCCCTAAAAGACCCTCCACACAGCATCCCCAAAGATGACATAGGCCCTCAGGGAAATTATTTTCCTCAGGGCCTCCTGTGTGGAGCTTATGTAAAAAAAAAAAAAAAAACACACTTATTTTGCTTAGACATTATTTAAAATACGTAAATATTTTTGATAAAAAAATAATTACAAGAAGTACATAATTTTATCTTCAGGCGTTCGAGAATTTTTATTATTTACTTGAATTATTTATTGAGTCATTGAGATTTGCAATTTGAATTCTCAACCGCTGGTTAATGGGTCTTAAATTAACTACAAACACCATCAGTGCCATCGGTAAACTAATATTAATAATCAGTAGTGCTTGTTAAATTATTTATGAGTAACGAGGAGGGTCATTTAAATAATGTCTGTTTACCTCCCAATCTGCTAACTTATTTGCATCCCTCTCTGGAGAACTTCTGGGAACCAAGATGAAATATTTATGATTACAATGGAATCAGGCGATCATATTTTACCAGTATCTTATTCCGTTGTCCGCAAAATAACAACTTATCAGAGAACTTGCGCGGGAAAATAAAGCACACGATGAATAAATAACGAAATTACTGGTTTCATCTAGCAACAGGGGTAACACCGCTGTATCCAGTGAAATGAGAAACGTGAGATTGGCCAATTCGATATCACAGCATAATGTAATGTCATATTTTGAAATATTTAACTTTATTGACTTATGTATTCATTATTATTTAGTGTGGTATATCTAAAAGCTTCTGAGCTTGTCACATAAAGGGCAGTGCTAAGAGCTGTCCCGAAAGTCCACTAGATGGCAGTTAGTTTAGTTCGGAGTTTGGGCACCAGGGGGGCCAAGGGCCCGGGTGCAGTCTACAGACTACAGGAGCTCATTCGATTTAGAACTCATTTAGCCAGCTTCCAGCTAGGTCGACTATCGTGGTCACCACTTGTATACGTGAAGTATTAAATAAATCCCAGATTAATATAAAAGAACTTTATTATTTCCAAAGAAGTAATCTTCTCCGACGAGTTGGAGAACTGTTTGTCTGAACGCAACATTTAGTCATTTATATTTAAATTCTCTTGGTTATTTTCTGTCTAAGGAATCATTTACTTTAAATTTAACTCATTTTTTTTTTACTTTTTCTCAATTTTCTAAAACAAATTTATGACGGCCTCCGTGGTCGAGAGGTAAGGCTCTTGACTCACAATCCGAAGGTTGCGAGATAGAATCCGGGCGTGCGCAAATAAATTTTATTTTATCAATTTGAGTTATTTTACAATAAATAACATTTAGTATGTTTGCGGCACGTTTTAGAGTGGAAGATACTCCCAGAAGCGCCCTAGTGCAATAAGACCACCATTCAGAAATGAAACGTTGCTTGATTAGGCCTAAGCCGTGTTTGTTGGCCAGATCTGAATAGTACTTCCCCACCTTACTCTTCTCCTTTTCCTTCTCCTCCCACTACCGTCAGCCTCACAACATACCCAAAATGGGGATGCCATCGTCTTACTAGCTCCAGATTTGAGCAGCTGGGACTCTTGCGAGGTATTTATTTATTTATAAGTACATGTTACATAATTAATACATTTACTTGAGAAGATACATTAGGTCACCATACTGGGCAGCTGCCTGTATCATGGAATAATTAGAACTAAATATTATAATTAAAATTAAAATTAAAATTAACCCTGAGCAATATTCGCTTTTTTCAGCCTACACAAATTCACTTGTGGGGGACCTAGGTCCCCCATGAATTTATGGTTGATAAAAATAGAAATATGCAGTATTTAAGGATTTATTTATTTAAAATAAATGAAAGACGTATATAATTCCAAGAAAACTAAATTATTGCATTTTTTAAAGAAACGTAGATTAACGTGGATAAACATTTATAGGAATTTAAAGCTGAGTCATCTCATTTTTCGATCGAGCAGATCCTCTTAGGCCAGGCAAACGCACAACAATGTTATGCGCTCGAACTCGTGACCACGATGTAGGTGTTTTTCCCCATATGTACCTATTTTGATATAAAATGCATTAGAGCTACTGTTACTTAGATTAGCATTATCAAGGCTATCATTTTCCGAGTCACCAATGCATGAAAATGTAATCAAGAAATTGTACTTACGTAACTACACTTGTGGGGGACCTAGGTCACAATTAGTTCCACGTTATTGCTAGTTTATCTGAACTGTTATACACAATAAACAATGTACCAGTAAATGAAGAGTGTTTAATTCCGAATTTAACCTATAAAATCTTATTGTGCGATCAACCCCTGATTTGAAAACAAAAGAAGTCACCCAAGAAAACACTTAACAAACTACTTAACTAAACTACTAACCGAAGGACTACACAATATTTTGAATTCATTTAAAATGAAGACAATATAAGCGAAACTCAATCGAAAATCTGGAAACAGAAAAATCAGAAAAAGATATTGACATCTCTGGGACTCGAACCCAGGATCTCTTGCTTTCCGGGCAAACGAGCTAACCACTGTGCCACGGTGTCGTTATTAAATTCGGTCATTTTTAACTGTATCATGCATCGACTAAGAACCACTCACATTATCTTCATTTTCTTAACGCATATATTATTGGCTACTTTATTGTATGATTGCAAGATTCAAACCCGAACTAAATGCTCTCTAGATAGTGTCTGGATAAATTTTGATCAATTTTATTTAATATGCGACATCTATTGACTTTTCTGCAAGTCTAGGATGAATATTTTATTTTTATTTTAAGTTTTATGAGGTGCCAATAACTTTTTCTGATTTTTCTGTTTCCCGATTTTCGATTGAGTTTCGCTTATATTGTCTTCATTTTAATTAAATTTTACAATTTGAGGTTTTACTCATAAAAGTAAAAATAAAAAATAAAATAAAAATTTGAATTCAGTTATAAAATGAGTGAAGTATGACAGAAAACATTCATTATTTTAATCTATTATATTTAATTTATTTTAAATATTGTGTTAAATAATTTTCCGAGCCCGGTGACATTATTGTAGATTTTCAGAAATCGCAATTTTTTTTTTTACATTAGCTCCACACATGAGACCCTGAGGAAAATCATTATTTGGGGATGCTGTGTGGAGGGTCTTATTAGAATAGGAAGGAGATTAAATTCTGGGAAAGAAAAGGGTATTAGGATAGGGTAGGGATCTAGGGGTCGGTGTGTCCAGGAGTGTCAGACGTATGAATCCATCCCGCCAAGGCGATGTTCCGAGAGAGTACGGCTGGAGAAGTCACAGGGACTGCCTCAATCATTCTCTCCCGATCCGACCTGCTATGCAGCTGGTGGGCAGACGCAACCGCCCCCAACGCCTAAACCAACCTCACCTCATAAACCCGGGCAAACGTAGCGAACCACTTGGGTTGACCTATGGCAGTAGTATTGGTTGTACAATAAATGGTTCCCGGGCGGCGGTACCCATCCCCGTCTCCCTCATAGAATAATATTTAATTTTTTTTTTAAATCTTTATAAAACTATTTTAAAGGTATTTTTAAAACACTCTAGTAGAATCACTAAGAGATCAATATAAAAAGTAAATAAATTGTATAAATATTGTAAAAAATTGTAAAAAAAAAAATAAATTAATAAATAAATAAAATTCTGCAGACATTCTGGATTAAACTTCCATCAAAACACAACAAATTTGCAAAATTCTCACGTACAACTGACACAGACAAAGTAACATTGACAGCTGTCACTCCGAGATTAAAAAAAAATAGTCCACACTTTTTATCTGTTGATAATATATACATATGGACTGTAGCTGCATATTGTGATATCTAAATGTTTCATTCTTTCTTTTACTAGGGCGTGTCATACTTGGTTTTACCGGTGTACTCTGAGAGCTCCAAATCTAAAACGTGTCTCCACTACGAAAAATCTTGGTATTGTATTTGATAGTAGTAGGTTGACTTTTCATACTCATATCGTAATGACGTGCAGTACTTCACTGAGAATGCTGGGTTTTGTCCTACGCACTGCGAGAAATTTCAGAGACACCAGAGTTCTCACAGTACTATTCAATGCTTTGGTTAGGAGTAGGCTTGAGAGTGGATCGGTGATTTACAGCCCACACCAACTGAAGTATTCCTAATGTTGGAGAAGGTTCAGAAGAAATTTCTGAGATTTCTCTACCTGAGCGAGTATGGCTTCTACCCGTGGCTCTACCCTAGCGACTGTCTATAGTTCATACTCGGTATGAACCATCTACGGAAGGGATGTGCTCATTGCAACCATTTCTTCAGACTGATTCGTGGATGGTTCGAAAACTCGACTATCGTGGAGAGCATTAGTTTCTATGTTCCCGATAGTTATCTTCGTCACCGACAGCATAGACTGGTTTATCTCCTGGATTGCAGAACTAATTTGCCAATAGTAAAAAAAAAAAACTTCTAGGCAGGTTAGTTCCGTTAAACTATGTGATCGGGGACAGTGTCCACCATGAACAGATGCATTCAATAACAAAAAGGCAGAATTACAAAAAAAATAACACTAAACTTGTATACGTAATACATAATACCATTACAATACTTACGGCATTCTATTCAACCGCACCTTTTTTTACATTAACTCCACACAAGAGGCTATGAGGATAATAATTTCCCTCAGGGACTATGTCATCTTTGAAGATGCCGTGTGGAGTCTTTTTAAAGATAGGAAGGAGTGCACATGGATCTTAAAGAGACCCATATTATAGGAGGGAGGAACTACAGAGGCTGGCAAACCATTCCACAGCCGAGCTGTTGAACACAAGAACGAGTCGAAGAAACGATCCGTTCTCACATGACAAATGCCAGTCGTATGCATATTATAATGTCGGGCGCATGTTTGGCGTGTTTCCATGCATGGCATGCTTTTATGCACCGGTGCCGATGAGATCAATGACGCTAGTTCTTCGATCTTCCATTGAAATACCGGTAGAATATGAACAGCATTCCCACCAGACGCCAAGTGCTCTAAAGATTGCAATCCATTTGTTAATATAGGAGAATCTATCAAGTATCATAAATATTTGCCGATTTTGTTTTCATTACCGCCTTTATAATGGTATTTAATTTTTATTTTTCTCAGTTTTATTTAAATTTTAATAATTGCATGCATGGTGCATTTTAAAACAATGTCATAAATATGTAATTTTTTTGGATCAAATAAAATATAAAAACTGAAATTTTGATAAATATACAGAAAAGTAAGACACGGTTAATACCCACTTAAAAAAACATTTTTGATCAGTTAGTTAATAATTAGAAATAAGTATTTCAGTTTTCGGAAAATAATGCATTTTAGCATTTTTTAGCATTTAATTAGCATTTTAGCATGAGTAAGCCACTCACTAAAAAAATAGGCAATGTAACAAGCCAAAACAGACACATTACTTATGGAATTCCCCAAGGAAGTACATTAGGACCCATCCTATTTTACTATATATAAATTCCTTGTGCCAGCTGGATATTAGCGGAGATGTTATTTGCTTTGCGGATGACACTGTTCTTATTTTCACTTCTGACTCTTGGACAAGTGTATACAAGAAAGCTACAGAAGGAATCAAGAGGATCAAATATTGGTTAGACAACAATTTGCTGACACTAAATACTGACAAAACAAAGTATATGACATTTAGCTTAGATCCCAGACGGCAGCCAGGACTTCATGAAAGCTTAACCATGTATGATTGCACATCCAAAAAAAACTGAATGGAATTCGGAGAATTCGGATAACTATTTTAGATGGACAGAACAAATAAATAAAACAGCGGGTAAAGTAAGAAAACTATTTTTTCTTTAAACATACGAAACATAATTCCAATGAAGACTCTAAAAACGTTATACTACACACTAGCCCAATCAATTATCACTCACGGTGTGTATGGTTGGGGTAGTGCTGCTAAAACTAATATGGACCATCTCGACAAAGCTCATGAAGCCTTAATTAAAGTTATTACAAAAAACCTTATAGATTCCCGACAATACAGTTATTTAAAAACTTTGTTGTATTGAACATACAACAACTGTAAATCAAAATTATAATTATACATTACCAAAAGGACAAACTAAACCATCATACTGCGTAACACAATTACGACACAAGACACAGACACCAACACATGACTCCAAAGACAAATACTACCTATTGACAAAGACATTACCGTAAATTGGCTCCAATTTTTTAAAATTTAATTAAAAAAGATATTCATGTGACTAAAAAAGGGGTTGTATACTGCGGGCAAATAATTTATACAATATAACAACACACTAAACGCCGGTATCTTTCTCTTTTTCTCTCAAATATTTATTATTATTTCTAAATTTCGTAATATTCTTATGTAATTATTTTAAATTTTTATATTTCTTATTAATTGTATTTTTTCTTCTTAAAGAATAAGAATTAATTGTATGATTATTTATTATATTTCTCATCTTTTTTCATTTTCTTTTTCTTTCATTCTATTTATCTTTTCATATAATATAAATTTAAAAATTTATCTAATTTTTTTCTTACCAGATTAAGTAATCAAAATTTGATTAAATTCCTGCCACCTTGGAACAGGCTCAGCCTAGTGAGGTGGTGTTTACCAATAACAAAAAAATGTATTGTACTTCAAACTGTAATAAAAAATGAATGTATTTTGTGCTTATCTTGGTTAATAAATTATTTTAAAAAAATAAGTTATTTCGCTAAAATTAAAAACGATTATTCACTTGCCGACCATTGTTATTGATATGAATGTTTTAAGATAAATTATCCGTAATTTTATTTAAAAATGCAGTATTTTCCACTTTCGGTTACTGCTTAGCGAATTTCTGAAAATGTCCTTCGATTAAACATATTTTATTTTTGAATTACTCGAAAACAATTATATTAACATTACTCTTTTTTTTATTTTGGGTGTTGTGCCGTGTTGCGCTACATCCTTCTTTAGCCAACGTTTTGAACATCCTTACAGTGCCCATCGGATGTACATAAATAACGAATAAAGAACAAAAATACTTTTTAAAAATAAATGATTGAAGCCTACATATAAGTAAGACTGTACAATCTCCAGTATTATACAATATTTAGAGGTTGAAGGAACTTGCAATCAAGAATTGTTGGAAAAAGAACTTGCCTTTTCAGATCAGATTAAGCCAGCCTTAAGCCTTTTCAGAGGTAGCCTTCCAAGCAATTTAACGATCATGATTGATGAACTCTCGCCAGGTGACACTTAGAATATCTCCCTCGATCTGTTTAGTTTTATAATGATCCCACCAAGTGACAGATATTTCACTCACAGAATAATAACAAAACGTTCGAAAGGACAATTTTCCTTTAAAGCACAAAACAACTTTGATGACTCATAAAATCAAATAGTCTAAGATCCCGATATAAAACGACCATCACCGAGATGTTTATTTGATGAAACGTATTTTATACTTAATTTAATATGTCAATAAATATATTTCATATGGGTTGCCTAACAAATTTTAGTTCAGGGTATGATTAATTAATAATTTTAATATATCAAAACATTTATATTTCCAAACATTTCACCGGTTTGAGTGAGTGTGTGCGACAGAGAGGTCCCAACCAACCATCCCATGCGATAGAAGAGGACACAGCATAGCAGCTGTTTGAAGTCCGTCTATTTAAAGAAAAGAGAGTGCGTATGCTATTTGTTCTTGAAAATTAAAAGGATAGCGATAGACTCGTATACGCTGTGCATCATTTTGGAGTAGTTTATTATTAAAATAGAGGAATAGTTATTAAAAAAAAAAATTACTCAATTAATTATTTATGTGTATATTTTGATACCACCGTGTTCATAATGAAATAATTTTTAGTTTCATTTAATTTTAATTCAATAACAGACCGGTGCAAAATTCTAGTATCGATTTACCTGTTTATACCTACCTGTAAAAATTTTTTTTATTTAAATTATTAATTAATCAGACTGAAATTTGTTAGGCAACCCATATGCCATATATTTATTGAAATATTAAATTAAATATAAAATACGTCTCATCACATAAACATCTCGGTGATGGTCGTTTTATATCGGGATCCTATACTAAAAGCAGAACCAAAAGTTACCTTTATTTTATTAGCCACACGAAACACGTAGATATTTTACCTTTTTTCTCATTACATTATTATAATGATCTTTTTCAGCAAAAGATACCACAAGAATACGAAATGAATATGAAATTTAACTCGATACGGTTCATCTAGCCATCTAGCGTGTCCCATACAAATGGTTCACCCGTATTATCGTGGTACCTGTAGCCTGTAACCCAGAGGAGGAACAATATTATTATACTGAGCCTGTATAAATCGCAGGGCATATTACCTATTTAGACACCATCTGTTTATAAGCGATACTCGGAATATTAATGTTCCGGTACAACAAAGTTGAAAGACACATATATTTTGTGTTGGTTCGCTAGGGGTTGAAACACACAATTTAATACTTGCACACTATACTTCAGTCCACAGGGTGGAAAACTACTGAGAAATACCTAAACGTTATCATGTTACAGATTGGTAGGGATAATGGTTTGGGCTAGGTTAAAAATGTCCTTTGACCTTGGCATGGGTCTGAAAGCGATACGTATTTGAGTTGAAGCTTGTTAAATATCAAGTATTTTGTAGAATTTGTGATACGATACTTAGTTATAACATCAAAGGAAAAGTACTACGAATGAAGACAGAATGGATTTTCATTTAAACTATGAAGTTATTTGAAATAGGCTGGTCACATTTTGAGGTGGTATTGCAATAAGATATCATGCTTTGAAACCGCTAGTTACCACTAATCAACCCTTTAAGTGTTTATTCACAAGAATTATCTATTGGCATCATTTTTAATTGCAATTTAAAACTTTCTTTCATACATCAAAACAGTCACAAATAAAGGATTAAAATGCAGAAATGGCAGAAACTTCTTCAATCGTTAGAAGTCAATTCGAGTTTAAATTATTCTTCTGTCTCTTCCCTTACTTTAAATTCTGATTCCATTGAAAAAATTAGATATTAATGTCTAAGACATATTATTAACTATAAAATCGGTCTACCTATGGAGATAATAAATAAATACGTGTTACCAACTTAACTTTTATTTTTAATGGTATTTTAGCCAGCCCTGATATACTCAGCCTAATTACCTTCCACATACCAAATAGAAACACTAATAATAAACAGTAATTTGGTTTTATTTTTAATTGCTACATCATCAGGACTGAGTGGTTTAGATACTCGCTTGTACCTAGATTGCATACAATTGGCAATACTTTCTCGTAAATAGTAGATGTGTTCAACTGCACGGAATTTAGTTACGATGAGGCTTTTATGACATACCTCATACTTAAATAATGATGTTAGCTACTGCTTTTCTTATGCATGTGCAAAATTTACTTCATGAAAACTATTCCAATAAATTATTATGTAATATAACGCATGTTTCAAAAGCCCCTTTGAGCGTATTATACAAAAAATATACAATTTAAGCATTGTAATATGTATATAGATATTAATTTATTTTCTTTATTTGTTTTTAGGGTGTTACGCGATCGTCCCTGAAGATGAATACTGCAACGCTGTCCGAAACATTGGCTAAAGAAGGAAGTAGCGCAACACGGCATAACACCCCAAACACCAATAACGAAAATACTTTTGGTCGTGAAAGCCAAAAAATATTGTAATATTTGTACACCGTTCCTGAATAAACAATGACTTGTCATGATTTTAACCATTTTTAATAAACTTTAATTGATAAGATCTGAATGGTTGTTATTTGCAAATATTTTCTTCTTCCCCTTTAGACTTGGCTATGTATCTCATTCTTCAGACCAAAAATGCAGTAGTCTCACAGGGATTCGAGAATTTAGGATTCTTAAAAATGTCTTATTCAAATCTAGTCAATCAATATTTAAGGACTGTACCTGCAGGGCCAAGTCGCCCTGATTTATATATCTTATTCTTTTTCTTCTTGGTGTGCCCTATCAGGTCTCCCCTACATTGGCGATCATTCTGGAAAATGTCTCTCTGTCTTGCGCTGCCCGGAATAGCTCCTCCACACTTCTAATGCCAGCCACTTTCGTACATTTCGCAGCCAAGACATTTTTCTCCTGCTAGGCCCTCGGCGACCATCTATCTTGCCTTTCAATATTAATTGGAGCAAGTGACATTTCTCCCCTCGAAGTATGTGACCCAGATATGAAATTTTCCTGACTTTTATTAATATAAGCCGTTCTCTCTCTGCTCCAGCCCGCCCTCCAGAATTTCTGTGTTGGTGATCATGTCGGTTCATGGAACCTTGAGCATTCTCCGGTGAAGTTGCATTTCAAAAGCCTCTATCCTGTTCATGGTATTTACATTCAAGGTCCATGTCTCACATCCATACAGCAAGACCGACCACACGTAACATTTTAACATTCTATGCCTTAGTTTTAAATTGATATTGTCATTGAAGAGGGATTTTATTTTGCTGAATGCATTTCTTGCTGCTTCAATTCTGCACCTAACCTATACATCTCGGTCAAGAGTCTTCGTGAGAATACTGCCGAGGTATCTAAACCTTATATCTATTCCACCTTTCCGAAATTGCAACCGTTTAACTGTAGCACTGATTTATTTTTACTGGGTTATTATAGGCGTTTTCACCTAGGTGCATAAAATTACAAAGACCTGCTTAGCCGAGGAAAATATAACAATTTCTACATAAAATTACGTAAAATCTCGCTTAAAAGGCAAACCATACAAAGGGAGTCCAAAGACATAATATAATTGCTCAATGATTGTTAAATTTTTTCGAGCGATAGCGGTACATTTTTTTTGAAAATGTATAAATTATTGATGAAAATGTCTACTACAGCACACTTTATCTTGATACATACTGATTTGGGTGATGGGGCAAGATTATGCGATGTTATTTTTAAATACAAAGGTGAAACATACTACGGCACGCGTCTTAAACAAAAGAAGTTTGTGAATATTGTTTTCAATACTGCTAAGACATAGGTAATGTAGAATCCAGATGAAAATGAATTTTTATTTTTTGAAAACATCGAATAGTATTAATACGGTAACGTCTGCGTGGTTGAATGAACCCAGCTTCGAGTGCATGTCTGTCGCCACGCCTTATGCACCGCGCTATAAATAACATCTGTGTACGTGGAATTTTACACAAAGCTACTGGTATAATTCAGTTTTGAATTCAAGAATTCGTCATAAGATGTCGCTACTTCCGTCAGCAGGTCGGATGAGGACGTCTCCCCCTAAGTATAACTGATACGAATTTGTGAAAATGTAGTGTCTGTCCTGATATGGAAAGATTGACGGTATAACATGTTCTATCGAGCGGCTATATATTGCATATAACGTCATTGCTCTGTCTCGATTACTTTGTCCCGGTGACTAGCTACACTGGATGACAGTGGATCCGAGGAACGGGCTATTTTTGGAACCTGTTCCTATTGGATTTATAAAATGGTCACCAACACTAAATGAGCGAAGTCGAACCAAAAGCCGCCCGCAGGAGCCGGTTTTTAACAGCTAATATTAGATTAATTATATGTGATGGCCAACTTGTAAGAAGAAGAATAATTTTTGGGTATAGTTTTTATGAGACCCCTAACACAACAACCCTTAAAATTTCTATATTCAAACATGTTAAAAAGTTGTGTTTACTAGAGAAATAAATAATAATAAATGTACAATATTAAATTTCGTTTAAATGATAAATATCACATCCTGTATCGCGCCGATTAGCGAGGGTGAGTTCGTTCGTTGGACAATACCACTTGGCCATATTTAAGGGTGAGTTCTCGGAGGATGTATTAGGCTACAACTCCCCCGACCCTACTAAATTAAGGGGGAGAAGTCTGTGAGGTGACCAATTTACGTGAAAATAAAAGGTTACACTTTAATATATGCTCGATATTATATTGTGGTCCGTTAAGCAGCGAAAACATATATATTTTTAAATAAATGAAACAATGTTATATTGTTTGAACCACTTGTATATTTGTTTAAAGACGACCGACTTTGGAACGACCGTTCCTCCTCAGGGCAAAAGTATACTGATTTGACAGTTGCAAAATGGTGGATGGGAACAATGTACTATTACTAAGGATTGTGACAGGGGTCGAGCCGCTGCTAGGCATTAATGAAGAGTGGGTGGGTAGGGGAACATATCAAATAAAGTAACATTGTTTCATTTATCTATAATGGATAACAACAAAGTTATAGCTACATTCAAAAGTAAACATTTTTTTTTTTTTTTTTAAGTAAAACTTTTTTACGCCCGCTTGACTTGGGGAGTAAGCTGATGAATTCTTGACGAGAGCGTTATGAAAAGTGTGATCGGGCGAGGCGAACGGAAGTTAAGAGGGAGTTATAAGTTAGTGAAGTTTTACTTCAGTCGTGTGGTCTAAAGCACACTCGATTTTATGTTACACTTCACAAGAGCGCCCCTGTATGTGTGATGTTAAGACAGCACTATATTGAAGATTTCCAGGAGGCTCACTATTTTTGCAAAAATAGGATATTGTTGTCATCCAACCGAACAAGGTTACTTCCATGGTCTACTTAACCACTCGAACCCATAAGCTTGTTTTCACGATAATATAATATTACCAGACATATTTTTTGTTTAAAAAAAAGACAAAAATTCCCAGGTTACGAATAACCCGACAATATTTGAAACTCTCCTACTACCACCACAGTAAGTCGAAAATGTTGCTTGAATCGTGATACAGGACTTAACCAGCCAAGGAATTGAACATGAAAGCCTGGGTGGAACCCAAAAGCAATGCCCACTCAATCACTGACCGGTCATGTATGACGTATGAGGCGTATCTGACTTATTAAACAAGTCAAGCGGTTTTCATAAAAAATTGATAGTAATCGCTTTCCGAAATATTCGTTGATCACAAAAAATGTGCAGAAACCATCCACAGCACTCAAAAAACTTTTTATATGACTATTCCTTAAAGAATCTATAATATAAAAATGAATTGCTGAATGTGTTGCTAAGCGCATAACTTTCGAACAACTGCACCAAATTGGATAATTTTTTTTTGTGTGTTCTTTATTGTCAGGACAAGGTTTTTATAAAACTTCCGCTGAGCTCTGGCATTATGAAATTTGTATAAAAAAAATGTTATTGGTAGCACGCGAGGAAGCGGCTATTGCTATGGAAAGCGGGAGGGAGAGAGAGATGGGGGAGGGGAACCAGGGAGGGGGAGGGGAACTTGGGAGGGGGGAGGGGGACCTGGGAGGGAGGAGGGGAACTCGGGAGGGGGGTTCGCGGGACGGAGGAAGAGGGGGGGGGGGGATGGAGTGAGGAGAGGGTAGGTGGAGGGGACGGAATGGGAAAGGACACGCAGGGAGAAACAATTTCTTTTTTAAGTGGCATAGCAGCGCATGCCGGGACCAGCTAGTATTTTACATAAAATAGTCAGAGTCAACCGGTCAATTTCAGCAAAATATCTAACATACAAATAATGGCGTTAACCACATTAGCAGAAAAAGTTTTCGGCGCTCGTAATTATACACATAGATGATCTGTTTTCTGCAGAATACATCCATACTAATATTATAAATGCGAAAGTGGGTGTGTTTGTTTGTTACGCTTTCACACCTAAACCACTAAACCGATTTTAAAAATTCTTTCATCAATAGAAAGCTACACTATCAGCGAGTAACTTAGGCTTTATATAATGGTAAGCTCAGGCGTAATGAAATTTGTATAAATGAAAATGTGTGTATTTCATAGATTTTAACGGCAGGGGGGAAAGGCAGGAGGAAGGTGGGGTTCGCGGAGAGGGAAGAGACGAAACAGGTAACAATAAATCATCTCACTTTGAGATTTTTTATGACTGCTGCAGGAGGAAAAACATATACCGGTAGCCAGTTCCAGATGCTAGCCGACACAAAAAACGCTCGTTTAACGTAGGTGAATAGATAGTTTATCTTATTCAGAAAAGGTTAATAAATTTTAGACATTGTTAAGCCTGAGGTGCTTTTTCATTACCATTGCAGAAACAGAAAAAAACGAAAAACTAAACAAAAAAATCAAAACTTTCAGGATAAGAGAATAGGCAGTATTACAGGATTAGCCGTGAAGTGGCCCTCAGTAAGAAGGGTGGGGTGTGGAGGTTGGGTTAACGAAGAATGCCAGATGTAACGGGAGATCTGGCCGCATTGTAAAAAGGGGATTTCGTCAAAAGAAGGATTGGGAGAAATATCATCCGAGTCCTGTTATCTTATACGAGCAGGCTTCTAAGCAGAAGCAGTGGTCCGAAACCTTTCTATAAAAAATATTTTTCAATTATAAAAATATTAGGAGATACAATTCATGACAGTACATGCAAAAAATATAAATGAGTTAGATACGATTTTAGATTTTCACGGCCAAAAGTACTTTTGTTATTAGTTTTTGGGGTATTATGCCGTGTTGCGCTACCTCCTTCTTTAGCCAACGTTTCGGACAGCGTTGCAGTGTCCATCATCAGGTCAGATGTGTAATAGTAAGGGGTGATGTTTTATCTACTTAGGAGCGATACCGTGTCGCCAGCTCCACTCCTCTACGAGCTGTCGCTACAGTATACGTCAACATGTTTTTTTGCGTTTAGCCTTGATGTAACCATTAATTACCGGATACCAAGAACTATTGAGCTCAGCTCCGTCGTCTCTATTAATATTTATAGGATTTTGGTGAATTTCAATTGCCTCCGTAATCAGACGTTCTCTATGAGTTTTGGGTCTTCCCAGGATCTCAGGGACAAATCCAAAGTAATGACCGGTTTCGATTAAGTGCTCGGCGATTGCCGATTTGTCAGGGTGGCCAAGTTATTACTAATTATTACACATCTGCCCTGATGATGGACAATACAACGCTGTCCGAAACGTTGGCTAAAGAAGGAGGTAGCGCAACACGGCATAATACTAAAAAATTAATAACAAAAATAAATGAGTTAGTTCGAAATTTCAACATTTTAAGTCTTTCGTAAGTCAGGGCCATTGAATGGCCATTTGATGACAAACGTTACCTACATTTTTTATATTATGTACGTATTTTTTTTATCGTAACATATTGATATTATATATCTCAATGTACTAAATTTTTGCTGATTATACTTTAATTTCATTGATATACTTCTTATTTTTATTTACATCGTAACTTTATCTTAACTATTTTTTTTTCTCATGTTAAAGATGGAGGCACTGCCTTTATTATTTATGTAAAAGCCCTCTGGGCGTAAAATAAAAGAAATAAATAAACAACTAAATTAATGGTAAAATTTGGGGATCGCTGGCAACGGTTAATACGCACTTTTTTTGAAAAAATCTTTTGATTCACCTTAATTACATTAAAAGACAACTATTTGCATTGGGGGAAGTGGAAAATATTTTTGTGTAACATGGTTTGTGATACAAAAGAAAGTGCCCCTTTATAACGCCTACTCGCGTCAAGGCAAGAAAAACATCCCAGTTTTCAAGTAGTTTAGCGGCTATGCTAGGTTTGTGTAACATGGTTTGTGATTCTGGCGTACAATCTCACAAGACGAAAGCTAATTTTAATTTTACGTAATGAAATTTAGAATGAAATATTTTCCACTTCCCCCAATGCAAATAGTTGCCTTTTAATGTAATTAAGGTGAATCAAAAGGTTTTTTTTTTAAAGTGCATATTAACCGTTGCCAGCGATCCCCAAAAATTAATAAATTAATTAATGTTCTCCAAAACGAGCTTGAAAAAAATCATTCGTCATATATTTGGTTTATAACTGTGTAATTTCTACTATTTAAGATATTCTAAAAATTATAGTACATAATTAAAATTAAATAGTCATAAATACATTGGGAATTCATATGTCAAATATTGGTTTATAAATGTGTAAATTCTAATTATGCAATTGTAAATGTTCTCTAAAATGGCCTGGAAAGAATCTCCTACTTGTGATTTCACTAAAAAAACCACTCACTAACTCTGAATGCATTTATTAATGTTCTCCAAAATGACATTGAAAAAGAAATCACATCTTTGTGATTCTTTCAAAGACATAAAGAAACCATCCCTTCGTTCAGAATACAATTTTTAATGTTCTCAAAAGTTGTCTTGACAGAAGCAAATTCCTGTGATATCTTGAACGAAACCATTCCTTTGTTAAGAATATATGAACTAAATATACAATTTGGCTGTCTTGAAACGGGTATCTTTTCCAGTTGGAGAGACAAAGTGTCATTTTGAAATGTATTGTAATATATATGCATATACATATAAATAAAAAATTAATAAAGAAATTAAAAATTAAAATTTGAATTTCTGTGAAACAGTCGTCCCTAAAACTCTCGTTATTTGTTATTATTGGTGAACGGTTACCGTGGATTCAATATGGGAGGCGTATATGGGTCTCGTGCCCCGGAAACCATTTATTGGATGACCAACACCCTTGTCACAGGTAAATGACTTAGCAGGGGTGCCCGGGTTCATGGGATGAGTTTTGTCAAATGCGTTGGCCCACCTACTACGTGGCGGGCCGGAATGGGAGATTGAAGGAGACCTAACCTAGAACTCTCCAGCCGGACTCTCTCGACCCATTGTCTTGCACCGCAGTGGGATGGAGTGATTCGAACGTCAGTCACTCCTGGACGCATTGAACCCCAGTTTCCTACCCATCCCTCATACCTTTTCCTTCCCAGAACATCCTCTATTGCCCTAAAAAGACCCTTCACACAGCATCCCCAAAGGTGACATAGGCCTTGAGGGAATTTTTTTCTGAGGGTCTCCCTCCCAGCTACTGAAAACAAAACATTAGGTTTTTATTTACAAATCTAAGTTCCTAATCCTAAATTTTGTTCTTAACGATTACCTCCTTGAAAATTTTCCTTTTAAGATCATTGTATTTATCGTCATTTATCATTTTGTTATTTGTAGTACAAATTTGGGAAAATTCATTAAACAAATTATGTTTTGAGTCAAACAAATTAAATGTCGTCTAGACGGAACTGATTAGAATTTAAATCAAAATTTACGTAGAGTTATTACTTAAATGGATAAATTATTATTTTTCTTCATTTATTAGCTTTCGTATTTGATTTTATTTATTTTATTTACTTTGTCATCCTATCACTTTGTAATCGTATTTACTTTGTAATCGTATTAAATTATCCGCTTCTTTTGTACTTATTTCGAAGTACCTTACTACTTGTATTTTAAATAAAATTTGTAATATTTAATTAAATGAACACAATATTAGCGAAACTCGATCGAAAATCTGAAGACAGAAAAATCAGAAAAAATATATTGGCACGTCAGGGACTTGAACCCAGGGCCTTCTGCTTAGATGGCAATCTATATCCAATTCTTATTTTTTTATTGTTAACTAACGTTTAAGACAAGATTTTTATGCATAGCACAAAGGGTAGCAATTATTATAAGCAATAATTATCAGCCTGACACACTCATCCACATTGAAAAATCTTCCGAGAAAAGATACATGACGCCAGACATAATTTGTCTCGACGCCACCTAGCGAGGGATTTTAACACTAACAATGTCTCTCTCGCAAAAATAAAGTTGGTTGTTTTCAGGTGGAAAAAAATATAATAAGCAGTAATTGTTGAATGAAACACTAGTATATATTGAATCATTTGGCGGGTACAAGATAAGCCGCCATAGCTCAATTGGGAGAGCAGCTGACCGGCAATCAGAAGGACACGGGTTCATGTCCCGTTGGCGTCATGTATCTTTTCTCGGAAGATTTTTCAATGTGGATGAGTGTTTCAGGCTGATAATTATTGCTTATAATAATTGTTATATCCAATTCGGTCACTTTTAACTGTGTCATACTTCAACTAAGAACTAAAAACATTATCTTCATTTTCTTAACGCACGTATTCTTGGCTGCTATCTTTACATATGATTACAAGATTCAAACCCGAACTAAATGCTATCTACATAATGTCAGTATAAATTTTTATCCATTTAATTTTTAAAATGCGACATCTATTGACTCTTCTGCAAGTCTAGGATGAATATTTATTTTTATTTTTAACTTTATGAGTAAAACCTCAAATTGTAATATTTAATTAAATGAAGACAATATTAGCGAAACTCGATCGAAAATCTGGAGACTGAAAAATCAGAACAATATATTGGCCCCTCTGGGACTCGAACCCAGGACGTTCTGCTCTCATGGCAACAGCTCTACCAACTGAGATTATCCTGGGTTCGAGTCCTAGAGGTGCCAATATCCTTTTCTGATTTTTCTGTCTCCAGATTTTCGAGTGGGTTTCGCTAATATTGTCATCATTTAATTAAATATTACAATTTGAGGTTTTACTCATAAATTTACAACTAAAAATAAATAAGAAAAGTTTTCCTACCACGCGTGGACATAACAGCCAAGGACATGTGACGAGAAGTGATTTATTCAATGATTCTGCGGAAGAACTATTGGTTCCCTGACCTTGATTTATTATTGCCCAAGTGATTTATTATCACATTTGAAGGATAAAGGACACACAAGGGGGCTTATTGCTATTGATTGCCTCTCTTGGATTAG
This sequence comes from Limnephilus rhombicus, assembly GCA_929108145.2. Classification (NCBI taxonomy): domain Eukaryota; kingdom Metazoa; phylum Arthropoda; class Insecta; order Trichoptera; family Limnephilidae; genus Limnephilus; species Limnephilus rhombicus. The sequence goes on along the minus strand of OV815292.1, from coordinate 10,552,738 downwards.
ATTCAATGTTCCTCTAGGAAATAATTTTGTTGGGATGATGTGCCCATGTGATGAATGTCGTGATTAACTAATGATCTTCCTTATAAAGCTTGGTTATAGCTAGAGACACTGATTCATCGCATTAACGATATATTCGCGAATTAAAGCGATAAATGGTGTTTTTAGCGATAAAAACGTTAAAACGCGAAATAGCAGCGATTTTTACAACAAACTCAACAAATTGGTAAATGTATTAGATGGGTCAAAATATCATTTGGTCATTTGCTTTGGGAGGACTTGGTGTCCCTATGCCTTTCTTTACAACAATTATTGAGTGATGGCGTTTTCCCTGCCAAAACCTTAAAGGCTGTGCAGGAGGTAAAGAACCGGGTTGTCTTAACCCAAATAAAACCTCAAATAAGAGAGAGTTGTCAGAAGAGTTCTGTGAAACTGGCATCTCATTTGCTGAACCGTCAAGACAACAGCACTAATCAATTTCTTGAGCACGCAGGTATAGTGTTCAATCCTGCAATTGTAGGTCAGAATGTCCAGCGATCAGACGCTATTCTTTTAGCAAGTAAAAGTCGGCTTGCTCCAACGTTTAAATCTGTTGATGACAGTAAATTCCTGGAAAGTAACAGGTATTTTCAAAGACAGCTTGTAGAGCAATTGAGGGATGGAGTCACTGTAGACATAATTCAGCTATTCTTAGCTGTAAAAAATGTTCACAGAGAATTTGCTGAGGCAGCTCTGATGACTGTGTGGGCCACTGTGAATAGTGTTGACGCAGAAAGATTTTTTAGTTGCTATAATCTTGTATTGATAGATCGTAGAACGAACATGATACACTCTACTGTAGAAACATGTGCCATGTTGAGTTTCAACCAATAATAAAATAAACATGTTTCAAGTGATTTTGCCAATTTAATTGTTTTTCCTCTCTTGCCGACTCCCATTCCTTGACGTTATCCTATTTAGCTATAAACGCTATGAAAACGCAAAATTAAAGCTATAAAAGCTATTTTTTTCAATAATTAATGCTACCTTAAAAATTAAAGCTATGAATCAGTGTCTCTAGTTATAGCTTTCAGAATAGGCTTCAATGTTCTATGTCAAAATATTGTTCATGAAATGACGTATGTAATAAATGTCGAGGATAAATTTAATTATAAAACGTAATATCATTATTAGTTTTTCGACGTTTTTTTCGAACTGTGTTTCTAGGTAATTAAACATGACAGCCATTTACTTTCGTTTGCGATACCTCCACACAGAAGGCCAATAGGGATTTTTTTCCTTGGAGCACTTGTTATCTTTGGAGATGCTGTGTGGCGGGTCTTTTGAGGAAAAGAAGGAAATGAAATTCTGGGAAAGAAAAATATATGAAGGGTGAATAAGAGTTTGGGGTCAATGTGTCCTGGGGTGACATACGTATGAATCTCTCCCACTGCGGTGTAATTGTGTATTATGAAGCTTACGGTGGTAGGGAGCAGAAGTAGATGGGGAAGAGAAAGGTGTGGAAGTTCTTGGCTATTCAGATTTGGTCACCAAAGACGGCTCAAGCCATTTCAAGCGTCATTTCAATTCTGATTGGTGGTCTTACACCAAGGCGATCCACCTTGGAACGTGTTGCAATATACGTTATATTGTTTTAAATGAATAAATTGTGAAATAAGATACCACCAAGATAACTGCTTAAACTTTTCTTTGCATTTATCGCTTCTCCAACTTCTTTTTTATCTATTTTTTTTAATAAATCTCTAGTTCATTAATTTATCAAAATCAAAAATACACATCTTTATAAATTTTTTTCGTTTCTTTAGAATTTTCTTTTTATTTCTCTTCTCTATATTAATATTATTTTAAAATATATTATTTAAAATCATCAGAACTTCTTGTGTCTACCATCTAAACTTTAATATATTATCCAATAAGTGTAATATCGAAGTATAAGTCAATATAATCGATAAAACAATATTTATATGCAACAAATCTGCTCATTTTGACTGTCCAAAAGTGGGTAAATTTCTTAGTTTAACAGCCAAAGATCATTGTAATTGTTGGAGCTGTGTGTTGTGATTGCTCTATTTTTACGCACCAGATTTAAATGTCCGGGTTTAATTTTCCCCACAGGAAAAACTAAACCCTTTCACACACTTCCGAAATGATCATCTGGTCAATCCACGTTATGCAATTGCACTATATAAGTATTATAATTACAAAACAATACAAGAACAACATGTCAACCTACCAGAGACCAGATGGGAAAATAATTCACCACCTCCAGATATTTTCATATCAGAGGGTTCGGCTCTGTGGAATTCCTAATTGAACCTATAAATCCTACTGATCCCTCAATATAAATATTTAAAAAATCTTTTGTAATCCTACATGTATTTAAAATTGCCGATTTTTGCATTTTTACATATAAATTCTTTGACAAATCTAATATGCCTAAATTTTGAATCAGAGACCTAGGTATAATGCCAGTAGCCGAAATAACAAATGGTAATATTTTTATAGTCCGAGAATGCCAAATTCTTTTAATCTCATTTCCTAAATCTGTGTATTTTCTAATTTTTTCAGAAACAGTTTTTTGAATATTACAGGAATTTGGAATAGCTACATCAATGATATAAGTTATTTTTTAAATTTTGTCATGTAAAACTATATCAGGTCTATTAATTAACGTCATTTAGCACTGAACACTTTTAATTTCTCATTTATCAAATCTCGATTAATAGAGCCTCTTACTTTAAACTTTCATGTCTATGCCACCTTTTATTCAAACATTAAATTAATTTCTGTCTATGCTCTCTTTTGCCTGTGGCCGCGTGAAAATTTCTAATTTTTGTTCATAAAATGGCATGTTATTATTTCGCATGTCATTCTCCTTACTCTCTTTACTCAATTCTCTTGATCTCAATTCGTCTTTCACTTCTGCTAGACATTAAGAATTAATCTCAATTATTGTCGCCAGTCAACTGTTTAGAATTGAATCTCTCGCTAAAATTATTCAGCAGTAAAATTATTTAACAGAATAAACAGTCATAAATATCCAGTTTAAAACACAAGTGTTTTTTACTGCAAAGGGATAACCTTTCAACCACCTCAAAACTCTCATCTCACTGTACGTTCCCGTGATGTGGAACCGAAGGAAGCCAATAAAAGCAGCTCAACTTACACCATAACTGCAGACTATCTGGACACACAGTAAAGTTAGCCTCCCAAAAACTGGGCGTACTGTACAGGGCCCGCAGATACTTTAATAGTACACAACTGCTAACCCTGTACAAATCACAAGTGCGCCCCCGTGGTTGAATTTGGCAGCCACCTCAGGTCTGGAGGTCAAAATATCTGAAAAATACCCTCGACTCTGTGCAGAAACGGGCGGTCCGTTTAATAGATTCTACCATCTTAACAGACGGATTGCAATCTTTAGAGCACAGGCGTCGGGTGGGAATGCTATCCTTGTTGTTGTATTACATTGGAAGATGCTCCGAGGAACTAGCATCATTGATCCCTTTGGCACCGGTGCATAGTCGGGAAACACGCCAAACGCGTGCCCAACATTTGTACACGGTTGACATTTGTCAAATGAGAACGGGTCGTTTCTTCGACTCGTTCTTGTGTTCAACAGGTCGGCTGTGGAATGATTTTCCGGCCTCTGTGTTTCCTCCTTCCTACAACATGGGTCTCTTCAAGACCAATGTTCATTCCTTCCTCTCCTCAAAAAGACCCTCCACACAGCATCCCAGATGACATAGGCCCTGAGGGAAATTATTTTCCTCAGGGCCTCCTGTGTGGAGTTAATGTAAAAAAAAAGACCACACCTGGGGATCTACGCAGTAATATGTAATATTTAATGTTTTTAAAAAGTAAATAAATAAAGACAAATCAATCAAATGATTTATCCGCGCCCTTCGGATAGTTAGTCGGGAGCTTTACCACTCAGCCACAGAGGCCATCGGGTTGGAACATGTTCCAAACTTGTTAAAGTTTGTTAATTATTGCTTTGAATTTGAAGCGCTGCTCGTCGCAACGCCAACGTAATACCTGTCGTTCTTTTCACACTTTTCAATAAAGCTTTACCTTTGTTCCGGAAACACCAATCAGCTGTATTCTATTTCAATTATGTCTTTTTTAATTCCCGACTAAGACAGTTTTCTCCTAATGCCGGATACAGCACAGTTAGCCGGGGCTTAAAATGGCGTTCCTTGGACACTTGAATCCCCCTGGCTGTCAGCCTGCCAATAACTCGGATAAGTTAGGGGACGGCGCAGTTGAAAATGCCCCCTGGACAATATTTCTCCGGTTAAGCGTTGTAAGGAAACGCTGTTGATATTGACGTAAAACGCTGAAGGATTAAAACTTTACTCGCTTGTTAAGTTTCTTAACTACAAAGCAGACAATCTGTTTGTATAAAGCATCAAAAACTCTTATCATCAAGTATATTGCACAAGTTTTTCTATCTGAAATTGATTGCAATTCAGTTTAGCTTGCAACGTTACATCGAAAATGTTAACAGAATAATTTGTTCGCTTTTTTTGGAACAACTCATATGTCCTAAAGAAATCGTTGTCTCCCTTACTATTATAGTGAGAAATGTGATCTAAACGAAGTTAGAAAGAGAAAATACCACGCTTCAAATTCGAATCTAAAAGTTTATTTCAAAAGATGTAATGGCGTTAAAAAAAACCACAAATTTCGACAGAAAATAAAAAAAAAATTCAAATCATTGTGAATTTTTCATTAATTATTTTTCATGAAACGGCGAAACAGTGAGATTACAATAACGTTTATAATACAATAATAACAATGAAATAGCTATGTTAAAACATTACAATATTTTATAACCAACTGGTTTCGGTTCGTACTGAACCTTCATTAGGGTGAATAAAATATTTTAAATGAAAATCAGAGTTACTGAAATATCTATGTTAAAAATGGGGCTATTTGACAATTTTTTTAATAAATTAGTCATTTAAAACAGAAATGTGTCATTTTCAAATCAGATTTTAGACGTATTGACTCTTTTCCACAAAAAAATATAAATGGATTTCGAAAGATTGTTCTTTTATTTAGCATTCGCATGTAATAAATTTTGAGATTTTTTTTTTAATTTTTAGTATAATAAGGTCGTTGACAGATTTGTTAAATTTTCAAAAAAGATTTTGTATTATACCACACCCATTTCAAATAATATAATCATGCAGTAAAATAAATCAATACATTATCTAGCAAACGCATGTTTTAGAATTTTAATTTTAGTTTCAATGAAATCATTAAAAAATATGTACGTACATGTGTTTCTTGACGAAAATTGGTCAATTTGTGTATTTATTTGCGCACTTACAAACTAATATATTTCAGATTTTTTTTAACATTATTATTAAATTTAGACATTTTTGAAAAATGATAAATACTTATAATCATAAAATAATTACAAAAAGTACATTATTTTAATAGTTTTATCATCACGCCTTTCAGCATTTTTGGATGAAGGTATAAATTAAAGCTAATTTGGATTGAAATAAAATCGATATTGAGTAATAATTTAAGAAAGCTGGTACGGAGAATACTTAATCTTTTTCATTGTGACCGCCCTGCACTATCGTAAGAACAACTTTCGACGAAATGTGGATTTTCGTCCGCTGGCTGGTTAAAGGCTCTTATGGCGTTGATCTATCCCATTTCTATGTAAAACGGTTATTCACTGAAGATTTATTAAATGAGTGATATTTATCTATTAGGTGCGTATCTATTCTTTTTTTTTCAATTTTCATTATAATTTTTCCAGTTTCCAGCATGATTGTGTATTTTTAAAAAAAAATTTATAAGATTTTTTTTTTGATAGATGGGAATAGGTACATACATATGTAATCCATATTTTTACACTAGATACACGTTTTCAAAGTAACTACATTCCTTTTTTTGATCCACACATCTGCCGAATCTACCCGATCTGCCCTGATGATGGAGACCGTAACGCTGTCAAAGCGTTGGCTAAAGAAGGAGGTAGCGCAACACGGCATAACACCGCAAAAACAAATAACGAATTGGCCGTGAAACTCTAAAAAACGTATCTAACTATATTCCATTGTTCACCATGAAAAAGGCAGCATATACGGCATATAAACGTCTTCATTAAATATCACGTATTTTGCAAATAAAATAAAAAAATAAATAAAATTCTTTGATTTTCTATCACATTTCTTACTCATTGTTATTGTGAAAATATAAATATGCTGATAGTAAAAATATTTTCTTTAATAAATATCTTGTTCAAATAACAAAAAAAAATTAGCAACATTACCCACCTAAAACGTTTAGTTTTTTTACCTACAACATTTAAAATGATGCGTACCACATCATTTGTGAAACTCGGTACTTCATCATATTATTAAATTATTTATAAAAATCCCCCTTCATGCTCTACTCTGTCGTTTTGACTTATTTTAATTTAATTTTTTGAATTTTTTTTTATTTAGCAAAAAAAAATACACACAAACCCAAATTTTAACTCTCCTACCTCCACCCTCCCGTTTTTTAATCGAGATTTTAACATTTTTTATGAACAAATTTAACCATTTTTCATATTTCAAACAGAACGAAATTATTTATGTTGTTAAATGACAGATGGCGCTACGTCCACCTCATCGAACTTTCATCTACATATGCACAAGACATTCACGAGAAGCGTAGCATCATTTTGATATTTCATTCGGCGTCATGTTCTCGCGTGGGCAAACATCGAGCTTATTTGTGTTAAATAATGTACACCCAATTGATTTTTGAAACTCATATTATATTATATACTTTATTTGGTGTTTTTTTGCTTTTATCATGGTGGTCATCGTCATTCCTCTTTCTGTCATAGATCCCATCCCCACACCCAATACATTCGTTATTTTTTATTTAACAACTAAAATATTCACTAGAAATAATTTATATGGCAGAACAACGTTTGTCGGGTCAGCTAGTGTTGTAGAAAACGACAAAATAATTTTTGTAAATTTTATTTAAATTTATGTTATTGTTAATTTTGATCTCGAAAAATTTGAACCTTAAGATTAATTGATGTGTATTATTTTAATAAGGGCTACAATAAATTCTTTTTTTAATCCTATATATAAAGTTGTTTTATAAAATAAAATATTAAAATTAGTTAACGAAAAATGCATTTTGTAGGGTTGAAGTGTTAGTTAAATTGAAAGATGATTTGCCTTTAAGTATACAAAATGTTATAAGTCTTCAAGGTCCTATTCTATTCATAATTTACATGAACGATATATTTAAAACCATTAAACATTTCAAAATTACACTATTTGTAGACAATATCATATTCTATTACAAAGATGCAATTAACAAAATAAATTAAAACATGTAAAATATACCAAAATGACTAAAATTAAACAAGTTAAAACTGAACGTAGATAATACAAAATATTTGGAAATACGCAATAAAACGCCTAATACAGGGTTAAATTTGACAATAAACTTAATGATGAAAAAATTGAAAAAATATTTAAGGGGTTAGTACTTAACTCGATTCAAAACTAACTTTCACGGCAAATTTTGAATATGTGCTAAAAAAGGTATCAAAAAAAGTAAATTTTCTTAAAAGACTAAGAAATAAATTAAATAGAATCATTACAGAGCTCATTTATAAAACTACTAGCTGGTACCCGGCCTGCGTTGCTATGCCATTTAATAACGAAATTGTTTCTCCCTGCGCGTCCTTTCCCATTCGTCCCGTTCACCTTCCTCCTCCCCTTCCTCTCCCGCGTCCCCTTCCCCTCTCGCGTTCCCACTCCTCCTCCACCTTCCCTCTCTTCACTCTACTCCCCTCCCGAGTTAACCTTCCCCCTCCTATAATCACCTCCTCCCTCCCGCGGATCCCCCTCCCGACTCCCCTCCCCATTCATTCCCGATACATTCAGTTTTCAAACAGCTCGTGTGCCACTTATTGCAATTTTTTTATACAAATTTCATGATGCCAGAGCTCGTTTCCTTTCTCATTCCTCCCGTTCCCCTTCCGCCTCCCCTTCCTCTCCCGCGTCCCCTTCCCCTCTCGCGTTCCCACATCGCCTTTTCCGCCTTCCCTCTCCTCACTCCCCTCGCCCGCTTCCCCTGTCCCTTGAATCTCTCTCCCGTGTTCCTCTCCCCCCTCCCCACCCCTCCCGTGGACCCCCTTTCCCGAGTTCCCCTCCCCTCCATCATTCTTCACCACCTCTCCCATCCGCCACACCCTCCCGCATTCCACACATTCAGTCCCGGTACATTCAGTTTTCAAACAGTTCGCGTGGCACCTATTGCAATTTTTTATACAAATTTCATAATGCTAGAGCTCACAAGTATATACAGAAACCTTTGCGGGCGTGCTCACAACAACTCACCAAAGTTTCATCGCAATCGGATGAACGGTTAGCAATTCACACGAAAGTAGGTAGAACAGTTTTTTTTTTTTTACAGTGAATACCGCACAAGAATCTCAACTGCTCCCGTCTGGAGCCAGTGAGACTATGGCATCCCCAATTGGGGTATGTTGTGAGGCTGAAGGTAGTGGGGAGGGGAAGGAGGTGGGGAAGAGGAAGGTTGGAAAGTACCTGGCTATTCAGATCTGGTCACCAAACACGGCTTAAGCCATTTTCAAGCAACGTTTCAATTCTGAATGGTGGTCTTACACCAGGGCGACACTAATATTATCTTCCACTCTGGAACATGCCGCAAATATACTATATATTATTTTAAATGAATTAATTGTGAAATAACACAAATTAATCAAATAAAATTTATTTGCGCATGCCGGGTTCAAACCCGCGACCTCCCGATTGTGAGTCAAGAGTCTTACCCACTGGACTACGGAGGTCGTCAAGTTTATATGGGAAAATTAAATTGTTGTTTTTACTATCTTCCTCGGAACTTTTTCCATATTTTCTCACCATTTAAACCTTCCCTGGACTACGACAAACATTTCAAAACCAAAATCAGCTAAATCGGCCCAGCCGTTCTCGAGTTTTAGCGAGACAAATGAACAGCAATTGATTTTTATATACATATTGTCATAATATAAATATGACTTAAAATTGTCATGGTGAAAATATAAATCAACATCTGCCAGCTTTATTTTTAAAAGGGGCGCCACTGGTTGATTAACCAGGCTAGCAGTTAGTAAAACAATAAACCTCTCTCAGGGTCTTTGGTATGAAAACTATACGATTAAATTAGAAGGATTTTTAAAATAAAATAGACAGTATTATTAAGAAATATGAATTAAAAGATTTATTATCACATAATAAAATAAAACTGGAACCAATAAACATATTAACAGAACTTAAGACTCACCTTCCTTGAATCGACCAAAAATTTACATGATTCTAACTATCTATCTAAATTACGATCTTGAGCTTCTGGTTTTTCTCCTGAAGTATGGTCGGACAAAATACCTGGAACTGATTTCAGCCGAAAACAGTATCTGCTCCCAAAGCCAAAAGCCAGCCATGAAAATCTTGTATTATCAGGCGAGAATAATTATTCCTTCGTTATTTAACAGATTAAATTTCTTGTATTTTAAATCTTCCATGTTTTAAAATAAATTGCTTGTTACTTGGCAAGTAAATTCAAAATTAACCATCAGTTATATTCGGTGAAAATTACGAAGACAGAAATGTGTATTTACAACACTTATCGGCACCACGATTACAATAGTCGCGGCCTAGTTAATTATCATCCAGTTCGGATAAAATAATAATCGTTTTACTTTATAAAATTATTAACGTAATCAATAAGAATCACGCCCGACTTGTCAGTAAAACCCTCCACCACCATAGAAAGATTACTCAGAAGTGGGCTCTAAACAAAATATTCGATTTTTATACCCTATTCAAAAAAGAAAAAATGAATGATGTTACTTCCAAAATTTAAAAAAATAAATTTATGAAGAAGCTTATTTAATATTATTTAATCACCTCTTGAAATGAGGTACCTGCTTGCCTAAATCTATGATAAAATAAACTTCGAGATGTATTGACAAATATTTTATCATAACATTACCTCCCGGACCACGCAAATGTTTGTCCCCAAACATAATTATAAAAGAAACCTATTCTATCTGATACATTTGTCGATCCAAGGATTTCTATTAAATAAAAACAACAAAGCAATTAGTAATATTTAACAATCTTTTCAAAGATTAATAAAACATAATTTATAATAAATAATTCGTATGAACCTTTGAAATATTTAAAATTGATTAAATTTGAATTAGAATTAGAATACAATATTATTGATTATTATAGTTAAAATACCTGAAATAAACAGGACATAATTAAATGTTACGTGAACAACAATCATTAAATGATAAATAAACAACACACTTTAAACTGAAAGAGAAAAAAAAATATTATAAATATTAATTCTACAAATTTTACATAACTCCTTCAAAAACGTCATATCACTTTTATGCTCAAAAGCGTCACTGTCCCAAATCAGGGTATTAAGCCTCAATAGGCATCACTTTTAGGGAGATCAATCAATCCTCACTTTGCACTGAATTTAAATCCATCTTTAGGATATCAAGAATGTTCACTCCGTGGAGTTTCCTGACTAACTCACTAAGGTCATTTGGTCTATCCAAGAAGGAAATTTATATAATAGCAATCAACATTTATGTAAAATCAAATTATTTAAATGTCATAATGTCATCAACCATCGCCAATGAATGGTGCCAAATAATTGAGGTAGACAACCAGCTTTGTGGAGTCGAAATTGTTTAGTAAATTTGTTTGAAACAAACAAATTTCAGTTTCCCAAGAGAAAACAAACACTTTTTAAGCAAAAGTTTATAAATTAAATAAACTAATCTCTTCAATTAGTATAAAAAATATATAATGCATACTCGAATGCATAGGAGATATGCTCTATTATAAACTAACTTAACAACATCTAGATCTCTATATATATATGTTTTATATATATATATAAATATTTAAAAACAAATGCGACATGAAATGAAATTAAATTTAAATTAAACATTATTTTATGTAAATTTTATATTTTTCAACTATCAAGACAACTCAAGTTGCAAAGAGGTACGAATCTTTGGATCTCTGAGTAATCCTGTCAATTAAAAAAAAAAAAAAAACACAGTTCATTATAAACCTTTTGTTTAGAATTTAAAAAAAAATAAAGTATAAATACTTAGTGGTTAATTTTTTTTTAAATTCTAAGTTAAATAAAAAATTAAAAAAAATATCCATATATATATATATATATATAAAAACAACGTGATTCTTATTTTAGTTTGTCTGTTCATTCATAAAATGTCAATTAATAAGTTATATTATTAATAATTCCGTAATAATATACGATAATGGTTCAACTCAAGCGAAGTACTAGAGTTGTACGTGTGTTATAAATTGTTGTTTAAACAATATTTTGGAATTATTCATTTCATAATTAATGTTCTTTATTTCATAATCATATTTAAAATTATTTGAACTCGAGTCTAAAACTAGAGTTTAAAAAAATAATAATTTTCCTTCTCAAGGAAAATTAATTTGAATTCCGCATTCAAATTATATTAATTATGTATCAACCCGGTTGATCAGACCTGATTGAAATGTATCGAAATTTGAATAAATTTCTACTGATGTTTTTGGCCAAACCCTTGGAAACCACCATATAACTTAGGAATATAAGCTCGGCTTTACAGAACTTACATGTTTTAGTCAATGGATAGATTCTCTATGATTATGACACCAAAAAAAAAAATTACACGTCGAGTGTACAATATTTATTACTGATTGTATGGGCTTGAATTTTATTGGCTCTGACGTAGAGCATAACGTAAGACAATATAAAGGCATGCACAAATTAATTGAGACTTGATATATTTGAGAAAAATAATGATGTGATTTTGCAGAAATCACTACCAATAGTACCGTGTGAAAAAAAAATTAACATACAACTCGATTTCAAATAGAGTTTATGAATTACTTGTAGAATGTTGTGTCAGAATTGCTCATTAAAACTTCCAGAACAACTCGAACCACTCAAAACAAGTTTCACACCACGTAGTACTGCGAGTATGCACATGGACCAGTGGACTGCAGTCCTTCCATCACCTATAGGTATTATCCGTCTACAGGCAACGGATCCACTGCCTCCCGACTGACGATGTAGCACACTGTGTTCCGTACCTGAGTCAGCAGCTCAGGGTTTGATGAGCAGACAGCAAGCATCTCTCGCCCTCTGTCTGTCATGTAAGGTAAACGTTATCGACGCCGGATCGATACGTTGCGGATGGGGTACAAGCCCACCCTTACCTTTGGAACTTATTTGGACCATTAGGAATGGTAAGTTGAACACCAGGACCCAGTTGTTTAGACTGGATATACCTCCCCTAACTCCCCTCCAATGATAATAATGACGTTGCGTCATTGTCCGATTATTTCTCGAAGTCTTATCACATTTCGTGTATATTGTCCTTTATTTGTTAAAATATTGATAATAAATATCACATTATTCCTTGTGTCACCGTTGACAATTACTGTTTTTCAGAATTGTTATTAAAAATAATGCCCGTTTTTGTAAACATTGATAATAAATATCAAAATTGATTGTGTCACGATTGACAATAAATAGTTTTAAAAGTTTTATAATTATGTATATTGGTATACAATCTATGACGTTACATATTAATAATACAATCGACTATTTCATCCTATCTCGAATTCTGGGGTGATCGGCCCACCACCTCAAAAAACGAAATAGAAAGAAACTGTCTAACCAGTAAAGGCAACTCTGAAATATCTGCATTCCGTGCGCATGAAATACGAACAAATCGAGTGGCTCATTCAAGTTATTTGTATTCATTTATAGAAATATTTTTTTTGAATAAAATCTTTACTATTAGATTGTAAATGACGTTTAAATAATGATAAAATCTGCATTTCGAAAAAAAAAACCTTATTTGTTAAAATATTATAAAAGGAAAAATTGATTCTTGTTTACGATGCAGTCGTTGAATAAGACGCTTAAATAGATCTTCTTTTGTTTTATCATTTATATTCTCGAATGAAGTCGACATTTCGGAAAAATTATTCAAAGAAAGTTGTTCTATTTGCAATTCGTTTGAAAATCACAGCCGTAATAATTCATTTAAATAATTCGTAGTAATATATTATTTTGGAAATGACGTAGCGAAATGAAAATAGTTATACCGAAATACAAACAATAAACAATAACATTTGATTGTATATCCTTTGTTTTTCTTTTAAATAAATAGTACGCGGCCGTAATAATTCAAACACAAAGAAAAGATATTAAATCTTACTTGATTAAAATTAGAAATGACTTTACGAGCTGAAAATAGTTAAGCTATTTTACCATTTTAACCGAGAAAAAAAAATAATCAATTTTGATAACATTCTATTGTTTTTAAACAAATGAAATATTTTCAAAACAAATGAAACTTGTTAATAACAAAAGCTCTTGAGAGAAAAAAAAAATGACATGTTATCAATAAACAGACATATTTCTGAAGCAAAATAAATACATTTCATTAGTAAAAATCCTTGTAAAATAATCATAACGTATAAAACGAAACCCAACACGTTTAAGGTCGCCAAATTGTCATAATATAAATATGACTTAAAATTGTCATGGTGAAAATATAAATCAACATCTGCCAGCTTTATTTTTAAAAGGGGCGCCACTGGTTGATTAACCAGGCTAGCAGTTAGTAAAACAATAAACCTCTCTCAGGGTCTTTGGTATGAAAACTATACGATTAAATTAGAAGGATTTTTAAAATAAAATAGACAGTATTATTAAGAAATATGAATTAAAAGATTTATTATCACATAATAAAATAAAACTGGAACCAATAAACATATTAACAGAACTTAAGACTCACCTTCCTTGAATCGACCAAAAATTTACATGATTCTAACTATCTATCTAAATTACGATCTTGAGCTTCTGGTTTTTCTCCTGAAGTATGGTCGGACAAAATACCTGGAACTGATTTCAGCCGAAAACAGTATCTGCTCCCAAAGCCAAAAGCCAGCCATGAAAATCTTGTATTATCAGGCGAGAATAATTATTCCTTCGTTATTTAACAGATTAAATTTCTTGTATTTTAAATCTTCCATGTTTTAAAATAAATTGCTTGTTACTTGGCAAGTAAATTCAAAATTAACCATCAGTTATATTCGGTGAAAATTACGAAGACAGAAATGTGTATTTACAACACTTATCGGCACCACGATTACAATAGTCGCGGCCTAGTTAATTATCATCCAGTTCGGATAAAATAATAATCGTTTTACTTTATAAAATTATTAACGTAATCAATAAGAATCACGCCCGACTTGTCAGTAAAACCCTCCACCACCATAGAAAGATTACTCAGAAGTGGGCTCTAAACAAAATATTCGATTTTTATACCCTATTCAAAAAAGAAAAAATGAATGATGTTACTTCCAAAATTTAAAAAAATAAATTTATGAAGAAGCTTATTTAATATTATTTAATCACCTCTTGAAATGAGGTACCTGCTTGCCTAAATCTATGATAAAATAAACTTCGAGATGTATTGACAAATATTTTATCATAACAATATATAGATAGAATAGATAGTGGCACCACATTTGGATTACTACTCTACAATGTAAAATTTTGGCCAATGAAGGAAATTTGAATAAGCTGGAAGTTATATACAACAGAGCTATGAGATGTTCATATACTGAGGAAAGACAAACACGCAAGGCAAAATGAGAGAGGAGGTATATTGGATTAGAATTAAAAATAAACTGCTATTTAATGTGTTAATTTTTGGATAAGTTTTAAGATTTTCACGGCCAAAAGCATTTTCGTTATTTGTTTTTGGGGTGTTATGCCGCGTTGCGCTACAGGTAGCCCAACAACACCCCAAAAACAAATAACAAAAGTGTTAATTTTGTTCATAAAAATTATGAAAAACCAAATGCCAAAATACTTTAAGGGTGAAATTGTTTTAATAGAGATATACATATATAAACAGGGTGTTAAGGGACGTACTTGACTTACTTTAACCAGTTATTCCTGATGTTTTTTGGTGACATTTTTGATGTTTTTTTTTTTCTACAAAAACATACAAAAATGGTAGTTGTTGAACAGTTGGAGGCGGGGTAAGGGGTTTGTCGGACACCCGGCTGACTTTTTTTTTTTTTTTTTTTTTTTTAATGGCTCTTCACCCCAAAAGAGTGTTCTGGCCAGTGTCAAGTGAATGCTTTTGTGAGTGTAATTTTGTGAGTGTAATTTTTGGTTAATATTAACTAATTTAGTTTTAATAACAAGAACCTATCTACATTATATAATAATACTATACAAATAATAATAATAATAATACGCAAAATTATTACAATAAGAGATGATTTTAATTAAACATAACAAGGAAATTAAAAGATATGCTGACACAATTTATTGTGCGTAAAAAATAAAATAAATAAATAAATACATGAAACTTAACTTACAGTTACAAATTGATGCTGTTAATATTCAGGAAATTAGCCAAGACTTTATACACGCGTTTGTTCACAGAAGATAACAGGCATGCAATGTTGTAGGGAGGCAATATACCCGAACTGATTAGGTGAGGGAAGAAATTTTTGTATGAATTATTTAAAGGACAACTGAAAAAAATATGATTGAGATCCTCTTCACCAAGACGACATTCACACATCGCAGAATTCTTAATATGAATTTTTGTCAGGTGAACATTGTGGCAGCAATGCCCTATCCGCATGCGGCAAATGGATGATGTCGAGAGTTTGTTAAAAGAAAGTCTTGAAAACCACGGTTTTGAAGGAATCGTTGGCTGAATTGTGAAAAAGCTATATCCTTTTGATTGACTAGATTCTTCCCAATGATTCTGCCATGTGGAAATCATTTTTTCCTTTAATTTTATGAAAATGTCATCGGTGTTTAAAAATGTATATAAAATATCCCCCGAAATAATGGCATCTTTCGCCAATGAATCGGCCTTTTCATTTCCAGGGATACCGCAGTGACTAGGTATCCAAGCCAAGACGATTTCTTTGCCAGAGTCGGTTAATTTATGAATTAAAGTGCGAATTCCAACACAGAAATTGTCTTCTGGGTAATGGAAAGGGGAAGAGTTTAATTTTTGAAGTGCACTCAGGGAATCGGAGAGAATTAAGAATTTTCCAATGTTAACATCGTCAATATATTTGAGGGATTCAAAAATGGCTATACATTCAGCAGTGAAAACGGAAGCCTCTTTTGGAAGTTTAATTTTTCTATCGACTTGATCTGATGGACAGTGGAATGCCGCTCCCACATGGTTTGATAAGGGAGACTTGGAACCATCTGTGTAAATAATTTTCCAGTTGGAATATTTCGAATTTAAAATTTCGATAAGTTTTGTTGGAGCTTCGTGATTGTTAATCATGCCGAGAGAAAAAAGAATATTTGGTTTACACAAATGAATACGAAAGGAGTTGGCATATAAAGGAAGTCTGTCTGATGGATTTAAGAGGGGTTTATACGAACAGTACGTATGGAGGCTTTTAACAAGAAGAGGGATTGATTTGTTCCTCCAATATGGAAGTGATTTCACTTGAGCAGTGAGTGCAGTAATTTTGTCTTTCAGTGGGTGATTAGAGAGTCTTAAGCATTTAAATAAAAACTTGTCAGCCAAGAACTGTCTTCTGAAATGAAGAGGAGCCTCCACAGCCTCCACTTGTAAAGCGTTAATTGGGGAAGAACGCATTGCTCCGATAATCAATCTTAAACATTGAAATTGAATACGGTCCAACCTTGCGAGGTTCTTTTTAGAAGTGGGTTCAATGAGGAATGACGCGTAATCCAAATGACTCCTAACATATGCGTTATAAAAAAGTTTTTGGGTGAATGGATGACTTCCCCACCAGACCCGTGAAACGGCACGTAAAGTGTTGAGGCCAGCTTGACATTTGTTAATGATTAAATTAACATACGGGTTCCATGTTAACTTAGAGTCTAAAATTACCCCAAGGAATCTTATTTGTACCTGCATAGGGAGAATTGAATTATTTATTTGGACTGTTACACGCGGAGTAACACGTTTTCTGGAAAAGACGATAACATTGCTTTTGGACGGAGAAATTTCTAAGCCGTGATTTTTTAACCAGGTGTCAAGGTTTTTCATGCAAATGTTAATCACATCCTCCAGAATAGAAATAATTCGTCCTGAAATATATATAAAAAGATCATCCGCATACTGGAGTATTTTACAAGATGGATGCATACTCCGATGCAGGTCAAAGGTATAAATATTAAAAAGGATAGGACTAAGGACGGAGCCCTGAGGCAAACCCTTGTTTACTGTTCTTTCCAGTGGAGGAGAATCCAGCACCTGGATTTGAATTTTCCTGGTAAGAAGGAGGTTAATTATAAAACTGGAAAGCTTACGAGGGATGCCAATTTTTAATAATTTATTAAATAAAACATCCAATAAAACATTGTCAAAAGCTCCGCACACATCAAGGCAAACACCGACAAGGAATTCATTATCGGCCAGGGCTAACTGGATATCAGAAGTCAGGATGGACACACTTTCGATCGTACTTTTTCTTTTTCGAAAGCCAAACTGAGAGCTGGGAAGAATTTTCTCATTTTCTGCATACCAGTCTAGACGTCTTTTGATCATATGTTCAGCTATTTTAACTAAGGAAGATGACAGAGCTATAGGTCTGTAAGAAAGTCCAGAGTTAGGGTCTTTCTGGGGTTTCAGAATGGGAACAATTATTTGAGTTTTCCAGGATGATGGAATTTTGCCGGAGTCAAAGATCAGATTTATAATTGAAAGAAAATAGTTTAGTGTGGTAACGTCGCAGTTTTTAATAAAGCTATAAGGAATTCCATCTACACCAGCGGATGAGTCTGTGAGATCGTTTAAGACCTCCCTAAGTTCCGTTAAATTGAAGTGGGTGTCCATCCAACCCCGTGTTTTAAATGAGTATGTGAATTCTGTTTCATTAAAATTACTTGCAGTTTGAGGAGCTAGTTTATCGGCAAATTCCTTCACCCACTCTGAAGTGAGTGGTCGAGTCACCGTTGGGACGTGAGAACCCTTAAACCTGCGAATTGAATTCCAAACAACTGAAAGAGGAACTTCGGGAGATAATGATGTGCAAAATTTTTTCCAGCCTTGACGTTTTTTGTTTTTTAGAAGACGTTTGGTCTTAGCTTCAATTTGTTTATACTGAAGGAAGTTCTCCATATTCATATTTGTTGAATAAATTTTCGCATATTTTTTCCTCATATCTACTGCGTCTGAGCATTCAATATCCCACCAAGGAGCTGGGGGAGGTTTCCCTTTGTTACGTGTCGTTTTAATGGGGATAAATTTTTCTGCGGCCGTAATGACTGCAGACACAAATAAATCGTAACATTCCGCAACATTTTCTGTAGTTGGAGAGGGCAGATTTTGCACAGAGAACTTTGTATGATTTGAATAGTCATTCCAGTTGGCTCTGGCAGTTAAGAACCTTGGTTTTCGACTACTGCACTTGACATTTTTGTTGGAATGATAAATATTTGAGGATTCAATGAGGATGGGGTAATGATCACTCCCATGAGGGTCATCCAAAACCTTCCATAACAGGGATGCGGCTATGTTGGAATTGCAAATAGTAAGATCAACCATGCTGGGTCGCTGACCAGGCACCTGAAGACGAGTAGGAGAACCATCATTGATAATACAAAAGTCTAGTTCATCTAGTAGATCAACAATATCTCTGCCCATTCTGTCACAATTGTGAGCTCCCCATAATCCGTGATGGGCATTGAAATCTCCCAGAACAAGAGAAGGGGTAGTGACCTTGGAAAACATAGCTTTTAGGATTGATTTAGAAGGTTTATTAGATGGTGATATATACAAAGAAATTATTGTAGTGTCAAAAACCTTTGCGGCCGTCACTTGAAAAGGACAACCAATTGGTTTTACATCTACAGGGGAGAAGGGTAATGATTTTTTAATGAAAAGAGCGGAGCCGCCCTTTCCATCTTGACGGTCGTCTCGAAGACAGTGGTATCCCCTGACTCTGAAATCAGAATCCGGTTCCAGCCACGTCTCCGAGATGGCAGCCACTGCAATTGAGTTTGAGTGTAATGTGTTTAAAAATTCTTCAGTCTTATTTCTAAGACTATGACAATTCCACTGAAGAATCCTCATCAGAGGAGCCATTTCTAGTTGAGTTGATAATATTAGTAATTTGTTTAGCAACGTGGGACGGTATTTGAATGTTGTTTTTATTTAAAGTTTGTAAAATATGTAAAAATGAGGTGATTAGTGTAGAGTTAAGGTCTATATTATAATTTTGTTCTTTAGTAGATGACTTTAGGTAAGAATTGAAATTTGAACTGGAAGGAATTTGTCCGTTAGGGAACCACAGAAGGGATTCGTGATTAGCATTATTTTTTTTTGTTAGAACTCTAGGTTTCACGACCCTTTCAACAGTTTTTCTAAATGAAGAAGAAGAAGGTTGAGAAGGGGTGGATTTTTTAGAATTTTTGGAAGTTACTTCAGAATAAGATGGAATGGATTTGTTAAACATTCTTGATGCTTCCGCATAAGAGATGCTCTTCTCGGCCATTGTGTGTTTAATATTGCGCTGCCTTGACAGTTCAGGGCAAGTTTTGCTGATGGACATGTGGGTACCGGAGCAGTTTAAACATTTATAATTTTCCTCTGTTTTATCACAGGAATCGCCACTATGGGACGAACTGCACTTGAAGCAACGGGGTTCTGATCTGCAGAGGTTCTTCGTGTGTCCAAATCTGCAGCACTTGTAGCATTGCACAGTTGGGAACACATAGAGCTCTACTGGTAGAGAGACGTTAAACATAGTAACATTTTGTGGAAGGTCTTTGCTGTCAAATGTTAGGACAACGGATTGGGAGGGTCTCCATTCTACAGAGTTTCCCGTATTAAACCTGTAATTTAGACGACGCGCTTTTAAAACTTTTCCGAAACCTTGAGGAACAGTAATGTTTTCCAGGATGTCCTCTATCGACCAGTGAGGTGGGATCCCTTTTGTGACACCTAACTTTGTAACCTGATATGTAGGTATGAAAACGTTGTACGAGTTTTTTTTGGCAACATCAGATTTTACAAAGCTATTGGCCTCAGCCGCTGTCTTGAATTCAACAGAAAGACGGTTACGCCCAACCGATTTTACTCCATTCCAGACAGGGTGGATTTTATTTTTAAACATAAAATGTCCAAAGTCCACATCGTATAAATTTGATTGTTTTTCATCCTTTGAAATTTTAGTCACGTGTGTAATGTAAGGTAGACGTGGGCAAAATTGAATGACTGAATTGAATGAATAAATTCAATCTTGTGACACACTCGATCTGATTCTCAATTTCAAAAGGAATTGAGTCTTCATTCCTCATCTTTGGCCTTGCATCCTACGATTTTTAACGGCACCATTAATTTTTTTCCATTTATTTTAATGTTAAATTATTTCAATGAATGATGTGTACCTACCGTAAACGATTTAAATATTATAATGATTCGTAAATATTTAAATATTAATCTATGGGCGGCGCGCCCATAGAATAATATTTAAATAATAGTGCAAAACACGTAAAGTATCCCTTTCCCGCGCGCCATTCGTAAAATACCCGTAGGTATCAACTTCATCGTGGTCAGCCCAAGCGAAATACGAAAGCGAATCGGCCGAGTCACTAGTTTCGAATCTGTCTCTTTCACAACGCAGGAATTAATATGTACATTGCTTCTATTCAGTATATGATCCAGTCATAGTCCCGCCGCGCCGATCGAACCCGTCCCGCGTAAATAGTCTCTGGTTTATAGTCTGTCGCTAACAAGTTTGTCCGGGGCGCGAAGTCTTTTTCACTAGTTCAGGAATTAAATCTCAATTCAGTTGTGACATCATCGTCTCTGTGATCGCGTCAATCTCAGATCCCAACACCCAACAGGACCAAACCCAGGTCCTGCTAGGTCCGCAGCTCGCGAGTAATCAACTCACTGCCAGGCAAGAGGCAAGACACTAGTCAAAAGTAACTAATTCATTCCTCAATGCTCGCCGCGAAACTGACCGTGCGGGTTCACTCATTCCTCTCCGTTGGCCAAGCCGTCAATTTCATTACATAGTTGATTGAAAACTTCCGACAAAGCTATTGGAATACAAATACCTACCTACTTTGAGACGCCGAACTTCGGCAATCGGCTGTGGTCAGCTGTCATAAAATAATGCTTAATAATAATGATAAAATGTTTGTGTATATTAGATCACGTGAAATGGAATAATTTTAATTTAATAAATAAAATAAAATTGGTAAAACTTTAGGGGTGAAACAAAACACTGTTTAATTTTAAGATTTTATTGATATTCTAATGTAAATACATTTTTCTTGTCAATTTTTTTTTGTTTTAACAAATGTAGTATTTTAATATTGCATTAACCCCGTAGCACAATTTTTCAGAACGACATAATTCGTAATATTAATTTGAAGTGAAATAGGCAATTTTCGTTATTTGTTTTTAGGGTGTCATGCCGTGTTGCGCTACCTCCTTATTTAGCCAACGTATCTGAAATAGGCATATTCACCCTAGGAACAGTGCTTTGCGTAGTGAAAACTTCTTTAGCACCGTTGTGTTTTGAAACTCGATGAAACGAAAAATAACGACATTAAAAAGAGGCAATTTGGGAGGCGGGAATGGGTACCGCCGCCCCGGGAACCTTTATTGGATAACCAACACCTCTGCCATAGGTCACTCCAAGTGGTTCGCCACGTTTGGTGATTTAGCAGGGGTGCCCGGGTTCATGGGGTGTGGTTTGTCTAGGTCTTGGAGGTGGATAACCAGGACACACTAAACCCCAGATACCTACCCACCCCTTAAACCCTTTTCCTTCCCATAACTCTCCTCTCCTTCCTTTCCTTAAAAAAACCCTCCACACAGCACCCCCAAAGATGACATAGGTCCTGAGGGAATTTATTTTGCGTAGGGCCTCCTGTGTGGAGCTCATGTAAAAAAAAGGCAAACACCTACATTATAGGATTTAGTCTAATCGGTCTCCTCTTTGTGCGGTGCTTCGTAGCCTATCGGTCTCCTCTTAGTGCGGTGCTTCGTAACCTCTCCATGTCTTCTTTGTTTTCTGAATTGGAGAGTACATAATTTTTTTTTTATTTTTTTATTTTTTTTTATTTTTTTTTTTGGAATTAATTGAATAAGGAATGAATAGAAGGAATCAATTCAAAAGGCCAGGAGAATCAGACTGAATCGATTCACTTCTGGGAATAAATCTGCCCATGTCTAATGTAAGGTGGTCTATCAAGATTATTATACAGACGTGACATTTGTGAAGGAGTATTGTTTACCAGTGGGGCGGGTGTGGTTGAAGGGCTTGCTGGAGTTAGACTTGAAATCGAGGAAGAAGTGGACGGAATTACATCCTGTAAAACAGAATTATTTGGAAGGGAGTCGTTTTGCGTGGAGGGTGTTTTTCGATGTATTTGTTCAAAATCTGTTGCATTTCTATTATCTGCTGGTTTAGCAATTTTTCTTTTTTTTGAGGTAATCGTTACGAAGTCCGAAGCCTCCGGAATATTAACCGCGATTATTTTTTTTGTAACACCCGAGGATTCAGATAGCAAACCATCATCTGGGGGATCAGGTGGTTTTTCTTTATCCATGTTCGAATAAATCTACAGCACACAAATCAAAAAAAAAATCTTACCTTAACTGCTCCGAAGAACCAATTATATAACACAAATACTTACAGTGAAAACAAATATACAAGTAAAAACTATATTACACTAATTTACAATACTATTTTAAAACTATTATCTATATAAAATGATTAATTTTGTAAAGAGGAATGAAATGACACTGGCACAGTTAGACGGTAGCCTTTGTTTTTTTTCACCCGGCTGACTGACCAGCGACGACATGCGGAAGATTTTTTTGTTTTTGTTTGATTTCGAAGAATAAATTTTTGAAAAAAAAAAATTGTCAAAAAAAGTCACCGGAGAACAAAATTTCATTTACATTTTTTACTCCAAATAATGTCAGGAATCACTGGTTAAAGTAAGTCAAGTGCGTCCCTTAACACTCTGTATATGATTGATTGTAAAATATATATTTTTAAAGCGTTTAAATGGATCATTAAAAATGTCAATATCATTATTAGAGCTGTTTAGAGAATTATAATGTCTTTATGTAGTGTTAAAATATTTATCAGACCTACGTCAATCAATGGAAAGTAGGATACAGGGAGGTGAAGTTGGACTAACAATCAAATATATCAACAGCAAGCCGACAATAGTTAAGGAAAATCCAAAAAACTCAAACACATCAATGGATACGGCCAAAACATCCGCAGCTGCCGAACCAAACTCTTAGAGTTGCAAACTTCTATTCCTTTACTTCAAAACGTCGATGTATTTCTCTTTACTGAAACCTGGCTTGATCCTGATATTCACACCGAGGAACTTGGATTCTCATCTTATAACACCTACCGCCTTGACAGGAATCCAGCCACCAGCAATAAAACCAGAGGAGGAGGAGTTCTCATATCCGTCAAAAAATCACTGCCATCCACTCGATTAATTTGCAAACATCTAGACGTAGAACAGGTATTTGTATTACTAAAAACTAAATCAAGTAAAATTTTACTGGGATGTGTCTACATTCCTCCTGGATCCAACATCACAGTCTACCGAAACCACATTGATGACCTTGAAACCTTTAAAAATAAATACCCTGATGCCAGAACAATTTTATTTGGTGACTATAACACCCCTAGCATTGATTGGATGAATAAAACCTCTCATAACAACTTAAGCCTACCAGAAAATGCTCTTGAAATAATAGATATGACAAACTTACTCGCTCTACATCAAGTAAATCAAGTCTACAATACCAATAACCGGCTGCTGGATTTAGTGTTCTGTAGTGATCTCTCAATTCACATTGTTAAATCAGTTGACGAGCTCCTCCCCCTAGACTGCCACCACCCCGCTTTAAGCATAACTATCTTGTTGAATAACTCACCAGACGACACAACTATTCTTCCTAACTTTACTTATAATTTTTCCAAAGCTGACTATCCTAATATGAACCAATATCTTAAAAATGAAGACTGGTCATTTCTTCACCCCAACAATAATATTAACTACAATCTTGAAATTTTTTACACAATTATCAACAGGGCCATTGAAAACTATGTACCACTTTCACATTTCAAAGAAGCGAAGTTCCCGAAATGGTTCAACAGCGAGTTAATCAACCTGATTATTTGCAAAAAAACTGCACACAAAAACTTTAAAGAATCTAAATCCCTTAACGACTATAAGTTATTTCACAATTACAGAACTCAATGTAAAAAACTGTCAAAAAATCATATTATAATTATATAAATGGAATCGAAAAATCTATACCCTCTAATATACAAAACTTTTTCACACATGTAAACTCTCTTAGAAAAAACAAACAAGGTTTACCCATTTCAATGCACTTCAAAGATAAGAGTAGCACTGATATGAAAGTTAAGGTTAACTATTTTGCTGATTACTTCAAAAGTGTATATGACGAAGATATCCCAGAAAATTACATACCACCACCTTCCCTTATTGAGAGCATGCATATTCCTGCTGTACACATCAATATAAACGACGTTAAATCTAAAATTAAATCTCTAGACAAAAACAAAAAGGCCGGACCTGATAACGTGCACCCCAATATTCTCATAAATTGCATTGCTTCACTGGCTGAGCCGATTTGTCTATTTTTTAATCAATCGCTTGATACAGGTTGCTTCCCGGACATTTGGAAACGTTGTTATCTAACACCTATAATAAAAAAGGGTAATAAAAGTGATGTCACTAACTATAGACCTATATGTAAGCTATATATAATTCCGAAACTTTTTGAAAAATTACTTCTTGATAAAATTTCCCCATATATTAACCATCTCATTGTTCCAAATCAACATGGATTTTTGTCTGGCAGGTCAACTCTGACAAATCTCTCATTATATGAAAACTTTATATCAAATGCATTAGCTAACAAAACTCAAGTCGATTCCATATACACAGATTTTATCAAGGCCTTTGACAAAGTGTGCCATAAAATTCTACTGGTTAAACTACGTAAGCTCGGTATTGACGGAAAACTTTTAGACTGGTTTGCAAGCTATCTATCTGATAGAGTTCTACTTGTAAAAATTAATTTGTTCTATTCCAATCAATTTATAGCTACCAGTGGTGTACCTCAAGGGTCCCATTTAGGCCCAATTTTGTTTTTATTGTTCATAAATGATATTGTTGACATATTTGATAAAGATGTAGATGTATTGCTTTTTGCAGACGATTTAAAAATATTTAAAATCATCAAAACCGCTGAAGATTGTGCCTGTCTACAAAATAATTTAAACAAATTAATTAGTTGGTGCTCTATTAACAAACTTTATCTGAACATAAATAAGTGTTATTCAATAAGTTTTTACAGAATAAGTCAACCAATTATTCATCCTTATGAATTTAACAACTCTACCCTTACCTCTGTCGAAGAAATTAGTGACTTGGGCATAACTTTCGACTCTAAATTAAAATTCATATCCCATATAAACTCAATCTATAATAAAGGTATCAAAATGCTTGGCTTCCTTCTTAGAAATTCCAGAGGTTTCAAGAATATTTCAACTTTAAAAATTTTGTATACATCCTTAGTACGTAGTCAAGTCGAATATAACTCCTCGATCTGGTCCCCCCATTTTAAAATACATTCAGATTCAATCGAAAAAATTCAACACAAATTCTTAAGATATATTAATTTTAACCTCGGTATTCCCATTGAAAACATAAATTATAATTACTTGATGAAAGAATTAAATTTACTAAGACTGTCAGATCGAAGAATTATATCAGACTTAATATTAATGTTCAAAATTGTAAATGGTAGAATAGACAGTCCTGATCTAACTAAGCTCATTGAATTTCATATTCCCACGAGAACCACTCGTTCTAAAACCCTTTTTAAATGTAACAATAATCGGACTGAGTATACGAAACACTCACTTTTACCTAGGTTGCATGAAGTTACTAATAGATATGCAGATGTGATAGATCTATTTAACTGCACGGAACAGAGGTACAAGACGGCTATGCTATCATATTTTTTTAGTCACTATTAATTTTATTTCTATTATAGATTTTTGAATGTAAATGTATCTCTGGTGTCACTTCCCAATGTATCGTCACAATTAACTGTTATACATACACTGTTTTACCATTACTAATATTTTGAATATGAATTTGTGACATGTAATTAATGTTTATGGCATACTTATGCCGTTTGTATTAAATAAATAAATAAATAATTAAAAATGTCAATTACATTATTAGAGTGTAGTGTTAGCATCTAAATGTACGAGAATAGGGGAGAAATGTCCTGTATTTGTATGGTAGGTTTTAATATAGAAAATATATTGCATCCTCCCTTTTGAATTTCTTGATGGTGTGTTGATGTTAATTTGGGATAAAATGTTTGTGTCAACTGATGTATATATAATTTTGTGTAGAAGCAATAAATCGGAAAGTTTACGTCTGGCAGTAAGAGAGTGTAGTTTATGGTGTAAAATTCGGTCGTTATACTTTCCAAATTGATCAGATAAACCTACGCGATAAGCAATTACACGGATTAATTTTCTTTGTGTAGATTCGTGTTAGTGTTAAAAAAATTAATTCAATTAAAAAATCAATCAAAATGCATTAATAACATGTGAGTGAATTCTCATTGGTGCTCGATTTAATTTAACCCTAATAATATATCCCTAAGCCAAATAACATAAATTTTCTTGGAATAAGGCCCGATTAATTTGCTTCTCATCAATTACCCCTCCTCTGCTCTTCTGTCTCATCCTTGTCTACTTTCACACACTGCTAAGTAATTACTTGTCATTCTCTGTAATAATACTCAGTTAATATTGTATGGCGATGGTAGATTATTATTTCTACAGAATATTATATATTTATTTATATGAATGTCGACCTACTCAATATAATATCACATTGAAGGAGAAGATAATACTAACGAATCTAATCGAAATATGAAAAAAAATAAGACACTGTTCAGGATCTGTACTTCCGCTCTCCTGACAGAGCAATCCGGCGTGGTAACACCAGATTCCAAAGGGAAGTGTGGCTGGAGTAACTCTTCAATAATAACTCCAGTTCTTGAATAATTGGTCTTTATTCACACAATAAAGACCCGTAGGGTAGCTCATGTAAGTTGAGCCCAATGATGCTATCTCTCTCCGCGGTTTTATAACCCACATGAAGTGAAAACCTGGCAGCAGACGTTTTGCCAAAAACGACCCGCCCAAGACGGATGGTAACAAGAGAAGAAGGAATTAAAATCCGTGGCAATACGAACTCGCCCTGGCAATTGCCAACACAAAAGAATGTTGCCACAACCATTAGGGTGACAATCACAAATATTAATATTTCAGTACCTGAAATCTTAACATATTCCCGCCCAAAAACGAGTATTAAGGAATAGTTGTTTTTCATACAATAATATAAGAAGAGATTGCAACATTGGTACCCAGAATTTACCCAACGAGTTCACATACAAAAATAAACAATATTCAATATATGGATATCAAAATAATAACAAAAAAACTTATAACTAAGTATATAACCCTATGTCAGACTTGACATTAAAAAATAAAGTTTAATAACGTAGAACCTTCTGGTGCGCTGCACCCACTTATGAGAAAATAGTTTAACACTTGGCACTGATGAGCCTGACGGCACTTTGATTTACACATCACATCACTTTTAGTGTTGTAATTGGTTCTTAATCCAGGTTGGAGGAAGGATCCTCCATGGGAAGTAGACAGAGCTGTGTCACGGCTCTTTTGGTGACACCTCTGGCCGTCCTCAAGGAGACGACGCGGACGCGTCCGTCTTGGCCAGGGTGGATCTCCGTCACTCGCGCCATCCTCCAGTACTGCGGAGGTAGTTGGTTGTCTTTGATGATGACCATGTCGCCAGGCTGTAAACTGCGTTGACGTCCTTCTTGCCATTTGACTCGGTTCTGCAATTCTGCTAGGTATTCCCGGCTCCATCTGTGCCAAAAAGATTGAACAACGGTAGACATCTTTTGGTAAATATTAAGCCTGTTTGTAGGCAGATGGTGGATATCAAGCTCAGGCAATGCTAACAGGTTGTCGCCAATAAGGAAGTGTGACGGAGTGAGTGCGTTTAAGTCATTTGGATCTGATGTTAATGGAGTCAGAGGACGGGAATTTAAACAAGCCTCAATCTGTATTAGTATGGTATTCATGCCTTCGTATGTCAAAACAGTTGACCGTATTGCTTTTTTTAAATGTAACTTGGTCATTTTAACTGCACTTTCCCAAAGTCCCCCGTGATGCGGTGAGCGGGGAGGTAAGAAACTCCAGCTAATATTCTGCTAGGCCAAAAAATTATGGATTTCTTTATCAGATGCCTTCAAAAAATCAAATAGTTCAGTAAGTTCCTATAACTACCTGTAAAGTTAGTTCCATTATCAGTAAAGAGTCGTGAGGGTTTACCCCTCCTAGCTATAAATCTTTTCAATCCATTCATAAATGCCATTGAAGTTAAATTAGTCACTAATTGTAGGTGAATTGCCTTCGTTGAAAAACAAATAAATAAACATATGTAAGATTTTACACTCTTAGCATTTCTGGTTAAACCAGACTTAATTAAAATTGAACCTGCAAAATCTATGCCGGTTACATAAAATGATCTTTGGATTCGGAATCGGTCAGCAGGAAGGTCACCCATGAGCTGGCGACACTCGCGCGGACGGACTCGGAAACATACAATACATTTATGCAGTGCTCGCTTCATTGCGTTTTTACCATATATTGGCCAAAAACGTAAACGCAGTAATGCGAGCAGAGCATTACACCCTAAATGTAAATTCTCATAATGCAGATGGGTTATTATTAAGTCAGTCAACTTATGATTTTGTGGTAACAAAATTGGATGTTTTTGAGAGAGCGAGGTAATATCGGATTGTGATAGTCGACCTCCAACACTCAACAACCCATCCTGCATAAAAGGATTTAGTGCCTTTACCTTGCTCCGCCTAGATACAAATCTTCCATTACTCACAGACGCTGGTAACGATAAATTTTTTAGTGGGGCTACACGAGATTTAGCGCATATTAACTGTGATTGGTGAATGCCGTGTTCATCAGTAGATCTTAAATACAGACAAGCGCTATATGCTCCTTGAGATGCATCGCAAAAACCGTGTAAGCTAAAAGATTTTTTATTAAAGCAGAAAATTTTCCTCGGTACACGAATATGATTTGCTTTACTGAGACTCAGCGTGTAAGTCTGCCAGGCCAATAAAAGGTCATTGGGTAGCTTGTCATCCCAGGATGTTTTTAGCTTCCACAATCTTTGCATAATTATCTTACCGACAATGATTACTGGGCCTACCAGTCCTAAAGGGTCAAACACTTTTGACATTAATGATAAAACTTGACGTTTTGTTACTTCTAACTTTGAGTCTATGCTTTCTACCTGATAGGTAAACTCATCAAGTTTGGTGTCCCATATTAATCCGAGAATCTTAGCTTCATTGGATTCATTTGGCAATAATTCTAAATTATCTTTAGAATCATTAATCGAGGGCGCATTAGACCTCCATTTTCTAATCTCCATGCCTGCTGTAGCAAGCGCATTAATGATTTGTGATTTAAGCAAGTGACAAGTATCAATGGAGTCACTACCAGAAAGAAAATCATCTACATAAAAATTTTCCTTAAGGGATTTACTAGCTAATGGATGAGTAAATGAAACGTCATTACCTAGCTGATGCAGACAACGTATTGCTAAATAAGGCGAAGGAGCCAAACCATATGTCACCGTGTTTAGCGTATAGTGTTTCGAACAATCCTCCGCATCCTTTCTCCATAATATACGTTGGTAATTTCTGTGTTCCGGGTTGATATTAATTTGGCGGTACATCTTTGCAATATCTGCGGTGACTGCATATTGATGTTTTCTGAAAAATACCAAGTGACAAAATATATCATTTTGAATGGTGGGCCCAATCATTAGAGCGCGATTCAAAGAAATCCCTCGAGCGGGTTTAGCCGACCCGTTAAAAACAACACGAATTTTAGTAGTTGTGCTTGATTCTTTAAATACAGCGTGATGTGGTAAATAATAAGTAGTTTCATCGCGTTTTGGAGGTTCACATTCAGTCATGTGACCTAATGCAAGATACTCATCAATAAATTCCGAGTATTGTTCCTTTAAACTAGGTTGTCTTAAGAATTTTCTTTCCATTGACACTAATCTACCTTTAGCAATACTAAATGAATCTCCTAATTGAGATAGGTTAGATTTAAATGGTAAGTTGACTACAAATCTACCATTTGCATCGCGTTTATGCGTGCCTTTGAAAATCTTTTCACATTCACTATCTTCCAGAGAGTGATGCTTACTATTTTCATATTCTTCAACCTTCCAAAACCTTTCTATTTGATTCTGCAAAGAATTTAATGAAATATGACAAACTTTAACTGGCCTCGTATTATGACGCCTCTGTACAGCTCCTGATATTATCCAGCCTAGCTCCGTTCGATGCAATATAGGTTTATCCTTTCCTAACTGTATCTGATCCGTACGAACCACTTGCCAGAATATCTCTGCTCCGATCAGCATATCAATAGAAGCTGGCTGGTAAAACTGCGGATCAGCTAACTGGATACCGTCTGGAATGTTCAACATTTTTGGATTAATCAAGGTCTGCGGAAGATTGCAAGAAATCTCATCTAATACCAAACAAGATATTTCATCCCGGTATTGAGAACATAATGATTTCAATTTAATGTCAACTGTTTCCTTTACATGAATTAAATTATTATGCAAACCTGAAACAGGTATATTCAACTTTGTACAATGCAAATTTAATCTTTTACAAGTATCCTTTGTAATAAAATTAGACATTGAACCCGAATCCAAAAGTGCGCGTATTTTGTGTGTTCCACCATACGCGTCTTCTATTTTTACTATTACGGTAGATAGTAAAATTTCCCGCCCATTCATGTCACTATGACATGTTAAATTTACTGGTGCCTCCGACTGACCCTTGCCAGCTGAAGTACCCGCTTGTACATTATCAGTATTGATATGTAACAGAGTGTGATGTTTTCGATCACAAACACTGCATTTTTCCTTCCACCTGCACACCTTTGAAGGGTGCCCCGGTTTTAGGCAGTTATAACATAAATTGTTCTCTGATACGAGCTTTCTTCGTGCCGCTGGTTCTTTGTTAACAAATATTTTGCACGAATAAATGAAATGACTGTCCTTACACAGCATACAATTAACGTTGCTCGATGCT
The DNA here is from genome assembly GCA_929108145.2 of Limnephilus rhombicus. Taxonomy (NCBI): domain Eukaryota; kingdom Metazoa; phylum Arthropoda; class Insecta; order Trichoptera; family Limnephilidae; genus Limnephilus; species Limnephilus rhombicus. Next base: position 10,521,318 of record OV815292.1, on the reverse strand, counting down.
AACATAATCTTGTTTGTAGAATTCCTTTCCTTAAAATTAAAAAACCTTGGTTTTGTTGCAACTGGTTCCGATTTCTGTTGCATTCCACCAATGTCACCTTGGATAGTTTCCAGGATCTGAGACCTTTGTGAAATAAAATTGCTAAACTGCACGAATGTAGGATAAATTTTGTCGCACTCTATTGATTCCCAAAGGCTACGTGTGTGATTATCTAACTTTGAGGTTAGAATATGTATGATTAATGTATCCCAATGTTCTGTTGGTAGCTTTAAGTTGTGTAAAGCTCTCAAATGAATGTTTGCTTGATCAATTAAATTCCGTAATTCATGATGATTCTGTCGTTTTAACGGTGTAAAATTAAATAAGAAATTCAAATGTCTATTCGCTATAAGTCGGACATTTTCGTATCTCGAAATAAGCATTGTCCAAGCTGCACTGTAATTATCCCCGGTTATTTCTAGAGAACTAATCAAATCAAGTGCCTCTCCGGACACATAACTAATAAGGTAATGAAATTTCTGAACATTATTTAATTTACTGTTATCATGAATTAAGGCAATGAACGAATTTTTAAAAGTCAACCATTTATGGTTGTCACCTGAAAACACTGGTATAGAGATTGGTGGTAAATTTACTGAGATATTTGGGACATTTTCAATCTTCTTAAATTTTGATAACATTTCCTGTCCTAATGCAATTATATTAAAATATGTACCTTCAAAATTATCCCTCGCGTCATTATCTTCTGATTTGTTCAATAAATCAATCTCCAGCTGAATTTTGGAGAATTCTATCAGAGAAGGCTTGATGGCGTCTAACCTCGATGACAATACGCCAGGTGTAATATCATTTTCGTTGCTTAAATAGGTTTCGAATCTCGTTAATGAACCTTTCAAAACCCCGCGCCGTTTAATCAACCTGTCGAGTTCCATTTTTTAACGAAATAACACTAACTTGATTTAAAAACTGAAAACACAATACGGCAGTTTGACGCGGTTCGACGTAAACAAAAATGATTGATACTATAGATCATAGAGAACCCAATCACAATACTATGGCATACAAAGACGAAACTTGCAAACGCGTGGCTAGAAATGTAGGTAGGCAAAGCAAAGTTATTCGGCAGACTGAATACAACAATAAAAATTATTATCACCAATAAATTTATGCTATATTGAAAGCATCTGATTATGAACACCCGAATGTAATTCGATATAATCAATGCGAAATAATGTGGCATCTACACAGATTTTTAGCTTATTAAAATGGAATTTGAAAGGACAATGAAAGGAAGGCTACAACCTGATTTTCTGTGCATGCGAGCGTCGTGATGAGGCTCGCTTGATCAATCCAATGATGGTGATGAGGACGCCGACTGGACCACTCCCGATGATGATGAGGCCTGACTGGGCCACTCCAAATAATGATCTTCCGTCTCAAATGGATCAATCCAAATAATGATCACCCAGCTTGAATGAATCAATCCAAATAATGATCATCCGGCTCGAAGGACCAATGTTCAGGATCTGTACTTCCGCTCTCCTGACAGAGCAATCCGGCGTGGTAACACCAGATTCCAAAGGGAAGTGTGGCTGGAGTAACTCTTCAATAATAACTCCAGTTCTTGAATAATTGGTCTTTATTCACACAATAAAGACCCGTAGGGTAGCTCATGTAAGTTGAGCCCAATGATGCTATCTCTCTCCGCGGTTTTATAACCCACATGAAGTGAAAACCTGGCAGCAGACGTTTTGCCAAAAACGACCCGCCCAAGACGGATGGTAACAAGAGAAAAAGGAATTAAAATCCGTGGCAATACGAACTCGCCCTGGCAATTGCCAACACAAAAGAATGTTGCCACAACCATTAGGGTGACAATCACAAATATTAATATTTCAGTACCTGAAATCTTAACAGACACAGAACAATAAAAATGATAACGGTCGCAACCGAAACTTGAACCCAGGATCTCTCGTCTTACCGGGACCAATTCGACCACTGAGACCTCTCATTTTTTAAGTAATTTTTGTCAATCTCTTATTTCAACTTCAGAATTAGCAATATTATCTTCGACCAATTTTTCCTCCTATTTTTGGCACCTTTTAAAGTGGAGAAAAATGTTACAAGAACTGGTTTGTTACATAGATAGTGTCTCGGATAAACATATATCCGATATTATTCATATGGGACACCAATTAACATTTCTCCAAAGGTCTTAATTATTTTTTTCATTTTTTATTACAGTAACTCTCTTTTAAAAGTTTTTATTTTTACCCTTTCGTTAGTCTATTATTTTTCTGTGTCTTGTTCTTTTTCATATTTCGTTTAGATTTCTTAGTATTATAGTCATATTCAATGATTAATGCATCGATGGGATTAACATCCAAAAGTTCTTATTAATGTCCGACCAAAACATGACTTTCCACCGAAACCGAAACCGAAACTTTTTTAGATATGTTTTTTTTTTTACTGTTATTTGGATTATTTTTTACACTTATTCAGACAGTTAATAGGTCTTGAATTAAATAAATAAAATAAAACAATAATTGAATTATCTGAAAAAATATATTTTTTAATTTTACTTCTTTAACACAAAAAAAAATTCACAAAAAAAAACAAAAAATATTAACTACTTCTTGGTACAAAAATTCGTCAATAATCAACACCTACATTGTAAAGGAAGGACCTCTTTAATTGAGTATTTAAATTTTTATTGCATAAAAAATAACAAAATTCTTTTTATAAAAAAAAAAATAATTTGGTATTACTGCTATAACTTAACAAACATGTTAAGAGGGTATTACCAGAGAAAACCAGAAATATATAATTTTTAAATCAGATTTTAGACGTATTGACTGTTTTACACAAAAAATTATAAATAGATTTCAAAAGATTGTTCTTTTATCTAGCATTCGCATGTTTTAACTTTTGAGAAAAAATGTTTATTTTTAGTATAATAAGGTTATACCATAGGTCGTTGGCAGATTTGTTAAATTTTCAAAAAAGTTTTTCTATTATACCACACCCATTTCAAATCATATAATCATGAAAAATAAATCAATACATTATCTGGGTATCGCTTGTTTTAGAATTTTAATTTTAGTTAAAATAAAATCAATACGTACATGTGTTTCTTGACGAAAATTGGTCCGTTTGTGTATTTATTTGCGCACTTACAAACTAATATATTTCAGATTTTTTTAACATTCTTATTTAACTGAGACATTATTGAAAAATGGTAAATACTACATAATTTTAATAGTTTTATCATCACGCCTTTAAGCATTTTTGGATGTCGGTATAAATTAAAGCAACTTTGGAATGGTTAGATAAGTTTTAAGATTGTCACGGCCAAAAGCATTTTCGTTATAAAAAAAACTTTGGAATGAAATAAAATCGATATTGAGTTATAATTTTAAAAAGCTGGTACGGAGAATACTAATTCTTTCTCATTGGAACCGCCCTGTACGATCGTAAGAACAACTTTCAACGAAATGTGGATTTTCGGCCGCTGGCTGGTTGAACGCTCTTAACTACTTCTAGGAACAAAAATTGGTCAATAATCAACACTTACAGGAAGGAGCATTTTAGCATAATATCTCAATATTGATTTTATTTCATTCAAAATTTGCTTTGATAATTCCTAGATAGGTACATTCAAAAATGTTTAAACTCGTAATGATAAAACTATTAAAATTATGTACTTTTTAAAATTATTTTTTTATCATAAGTATGTTTAATTTTTCAATAATGTCTAAGCAAAATAGGAATGATGTTTTTTTTAAATATGTTAGTTTGTTAGACCGTAAATAAATAGACAAACTGAAGTATTTTCGTCACAAAACAAGGGCGCCGATATTTTTTACATGATTTTATTTGAACTTAAATTAAAATTTTGAAATGTAGCTTTTGTGCATAATTTATTAACCTATTTTACTGCATGGTTATATGATTTGAAATGCACGTTGTATAATACAAATTTTGTTTGAAAATTTAACACATCTGCCAACGACCTACGGTAAAACCTTGTTGTACTAAAATTAAACGTATTTTCTCAAAATTTGAAACATCGCTATTGTACTAAAAATAAACATATTTTCTAAAAATTTAAAACATCGCTTTACTAGATAAAAGAACAATCTTTCGAAATCAATTTATATTTTTTTGTGAAAAAGAGTCAATACAATAGTGCCGGTGAAAATATTTGACCAATTTCGACAATGGTATGGAATAAGTAATAAGTTAACTTCGGAAAAACAGACACTTCAGAGTCTGTTGGTTTATTGCTCCGGTATTTTTTTAACGAGTAAACAGATTTGACAAGTTACAAGTTCTAGCATTCAGAGCATAAGATTTCTTATGGAATTGGATGGAAATAATTCGCATGGGAGGTTAAATTTCCAACAATACACGCCCGCTTGATTCAAACAAATTCAGCACGGTGAAAGAAGCGCAGCGCTTAAAAATACTCCTTATTTGAATGGAGCTCTTTAACACAATTTTCTTCCGCAGTGCTAGAATTGGTATACAGAACATTGGAACTTATATATTTTTTTGAGTTTTTGCTTGGTGTGTCACTTCTCCCCACAGTGGTCTTATCGCGATACACAAAGTTTAAAAGTAATGAAAAAAAAATTACTTATACCACTTTTTCTTTGTGGCGGATTTTATCGCCTTCGCGGGAGTTGCCGTATTGTATTGCGACAATTCGATGAAACTAGTTAACCCGCGACATTCTGAAACTTCTCCGCTACACGAGGAGACAATTCTCCTTTTTATGTTCCATTTCCCCCTGATTTCCCCCAATCCCTCCTTGCTCACCCTCCCCCCCCCCATGGCTGATGGGAAAAGCCCCGCAACACACCAAATCCCAAAAGTCATTTTATTTCGGATAGCGTTAAATTTTTATCGGCCAAGTTTCGCACCGTGGAAACTATAAAGGATAATGGTGGTTTAATTTAAAATAACGTAAAAAGTTCACATTATTATCGTCGTCTAAGGCTCTACGGAAAAGGTAATATTATTTTAATCATGGCTTAGGAAAAAACTGGTGTGATCAACTCCACTAAAAATACGTAGGAATTATTTTTTTAAATTGACTGGAGAATCTGAGGAACTCTTGATATTCCGTTGATACGGCTTAAGACTGCGGCAGCGTTCATTGATCTCTCTGCGGCTTACGACACGGTGTGGCACAAAGGCCTCCTTGTCAAGCTCTACGACACCATAGAGGATGACTTCATTCGTAATAGAGCGTTAAGAGTTGTGAGTGCACATCGATTAAGGTATTAGCAATGTTTTTTTTAAATGATGACGTGCAGTCTTAAAATAGATTGAGAGTTGAGTTATGACAAAGATTGTTGAAAATTTGGAGAACATTGGAATATTATGCATATTTTACTATAATCGAAGCCATCTGTCTACCACTGCCAACAGTGGCGAGATCGCCAATTAATAAGTAAGCCTGAATTCGAACTGTTCTGTATAAATTTTGCATCAGAAAATAATTTCGCTTGTTTGAATTTAATCTAAGATAATTGAGTTAGGTACCGGGTCGTTCAATCACACGGCTGAAATATTACTGGGACTGGAATTTCTCATTAAAATTTGGTAATTTCGTTAATTCCTTATGATTTGCTACTATCCATCTGTGTAGTATGTAGCTCTAGACCTTTGTAACTTCAATATTTGATTATGAAATTAGATAATTTAAATTTGATTACAAACACTTCATAATTTAGCGGACAAGGATTGATCATTTTACTTTGATCTTCATTTCGAAAATTTTCATGTTTTATTACAGGCATTAGGACAAACCTGTTTTGTAATTTCATGTTGCTAAAAACTATGCTAAATATAATATTATCTATCATTTGTGTCTCTAATTGTGTCTCTCGTGTATCTTGTGTACCTTGCCTCTATTTGTGTTATTTGTCACATTAACTTGTAAGATTATTTAAAATTTTCTATTTTTGTTTGTCTTTGTTATTTAGATGTATGCAAATACATATTTTGTCGGATTGCATTTATGTAATTGTTGGTATCCATTTGTGAATTAACTGAGTTTTTGTAACTGGAATGTTCTCCATCAGTGTTCGATGAATCATTTTTTTAACCTTAATTCCACCATATGTGCCTATATATGGAGATGCTGTGAGGAGGGTCTTTTTCTAGAAAAAAAAGAGTGAAGGGTTTAAAAAAAAAATAATGTGAATACCATATAAGATGGAAAGAGCCCCAACTGCTCCCAACCGTCTGCAGTCAGTGAGACGATGACATCCCCAATTGGGGTATGTTGTGAGTTGTGAGGCTGCAGGTAGTGGGGGAGGAGAGAAGATAGAAAAGGAAGGTGAGATAGTACCTGGCTATTCAGATCTGGTCACCAAATACTATTTCAAACAATGTTACAATTCTGAATGGACGATATAATATATAATATATCAGGGCGATACTAAGAATATATTCCATTCTGGAACGTGCCGCAAACTTACATTATATTAATTTATGATTAAGTATGTAATGAAATATAGTTGCACACGCCGGGATTTGAACCCGCGCACTTCGGATTGCTAGCCGAGAGCTTTACTCTTCAAGCCGATCTTGAAGCGACCCGTGTTGTAGAAGGGAGGAAGCACATAGGCTATCGCCAAATTCAGTATATTTCGGATAGCGCCGTGTACGGAAACCAGCATTAAAAAGTAGTACATTAGCAGGTTACTTGTGGTTTCGTCACAATTACGTAGATTGTAAGTATCTCCATGAACGGAGGGCCTTACATTTTTTGACAGAAACCCTTTTTATTTTACATACATATTTTTTTTATTTAAAAAATAACAAAATGAATGTTGAAATAATCTGTAAAATATTTTAAGAAAATTGTCACTTCCTTAAGCTGTTGATTAAGTTTGATACAGGAGAAAGAAGATTTGGTACAAAGGCACGAAAGGCACCATTTCCGATTCTTCTTTTAAAATAATTTTTTTTCACAATGTGTACTATAATATATCAAACATACTAATTTCTGATGTCAGTGCGTGCGTGAAGTGATGCAAAATATACAAGTATTTTCGAATTCCTGGATAGACATAAGAAATCTATTCATGCATGAGATTATTTACGTTCAACGAATTGTTAATACTCAAATTTGGAACAGGTTGCAGTTCACACAAGCATAAGGTAGGTTAATAATATTCACATAAGGTAGGTTCTATTTCATAATATTATATTATATTGTATTCATATTATTAGTAGGTTCTATATAATTCTATAATATTCATAATATTCACATAAGGTAGGTTCTATCGTTATTAATATATTATTTCATAAATTAATAATGCCATGTTTGTAATGCGTATTTCTATTGTTAAAATTTATGACAGATATTTTTTTCAAGTTTACTAACGGTTTTCATTAGAAAGTTAGATAAGTTTCTGAAATCTCTCTAATTTGTCAAAAAAAGACAAATTCAGCTTCACAAATAATATTATATTTATAATATTCCGTGATTCTTCACGCATCTGCGCTAATATAAATAAAATGGTTTAACATAAATCTCTAAATCGAATACTTGTACATTTTTTTTTTTTCATTTTGTGTACTCGGGGTCACTTTTCACTAAAGTATCAAAATCACAATTTCTTAAAGAACCGAACCATTTTTGCTAGAATTTGAAAGAGTATATCCAAATAAATACTTACCAGGTACTAGTGGGTGGTCGAAAATGTCAAGGACTCTCGTGAAAAATAATTTTGCTCACTTAATAACGAGCCGGTAACGGGTTTGCAGAAAATAATTGCTCTTTCCTTGGCTGATTAGGTTTTGTTACGAAAATTTAATCCTTTAAAAATGTCGTAAAAAATATCGGGTGACCCGTAATTTGAAAATAGAATTCAACCCCGTGTCCTCGAATAAATTACACGGCGAATTACTCTACGGTGGATTTAACAGAAGGTAGCGACATTGTTGAAAAAATACGGTTTTTCTCAATTCCGTTTCTATATATAGACGCGTGGTAGAAACCTCAAAGTGGCAAGCCAAAAACAAGGCAATTGTATTGTCTTCGATTTCGTAGTTTAAGTACTTAACTGCTACGCGTGTCCTACTCATAAATAAATTGCTTTTAAAAATGTCCTCGTGAGTGATGAGAAAATGCTTTCTTTACTTGGCAAACACCAAGCCAAGGAATACTATTTTACTAATAAATATAATTACTTATTACTATCATCGACTAACTGGTACCCGGCATGCGTTGCAATGTCTTTCAAAGAAATAAATTGATTCTCCCTGCATGTCCAGAGTGGAAGATACTATCAGTATCGCCCTGGTGTGAGACCACCATTCAGAATTGAAACGTTGCTTGAAAATGGCTTTAGCCGTGTTTGGTGACCAGATCTGAATTGCCAGGTACTTTCCAACCTTCCTCTTTCCCACCTCCTTCCCCTCACAACATACCCCAATTGGGGATGCCATAGTCTCACTGGCTCCAGACGGGAGCAGTTGAGATTCTTGTGCGGTATTCACTGTAAAAAAAAAAATATGTCCTTTCCCGTGCGTCCCCGTTCCCTTCCATCTTCCCCGCCTTATCCCTCCCTCGTCTCCTCCTTCTTCGCGAACCCCACCTCCCCCCCTGCCTTTCCTCTCTTCCGCTAAAATATAAGAGATACACACATTTTCATTTATACAAATTTCATTACGCCATCATCATCATCATCACTATTGGCTCTACAACCCCTGGTGGGTCTTGAGCTCCTCAAGAGTCTTCCTCCACTCATTTCGGTTTTGTGCCAGCTCTCTCCAGTTTACAAGCTCCAAGATAGATATGTCTAATATTCATAACGCCATAGCTTACCATTAAATACACCCTTTGTTACTAGCTGATAATTTAGCTTTATATTGGTGAACGAATTTTTAAAATCGGTTCAATTGTTTAGGCGTGAAAGCGTAACAAACAAACACACCCACCGTCGCAAATATTAGTATAGATATTTTAACAAAGAGATCTCCATAGTAACCTAAATTTTCTAACAAATAACAAAATGACAGCGCACGTCGAATAATTACTTATATTTGAACAATAATTACACACATTTTCATTTATACAATATTTATTTCATAATGCCAGAGCTTTCAATTTTATACATATGTTACTCGCTGATAATGTAGCTTTCTATTGGTAAAGAATTTTTAAAATCGGTTTTGTGGTTTAGGCGTGAACGCGTAACAAACAAACACACGCACTTTCGCATTTATAATTAATATTAGTATGGATCGTATAGATAATATATATATAAAGGGTAAGGACGCGCAAAAAGTAAACTTTTTTTTTTTAGAACAACTCTCTTTTTATAACTTTTGAATGTTATTCCCATCAATGTAAGACGAGAGGTTCTGTGTTCGTGTCCCAGTAGCGACCGTTATCTTTAATTTTTTTCTGTGTCTTGTTCTCTTTCATATTTTCGTTTAGATTTTTTGTGTTATCTTCTTCTTCAATGGTTAACTTTACTGTTTAAAGTATTCTAACCACTCTATTTATACGCTTGTACAATAACAAAATACGTCATTCGCAAACTGTCGATGAATTATAGCGTGATAATTTGACCTCTCAAAATTCGATTGGTGCCCAGGCTTTCTTCCTTCGTCGGCCAAAATGCAGTATTTTACCGAACATTGGAATATGAAGACGACGCCCGCGTCTTATCGTTTTTATTTTTCGTTTTTATTATGGTTTTTATTTTCAAACACTATTCTTCAAATCTCTAATCTTTCTGAAATAAAAATAAAATACTTCATAAACTCAGTTTAATTAGACCAACTCAGTTTAATTTGTACCCCGATTTTTTTTTTTTATGAAACCACACAAGAGTCCCCAATTGCTCCCGTCTGAAGCCAGTGAGACTATGGCATCCCCAATTGGGGTAAGTTGCGAGGCTAAATGTAGTGGGGAGGGGAAGGAGATGGGGAAGAGGTAAGTGAGGAAGTACCTGGCTATTCAGATCTGGTCACCAAACACGGCTAAAGCTATTTTAAGCAAAGTTTCAATTCTGAATGGTGGTCTTACACCAGGGCGATACCAAGAGTATATTTTACTCTGGAACGTGCCGCAAATATACTATATGTTATTTTTAATTAATTAATTATGAAATACCACAATTTAACCAAATAAAATTTATTTGCACACGCACCCGCGAACTTCGGTTTCGAGAGTTCTACCTCAGGACCACGGAGGCCGTTGATGATGCTTGTGTTTAGCGAAACCGGTCCGTATTAAAAAAAGTCGTTTTTAAAAACCAAATAATTGTTTTATTTCATTAGATACCTACGTCAAACCACAAAGTAACTGCTTTCTACCAAAATATAAAATAGTCTATCTTTATCATGCATGAAAAACATCTGAATCAAAAATTTACTGGAAATATCAGAGTGTTCTTTAGTTGCCACATTTATTTTTGAGTTTATTTATAAACATAAATAAACAGTACATTAGTTACGAGTGGAGAAAACAATTTACAATTATTGTGATGTGTTTCTTTGTAGTCTCTTATTTATGGTTAAGTAATTACAGGGTGAAGCGCATAGTGGGTAGGTGTGTGTGTAGATGAGTGTGTTATGTGTGGGAATTTAGTGTGCTAGAAATGTTGTTCTTAAATAGAGGGAGGGAATCAAAAAATATATCGGTATTTGTGGTTTTTTGAATTGAGTTGAATCTTTGAAGGATGCGGGAGATCGGGGAGTTGGCTGCAGCGTTCGTATTATTACCTATCCAGAAATAATATTATTAAATCGTCTGTAAGGGGCCTAACTACAATTTGATTATGCCCCCAGAAGGCGAAACAGCTTTCAAGGGTAATAAAACATTACACAGCGGAACTTGTTTATGAATAAACTGTTTTTATAAATTAATAAACGATATTATTGAAAATATAAAAGAAATAAATTAAAGTATATCGTAGTGAGACAGGCACCAATGAAATAAAATTAATAAAGTTGAATAAATAAAATAAAATCTTTATCTCAAATCACCCCTAGAGCCCTACCTTGTACTAAACCTACCCAGAAAAATGTACGGGTGTTAACGGATGTACTTACTTGAAATTTTGGTCTCCGGTGACGTTTTGATTTTTTTTATTTATTTAAAACGTAAAAAATAAGTAGGTATATGACAGTTAGGATCGGGTGAGGTATTCGGCGGTTACTCGGCTGAGTGACAAGTGATGACATTAGACATTTTTTTTTTACTTTTTGAAGAATTGTTTTTTTACAAAAAGTCACCGGAGACCAATATTTTATCTGTATACTATACATATATAAATTTTTTTTTTAAATAATTTCTCTGGTTAAAGTAAGTAAGGTACATCCCTTAATACCATGGTATCTTTGAGGGGATTTTCTCACGAAAACGGCGTTGTATAAATAATCCAAATATTATTATTATTACCTACCGATTCTCTTATTATTCAAAAAAAAATTGTACCCTGTTTATCACTCATTTCATATACGTAGGTACTGTTTGTTTCTAATATAGTAATTAAAAAAATAATAGATTCCTTCAACTTGTTGAAATTGGCAGGTAGTTTATTCGGCCATTAATCTTCCGATCTAATTATTTTATTATTATTAACAATTATACCTATTGAACAATTTTTATATCACATCAACATCAACACCTCTGCCATCGGTCACCCCAAGTGGTTCGGTACGTTTGGTGACCAGACAAAAAAATCATAGAATAAGTTACATATTATACAGAATAAAATGTAACTAAATTGAAATGAAGAATATTATCGTTCGTAGTATACATGAATTTGTCACACAATTGGCCTCAAATAAAATACGAAAACAAAAGACCCCTAACTGCAAAGAGTTAGTAAGGGATCCAGAGGAATGGTTTCGATTATTTATTTCACTTTTCAACAAAACACATTCACCCATCACAGCCAAACAATTGGCGAAAAATACACCACAAAGAATCACAGATCAAAGACAAATAGGTTTGGTGAAACCTTTTATTTAAGGTACACTTTCAATTGGGTGTTGAATGTTGTCAACCCAAATCAAACAAACCATTACTTTAGCATTCTTAATGGTGATACAAATCATACAGTCATGAAGCAATGTTTTCAGTTGACTGCTTGAGTAGGTACGCAGACGTTTAAAATAAATTAAAAGAAAGCGACATCTTGCGACTTTCTAGTTTTACTTCGACTGCGTGTGAATTACACACTCTGATTTTTTTGTTAATAATCTTCCTATGTCTTTTTTACTTGTTCTGAGGTCAACCTTTTAGATTATTATTTATCCACATTGTTCTTCTACGGCGACTATATATATATCTCTAATATTTACTCTCTTGGAGCTTGTGGAACTGTGATACCCCAATTTTAATTTTATTTAACAAAAAACGAGCAAACTCCAACAGCTCGTAAGGCTTTGAAGCAAAGAATGGACGGTTACCTCGAGAGTGTTTTCTCTTGGGGTAAAAATAATCTCGTTGAATTTAATGTTTCAAAGACCCAATCATGTCTGATTACGTCTAAAAGGGATCGCAATGAAAATCTAGTCTCTTTCAACGGAAGCAATCTTCCGAACAGGCCCTCCATTGATTTGCTTGGTGTAACCCTAAGTGACCAGCTCAGGTATGGGGGCTCCATCGAAGCCAGAGTAAAATTAGCCTCCCAAAAACTGGGCGTACTGTACAGGGCCCGCAGATACTTTAAAAGTACACAACTGCTAACCCTGTACAAATCGCAAGTGCGCCCCACGGTTGAATTTGGCAGCCACCTCTGGTCTGGAGCTCCAACATACCTGAAAAATACCCTCGACTCTGTGCAGAAACGGGCGGTCCGTTTGATAGATTCTCCCATCTTAACAGACGGATTGCAATCTTTAGAGCACAGGCGTCGGGTGGGAATGCTATCCTTGTTCTACCGGTATTACAATGGAAGATGCTCCGAGGAACTAGCATCATTGATCCCTTCGGCACCGGTGCATAGTCGGGAAACACGCCAAACGCGTGCCCAACATTTGTACACAGTTGACATTAGTCACATGAGAACGGGTCGTTTCTTCGACTCGTTCTTATGTTCAACAGCTCGGCTGTGGAATGATTTGCCGGCCTCTGTGTTTCCTCCTTCCTACAACATGGGTCTCTTCAAGACCAATGTTCATTCCTTCCTCTCCTCAAAAAGACCCTCCACACAGCATCCCAGATGACATAGGCCCTGAGGGAAATTATTTTCCTCAGGGCCTCCTGTGTGGAGTTAATGTAAAAAAAAAAAAAAAAAAAAAAAAAAAAAAAAAAAAAAAAAAAAAAAAAAAAAAAAAAAAAAAAAAAAAAAAAAAAAACGAGCAAATAAAACGAAATATTTTATATGTAAAGCCTTTAAAAATATTGTTTAAAAAAACGCTACAAAAAACACGGACTTGAGTCCTTCTGCTTCAAAATGAAATGGAATATTTTGTTATGACATGTGGTGTATTATAAAAAGATCAATGTTTGAAAATTGTTTAATTCCATAGAAAGCGTAGTAATGTTAGAGGCAGAATAATGCAAATGGATTTGAGTCATAATGCTCAAAATGCAAATAAATCATAAAGATGCAAGTCCATGTACACCTTTCTGCTTCTAAGATAGTTGTTGCATCAAAGTAGAGTCTGTCAAATAAGAGTAGAAAATATAAAAAATGAACTACCAAATTTGTAGGCTGGCAACACCAATTTACCTGTCAAATATTATTTTAAAGTGCAATCACACTAAAAATGCAGAACACCGTAAACACATTTAAAAATACATTTTTTTGTTCCTAAAAAAAAATCGAGGAAGCACTGTTGTTAAGGTATCTACTTAATGACATAATTTTATTAAATTGTGTTCTACAAAGTAATTGACTTCCATTTAACTTAACATAAATTTGAATTTAACATTAGGTAGAAAGGAAGAATCATTAATGGTGAGTTTAGTTACACTACTTTTATATCTAAATGAGTTAAATATATTCACATCTAAAATAAGAGACCTGATCTAAAGCCTGGACAATGCTGCAAATATTAAATAAATGTGAGCAATTTCTAAAGTGTGTTTTATATTTTATTACAATATCTTTATTCTCAATTATGTTAACATAAAAATGTAAAGTTATACTAATAATATAGCTATATTCAATTCTTATTTTGAGATCAGTGGAATGAAAAAATATTTTTTTTCACTTTCATGCCTTTTTAATTTTTAATAAAAATGTAGGTTACACAGCTTTAGATTAACACCATGATTATATTTTTAGTATTGCCATTTGGCCGACAGTGGCGCCATCCTATGTTTTCTACTCTTATTTGACAGACTGTAGTTGCATCCGTATACATGTTTTAAAATCCTATTTTTCTTCATGACAGGACTTTTCACTTTCTGCCACTGATAAACATGATAATTTACTTCAAGTCTGCATCAAAAACTAATTTCCTCAAATTTTGGACTTGCATCCGTAAGCTTCTCGGTTATAAAATAAATAAAGAGTAGTTTTCAGTGTTTTGCTTCCGTTAATAAATTGTTTTATGTTTATGGTTCGTGGATATGTTATTCTGTTGACTTAATCCAGTTTTGTTTATTTATTTGAAAGGCAGATTATTTATTTCTTAAAATTTAATTACGACCGGAATAATAATAACATTTTGGTCAGAGGTAGTTTTGTATCTTAAGCAGTATTCATTTCGGGTATAACGGGCGTTTAACCAGCCAGCGGCCGAAAACCCACATTTAGTCGAAATATGTTCTTACGATCGTGCAAGGCGGTTCCAATGAGAACGATTAATTATTCTCCGTACCAGCTTTTTAAAATTATAACTCAATATCGATTTTATTTCATTCCAAATTTGCTTTAATTTATATCTACATCCAAAAATGCTGAAAGGCATGATGATAAAACTATTAAAATTATGTATTTTTTGTAATTATTTTTTGATCATAAGTATTTATCATTTTTTAATAATGTCTTAGCAAAATAAGAATGTAAAAAAATCTGAAATATATTAGTTTGTAAGTGCGCAAATAAATACACAAACGGACCAATTTTCGTCAAGAAACACATGTACGTATATATTTTTTAATGATTTTATTTAAACTAAAATTAAAATTATGAAACATGCGTTTACCAGATAATGTATTGATTTTTTTTACTGCATGATTGTATGATTTGAAATGGGTGTTGTATAATACAAAATCTTTTTTTGGAAATTTTACAAATCTGCCAACGACCTACGGTATAACTTTATTATACTAAAAATAAACATTGTTTCTCAAAATTTAAAACATTGGTTTACTAGATAAAATAACAATATTTCGAAATCGATTTATAATTTTTTATGGAAAAGGGTCAATACGTCTAATGTCTGATTTAAAAATGAAAAATTTCTGGTTTTCTCGGGTTATACCGATCGAATAGTGGTGATAGTATTCAGTTTTGATCGCTCTGTTTGTTTGTGTGAAATTAATGCTATTAAGATTTTATTTAATATAAGCAAGATTGTCCTCTAATATTTTAGAGCACAGGCGTCCGGTGGGAAAAGTGTCTTTGTTCTACCGGTATTTCAATGGAAGGTGCTCCGAGGAACACGTCATTGATTCCTTCGACACCGGTGCAACATTTGTACACATTTGACACTTCGTCACCTTGGTTTGATTGCTTCAAAACTTCATTTTAAAACTTCACTTTAAAAAATGTCAAAGTCCTTATTATAGTAAAGCAATGTTAGAACCCTATCCAACCAAGGTGACGATTTGTCACATGAGGACATGTCATTCCTACGACTCGTTCTTGAGTTCAACAGCTCGGCTGTGAAACGATTTGCTGGCCTCCGTGTTTCCTCTGTAGTACTACAATATGGGTCTATTCAAGACCCAGGTTCACTCCGACCTTTTCACAAAAGATCCTCCACACAGCATCCCCAAAGATTATAGAAATTATATTCCTCAAGGCCTCCTATGTGGAGAAAACTTAAAAAATAGACCAACGTTCAGAATCAAAGAGTTCTTTGGAATTATATCGCTACCGTAAATACTAGTAAATACTCGTACTTAAGTATGTTGTATTTTTTGTATTTCTTTTTCGTTATCACGCAACCTCACAATAATGAGTGGGAACTATGTATCAAATAATTTTATATAATTTTAGTACCCACGTCGTCACCACTTAACTAGCATTAAGCTTGGACTAACTCCAGTCCAACGAAAGTAACATTTCGGTTCGGTCTTTATCACCAACTTAATCCAGGATTAGAGCTTGATGAGAACCTTCTGGTATTTTCACGTATTTTAAGGATAATGCGAACAGAGTACGAAAACTTAAGTCAATCCTTCACTGCCACTTAATTTATGGAAAAATTAGTTTTCAGGAATCATCTACGCCTACGCGCTAGTATATACAATATGACAGCTGCTGTAATGTACCACTATTCATAATTGTGCGTATGAATAAGAAGTAACTATTATTCTGCTGGTAATATAATGTTTCTTCTCTATTGTGAATGATTAACATTTGTATGGTAATGATACAATAATTTAACATAATAAAGCAAATACCGTCGACTCTCAGAACTCTGTGACTTGACTTAAATATGTATTAAAGCACCGATGGATGGAAGGCAGGTCGGCTGGGCTTGCGAATCAACTATTCAGTATACTGAAAACTTATTCAAATAAAAAAAATCACACTTAAACGTAGAAAGTTAGTAGATAGTTAAATCTAGAAATCCTTAAATTATACAATTTCATAATTTTGTAAAGTAAACGGTGTTCATCAAGATCCACAGTATTGACAATGTTGGGTACCGAGAAAGAGAAGAGAAAAAAATGACTTATCGTCTAGAAATGCCGTTGGCGTTACATCTACAATGAAGCAGATTATCTAACATTTAGATTAAAAAAACTTAAATATTATTTCAACCATATAACAATTAAACCATACCTCTCTAATAAATTATCACAACAAGCACTTAGGCAACACTGTCCCTTAAATGGGGTTCATAACAGGCAATACTTTGGGGGGCGGGAATGGGTACCGCCGCCCCGGGAACCTTATTGGATAACCAACACCTCTACCATAGGTCACCCCAAGTGGTTTGCTACGTTTCATGGGGTGAGGTTTTTCAAGGTCTTGGAGGCAAATGGTCAGGACTTACTGAACCCAAGATTCCTACCCACCCCCTTAAACCCTTTTCCTTCCCAGAACTCTCCTCTCCTTCCTTTCCTTAAAAAAACCCTCCACACAGCATCATAGGTGAGCATAAAGTTGACATAGGCCCTGAGGGAAATTATGTTCCTCAGGGCCTCCTGTGTGGAGCTCATGTTAAAAAAATATATACTTTAAGGGTGTCAAACCATCCCTCACTTTGCACTGAATTTACAAGTATAGTCGATTTAATTTTTATCTCTTATCTATCTATCTATATCTATTATATTAAATATATAAATAAAAATATTTAAAAAAAATGATTCGCCGAAATGTATGTACGCGCATAACTTCCGACCGACTGCATTAAATTGGATAATAATTTTATTTTGTGTTCGTTATTGTCGGGACTAGGTTTGCATAAGACTACTGATTAGCTCTGGAATTACGAAATTTGCATGAAAAAATTGCAATAGGTGGCACGCGAGCGGTTTGAAAACTGAATGCACCAGGACTGAATGTAGTGGATTCGGGAGGGTGGAGGAGGGGAGGAAAACTCGGAAGGGGGGAGGGGTGGAGTGGAGTGGGGAGAGGGAAGGTAGAGGAGGCGGAGTGGGAACGCGAGATGGGAAGGGGACGCGGGAGAGGAAGGGGAGGCCAAAGAAGAACAAGACGAATGGGAAAGGAAATAATTTCTTTATTAAATGGCATAGCAACGCATGCCAGGACGCAGCTAGTAGTAAATAAAAATAGCAAACTATCGTGGTGATTTTCTACATAGACTTAAGGACTTTTCTTCTTCTCACGTCGATTTCTCATTGCTGAGGATCGAGCCCCCTACTTTAATTTCCATGGTGGACAAGGCTTATCTATTCCTTGCGGTCCTGCGTTGCGTGGAGAACCAAGGACACCAACATACCCGAATCCAGTGGTACTTGGTCACTCCAGCGCATTGGTAACCTTCCTCTGCTTCTTCTGTCTTCCGCTTTGCCAGTGACTATGTCCATAATGAAGTTTTAATAATAACTGCGATCTCATGTCGCAAAGCATTATCAGAGTTAAAGCAATGGTAAATGAAATCAATTGAAGAAAGGCGACTGGTGTCGCGAAACTGCAACTCCACCGTAAATTAGCGTTGGCAAAGCCTATGCAACCCTCGAAGGACCAGTCCCGATACTAAGTGATCGCTAAGTTATACGGGACGATTAAAAAGCATACACTCGCAAAACCTGATGGATAGTCAGTCGATAGTTCAGATCTGTGCTTTTGGAAAATTAGATATGCCCAGATTGGAAAAGGGAAAATAGGACTCACCGTCGCAGATGGGTCCTCACTGAACTCCAGTTTGTGGTGTACACTTCACAATCTTCAAATTTAAAAATCGTAATATTCTTATAGCAAGAGGTTACGATACATGCGCTCTGTCTGAGATGTTAATTTGCACTTAGCAGCAAAGCATACTGTCACCTCTCCAAAGTTGAGTACTTTTGCTTGCAATAATTTTTCATGGTGACATTTAGGATGGAAAGAGTTGAGTTGAAGAGTTTTAATGGTGACATTTAGAAAGAAGGTTGGATAACTTCAGGATTTTGTTGTATGCTACCCACCAAGTCTGCGAATGCAATACCCAACCAATCCCATATAATAATGCGCGAACAGCGACGTTATGATCGACCGGTGAAAAATAAGATATTTCCGTAATAAACTTTATTCACCAAACGATAGATAAAAATCACCATATCAAGGGCATGTGCCTTGCATGGTGGTCGATGAATCCCCAAATTATGTAACCATCAAAGCAACGAATATAGTTTTTTTTTTTAATTATACCCATATACTATTTCATGAATTGTCGGAGCTACGTCCAGCACTAATGAATAATTTTAATTTGGGAGGCAGGTATGGGTACCGCCATTCATGGGAAAACTACTACCTCTTCCAGAGGTCATGCAAAGTGGTTCGATAGTTTTGACATAGCAGGGATGCTCGGGTTCATGGTGTGAGGTTGTTTAATTCCTGGTGGCGGATACATTTGCCCACCTCCTGCCTAGCGGGACGGACAGGGAAAGACAGGCTTAGGCCTTTTGACCTCTCCAGTCGGACTTCCTCGACTCATCGGCTTACACCGCAGTGGAAGGGATTAATTCATATGTCCGTCTTTCCCACGTTGACCTCCAGATTCCTATCCACACATTGTTATTTACGGACTTTAGTGTAGAGGTGAGATCATTTATTGGTGCTATACAAGTTATAAACTACTTGCTGACTAACGAGCTGTCTGTAGAAAAGGGGAACGAGCAGGTACATACATCACCTTTTATACCGAGTGCTGCCGTCCTGCTTTGGCATATTCAAAGAGGCAGGCGTGCCACCAAAACCATTCTTACACCCATCATACCTTTTTTCTTCCAAGAACTTCCTCTCCTTCTTTTCTCTAAAGTTCCACACAGCATCTCCAAAGATGAAGTTGGCTTGACCCTGAGGGAACATATTTTTATCAGGGCCCCCTGTATGGAGGTAATGTAAACAAAATATGGGTTTGACTTGAAATACAAATTATTCTACAAAAGTGGAAAAATATTTTTTGCATTTTCTCTCCATTTTTAGCAAACTTAAAAAGAAACACAAATTGCCGTAAATTTTATGAACAGATTAAATCTGTACCTTATCTATCTATTCCTTTGAAACTTTATGTTGATCTGGGATACAGAAGCTCAGACTCCATAAAGCAAATTAAGCTAAAAACAGAGCAGTTCCTGTATAACTAGATCTCAACCACGGCTTGCATAGTTTAATAGATGTAAAGCAACGGAAAATGAGTTCAACTTTGACCCCCATAGCAGAGACCTCTAAAGTAGAGCAACTCACTTATCAAGCCCCAACAGCCACCACTCCGGATGCCATTTCGTTCAGTTGAATTAAACTCATCGAGGGGGCGTTTTAGGGATCCAAAATATGAACCGTTGTTACAAAAGGGGTTGCGGTTGCATTGTCAAAGCTTATCAAGTCCCTTGTCTAAATAACACAATAGGTATTCACAATAGACACACGCGGAACGCTTATTATTTGGAATACCAACACGGTCCAAAAGGGTCCCAGGATTATGGAATCTATTTACAAAGTTTCATATTGCATAACACATTCGTATTCATGCACGAAATACAATGATGGTGAAAATTATACACAATGTGGTAGGAATTATATGGAAATCAAAAAGGGACGGGGTTGTTTGTTTTTACAAAAACGGAAACGTACAATGTACATTTCGACTAAATGACATTTTTAATTATTTTTTGTTATAAATTAATGAGTGAAACCACAAATTGTATATTGAAGACAATATTAATTTCAATATTCTTCTTTGTGTGCCGTATCAGGTCCCCCAGACGTTGGCGATCACTCTTGAAAATGTCTCTCTGTCTTGCGCTGCCCGAAATAGCTCCTCCACACTTCTAATGCCGGTCCACTCTCGTATATTTCGCAGCCAACACATTTGTCTCCTACCAGGCCCTCGGCTATCGACACCTACATCGGATATCGACACCTTGGCGCAGTGGTCAGTGCATTTGCCCGGAAAGCAAAAGGTCCTGGGTTCGAGTCCCAGAGGTGCAAATATCTTTTTCTGATTTTGCTGTTTCCAGATTTTCGATTGTCAGTTGAATTTCAAAATTGTCTTTGGGTGGCATCCCTGTTGGGGAAAGAAGAACAGAGGTCCCCTCAGTTAATTACGTAAGCTGACAACCTACAGAATATTCCGAACTTATAAGGTAAGGAATCATTAATTCTGGCAATGTCTTAGAAATAGTACAATAGGCCACTTGCACGGATTTCATAACGACTTGGAAAAAATCGTGTGGATAGATCTTTTTACCAAGATTACTTAATTTTTATTTTTTATTTATTTATTTGGGAGACCAACGGTTTACATTAATAACAGTGTATAATAATTGAGTACGATAATTGAACCATTTACAGGTTTCCACATGGGTATTGAATACAAGTAGTGTAGTGATTCCAGAGATATTTACTTATAAAAAATTACACTTCAAGAGACGAGTTATTTAGGTGGGAATAGGAAGGGGGTAGGATGGGGGGGGGGGATCGGTTAAGTTGAGGTATAATAATAAAAATATGCGTGACAAAACATTAAAAGAGAAAAAAAGGGAAGTTTATAAAGTGGTGGTTGTATTAGAGGGTATCTATAAGTATTATTATTGTGGAGTATCGAGAGAGCGTCTGTGTGATTTTAAGGAGTGTGGTGCAGAGATAAAAATGTCCAATTGTGTATAGTGTGTGTTGAAAGTGTTGGATGCACGATAGATGAAGGAGTTCTGCTTAGAATTAGTGTTGCACCGAGGGAGTCTAAGAATCATGTCTGATCTTGTTCGTCTGTTAGGAACTAGTATCTGTATTCGTTCTGGACAATCTATGACGGATCTGGCTATTTTTTTAAGAAAAAGTACATCGGCCGAGCATCTTCGAACTTCTAATGATAGTATATTGAAGTACGCGGCTGAATCTTGGTGACTTAGGTGTGGGCAGTAGCTGCGGAAATCAAAGTATCGTAGAAAACGATTTTGAACACGTTCTGGATTATCGAAAATGTTTGTAATTTTTTTTAGAAATGTACAGCTTTTTTATTTTTAAATAAATAAATCCATTATTTGGGCTCGTGACGTCACTACCTGAAAATGTCCCGTCTCCAAAAATGTTCCTATTGATTTTGTAAAATTCCACACTGATTTTTTTTTTTTTATATGGCATCACTTTGATTTCTGGCGAATTTTTGAATTTGACATTTAACGTTCACTAGATTTATTGTTTGTTCTCTGCGAACTTATAATTTGGTTTGGCTTTTTGACAGATGTTCTAAAGAGAACCCCGTACATTTTAGATGTCGGTATGTGTTTTAGAGGTATACTAGTTATGGTGCTGATTTTAACAAAATCAAATTTTATAATATTCTTACTATTATTATAATTTACAAGTACAAGTATATTACATTGGATTTAGTAATATAGACGCTGTACATTATAATGATTTATGATCAATAAGATGGAGCAAGGAAAAAAATATTTATGAGATGTAATATTTTTGGTATGCCTCGTTATTCTCCTGTGCCATTCGTGTGGAAAACGTTCTTTTTTTAAATGATTTTCGGCTATGTAATTATCGTTTTTTCGCACCTATAAAATTATGTCCCGTCTTTCCGGTTTATAAAAAACGGTCTGATTTTTCGGATTAATTTTTTTTTTAAATCACCACGGTTTCAAAAATACGATTAAAAAAAAACGGAACATCTTAGAATATTTGCCTAAATCGGATTTTTTTTTTAAATGTGATGCAAGTGGCCTATTGCTTGAAATGAAAGAGTTGTAGTGAATAATATGTCGGTATCACGAAATATAATTTACCTATCTACAAGAAGCAAATTCCAAGAAAATGTTCTGATCATATTCTGCTTTAATTTTCCTCGAATTGAACGTGCATGTCAGCTCTGATTTCTTGAAGATGTTAAGAGGATATAACCAGAGAAAACCAGAAATATGTCATTTTTAAATCAGATTTTATACGTATCGACTCTTTTTCACAAAAAATTATAAATGGATTTCGAAAGATTGTTCTTTCATCTAGCATTCGCATGTTTTAAATTTTGAGAAAAAACGTTTATTTTTAGTATAATAAGGTTATACCATAGGTCGTTGGCAGATTTGATAAATTTTCAAAAAAGATTTTGTATTATACCACACCCGTTTCAAATCATATAATCATGCAGTAAAATAAATCAATACATTATTTGGGTATCGTATGTTTAACAATTTTAATTTTAGTATAAATAAAATCATTAAAAAACATGTACGAACATTTGTGTTTCTTGACGAGAATTGGTAAGTTTGTGTATTTCGCGCACTTACAAACCATTCAGATTTTTTTAACATTCTTATTTAATTATCGTAGAAAGCAAACACTTTGTGGCTTGACAGATTGCAGAAAGGATTGCATCGTATCGGCTTAAACCATCACTGCAATTTCAGACCTTGATGCAAGTTAATTTAAACTGATAAACTGGACATAAAAAAAAGGTTACTGGAAAGAGTAACTAATTCAAAATGATAGAGAGGGCTAACGTGAAAGGTCATCCCCAAAACAAGAAATTTTGTAAAAGGAATAAGGTTTACACTAAGCAATTATTTTCAATTTATGTTTCCGTTCAGTGAACGTAGCCTCTGTCATGCAACGAGCTTAGGTGGCACCCTGGACAAAACACAATCGTCTATAAGGCCGTAATTCAATCCCGGGGATATTACTTGTCTACCGACCGCTGAAGTGAGAGCTTTTCGTCACAGGATTATGTATATACCAAATGTTTTGTGATCTCAAAGGTCCAAAAAGTTTCGTTACGGCTTGCGATTATGTTTACAATCTAATAATTTCTTTTGTTTACTAGTTAGGCAAGGCATTACATAAAAAAAAGCTTTCAACAACTTTGAACGATTATGTCTCGGGAATTTGTGTAAAATAAGGAGTTTGTACTTTAAATGGTAGGTTTGTAATTTTTCAGGAAACATATTATAAGCATTTTTCTTGGAAGGTTTAAAGCAATTTACTTTAAGTGTCATCTACTATCTGGTGTAAACTATATTTTGGTTTAATAAAGGGTTGCCAACCGTCCTTTTTTCCCAGGACCCAGGTCCCATCATCAGGTAGATCTGATAGATATGATGGACACTGCAACGCTGTCCGAAACGTTAAGAAGAAGGTAGCGCAACACGGCATAACACCCCAAAAACAAATAACGAAAATGAGAAGGATGATTATTTCCATTGAATTTTGGTCGTTGAATTCCAGTGAACCAGTTTTTTTCCTATACATTTGGCCAGTTTAGTTTCCTATACATTTGGCCATCTTATTAGTATTTGTGTTCGGAGTCGCTAGATGTCGCTTACTCTTCTCGTTTTCTTTTCCTGTTCATTTGGGAGTGATTTGAAGATTCGATATTGATTTAATTTTTTTTTTTTCGGATTTCGTAGGATTAGACCCTTGGTCCGCTGAATATCTGGCCGCTAAGGTTCGTCAGGCGCTTAAAACCACGTACACGTAAATTACATACATATTTTAATGCCCTCTCTTTAGATGTATGTGTTTGTCTTTTCTTAGTGTCGCTTGTTTCCGTTTCAGTTTCAAATCACAACGGTGCTAAAGAAGTTTTCACTTCAAAAATCTGATACCTCTTATGTGCTTAGTACGACGGTATAATAGCTCCAGGTACTCTCACGTTGGCGCTCTGCTAGTGGCCCCAACAATGGCGGCAATTACCGCCACGGACGAGAGTGTGAACGACTCCCATCCACTAAATTGAAACGCGATATGACGTCCTCGCTCCTCGAGGGCGGGTATACGCTTTGTGCGCGCGATAAGCAAGCGGGGTTACGAGAGTGTAACTCTAGCACCGGAGTAACAAGCGGACTGTAAGGGACTGTAGTGCCTCCCGGTATCTCCTTGCGTTTCATGATACCCCTGGACGATAAGAATATATTATTATTGTGTACACCTGAAATGGTCCAAGTTGCATGCATTGTCACTGTTACCTTTATAAAGTTATTAAGTTTAAATATCACAACATGCTGCAAACTCATTTGGGAGAGTAGGTACATAGCGGAACAAAGTATAACCAATGTTGAGTTTGACCATATAAAATTATTTGAAATCCAACAAATTTAAATCTACAAAGATCAGCAGGAGAAAAAAATTATGAAAATAGTGTTTTTGAAGTAAAACTTCTTTACGCACGCTTGCCTTGGGGAGTAAGCTGGCGAATGCGTGACGAGAGCGTTACGAAAAGCGAGGCGAACGCTTCGTATATTACTGTAGGGCCAAGAGAGAGTGTTGCGAGCATACATTTTCTTTATCTCTTCCTATCATATTCCAGTTGAGTGGTCTGAAGCACACTCGTTTTTTTATATAATAAAATTTCCAATTCCATAAGAAAAAAATGTACCAAATACAATTCTGTCTGCGTTCTTTGCAAAAAATAAACAAAAAATTACTTATTTTATATTTTAATTTACTGTCAAACTATTGTGAAATTAGATATGAGCGCATCAGCAGAATGCTGCCTGTTCATTATTTATTTATTTATTTATTTATTAATCATTAACGCCCTTATGGGCTTTTACACACATTTTCATTTTTATGTTTTAGTGCATACAGGTGTGTTTATAATACAAAGAAAACATAAATAGTTTTTACACATGGTACATAGAAATAAAGCTGGTAAGTAAAAAGTATAGCATTATACAATAAAAAGAAAAAAAAACAGTTTTATACGTATATACGTATATAACAAATAAAAATAATGGTAAGTTTTTAATATATGTGCAATTTATGTGTTGAATACATAGCGAAGTTGATTTTAAACAAAAATACATACTACCGACTTGCACCGCACTAAAATTAATATACAAAACAATTCCATTTTGATCAATTACTTTATCGTCAGAATTTCTGCTTAGATTCCGAAGACGAAATACTTTATACCATAAATATACCAATCCCCTTTATACTGATACCATGGAACATTTCAGGTTTAAACAAATAATGTCAGATACTTCAGTAAACTATCACGGAGAGGACAAATGAGTTCGATAATATTATATAGCAGAGTATCTAATTACAATCAAATTAAAATGTTAATCAAAGTATAAGTCGTTAAAGTAATTTTGTTATTATTACCTATTACAACGATAAACAAGAACAGTTTTTATAAGGTTTGTTTATAAATTATAAATTACTAACCTTTATTACGCCCTATATTGTAGGTTTTTTGACGGAACTTAACTATGAGGGTTTACAATAAACTGTGCACACAAAATTTCAAGATGGGGATTTATAGTTCTATTGTAAATGTTCCAATATAGTGAATTTAAATTTGGTCACTGACAGATGACGATAAACATCGATTGAGTTATATTTATTTCCTAGTCGATGAAGCCTTTCGAAAGGTGAGTTTTCGAAGTAATTATTAGTAGGCGCGTTAACAAAATAAGGCGCATTCAATCTTGTATTACGGGTAGGTACTCGCAGTTGGATTAGTTTGGTTAAATCAAGGGCGTCCAGTCTGCCATTTGAAAAATTGAAAAGACAAATTAAATCACTCATTGTTCGTCTTGAAGTTAATTCATTTAATTTTAGTAAGTCCATTAAAAATGTGTAGTTAAGTTTTTCGATTGGAATTCCGAGTTTATAGTTTATAAATCTCAAAAACTTATGTTGCACTCTCTCAATTTTTCGTTGGTGAATTATAAAAAAGGAGCCCAGATTGTTGAATTGTACTCTAAATGGCTTCTCACTAACCCAGTGAACAGCAACTTAAATGAATTAATTATTTTAAAATCTTTTACCGTCCTCAATATAAACCCTAAGCTTTTCATGGCCTTGTTAGTTATTTCGTTCATATGAGAAACAAAAGATAATTGATTGTCAAAAATAATACCTAGGTTCTTGATTTGTTCAACTCTTTTTAGAAAGATGTTGTTGATGCTGTATTCATATTTAATAGGATTTGAATTCGGGCAAAAGTTATTGTTTGACATTTTTCAATATTGAGGAAGAGCTCATTATGGATGCACCATTCTTGTAGCCTCACAAGATTTGTTTGTAATACGCAACAGTCATTGAGATTAGTAATTGTTTTGTAAATTTTGAGATCATCAGCAAATAAAAGTATCATAACTCCATCAAAGATTGTAGTTGATTGTCGTTGATGAACAAGGAAAAAAGTACTGATCCTAGATGTGACCCCTGGGGAACTCCGGAGAAGATTTCGAATTGATTCGAAAAGTGCGAGTTGAGTTTGACTGAAATTGTTCTATTGTATAAATAACTTTCAAACCATCTCAAAATATACCCCGTTATTCCAAGGGATTTTAATTTGTGTATAAGTATTTTGTGTGAGACTTTGTCGAAAGCTTTGCTAAAGTCAGTGTATACCACGTCTGTTTGAAGACGATTGTGCATATTATTAAATAATTATTCCTGATAGATCATCAAATTTGTGAGAGTAGACCTTTTTGACATGAAACCGTGTTGTTGATGTGAAATTACTTTATTAATCTCAGGAGATAGTTTAGAGAGCAGAGCAGATTCAAGTATTTTCGGGATCGACGACTGGATACAGATAGGTCTATAGTTGGATATATTGGATTTATCACCCTTCTTGAAAATTGGAGACAGAAAGCTTGTTTTCCATTTATTCGGAAAGATGCCAGTTTTAATGACAAATTAAAAAGTTAAGTAAGAGGATAAGTTAAGACTGATAAGCATTTCAACACATTGATTGAAATCGATCTGGTTATCATTAGATGTTGTGGCGTTGAATAATGGAGAGTTGTTTGCAGAATCGTAGACTTTGCTGAAGAATTCAGCAAACAGATTAACGATTTCTTGGGGATTATCGGCCATTTTGTTATTTAAATACATATTAGAGAGAACACCGGAGTCATTATTGTTTAGTAGGTTTGAAAATTTATAGATATTTTGAGGGTTGGCAAGAGCCAATTCTTCGCAGTTATCGATGCACTTTTTGTAACATAACTTGGAAATTTTTTTGATGCTCGTTCTTAGTTCACAAAATTTTGCGTTATCAATAGGATCGTGTGATGATTTGTAAGCTTTATGAGTGATTTTTTTGTCTCTAATTAATTTAATAAGATCGTTAATAAACCATTTTGGGTAATTATACGTATAAATTTTTGAAACGGGTACAAATAAATCTACAGCATTATTTAGAATTAAGTAAAATTTTTCAACCATTACATTGATGTTTTCTTCAGTGTCCAAAAATTTCCAGTCGGTTGAAGATAAAAGATTAATGATTTGATTATAGTCTGCTTCGAAAAAGTTCAACTTAGTTGATGCAGATGGATTTTTTTTAGTTATTGAACTGTTACATTCAATTATCAGAGGTGGGTGGTATTTGTCAACCGGGAGAATAGATTCAACAGATGCGGACACTTTTACTGATAAAGAATTGGAAAATACTAGATCGAGAAGACGAGAATTTATATTCAAAACACAGTTTAACTGTCGGAGACTAAGAAAATTTGACATTTCGATTATATCATGAGAACCGTGGTGGATGTTGTCCATGCATGAAGTTTTGTTGTTTTCTACGTCCCATGCAATATTAGGCAGATTGTAATCTCCTGTCAAAATAATAGTGGTGCCAGGAAATCTTCTCCGGATCGTTTCAACTTCATGGTAGTGGTCTTTGTATAGTTGAGCGTCAGAGGATGGGAGAATGTAGACGCAGCCGATAATAATTTTTTCCTTTTTGGTGGATACCATGATGAACAGTTGCTCCAGATGTGTATAGATGCATTTAAGTTTTCTTGAATGAAGTTTGTTGTTTATGGATATTAACACACCACCTCTCCTGAATTTATTTTTTTCATCTCTGTCTTTTCTGTACACTGTATGATTATAGAAACCCAGTTCTGAAGTGTTGATATTATTATTTAGCCATTTCTCGGTGAAGGCGTAAGAATCGTGATTCAAAGTGGGTAGGGTTGATTTTAGATCCTGAAGTTTAGTTCTAAGACCTCGAACACTTTGATAGAATATTTTCAATTTATATTTTAGTTTTTGGATGTATTTTCGTTATGGTAGGTCTATTGTTGATATATTTGATTGTAATGTCAGTTTCGCCCAAAGCCTTTCTTTTTTCAAGTTCATTTCTTAAGTCAGCTAGTTGTTTCCTCTGGAGAAGCGATTGATTTTGGTAGAATCTAATGTTGTTTTTAAGTACGTGTTTTTTGGTTACTAATATTCTTGGCCATTTTGCTTCAGGAAACTCAACTTTAATTCCTCTTGGTTTGTCGTCTTTCCTTGTGCCTAGTCTATAGATTTTTATTTCTAGGTTGGCTGTTGAGTTATCAATATCAGAGAGTATTTTTTTGACTGATGCTATGTCGCTGTTAATACATTCAATCTGCGATAACGATGTATTCTCAGGAATGTTACGAATTATCAGGTTTTTATCTCTATAATTTTGTTCCTTCATTTCAGCGAGAATATCACAGACACTTGGGGTTTGTGAATCTAAAGGGGTGTGCATATTAGGGGTTGCACTTTTTAGAGCAGTCAACTCTCCCTCTAGATTTGCCATTTTAACTGCCATTTGGCCAATTGTTCCCAATATGTCGTTGGTTTTGGGAATTATTTTTGTGAGGTGTTCATTCGTGAATTTGTTGTTGGGATCCATAATCATGTTGGTTAGTAAGTTAACAGCATCCTTCGCCAAAGTAATATATGCCTGCGCATCCATAATGTAAATGGTTATAGGGAAAGTTTGCTAGATTCACTTGCAAGTATGGCTGATGGAACCGCCTTGATTTTGGTGCGCTGAGGTGATGGTAAGTATCTGCACCGCTGGCGTATAATAATGTCACAAAATTACTTGAACACTTTGCGATTTCAAAAATTGTTTTTATTTATTATTACACGATGGCTGAGTATGCAATAGATAATGCTAATGCGAACTTGAGCACTTTAACACTTGGGGGAACCAAAATTAGACTATAACTTTCGCTAAAACTCGTTAAATTAAGAATTTTTTGAGGACGTAAAACTCTAGATGGTTACACCGGTATTGTTGTTGTTGTTGTTATAATAATATTTAATGATAAGGATATAGACTAAAAATTAAAAAAAAAAAAAAAACAGAGTGTTAAACACGCGGTGTTATTTTCACACAAGTGAAACCTTCAGAAAACTAAGGTAAACAAGAGTGGGGAGATTAAGAAAACTTTTTTTATCAATGTAAAGACTGATTTTTTCCATATTTTTATCGTCGAATTCCAGTGAACCTTTTCCTATACATTTAGTCGTCTTATTAGTATTTGTGGTTTCTTTTACGGTGTCGCTAGATTTCGAATTCTTTTGTGTTTTCTTTTGCCTGTTCACTTTGCATGTTTATTTTGGAGTGGTTTGAAGATTAGATGTTGATTTTACAGAAACATATAAGTATATATATTTTTTTGGTTTTTGTAGGATTCAATCCCTGGTTGGCTGAATGTCTGCAAAGATTGAGGAATGTCAGGCCCTATATACCACTACACTAAAGGGGACTTGCGTGGGACCGTGGATTTATCGTATTATATTGGACCGAGTATCCGTGAATAAAATGAATATTTTATTGCTCTCTCATTCTCTCGCAGGCTAAATCCTACAGATGTATTATGTGTTTGTCTCCATTTAGAGTCGCTCGTTTACATTTCATCGAGCTTCAAATCACAACGGTGCTAAAGATGTTTCATGGTTTGAGGAGTCCATAAATTATTTTTTTTTTTTTTACATGAATTCCACACAGGAGGCCTTGATGAAAACAATTTCCCTCAAGGCCTACGTCACCTTTGGGGATGCTGTGTGGAGGGATTTTTTAAGGAAAGGAAGGAAAGGAGAGTTCTGGGAAAGAAAAGGGTTTAAGCAGCAGGTAAGAATCTGGGGTTCAGTGCGTCCTGGTCATCCGCCTCCAAGACCTAGACAAACCTAACCCCATGAACCAGGGCACCCCTGCTAAATCAACAAACGTAGCGGACCACTTGGGGTGACCTATAGCAGAGGTGTTGGTTATCCAATAAAGGTTCCAGGGGCGGCGGTACCCATTACCGCCTACCAAATTGAAAAATTGTAAAGATTGTGAATTTTTTGTACATACATTACGTAAAATTGCGAGGAACTTTGAAATTAAGATAAAGGAGCATTTAGGGTGTTTAAACAACAATAGTTTCTCGGAGGTTATTAATCATTTATTGGAGACGAATGATTCTTTTGATTATGGAATAGAGTGGCTACACTGTAATGTTACTGGTATCATTTAGACAAAACTTGAAATCTTGGAAATAAGGAAGAATGTAAAGATGAATTTAAATATTATGTACACCCAAAAAATATTTTTAAATGACCCGTAATTAACTTTTTCCTTCCGTAAGAAGCTATGGTGTTGCAAAACCCGATCGATTAAGTATCATCATCATCACCATCTTCTTCCCCTTGTCAAATTCGGGTCGGGGACCCGTTGCATCGACAAGGTTCCTGCATACGCCCCTGTCTTGTGCAGATTGTTCGGCCTCTGCCGGCCTGGACGTATATCCTCTGGAATCGCACTCAGTATCTTCCTCGGAATTCGGTCATCAGACATTCTTAGCACATGCCCAAGCCACCTCAGTTGCGATTTTTCTATGAAGAGTAGCAGTGGTTCAATGTTGAGATCATCTCGGATCGTCGAGTTTCATACATGATCCCATTTCGTAACCCCTGCCACTCCTCTCAAGTACCTCATTTCGGCAGTTTGGACTCTAGAATGTGTTCGAATAAGTATATAAAAAGTAAAAGTAGTGTTTACTAAGTTATTGTTTTATTGAATCAAAAAGTCACATCACAAAGTATTTGCTTCATATGAATAAATTTTATGTCATACCTATCAAAGTACTATACCTAATTAGTGTTGATCGCCAGTATCCCATGACGAGCAACCACCACACCAAGTATTTCAACATTTTTCAAGCAATAGCTACTCGAGTCTACTAAAAATCAAATGCCTGTTGTAACAGACGTCTTGATGCATTAGATCTTGTTTACGTGAAGCTTTTGCAGCTGGTCGCCACACGTGTTCCTTTAAAATATTATTTCCTACCACCCGTTCAGAGAAGAGTAAACAACTTATTGACAAGTCAATTCTTGTGAAATGTTACATAAAAAACTGCTCGTGTTATTCAAAAATCAAAACACCTCGCAGGTGCGAAATGAGGTCAACCCATGCAAGAAAACACTTCGTGTCCAAACCAGTTTGTTATTTAAAATAGCAAACTAATATACCGGACACCTGCTTCGAACACCTGGGATCATCCAGATAAATTGCAGGTGCCGAAATGAAAAACATGTTTACGTTTTCCTTCAACACAGGTGTACGTAAAAATTAGTATAAAAACCGTCTGAAAATAAATATTTTGGTCATTACTCATTACCCAAAAGGTCTTTGAGTTTTTATTATCTCCCGAAACCAAAGTGACGATCGGAGTCCAGCGTCCTATTGTTTACAGTATTTGTATGGAACAAATAAGTGGTCTCATACAGCCTGTTATTAATCTCTATTCTGTCATGATTTAAACCCAATAACCGATCTATTGAACCATTTAAGTTTGCTTATAAATGAATTATTATAAAATGAGAGGTAAATTATAAAGTTACGGCAGTATTTTTTCTTCACATATATTATTCCTTCGCAATAAGGCGATATTTTAATTGTATTTTCACAGAAGGAAACCATGAAAATTTGTGGACAAAGAAAACTCAAGAAAAATATTATCTCAATACAAAGTTCACAAAGAACGAAATAGATATTTTTAATAATATTTCTAATAGGTGTTATTATATTATGTCATTCATTATTATAAAAATAATATTTTCATATGAAAATACAAATAGTTCTTTTTTAATAAGAATTTTTATCCATTCAACAAAGTTAATGCAGGATATTAGAGACATGCCTTTTTTAATTTATCCAGTGATTAGTCTGACATGCTTTTTTTAAATTTATTTAGTCTGACACTATTTGGAGTGAAAAATGATAAATTTTGGTCTCCGGTGATATTTTTTTAAGAATTCTTTTTTTCAAATATTCAGCTTTTTTCTTTCACATGTCATCACTGATCATTCAACCAGGAAACCGCCCAATACCGACCTTATCTGTCTGTTGATTTTTTAATGTTTTTAGTTGAAAAAAAACCAGGAGGCAGAGTCAAGGATTTTTCAGGTATTTTGGGGCTCCGGACCAGAGGTGGCTGCCAAATTCAATAATGGGGTGAACTTGCAATTTGAGCAGGAATAGCAGTTGATTACTATTATTTACTAGTGTAATTAAATTATACGTTATAAGTACGCATAAAGTTTTAAAAAAAGCTATGTCTATGCCTTTTTATACTGTGCACATACCTACTGTGTAAAACACCTTTTATACTGTGTAAAACAGAAAACTTGATGTCTTTATTTCATTAAAAAAAAATTATTAAAATTTACACCTCAATAATTCGAAAAACATGTCTTCCAAAATGTATAATATAAAATGTATAGTTAAATATGTATAAAGTATAAATCCTTTAAAAGTTTGTGAAAATAAGTAGGTATATTCTTTACATCAACTTTACGTACTGTATTTATTTAAAATGTAACAAAAATCACAGGTAACGTAGTTCAACAAGTTTAGTGTTCCAATTTTGATACGGTAGGGTTATGGGCGCCCAACGTGTTTTCTTTAATTTTTTTTTTGAGTGAAAACTTCTGTACCACCATTGAGATTTGAAATTTGATGAAGCGGAAAATAGTGACACTGAACAGAGACAAACACATACATCTATAGGATTTATCCTGCGAGAGAATGAGATAGAATAAATTTCTGTTTGTGCAGTGCTTTATAGCCCACTCTTGTCTACTTTAGTTTTCTGGAGATTTCTCTTCTACTGCGTGTGAACTGCACACTGTGATTTTTTTTAGTTGATTATCAGTGCACCAAATACTGTCTTTTCTGGAAGAGGGTGACGATAAATGTAACCGAATAAGCTAAATTTGCTTACAACCACTTGTAAAGGCTGATTCTGACCATACTGATCTAGATTCTGGTGATGTAAATGAGATACGAATTGAAAATTTACCGGGGCAACAGTTTCAAAATGAACCATTTGGGGAATATTTCGATGACGACTAGTGGTCAAATTGATGACAATATCCTATTGTCAGCCGTTTCAAGAAAAAAAATCGAGTGCACTTTATACGCGGTAGAAGCGAAACTTTTACAAAACAATCTCAACCAATAATTGAAAAGTGAGGTCATAATCAAAGCGACAGATGAGCGCAGACCTAGCGTAATTTCCGTTTCAAATCTCAACCAATAGGAGCCTTTAAAAGTGACATCATAAACAAAGCGACAAATGATAGCAGTTGATGCGTTGTAGATGCAGTAATCGTCATTTCCGTTTCATACGAAATCCAAATCACAGCGGAGCTATAGAAGTTTCATTTCAAAAAGAAAATAATAAGAAATAAAGACAATTGAAATGGAAGTTATCGAAAGATTTACTGGGATATGATTTGGGAATGACATCTGAATTATTTAAAATCTCGAAAGGGTAGGTACATACAATGATATATAATATTTCAAAGGTAGACAACTAATGAAATATAAATGTTCCAGGACACACGGTCATAATAAGTAGATAGGTCAGACCAAAACATAGGACTACATCGAATCTCTATTAGAAGCAGAAAGTGCTCTTTTCCAACCCTGGCACATTGTGTCGACATGGTTATTAATAGTTCTTGCTTACTACAAAAATTACGGTGTTTGACATTGAGTAGGAGAATTGTTTGTGATTCACCAGAAAGCATAGAACTTTTGCAAGTCGAGGACCACTAATTATGACACCGAAATTATCGTACAATACGGATTGATCATAATATGAGGGGAAAACCAAATTTTATAAGTCAGGTACGCCTCATACGTCACACACATCTCTGGTTATGTTATATAATTGTGAAAACAAGCTAATGGGTCCTAGTGGTTCAACAAAAATTTCAAATTGGTATGATAGGGCATAAAAAAGTATGAAAAATTGGGTGCGACTTCACGTGGAGTGCTTCAAAGCATCCCATACAGTTACATTTTTGCAAATATTGGACTTCCCACCTCCCCCACTTCACAATTCTCACCCTCCCACATTAGCGAATTAATTAATACATTTTTCAATATTTTATCTTTCTGTATTTACACTTATTCTCGTGTAATAGTCTAAAATATTCCCGGAATGGAAAACTCTGTTTTTAAATTAAATAATTATGCATTTGGCAGATTTTTAAATGTAAACACTCATTATTTTTGCCCACGTCTTTTATTGTGAAAATAAAGCGCCTTTGAAAGTTCGTAATATGATCATTAAATTTAGATTATTAACGTTTAATTCCCCTTGACCCCTATTATCATTTTAGGAATATTCATAATAAGGATCAAAAAGCTGTGGAAATACTCAACACAGTAATTAAAAAATATTCAGATATACACGAAATTACGTCTCTTGTCAAAATTAAGCCTAATTTTATCTATTATATTTGTATTTTTAAATTGCGTTTGGGGTGTGGAATTTTCGAATCTTTTTTTTTTTTGTTCTTCATGAAAAATAAAAAATAAATTTTTGAACACGAAAAAAATTCTTCCTGGAAAATTGGAAAATGAAAAAAAAAATTGGTCAGAAAATGGATTGGGAAATTGTACAACAATTTTCGAATCTCAGAAATTACAAGTTTTGAGAATTTTGTGGATGCTGTCTGTTTGAAAAGTTCAAGGGTTCTTTTAAAAAATAACAGAAAAGGTCGCCACTTCCGTTAACGACAATCCAAAACTGTAGATACAGACATTATCAATTATCGGAAACAAATATTATTTTTAAATTCATCCGAATAGCAAGATATTTATATATTTATTTTACATGACATAAAAGTTATAGAATATTCAGTGTGTACGAATAACTTACCACTTTAGAAAATAATTAATACGATTACGACCAAGAAACTTAGAAATTTTTCGTAAATTTGAAGAATTCGTAAAATAAACGGTATAACCGAAGTAACGAGTTGTTTTTACCTTAAATGAACGTGAAATGAATTATGATGTTGCCAGGTCCCCCCCCTAGGTAGTTATCATGATTTACCTGAAACAAAAAAAAACACAGTTAATAATCTAAGTAAATAAACTATTTGGTAAAATGTAAACAAAAATGATCCATTGGTTAAAACTAAGGATGGATCTGTGAAAGCTCTATTTAATTTCTCCGATTATTTCAGTTTTATGAAGCAACTGGTCTATGATTATGTAATAACAGAACTTGAATAAAACTTACACAGAACGTGAAAATTTACCTAAAAAATTAGATGAATTGTTAGTCCTGATTATCTGAAAACTAATCTGAATTCCCATTTTTCAATTGTGGCAAACGGATGCGCAACCAGTTTCATAAAAAACTTAAATTTGGATTTAAGTTCAAAATACCCAACCAAAGTGAAAAAATATTTTTGTATTCGAAAGGTTTTTATAAATTTCTAGTACGAGTATGTGCTACTTTATTATTGTATTTTAAA
Organism: Limnephilus rhombicus; assembly: GCA_929108145.2. Lineage (NCBI taxonomy): Eukaryota > Metazoa > Arthropoda > Insecta > Trichoptera > Limnephilidae > Limnephilus > Limnephilus rhombicus. The sequence continues at coordinate 10,484,977 of OV815292.1, read as the reverse complement.
TTATATATATATTAATGATTTTAATATTGGTGAGAGGCTACTACGGTAATCATTATTTCTGAATAAATGAAAAAAATAATAAAAAAACTATATTTATTATTAAAATATGATGAAATATAAAATTGTAAATTAAAAGTATCAACAAAGCATTTTAGAGTATAAATTTAACACAAATTTGTCGTATGTAAATTAAATATACTTCCCAAAAGACGCACTTTTACGATGATATATTTTTTTATTTTATTTGTCATTATATTAACACAGTAGATAAGGAAAAATATTCATGAAGTGAATTTAGCCCCGTTAGTGATTTGAAATTTGAATGAAACGGAAATATAATGCAGCAAATTCAACTCCGCACGAGCGTCCGGTGGCGCAGCTGTATAGCGCGTCGCAAATCTCATCCGCCAGAGAAATCCTGCGAACGGAGGTTCGAATCTTACGAAATCCAAAAAAAATAAACATTTTTATATTTGGATATGATTTTAGGTTTTCACGGCCAAAAGTATTTTTGTTGTTTTTTTTGGGGTGTTATGCCGTGTTACGCTACCTCCTCCTTTAGCCAACGTTTCGGACAGCGTTACAGTGTCCATCACATCTGCCCTTATGATGGACACTGTAACACTGTCCGAAACGTTGGCTAAAGGAGGAGGTAGCGTAACACGGCATAACACCCCAAAAACAAACAACAAAAATTATCATAAGGGCAGATGTGATGGACACTGTAACGCTGTCCGAAACGTTGGCTAAAGGAGGAGGTAGCGTAACACGGCATAACACCCCAAAAAAAACAACAAAAAATTTTATATTTACATTTTTTTATTTTAAGTTTATGAGTAAAACCTCAAATTGTAATATTTAATTAAATGAAGACAATATACGCGAAACTCATTCGAAAATCTGGAAACAAAAAAAATCAGAAAAAGATATTGACACCTCTGGGACTTGAATATTGAACCCAGGACCTCTTGCTTTCCGGACAAAGACCTTTCGAGTCCCAGAGGTGTCTATATCTTTTTCTGATTTTTCTGTTTCCAGATTTTCTAGTGAGTTTCGCTTATATTGTCATCATTTACTTAAACATTTTTATTTTTGTAAATCAGTATCCATTCTTTAAACCACTTATTTATTAGGTACACCATGATTACATATTTAAGCAAAATTGAATTATTTAATTACATATATATAATAATTAATATCATAAATAAATTATATAGTACATATTATTTGCACTATGTATTTTATATAATTTTTATCTAAAAAAAATTATTCAGTTTGGTTGAGTATTTTGGCGTCAAATCCAAAATTAAGTTTTGTGAGAGATGGGCCGTAATGGGCCGCGCAGCCTTTCCTCTTAACCCAAGTTTGTTTAATGAGAACCACGTGATAAGGTTCAGCGGAATTATGTATACATATTACAAACACGTTTAATCATAAAAACCACACTTTTATCGCTCATTGTTGGTATTGCCTCGTCATGATTGTGATCTGCAGTAAATTGAAGATCGGGCCGTGAAATATTATTCTTCACGTTATTTTCGGGCAAGATAAACCATTGGTGACCATATCTCTATGAAGATAACAGCATTATTTAATTTGACATTGAAAGAGGGTTAGTTCGGTTCGTTCTGTTGATAGGTGCGGACAATCCGTGTTGTGTGAATCATTTATTTAGTTTTATTTCATGTAAGTAATATTTTTTTAATATCGCTTTTATGAAAATAATCTTGTTTGTTTAAGTAAAAATAGTGTGCATTCCAAAATTAGCATTCAGCAGATAATGTTTGTGTCCTTATATTAATTAAACACACAATTGAAAAGTTAAGTGATTGTTGGGTGTTAGTAAGAAATATTTGAATGTTTGTCGTGTTGTAATTTTTCTTGGCATTGTTGACTCTAATAACATGTATGTATTATTTTATTTTTTATTTTGAGGGGAGACTGTTAACGTGTAGTTCCCGTGAGCACTTAGGCCTTAGGTCATAGGTCCACTGTACTGTCTTCTATTTTACCTCATTCCTTTAATAGTAAACCCGGTCCCTTTTATAAAGTTCACCAGGGTTGTCATTGGATACGTAGCTATTTATTTTGGTTTCTCAATGTGTCTTCAGAGGTATCTGAGCCTTGTTACAAAAATACCGTGATATTAATTGTGCATATTAAATAAGAAAACAGTATGGGTTATTGGGTATTTTATTCTTTAATTGCCAATTATTGGCGTCTTTTTTGTTATTTTTAAAACTTTCTTTAGACGAACTACTTACCGGCATTTTGTAAAATGGTATTTTGTAACATTGATTGAGGAATTAAAAAAAATATATATCAGCAATTTTAATAAATCTATAATGTTCACCTTCTCGAAAGACATTTCAAATAATCATGTAAAATCGGTGTTGTGAATATTAACTGCATTCTCTCAAAGTGACTATGAATTTGTAGATAAATTACTTTTTTAATCATTAGTTTTAAGAGTGTGGTATTTTTAAATTTATATGTATTTGGGAAACAAAGTATTTTATTTTATTTTATTTATAAGCGTTATAAACAGTATGTTTAAATTCATAAATGACAGTGATAATAATATGTATTGAACCATAATACAAAAATACACCATACCTATACCTGATATAAACAATTCTGATAAAGTGCATCTTCTTACTTAAATCTACAAAAAGTGATAAATGAAAATTTTCAAGGGTTTACATTTAAATTTTGATGGATATCAATAATATCTTTCAGAAAGTGATTTTATTTGAATTCGAACTGCTAAAAGTAGGAGAGAAAATGTGGTGATAATAAAAATAAAAAAGAGAAATACAGAAATCAATGAAATATTAAGTTATTAGTTAAACATGTGGCATTCAATAGTGTTATTTTTTAAGCATGCTGTGAATTTATCAAGGTTTGTGTTATACACATCGATATTTGGGCATAATCTTTTAAATGTGCCACAGCTTCTTCATATCATACAAAGTACTAGTATAAACAACAAACATTCTTGTGTTTTAGATTCTAGCCCAATTAAGTTCCACTGAGTGAAATATTGATTAAGTATATTTAAACCGACACAATATATTACAAAAATAAAAAATAAACATTTCAAATAAATGCATAACATATTATTAACAAATAAAAAAATACAATAAATGATTATTGTATTAATCCATATAATAAAATAAACTACGAAAAATAAATGAGTATAATTTTTTGTATTTCTTGGGCACTGACTATGTAACAATTTCTATTTTATTGTTTTGTTTGTTTTTTTTTTTGTTTGCAGATATTTTGTTTGCATTGTTTGCAGAAATATTTATGAACTTCTTTGAGAACAAATTATTTGATTGTGGACTTTCCCTATTATCTAATTTCTTTGCATGGTATGGGTATGTTGATGACGTGTTTGTAATTTGGTCGGGTAGTAACAGACAATTAGACAATTTTCTCACGTTTATTAATAACCTTCACCAAAATAAAAAATTTACACTGGAACATAATGATAACCACAATTTAAACTTCTTAGACTTAAATATCAATTTAGATAACAATAAGTGTGTATTTAATATATATAGAAAACCTACACACACTGATTGTGTTATACCATCTATTTCTCTTCACCCTTTGTCAGATAAACTCGCCTCCTTCAACTCGATGATACATCGTGCTAATAATGTCCCTTTAAACAATGATAATTATAATAATGAAATTAACATTATAAAACAGATAGCCCTATACAATGGATATAAACCTGAAATAATTAACCGCCCAGTTAATAAAAAGCAAGCCAAATTTTTAACAAAAAAATATATTTATACTGGTAATAGTAACAACAAAGGTAGTAACAACCTAATATATAAAAAACTTCTGGAAAATATTTGAGATCGCTAGCAATGGTTAATACGCACTTTTTTTGAAAAAATCTTTTGATTCACCTTCAAAAACATTAAAAGACAACTATTTGCATTGGGGGAAGTGGAAAATATTTCATTCTAAATTTCGTTTACGTAAAATTAAAATTAGCTTTCATTCTGTGAAACGAGACCGTCCATTTTCAAACATTATTTTCAAATGTCGTTTTGATATGTTGGTATTCTTGTTACTGTACGAAAAGATGCTAGAGCAAAGCGTAGCAGACTTCATGGGAATTCTAGGTTTGTGTAACATGGTTTGTGATACAAAAGAAAGTGCCCCCTACCTTCAAAATCTTCTAGCTGTTCGTTATACATTCAAGTGTATCAGGAATATCAACATACCAAAGTGACAGCTAATAGCTAATGGCGTACAATCTCACAAGACGAAAGCTAATTTTAATTTTACGTAATCGAAATTTAGAATGAAATATTTTCCACTTCCCCCAATGCAAATAGTTGCCTTTTAATGTAATTAAGGTGAATCAAAAGGTTTTTTTTTAAATTGCATATTAACCGTTGCCAGCGATCTCCAAAAATTAATAAACTTCTTTATACAGGTGATTTATCTTTAAAAATATCCCGCATATTACCAGATCATATTCCTCCAGCTTTCTATACTAATTCTAAAATAAAAAAAAATATTAATAACAAGGATATTTCTAATAAATTTGCAAAAACGGGATATACACTTTAGAATGTAACGATTGTGACGCACAGTATGAGGAATGACTACTAGAAATTTTAAAACTAGAATCAGGGAACATAAACATTGTTTAAGAAATAATAGAGTATATAGGTATCTCTATTAGTTTAAATCTATTATTTAAAATATTGAAAAACTTTAAACTGTACGAAAAAATTGTATAATATGCCGCATCATAATGCTATCATATAAGCGGTTCAGTTGAACGAGAATGAAAAAAACCTGGTTCAGTGAATCAGCTCAATTGAACGACTGAAAAAGTGTGTCCGTAGCTTTGAAGATCGGTCTTACGCAACTGGATCTTACGGATCCGTATGAAGATCCGGGTCACTGAGCTGACTTGTTCGCGAACGACTCACTTTTCTACGATCTTCAATTTCAAAATGGCCGTTGTTGATCAGCTGTAGGCGCTGTATCGCCTGCCTGAATCTTATTTTCGTACAATTTTTGCAGTGTGCAGGTGATGCTCCGTTTGAGATAGTATTGATTTTAATAGCTAAAAAAATAATAATTTCAAACAATTTCTACACCACTCTACCGTAATAATATTGAAAAATATAATAACATAATAAATATAATATAATACATAAATAATTCCACCTAAATAATGTTTTAACTTATCGAATAGTACCATACTTTCTTCCGTATAAATAACTGTCATACAAAATGAACACCTGTTGAAAAACTTTTCAGGAGTGATGACGTCACATGATTTACCTAACATGGGGTGTTTTTCTGGGGATTACTACCACTTACGCGTTCCAGAAAAGGTACGAACCGTTGCGCGCCTGAAATGCACAGTTCGGGTGCTTTTGAGAAAGTCGCCGAGTGAAAAATGACTACCAGACAAAGCAATTCTCCGACTCGCTGGACTATATAAAAGCGCTCAGCAACGCACACAGTTCAGTTTTTCCAGTGTTTACATAGCGTTCAGCATTCTCGCCTCACGCAACCGCAGTTAACCTTGACCCAGTAAAATCCACGTTCGTTTGTTTACCTATTACCGGTAGTATATTAAATCTGTTCCGCTGTCCAGTTCAGAATTGATTTGTAAAATTGTATTCTTGTTAGAACTCTATAAAGACTTCCAACACGCAACCTCAATCTCGTATAAACTAACTCAATAAATAATAAAAAATATAACTGACTCTCTAAATGACTCTCTAAATTTCTACAGAAATCTTTTCTTTTGATTATCAGTTATTAGTTACTCTTTTATGTGATATTTTATAGTATTAAATTACTCTCTACACAGTTTAGATTATGAGATAGCTTATATGTTATTCTGATGTATGGGCTTTATTATTGTATAGTTTCATAAAAATCCATTCAAGTTTTTGCGTGAAAGAGTAACAAACACGCATACATCCATACAAACTTTCACGTTTATAATATTAGTAATATTGTAAGAAAAGATAAGAAGATAAGATGATGGGAGAAAACAAAGCCCGAGAATAGTATCGATAGAAGTGTTCCCAACGGAATTTAGCCAGAATTTTCAGATTTCTACGATAAATTAGTTATTGCGATCGCATGAGACGATACTATGTGGTGGTGCTCTTCCTCTTCAGATAGTTCAGGTTATTTACGTTTCAGGGCTTGTCTAACAATCATTATTTCAACACCCACTATATCTATCTTAGACGGTGGCCATTTTTAAAGTCTCGAAAAGCATTGACGCTCGGTATTACATTTTGAGTATTGTTTTGTTCCGTAGAACCGATATGGCCACCATAAGAAAAAAACTAGTAATCGTCGGTGACGGCATGTGCGGGAAGACCAGCTTGCTGATGGTGTTTAGTAAGGATCAATTCCTGGAAGTGTACGTGCCGTCAATGTTACAGGACAACGTTGCCGATATCGAGATTGATGGCAAGCAGGTCAAGTTGGCCCTTTGGGATGCGGTGGGCCAGGAGGATTACGACCGGCTGCGGCCGCTTAGCTATCCAGGCACTGACGTCATCCTCATATGCTTCTCCGTGGAGTCTCACGACTCGCTGCAGAACATCCCCGAGAAGTGGACACCCGAGGTGAAGCACTTCTGCCCCAGCGTACCCATCATCCTGGTCGGCAACAAGAAGGATCTGCGCAACGACCCAGCCACCATTAGCGAGCTGCGCAATCGCAAGCGTGAGCCCGTCAAGCCGCAGGAGGGCCGCGCCTTGGCGGAGAAGATCAACGCCTTTGCGTACCTGGAGTGTTCAGCCAAGAGCAAGGAGGGTGTACAGGAGGTATTTGAGACCGCCACGCGCGCCGCGCTGCAGGTCAAAAAGAAGAAGATGAAGTGTTGTCTGCTCTAAGGTGTATCTTCCGGTGGACTAACCAAGCCTCGCTGACCGCTGTTCTCTTTCAAGGATAATATTATCTTTGTATCTTATATAAATTAATAAATTGGAGCAAAATTATAAACAAAATAATATCGAGTTACAAGGTGTTCCTTACAAAGAAAACGAAGATGTTTCAAAAATCTACAGTAACATATTGGAAAACATAAATTGTGATAAAAATACTTTGAAATTTACAAACATATACAGAATCAGAATTAAAAATCCTACAAACAAACATCCTCCAATAGTAGTAACACGACAGAATAAGGAAAGTAAAGATATAATTATCTCACAAAAGAGAAAATATGGTGTACTACATACCAAAGACATAAATTTCGCTGGAGATATCAATAATACAATTTACATAAACGAACAACTGACCCAACAAAATAAACACTTGCTTTACCTGGCGAAATCATCTATAACGGGATACAAGTTCATATGGGCTAAAAACGGAAATATCATGATGAGGAAAACTGAAACATCTCAAATAATCCAAATAAGAGAGCCAGAAGATATCCCCTCTGAATAAAGGACCATCACACAACCACCTAGCAACTATAAATAAATATCTTTCAACATGTCAGATGAAAATTTTGAACACGAAAAATATATGTGTAAAAACAACATCGAACTGAATACTCTTTTTAGAAAAGTTAATTTTTCAATACAAAACTAAAATATTAGAAGTATAAGGAAACATTTCGATGAACCTCCTTCATAATTTTGATTTTTCTCCTTTCGTAATTGTACTAACTGAAACTCAAATGAAAGATGTAATTCCATATAATTTACCTGAATATACCACAATTTCTGCTGCCTGTAAGCATACTGGACATGATGGAGTGACTGTCTTTTATCATAATACTCTAAAAAATGTTGCTACTGAATTTATTGATTTTAACTCTGCTAATGTAATAAAATTAACTTTTTGTCGAAATGACTTTAAATATCTCATAGTAGCCGTATATAGATCCCTTTCTTTAAGTGATTTTCTATTTGTAGATGAACTAAAATTTGTTAGAAATCTTGACAGACATAACTTTACTTTCTCCATACTGACGGGGGACATCAACATAAATATTAATTATAACACAAAAAATATTAATTGTCAAAGTGAATATCTAGATTGTTTATCAAGTTCTGGATACCTGTCATATATTAACTCACCAACAAGAGTAACCTTAATGAACTCTGCATGTTAAGGTTATATATTTGTAAAGACACATAAAGATGTGAATATAATATCCTTAATTCTATAAACAAATATCACGGATCATTATCCAACACTATATGGGCACACATTAAAAAATTCATCTATAAAACAAAAATGTGAAACTGTCGAAAAAACTGAAATTTACTATCGTACATTCAATTCTTTACTTCATTTAGAAAGTTGGTAAAATGTTCTATCAATAGTAAACCCACAATCAGCATTAGAAAATTTCTATAAAACTCTGCTAGACAATATTCTGAAAAGTGAAAGTAAAATTTTTGTAACAAACTGAAAACATAAAAAAATCAAACCATGGATTACTGTTAGCTTAATTGTATCAAATATATCAACAAATTATACAGGAAAATGTTAAAATATAAAATAGCTTGCCAAAAGAATAATGTCTGAATTTTATGAAAACAAAATATTTAATGTACAGAAACTTACTCAATAGGCTGATTGGAAAATGTAAAAATAAATACTATTGTGAACAAATTAAAAACGCTAAAAATGATAGTAAAAAAACGTGGAATATTATAAATGAAATTACGAACAAAAAAAGTATGTTTTCAACTGTTGTTAATGAGGTTCAAATAAATAACAAATTAATAACTGTAATAATTTTGCAGCATATTAGAATTAAAGACTCCATTTGACTCCATAAGACTCCATATGGCTCGGTCGGTCGGGATTCCCAAAACAATTTCTTGTTTTGTTTACACATTTGACTAGCTAGTAATGTTTTTATATTTAAGGAGGTCGAAATTTGCGTTTTAAATTTCTCAAAGTTAACTTTAATGGGGGGGGGGGGGGGTACTTTATACAGGAATAGTGCACCCATATGATGCCTTCATACACTCAATGAATCAATTTTAAAGTGTGACACTGCCTCTGCATGATTATTAACTATTACAATTGACTTGTAACAAAGATATTTTAGGAATTTATTTTGAATTGCCTCGATTTTGTTTATAAAATGGAGACCAAATGACTGATGAAAACTCCAGATGACGCCGTACATAGGCAAAGTAGAGTTGCTTTATTATATTGTTGCTATTAAAAAGTTTTGTGTTTCTTATGATGAAACATAACATTTTAACAGCTTTATTTGTGATTTGTTGTACATGAAGGTTATATTGTAGTTTACTATAAAGGAATTATTTTAGGATTATAGAGTAATCTTTTTTTAATTATTAATTTAAAACGTGGTATTTATAAACATTAGAGGATGAAGGGAAGAAGAGGATGTGAGCTTTGGAATGCATCTTTTTTCATCTTAGTGATCGTGATTTATTTTGTTATAGTTACGCTCTCAGTTGATGCTCTACAAAAAGTAAAATAGTGATATAATAACATGAAGAAGATACTTCTGTGCACCATCACAATACTGGCTTGTGCCGGACAATTACTGGGCTATAAAATTCTCCTCGTCACTCCAATACCATCGAAGAGTCATTGGATTCTTCTAAAGGCGCAAGCAGAAATTCTTCACGAACACGGCCATGAGGTGAACTAAATAACTATTAAAATTATTATTAAAATATTCCGGAACCCAGATATTTTAAAAAACAACATAGACAGTAATAAAATTATAATACAACATTTAATATCGAGGGAGAAAGTGCTTTCAAGAAGTGGCAAAATTCTGCTTGAAGGTAAAAGGGTAGGAAGGATTTTTCGAAATGTTATGTACCTTCCTTTTATTTTAAATTTTGTGCAAAATTTGATCAACCTTTGAATACAACTGTAGATTTGTATGAAAACAAATCCACACCATCCTTCAATGATATTTACCATCCTCCCGCCACAAACCACAAACATTCTCCTTTAAATAATATTCTATAATTATATGGGTAGATTTATTTAATTTATGGGAAATAATGTGTTACGATAAAGATGAATTGTTGCTGAGATTCCGACCCGGTAGCCCGGGATAATCTAGCCAAGATTGCAACCCATAGCCTGGGATAGTCTTGCCAAGGAGGTAACTACTGTACTTATTAATCATAGATTCATATTTTTGTTCGTAGGTAACATTGATAGGCTGCTACGCATCAAAGAAGCCCCTCTACAGAGAGATAGTCTTGCAAGAAATTGCTAAAAGTGCAGCACGTAAGAATATTGATTAAATTTGATAAATATTTCCATCGCCTTTCATAAACGAAAAAAAACAATAAATAAAAATATATTTTATTCATATTTATTATTTTCACATATATATTGGGTATGCAAAATTCTGTTAAAGTGTCCGTTATGAACTTCAGTCTTGCCAAACAAAGTGCTGTGGAAACCATGTTTCGATTGAAGGACGTCGGTGAGTGGACCGCCAATGGGATGTTCACCAATGAAGCCGTGAAAAAGTTGCTTGACGACAAGACCGAGAAATTTGATCTTGTCATCGTTGAGCATTTCATGAATGATGTGTTAATTGGGTAAGTATCTGTTTTAAAACATTTGTTTAGGGTCCCATTTACGAAGCTTATGTTGTCTATGAAAAGGTTTAAGGTCCAGATTCAGTTCCTTCGGTAATCAAGTGTCAATCTTATTGTGCTTTTGTGTCCTTTTAAACCCACTGGACCCTTCGACTGCTCCAAGTAAGACTGCAGTAACTCACTTTTTGTCATTTTGCAGGAGAGCGATTTTAAAGTTCAAAAAATTCTGCATAATCTTAGATGAGGGTTTTGAATTTTATTTAAATTGAATAAGTTTCGTTTGTTAATACTCTTTCTAACTGCTTAATATTTTCTTAGTATTTTCCTCGAATTTGCACTAATTTGAAGGGTTTTGGGACTTACTACTCTTATCCTCGGAGTTTATATAATTTCAATGGGTAGTATGTTGAGCTACTTCTTTGTTACAGGGAAAAATTAAACAAATTATAGAAGTTACGACGAGCTGCTTTATTTTAACAGTAAAAAAAACATCTTTTATACACATTAAGAATACATAGTTGAGAGTTTGTCAATAGTTATGGTGTCTCAGTGTTATAAACAACAATATAAAAAACATTTTTAGTTCGATCAACTGAAAAAATAATACATTTGTTTATAAACTGTTACTTGCATAAAATAGAAGAGATTCTTAAGAGTCATTTCAAAATATTAAAGAAGGAAAAGAACATTATAAAGTTTCATTCGATTTCTGAATCATCAGACACCCCATCTCTGACATTAGAATGTCCAATGGCGGTTTCTTCAACGGAAGAATTAGTTAAAGATAGAAATTATGGTAAGTCTTTGGAATGTTGCATAATGTTAGCAGATCTGTGGCCATCTGCGTAGATTACAAGGTGTGTAGTACTTACCGCGGTTTAGTGACACGGTCTGAATCTTAATATAATTTGAAAATTAATTCGAAAAATATCAATCACTTTTCGCTTGTTGGTTGTCAGGAAAATAAACAGTTTCGGGAACCAACAAGCGTACCTTGGTAAAACAATCAACACAGTTCGGTGTATTTTTTAACGCGCTATTGTTTTCATTATAATTATTAAATAAATAAACAATTACATGATTCAATCAAGCGTTTAACTTTAATTTAGAACACGCGTAGGTATTGTCTAAGCAATACCCCTAAAAGTTTATCGATGTTTTGTTTTTGATTATACACAGCAACATCTTGAATTAATCTGTCCAGTCGCCTGCCTCTTGTCCGTTTTTCTAAAATGAAGGTTAGGGGTTCTTCCATGTAACCTTACATTATATACACTTCCAGTGGATTATTGTGTGTCGCAGATACCTCACGTATTTTGTTCCATTTCAACGGAACTGAATTATCGTTGGCTTTTTTTTTCAATTTCTTTGCGAAATGAGCGACATGAAATCCAAACAGTCTTCATAGCTCATTTCGTTAATTTCGTATAGCAAAACGTCTACTTTCGAACATCGAATCAGCATAACCCATTGTTCAGGCACGTAAATAGTTTTCCATTTCCTTGCATTTTCTATTGTGGCGTGCATAGAATCATTCTCATATTTAGTGTGTCCTTTCTTCATAAAACGATGAGTTTCATTAATTTTCAGGGTTCGTGCGGCATATTCTAACATGGAAAACGCATATCGGTTTCGGTTTTGTCCACTGATTGAGAGAGTGCTAATTTTTTTAATTAATTACTTATTTGTACTCTTTTGTTGAACTGAAGTTAAAAATTTTAGTAAACATGTAGCGATTTCATTTTCACATTTTTTTCCTCCTGATTCATGCCAAATAAAGCAACACTGTTTCTTACCGATATCATAAATGGTGAAATTGTATGTTGCGTACTATTCATTTGTAGTAAAAACTACTCACTGAATGAGAATATATAACCTATAGAACCTTTTGCAAGTCAAATACTGCTACGCATAGCTTTTTTTTTTTTTTTTTACATTAACTCCACACAGGAGGCCCTGAGGAAAATAACTTCCCTCAGGGCCTATGTCATCTTTGAAGATGCTGTGTGGAGGGTCTTTTTGAGGAAAGGAAGGAGTGAACACGGGTCTTGAAGAGACCCATGTTGTAGGAAGGAGGAAACACAGAGGCCGGCAAATCGTTCCACAGCCGAGCCGTTGAACTCAAGAACGAGTCATAGAAACGACCCGTTCTCATGTGACTAATGTCAACCGTGTACAAATGTTGGGCGCGTGTTTGGCGTGTTTCCCGACTATGCACCGGTGCCGAGGGGATCAATGACGCTTGTTCCTCGGAGCATCTTCCATTTTAATACCGGTAGAACAAGGACAGCATCCCCACCTGACGCCTGTGCTCTAAAGATTGCAGTCCGTCTGTTAAGATGGGAGAATCTATCAAACGGACCGCCCGTTTCTGCACAGAGTCAAGGGTTTTTTTTAGGTATTTTGGAGCTCCAGACCAGAGGTGGCTGCCAAATTCAACCGTGGGGCGCACTTGCGATTTGTACAGGGTTAACTATTAAAGTATCTGCGGGCCCTGTACAGTACGCCCAGTTTCTGAGAGGCTAACTTAACTCTGGTTTCGATGGAGCCCCCGTACCTGAGCTGGTCACTTAGAGTTACACCAAGCTTATCGATGGACGTTCTGTTCGAAAGATTGCTTCCGTTGAAGGAGACTAAGCTGCAAATTAATTCCAGCGTTTTCTTTATCCGAGTATTTTAAGACCCTGCCCTGAACTTTATTTTTCCGGTGTGTTTCATAAGCATCTTTAAACAGTACTTTTTCTTCGTCAGTGGCTATTATAAATTTCACACTGAAACAATTATTATGGAAGTCAAAAGCGGTGTCTCAGAGTAGCAGATGTTTCAATGCGTCTTTCTTTCTGCCAAACTACATACAGTCTGTGCATTTTCTAAATGCTCAGATCTCTTTATTGGTAAAGCTTCTTCGATGATTTCCTTGTATAGTGTATATCCACTACAGGAAAGGCTTGGATGTGTCCGAATTCGGGTAGAATTTGATTAGATCTTGTGAGATGTATCCCACGCTGATCAAGCATTACTGCACCTGTTTCGTCAATTTTTCCACATGTAGTAGCTACCATTCTATTAGAGATTCCCGAGGTTTGCAAAAAAATTATTTGTCAAACACGTTGTTTATTTCTCTGATTTATATTTAAATAATAATCTTGCTAAATTCCACGCCTGGGGTTATTACGGTTTGCAGCCGTAATTTGTTTCGGCACTAATTCAACGTGTTGACCAATAAAGCTCCACTGCATGGCATGATTTCATATTTTCCAGAATGCTGTGAATATTTTTTTTCGCGATTCTTTATTTTAAATCACCAAATATATCTTGAAGAAAAACATTTCTATTCATTTGAAGTATTTGAAAATGTAATCAGTTTTAGTAGCATGATAGAACAATCCTGTTTCCTCAATAAAAAAACAATATGAAATCAGGGGAAGTTGGTCTACAAACACTCAATTCTACAGGTCTTGAATTATTACATGCAGCAGGCTTCCAGGCGTCATCAGAGTTCACTCCACTAAAATATTGCTGATCTCCATAGGGGCCCAATAATTCATCAGAAGTTGACTCTGTAATAATTTATTATAATCTGAACAAACATTATGTACAAAATAAGAATTCACTAGCCAATTTTCGGGGCATTAGAATTTTGTATTAAATACATTCAATTTTAAGTTATGTCTGAGATATGTTTAGACTTACCAAACTGCATTGTAGACGATAATGCTTTTCCATTAGCTATTATTTTGACAGTCCTACTGGAAATTCTCATGTTCACGGTACAATTCTCTTTATATTTTCAATTTTATCACTACAATAGGGAAACCGCAATGACTAACTTTAACCGCCAACCGCAATTCAAATGATAATATCGATATTTCTCCATGGAAAAAAGAAGTAAGTCTGACTTACGACCATAAACCAAAAAAAAAAATTCCGATGAAAAGCGCAGTAACTCAACTTACTTCTTTAGTAAATGGAAAAATTAAGACAACTATTTTTAAAATGGTTTTTATCACGGTGTATAACTGTTAGAGTTACAAATGTCTTCTTGGCAGATAGATAAAAAATTATGAAACCCGAAAATGTAACTAACTCAAAAACACCAAATTTTGAGTTACTGCAGTCTTCCTTGGAGCAGTCGCCTTAATCTCGAACTTTTTCATCTAGCTTTCCTTCTGTTCCTTATCTTTCATCACATCGAAATATCGACAAGGAGACAATAAAATTCCTCTGTTTCATCACTTTTAGCTTGCCCGAAGTTCATACTGTAAATCTATTTTTTTAATGATACATAAGTCTTCTGCACCTTTGCAATTAAGACATTCGTGGCATTATTAAACCACCGCCATTTTGCAGTAGCTAATTACTTTTTCTTAATTGCTGGTTGTAATTTTTTTCAGGTTCTAAAAATATTCCGTAGTTAGGGATATGGATCACACTTTATTCTTCTGCTTTTAAAGAGAGCATTTTTCTCTCTTTATTCTTTTCATCTAAGTTGACTTTAATTTTCTGATCCAGATGATACATACATTCATCAATATTTCGAGTTATATAGCAATATTTTGTATTTGGTTGTTGTGGATTTGGAGATCCATTCAATCTTTTCCTACAAATTTTGTCCATTTTTCAGGTTAGGTATCAAATACAACTGTCCACTGATAGCCAGTTCAACCAGCTCAGTCACTCACTGGATAGCCCGGGTTACCGGGAATCCTTTAAGCACTTCCGTTGCTCCCCATCTCCTGACTGCCTTTCCACCGACGATGAACCTCTGGCAGAGGGCAATGAACTTCGGCATGTCTCTGATTGATGACATATTTTTCAGGTAAGATAAATATCATTAATGGTTTTTAAAAAGAAAACTTTGAAAGCAAATATAACACTTATCTTGTTTAACTAATTGTTGGGCTAGTTATGGGTGGTAGTGATGCGTGTTATTGAAATGTATAAATTTGCAGTTTAGATTCGAGAGCACCCCAACGTGCTAAACGTTCGGAGTTTTTAAGTGATAAAATAAATAGATATGATTTCGTTAATTCGGTATCGGTGATAATCATTTAATTTTAATAAGCCAAAAGCATCATCAACTAGATTAGAGATAAAATTATTCGAAATGAAATGACAAATTCGCCGTAAATTAGGTCAAAGAAGCCAATATTTCCCAACCTTCTTGTTTTAAAGTTGTTTTGAGATTGTTTTTCGATTATAGATTTATTCTGAAGCCAAGTCAAGAAGGACTTTATACAAAATTTCTACCCGAAGAATCCAGAAAAGTTCCATTCTCAGATCTCCCACAGCATGTAGCTTTTACGTTCCTAAACAGCCATCCTTCTATTGGAATTCCCCGACCATTGCTTCCAAATACGGTCGAAGTTGGAGGGTACCACATCCAAAAGGCAGGAACTCTACCAGAGGTAATTTTTTAAGTCATTATCATCATCGCCAATAATTGGTTTTGACTTCCCCAAGTTTTATTTTTGTTTTCTCGACGTTGCAGCAGAAATTTTTAAATAATTGATGATGAGAACAGAAGTAATTATGATACGAATTGTAATGTCATAAAAACAAAGTTATCAAAAAAAAAGGAAACAATCAAACAAAAATCTTAATCGATCGAAAAGTAGTAATAAAAAATTGTCTTTGTTGGGATCAGAAAATTTTAATTCAACTGTAAAATACAAGGCATTAATGGCTGGAATGTGTCTAGAGCATATTCCCATCTGATTTCCGAAATATCTTTAAAAAGGTTATAAAATAGGAGCGAGTAGCAAGCGTGTTTGAAGAACACGATTAATTTAGAATCACAATGTTTTTCTTCGAAAAGTTAAATTAAATGTCCATTTTCAGAACCTTCAAAAACTGCTAGACAACACAAAAGATGGAGTAATTTTCTTCAGCATGGGAAGCAATCTTAAGAGCGCGGATCTTTCTTTAGAATTCAGGGCAAGTTTATTAAAACTTTTTGGTAGTCTGAAGCAGACCATTTTATGGAAATTTGAGGAGGATTTGCCAGGAAAACCAGAAAATGTTATGATCAGCAGTTGGTTACCGCAGGCTGAAATACTGGGTGAGTTTTTACTCAAAAACTGTCTGACAAAAGTCAAACTGTCTAAAAAAATCAAAATCAACAGATTCAAAGTAATTACTTACAACACCTTCTCTAAGATTTTGCTTCAAACAATTGACTTTTTATGATGTTAATTTGTCTCTTTCATCAGGTTTTCTTATTGGCTATCCCCTGAACGATTGAAAATTGCACGTTCAATGACGACAGCATTACTTAACTAAACGCGTGATCTAGAAACCGTTTTTCCTGGTAGTTGTTCGTTTCTTAGGTCTTCAGCTGCAATGAGACCCTGTCTACCACTTTTTGTGCAAAATATAACTTAAATACCTACTTTTCTTACTTTCTAGCTCATCTAAACCTCAGGATTTTCATCACCCATGGGGGTTTGTTAAGTTTAACTGAAACGTCAAGCGCTGGAGTTCCATTGATAGTTATCCCCATCTTCGGAGACCAGTACAACAACGCTGCAGCCGTTGTTGAAAGAGGCCATGGCGTCAGACTTGATTACACAAATTTTACTGCTGATTCCTTGAGTTGGGCTATTGGAGAAGTTCTTAACAATCCGAGGTACGCTTTTATTGTATGTTTCAGTTCCACTGACATTAATAGCCTTCCAAAATATGCACTTTTAAAAAGATTGCTAAATTATATGTGTTACCCGAGGATAATCAATATTTTTTCACCTTTGTACTTCTTAAATTAATAATATAATCCATTGTGTAAGTCATTTTCGCATATTTTTCCTGCTAAATTAATAGCATAACTAAAGTTATGTACATATATATTTTAATTTTCGTTTTGATCTTTTCCTTTAACTGCTGATGTGATTTTTTTACGTATACTCTGACGTGGGGGCCTGGGCGGCCTGTTACTTTAAATGTTTATAATATTAGAGATCCATTAATATTTTGAGGTCCAATTTATTATTTATTGGACAATTTAAATATATTAAAATATTTGGCAATTAGAATATTACATGATAATTTTTGACAAAAATCACTTGAGATTAGAAATCAATCTGTATTATCTATTAAACTAAATAAAAACAATTAACTCAATTTTATTATAATATTTCAATAGTGACCCGAATAAACTATATATAATCAACTTTAGTGAAGTTGTTTATGTTTATTTTTATATAGTAAAAATCAACTTTAAAAAAAGTCATGTAAGTACTGACGATGGGTCAGAGAGGCCCGCAAAAAAAAATTGAAATGTATTTACTTACACAAATCTAACTTTAAAAGTTTTAAACTTACGGCTCTGGCGTCACTAAATTCTAATATATTGGAAACGGCGTATGCGGCGCGCGCGGGGGAGGGAAGTATTTCAATATTATTATTGTTGCTAGGACGGAGCGGCCTCCACACCAGCAGTTAAAGGTTAAATTAATAGCATATTTTATTTCAATCACACATCATTATACGGTCACCCTATGACCCTATTTGCTTAAATTATAATGTACTAGCAGCCTCCTTCAGCTTAGTGGATACGCATTATATTATCTATAATAAACATTACTGCAACAATTTTGTTCTTTCAATCCTAATAATATTATAAAGGCGAAAGTTTGTATGGATGTATGGATGTTTATTGCTCTTTTACGCAAAAAATACTGAATGGAATTTAAAAATTCTTTCACTCATAGAAAGCTACATTATACAAGCTAAATATATTGATAAGCTCTGGCGTTATGAATAAACTGTGGCGTTATGAAATTATTTATTATAGTTTATTGTCCAGACGCAAAGCAAAGCTTTGCTAAGTAATTGTTTGACGTGATGTAACGGGTATGGAGTGGGGGCGGCAGGGAGGGTGGTGGTAGTGGAAGGGGGGGGGGGGCGGAGTGGGAAACCCCCTTATACTATGCGAGCGAAGCCGGGGGCAAAAGCCAGTACCTAAAAAATTTTATGTTATTTTTGTAACTTTGTAGATTTGTTTACCTTAACATAGGCTTGTCCCAAAAAGGTTAAAAATTGAATTGTTAGCAGTAACACCTACAATGTAAAAAAGCAATAAATAAAATTTAATAATAATTGTATTGATAAATGGTAAAGAAATTATGGTGTTACTAATTATTTTATACCGTCGTGTGATAATCCTGCAATTAAAGCTATTTCACAACAACATTTAAATGCATCAATTTTTTAATTTTATAAACCTCGTTGTAATATTTAACAAATAATGATAACATTAAAAACCCTTAGTGATAATATGAAAATAGAATAATATAAAACACCGGGATGAAAAGATAAAAAATAAACTGAGTTTATTTTAAGATAACACATTCACATGATAACAACCGGTTTAAAAAACAAATACCACAACAAACCAACTGTTATTATATTTAAAAATAGTTCACAATAACATTCTTCACTGAGTGAGAGAGAGATCTGCTTGAACATATTAGAAACTGTTTAACATATATTCATACTTACTCACACACACACACACATCTTCCCACTACGCACACCACCCTGTAATTTACTTAATATACATACCATAAATAATTAATATACTACAAAGAAACACATCGTAGATACCCACCGTTGTATGTTGTGTGTTGTGATTGTCCTATAAATATTTAACTTCATTTTAGCAATGAGCACTTCTAATTTATCATTTCATTTAATCGCAATGTATAGACTCCTTTTGATGTTTTGCACTCGATGTTTTTGAAAGGAAAATTTTGAGGCGTATCTTCGGACCGGTTTCAGAAAATGATTTTGTCGCAGATATTATAACAGTGAGCTATATAAACGTCACAAAATTTATAAAATTGGGAAGACTTCGGTGGCTGGGTCATGTAGAGAGAATGACCGAGCATCAAGCACCTAAGTCCCTGCTGAACTCAACACCGATGGTGATGGAGCCTAGGAAGACCAAGTTTAAGTGGAGCGACAACTTCCTAAAAGATATATATATCCACCTTGGAGATTGTAAACTGGAGAGAGCTGGCACAAAACCTTGATGAGTGGAGGAAGACTCTTGTGGAGGCCAAGACCCACGAGGGGTTGTTGAGCCGAGAGTGATGATGATAGACTCCTTTACTGATAACTTTCACGCCTATGTCACTTTTTATTCAAACATTTCAATGCATTTTGTCTCCATGAGCTCTTTTGTTTGTTGCCGCGCTGACTTTCTCTTTTTGTGTATAAAACTCGTTGTTGTAATTTTAGCCATTCATTATTTTCTCCATTCTATCCACAATTCTTATCTATATTCTACAAATTGCTTATCAAGTGCTCGGAATCGAATCAATATCTCATTGTAAAGTAATATTCATATGAATAAAGTTACAACAATATTCCCAGTACGAAACAAAGGGTTTTTTTACTAAAAGGGATAACCTCTCAAAACATCATCACCTCTAAATTAACGGTTTCCTTGGTGTGGAAACGAAGAAGTCCAGAAGCTTCTCACTTTAACCTGACGGCGGATTGTTGGGAGACCACACCCTGAGAACCTTACGCACCCACCATGAAATATACGTAATAATTGTAAATTGTTTTTACCACTGTAACTATTGTACTGTTTTTTTTTGGCAAAATACTTTAGGCAATAGGCAATAGGCTTTTGTCAAGCTCCGAACCTAGTGCCTTTGAGTTTTTACTCTACATTGGAGGTTATCCACCAATTATCCGCCCTGGTATAAGTAACAGATGGTTTCTCCTTCAAGGCTCTCGCAAGATTCTAATTTTTTTGTTAAACGAACCTACATTTATTTATTTTGAACGAATCTAGACCTCCAGCGTCCATGCATATGTTGTTAGAAAGCAGTATGCAAGTGCTTAACAGGAAAAAACATAATACAACAAATCAGTTTAGTAATACAAGTAAAAATAATAGTTAAAGCAAAATAAAACTCGTTCAAGAAGCTCACGAGGCAGCATTGTATAATGCGAAAAACCTTGTAAGCAGCTGTATAAAATAGAGAACTTAGATCTTTTAATTGTTAAGTCTCAAATTATTTGGCAAGTACCAATAAAAAATGTAAATTGCATTCAGCCTGATATAAACCACACTCAGCGTCCGTGTCCCTTAGCCAACCACCCAGTGAAGCCTCAAAGAAAGTTTGTGAAAAATGACTAGTTATGACTCTACACAGTGAAGTAGTAATTCGTTTTAAGTATTTTCTTTATAATTATTATTCGATATTTTCGGCACAGTTGCTCCAGAAATAGAGACAACGTTCAATTTCACATATTTCACCATTGATTTCTCGCAATGATTTTATAAAAAAATTATTTTATTAATATTTGTATTTATTTACGCAAAAATGAGTAACCTACCTAATAGTTAAGTGAGTACGGTAGGGAAGGTACTGTTTAAGTAGATAATAATATATGCCTCTGGGCTAAAGGCCCATTGCGTTCATTCAAATGTTTCATAGTAATTTCATATTAGCAGCCCATTTCCTTTCATGATTGAGTATTTAACGATGTCTCCCGGTTCCCCAATGTAGTTACCCATGAATCTGAGCCTTCTAACTTTGAGTTAAATTTAAATTAACAGTAAAACCCTTTGTTTTCAGCTACGCCCATACCGCCAAGACCATCAAGCAACGTTTCCACGACCGACCTATGGACCCTCGAGAACTCATCAACTTCTACGCGGAGAACATCATCCGCACTGGGGGAGCTCCTCATTTCTCTCCAAGACCAATCTGTCTGGTCTCCACACTCTTCCTAGACGTGGCTGCTGTCTTCCTTCTTCCACACCTTTTGCTATTGGGAGCGATCTTTACTTGTCGAAAGTGTTGCATAAAAACTACGAATACTGATAGGAAAAAGAAAGACTGAAGCAAAATGTATTACGTCACTCGACGGTATTAAATATTTTTTCGTAAAATACAATTTTTTATTAATTTTTTCTGTCCTAGATCTTATTTTAGATCTCAAATATAAACGTATCTGTGGTCAGACGAGTCTATAACATTCTAATTATTTAGATAAACTATCAATTATTTAAGATCTATTAGCACTCAAAACACACAGTTTGTAATCGGCTAATGCAAGAAATTATTTTTGCTCTCCTATAAATTTGTATTTACATTTGTATTCATAAGTGTATCCTCCACAGAAATAAGAGAATTTTTGATGTTTTGATCGCGGTGAGAGAGTTCCTAAAACAGACAGTATATACGTCATAATGTTACGATCATCTCGGCTCTCGCAATTGCAATGAAATAATTTATCTTACCGGATACCGCCACTTGTGCCAGGACTCAGTAGGTACAATCTGCAAGTCATTAAACGTCGACAAACGTAGTGTTTGAGGTAACGTAATAAAATATATATGCAGATACACACCAGATGATTTGTCGCCGTATTTGGTGGTATCATCGTGTAGCTCCTTTTACATTATTCATTACACGCTGGGCGATACGCTTTGCACTGCGTCGTATAATATCATTCGGAGTCGGGCCACTAACAATAATTTTTTATAATTTTTTGAAATTGATAATTTACCCTAAAGATACTGCTCTGTGAACAATAATAACCCTTCTGTAGATGGCGATAAGTTAAATTTTCCGCTTCAATTTTGCAAAAAAGGTGCCAAAAAGCGTTTTATATTTTATTTTGGGAATATAAGGCACAAACAGCAAGGCGTTTTCTGATAACTTTCTATGTAACTTGATTTTCTACATTTTACAATAAAATCGCAATAGAGGAAACCTGTTGGTGACAGGGCTGGGATTCCGATTCGGTCTTCACGTGAGAGCGAAATATGAATAACAGCAGATTTCGTAACCCTTTACAATTACACAAAAAAGGAGAAATGGCAGAAGGTAAGGTCATATGTACAATATATACATGGTAGTACAAAAAGCTAATCTTTCACGTGTTGGTGAGAAATTAGGGATCTTTTACGTATTGAATGTTGTTCTTGTATTCAATTCGAGATCTCAAACCCACCACCGATACTTGATGCGCTCAGACAAAACCATGACTTTGCCTGTCATCTCATCTAGGTGGTGCTTAAGACCACCAGTGTAAACTGATGACATAAGCAAAGTAGCCAGGTCAGAACCTGCCCTAAAAGAAT
The DNA here is from genome assembly GCA_929108145.2 of Limnephilus rhombicus. Taxonomy (NCBI): domain Eukaryota; kingdom Metazoa; phylum Arthropoda; class Insecta; order Trichoptera; family Limnephilidae; genus Limnephilus; species Limnephilus rhombicus. The sequence continues at coordinate 10,462,282 of OV815292.1, read as the reverse complement.
CCTTCAGTGCGATTAAGAAATGTGGAAATAAGATGGTGAAGGAGGGCTTCATGGTGGACGAAGTCGAGATCAAATAACACACCACAAAACTACATTAAGCCAGAAAATCAATACAAGAATCACCATGGTAAACAGGCGCAGTATTAACTATCTCAAAATACACACATTTCGAATCGATACCTTTCTCAAGAAGAACCAGCTATAATCTCCATTAAAAAAAAACACAAATGACTGTGAAATCGCCTTATAAATTTTTGGACTAAACCTACACATTCGTTACCCTATCTGTTCTGTGTATGTTGAGAATAAGCCAATATCGTTATATCCGTCTTTTCGTACTATTATTTCTTACACGATGTTACTCGTCTTAGGGCCAGTATTTTTACAAAATTAGATTTGATTATTTTTTTTTACTGAAAGTTACGCGACATTCTGATTCAAGTTCTGTGATTATTTGAGTTTAACATGAATAGATCTTTAAAAATGTTGAAAAAAAAAAAATCTTGAATCGTTCAAATTCTGTAAAACAACTGACCCTTAGTTTTCTTGATTAAATTTTTTTCAGATTTCGGTAAACATCTTTTGGAAGCATTATTATATTGATGTAAATAAGGGTTTGGAAATTTTGCATTCAAATATCAAGGGTTCACAATAGGGTTATTTAATTTTTTTAGAAATATAACATATGTTGTTATGAAAGAAAAGTTATTTAAAGTCAAATGCTAATTACTAAAATCCACCTTTTAAATTTGTTTTTTCGTTTATATAATCAGTTAACTCCTCCCTTCGATCGTCTCCCACCGGTTAGACGGTTTTCACGGTTGTGATTGTCATATGGGTCCTATAATTTCAAAACCCGCTATATCCGATTTTTGACGAAAAGATCTGAGTATGACATCTTGTTCACATTTTTGCGAGGAACAAGACTAACCTAAAATTGAGTATCTCACTTATCACGACCAAAAACCATGTTAAAATTGCGAGTGAGAAACAAAACCCGCTATATCATTCAAGAAGTTTCTACCAAAACCCGCTATATCGGAATTCAACCAATCACGAGCAGTTATTTTGCCAAGATGGCGGGTGTAGAAACACGCCCCTCAGGTCAGTTGAGTTTCAAAAGCCTCTATATTCCAAATAAATCATGAAGTGAGAAACAAAATCCGCTATATCCATTTTATTTATCCAAATTACTTAAATATTTCTAGACATACATTGCAAAATGAACACTTTTCGAATGTATATTACTCCAATTCATTATATAAAAAAATAAAATGCAATTTTTTATTTACGCTAGAGATGTGACAGCTTTTTGCGGTTTTCTCTGAATCAGTGAAAGTTGATATAGCGGATATAGAAATTGAACGACTCATATATATTTTTAGATTTTAATGTTTCGTAATAGGGATTTTAATGTACAACATTTAAAAAAATAATTTGACCATAGTATTTATTTTGACAAGATTCTCCTTCTTCTTGTACCATGTCTGCTATGCGGACTATGTTTACTGCGGCCCGGAACAGCTCTACAGTAGACTGGTCAAACCACTGTCTCAGTTTTTCAGCTATGAGGTTTTCCTTCTTCCAGGGCCCCGCCATCCGGCAATCTTTCCCTGCATGGAAAGTATACAAAAAAAAGAATGATTACGAAACATAAAATTTAAATTTTAAATTTTTAAAAGAAAGCATTGAATGTAAAATTTATTACAAATTATGAACTATTTACGTCGGAATATAAATTTGTCGCATATAAATTAAATATTACTTCCCGAAAAGGGCATTTTTAGGATGTTATATTTTTTTAATTTTCATTTTAATACTAACACAGTTAATAAGGCAAGGTATTTTTTTCAATAATTATAATTAACTCACAAAAAATCCTAAATTTCCTCCTAAATGAAGCAAAACTGAATTCTTTGATAATTACATATATACATCATTTAAAACAAAATAGCACATATAAGTTTTAAGATTTTCACGGCCAAAAGCATTTTCGTTATTTGTTTTTGGGGTGTTATGCCGTGTTGCGCTACCTCTTTCTTTAGCCAACAGCTAAGTAGGCAGCTTCTAACATTCACATTTGTGTCATATATATTCTTCTTACACTACTTTCTTCGTTCATTCGCTCTACGTACCCAAACCATCTGAGCATCTTAATAAAACAATTATTATTCTGTTTGGTGGGTATTTTGCCGCCAAATACAAAATGTAGTTTTGTATAAAATGGGCCGAAACGAGTCCCGCAGCCGTTCCTCTTAACCCAAGTTCGTTTAATGAGAACCACGTGATAAGGTTCAGCGTAAATTATGTGTAGGTAAATAGGTATAACAAACACGTTTAATAACAAGAACAATTTTATCGCGCATAGTTGGTTTTGCCTCGTCATGATCTCGTTGATTTGCAATGAATTGAAGATCGTGCCATGAAATATTATTAATTATTACGTTAAAAATAATCTTCACTTCATTTTCGGGCAAGGTAACAGTGTTATTTAATTTGATATTGAAGGTTTGTTCGGTTCTTTCTGTTGATAGATGCTTTCAATCCGTGTTGTATCCGTGTGAATCATTTATTCAATTTTATTTGAAAGAACTATTTTTTTTTAATATCCCGTTTATGAAAGTAATCCTATTTATGAAAGTAAAAATAGCGTTCCTTCCAAAATTAGTATTCAGCAGATAATTTTTGTGTTCTTCCATTAATAAAATACATAAATTAAAAGTTAAGAAGATTATCAAGTGATTATTATATGTTCATTGAGTAATTAGTAAGCTATGTTTGAATGTTTATTGTGTCTTCGTCTTCCTTGCACTGTTCCAACTCATTACCTAGATAATCTGTTGGGGTCGGCTCTTCTCGTTCTCAGGCTATAACTTTTTCGATTCTGGGTAGCGCTTTCATCCAGGCCGTTTCTCTGTAAAATTTTGGAGCATTTTAAGTCATCCAGGAGTTTTTTGGTCTTCGTCTGGATAACTGTCAATAAAGCTCCATAGACATTGCCTGCTTCACTGTGTGGTCTGGTGGTCTCCGTCTTATGTGCCCATACAATCTCAACTGTCGTTCCTCCAGTTTATGGTTTATTTTCGTAACACCCAGGCTGCCACAAATGCGTGAACTTTGAACGTTTATTGTGTGTTAACATTTATTCGCATTATTGACTCTAATAATGTGTATGTCCAATATATATATATATATATATTTATATACAAAAATCGACTGAGGTGGCTGAGGCATGTACTAAGAATGTCTGATGACCGAATTCCGAGGAAGATACTGAGTGCGATTCCAGAGGGTAGACGTCCAGTGGGCCGCCCCAGACACAAGACAGGGACGTATGGAGGATCCTTGTCGATGCAATGGGTCCCCGACCCGAATGGGATAAGGGGAAGAAGAAAATGATGATGATGCTACATTTATTTATTGTATTTTGAGCAGGTACTCAAAACTTTTTAAAATTATTAGTTAGATGTTTAGGACACAATTTGGGAGGCGCAAATGCCTCCCGCCTCCCCGGAACCATTTAATGGATAACCAAAACCCCTTCCAGAGGTCACCCCAAGTGGTTCGCTACATTTGGTGAATTTGCAGGGGTTCCCGGGTTCATGGGTGTGGTTTGTTTAGGTCTTGGCGGCCAATGCGTTTGCCCACCTACTGCATGGAGGTACGGATCGACAGAGATTGGTTGAGGGAGACCTTGCCTAGACCTCTCCCGCTGGTCTTTCTTGACCCATCGAAATGAGCCGTAGTAGGAGGGATGGATTCATACGTCTGTCACTCCTAGACACCTGACCCCTAGATTCCTAACCATCCCTCATACCCTTTTCAATCCCAGAATTTACTCTACTTCCTTTCCCTAAAAAGACCCTCCACACAGCATCCTCAAAGATGACATAGGCCCTGGGGGAAATTATTTTCTTCAGGACCTGAGCTAATGTAAAAAAAAGCGTGTGGTATTTATGAACAATACGGGACGAAGGGAAGAAGAAAAGATTGGATTTAGAATATATATTTTTTTCATCTTAGTGATCGTGATTTTGTTATAGGTACGCGTTTGAAGATTTACAAAAAAATAAGATAGTAATATAATAACAACTCAATTTCAGTGCCGGCAACCCGGGCGTTTATTTTATTTTCATTTATGTATAAAGTTTTCTTTTACCCACCTCCACACTCAGAGTCTAATCCGAGGCGGGTAAGTAATATGTTATATTTATTTAAAAGATATGTATCAACAAAGATACGTATGTATATAAAAAGATAAAAACATACATGCACATACGTATTGTTGTTTTATTAAGAATTTACAAGTTGTTTTTATTATTTAATAAATTTACATATAATGGTTGCATACGTAATATAAGATTACACATGGAGATAAGAAAATGTGCTAGCAAGCAATCGCCTGCATATTTTATTATATTTGAATATTATATAATTTAGTTAGTAATTATGAAAAGAGAATGTCTGTAAAATGTACTCCTGTTAGTTCTTTAGTATATTTCGAATGTCGATGGTCTGTTCTTTACTTTTCAGTCAGCCATCTTACAAAACTTTTGAACAGCCAGTTCAGATTATTAGAGGTGACGTAAGTTTTTGTTTGTGTTATGAAGATATTGAAAATGAGATTAAAAAAAAAAAAACACAAGGTGCGATTATGTTTTTTTGCGAAAGTTGATTTGACATAGGGAACTTAAAAGTGTTTATTTTTTTTTCTTGTATATTGCGAGTGAGGTATGTGTTGAGGTGATGTTTTGATACAGTTTTTATATAATATGATCTTACTTCTCAATAGTTTATGTCTGTATAATAATTTGTTTTTAATCATTAGCTGTTGTGTCGGATGTTGGTAAGGTTTAAGATAACATGAAGACACTTCTGTGTGCCATCATGACGCTGGCTTGTGCCGGGCAATTACTGGCCTACAAAATTCTCGTTGTCGCTCCAATACCACTGAAGAGTCATTGGATCCTTATAAAGGCGCAAGCAGACATTCTTCACGAACACGGCCATGAGGTAAACTAAAAACTTTAAAAATTATTATTAAAATAGTCCTGGACTACACCCAATTTTTTAAAGAAAATGTAGACAGTAAATAAATTTTACAATTATTATAAGCAATAATTATCAGCCTGAAACACTCATCCACATTGAAAAATATTCCGAGAAAAGATACATGACGCCAACGGGACTTGAACCCGTGCCCTTCTGATTGCCGGTCAGCTGCTCTCCCAATTCCGTCGCCAATTGCAATTAAGCCGCCATAGCTCAATAGCAGCTGACAAGCAATCAGAAGGGCACGGGTTCAAGTCCCGTTGGCGTCATGTATCTTTTCTCGGAAGATTTTTCAATATGGTTGAGTATTTCAGGCTGATAATTATAGCTTATAATCATTATTACCCGTTGTGCTATGCATAAAAATCTTGTCTTAAACGTTAGTTTAACAATTAAAAATAATAATAAATTAATTTTACTATTACTTTGAATATCGAGGGAGACAATGTGTTCAAGAAGTGTCAACAATCTGCTTTAAGGCGTGGTAAAAGGGTATGAAGGTATTGTTCGAAATTTTACGTACCTCCTTTTATTTATGGCAAGTGTGCTAAATTTCATCAACCTCAGAATAAAACTGTACATTTACATAAAAAACAAATCCAAACCACCCATCAATAACATGTACCGGCCGCGTATTTCCTTTTCCGTGTTCAATACGAAGCAACCATGCCTCGAAATCAACACGGGTTTGTAATGCCATTTTTTCTCCAAACCCGTGTCCAGTAGAAGGCAAGCGGCATACTGTGCACGGGTTTGTAACGCCAATCCCTTCCCAAACCCGTATTCAGCACGAGGCACGCATCCTCCAAACGTGATTATAACTTAAAAAAAGGAAGTGTGTGCATACACGCACAATATAATGGATGAGAAAAAAAATACTCTATAATATAGTACTTATAATACTTTGCAGTACCAATTTTATAAATTGGTACTGCAAATTTGTATTGTATCAAATTTGTATCCAATTTATAATTTGTATCCAATTTATAATTTGTATCAAATTTGTATCCATTTGTATTCGCTACTGGCATTATACCTAGGTCTCTGATTCAAAATTTAGGCGTATTAGATTTGTCAAAGAATTTATACATAAAAATGCAAAAATCGGTAATTTTAAATACATGTAGGATTACAAAAGATTTTTTAAATATTTATATTGAGGGATCAGTAGGATTTATAGCTTCAATTAGGAATTCCACAGAGCCGAACCCTCTGATATGAAAATATCTGGAGTCGGTGAATTATTTTCCCATCTGGTCTCTGGTAGGTTGACATGTTGTTCTTGTATTGTTTTGTTATTATAATACATATAGTGCAATTACATAACGTGGATTGACCAGATGATCATTTGGGAAGTGTGTAATATGCAGTACCAATTTTATAAAATAATTTCTCTAAAATAAACTCGCACGTCATCATAATTTAAAAAAAACATCCCATGTTTTGAATGGTTTGTCTGGCAAAGCAGGGTTTGTCTAGCGGGTATGTGTAATTATAAAATACATTTATGTAATACAGGTATGTATAATACATTTCTTTCCATGTTCTGCTGTTATAAATACAGGTACAAACTTGGCCATAATCATGCCTCAACACTACTGTCCGTACTGAACACGGGTTTGGGAAGGGAATTGGCGTTTACAAACCCGTGCACATTGGGAATGCCGCTTGCCTTCTACTGGACACGGGTTTGGTGGATAAATGGCCTTACAAACCCGTGTTGATTTCGAGGCATGGTTGCCTCGTATTTAACACAAAAAAGGAAATTCGCGTACCGGCTGCTCATCACAAGCCACAGACAGTGGACACTGCTAATAATGCTGTATAAATATATAGAAAAATTTATTTCATTTGTGTGAAATAATGTGTTACGAGAAAGATGACTTATTCAACTACTATTCTTAGTAATCGTACATTCATATTTTTGTTCGTAGGTAACATTGATAGGTTGTTACGCATCATAGAGCCCCCCCTACAGAGAGATAGCCTTGCAAGAAATTGCTAAAAGTGCAGCATGTAAGAATACTGAATATATTCGTTATGTTTATCCTTCGCCTTTCATACACTCAAGAAAACAAGATATTCCAGCCATTTTTTTCACATATTTTGTTATTATTTTCACATATTATTCTTCTGTATAATGCATTGCGTGTGTAAAATTTTGTTTTAGTGTCCGTAAAGACCTTCAGCCTTGCCAAAAGAAGTGCTGTGGACACCATGTATCGATTGAAGGACATCGGTGATTTGTCCGTTAATGGGATGTTCACCAACGAAACCGTAAAAAAGTTGCTTGACGACAAGACCGAAAAATTTGATCTGGTCATCGTTGAGCATTTCATGAATGATATGATAATTGGGTAAGTATCTAAGTTATATATTTTTCAATAATTCCGATTTACGAAGTCCGATTTACGAAGCTCATGTTTTCATTGACAAGTTTAGGGGTTCGATTCAGTTCCTTCGGTAACACATGTCAATGTTATTGAACTTTTGTTTTCCTTCAAATCTACAGGATTTCGAACCCCGAACTGATTCATTTAGCTTACCATCTGTTCCTTATCTGTCATTACATCGATGTAATGACCACGATACGTACAGCTTAAAATACAAATCTCGTTTCGTCACTTTTATTTTACCCAAGGGTATTGTAAACTGAAATTCTTAGTTCCTACATTTGCAATGATGCAGAGGCCTTTGCCAACTTGCAACTAAAACATTCGTGGTATTATTAAACCACCACCGTTTTTCAATAGCAAAGACCACTTTTTTCTTAATTGCTGGGTTAAATTTTCTTTCATAGTTATTTAATATTCAGCGGTTTGGGAAAAGGCAAGAAAAAGGCCTACATCTTCAACCTTCTGCTCTTTAAAATAGCATTTTTCTATCTTTGTATCCAAATCCATCGATATATCTACTTAAATATTAAGCGTTTTTTGTAGATAGTTACGGATTTAGAGAGACATTTAATCTTTTTTACTAATTGTATCTATTTTCCAGGTTAGGTATCAAATACAACTGCCCACTGATAGCTAGCTCAATCAACTCAGTCACACATTGGATAGCCCGGGTTACCGGGAATCTTTTAAGCACTTCTGTTGCTCCCCATCTCCTGACTGCCTTCCCACCGACGATGAACCTCTGGCAGAGGGCAATGAACCTTGGCATGGCGGTGATTGATGACATATTTTTCAGGTATGGTAAATATTATTAATGCTTTTTAATAGGGAAACTTGAAAACAATATTAAACTTATTTTATTTTATTTTATTATTTGGTGGGCTAGTTATAGGTTGGCAATTTTTGAAATATATAAGTTTGCAGTTTGGATTCGAGAACACCCCAATAGGGTAAATGTTCGGACTTGTTCAAGTGATAAAATATTTAGGTATTATTCCTTGAATGCCGTATTGATAATACTCATTTTATTTCAATAAATATGATAAAAAAAAAAAATAATAAAAATCTTAGAAGCAATTGGAATTAGGGGAAGCCTACTTAATTTGTTTAAAAATTATTTATTTAATAGACATATCTGTGTAAAAATATTAGAAAAAATGAGTGGGAGGAAAAAAATTAGTGCTGGAGTCCCGCAGGGGTCAATTTTGGGTCCAACCCTCTATATTATATTTGTATCAATAATTAAAAAACTATTTAAATATGTAAAACACTTTGTATATGCTGACGACACTGCTCTTGTCATATCTGATGAACAATTATCCATTGCGATTAAATATATGCAACATGACTTAACGTCACTTATAAAATGGTCACATGACGCAGGTCTAATCATTAATACCAAAAAAACAAAATTGATGCACATAGGATCTCCACATGCTTCATCATGTATTCATCAAAATATTTTGCAGCCCTGCATGTGTGATAGTATTGAACTTGTAAATGAATATGTTTATTTGGGAGTGACTGTTGATTGTAATTTTAAATGGGATGTACAAATAAACAAAATTTGTAAACGGCTGAGGGCGATAGTGGGTAGGCTGTACAAACTGAAATGTTTCGTTCCGGTGAATATTTTAAAAATCATTTACTTATCACTCGCAGAATCAACTTTACGGTATGGATTAACAACTTGGGGATACTCTTGCAAGACTAATTTGAGCTTTCTACAATCAGTACAAAATTCTATGGTTAAGTTATTAGTTCAAAAACATATTTTTTCACAGAGACGAAACATATCATTGTTGTATGGGAATTTAACAATATTACCGGTGCAGGCCTTATTATGGTACAAAATATTGATTCAGCATATGTCTGAGTCTAATTATAAGAAGAAAGTAGAACATGATTATAATACAAGGTTCACGAAGAATGAAGGAATGATTGTTCCAAAATATAATAATAACTACGGACGGCGAACCCTGGAATATAACGTGCCAAAAATATTTAACATGTTACCAATTAATATAAAAAATTGCGATTCTACAAATACATTCAGATATATGCTGAAACAATGGCTGCTAAATAGAGATAGTTTATATTAATTCATATGTGTTAATTGTTATAATCTTGATGGTTATAGTAATAATATTATGTAATGCTTAAATTGTAACTGAACATTAACATCCTGTTGACAAACTGCTTTATTGTGGTTTAACGGGATTGTACCTTGAAAACCAATAAAATAAAAAAAATTAAAAAAAATCCAAAAATATTGGTCCGTAAAGTGAGTGATGGAATGAAAGCATTGCAAACTAGATTAAACACATCAGAGAGGTAACATTATTCGAAATGAAATGGCAGATTGGCCGTGAATTAGATCAGAAGAGGCGAATAATTACCAACCTTCACGTTTGATAGTTATTTTCAGTTTTTTTCTCAATTTATAGATTTATTCTAAAGCCAAGTCAAGAAGGACTTTACAAAAAATTCTTACCGGAAGAATCGAAAATGGTTCCATACTCAGAGCTCCCACAACACGTGGCTTTTACGTTCCTAAACAGTCATCCTTCTATTGGAATTCCCCAAACATTGCTTCCAAATACGATCGAAGTTGCAGGATACCACATCCAGAAGGCGGGAAATCTACCAGAGGTTAGTGATTTTTAGATCATTATCATCATCGCCAATAATTGGTTTTGGTTTGCTCAAGTTGCTTCCAAGAATAGTAAAATTGGTTTTCCTCAATGCTCCAGCGGAATTTTGAAAATAATTGACGATAAGAACCGAAGTCATTACGATATAAATTGTAATATATCTAAAGACTTTTAAAACAATTGATAATAAAAACAAAGTTTCTTTCACAACGATCTTACAAAATTCAAAATCAATCTAAAAGTTGTAAAAAAACAAGGACTTTGTTGAAATCTAAAAATTTTGTACGTAAACCGTATTATCAGGTACTTACTTTAACAATCTCTTTAGTCTCCTGGAATGTGGCAAATGCGTACTGTCATCTCGTGTCCGAAATAACTTCAAAAATGTTACAAAAGATCATGTTAGAACTGATTACCAAACTTGTTCAAAGAACATGATCAAATCAAAATCACAAGCTTTTTCTACGTATGGTAAAATTAAATATTCATTTTCAAAACCTCCAAAAACTGCTAGATAACACAAAAGGTGGGGTCATTTTCTTCAGCATGGGAAGCAATCTTAAGAGCGCGGATCTTCCTTTAGAATTCAGGGCAGATTTATTAAAACTTTTTGGAGGTCTGAAGCAGACCATTTTATGGAAATTTGAGGAGGATTTGTCAGGAAAACCAGAAAATGTTATGATCAGCAGTTGGTTACCGCAGGCTGAAATACTGGGTGAGTTTGTAGTCTAAAACTGTCTAGTAAAACCAAAACATTCATTTACAAAAAAAATATTTACAAAATCGTCTCTAAAATTTTGCTACAAACAATTGACTTTTTACGATGTTGATTTGTCTCTTTTATCGGGTTTTCTTATTGGCTATCCTCTGAACGATTGAAACTTACAAGTTCACTGTCGACAGCTTTACTGAACCAGTAGAAAATGAGCTAAATTCATAATCTGTCGACAGCTTTACTGAACCAGTAGAAAATGAGCTAAATCATAATCTAGGAATCGCATTTCCTGGTACTTTGTCGCTTCCAATGACTTCAGCTACAATGAGACTGTTGTCACTTTTCTTACTTTCTAGCTCATCCAAATCTAAGGATTTTCATCACTTATGGGGGTGTGTTAAGTTTAACAGAATTGTCTAGCGCTGGAGTTCCATTGATCGTTATTCCCATCTTCGGAGACCAGTACCACAACGCTGCAGCTGTTGTTGAAAGAGGTCAGGGCGTCAAACTTGATTACACAAATTTAACCACTGATTCCTTGCGTTGGGCTATTGGAGAAGTTCTGAACAATCCGAGGTATGCTTTTATCGTTTGTCTCAGGCTCAAAACATTTAAATAGCCTTCCAAATATAATTAGTCATCTTATTCCTTGTGCACTTTAAAAAAGATTTTAAAATTATTTGTGTTAGCCGAGGACTGCTAACATTTTTTTTCATCTTTGTCCTGTTAAATGTATAGCATACTATTTATGCTATACACATATATTTTTTCTTTTCATCTTAGTTCTTTTAAAATTTTTAACATATTTTGTTTCGATCAAGTATCAGCACGTGATTACTCTATATCTATAAGCTTAAATTATAATGTACTAGCTTCCTTCAGGTTAGTGGGTACTGGGTACCCATTATAATCTGTAAGAAATATTAATGTAACAATTTTTTTTTTTTTTTTTTTTTTTTTTTTTTAATTGTACAACAGATTTTTATCCAATTACTGCACAATTTTCTCATTTTAACAGTCTTAACACCTAGGAAGATGATTAATATACAAAAAAATCTTAAGGCTATCTAAAGAAGAGTTATATATATCTAGTGTTTCCGATATTTCGTTCAACAGCATCATTCCTCTTGTCATGCTATGCTGTGCTAGAACATCTGTTCTGCCGTATGGTATTTTGAACAAGTCGTGTCGACGACTACGGCTGAAATTTTCAGGCACGTATAAGCCATAACATTCTAAGAGGAATGGGCTGTCAATACGATTATGGATTATGTTAAAACTAAGAATTGCAAGATTTGCATAACGTCTAGTTTCCAAGCTAAATCTATTTGTTGCCTCAAGTAATTCCATATGGTGCATGAATCTCGGGTACGTTCCATTCATCCGCATATAGACATACCTAAGGAATTTTTTCTGAACTTGTTCTAGCATATTAATATATTTCGCTTGGTGCGGAGTCCACACACCACTGGCATACTCCAGCTTACTTCTTATGTTCAATCAATATTAATATTATTTTGTTTAATTTTTGTTTCTTTGTAGAATTGTTAACCTCACATGCTTGCCCTAGTGAGGTTAAATTTTCAATAGTAAACAGTGATACCTACAATGTAATGAAATAATAAATTTTAAATTTTAAAAATGTTAATAATTGTATAATATATCGTCATCTGGGCAAACGCCGCAGATTGCCATGTGAAAAAACTCCAAATCTTCCAAAACAAAGTAATTCGTACAGCCCTGGGCGCTCCCAAGTGGTTGAGAGTGTCCCAACTCCACAAGGACTCAGAAGTCCCGTTACTAAAAAACCACATCGTAAGTCTCGCGGAATCTTTCTATGCAGGAATTCCCACCCATGTAAACCCGTCTATCAACTGCCTCACCCGATACGACGTAAATGAAATCTCCAAGCACAAAAAACCCAAGCAAATCCTCCGTAAAGATCCTCCTCCCCTATTGCAGTCATGTCTCCCCCTTGCAAATAATTATTAACAAACACCTAAATTCCACTTTTTTTTACAAACATAATTTTTAATTATAACTTCATGATGGAAGAGAAAGGGGCCTTTTTGGCCCGGAGCTCTGTATGCCAGTATATCAAAAGTCAAAAAAAAACAACGAGTTTCAAAAACAAACATTTTTACAAATAGCTCTCAATAATACTTGTACCTACTGAGAGAAAAAGATCTGCTTAATAGTATAGTAAGTGATTGACATAAATGACAGTAGGTTTTAGTCAAACTCCGAACTTAGTTCCTGCGTTTGACCGGATAAAGTAGGTAGGTCAGTAGAGCACGTGCGACGCTGCGATTCGATACTTATTTTTGAAGTGAAGATTGATGCAATGATTTTATAAATTTTTAAGTTTTTCATATTTTTATTTATTTACGCACAAATGAGTAACGTATCTACCACTCAAATGTTTCCTCGTAATTTCACATTAGCAGGGCATTTCCTTTCATGAATGGGTATTTAACGATGTCTCCCGGTTCCCCAACGTATTATTCCATGAATCTGAGCCTTCTAACTTTGATTTAATATAACACTCTAAATATTTATTCAAGAAATACAACAAAACTACAAATAACATGTTAAGTTTACAAAAAAGACGCACATTATCAGATCTGCTGTTTCTGTATAACCTGCTAAATAATAAAAAAGATCAATGAATTGCTATCCACTATTGGTTTAAATGTCCCAATGAGGCGTACCAGGCACACTTCTCTTTTTCATATAGAATCCAATAACACTAATGCAGCGAGTAACTCACCAATTACTCGCGCAATCATAACTTATAACCACTATGAAAAATTACTACACGACACTTTTCATGATTCCTTGCAAACATACAAAACTAATTTATTAAATTTCTTGGAGTGATATAATTGTTTTAAAATTACTTACACTTAACTTTTCATTAAACTTTAATCAGTCAATTACAATTAGTGAGCATATAATTCTTGATTTCGAAATGTCTCCTTATCTCCCCCCCCCCTCTTTTCTTCCTTTTTATTATTATTACTTCATTCATTCAATAATTAAGTTTTAAGACCGGTTCATATCTCAGGCGTAATTATCAAATGACATTCTATGGACTTACGTAATAGGTACATAACCATGTAATAATTTAATTTAACATACCTTATAATCTGTATTATAATGTACTGTGTATGTCTTGATAAACAAATAAATAAATAAATAAATAAATTACAACTCTTTGTTTCCAGCTACGCCCATACCGCCAAGACCATCAAGCAACGTTTCCACGACCGTCCCATGGACCCTCGAGAAGCCATCAACTTCTACGCGGAGAACATCATCCGCACCGGGGGAGCTCCTCATTTCTCACCAAGATCAATCTGTCTGGTCTCCACATTCTTCCTAGACGTGGCTGCTGTCTTCCTTCTTCCACACCTTTTGCTGTTGGGAGCGATTTTTACTTGTCGAAAGGGTTGCAAGAAAACTACGAAGACTGATAAGAAGAAGAAAGACTGAAGAAAATGTATTACGTCATTCATTTGACGGTAGATATTAAATATGTTTGTCATAAAATAGTTTTTTTTTTATAATCTGTAGTGTCTGTCCTGTATCTTATTTTGGATCCCAAATATAAACCTATCTTTGATCAGATGAGACCGTAATAATCTGATTTTTTAGATGTACCTACAATCAATTATTTATTTAACTCAAAAGTTAAAAATCAAAACAAAAATAAATATTTTGATTACGTTTTTTAGATTTTCACGGCCAAAAGTATTTTCGTTATTTGTTTTTGGGATGTTATGCCGTGTTGCGTTACCTCTTTCTTTAGCCAACGTTTCGGACAGCGTTGGCTAAAGAAAGAGGTAGCGCTACACGGCATGACACCCCAACGAAAATATTGATTTAAATTTGTGTTTTGGTTGATTACAGGTAACACTGGTTAGCTGTTGTGCTTCAAAGAAACCCCTCTACAGAGAGATAGACTTGAAGGAAACTCGTGAAAATTGTGAAAGTAAGGCAATTCATATTTTTCAGAAATCTTTTGCATTAAATGTTTAGTTGACATTAAAAACATAATTTCTGCGCCTCATTTCAAATAAATACTAGACCTGAAGTGATAATCATTTGTCCAGTTATCCGCTGCTTTTGTCAAACAAACTGGTGTCAGAAAAATAATTATGACAATTATTTTTTTGATACTTGACTTAGACAGGAATTAGTATAATGTGTAATGTGCCTGTAAAATAATTTTTAATATACCGTGTCGGTTATAACGCCCACAAACATGATAATTTAAAATATTCACCATCGTTTAACGATTCAAAATTATGAAAAACTTATCATATATCTTTCAGTTATGAAGAGATATTTTTCCTTGCAAATATGCCTCTAAAATTTTGGATCGATGCATGCTTTGGCCAATAATAATTTCCAAGTCATTTTATTCCCCTAATCTAAACAACAGATCAAATTTTTTTTTTATGCTCTAGGTCTTTGTTTTGGCGTTTCGAATAAATTTCAATTATAAACAAACAAATATAGTAGAATTGCGAATGATGAATACTTGGAGCAGGTGGATGAGTTTGTTTTTGGGAAGTATGTTTACGAGATATTGGATGGCTGATAGAGATATTGATAGAGGGGTGAATGCGGATAACTCTATTAATGAAGGACTGAACGCCATTGGCACCAAAAAACATTGTTCAAAGACGCGAAACTAACCGTGCATAATGGAGTACTGGTACCTACCCTGATATATGGCAGTGAGACATGGAACTGGCAGACGAAGGATGAAAGTAGACTGAATGCTCTTGAAATGAGATCCCTGAGGCTAATGTGTAGTAAAACCATGCATGATCGTGTGAGAAATGTGGAGATCCGCAAAGAATTAACAATAATATTTTCTTCGTCTAGTTTTTCCGATGTTTTTTTATTTTTACATTGGCTCACACTGAAGGCCTTGAGAAAAATAATTTCCCTCAGGCCCTATGTCATCTCAGGGGATGCTGTGTGGAGGTTTTTTTAGAAAAGAAAATGAAGAAGATTTCTGGGAAGGAAATAAATATGAAGGGTGGGTATGAATCTGGGGGTCGGTGTGTCTAGGAGCAAATCCATCCCTTGATTGGATCGAGGAATTTTGGCTGGGGAGGTCAAAAGACCTCCTCAACCAGTCTCTCTTGATCCGGCAGGTGGGTAACATCGGCCGCCAAGACCTTGACAAACTTCACCCCATGAACCCTGGCGTCCCTGCTAAGTTACCAAACGTAGCAAACCATTTGGGGTGACCTATGTATGTCAGAGGTATTGGTTGTCCAATAAATGGTTCCCGAGGCGGCGGTACCCATAATATCCGCCTCCCAAAATAATTGTAAGAATTGGCTACTATCTTTTTACAAAAACGAATTGGTTTATCACCCAGATAGTGTCACGGATAAAAACAAATCTGATTTTCTATATGGGACACGTTTTGATTTTTTCTTTTTCTTTGACAAGTCCAGAATATATTTTTATTTTTATTAGTAATAATTTTAGAAGGTTATACTCATGAATGTTATGATAATTTATGGAGAAGAACACAAAACTAATAAACAAAATTAAACAGAGGTCTTGGGTGCGATTCCAAGTTGTTACCTTTTTAATCCCTGTGGCTTGTTCTGTTTCAGGTTGATCATCATCTTCTTCAATGATTATAATTGTAGTATTTTAATTTGAAATAAACCTACCTTGAATAATAAAAAGTCTATTTTCAATTGTATCTGTTCCAGTTATGGGAATAAACTTCGGTCTTTCGAAAAAAAGCTTACTTTATACCTTGCAGGAGTTGACTTATATCGGCGAGCGGACCGCCAATGTATTTTTCAACAATACAGCCGTGAAGAGGATGCTGAATGAGAGTACAGAAAAATTTGACCTCGTCATCGTAGAGCATTTCACGAATGATATGTTCATTGGGTGAGTTTATAAGTATTACACATTATTTCTTCTTCGACAGGGGTTGGTTTACTTTGCTGATGTGTCATTAGATGTAATGGAGGTACCACGCTGACAGAGTTCACTCGAGCGGAGTTGTTTGATTTGTTTGGTTTATTTTTTGTTTCCTGCACCGAAGGGTATATATTTTTGGATTCTGGTGTTTCTAACAATCCTCTTCTGAGTGATTCTCTGATCCCGCGGAATTGTGGCTGCTAACAAATATCTAAAGAGGAAAGAACATCCATTATTTATTATATGTTTAGTTAAAGTCACCAATTCGTTAACTGTTTTATCCATCTTTTTGGCAAGGCTCTTCAAATTCAGCCTTCTGATCTTTTGAGGCCATGGTTATGCAACAATCCACATGCTGAATGATGTCCATCAATTAGTAAGAAAACAAACAATTAACAAGCAAACGAGCATTTGAGAATGAGAAAGAGCGCCCTGCCAGAAACTGTAAAACTAACTAACTACCTAACCATCACGCCGTTTCTCCGCAGGGGTAGGCAGAGAAGACGGACCGCCAAACAACTCAATCATTGCACACACTCCTTGCCTCGTTCACATTCATACATCGTCTCATACATGCTCTTCTATTATTCCGACTCTTCACATGGCCCGATTTCTTCTACCATTCACATTTGCGTCATACATTCTCCTTACACTCCTTCCTCGTTCATTCGCTCCACATCCCCAAACCATCTGAGCGTCCATTTCTTAATCTTACTCGTTACGCTTACATCAGCCTTGCATTCTTCGCAGATCGCTACATTTATCACACTATCATACATGGTTTTACCACACATACGCCTCAGAGATTTCATTTCCACAGCATTCAGCCTACTTTCTTCCTTCCTCTGCCATCTCCATGCCTCACTGCCTTACATCAGCGTAAGTACCAGCACTCCATTAAGGACGGCTAACTTCGCTTCTTGGACAGCTTTTTGTTGGCGCCGACGGCGTTCAGTATTCCATTAATAGAATTGCCTGTATTTACCCTTCTTTCGGTGTCTCTTTTAGCCTTCCCATCTCTCTTAAACATACTTCCCAAGTACACAAACTATTTGAAGAAAACTTTATTCAAACACATATTTATGATTGATTTATTATAACATATACATCAAACTGCCATACTCTCTTTCCAGTTTGGGTGTGAAATACAAGTGCCCTGTAATTGTCAGTTCTACCACCTCTGTCACCCACTGGATAGCTCGGGTGTCCGGAAATCCAATAGCTCCTGAAACGGCTCCCCATTTCCTGACTGACAACCCTACGAAGATGAACATGTGGCAGAGAGCAGTGAACTTTGCCGTATCCGTCATTTACGTTATATTTTTCACGTAAGAATTAAATTTTGGAAAAAAATATAAAATAACTATATTCCACCAAATTAAATTAATCCACCCAATTAAATCTAGAGATAAAATTTTCAAACCTCTGACACCGGAGAGTATACGAAGTGGCGTGATTTTTTGTGACCGTACAAATGAAATCACTTTATTCAACAATTTTAGAAATTGTTTTTGTGGCGTAATCCTTTTATTAAGTATTATTATTAATATTATAAAGGCGAAAGTTTGTATGGATGTCTGGATGTTTGTTACTCTTTCACGCAATAAATACTGAATGGACTTTAAAAATTCTTTCACTAATTGAAAGGTACATTATTTGAGAGTAATATAGGCTGTATATATTGTTAAGGTATGGCGTTATGAAATTCTTAATACGTTTATTTTCCGGACGAAAAGCAAAGCGTTGCTAAGTAATTGTTTGACGTGCGCTGTCATTTTGTTATTTCTTGAGGCTACTATGGAGATTCCTTTGATAGTAAAAATTCAAATATAACTAATCTATACTAATATTATAAATGTCTATACTAATATTATAAATGTGACACTGCGCGTGTTTGATTGTTACGTTTTTAGAAGTGGCATGCGATCTGTTTGAAAAATGAATGTAACGGGCATGGTGTGGTAAGAAGGAGAAAGAAGAGGGGGCGGTGAGTGGTGAGGAGGTAGGGGGAGCGGGTTGGGGAAAGGGGTGGCTGGGGGAAGGGGGGGCGAGGGGGGATAAGGAAGGTAGAGGAGGCGGAGTGGGTAACCCCCTAATACTGTGCGAGCTAATATAGGCATTATTCACATATCCATTGTCCATTAAGATAAATGTATATATTCATAGTTTATTTGGTTGAAACAAATTAGTAAATTTAGTGGTGATGTCTTTATTTTAGTTATCGGTGTATTCAAAGTATTTAAACTAATCTCACGCTGGCAAGCTGCTTGACAGTAGCTCAGCGGGAACAAATTCCCATTTCATGAAAATAAGAATATAATATAAAAATAATAATATTAACAAATTAAAAAAATAAAAATTCCCTAATTGACCTGAGTTCATCTTTTCAGGTTTTTATGGAAGCCAAGTCAAGAAGGACTTAACAACAAGTTTTTCCCCGAAGAGTCAAAAAAGGTTTCATTCTCAGAGCTCCCCCAGTATGTGGCTTTCACATTTCTAAACAGTCATCCTTCAATTGGAGTTTCCAGGCCATTGCTGCCTAATACAGTGGAAGTTGGAGGGTACCACATTCAGAAGGCAGGAAAGCTACCGGAGGTCAGTGGTTTTGAATAAAACTTTAAAATTAAAAATTAAAGCCTTAAACTAAACACGCTTAATGACTACTTACCCGATCGATACAATTACTAATCGTGACAAACCGATGGAATTAGAGAAAGTTTGTCTTCTAAAAGCTCTGTTACTAAACTATTTTTTTATCCATATTTATCTAGGCAAAAAACTGTTAAACTTGTGCTTATGCATCATTTTTAATACCTTTGTTAGAATTTCACCACGTTCAAAAGAAAAAAACCCAATTTTCAGGACCTTCAAAAACTGCTGGATACCCACAAAGATGGAGTTATTTTCTTCAGTATGGGAAGCAATCTCAAGAGTATCGATCTTTCCGTAGAACTCAGAACCAGTTTATTAAGGTTGTTTAGTACTCTCAAGCAGACCATTATATGGAAATTTGAGGAGGATTTGCCTGGAAAACCTGATAATGTTGTGATCAGCAGTTGGCTGCCGCAGGCTGCCATATTAGGTGAGTGAATGACTTCAGAACAGATAAAACCTGGATCACAAAAAATAATAGTCACGAAATAATTCAAATATATAAATATATTGGTGAATAAAAAAAAAATAAAAAAATACCAACCGTTCATTTACCAATAAAACAAGAGAAGAAAATGGATTATTGCTATGGCAATAATAAGAATGAAACGATTACGTTGACTAAGAAAATGGTTGAAACCAGAGAATTACATCATTGCATTTGTGGAGATTAAACTGTATTCGAAGAGTGTACAAAATAATAATTAGACATTTAGTTGAAGTCCTACGGTTTTGGAAACAACCACGCAAAAGTTGAAAATCTGATAACTTTATACCTTTTCTTGTTTCCAGCTCATCCGAACCTGAGAGTTTTCATCACCCACGGTGGCCTGTTGAGTCTCACTCAATCGACAAGTGCTGGAGGACCTTTAGTCGTCATTCCTATCTTTGGAGACCAGTACAGTAACGCTGCTGCCGTTGTTGAAAGAGGCCAAGGAGTTAGACTGGATTATGACAACTTCCCTGCCGATTCTTTGAGTTGGGCTATTGAAGAAGTTCTCAATAATCCAAGGTATGTTTTTTATCAAATGATTATTTCTATAAAACCTAGAAGTTTGTTATTTCTAAATATAATACGTGAATGCGTTTAAGGGACTGTCTTGTAATCATGTACGTTCTTGAGGTGGGAGATGGTGTTAATTATACTTTACCTACAGATGTCTTTCGATCTCGTTAAAAAATACCTGTATTGACGTACTGTACAGACTTACTACTATTTTTGATATGGATGTATAAATAAATGTAGGTCAGTGAACACTTTCAGTCATAGTCCTCTTTTCCATAATACAATTTAATCATTTTTACAGTATCCCAGTCGCTTTGATAATGTCCTTTGCATTTTTAGCTCCCCGCTACATTCCCCAAGAAGCTTAGAATTTTTCTCACTAACTTAGACTATATGAACAACCGTGATTTTTTTCTAGCTATGCCAAGAACGTCAAGATAATCAAGCAGCGATACCATGACCGCCCCATGGACCCTCGAGAAGTCATCAACTTCTACGCAGAGAACATCATCCGCACCGGAGGAGCGCCTCACTACTCCCCAAGACCGCTGAGTCTTGTCTCCACACTCTTCCTGGACGTGGCTGCTATTTTCCTTCTTCCACCATTTTTCTTATTACTAGGTCTATTCTTAGTTTGCCGAAGGTATTGCAAGAAAACAACTAAGATTGATAAGAAAAATAATCAATGAAGCCACGTGCTTTACACGTTACAACAATAATAAATTAATATTGTATAGCGCAGTTTTGTGTTATTTACAGTGCTCCTTACAAAATATATATCAAATAATATGACAAAAAGAACGTGCAATATATACAAAGCAATGCCAAGAGAACAAAATTAACAATAAAAGTATTGTTTTGGCACATACAATAATAATAAACGGTAAAGGTGCTATTAAAACTAAAATATAATATAAAGCAGGAGGCGGTTTACGTTCAGAAATAAGACACATTCTGAGTGGACATTAAACATTAAAGTATAATATGGTGGAAACCGAAACCAAACAATTACAAAAAATGAAGACAATATTAGCGAAACTCAATCGAAATCTGGAGACAGAAAAATCAGAAAAGATATTGGCTTCGCTGGGACTCGAACAGCCAATAATATGTGCGTTAAGTAAATGAAGATAATGTTGGTCGTTCTTAGTCGAAGTATGATACAGTTAAAAGTGACCGAATTAATATGGGTTCCGTAGCTCAATCGGTAGAGCTGTTGCCATGTAAGCAAAGGGTCCTAGGTTCGAGTCCCAGCGGAGCCAATATCTTTTCTGATTTTTCTGTCACCAGATTTCGATTGAGTTTCGCTAATATTGTCTTCATTTAATTAAATATTATAATTTGAGA
Source organism: Limnephilus rhombicus (assembly GCA_929108145.2). Taxonomy (NCBI): domain Eukaryota; kingdom Metazoa; phylum Arthropoda; class Insecta; order Trichoptera; family Limnephilidae; genus Limnephilus; species Limnephilus rhombicus. The sequence continues at coordinate 10,440,493 of OV815292.1, read as the reverse complement.
TTTTACTCATAAAGTTTAAAAAATTAATAATAAATTACAAAAAACTTGAGAAGTTGGCTCATAGTTTATTGAAAAGAAGCTAATATTCATAAATGGTATGATGTTTTAAATAATTTTATTTTTAAAGCTCGTTTAAATTCAGTCAAATTCTGGGTATAAGTAAGAGCTGAGGAAAGTTTATTCCAAATAAGCCGGCCAGTGACACAAAAAGATCGATTATAGTAAACGGCTCGAATGGACCTAGAAAGTTAAGAAAGTTAAACGGTTAATAACATCTAGACCTGCTGACTTTAGTGTAAGTTGTCTATCGCTTAAGTTTTGTCGGACACATATGTAGTTCCGATATATAGGCTGACGCCTTAAGTTGCAATGTTTTGAAGATCATTAAGCAAATTTTGAACTCTATTCTTTCAGGTCGTCAAAGCCGAAGAAGGTGATCCGCATTATATTGTATAATATACGCTTTTGCGTACATATTAAATTTATTTCGTGATTCTAAATACGGGTTACCAGTTTAAGGTTATGTGATTCTAAATACGGGTCACCAGTTTATGGGTACGTGATTCCAAATACGGGTCACCAGTTTATGGGTACGTGATTCCAAATACGGGTCACCAGTTTACGGGTATGTGATTCTAAATACGGGTCACCAGTTTACGGGTATGTGATTCTAAATACGGGTCACCAGTTTACGGGTATTAAAGGATGCGTTGCTACTAATTTAAATTTAAAGTAACCTTTTTTCGCGTTAGCTCCTCACAGGAAGCTCGTCATCTTTGTAAATGTTCTGTGGAAGGTATTTTAGGGATAGGAACTTCTGAGAAGGAAAAATATTTAAGGGGGGTATGAATCTGCGGGTCAATGTATGCTGGAGTAACGGACGTATGAATTCATCCCTCCCACTGCAATGCAAGCCGATGGGTCAAGAGACTCCGGCTGGAGAGGTCTAGGTTAGGTCTTCCTCAACTAGTATCTCCAGATTCGGCCCACCACATATATTGACAATCGCATTCGCTGCCAATACCTAGACAAACCTCACCTCATAGAAACGGTCACCCATGCTAAACGTGGCGAACTAAAGCAGATGCAATAGTTATCCAATAAATGGTTTTCGAGGTGGCACCTCCCAAACCTGCCTCTCAATTAAAAATTGTGTGCGATTAGATAATTAAAGAGAAGATGGTTAGTGAATACAATGACATTCCGCGAGATGCTGAATCATCACGAATCAGGACCATAATAAACCGTCGTCCAGGGAACCATTGATTGGATAATCAACACCTCTGCCGTAGGTCAATTTGCTGCTGACTCAGCAAGGATGTTCGGGTTTACAGGGTTAGATTTGTCCTAGTCTTAGCTGCGGATGCCTATGCTCTCATACTCATGGGTGGCATGCCGGATCGGGAGAGACTGATTGAGGAAGACCTTTTTACCTCTCTAGCAGGACTCTCTTAACATTACCTTTCACCGCAGTGGGAGGGATGGATTCATTAGCCTGTCACTCCTGGATATACTGACCCCCAAATTCTTACCCACCCTTAATACCTTTGACGATCTCCGCGGTCGGGGGGAAAGACTCTTGACTCGCAATCCGAAGGTCGCGGGATCGAATCCCGGCGTGCGCAATTAAAATTCTATTTGATTATTTCACAATTAATTCATTTAAAATAATAAATAGCGTATTTGTGGCATGTTTCAGAGTGGAAGATACTCTCAGTATCGACCTGGTGTAAGACCATCATTCAGAATTGAAACGTTGCTAGAAATGGCAGTAACCGTGTTTTTGATCAGATATGAATAGCCAGGCACTTCCCCCTTTCTCCTTTTCATATCCTTTCCCTCCCCACTAGCTTCCCAAATACCCCATAATTGGGGATGCCATTGTCTCACTGGCTCCAGTCAGAAGTAGCTGGGATTCTTGTACGGTATTTATATGAAAAAATAAAAACCTTTTTCCTTCCCAGAACTGCCACTCCTTTCTTTCCTAAAAAGACCCTCCACGCAGCATTCCCAACAGGCCCTGAGGGGAATTATTTCTATTCAGAGCCTCCATGTGGAGATATGATAAAAAAGATGTAGTTTAAAAAAAAATTGGTGGTGGAGTGGTTTTTGACTAAAGCTTGTATGTATATGATTTTCTGTAATTCTATTATGTGATCTTCTACGAGTTCATTAATATTAAATTGGCAAATATGAATAAAATGATATTTTTTGAAGCTCACGAGATCGTGTACTTTTATATGTTCCCAAGAAACTCTCCCTGACAACGTCCCAAGTTAGTGATGAAACTCAGCAAAAGATTTACGAGTAAATTCAAAGGTTTTTGAACGTTAATTGGCTAAACATAACCGTTTTTCATTATTGTGCGTTTAATTTATTTTTGGATAAAATAAAAAAATTTTTGAAAAAAGTACTAAGTACAGAGGCGACTTCCTAATTATTTCCTCTTAGTTTGGAATTCACAGAAGATAAAGATAGTATCCCCTTTTTCTGCGAATACTGCACAAGAATCCCAACTGCTCGCAATCCTCTGGAACCAGTGAGCATAACAATCCCAATGGCATATTTTCAAATATTACGAATTACGAATAGTCACCAACGTTGCCCAGCGCGGCGTGACGTCTACGCCACCGAATTCACAAATAAAAACGAGCATTTAGTATAGGCGGCAAATCAAAATGCCACATTTGAAATAATAATAGAATTTTTTTTCGTAACATAAAAATAAAATAAAATAATTTCAAATTTAAAATCACAAAGTCGTTTAAATTTTAATGTAACATCACAAAGTATCTGTTTCACATGAAGAAATAAATAATATCCATTATCGTAATTTTTAATATTTTTTTTCGGTAATAAAAAAAATAGTGGAGATACTAAAGTGTTAATTGAGCAGAGGAAGGTGGTAAGTACCGATCTGGTCACCAAACACGGCTAAAGTCAGTTTCAAGCAAAATTATAATTCAGAACATTGGACTTATAGGAAATAAACGCATCTTAGTATTGACAAGTCTCTTTAACTCAATATATAATACATGAATTATCCCATTAGATTGGCTCCGATTCACTTTTGTTAACCTCCCAAAGAAAGGAAAAGCAAGAAAATGTAGTTACCACCGCACAATTAGTTTGATAAGCCACTTATTAAAGATATTTTTGCGAATTATACATGGACGCATATATCGCAAAGTGGAAGAAAAGATAAGTGAAACACAACTTGGCTTCCGAAATGGGTTGGTTACTAGGGAAGCGTTATTTATTATTCAAGTACTAATCCAAAGATGTAGAGATGTGAATACAAATGTACTGCATGCTTCAATGACTTCCTTAAAGCGTTTGATAGCACATGACAAAATGATTCAAATTCTGAAAACCTCTCGGATAGACAATAAAGATGTAAGGATAATAGGTAATCTTTATTGGAACCAGAGAGGAGCAATTTCTAACAGACGAAGTAGAAATAAAGAGAGGCGCGCCTCAGGGCGGATTCTTTCACCTATGCTATTCAACTTATATTCAGAAGAAATGTTCATTTAAGCTCTGCAAGAAGTTACTCAAGATCTTGTTTTAATATATTGGGAAGATTCAGAATAACCTGCGTTATGCAGATGATACGATACTTCTAACAAGTAACATTGAGGATCTACAACTTCTGCTGAATCAAGTTGTGAAGACTTGTGAAAATTTTGGGCTAGAACTGAATATAAATAAGACAAAATATATGCTCGTAAGCAAAAATAACGCATTGAATGAAAATCTTCATATTGCTGGAACAAAACTAGAGAAGGTACAGAGTATTGCATACTTGTAAATATGCAATGTAAAATACAGATGGGATCCTTCGGTTGAAATCAAATGCCGCATTGAGCAAGCTCGTGCAACCTTTATCCGCATGAAAAAGATGTTCTGCAGTCATGATTTCAACCTTGAATTACGAATGCAAATAGTCAGATGCTACGTGTTATCGATATTATTTTATGGAATGGAAGCATGGACACTTAATGAAGAACTAATTAGACGACTTGAGGCATTCGAGATGTGGATCTATAGAAGAATACTTAAAATAAGCTGAATGGACAGGGTTACGAATGAAGATGTTATGGTTCGGATGAATAAAACAATGGATGAAGAACAATCAATGGCACTATCTAGTGAATCCATCAAATATTTGAGTCGAGGCACGTCGAAATAAACGAACGCTTTATTAATCATATTTAGAATGCATAATGAATTTATGTGCGATTATAAATGTACATACATAAGGTGTGGAGCGCGTGTCACGACTCACGACAGAGTTGTCTGATACTCATACTCTCTTCACACACTTGCTCAAGTAATTTGGTTAGGTTTCTCTTAAAAATTATGTTTGGATTTTTGATTCCTTAGATAGTTATAAACAAATAGTGTCAATAGTGTCGTTCAAATTTTTAACTTTAGAGTATTAAATCTGCTCAACTTTGGCGTGGTGAAGAGAAGATGAATTCAGAAATTGTTCTGAATTCATCTTCTTTTATGTCATGAACATTAGAGATTCAAAGAGTTGAAAAATGTGATAAAACCCAGATGCAGTTATATAATACTAGCAGACCCGGCCACACGTGCTGTGGCTAACGAAACACAACGCCATTACCCAACCTTTATAAAATCCACACCACCCGCTTGCCAGCTGCCCGCTGCCTGAATTGAATATTTGAATTTCTCGGCTTTTCTCTACTATAATAAGCATGTATTGCACATATAAACTTTCCCCTTGAATCACTCTACCTATTGGTGAAAACCGCATAAAAATCTGTTTCGTAGTTTAAAAGATCTATGCGCACATACATTTTGAGCGACTTCATTTTATACTATTTAATGTAATGCAATTCGCGCGATCGCCACTAATTATACAATGCTTGCAATGCAACACTGGATATTTGAAAAGAGAAAATCAAATACCTAATTACTCCAGGACATCTATTTTTCAATTTCTTCCGTAGAACGAATTTCAAAAGTGACTATAGTACGGCCCGCCAGCCGTTTTAAATCGCACAAAAATATGTTTTCTTTGAATTTCTCGGCTTTTCTCTAATATAATTTACATGTATTATACATATAAATATTCCTCTTCAATCACTCTATCTATTGGTGAAAACCGCATGAAAATCCGTTGCGTACTTTAAAATATTAACGCGCACATAAATTTTGAGCGACTTCACTTTATACTATGTAATGATAATGAATACAAATTGTTAAAAAGACAATATACTTTAAAGGTAACTACTATTACCCTCTGAAGAGTAAAACTTAAAATTTTTAGGTTCGGGGCATGACTAACCAATGCTGTCATTTCTGTTAAAATCACTGGTTATACGATATAATAGTTCTCTTGCTTAGAAGAGTATTATTACGGGTAAACACACACTTATTTCGTTTGTTGTGGTATTGTTTTTTGACCCCTTGTTTTATAAATACAATAGGGCTCAATTATACGTTTTTTCTTTCTACTTCGTAAGCGGGACAAAGTAGATCCTTCAGAAATAATTTCACATTTCTTCTAACTGATTCATGGATGTTTCGAAAACTCGATTATCAAGGAGAGCAGTGGTTAACTGTTATTTCCGTATACTCGACTATCATGTTCCAGATGGTTATCTCCGTCACCGATAACATAGGCTGTTTTAACTCCCGGCTTATAGAACTAACTTGCCAATGATCATGCCAGTCGGGAGAGCTGCCTTGTTAAAATCACTTCGAATATCGACATGTTTAACATCAATAAAGCACAATTTGGATGGCAAGCTTTGTTGCTGTTAGTTTAAATCTGCTTATCTAATCCTATCCTATCCTATTAGTATTATAAAGGCGAAAGTTTGTACGAATGTATGTTTGTTACTCTTTCACACAAAAACTACCGAATGGACTTTAAACATTCTTTCACTAATAGAAAGCTACATTATTTGCGAGATCTATAGGCTATATATATATTGTTAAGCTCTGGCGTTATGAATAATCTCTGGCGCTACGAAATTATTTATCATATGTTTTCTGTCAATAATAAAATCGATTTATTGCAAACGTCAACCGATTTTCACCTTGGAAACGATGTTTTTTTTAAATTTTTTAATTAGGCAATTCACCCTTAAAAGAGTGCTTTGTTGGTGTCGTACTTAATAACTATCTTTAAAAATGAATCACCGAAATGCATAAAAAATGTATGTATGTATGCGCATAAACCCAAACGAGTGCAACAAATTGGATAATTCTTTTTTTTTGTTCATTATTTTGAATAAAACTACCGTTGAGTTCTGGCATTTTGAAATTTGCATACAAAATTATAATAGGTGGCACGCGAGCAGTTTGAAAACTGAATGTATCGGGAATGAATGTTTGGAATGCGAGAGATGTGACGGGGGAGTGGTGGAGGGGTGGGGGGAGGGGGAGGTAGGAAGGGGGTTGATGGGGGGAGTGGAGTGGTGGGAGGGGTGGTGGGAGGGAGGGGGGTTGATGGGGGTAGTGGAGTGGAGAGAGGGAAGGTGGAGGAGGCTGAGTGAGAATCCTCTAATACCATGCGAGCGAAGCCGCGGGAAAAAGCTAGTTTAAATATTTTAAATCACCTTGAAATTTTAATTTTGTAATGTTTTTAAAATGAATAAATTGAAATGAATACAAATAAAAATAAAATAACAAGGAACCGAACAAGGGCTCACATGGCTAGAATTTAAATAAAGTGCAAGTCATCATGGAAATGTTTAATTGCGAATAAATTTAAACAACTTATTATCCAGGGTGTTTTTTTTTTACTAAAGTCACATCTACCGGATCTGCCGAATCTGCCGAATCTGCCCTGATGATAGACACTGCAACGATGTCCGAAACGTTGGCTAAAGAAGGAGGTAGCGCAACACGGCATATCACCCCAAAAACAAATAACGAAAAAAAAACTATAGTTGTTGGTTATCATTTTTTTTTCAATTGTTAAATAATAAAATGTGTTTGCTGTAAATTGCCCATTCTTAGAACGCCATAAATAATATTAATAATAATGTTATCAACAGATGCATGACTCATCACAACAATGAGTTAATTTCGTACTCATTTAATAATACTTTCAACATCTTGACCGTGATGAGAAAGTAATAACCTAACCATCTCAACACGCAACCGCGTCGAAATAACCTGTTTGTCGAGCTCTAGCTCTTGCGTAACAGTTCAAGGTTTAGCCATCATCATTTCATCAACCGAAATCATAATCTTATATTCGGCTGCACAGGCGTCGGCATACCGCGGCTCGCGAACCTCGTGCGGCTCTTTTCACGGGTCTAGGTAAATTGACTGAATTGCAATTTTACGAAATCAATTTTTTTAAAACAATATAGGACGGACAATATCAACTAACCTAACCTAACCTAACTAACATTATCTCTTTATATCTAATTAACCTAACTTAACCTAACCTAACCGAATCTAACCTAACCTAACCCAACCTATCCTAACCTGACCTAACATAACAGTATCTCGTTAGTCATAAGCAAGTAAAATATATATTTTAAAAGTTGATAAACAAATGCGAAAAATGTGTGTTTCGGTCAATTGCTGTTCGAAAAACTAGTCTTTCGAAAAACTGAAATTCGAACAATTTATTTCAATAAATTGATTTCGAAAAATTAAATTCGAAAAACATGTCTGCTCCACATTTGACAGGCATTTTCGGCTTTTCAACTGCACTTAAAGCCTCTAATACGCTATTACTAAGAGTACATAAACAAAATGCAAATTATTATTCTCTAATTGCGTGTTTGCACTCTGTACTGTAAAAAAATATAATAACTAATCACTGAAAAAATGATCAATAGATAGATATGTCAACGTCCATCACTGTTTACATTTTCGTCAATTAGAGTTGAAATTTTTTTTGATCGCATCAAAAAAACAAATATTATTCAACACAACGCAACCGGCAGCCATCTTGAAAAACATAAATAAACCAATCACGAGCAAACGCGTTGACAATCTGCTAGTTAGCAAGTAACATGACACTGAGCGAGTTTACTAACAGATAGTGAATTTCCCAGATAGTAGCTTGCAAATTCGCTCTGTGTCATCGACGCTTTAGCTGCACTTGATTTTTTTTTAAATGACTAAAAAGTCTGCCGACCCCTGGTTTAAACTAACACCACACATTCAAACTATAAACATCATGGTGTGTGTTGTGAGGTGTAGTGGCAACGAAATAACTTTATCAGTACCATTGTACTATACCATGGATTGATGGATTTATTCGGTCGGTTCAGTGGACAGTGTTCAGTGTTCAGTCAGTTGTCAGTTGCTTTCGTCTCGTCTACATTGTCGGGTCATCAAGTGATGTGAAGTATGTTGTATTTTTTAAAAATAATTTCGGTAAATTTATAACTAAACAAATTGTTATTTTATACTTTGTGAGCTTCAATACTTTTACGTAGGATATTAATTAACACGCCAAACAAATTTAGAATATATTAATGTAGGTATCAAAGTCCAGAACAGAATCAGAAACCACTACGTTAAAAAAAGCAAACAAAGTTTGTAAGGTGTGTTAACTGTTAATGAGTGATGTACATAAAGTAAAAAAGATGCATTTGGTAAAGTTTTATTTATTAAGTTATTTAATTCGTAAGTGCCTAAATGACAATGAAGGTGTTTTGTGTTTGCAAAAAGTTTTTACCTGATGGTTTGTTGAAATAAAACAATGTTTTATTCTTCCTATGATAAAATCTATTCAATTCAAGATAATCATTCAGGTTTGTTTTATTCTAATAAAATAATAATAAGAAGTTGGTGCTTTGTAATGCAATAATCCGGTAAACCATTTCTTTATTGAAGAGCCTTGCAACGCTCGCCGCGAAATTGCAAGTTAGTATTCTTTATAAGGAACAAAAATAAATATTCAGTTAGAAGGTTCCTACCTATTCAACACGTAAGTAGGTAATGAAATATCATTACTGATTAAGTGATTGGTATATTAAAGATAAGAGCATCGCGTTCTGTTGGTGAGATTATTTGTTGATTGTGGGTTATGTAAGTTTTTTTTTTTTTTTTTTTTGAATGTAGCTATTACTTTGTGGTTATCCATAAGCTATGTATAAGCTTTCCCTGACGAAGGAACATTTGTTCCGAAACCGGTCGGATTTGCACATTTTATAAGTGGTTTATACAAAGTTACATTGTTTCATTTTATTATGTAAGTTTTGTTTAATTATTACATATAACATTTGTTTGTTATTATTTGCCAAAGAATATCTCAATGGTAATTACAGTAGACGTGATTAGTCGTAAACATCTTCAAGGCTATTTTTAATGTTTTTGTTTGTGTAAACAACCGTTGTTAATAAAAAATGTAATTTTAGTCAGGAACGCAAATATCAGATAATGACGCTAGGCCGATGTAAAACACATGAAACGCGATCGTCTAGGTCTAGACTCTAGACATTATACTAAGTTTCGTTTTCTTGTCTTTAAGTGTCCATTGAAAAGTACCTGACTCGTTCGTGCTTCACAACTAGCTGTCAAATACTTTACATGTAATAATAATTGTTTGTTCAAATGATTGGCAAAATAAATGTCTGCAGTGGATGACCGCATGCTTATTATGCTTGATGTGAAGTTGTTTAGAATTTCGAAGGCTAAATATAATTGATTGCACCCGGCGCACAGTGGGAGCAGAGTTTAAGTCGTTATGTCGATGGTTACAAATTCTGAAAACCCAACCATACTCGTATATATTAATAGATGTGTTTTTATTTATTTATATCTATTTATTATTTTTTAATGTTATCAGGAATGCAGCGCTATATAAGTTGTCCAAATTGATTTATTATTATTTATTTATAAGTGATGAAGAACGGGAATATGTTAGGAGTGGGGGGGAGGGGTAGATTGAACTATGAACTATCGCTATAGATACGTTTTTAGATTTTCACGGCCAAAAGTATTTTCGTTATTTGTTTTTGGGGTGTTATGCCGTGTTGCGCTACCTCCTTCTTTAGCCAACGTTTCGGACGGCGTTGCAGTGTCCATCATCAGGGCAGATCCGGGAAACTATCTAGTTTGAGTCAAGATCAGAACTATCTAGTTTGAGTCAAGTTTCTTTGTGAGTTTTCGTTTTATGTCCCTTAAATTCGAGTTAAAATGTTAATATGTAATAATTTAAGTTAAATGAATATATAAGTATGTGATGAATATAGTGTATGAATGAATGAATGGAATGTATTTTTATTTTTTTTTTATTATTTAATAAATGTTACAAAAATTACATGTTTTTGTGTATTCTATAATTTTTTTTTGTAAAAAATATATGTAGATAAAGGAGTATTGTTTAGAGTTGATCTTGCAAAGAGCGAGATTTTAAAGGTAAGAGAGTGTCAGCTGTTGCGATTTGGAATATCGAATAGGCGTTAAAGGAGATCATGACTATCAATTACGTTATGTGTAATTTTTATTAACATTCCCGAAAGCGCTATATTTCTTCGGCAAGTTAACGTCTGTATATTGAAGAACTTTTATTAGGTTAGACTTGAAAACCTACATATTATTCACATTTATACATAAAGTTTGTTTCCTTTGTAGCAAGAACCAATTATTAGGTTTATGTTAAGCATAAAACAACCGCCCATTTGCGCTATTTAATTTGTTATAATTTTTTAAAAACAACCATGTCAGTCTCTTGAAGAGATCTTAAAAGATTGGTGCTGTAAAAGAGTGGAAACACATAATAAACAGTAGCAAACGTTGAAAAAAGTATTTCAAAATTGTACCAATAATTCAATGAAAAATTGAGATATCCATCCACCAGTTTATTATTTATTTATTTATTTATTGTAAGAAACAAACAGCAATTTATATACAGGATGAGTTATACAAGAGGTTAAACATGAGGTAAGCCAAAACAGTTTATTTTGCTAATGTTGGTTGTTATGATATAATATACAATCGTAATTGGTAATAACCATTAAATGAAAATAAAAATAACAACAACAACAAAAAATATATATAAGTATATTAGAAGGAAGAAGGAATAGGAAAGGGCAAGAGGCAGAGGAAGGTGGGATGGGGACAGGAGATGCTCATGCTGTACGTTTTCTATAGTTGTACAATAATTTAATTAACATTTGTGGTCGTACGTTTGACTTCGTTTCGGTATTTCACAAGAGTATTATTAAGAATATCGATATTGTTAAATTGCGTGTTATATTGCGCGCATATACGGGGGATTGGAGAATTTTTTCTAAGGTTGGTTCTGCACGCTGGCAAATGAAAAAAATGGTTTAGACAGGCATCTCCGAAAAATCGCAATTTGTGTTGAGTACGCAAATAATTGTAAAATTGTAGGTACCCTTTATCTGGTATGATACTCAAATTACTTATAAACACCACCAAATCTTTACTAATTATAAAATGAAGTCGCTCACAAGTTGATTTTCATGCGGTTTTCACCAATAGATAGAGTGATTCATGAGAAAGGTTTTTAGGTATATAATTTGTCAAGGTTTTGAAGTCGCTCACGCTGTATGTGCGCTTAGATCTTTTAAACTCGCAATGGATTTTCTTGTGGTTTTCACCAATAGATAGAGTGATCCACGAGGAAGGTTTTTAGGTATATAATTTGTAAAAGTTTTGTGTAAATTTGTTGAATACATATCTGGCCAAGCGGCAGTGGAGGTAATCCACCTCTTACCCGCCCTGGTATAAGTAACTGATGGTTACTCCTTCAAGGCTCTCGCAAGATTCTAATTTTTTTGTTAAACGAAGCTACATTTATTTATTTTGAACGAATCTAGACCTCCAGTGTCCATGCATACGTTGTTAGTAAGCAGTATGCAAGTGCTTAACAGGAAAAACAAAATGCAAAAAATAGGTTAGTAAGACAAAGATAAATTAAACAGGGCAAAAGAAAAACTCATTCATGAGGCTCCATGAGGCGGCATGGAGCCTCATGATCAATTTGGCTAAGCGGCAGCGGGCAGCGTGGATTTGATTTAACAGATGGCTATAATGTTGGCTATAAAGATGGCTTAACAGTTGGTTATAAAGGTTTCGATAGCCACAGCAACGTTTGTCCGGGTCTGCTAGTCGATTATAATGCAGAAAATTTTGTAGTGATTTTAACAAAATGATGATGTTTTCTTAGTCACTAATAGGATATTTCAAAATGTCATACTAATGCACCAGACCGTTATGCCTCCCGGCATATTATAGCACGTAAAACACAGACACGTTTAAATAATATTTGATTTATGGTGAGCATTCGAGTATTGCTTTCCTCTTTATCACAAAACGTATTATTTGGAGATGTCTGACTAATCAACTGGACGATCGATATTAGTAACGTAAAATACAGTATTGACGCTCAAAATAAAGAGAGAGTAGTAGCAGACTTAATTTTTTCTCGGCCAAATGCCAAACTAAAGTCTAATGAGTTCCAAAACAAATTTAAAAAATGGCATTGAAATGAATAATTTCATACATCCTTACTTATTACTTCCGAGAATCAGTCTTTCTACCACTGTGCCACGCGCGACACTTTGAAAACCACAGATTTCATAAAATGGTTATAGGTACCTAATACTAATACATTTTTTTCATTCTCAAAAGATTCCGTCGTCCAAAGTACAAGAGACTTTTAACATCTTCACGATAAAATATATATAGTTTTTATCGTAACGTTTCGCTTAAAATCGTTTGTCTGAGTTTGGTGAGAATATGTAAATACTCGTATTATACAACCTTCCTGTCTGTAATTCGGTCCAGGCGTTAAAAGCTCGTAAAAGATATTTTATTGAAACACCAATCGTTTAATATGTCAGAATAGTTTTACATGTTTAAATAATAAAACTGAGTTAATACCAGGAATTCAGAAATTTGTTAAGTAATCTTAACTGACCGTTTTACTTTAAAAACTGGAAAGATTACAATATGAATAATAATTATGATAAATAGTCTAAAGGCCGTGGTCGTCAAACTGCGGCCCGCGGCGCATGTTTGTGCGGCCCGCTCAAATATCTGGCGTTTTCTTTTAAAATATTTTTTTTTCACGTACTTACATTAATTTATACTTTACGTTTTTTGCTTCCCACTCAAATATCTGCTGTTTACTTTTAAAATATGTTTTTTTTTCATGCACAATTATGCTATCCGTTTTTATGCGGCCCGCACAAATATCTGCTGTTTTCTTTTTAAATATTTTTTTTTCATGTACAATTTTAATATGTGTTTTTTTTTCGCGGCCCGCACAAATATCTGCCGTTTTCTTTTTAAAGATATATTTTTTCACGTGCAATTATAATATCCGTTTTTTAATATATTTTTTTTCATCTACAATTATACTATCCGGTTTTTTGCGGCCCGCACAAATATCTGGCGTTTTCTTTTTAAATATTTTTTTTCATGTACAATTATATCTACTATCCGTTTTTATGCGGCTCGCACAAATATCTGGCGTTTCCTTTTTAAATGTATATTTTTTCATGTACAATTATATTATCCGTTTTCTTTCAAATATTTTGTGTACGTACCCACATGATTTTAAAACGTTGATTTTAATTGATTGACATTTGATTTCAAATCGCCCAGTTGGTTTTTGAACACATAGTGTACGTCATAGGTTCTCGACGTGGGCGATAACGCCCCCTGTGGTCATTTGAGACTTTCAGGGGGGCAGTAGAAGACCCAGAGAAAATTAGAGGGCGTAGAGATGGCACAGTGTAGGTACAAAAAGGTCTAAAAAAGACCAAAAAAACACGCTTATCATGTACTAATTAAAGCAAAGTAAACTTTAATATTGGTTAATTTTTGTTATTGTATGTATTGCAATAATTTTTATCACGTGTGCGCAAATTCACATATTCAATAGTTGGGGAATTGGATGAAATTTGAACTGAAAGATTCCATTACGTGCATTATTATTATTAAGAATTGACACAACATCACGAACACAAAAAGGAAAGAGGTGTAGAAACCCGGTACTTAAAAAGCTTTTTCAACATGCTAAAAAAAGATACAACCCCCCCCCCAAAATCATAAGTGTGCGGCCCGCGGTGATACCTCACATTGTCCTATGTGGCCCTTGACCAGAAAAGTGTGACGACCACTGGTCTAAAGTATATGATGATAAGAATTTCGATTGTGATAATCGTGAAATAAATTATTATCTAATCTTCTCATTATAAACAGTAGATTAACATCACTCTGTCGTTTATTTTAAGATTGTCGCTAATATAACCCTCTCTTTCTCAAACCCAGCAAACTGATTTTGTGGCACCATTCCAATTAAAAATTAATAGAGTGGGGGAAGATTGGCACCATTCGTACACTTTTTTGACTTTGATTTTTTTAAATTGATAGTTAAAGATAGATTGCAGAATCAGTTATTTAATGAGTCTAGTATTTAATGGCAGGCATTATTGCCTGGGGCTGTGCCAGTAAAAAATACATTAATACACTGTTTAAAGCTCAGAAAATCCTAATAAAAGTAATACTTAAGTTACCTATACTAACACCCACTTCAATCATATTCGAAAAATTCCCAGTGCTGAAAATTCAAAAATTATATTCAAAACAAATACTTACTTTCCTTTACAAGAACTTATCCACATTTATCACTTCACAAAATTCTCGCAATACTAGAACAAGACATGCTCACCAATTACAAATACCAAAAACAAACACATCCTTTGGACAAAAACACAACAGATACCAGGCTATAAAACTATACAATTCTCTTCCTACACAATATAAAACAACTAATATTATTGAAATAAAAAAATAAAAACATAAGAAACTGGCTACAATCTTTTTAACTTTTAATTTATAAATTTTGTCGAATCGAAGTCGATTTTATATTTTGATTTTTATTGTTTATCTTTTTTTATTAGCTATTAACACTCTTTTGTTTTACTATTCACAATTTATAATTTATAATTTACAACTGATATACGTCCTCTACAACACAAGTGAACTCCTAGTGTTGAGGACAATATATTATACCTTTGTAATGTAAATGTACTAAGAATAAATAAATAAATGAATGTGTTAATTTTGGTGCATAAAATTATGAAAAACCAAATGCCAAAATACTTTAAGGATGAAATTGTTTTTAATAGAGACTTTCATAATTACGAAACAAGAAATATAAACAGAGTTCGATTTCCACAAATGACGAAACCCATGCTAGCTACGCCACTGGACCTAGTTCAGTGAAAGCATGAACGTTGTCGAGTAAAGCATTTTCGCCCTATTTATTAATCTAAACTCAGCTGCTGTAAAACATCAAAACCTAAGAAATGCACATTTCAAATACAGAATTATTAATTAATAAAGCAATGGTACCTACTTCATCCCTACCTAACATTTATTATTTATACTTTTCAGTTTCAAATTTGAAAGGTAAAAGTTCATTGAACTTAAATATATTTAAATTTTACACTGGATTACAATTTTAAATCACGCACCCACGCACCGTCAACCTGAATTAGTATGTTTAATTGTCATATACGACTCTCAAAACATATTCCCTTTGAAAATATAAGCTTACATAAATGGGAGTAGGTTAGTGTATTGTACTTTTTTTATTTTACATTAGCTCCGCACAGGAGACCCTTAAGAAAAAAATCATCTTTGGGGATGCTGTGCGGAGGGTCTTTTTGAGGAAATGTAGAAGAAGTTCTGGGAAGGAAAACATATGACAGGTGGGTAGGAATCTGGAAATCGATTTGCTCAGCAGAGACCTATTAATCCATCCCTCCCACTGAGGTGCAAAGTGATGGGTTGAGAGAGTCTGGGGAGGTATAGGTTAGGCCTCTCTCAACCAGTCTCTTCTGATACGGCCCGCTACGATGTAGATGGATAAGCTAATTCGCCGCCAAGACCTTGACAAATCTTCATCTATAAACCCGAGCATCCCTGCTAAGTCACCAAACGTAGCAGACCACTTGAGGTGACCTAAGGCAGGTTGTTATCCAATAAAGGGTTCTTGAAGCGACGGGACCCATACCGGCCTCCTAAACTACGTATTGCATACCTACATATTTATGTTTTTCACTATCCAAAAAAATTACTGGAAAGAGCAGTAAAAAAAAATATGAACAACAGATTCGAACCATGTTGTCAGTAAATAAATTAAATATTTAGATACTATTGAATTAAGTGATTTAATTTTGTAGAAGTAAATCTTTTCATCTGTAACTAAGGTTCCCGTACTAACCAAATAGTAATCTGTTCTGGAACATCGAATGCTAAAATACTAAAATAAGAAAAATTTACCGCGCGCCCAAGTCGATGTCGTTAAGTATAATTATTCCTATGTATATATATATTGTTATGGTACGCCCAAACGACAAAGAATTCAAACTCCTAATTCGCCGCAAACTACACAACACCCTGCTCCCCCCCTGTTCCCTGCTTCCTACTTCCTATCCCATCCGCCCACCCGCACGCGATCCCTTCCACCAGTTGAGCATTGCGAGCCGCCTCGGGCACACGTTAAGCCCGCGCGTACTATCGCTCGAATTGTACTCAAATATAACCTGCAATGTTAATTCAATAACCTACGGGTGTAGCGCTGATATTTCACCATGCCTGTGTAAACTTCGGTTATGTCCTAAACTCGGGAGGTCCCCCTGGAAGCCGGAAGACGAAGACCCCCAACATCATGTAAGCTGTACAATTGTTTCCTCATTTGATTGTGTCCTTTAACGATAGACTGTAAACTCCCGCGCAAAGCCATCACTCAGAGAGTTTCGTTTAGGGATCTTGAGGTTATAAACACGATAGCTAGGATTGTGCAGTATGTATTTCTTGTGTTGAATTGTACTGTAATGACCTATGTACTGTGTTTTAAATTTGCAATACATGAATCTAGTTAACTCAATCCTGTTATTATTCTGCTACGGCAGGAGGGTTTCCTAGAGAGGGAGTATCCTGCCAGACGACTGAGATGCGGAGGAATTTCTGAAGCCTCGAGCGACCCACCACCTGAATAGAGGGTAAATCATGCCTCCCCTGAGAGCTAGCTTGGGACATGTTTGGGGGCCCGCTCCTAACACTGGCGTCCATAGTGGGGCCCAGAATTTTTTTTTCATTTTTGCCATTGTCTCAGTCGCCTTACGGAGTGCTCCCTGTCGAAATCTTCCCCGCATAGGAACTGTTTGTAAACATTGATTGTACTGTGTCTTGGTGTTTTATACCCAGTGAATAATGAATTCTGTGGGAAACCACAGAAATCCATTTGCAAATTGAGTCCATAACGCAGATTTGATTGCAATTATAAAAAAATTGCGTCAAAGTTGAAAACATGGCCATTTTGTATTAACCAGAAAGACGGCAGCATTTAAACCGCGAATCTGACTGCGCACGCGCCGACCCCTTTGTTCACAAAGCAGCGGACGAGCAACAGTAATTCGCGCCAAATCAACGGCCCGATGTTTCACGCGGTAAATACATACCTAATCTCTGAGTTGCGCGCGCACCCACGCGCATCGAAGCACAAAAGTGCGTTTATCGCGCCAAACTCCAACGGCAAAAATCCGTTTGAATCAGGCAGAACAATTCCCTGTCACTATGCAGTGTTTTGAATAATAAAATCGCCCTTCTGTCACTAAGGTCGGAAGCAATGGAGATCGCTATTGTAAATTTGGTTTTGGAATTCCAATTACCTTGTGGATTCTTTAATTAAAAAATCTCACACTCACGTTTTTCTTGCACAATATACCGATCGGCCCACTTGTTGTGTCTGTCAAATTAGTACCACGTATATTTCACCAAATGGACAAAATAATGACTTTCTTTCCACATTCTACGTTATAGGTACTGCATTTTTTTCAGCATAAGTGTAAAGTGAATTGTTTTTTTTCCTTACATAAAAAAAGTGAAATAATAATAAAACCAATGATTGGTTCCATGAAAAAATAAAATAATTTTAACGTGGTTTCGTAACAAATCCCATATTCAGTTATTTTCATCCGGAAGTTTGTCCTTATTTGCCAGAAGAGTGCCTTTTGTGAATTTTAGTGCCTTTCTCAGTGCAAAGTGGTTTGTGAAAAATAAAAAACCCGTTTTCTAAAGGTCAGTCCTGGCAAAATTTTTTGGAAAAAAAATAAATACTTGTGAATTTCACAAGTTTTCTCAAAAGTGGTCAGTGAAACACAAAAACCTTTACTACTTAGGTCTTTCCACGCAAAATTTTTTCTTGCGCCTTCCTTTGACAAAGATTCTGGTGTCATATATACCAAATTGTAGTATGGAATACAGTTTTCTATAACTATTTTAGAAATTCCAACCAGTGATTACCAAGTGAAAAGTGCCTCACAAAATTAATTTTGCGTTTGCTAAAGAAGACCCCTGGCAATTTTTTTCACCACCTGGGAAACTCACAATGGAAAACAATCAAGCTATGGCATCATCCAATTTGGGCATCATTCCCAACGTGCACAACTTATCCAAAACTCACTTACAAACTGCTTTAAGGGATAGAGGACTCTCGCCATCAAGCAAATCTAAATCTACATTAAAGGCTTATGCACTTTTATTCAACAAAAAGTACATTAAGAGAATAAACCTCGCCCCCTCAAGCGAAAATAATTCACGCTCGGCTACGCAAGTTTTGAATAATCTTGTTCCTAACGAAGAACCTATGCCACAAGTAATGATAAAACAGGACATCGCACCCACCTTGACACAAGATAAAACCTACGATTTATCCTCTTGGAAAATCAAATATAATGGCGTCTCCGATGTACTGGATTTCATTGACCGTATTGAAGAAACGGCTACAATCAAAAATATCCCATTCGAGATTCTACGAAAAAACTTCATAGAACTCATCTCCCCAGAATTGATACCCTGGCACCGCATTCAAAAAACTAAATGCAAAGATTGGAATAAACTCAGATCTGCCCTAATCTCGAGCTTCGGAAAAACGGAAGCCCAGCACCGGATCAAATTATCTTTACTATCTATTAAACAGCTAGTAAATGAACCTGTAGCAACATTCATAGAAAGGGCTGAATCCTTTAACATCAAGCTTTCACATCCTGTTTCGGAAGCTGAACTATTACCAGTCATAACTGATGGCCTTTTAAGCAAATACGAGAACATCATTACCTCACAGAAAATTGCATCCCTAGCCCAGCTAAACGAAGTCTGTCTCCTTCTGGAATCGTACCAGGATAGGAAAAACATAAAGAATGTGTCAAATAATGTAGTTGTGCCAAGCCGTTCGTCTGGTTTAAAACCAGAATTCAACAACAAAAAAGTGTGCTCTTTTTGCAAAAAAGTAGGCCATCTGGCCACTACTTGTTTCAAGCAAGCAAGGTTTCTGGAATCTAAGGAACCCCGAACTTTCAAGAGGCATCACTCTAGGGACCGCTCTCCTCCAAGCGACGAACTGCGCAACATTTTCAAGAAATCAAGGCACAACATGGAAAGGTTACAAAACCCAAGCGATGTCAGACCTCAGGTGGATTTCTCCAAGCCCCCACCAAATTTCTACATGAAGAGGCCAAAAAACTAAATAATAACCTCTCAGGCACCCATTCTGAACCAAGGTCTAAAGAATGGACTGATTGGTTAGCACACATTAAGTATTTTAACCAGACCTTAAATGTTTCTTCGGTTTGTTGCAAACAAGCTAAAGATGGGAGACCCTATGCTTTTTTCTCTGTTAACAATGTGCCCTTTTCCGGATTACTTGATAGTGGTGCATCTGTCAGCTGTCTTGGCAACAATGCTCACCTGCCTTTTGTTAACAGTGATTTTAGAATTTCGCCCCAATCAACACACCTGACGACTGCGGATAATGTTTCCCAACCGGTCATCGGTGCCCTTGCCCTGCCAATTAATTGTAACAATAAAATAGTTACAATCAATTTTCTAATAGTGCCCTCTATATCCCAGAATTTCATCCTTGGCGTTGACTTCTGGAAGGCATTCAATGTTGCTCCCCAAGTATTTAATACTCTTGGCAAAACCTCCACTGCTGCTCAAATTAGTGAGATCCGCACAATAATACCTCACGAAAATTTAAGCACGGACCAGGCTCTCCAACTAAAAGAAATGGTCAATAAATTCGAGTCAATATCTTTCGAAAAATGTGGATTAGGTTTGACAAATTTGGTTGAACACCATATCAAAACCAATGGCCCACCCATCAAGCAACGTTATTACAACTTAGCCCCCCAAAAACTTAAACTTTTAGAAAACGAACTTGATGAAATGTTAAAAATGGGTGTGGTGGTTCCCAGCAGAAGTGCATGGACCAACCCAACTCTTTTGGTTTCTAAAAAAGACGGCTCTGCACGTTTCTGTCTCGACAGTAGACGTTTAAACTCTTGCACGGAAACTGATGCGTATCCCTTACCTCACGTTCACGCAACCTTAGACAAGCTGCGTAACGCCAAGTTCATCTCTTCTGTCGATCTCAGCAAAGCGTTTTGGCAAATACCCTTGGACGCAGAATCGTGCGAAAAAACTGCTTTCGTTGTACCTGGTAGGGGAATGTTCCATTTTAAAAGATTACCCTTTGGTCTAAAAAACAGCCCCGCCGAGTTACAAAGACTGATGGACAAACTTTTCGGTCCTGAAGTCGATAACAGCCTGTTTTGTTACCTTGACGACCTCATCATCGTCAGCGATACCTTTGAAAAACACCTATTAATGCTGGAAAAAGTTTTTCAACAACTCAAGTTCGCTGGTTTAACCATCAACTTGAAGAAGTCTGAATTCTGTAAGTCCCGTCTACGTTATTTGGGATTCATTATCGACGAAAAAGGTCTAAGAACAGACCCCGCTAAGGTGGAAGCCATGGCAAATTTTCCCCGACCCAAAAACGCGAAGGAAGTCAAAGGTTTCCTTGGACTTGCAGGTTACTACAGGAGATTCATCAAAGACTTTTCCACTATCGCAGCCCCCTTAAATAAAATTACCGGCATCCGTAAAGGTGTCAGCAATTTCCGATGGTCTGTCGAAGCTGAAGAAGCGTTTACAACTCTAAAAAATGCCCTTCAAAAAGCTCCCGTTCTGAATTGCCCGGATTTTGCACTCTCTTTTACCCTCCACACGGATGCCTCCAA
This sequence comes from Limnephilus rhombicus, assembly GCA_929108145.2. NCBI lineage: Eukaryota > Metazoa > Arthropoda > Insecta > Trichoptera > Limnephilidae > Limnephilus > Limnephilus rhombicus. The sequence continues at coordinate 10,419,413 of OV815292.1, read as the reverse complement.
TGTAGGAATCGGTGGAGTCCTTACTCAAGAATTCCCAGATGGCGAACACCCTGTAGCGTATTTTTCCCGTACATTAAACAAACACGAGAAAAACTACGGAATTACCGAGAAAGAGTTATTGGCTGTATTGGATTCTGTTCACCATTTCCGCGGTTACATAGACGGTAGCAAATTTACTGTAGTTACAGACCATAGTAGTTTGAAATGGTTGATCTCTTTAAGTAATCCCTCCGGTAGGCTCGCTCGTTGGTCCTCCCGTTTGTCTCAATACAATTTTGATGTTGTTCACCGTAAAGGCGCGGACAATATTGTTCCCGACGCCCTTTCAAGAATTGAACTGGCTTCATTAAATGTTGACACAATTGCCCCCCCTCCATCTACAAAAGATGAATGGTACTTGAAAATTTTCGAAGGTTGTAAAAATAACCAACAAAAGTTTCCTAATTTTATCATAAAAGAAGGACAACTATACCGTAATTGCAAGGTACCACTATCCATCCTCGAAGATTACTCGTGGAAACTTGTCGTTCCCCTCGAAGGTAGAGAACAAATAATTATTGACAATCATAGTGCTCCCGACTCCATACACCCAGGAAATTTCAAGACGTATAAAAAGATCTCCTTGAAGTATTACTGGCCTGGTCTCTTCAAGCAAATTCGCAATTACATCTCTAAATGTGAAACTTGTAAAGCTTATAAACATAGCACGGCAGCACCTGCCGGCCTAATGGGTAATCCCAAACGTGCCGACAGACCCCTACAATCATTGTCAATGGACCTCGTCGGACCCTTTCCCCGAAGTTATGCCGGACACATGCACATACTTAGTGTAGTGGATGTTTTCACTAAATTCTGTTGGATCTTTCCTTTAAAAAGAGCCAACGCGTCCGCCATCATCAAACTTCTGGAAAAACACATTTTTATACCTTACGGAACACCCAGAACCGTAATTGTTGATAACGGAAAACAATTTATTGCCCAAGAATTCAAAGATTTTCTTGCCAAATACGGAATCAAGGATATTTACTATAATACCTTGTATACTCCACAAAATAACACCGTCGAACGTTATAACCAAACAATCAACACAGCTCTGGCTATTCTAGTTGATAAAGATCAACGTACTTGGTGTAAAAACCTAGATAAAATTCAGGCTGCGATAAACAACACTGTTAATCTGGCCACTGGTTACACACCTTTCTTCTTAAAACACGGTATGGAACAAGTTGTTCATGGTTCTCTACATAGGAACACTAACTTTCCTACGTCAATTGCCACCACAAGCAACCCTACCGCGAACTATGCCCATCGTCTGGAAGAACTGTCGGCCATCTACAGTGAAGTCACTGATGCTTTGCTCCTGGCTCATCAAAAGAGTGCGGACAGATACAACCTACGTAGGAAACATGTCACCTTCAATACAGGAGACATAGTTTGGAGAAAGAACAACACACTTTCCCAAGGAGCCATGTATTTCTCTGCCAAGCTGGCACCACGTTTCGTGAAGGCCAAAGTTCTAAGAAAGATATCAGATCTAGTGTACTCCTTGTCTGACTGCTCTGGAAAACACATTGGTAATTACCATATTAAGGATATCGCAAAATCTGGAAGTGAGGAGTCAAGTAAAACTGCCCCCACTATCTCAGCAAACTTAAAATGATCCAGTGTGTATCACCACAACCTTTTTGTAAGCACACCAAGTCTTACAATGGCCGGCGTGTAAAGTGTCAATTACATGCCCACCCTTTCGTTGATAAAACGAATATTGTTAAAAAATCATTTTTGTAAATTTATGTACAATCCACGGTGTAGTTTGCCCCGTTCATGTTCGTGAATTGGCAACCACCGTAATTTTTGTCTCACACGTTTTTTTATTTTTTTTCTTTCTTTTTTCTCACCTGTTCCAAAATTGATCACTTTAGAGCAGAGACACCCCTCGAGTGACAGTGTTCGGGAAGTCATGAACCCAATCATTGCCTCTCAACCCCTCACACTACGCAACGTTCATGCCATGGCACGCTTTGCCATGTAATGCAATATTGTAATTTTCACCATTTTTGTTTGTTGTTTTTTTTCATCATATCGGAAGGAATCTCTTCATTTTTTTTCTTTTTATGTTCTGTAAATACTGGAGCGTCGTTCTAGAATCGATTTGGTAAACTCCAAAGCGTTAAATCACGACCCAGGACTAGTAAACCATCTCAACATGCTCCATATTTTACCCATCATGGTAAAGATAAGTGGTTACTCACATAATCACATTCCTTGTGTATAGTAGTTTTCAATTTTTTCTCAAATGTCAAAAATTGATGGCGTCCTACCCGAGCTCTTTGCTAACAAATTGGATTTTGACACATCCATTTTGAAATCATATGTATATAAATAAAGGAAAAGCCTTTAAATTGGTCTTTCCATCCTTGCACAAATCCTCATGGACTCGTTTCAACTAAAGTACGTAAAACCAAATACTCGGTCTTTTGTTGTTATAAGAAGTCCTCGATTTGTCCCTCTTCACAACATGTATGTCTTGTATTACATGCTTCAACCCTTACGGAAAAGGTTAATAAAACCTAACGGCAACCCTGATTTCCGTACATAAATAACCGCAGTTTAACGTAAATCATCAATGTTTTGTTTGATCATCGTTTTACAAACATAGGCATTCAACTCCTGTTTCGCCATTTAACCAAGTATTTGCAACCTAAATTGCACATAACCTGGTATGTTGTAACCGCACAAAGGGTATGTAAAACCACAATTGGTCCCTTTTATTTGTCCCCACTGAAGTTTGCTGCAATAGACAGTATGTAAAACCATGTAGGTCTGTCTTTGTTTGTCACATGGTGTAAACAGAAATGTACTCTGTCATCACCCCGCCTTTATAACATACGAAGTGACATTAAATTGTTTACCTCCTTGTTATCCTATCGTACGCTCCTGGGCTACGGAGTTAGTTAATCTAACAAATCTTTATAAACTGTGTTAAAACAAGCATAGTTAACGTTTATTGTGTTGTATTTAAACGTAACCCTGTTACATTATAGGAGAGATCCTTAGAACATCCACCATTATAGGAGGGATCCTTAAAATACCTGCCGCGATACGAGAAGTTCGTCATAATCACTTTTTTCTCATAGCTAAATGTTATTGAGCTGGTCGTGTGCCATTCATTTGTCATGAGAACGATTTTGTACATTCTATTTTGGTCGTGTGCCATTCATTTGTCATGAGAACCATTTTGTACATTCTATTTTGGTCGTGTGCCATTCATTTGTCATGAGAACCATTTTGTACATTCTATTTTGGTCGTGTGCCATTCATTTGTCATGAGAACCATTTTGTACGTTCTATTTTGGTCGTGTGTCATTTATTTGTCATGAGTACCGCTTTTATGTATAACTGTGTATAAACTCTGTACACGAGACGTGGAGACGTAATAACAATACTTACCGTGATTCGTGCGAACGAAATAATATCAAACCCTTTGTGTGCGATCTACGAAATGTAGTCCACAACCCTTTGTTGTCATTCAACGCCAATGCCCGTGGACTTCCTGTTTTTTTACTTCTTTGCAAAAAGGAAAGAAGCCCAGGAATATCTACTATCCCAAAAGGACTAGTTTTCAGCTTCACTGTCAATTATGGGGCATAGTGCTGTGGGAGTTAATCGATTGAGCACAAAAAACCACCTAACTCGTTGTCTGGAGAACGAACAAGAAAACCCCCAGGTTTGTGAAATTGGAGCAAGGGTCTGTCTTTTCTCACAATCATGTAGAAGTTTTTAAAATGACCCCTAATCTTTTGCCCAATACACGCGAAAGATTAGCCTCTTTGATATAATGTGTATTCAAATGTCTCCTCATCCTTTTTGATAAATGTAAAGAGTCAGGAAATCTGCTGGTTGATTATGTTTCATTTTCACATAGAGTTTGAATCGGAAATTAGTCCAGTCCCTAGCAAGTTTCGCAACTCGTCTCCCTTCTCCCCTCCTCCTCCCATTCCCCATGTTTCAGACTTATGTTATGAAGTGAAAAATCTGTCGTTGACCATATCTCGCCCTCACTTGGAGTTCGAATAGGTAACTGTCCGGTTATCTACAGGTTTTCCCCCTCAATCTCTGCATATGTCTCACCAGTTTTTTTCTCTCTTTTCTCAATTCCACAAAACACATTCATGAATGTTGGATATGTACGATATGCACTTGGCGTACCGTCTGTCTCCTTTTGACAACCTTTATTCATGAATTGGTTTCCCTTTGCCGTGACTAGTTCACGATTCTTTGTCTCGTTCTTTGAAATTCTACGAAAATGTTACCATCTCATGTTAGCATAGGCCATAGAGGGCCGGTTGTTTTTTAACCAAGACATATTGTCACTAGGCAAACGCCAAGTCATCCTGGCAAAGGAAAATGTTCATGTAATCACAATTTAGTTAGGAATCTCTCTTCGTCACTCTCTGGGTCGGTGGTTAAAATTTCGTTATTTCATTATCTGGACACATTTTGTTTCTCTCCAAACCTTTTCTTCATTGGTCCCTAGGCAGGTAAACTTCAAGAATTTTGCTCTAATAATAATTCCTCCCGGATTTAAAAAGAAGCCCAGGCGGATGTCATCACCAACAGCCAAGCTGAGCTTCACTTCCTGACAGCACGCGCTGTGGTTACAAGGTCTCTCCTGCTGCCATTTTCTACGCATTTGTTCCTGAAAGCACAGACCATACCGCCCATACGTATGTTGTCTTGTCGTGCCACAGCAAGCTGAGTTGTCCCACTATACTTTATGACACTCTAAACTACCTTTTGGGCACGCTAGCTCTTAGGTTTGTTCTTACTCTTGCTATCAATGCCAACCTTGTCGTCTCTTGCTCTGTCATGCAGTGACGCATATATCGTCATGTGTAAACCATCATTACCTTGACCCACCAGTATTCGCTGAATGCGCACCAATACAAGTTATCTTGAGCTACATTATGCTTCAATAACCATTATATACGATCCGTATTTACCATAATAACACTTAGGATTCGCACTGGCATGTCTGCAGATACTGGATTCTTCTCTTCAATGACCTCTGTAACCATAGTCGCGGCACAGCAACCACAGTCTCCACTTCGTGAACTTCGACGTCTTCGACAAAACCAAGTGTTTTCTAAGGCCCAAGTGTACTCCTGAGCGTTGTCTCAAATGGGTCTGATTACAGTGATAATGTAATCCTTAGAATCCGTGAAGTCACGTCCTTTTCTTCGAAATTCTCCGAAACCAAACAAATCCACGCTTCACAAACTTAGCTCCAAGACCAATGAAACCTTAGAATCACACACTTTTTCTCTTCTCTTGTACAAATGTATTGTCATTCTTTCAATTGCATAACCATGTGTATTGTTATTTTCAATTGCATAACCTTGTATGTTGTTTTACACCATGTACTTTTCCCAAATTTGTCTTGTCCAAACATTGTATGTACCCCCACCCATTCCCTACAAACATTGTGACCCAAACTATAGCATAAAACTGTATGTTCTAGCTAGGAAATCTCTCAAGCAACGAATCTCTCAAAAACCCCGATGGAAGCATAAGAGGATTTTTTTTTCCCTACAGCTCCATTGCCACGTCGCTTTTTTTCCAAGCGCGGGGGGAAGTGTTATGGTACGCCCAAACGACAAAGAATTCAAACTCCTAATTCGCCGCAAACTACACAACACCCTGCTCCCCCCCTGTTCCCTGCTTCCTACTTCCTATCCCATCCGCCCACCCGCACGCGATCCCTTCCACCAGTTGAGCATTGCGAGCCGCCTCGGGCACACGTTAAGCCCGCGCGTACTATCGCTCGAATTGTACTCAAATATAACCTGCAATGTTAATTCAATAACCTACGGGTGTAGCGCTGATATTTCACCATGCCTGTGTAAACTTCGGTTATGTCCTAAACTCGGGAGGTCCCCCTGGAAGCCGGAAGACGAAGACCCCCAACATCATGTAAGCTGTACAATTGTTTCCTCATTTGATTGTGTCCTTTAACGATATACTGTAAACTCCCGCGCAAAGCCATCACTCAGAGAGTTTCGTTTAGGGATCTTGAGGTTATAAACACGATAGCTAGGATTGTGCAGTATGTATTTCTTGTGTTGAATTGTACTGTAATGACCTATGTACTGTGTTTTAAATTTGCAATACATGAATCTAGTTAACTCAATCCTGTTATTATTCTGCTACGGCAGGAGGGTTTCCTAGAGAGGGAGTATCCTGCCAGACGACTGAGATGCGGAGGAATTTCTGAAGCCTCGAGCGACCCACCACCTGAATAGAGGGTAAATCATGCCTCCCCTGAGAGCTAGCTTGGGACATGTTTGGGGGCCCGCTCCTAACAATATGTATGCCTACCAAATAACGATAGAACTCAACAAAATATTAATTTATTTTATTCTTTTCACAGTAGTTGACGTTTCGCATCACAGTTCCGCATCACGAGCAAAATGAAAGGACTCCTGTCCTCCGTCCTATTATTGGCCTGTGCCAGCCAAATCCTTGGATACAAAATCCTCATCGTGGTACCCGTCCCAGCGAGGAGTCATTGGATCCTTTCAAAGGCTCAAGCAGACATTCTACATGAACATGGACACGAAGTAAGCTAATTTATGTAATGTTTGGATGTGAAATTTTTCTTGGCCGATCGTTTGTTATTTTTGGGTCATCATTTAAAGGTACACCGTGTTAGGCTTTCTCCAAACCGACCAACATCAGAGGACCCACCACTTACCCGACCTGGGGTCCTAGCATGGTCGATCGATACCGGTTTTATCGAAAATGTCGGTAATTTGTCATTGCTCCCGAGCACGACTGCAGGCCGCTAACGAATAAACAACAGTTCACAACGACTAAGGGTTTCTAATTTATTTGACGTGAGTTGTTATTTGTTCGTTAGCGGCCTGCAGTCGTGCTCGGGAGCGATGATAAATTACCGTCATTTTCGATAAAACCTATATCGATCGACCATGCTAGATACCCTGGTAAAGGTAACAGATGATTACCCCTTCAAGGCTCTTGCAAGGACTCTATTTTTTTTGGTAAGAACGACTCTACGTTTGATAACGAAACTAGACCTCCAATGTCCCTGCATACGTTGTTAGTAAGCAGTATGCAAGTACTTAGCGGGAAATACAGATACGATATGTGTTAGTATGACAAAATATAGATAAGACAATGGGACAGGTTGGTGAAAGTCCACGAGGTGGGAAGCGTTGGGTGATTGTATACAGCGTATCCTACAAGCACCTGTTTGGGAGGAAGACACAGTAGATAAGTAATTATGGCGTGGCAAACGGTTGGGAGTCCTCTCCAATCGATTGGCAGTCCCAGCAAGAATGCGCATGACGTTCGGTCTTGCCGTGAACCACACTCAGCTTCCGCGCCCCTTAGCCGGTTCCTCGGTGATGCCTCAAAGAAAAGTAAATGGGAGATTGGGGGGAAATACCCGACGACCCTAAGGAATTCAGCGTCGAGTAGCCTAACCAACCAACAATTCAGACGGCTTTGAAGTGTTCATCATCAGGGCAGATGTGTGATTCAAGGTATCCAGTATTAGACGAGTATATAAAAAAAAATTCAGATTCGTAGATTCAGTTTCATAAATTATTCTCTGATGGCGGTCGGAACATTTGGTTTCGTAGAAGTATACATTTTAATAATTCTGTGGTAAACTTCAGATATTTTAATATAAAACTTGGTATTTTCTCTTTCTAACACTATTTATATCATATTTCTCACAATGACGGTAAGGGAGACACGAAAATTTTATGCAATCGTGTGAGCTGTATTCAAAAAGTGCACAAATTAACATGAGGTAGCAATGTTCATTTTTTTTTCATCGTGCACACATGCGTTTTAATGCAGTAATTATACATACGGAGCAGTAAATACTCTACTAGTTATTCTAGTATGTTGATCTTTGGCAATATAAAATATTGCAAACGCAATAGTTATATTCAGCACGCAACATCGTTTCAATGCTCACTTATAACGCGTTGAAACGCTCATTTGGGTGTCAAGAAATTAAGCATCGTTCGCCATTTTTGTTTTTGTTTTCTCGATGTGAAAACAACTGAGCTTCAAAAAAAATATGTTTGACTTTTGATTTCTTTTGTGGGATCGTTATCGAGATAACAGATGTGATCTCCTGTCAGATTTGTGTGATTTTAACATATTTACTGTCACATATTTTAGCTAAGATCGTTTTAAATACGAATACATGATTAGTTGTTCATTTAATGTACGTTGTACATAGAAAAAGCAAATAAATCACACAAATCGGATAGGAGATCACGCCCGTTATCTCATTACGATCCCACAAAAGACATAGAATCGTTCGACTGGTTCGACATGGGTTTTTTGTAAAAAAAACCATAGAGGTAGAAATATCCCAAAAAACATGGTTAAAACCGTGCACATGGCAACACTGATTGCGTGTATCAAGTCAGACATAAGCACATCCGCACCACAGTTGAACAGCTGTACTCCGGAAAGACTTTATGCATATAAGTGTTGCCCTTGAAATGTAGCTTTAAATTTATAGTTATTCTTTATAATTAAATTAAACAATATTGCATTGATTTTTTATTTTTTTAACTATATGAGTAAAATCTCAAATTATAATATTTAATTAAATGAAGACAATATTAGCGAAACTCAATCGAAAATCTGGAGACAGAAAAATCAGAAAAGATATTGGCTCCGCTGGGACTCGAACCCAGGACCCTTTGCTTACATGGCAAGAGCTCTACCGATTGAGCTACGGAACCCATATCAATTCTAAAACTTTCAAACTTTTAACTGTATCATACTTCGACTAAGAACTACCACATTATCTTCATTTTCTTAACGCACATATTATTGGCTGCTATCTTTATATATGATTGCAAGATTGCAACTCGAACTAAATCTTTCTGAGTTGAATCTTGCAATCATATTAGCAAATTAGCAGGAGTGCCCGGATTCATGGGGGTGAAGTTTATCTAGGTCTTGGCAGCCAATGCGTTTGCCCAACAACTGCGTGGCAGGCCGGATCGGAAGAGATTGGTTGAGGAAGACCGAATCTAGACCTCTACTGCAGATCTATCTTGAGCCATTGTCTTTCAGCGCACCGGGAGGGACGGATTCATACGTCCGTCACTCCTAAACACATCGACCCCCCAGATTCCTACCCACACCTCATTCTTTTTTCCTTCCCAGAACTTCCTCTCCTTCTTTCCTTAAAAAAACCCCCCTACGCAGCATCCCCAAAGATCCAAATAACGATCCAAAATGACCAAGCCGATGTAAAAAAAAATGTTTTAATTTTTTTTAAATTTTAGGAGTGAAACCTCAAATTGTAATATTGAATTGAATTAAAAAAACGTATTGAATTGGGGGGCGGAGGCGTAACTAGGTATTTGTGAAGAGGTAGAGGAGGAGATAACAGCTAAAATGGGGAAGCAAGAAAGCTTATCTAAATTTTATTTTATTTTAAAAAAATACTGATATATTTATTATTGAAACAACAGAAAAATGGGGTGCGTGCAAAGATATTCAAATACAAACGAGATATGCTATGATGTCCGCGCAACTGTCGGCGGACTAATACCTAATCAAGGTAGTTTACATACGAAAAGAATTTGTTCATTTCGTTATTTTTTAAGGTGCGCATTAGTTTTGGTTAACCTTCGGCATGCCAACATGAAAAACAAAACGTTGGGTACCATGAGGGGTAACGCTACAACCCCAGGGATTTTATCATTTCAATGCCTTTTTTCCCAGTTATTCATGAGTTTGATGAAAAATTACTCTTATGGCCTACATGTTTAATGTATTTCCGTTAAAAAAATATCATTATAGAGTTAATTTCATAATATAAAACCTATTCAGTGAATTTTATATAAAATCATTCATCAACAAACGCTCCGGCCATGACGGCTTTGACTAGCTTCCTAGTCGGTACTTTGGTACCTGCCGGCAGGCCAGTGCGACCGGCGGCCGACGCGGCGGAGCGAATTGTAACAGGGTGGTTCCAAAATTACAAAAATAAAATTAAAAACTAAACATCGATTTTTTTTTAAATTTTATTTGGGGTATGATAATTGATTTACATACATAAGAAAAAAAAACAGATTTCAAAAATTATAAAACATTAAACTACGCAAGATATACATACAAATTTGTCGGTATCACAACAATTATTACTATATCATAATAGTATCATAAAACATAACAATATAATCATTTATTTAAATTCAGCATACAATAATAAAATATTATATTTATTATTTATTTGAATCATCTTCTAAAACAGATATTTAGCAAGGTCCAAGAAGGGCAAAGTAACACATAAAAGAAATGCAAAGAATCAAATACTGTTAATTACAATAACTATAAAGTGGTTTAAAAGAAAGACGTAGAACACGTTAAATACAAAATCATTTATTATAAGTGAACATACGCTATATAAAATTACCTACACTAGAAACTAGTTGAAGAACGGTTTTAAACTGTTTTATAAATCGAACAATTGAGCCTGTAAAAATCTAAAAATAATTATTATGAACCCCATTTTGAGATCAAACAATTTAAATAACCCCCAAAGTGCCGCTTACATGAAACGGAAAAAATATTAGTTCCATGTTCCGCAATAATCATTATAAATTTCTGAGAAGGCAGTACCAGAGCAATGATATGCAGATAATGCTCCCAAGAATCCATGAATATCTGGAAAATAATATCACTTACTTGTTATAGGTACAAGAGAATAAACTATTAATGGGTTATTTCCCAAATGTCATTATAATTATGTTATTTGCTTAGCCATTGTTATTGTTAACGGTTCATTTTAAAAATACCCTTCTACCACTAATTATTATCAATTACTCGGAATACCCTTCCAACTATGGTGGGAAATTCTAATAATAAACATAATAATTGCCTGTCGCTAACCTCTCGCATTTTGTTGATAAATTATATCTTATAAAATTCAAACAAAGTAACCCAACTTTTATTGATTTTTTAAACTGTGAAGGTTAATACATAGATTGTTATATTTTAAATTATTTTTAGTATTAAATTATTTGAGAGAAATGGATGAAAAAGTGCATAGGTAGTAATAAAAAAGGGAAGAACTGTCAACAATATTTGGATTCACGAAAAAATAACATTATTGTCGTAGATGACACAACTATTTTCTGGAGATACCCGATATTATCTTACATTACAACAAAACAAAGGGAGGAATTGTCACCTCCCGATAGTTGACACCACCGGTGATACAAGGTAAGTAATAATGTGTAAGGGCAAACAGGAGATGGCTATTTCGAAAATATATGGAGTTAGTTGATATTTCTGTCTTGAATGCCTACATTTTGTGGGTCGAACGTTATCCCAGTGGAGATCTAACGAAGTGATAGAAGCTAAGCACTGAGTTGGCATAGCTCAACGTCGATTTGAGGTCAAATAACCCAAAACATCACAAGAATTTACAAAATAAAAAAACGGCATCAAAAGAAAATTCATAAAATTGGTTCATCATGTTGGCATTCAGGACATTGCCAAGAAATATTTTGCATTCTATGTAATGGGCATACGGGTTTGTTACACTGACTACATGATATTTTTGTTTTTCTATCTTTTGTACGGATGCAAAAAAGGCATCTTTTGGCTTTTGCAGAAGATCCGCTGGCGTTAGACAGATTTGGTCCTGGATTGTCGCTAAAAACTGATGAAGTTGGTGTACTTTCTTCAGTATAGCAAGTCTTTTTGAAAATATTTATGGAGTTCTGTAAATTCTTGTGATGTTTTGGGTTATTTGACCTCAAATCGACATTGGGCTTTGCCAACTCAATGCTTAGTTGGCGAATAAATTCTTTTCGACGGCTTCGATCGTTAGATCTCCACTCGGGATATCTTTCGACCCACAAAATGTAGGCATTCAAGGCAGCAATATCGACTAACTCCATAAATATTCGAAATAGCCATCGCCTGGTTGCCCTTACACACGAATATTCTTGAGTCATTTTATCACCGGTGTCAACTCCTCCCTTTGTTTTGTTGTAATGTAAGATAACATGGGGCCTTTTTTTGACGCCACTCTCTATACCTCCATAATTAAATTGTGTCGTTAGGAGCGTTACCGCATTATTTTTGTTTTGGAACATACGACAATAATGTCATTTTGTCCGTGAAACCAAATATTGTTGACAATTCTTCCCTATTTTTATTAGCTGCCATTTCTGGTGGGATTTCTGTTTTATTTTTTCTAATTGTTCCTGTTAGCGTTAATTGATTCTCAAACAAATGATTCGCCAATGGTATTGAAGTAAAGAAATTATCAGTAGTAATTCCTCTCCAGGATCCAAACCAAGGACTTACCATATCGGTAACAACTCGGAATCCCTGGTTGACTTCTCTTTTGTTGTTTATCATGCCCGTATAAATTTGCAAATTTAAAATATAAGCATTTTTGGTATCAGAAGCTACCCAAATTTTCATTCCGTAACGTCCAGGCTTACTCTTCATGTAAACCCGGAAAGGACAACGTCCGCGAAATGTGGCTAATCGCTCATCAACAGTTATGTTGCAACTAGGTGAATAATTATCTGTGCAGGCTGGTACGAAGAGTTCAACCACCTCCTTTATAGCTTCCAATTTATTTTTGGATACTTCCATTCTACAGATCCGTGTCTCCTTGTCGTCAAACCGTATGCTGCTATATATAAAATGAAATCTGCACCTTGCCATTGTCGCGGAGAAAAAATGCTGCCGAAAAAGCTCATTCGTCGTCCACAATTCTTGTAAATGTTGTTTTCGTCCCCAATTTCTGCCGGCCACTAGAAGAATTCCTATGAAAGCGTAGATTTCCTCGTTTTTAACCAATTGTTCTTCACTGTTTGTCATTTTTTTACGTATAAATCGATTAGTTTCCTCACACACTTTTTGTATAATATTGTCGTTCATAAACAAACAAAAAGCCTCTCGGATGGTAGTTACATTTTTACCCTCATTTTGAACGCCAGGATTCGCATTTACAATATTGTGCGCTCTATTTCTTGCAAGTGGCGATGGCACTGAACTCCACTTCATGCCCGATTTCGAGGTCATGAAAACTTCAATAGCCGCAAATGTTGTTGTGTTTTCGTCTTCTACGATGTCTTCATCAGATTCTGACTCCTCCTGGACCTCAACGTGGTCCTCCACGTCAGAAAGATCCTCTTGATTTATTGCTTCAAAATCCATATCACTATCATTATCGTTTTCACTAATGTCACTGTCATTTTCGAGAAATTTCAATAATTCTTCATCAGTTAGACCCCTTCTTGTCATTATGAACACAGTTATTGAAAGGCAATATCACAGGAATGGAACGATATATCACAAAAACTGCACTTCAAACTTTTCAATATTCAAATTATTTTTTTACCGTCCGCTGTAGTGTTTCGACACGCACTGTAGCTAAACCCCAATAAAAACAGATGGTTGGGTCAGCCAGACCGGCGACGGTTTAGGTAAAGGACACTATGTCTTTACACCCTTATGCAGCTTTCGATGTAGTGCGTGGGAACGAGATGCCGTAAATTGGCGAGGTGCGAGAAGAACAGGGAACCATATCCATAAGCGAACTAATGCGGGAGAGAGATGGAGCATTTCTCATAATTTATTTTGTCGTAGATGAGGTTCCAGCGAGCAAGAAATATCATACGAGGCAAGGAATGATACCTACACAGTAACAAAATATTTTTTTACGCTTTAATGTAGTACAATTTTATATTTTTTTTAATGGCCGAATATGTGTTTATCGGTTTTGCAGGAATACAAAAAATATCGCAATCGTAAAGTCTCTATTAAAAATTCTACATGGAGAATAGTAAATTTATAAATTATGGGAACCCCTTTCAGCAACGGGAGGGTTAACATTATAGTTTGAATACGGAAAGAATTCGTTCATTTAGTTTAACGTTCGTTTGGTTTATTCGTTAATTATACGTTCATTTAGTTTATTTGTTAAAATCCCGACACCCGGAAGCGCAGTCCCACCTAGCAAAAACTGCAGATAGCACATCTATTATATTTCAATATCTTTGGGTGCGAGCGATAAATGTAACATTATATTATATAATGAGAAAAAAGAAAACTTGAATATTACAAATAAATATAATCAATGTAATCGACCAATATAACTACTGAGAGATTACAAATATTGACTACGATTATCGCTAATACTGATTATTTTGTCATGATGATAAAATATTTATGTAACGAACTATTCATTGGTGCGCATTTCCTCATACGCATGATGACTTTTAATTTCATCAACATGATGAGAAAATTAAATCCAAATTGAATATTGATGAGCAAAAATCATTTAAAATAAAATGAGCCACGCTGACATTTAAAAACGGATAAATTTATTTTCATCACTTTAATTTTTTTATGTTACGAAAATTATGGGATTATAATATAATTTAATATTCGTAATGAAAACAATAAAATGAAATAATATTGGAAATCCTTACCAGATTATCATTAATTGAAATTCACGGAAATCAAAATAATATTAATAACTTGTTGTGCCATTGACCTCTCAGCAGTGGTAAGCAACCCAGTGAGGCCAACATTATTAACAATTATTACAAGCAATAATTGTCAGCCTGAAACACTCATTTACATTGAAAAATCTTCCGAGAAAAGATACTTGCCGCCAACGGGACTTGAACCCGTGTCCTTCCGATTGCCGGTCGAATGCTCTGACCACTGAGCTATGGCGGCTTATCAAATACCCGCCAAATAATTCAATATATACTAGTGTTTCATTCAACAATTACTGCTTGTTATATATATATATATTTTTTTTTTCCATCTGAAAACAACCAACTTTATTTTTGCGAGGAAGACATTGTTAGTGTTAAATTCCTCGCTAGGTGGCGTCGAGACAAATTATGTCTGCATTTATTGGGGAAATACTTAAACTTGTTAAATATTAATTATTATTTTTTAATTTATAAACTAACGTTTAGACAAGATTTTTATGCATAGCACAAAGGGTAACAATTATTACAAGCAATAATTGTCAGCCTGAAACACTCATTTACATTGAAAAATCTTCCGAGAAAAGATACTTGCCGCCAACGGGACTTGAACCCGTGTCCTTCCGATTGCCGGTCGAATGCTTTAAGTTTAAACAAGTTTAAGTATTTCCCCAATAAATGCAGACATAATTTGTCTCGACGCCACCTAGCGAGGGATTTAACACTAACAATGTCTTCCTCGCAAAAATAAAGTTGGTTGTTTTCAGGTGGAAAAAATATAACAAGCAGTAATTGTTGAATGAAACACTAGTATATATTGAATTATTTGGCGGGTATTTGATAAATCGCCATAGCTCAGTGGTCAGAGCATTCGACCGGCAATCGGAAGGACACGGGTTTAAGTCCCGTTGGCGGCAAGTATCTTTTCTCGGAAGATTTTTCAATGTAAATGAGTGTTTCAGGCTGACAATTATTGCTTGTAATAATTGTTACCCTTTGTGCTTTGCATAAAAATCTTGTCTAAACGTTAGTTTATAAATTAAAAAATAATAATTAATATTCAACATTATTAACCCTAGAAAAATAATCTACGTCTTAGAGACTTAAGCGATAAACAAAAATTGCTGTCTTTTTTAAATTAACCCTAGAAAGATAATCTACGTCTTAGAGACGTAAGCGATACACAAGAATTGCTGCTTTTTTATTTCAATTAAGTACAATAATTACGGAGAAATACATATACGATACGTCCGAAAAACGTGTGAATACCTTTTGTGTAACTTTCAGACTCATTCGTATAAATGTGTTTTAGAGAAGAAAAAAATACAATTGAATACTATTTTTAAGTAAAACGACTGATTAGCATTCAAACTTTCATAGAATATAAAAAAAACACGATTTAGACATAAAATGAAACATTATTTTTCATTTCAAAAAGACTTAATATTTTGCATTCGATTTGATTTTGTAGTAGTTAAAGGTTAGATTTTTGTTTTTTTTTTTTTTAATTACAATGTACTCTTTATAGTTATTTTGATTTTATTTAAATAACAAAACCTTAAACTAATTATTCAGCTACTTTTAAGCTATGTAAACATTATAATATGTCAAATGTACACTTTTGAACTTCAATACGTCTCTAAAACGTGTCATTCATTAAATTGTCTTTAACGTAGGTAAAAGTTATGAATATAAAAAAATATATATAAAAAGACGACGGGGCTTAGCTCAAGAGTTCTTGGTATCAAGCAATTGATGGCTACACCAAAACTAAACGCAGAAAATAATTTTCTACACACTTACACTTCACCACAATCTTCGATTCCACATCTGTCCTAATGGATAATGGACATTTTTTTTACATTAACTCCACACTGAGGAAAATAATTCCCCCCAGGGTCTATGTGGAATCGACGTTGACGACCTCCGTAGCCCAGTGGGTAAGACTCTTGACTCACAATCCGGAGGTCGCGGGTTCGAACCCGGTATGCGCAAATAAATTTTATTTGATTAATTTGTGTTATTTCACAATTAATTCATTTTAAATAATATATAGTATATTTGCGGCATGTTCCAGAGTGGAAGATACTATCAGTATCGCCCTGGTGTAAGACCACCATTCAGAATTGAAACGTTGCTTCAAAATGGCTTTAGCCGTGTTTAGTGACCAGATCTGAATAGCCAGGTACTTCCCAACCTTCCTCTTCCCCACCTCCTTTCCCTCCCCACTACCTTCAGCCTCACAACATACCCCAATTGGGGATGCCATAATCTCACTGGCTCCAGACGGGAGCAGTTGAGATTCTTGTGCGGTATTAACTTAAAAAAAAAAAAAAAAAAGTTATATTTTGAGATGCTGTGTAGAGGATATTTTAAAGAGATGAAGTTCTTGGATGGAAAAAGGTATGAGGGGTGGGTAGGAATCTGGGGGTCGACGGACGTATGAATCCGTCCCTCCCAGTGCGGTGTAAGACAAGGTTCAAAAAAAATCTATTGGAGAGGTCGTTCGGTCTCCCTCAGCTAATCTATCCCGATTCGGCCCGCCACGCAGTTGTTGCAAAACGTACTGAACGCCAAGACCTAGTCAAGCCTCACTCACATGAACCCAGGCACCCTGCTAAGTCACCAAATGTAGCGAAACACTTGAGGTGTTAGGGGTGGTTAGGAATCTGGGGGTCAGTGGCTCCAGAAGTGACGGATGTATGAATCCATCCCCTGAATACAGGCATTGAAGAAAATAATTCCCCTCGGGGCCTGCGTCATCTTTCGACTTGCTATGTGTAGGGTCATTTTAGGAAAGGGAATGCAGGAAAAAGGAATGAGAAGAGGGAAGGAATCTGGGACTCAGTGTGTCCAGGAGTGACGGACTTCCATCCATCCCACTGCGATGCAACACGATGATCCGAGAGAGTCCGCTGGAAATGTCAAAAGGTCTCCCTGAACCAGTCATGTCATGACCCGGGCAAACCTCACCCCATGAACTCACGCACCCCCGCTAAGTCACCAAACGTAGCGAACCACCTGGGGCGAACAAATTGGGTGACTCTATAAAATTATGAATCTATAATAGATACTAACGCTTACTATTTATTCGTAACAGGTGACGTTGATAAGCGCCTTCCCGTCAAAAGAGCCAGTTTACAGGGAGATTGGATTAACGGAATTGGTTAAAGTCATGGCAGGTAAAGTTTTAAAAATTATCTATTAAACTTATTATTAAGTAGGTTTATAATTTTCTCTATGTTCACTAGTAACTTGTTTCGCGTGCAAGCAGCACGATGATCTCACATAAAGATACTGTAGCAAATCTAATTATTTTCGAGCGTAAGTATATTAATAAGTGTTCAATCTCGAATACCCTCTCTTTCCCGCATTGCTTCGTTCCTAACTAGTTAGGGACGAGGGATGTTATTGGTTAGAATTTGAACCTTACCGCTCAGGCTTGCATATGGTCTGACTGATAATGTGAGACCTCGAGAAAGTAAAATTGTCTTCCGTTTCTAACTGCGCATCTTCCGTAAGCCTTTTGTTAAAAGTTTAACGAGCAGTTGAGGGAATTAGTGCCTTTGGGTTATTCGTTGTTAACCTATAAAGTTATTATAGTTTTGTACTGTTTTTGCCAATTGATTGTCCTTACTCCAAATAAATACTAATTACTTGGGCTACCCGTGAAATAAGGTCTCCAAAAGTGAGTCGCGAAAAATTATTTTACGCACAATCTTTTAACACTGGCGTGTAGCTTGGTTTACCTTTGCCAAATCCCCACCACGATGAGCTTCCACTCGCCGCACCCGCCAGGTGTGAGTTACACTCCGTAATTCGTCTTTAAACTTTTCTTCGGCGGATCTGAATAAAGCCACTAGGATTGTTTTACGGATAGCCCTCGAATGTTCACTGTTCACCGTAAAAGTAATTTTGGATTTTATTTCATTATCACTGCTGTATTACCTACATAAGTCTACACACTTATGGCGGCATTAATTGTAAAAGCAGAGTTTAAATTCAGAAATTATCAGAAAACTTGAGTTCGTAAAATTCTTGAAAAAAATTAATTCTGATAAAGTAGGAGGTTTTATCTTCATATCGATGATCTAAATAGATTTTGTTCCAGTTTACTCTAACTGGCGTAATAAATATTTTGTACACTTGGAAAAATAAAGTCGTAAAGTTTGTATCCATATCTTTTCCTTGATAAATTATCTCATTCCTGTTATCTACAACTATTGAAGGGTATTGAACAAAATATATGACAATTTAATAAGACAGTAAAATTGTGACAAAAATCACAAAAATTGATACATAAATAAAATAAGATAAATAAACTAATTAGAATATGAAGTTTTAAATTCGAACAATAAACATTTTTGGAATGACATCTTGACCGGTCAGTGGTTGAGTGGGTATAGCGCTTGGGTCCCACCCGAGCGTCGCGTGTTCGATTCCTCGACTGGCTAAGTCCTCTATCACAACACAAACAACATTTTCGGCCTTTTGTGGTGGTAGTAGGAGATTTTCAAACATTGTTGGGTTATTCGTATCCCGGGAATATTTGTCTTTCTTTAAAAAAAAATAGACACAGGCCTATTAAGTGGGAAGTTCGAAATATTTCCACTTTGCAATAAAATCCAGATAAATGGAATATTTCTGAAAAGCAAAAACTGTTTAGAAGAAATTTACAAATTCGAATGTAATAAAAATTTAATGCAAACGTAAAAAAAATTTAAAATAGCTTTTTTAACGTTTTTACGTCTATAATTATTACTGATATCGATAAAAAATTACACACATATTTTACTAGGCATATCTCTATAAGTCATCTCACTTTTCTGTTGTTTTACGTTATAGTAATTAATAAAAAATCCCAAATTGCGGTTGGAAACTTTGCATTCATAAAGGGGTTTAATTTAATTATTTTGCTGCTAAAATTTAGATACGAATGCGTGCAGTTTTCTCTTTCCAACACCGTTTGTACATATTTCTAACCATGATGGTAAGGTAGACAACCGATTCTATGAGACCTATATGAGTAACAACAAGTTAGCCTGATGGGTTGAAAAGAATAGTAATAGTATTTGTGAGAATGGTTTTAGTGGCATGCCTGCCTTTTCAAATATGCAAGAGCGAGACGGCAGAACTAGAGTATACAAGGTGATGAATGTTCCTGCTCGCTCTCCTTACCTACAGACAGCTCCGTTAGCTCGAACGTAGCTTATAACTTATATTGTACAAATAAATGTGCATCTCGACGACGCGTCTATCATTTTAAGATCTACAAGATCACATCACACGCCTACACATACTAAAGTCTAAATAACAGTATTATACACCATAACCTTCTTCCTTCTTAAAGCGATTGAAGATTGTTTAAAAACAGGCTATTTTTGGGATATGCATTTTTTCCATAGCAACTGCTTTGGTTTTTCAGATAGCTCAAACAGACCGAGTTTCGGTATGGTCGACACTTCGGTCATGGGCATGCTGCGCATATTGACGGAGATGGGCGAGTCAACTGCTACCTCCATGTTCAACAATGAAGGCGTCAAGAAGATGCTGAATAACAAGAAGGAGAAATTCGATCTGGTCATCATCGAACACTTCATGAACGACATGCTAATTGGGTAACCCTCCAACTTTTTCTTATAAGGTGATGCGTAACGTTCAAAAAGGGGATAAATCACGTACCCCTTCTGTATATCGCGATAAGGTAGAAACTCTTGCTCAAAACATCTGCAAAATGCGTATTTAATTTAATTTTGTAAAGTTCAGACACAAGTATTAAAAAGTTTTTCAATCATTCTATAAATAACTTAATTTGCCACATTATGTTATGTATAAAACCACGTCTGGTTCCAAAAGGGGTTCGGAAAAGGGAGATTTTTCTATTTAAAGCCGTTTTTACAGAACTGATATTTTTTTCTGGGCTTTTAATAAAGTTGTCGATTATTTCAAAGACAGTATTTTATTTCAGCATTTTAAATCATCAATAATATCGTGATTTTGTATTAGTTCGTGGTGGACAATGGACAGCCTTATAAATTTAAAAAAATTCCCATAAAAACGCCCTTTTTACAATGCTTTATTATTTTTATTTTTAGACAATTAATTCTCAAAAAATGGTGCTCGATGGCACGACTCGATAGAAGTAAACCTTGACTAACAAACAACTTGACGGATTTAAAAAATCTTACACGTTTTTGGTCAATACAAAATTATCCATTTTAAAAATCTTGATACTAATGTCTGACATTTACATATTTATAAAACTAAATGCATTTTGTTTGTGTCATTGTTTCGGTTGTTAAAAAAATCATTCCCGTCACCTTAAAAGGTGAAATATCTACAAACAAATTTTCGAATGCTTCTGAACTAAGTGCATAAATATGTACAATGTGCTAACAACCGCATTTAATAAAATAAAATAAAAATATCTCAGTGCGTCTTAAGTAGCAAATATCCACCAACGGAGAGTTATTGTAATTGTGATTTTTTATTTATTTATATCCAGGTTTGGTGTAAAATACAACTGCCCCGTGATAGCCAGTTCCACAACCTCCATAACTCACTGGATCGCCAGAGTTTCCGGAAACCCAACACAAGTTGCCGAGATTCCTCACTTCCTAACCGTTTTCCCCGTGCCGATGAACTTGTGGCAAAGGGCAGCTAATCTCGCCTTCAATTTGGTTGACGACCTGTTTTTCGCGTAAGTGTTACAATATTAACGTTAACAATAATTAACATTCCAAAATGCAAACATTGATTCAATTAAAGGCAAGTTATGTAGAATGTGGACAAACCAACATAATAAGACATTATTCGATGTGGCGATTAAATATGGACTCCCACATTACTGCAGGGCATCGACAAAATTGATTAAAAGACGCTACGTTATGAACCACATCACTTGTAGAAAGATTCAAAGATTCACAGACTTAAGAAACATTCGGCAAGAGTAACAACTTCAATGTTCGGAAATCTTTTAGCATTAACTAATTTTTTTACAAGGAATGACAGCATTTGCACCATGGTTACGACTGACTGCATAACAAGAAAGCAACCAAAATTTCTATCTATTTGATGGCTGTCAAATTGATGAAAACGATTAAAACAAATAGTTATATCGAACATTTTATCTATTGAACAAAAGTAGAGTATCGAAAATATTCGCTTGATACTATACCATGAAACAAAAAACAAAATATTTAAGCGAGAAGCCCAAGGAGGTAAAAAAAAATGCCTTGAAATGCACATCAACATTTTTTTTTAGGTTTATGCTGAAGCCAAGTCAGGAAGGACTTTACAAACAGTTTTTCCCTGAAGAAGCTAAGAGGGTCTCATTCTCAGATCTGCCCAAGCAGGTCGCCTTTTCATTCCTCAACAGTCATTCGTCAATTGGATTCCCCAGACCTTTGCTACCCAATACAGTTGAAGTTGGAGGGTACCACATCAAGAAGGCTGGAAAACTACCGGAGGTCAGTATTTTGAAACAGATTCTTGAATACATAATATATTCAAATAATGGGTATCTACTTAATGATATATAGTATTGCAAGTAAAAAATGCTAAAGGTGAAATAAAAACTGAGATTAAGAGAAAGGTGGGTACATATTCGACTACCTACAATAGTATGGGATGTGTCTCTTGTCGTTTTTTTTTTTTTTTTACAAGAGCTCCACACAGGAGGCCCCGAGGAAAATAATTTCCCTCAGGGCCTATGTCATCGTTGAGGATGCTGTGTGTAGGGTTTTTTTGTAAGGAAAGGAAGGAGAGGAGAGTTCTGGGAAGGAAAAGGGTTTAAGGGGTGGGTAGGAATCTGGGGTTCAGTGTGTCCTGGTCATCCGCCTCCAAGATCTAGACAAACCTCACCCCATGGACCCGGGCACCCCTGCTAATTCACCAAACGTAGCGAACCACTTGGGATGACCTATGGCAGAGGTGTTGGTTATCCAATAAAGGTTCCCGCCTCCCAAATTGTTAATATAACTATACCATTTTTATGAAGGTAGTGTAATGGAAAAAAAAATAACAACAAAAACTAAAATGTGTCATCCGCTCGCGTCTTTAAAACCGTACATATTTCGACCACTTCGAAAACAAGCATTTAAACTAATGGCAAATACCAACTCGAGTATTTTCTGAATTTTAAACTTTGTTTTTTTAAAGGATCTTCAAAAGCTGCTGGATTCCAAAAAAGAAGGCGTCATATTCTTCAGCATGGGAAGTAATCTGAAGAGTTCTGAACTCTCTATCGAACTCCGAACCGGTTTATTGAAACTCTTTGGTACTCTCAAGCAGACTGTTCTGTGGAAATTTGAGGAGGATTTGCCAGGAAAACCAGACAACGTTGTGATCAGCAGTTGGTTGCCACAGGCCAGTATTTTAGGTGAGTTTCTAGCATGCTTCATGCAGAAGTTGTTTCTACAGCGGTATCGAACGGTTATTGTGTTAACTTTAATAGAAACACCAAATATTAGAGAACGATGCTCCATTGATTTCACTCCAAATATTAAAACTACCACCATTGATGATTAACTTTGAATGAATATGATTCACTGAAAAATATTCGATATGCTTGAAGGTTTAAATTCTAAATGCTCACTGACCGTCTTCATAGGTATATCAATTAATAATATTCACAAATTGATTATTTTGTTAGTATTTGGATCGCCTCCTAAAAGCTTTGACAGATGGTAACTCTAAACTGATGGTTGTGAATTAAACAGATTATATTTATGAAAATGAACTTGTCTATTGCATTGAATCCCTTTTAACTCCTCAAACCTCGAGTGTATTCTGATAGAAGGTCAAAGCATTTACGTTTTCACATAAAATCCAAATAAATGGAATATATCTCAAAGTATCCATCTAAAACAGCTTAAATGGCACACTTTACGTTTTTTTCTAACTCCAATTACTAAGAAGTAATTAGTAATAAATCAAATTATATAGAAATAAATTTTATTAGACAAATGTGTTGGAAATGTTATTGTCATGTAACTTAATGGCGTTTCATTTAAAAATTATGAAAAAAAAAAAAATTTTTTTCTCGTAATGTGGAAACTTATGGTTTCACGTAATGTGTTTAAAATCTTCTGTGTTTCACTTTTAGACTTAAATACAAAGCGTGGTGTTTTCTTTTTCTGACACCGCTTAGATTATATTTCTCACCATGATAGTAAGGGAGACACCACTTTTTCTGTGATATCTGTATGAACGCATATACCTGTATGTTCATAAAGTTATGAACAAAAACGAAAAAATTACCCGGAGAGGTATAGAGGGGTTAAGATAAATCATTTTGGGCATCAGTAATATCATTCGTTATCGATAGACCATAATAGGCTTACCCCCACCTAATTTAGTTTTTTTTTTCTTATCTCTAGAACATCCTAACTTGAAAGCTTTCATCACACACGGAGGTCTGCTGAGTTTAACAGAAGCGTCCAGCGCTGGAATTCCATTGATTGTTATACCCATCTTCGGAGACCAGTACCACAACGCTGCAGCTGTTGTGGGAAGAGGTCAGGGAGTCAGACTGGACTATGCCAACTTTACTGCTGAATCTTTGACATGGGCTATTGGGGAAATTCTCAGCAATCCAAAGTATGTTAAACAAGAGTTAAGTTATAAAAATAATAATATTCGAGTTGACAGCAGGTTTTTTCTGAGGACTCATTAGATGATTTCGATTTTACTAATCAATGTATACTATAAAAGAAAGTCCAAAAAAAACGTGCGTTCCGCAAAAACTCAGAAACGAGTCCCGTTGCAATCAAGGGAGTTGTGTGATGTGGTAAATCTCTATCCCCCCTCCAGAATGATGGTTCCCAAAGACACAAGGGCTGGAAGTTTCACCCTTTTGAAATTTCTAAAACAGTCCCCCAGAAAGTTCTAGAAGGTTCGATAGAGCTCTAAAAAGCCCTGGAAGGAGTGACGAAGTATGTCGTGGAATGTTCTGGAATAGGGAATCGTGAACATCATTGTGGAACATTCCAGTAAAAAATAAACAAGCATTGAAAAAAGTGACAAAAGTTGGTGCAGTGGCAGATTTGAGAATAGCGTTGCTGGTTACTGCTACTGCAAATGGCAGCACGGTTCCCAGCGCAGTACTACGCAAACAGTGGAATGTATGGCCGTCTTCACAATTGGCATCTAGATGTTAATTTTGTTTTGTAAACACCCATGATAATGTATTATGTTCTGATCTAAATTTATTGTTTCAGGTACGTCCAAAACGTCAAAACAATCAAGCAGCAATTCCACGACCGTCCTATTGACCCTCGAGAACTCATCAACTTCTACTCTGAGCACGTCATCCGTACTGGAGGCGCCCCTCACCTTTCCCAAAAACCTATGTGCTTCGTATCCCGACTTCTACTGGATGTAGCAGTCCTCTATGCCATCCCTCCCCTACTGCTATTAATCCTAGTGTGCTTTGTGTGTCGTAAGTTATGTAACAAAACTGCAGGTAAGAAGAAGAATGAGACGGATAAGAAGAAGAAGCAGTGAAAAGAACTTTATTAAAAATATTAATGAATGTGTTAAAGGAAGTATTAAAGGTGTTATTAGAGTTAACGGAGGACATTGTGCTAAATACGGGTGTTCTGTTATATCTATCTTATCAGTTATGTTTTAGTTGTGATAACATCTAATTTCGGGTCTGTAATCATATCATAATAATAAAATTATAAGTTTAACAGTTTTATACAATTAGGAAATAAATATATTTTATGATCTTAATAAAATTGTTAAAATCATTCCTGATTTCGACATTGCCTCTCTCTATTCTCCGCCCATTATTTTTGATTTGTCATTACTAGTATAAATACTATAAAAAACATCTTCGGTCCACTTTCGAACTCTAAATACGCCCTTACTCATAAACTACTGTGTTCCGGTAAAACTCTTCAAGTCACATTTTTTTGTCTTACTTTTCAGAGGTTTTGTTCATTCACGTTTTAAGGATAATGCTCTTTTAGGCGTTTTTAATACTAAACACCAAATTTATGCGTAATTTTCTTGAGGTTATTTCGACAAAAACCTAAATTACCCAACACCAAATCTTTCATAATGATAAAACGAATTGCAATATTGTACGTCAAAATTTTGAAAAACAAAATTCCAATTTCATATACATTTCGAGATTCTTAATTAGTTTTACAAATTTATAAATGTTCACCTTTATCGCCCTGTAAAGCTTTATTTTTGTAGTTTGAAGGGTTTTACCAGTCGATAATAATATTAATAGATTTTAATATTGATTTAAATCAAAGTTATTACACAACTTGCTACAGTACTCATACTTGAACGCCTCTTTTCACGACTATTTTTAGGTCCATCGATAACCACGATTTTTGGTTTACTATAATATTTGGCGTCTTTTGAATTGGGGGAGAACTTTGATTACCATAATTCTCGCTACCACTCAGAATTTACTGGCTTTTTTAATGTTTTCTTTTCAGTCAACGTGAAAACAGCAACGTTTCGAATAAAAGTATCAAATTAGTAGGTTTCTAATTATAGTCAAACACTTTGATGTTTGAATTTTGAAGCCACTTTTTAATATTTTCAGACAGATAAATATAAATCACTTACCGATTTTTTAAACTACTTTTTTATTTAAATAAAGGCGAAGGTTACGAATGACATGACAATATTTGAAAAGACCCAGGGTCAAGGCAAAGACATTTGACATCTGATTTGATTTGGTATTTTTCGCTTTGATCGAACAGACACCAACTGGGTTATACATATACATTAAATTTATAAGTATAATATCATCGTCTATAAATACATGATACGGTATTTCTAACAAGAAACATTGAGGATCTACAATTTCTGCTGAATCAAATAGTGAAGACCTCTAAGAATTTTGGGTTAAAATGGAATATAAATTAAACAAAATACATGCTTATTAGCAAAAATAACGCATTGAATGAAAATTTTTATATTGCTGGAAGAAACCAGAAAAGGAACAGAGTATACCTAGTATACTTGGCTGCAACTTAAATGATAGATGGTATCCTTCGGTTGAAATCAAATACCACATTGAGCAAGCTCGTGCAATCTTTATCCGCATGGAAAATATGTTCTGCAGTCATGATTTCAACCTTGGATTACATGGTCAGATGCTACGTGTTTTCGGTATTATTTTATGGAATGGAATCATGTGAGAGAGAGATAGAGCATTCGAGATGTGGATCTACAGAAGAATACTCAAAATATGCTGGATGGACAGAGTTACGAATGAAGATGTTATGGTTCGGATGAATAAAGTAAGTTATAAAACAATAAAATTCCGAAAAATTCAATATCTTGGACATGTGATGAGACATCCAGAGAAGTACGAGATCTTGCATCTCATAATGCAGGAAAAGATTGCCGGAAGACAGTTGGAAGAAGGAGAACATCATGGCTGAAGAAACTGAGACAGTAGTTTGGCCTGTCTACTACTGTAGAGCTGTTCCGGGCTGCAGTAAACAAAGTCAGCATGATACATGATAGCGAACGTCGTTGAACGGACAGGGCACGAGAAGAAGAAAAATAATTACATACTTTTTTTGCTGCTAGGTCGTGCGGGGGGCTTTAAGTTCGGCCTTGCCGGTTAGAGTGTTTGTGACCATTTTATAAATACAATACGAACTGGTTCCTAAAATAGCCAGTTCCTCGAATCCACTGTGATTCAGTAACAGCTGGTCACCGTCGGCGACTCATTGAGACGAAGTAACAGCGACAAAGTAACAGTGACAAAATAACACTGACAAAGTAACCGTGATTAAGTAACCGCGACACGCACTGACGTTATATGTAATTTATAACATCTTCGTCAAGTATTGCCTTTAATCTTTCCAAATCCGGAAGGATACTTAAAGTATATAAATTCGTTTCACTTATAACTAGGGGGAAACATCCATGTCCGAGCTGCTGACGGAAGTAGTGACATCTTGTATCGATTTTTTTAATTTGAAACCGAATTATAAAAGTAGCTTTGCGTGAAATTCCACGTACACAGATGTTATTTGTAGCGCGGCGCGTATGGGTGGCGTTCGAGATGTATTCGTAGCTGGGTTCTGAAATTCAAACACGCAGATGCCAGCCTATTAATACTGTTTGATTATGTAACTTTGTACTTGAATATTCAAATTCTCTTCCTTTAATTTTTTGGGATTGACGTATTGTAAATAAAAAATGGTTCATCAAATTCGCCCCATTCCGAAAGAGACCCAAAAGAAATGAGGGGGAAATATGCATGCCGATACATTAGAACAAATCGGAAAAATGATTTGTTTTCATACTGCATTAATATCATAAATACAGGGTCTAATCTCATCGGAATCGATTAGTTGAAGACATGTAAATAACCAGGTACTGTTACTCAAATATTACGCGATCTTAATACATAAGAAAGTTAACACATAAATAACGTATCACAGGTGTAATAAAATGTAATAAAGGTATATTGTTAAAGGAAATAAAATCTGCCAGCTTTATTTTTAAAGGGGCGCCACTGGTTGATTAACCAGGTTAGCAGATGGAAAAGCAATAATCCTCTATCAGGGCCTTGGGAATACAAACTTTAAGGTTAAAATAGAAGAATTTTTAATAAAATAGACAGTATTGATAAGAAATAATAATAATAGATTTATTAGTACATATCAATAACATAATTGGGACATTAAAACATAATTATAGTTTATAAACTCACCTCCCTTAGATCGACCAAATTTCAATTATCTATCTAACTAAATAATAAATCTTGAGCCTCTGGTTTTCTCATGATGTAGAATCTGACAAATTACCGTGAACTGAAGACGGCTGAAACAGTTTTGCTTTAATATTTCACTCCAACCATGGAATAATTGTGTATCCAGGCGAGGCTATCTTCCCATCATCTTTAGATAGGCTAGTCTCCTTGTAAGATTTTAATGTATTGCCTTGATACTCGGCAAATAAATACTAATTAAATCCTTTGTTAATAGATTTGCGGTTATTTCGGTCTCAAAAGTAATGTGTATTAAACACTTTAACGGCACTACGATTAATACTGGTCGCGGCCTTTTAATAATGAACCAATTCGGTTAATCAAGCAATCATTTTTCTTTTTAAAATAATACACGAAATAACCCGTAAAATAGTAATCACGTTTGACTTTAATATAAAGTCCACCACCACGGGCTCTACACTGATGAGTGAAGCTCCAAGCAAATTTTCAGATTTAAATACCTTATTCAATTAGAAATAATTGAAAGATTTTACTTCCAAAATTCAAAAATAAATTTATGTTGATGTTTATTTTATTTTTTTAAATCTTATTTAATCACCTCTTGAAATTAGGTACCTGCTTGCCTAAATCTGTGATAAAATAAACTGCGAGTTATATTAACAAATATTTTATCATAACATTACCCACACCTAATAACAATTTTTCAACATCTTTTCATTCTCCTTCCATATTCTGGCTTAAGAATTCCTCAAGATAACAAATTAAAGACTCCCAAAATAATAATATTTATGAGTCAAGAAATTGGAAATTGCAGACAAAGCTCGAGAATTATAATAGTGAATAAAAGAAGAGCTTTGGCAGCTTTAATAAATTCATTGGTGATAACACAATGTTTGGTGACTTAGCAGGGGTGCCCGGGTTGATGGGGTGAGGTTCGTCCAGATCTTGGCGGCGGATGCGAATGCACACCAACTATGTGGAAGTCCGGATCGGAAGAGAGGTTGAGGGAGATCTTTTGATCTCTCCAGCAGGACTCTCAGCAGGTTTTGGACCGCAGTGGAAGGGATGAATTCATTCATCCGTCACTTCTGGAAACACTGACGCTCAGATTCCTACCCATCCCTCATACCTTTTTCCTTTTCAGAACTTCTTCTCCTTCCTTTCCCTAAAAAGATCCTCCACAGCTTCCCTAAAGATGACATAGGCCCGAGGAGAATTATTTTCCTCAGGACCTCCTGTGGAGCTAATATAAAAAAAAAACAAGAGACCTGAGTAAGTAATATACTAGTAATAATAATTGGATATTTCGTGTAGCTTTTATTTTCTGTATTCGTTAAAAATCATTCTTCTTTTATTTTCTGTATTCGTTAAAAATCAAATCCTTCAAGGGCGCTGGGAAAGCTGTGGGCATAATGTGTGTAGGTAAGTCCTACCAAATTGGTTGTTGTATTTTATGAGAAAATGTTTTTTTTTTATGTGTATACCTTACAAGAATCCCATCTGCTCCCGTCTGTAGCCTGTGAGGCTATGGCATCCTCAATTGGGGTATGTTGTGAGGCTGAAGGTGTGTGGCGAGGAGAGGTAGATAGGTAAGAGGTAGGTAGGGATGAACCTGGCTACTCAGATCTAATATCAAACAAGGCCAAAGCCATTTCAAGCGACGTTTCAATTCTGAATGGTTGTCTTACACCTAGCGATACTAAGAGTATCTTAAAAAATATTTATCTTTATATTAAAATTATGTTATCTTTATAAAACAAATTAATCAAATAAAATTTATTTGCTCAACCAGACATTCGATCCCGCGAACTTCGGATTACGAGTAGAGAGCCTTACCCCTCGACCATGGAGGACATATATTTTTTATTTTTTTTATTATTTATTAACCAAGAATAACATTACAATATATACAATATACCTACATATACGCGGATGACAGTACAGTTCATGATAGCTTTTTGTTTGACAAGCCCCCAAAGGGCTCACAAACTCCAACAGCTCGTAAGGCTTTGAAGCAAAGAATGGACGGTTACCTCGAGAGTGTTTTCTCTTGGGGTAAAAATAATCTCGTTGAATTTAATGTTTCAAAGACCCAATCTTGTCTGATTACGTCTAAAAGGGATCGCAATGAAAATCTAGTCTCTTTCAACGGAAGCAATCTTCCGAACAGGCCCTCCATTGATATGCTTGGTGTAACCCTAAGTGACCAGCTCAGGTATGGGGGCTCCATCGAAGCCAGAGTAAAGTTAGCCTCCCAAAAACTGGGCGTACTGTACAGGGCCCGCAGATACTTTAAAAGTACACAACTGCTAACCCTGTACAAATCGCAAGTGCGCCCCACGGTTGAATTTGGCAGCCACCTCTGGTCTGGAGCTCCAAAATACCTGAAAAATACCCTCGACTCTGTGCAGAAACGGGCGGTCCGTTTGATAGATTCTCCCATCTTAACAGACGGATTGCAATCTTTAGAGCACAGGCGTCGGGTGGGAATGCTATCCTTGTTCTACCGGTATTACAATGGAAGATGCTCCGAGGAACTAGCATCATTGATCCCTTCGGCACCGGTGCATAGTCGGGAAACACGCCAAACGCGTGCCCAACATTTGTACACAGTTGACATTTGTCACATGAGAACGGGTCGTTTCTTCGACTCGTTCTTGTGTTCAACAGCTCGGCTGTGGAATGATTTGCCGGCCTCTGTGTTTCCTCCTTCCTACAACATGGGTCTCTTCAAGACCAATGTTCATTCCTTCCTCTCCTCAAAAAGACCCTCCACACAGCATCCCAGATGACATAGGCCCTGAGGGAAATTATTTTCCTCAGGGCCTCCTGTGTGGAGTTAATGTAAAAAAAAAAAAACCTACATATACATATATATATATATAATTTTTTTTGGTATATACCACCTCACTAGGCTGAGCCTGTTCTGAGGTGGCAGGAATTTAATTTAATTTTGATATCTTAATCTTGGAAGATAAAAAATATAATTTTAATTTAAATAGATAAATGGAATAAAAGAAAAAAATATAAAGAAATTAAAAAAAGATATGAAATAAATAGATGAAAATAGTTAAGGAGGAAAGAGAAAAAATACAGGCGTTGAGTGTGTTGTTTGATCAAGTTATCTGCACGCAGTATGCAATACCCTTGTTTACTACCCACGAATGAATTTTGCCTTCACTGGCATTGTGTTTCGAATGTTCTTAAAAAAATATATAAGTTTCCTTACTTTACCCGCTGTTTTATTTATTTGTTCTGTCCATCTAAAATAGTTGTCAATGTAAATGCCTAAATATTTGATTATCTGAGTCCGTGTTAGTGGGTTGCACAGGCAGTTTTTTTTAGATGTGCAGTCGTGTATAATTAGGTTTTCATTGAGTCTTGGTTGTCGTCTGGGATCTATACTAAATGTCATGTATTTTGTTTTGTCTATATTTAGTGTTAACAGGTTATTGTCGAGCCAATTTTTAATCCGGTTGATTCCTTCGGCATCTTTTTTGTATACATTTGTCCAGGAATCAGAAGCGAAAATGAGGTTGATATGTATGACGTTTCAATGTCTCTCAACATATGTCATTAGTACAGGTAGTTTTAGTGTGTTTCACCACATGTCAGTAAGTTGTACAATGCGGGAGAGTCAACTGTCTCCGTTTGGGTGTAAAACCCGAACTATTACGAATATAGCCGATCATATCCGATCTACAGGGTGGCACCTCCAGTGAGAATTTCTCCTGTTGCAGAATGTCACGACCTATACCGCGACACGAGAATATGACTGTAAATCCTTTTTGTTTTTTGATGAGTAAAGACCAATAATTGTGCTTTGAATTTTGATCGTAGGAAGTAGGAATGAGAGGAAGTCTCTTACCTTTTGACGGCTTCTTATGGCGTTTCAGGATCGATCCTGGGTTCCCAATATCGGCACAACACCAGGTTTTTAAGACACGACAGTTTGATTAGATAATATGAAATCTTGCGATGATTTGCGATATTTTCGACGAGAGCACAGTGACCAATGTCACTACCAAAAATCCAACTGCCCAAGTAAGGTAAACTTGGGCAACAATATCGTTCAATTATTTCCTCATGTAGGTAGGACCATCTTCTTCTTTTCCTGGTAGAGACTTTGAGGAAAGGAGGAAGAGAAAGGAATGCATGATTGAAGAAGGACTTGTGAAATATGGATTTAGTTTTTTAAAGGACTGTTTCAGAACCAAACACAGAATATCACAACTAATCAATCGGAATTTGCTTTTGTTGGTGCAGACCCACACATCCAATAAAGATATAGATACACAGAATATTTAAAAAAAAAGAAAAAGCAAGTGGATGTAATTGTACATGAAAAAAATTCGAGCGCAGTTAAGATGCGGTAGAAGCGAAACTTTACCGCAAAAATATTTACTAAGGAACCTTGAAAAGTGAGGTCATACATAATCAAAGCAGCCAATGAGCGCCGTTTCCGTTTTATATCTCCACAAATAGGAGCCTTGATAGGGGCTTTATGCTTCGTAGGTGCTGTATGCGTCATTTCCGTTTAATCCGAATTCCTAATCACAACGGGGCTATGCATATAAGTTTCACTTCAAAAAGATCCTTTAAAATAATATTAATCGTAAAAAAAGAAAAAAAATAATAAGAAGCCCTTAGGGCACTGTGACTACATTAGGAACTAGTAATAAATAAATAAATAAATAAATAAATAATAAATAAATAAGTGTTTATTCCAGTATGTGGGGAGGAGAGTGCAATCCCACACATTCCATTAGGGTAATATACACATACAGGTACAAAGTATTTGAAAGGAAAAAAAGAAAAAGAAGGTGGATATGAATGTACACGAAACAAAAAAAAGATAATAAGCTAATAGTAGTAAAAGGAAAAACAAATGAAATAATAATATTAAGCTTTCAGGATTCTGTGAGCACGTAAGGAGCCAGTATTTTTCTCCAGTGTGCATCAATACTGGATGATGGACTGAGGCGGGCTTCCATGACGAGGATGTTTCCAGAGCTGGTTACCCTTTCCCTAATTCCTGCCACCCTGGATCTAATATATGTTTGTAATATTTTATATTTATATTATTTTATATAGGTAATCTTTCGTATTTTTATTAAAGTTTTTCTTTCGTACTTTGTTATTTTATTTATTATCTTTTGTATTTTTATTTTTGCTTTAATCTTTATTGACATATGTAATGATAGATATTGCTACACGACCCAGAACAGATATTGTCTAGTGAGTCGGGTAACGCACATATCTGTAAATATCTATTGATGTTAATAAACGCCCGGGTTACCGGCACCTTTAAAAAAAATGTATCTTTCTCCAGTGCGCCTCAATGCCGGAGGATGGACCGAGGCGGACTTCATATGGTAAGGATATTTCCAGAGCTGCTTAACCTTTCGCTCATTTCTGCCACGCCGAAGCGGAGGAAGGAATTCAAAAGGTGAAACATTGGCTTGGCTCTAGCTCAATAACTCTAAATGTGCAGAAAACAAAATACTTACTGTCTTATATCGCCAATATCCCAAAGTCAAACCTAAACCTAACATTAAAAATATACGAATGTAAGAATTCAACTCTAAACCTGAATTGTGACTGCCCATACCTATAATAAGTAAACAATATCAAATATTTAGGATTAAACTTTGACACGCACCTTAATTGGAAACAGCATATCCATAATTATTAATATGGATATGTGTATATATATGTGGGTATGTGTGTGTACATGTACTTGTGTATGTATGTATGTATGTGTATGTATATGTATGTATATGTGTATATATGGGAATATACGTATGTGTATGTGTATGTTTGACGACCTCCGTAGTCCAGTGGGTAAGACTCTTGACTCACAATCCGGAGGTCGCGGGTTCGAACCCGGCATGCGCAAATAAATTTTATTTGATTAATTTGTGTTATTTCACAATTAATTCATTTTAAATAATATATAGTATATTTGCGGCATGTTCCAGAGTGGAAGATACTATCAGTATCGCCCTGGTGTAAGACCACCGTTCAGAATTGAAACGTTGCTTGAAAATGGCTTTAGCCCTGTTTAGTGACCAGATCTGAATAGCCAGGTACTTCCCAACCTTCCTCTTCCCCACCTCCTTCCCCTACCCACTACCTTTAGCCTCACAACATATCCCAATTGGGGATGCCATAGTCCCACTGGCTCCAGACGGGAGCAGTTGAGATTCTTGTGCGGTATTAACTGTAAAAAAAAAAAAAAATGTGTGGGTATGCATAAATACATGTTTATGTAAGTATATGTATGTGTGCATGTATGTATGTATGTGTATTTATGTACATACGTAACAGCTACCTTATTTATTTGTGATTATTTTCGAGGCAACTTTGGCAATTTGTGAGTTAATGGAAACATTTCTAATAATTTTCTAATTTTTTAAAAATAATTTTACTTAAATAACTTACTAGACTTAATTTCAAAATAACTATCCTCCGTTGGTCACCATAAAACAGGCAGCTGCCTAGTATGGTGATCTAATGTATCTTCTCAAGAAAATGAATTAATTATGTATCATGCACTTATACATAAATAAATAACACTATAAATAAAATTCCTAAATCTGTACACGTTTAAAATTTCCGTCATTCAAAGAAGAATCACGCTAAAAAAATTTTTTTTGTTGTAACGCGTCGCTTAAAATCGTTTGTCTATACTAAATTATGTGAGAATATGTGACCATTCCGACTAAGTACCTACAGCTTGAAATTCGGTAAAGACGGATATCTAAAAACCTAATATTTTTATTTGAAAAAATGTTTTCAAGCCATTAAAACCTCGTAAAAGATGTTTTATTAAAACAACAATAGTTTTATTAAGTCGAAATACACCACGTTTTACATGTATAAATAGTAAAATTGCATTAATACCAGGAAGTCAGAAATTTATTAAATCATATTTACTTACGGTTTTACTTTAAAAACTGGAAAAATTACATTAATAATTATGATTATCAGTCAAGTACATGAAGATAAGAAATTCGGCTGTAATAATCGTAAAATAAATTAGTATCTAATCTTCTCATTTTAATCAGTAGATTAACATTGAATTACTCTGTAATTATTTACCAGTGGCGTGTCGTGATTTGTTTTAAATTTGTAACTAATATGACCCAAATTATGTCGTGTTTTTTGAAACGTTCTCTAGAAACAAACTAACCATCCATCGTGTCGATTTCCACAGGGGTAGGCAGTATAGATGCACTACTACTCATCTCTGTATTAGGGCGCACTCCTAGCCCCATTCACATTCGTTCATGGCCTCACAAATAATAATAATAATTCCCAAGTGATCAGCACAGATATGGGAGCTCCTTCGAAGCAAGAGTAAAGATAGCCTCTCGATAGTGGCGTACTGTACAGGGCTACGTGCAGGGCCACGTGTACTATGCGCCCCACAATTGAATTTGGCAGCCACCTCTGGTCTGGAGCTCAAAAATACCTGAAAAATACCCTCGACTCTGTGCAGAAACGGGCGGTCCGTTTGATGACTCTCCCATCTTAACAGACGGATTGCAGTCTTTAGAGCACATGCGTCGGGTCGGAATGCTATCCTTGTTCTACCGGTATTTCAATGGAAGATGCTCCGAAGAACTAGCGTCATTGATCCATTCGGCACTGGTGAATAGTCGGGAAACACGCCAAACGCGTGCCCAACATATGTACATGGTTGACATTTGTCACCTGAGAACGGGTCGCTTCTTCGAATCGTTCTTGTGTTCAACAGCTCGGCTGTGGAACGATTTTCCCGCCTCTGTTTTTTTTACATTAACTCCACACAGGAGTCCCTGAGGAAAATAATTTCCCTCAGGGCCTATGTCATCTGGAATGCTGTGTGGAAGGTTTTTTTGGGGAGAGTAAGGAATGAACATTGGTCTTGAAGAGACCCATGTTGTAGGAAGGAGGAAACACAGAGGCCGGAAAATCATTCCACAGCCGAGCTGTTGAACACAAGAACGAGTCGAAGAAACGACCTGTTCTCATGTGATAAATGTCAACTGTGTTCAAATGTTGGGCACGCGTTTGGCGTGTTTCCCGACTGTGCACCGGTGCCGAAGGGATGAATGATGCTAGTTCCTCGGAGCATCTTCCATTGTAATACCGGTAGAACAAGGATAGCATTCCCACCTGACGCCTGTGCTCTAAAGATTGCAATCCGTCTGTTAAGATGGGAGAATCTATCAAAAGTACCGCCCGTTTCTGGACAGAGTCGAGGGTATTTTTCAGGTATTTTGGAGCTCCAGACCAGAGGTGGCTGCCAAATTCAAGCGTGGGGCACACTTGCGATTTGTACAGGGTTAGCAGTTGTGTACTATTAAAGTATCTGCGGACCCTGTACAGTACGCCCAGTATTTGGGAGGCTATCTTTAATCTGGCTTCGATGGAGCCCCCATACCTGAGCTGGAGACTTAGGGTCACACCAAGTTGAAAGAGACTAGATTTTTATTTCGATCTCTTTTAGACGTAATCAGACAAGATTGGGTCTTTGAAACATTAAATTCGACGAGATTATTTTTACCCCAAGTAAAAAAACTCTCGAGGTAGCCGTCCATTCTTTGCTTCAAAGCCCTACGAGCTATTGGAGTTTGTGAGCCTTTTGGGGGCTTGTCAAACAAAAATCTATCATGGACACTGTCATCCGTGTAACAATGAATTGGTGCACATGACAAAAGGTCGTTGATGTGCAACAAAAACGAATTCGGAGACAGAACCGATCCCTGTGGGATGCCAGCATTTATCGAGTGTGAGGAAGAGGTGAAACCATCGACTATCGTCTGGATCGACCTCTCCCTCAAGAAGTCGGCAATCCACATACACAAGGATGCGGGAAGTCCAAGAGAAGGCAGTTTGTTGACAAGTCCTCGGTGCCAAACCCGGTCAAAGGCCTTGGTTGGGGCGTTGAGAAAAAAGGTGGTGGTGGACAAAGTTTAAATTGGTTCGCAGGCCGCGAATGTTGGTTCACCAACATTTTTGGCATGCGCCGGGGTCTCCTACTACTCGCCGCTGTAATGCAGTTAATTTGTGTTGTCATGATTTTATTGTTTGATTTTTATATTTTTATGATAGGGTGTGGGGGGAGGGAGGTATGGGAAGGAAAAGGTATGAGGGGTGGGTAGGAAGCTGGGGATCAGAGTGTCCAAGAGTGATGAACGAATGAATCCAATCCACCCACTGCGGTGCAAGGCGATGGGTAGGGAGAGTCCGGCTGGAGAGGTCGCCCAATGCGCCCCAAACGCTACAGCTGGGTCCCCTTCGGTCACGAACCGGCACAACAGCAGCGGCGGGGTTTTTACACTCGTTGATGGGGCAGCCCACCCTCAGTCGTGAGCCTGAGGGTCGGGCCCCTGTACTACCGAGTCGCCCGGACAGCGGTAACCTGTTGTAAAGGGTCTCCCTCAACCAGCATCTCCAAATCCGGCCCGCCACGCAGAAGGTGGGCCGACGCACCCGCCATCAAGATCTTACACACACATTACCCCAAGAACCCGGGCACCCCTGCTAAGTCACCAAACGTAGCGAACCACTTGGGGTGACCTGTGGCAGAGGTGTTGGTCATCCAATGAATGGTACCCATACCCGCCTACCAAATATCAATCTGTGTTTCCTATTTCCTACAACATGGGTCTCTTCAAGACCAATGTTCATTCCTTCCTCTCCTCAAAAAGACCCTCCACACAGCATTTCAGATGACATAGGTCTTGAGGGAAATTATTTTCCTCAGGGCCTTCTGTGTGGAGTTAATGTAATAAACAAATCCGTTATTCTATTCCTGACATGACCCCACTCAAGTTTCTGATTCACTTAACTGTACCATGTCTTTGTCTGGCGTCCTTGACTTCTTCTGCAATTCATTTTCTCCGGACATTTATTTTTCTAATTACCAACCTTTTGAATATATGTTTAACCATTTAGCGCAGACCCGCAAAAAACATCTACCCAATGACATTATAAAAATACAAGACATGTCATATCCATACGAATCGAACAAAAAATGTAGCGTCGCTTTTCCACGAGGATATTCATTTAAAAATATGTCCACCGGACCTAGTTGAGTGAAACTATGCGCATTGTCTGAATAACGCATTTTCACTGTAATAATTTAGTTATTTATTAATCTTCATTAATTAAATAACCCAAAAATCAGCCGTAAAACATCCAAAAAAACGAATTTCAAATAGAGACTTATCTTATAATACATAAAACGAAGTCTGGTTAGTTACATTATTTATAACTCGAGATCGGCTGGACCGATTTTGATGATCTTTGATTTGTTGGATTTGTCTCCGCCCCGGATAACAGAATAACTATTAATTCACGAAAAGGAAAGTTATGAAGAAAATTAATTTTTTCGTACATTTTATATGGAACGAATTCTCATATTTTGAAAGAACTGCAGCAATATTGTGATAGGTATAATATTTAACTGTGCGTGAATTCCAAAAATTCTGATAGTCAAATGTCAATGCACTGATTGTTATGCTTTCTTACACACTAAATGTCAATAGTCGAAGATGAGAAAAACGGTGAACGTATGTCTCTGCACCCCTCCAAAGGAAAAATACAATAATAATAAATCCCTGAAATGACACGCAGTTTTTTTACGTAAGCTCTACTCAGGACCTATGTCATCTTAGGGGATTCTGTGTGGAGGGTCTTTTTAAGGAAGGGTAGGAAAGGGAAGGAAAAGGCATGAGGGGTTGGTAGGAATCTGGAGGTCACTGTATCCGGGAGTGAATCCATCCCCCCAACTGCGATGCAAGGCCATTGATTGACCAGAATTGACCTTTTACCTTGACCTTTCCAGCTGGACTCTTTCGACCCATTGGTCGAGAGAATCCGGCTGGAAACGTCAAAAGGCCTCCATCAACCAGTCTCTCTCGATCCGGCCCGCCACACAGCAGATAGGCAGACGCATCCGCTGCCAAGACCCGCACAAAATTCACCCCATGAATCCGGGTAGCCCCGCTAAATCACCAAACGTAGCGAACCACTTGGGGTGACCTATGGCAGAGGTGTTGGTTATCCAACAAATGGTTCCCGGGGCGGCGGCACCTGTACCCGCTTCCTTTCAAAAATTCCCGTAAGTAAGGAGAAAAGTAAGAAAATCACAAAAAATATAAATCCATACACAACGCCATCTCTGATACTGACAAAAACAAAACACGGATAATGGCTTCATTGTGTAATTTTTAACTTAATAAAAAAACTTAATTTAATTCAACAGTTATTGATTCTGAGGCGGTACGAAGTTCGTCGGGTCAGCTAGTCTTAATATATAAAACAAAGTCGGTTAGTTACACCATTTATAACTCAAGAACTAACTGCTCGACCAATTTTTATGATCTTTGATTTGTTAGATTTGTATCCGCCCCGATTAGCAGAATAGCTATTTAAACATCGGAAAAAATCACGAAAAAAAAAGTTATGAAGAAAATTCTTTTTCTCATACATTTTGTACGGAACGAATTTGAAAAAGCTGCAGGAATATTGATAAATATAATATTGAATAGTCAGTGAATTCCAAAAATTCAAAAACGTCAAATGTCAATGCGCTCATTGTTTTGCTTTCGTTCTTAAACATATAATGCTGCCCCTCTTTCTAATACATTAAATGTCAACAGTAGAAAATGGGACAAACGGTGAACGTATGTCTGCACCCCCCCCTGAAATAATTATAATAACTCTCCCTCCCACGTATAAAGAAAATGAAACGCAATTCCCGTTAGTAAGTGGAAAAGTAAGAAAATCGGAAAAGAAAGTACACACCGTCATCCTCTGATACTGACAAAAACAAAACACGGACAGTTGCACATCGATAATTGCTTCATTGTGTAAATTTAACTTAAAAAAGCTGAATTTAATTTAGAAAAATGAAACAATACAACTTTGTATAAACCACTTATATGATGTGCAAATCCGACCGGTTTCGGAACAAACGTTCCTTCGTCAGGGAAAACTTATACTAATTTGACAGTTTGGAACAATGTTTTATTGTGGTAGGGGTGGAGCCGTTGTTAGTTAATAATGTAGATTGGGTGGGTAGGTATTAGTGTAGAGTGGGTGGGTAGGGGAACAAATCCATGATTGGGCTATATGACAATATTTTTTGTTTGTTTATAATAGATTCATTATTTTTAAGGGATTTTTTAATTTCCAAAGCTTCTAAGTTATCTAAACGTTTTCCTTTATGATTAATATGAAGAATATTTATCCCTGTTTTTTTTTCAAAACTGTGGTTATTTTCAATGATATGGTTAGCGAACTCAGAAAAATTATTATTAAAAATATTAATTTAATTTAGCTAATAAGTTAACACAACAGTTATTGATTCTGAGGCGGTACGAAGTTCGCCGGGTCAGCTAGGAAATTAATAAAACAGTGATGCCTACTTCATACACTTATCAGTTAGAAATTTGGAAGTTGAATTTTAATAAATTTACGCATTACGCAGAGAAACACTTTCAAATAAAGCACCCATGCACCAACAATCGAAATTACGAGGTCATACACGGCTCTCAGCACAATAATCCCTCCGATACAATAAGTTTACAAAAGTGCATGTCTCTTGGGAATAGGTACAATAATGTATGTATTGTATTGACGTATTGCATACAAATCTTTTTAATTAACCAAAAAAATTATAGGAAAGAGCAGTAATTAGGCAGCAACCTCTGATCTGGAGCCGCAAAATACGTGAAAAAACCCAATGGAGATGAACTAGAAAATTATTAAAAAAATATGTTCATATAGACCAATAACCGCTGATTCTGAATATATATAAGTTTTATTTAATAAAATTAAGCGCAGTGTTTTTAAAAAATTATTAAAAAGCGCATTTTTAAACATCTCGTCAAAACACGGCATATAGTTGGCATTATTGAAATGTTTAGTGGTGACGTCACTGTTCCTCGTGTCGTGACGTCACCGTAAAGTCATTGTATGGGAAATGTACGGGAATGTAGGAATGGCACAAGCCATCGTATTAATTAATTCATTTATTTACATACTGTTTCTAGAGATTTAGTTGTTGTTTATTTAGGCCTAAATAACTCAGTATCAAAAATAGAGGTATCTCTATTAATAAAATATTGAAAAACTTTAAACTGTACAAAAAAATCGTATAAATATTCTATATCATAAATCTACCTACTACTCCACGGCCAAATCAAAATGGCCGCAATTGAACAGCTGATATCGTTTGCATACACTTATGTGGGTGATGTTTCGTTTTTAATATTGATTTTAAAAGCTAAAAAAAATATAATTTGAAACAATTTTTATACGACTCTCCCGTAATAATATTCAAAAATATAATAATATAATATAATGAATAAATAATTCCACCTAAATAATGTTTTAACTTGTCGAATAGTATCATCTTTCTTCCGTATAATTATCACACAAAATGACAACACCTGTTGAAAATGAACATTACTTTTTTTCACTACACAATATGCGGTGGTTTTCGGGGATCTTGAAAAATTAAAGCTTTGTCAATTATTTTAACTATTAAAACTAACTCGAAAAAAAATGCAGTTATTTAAGTTAGAAGGTCATTATTCAATAAAAAATAAAAATAAATTTGACTGGAGTTCTCTATTTACATGCGGTAGAAGTGACACCTTCAGAAATCTAAAGTTGACAAGAGTGAGGCTACGAAACACCGCACAATGATGAGACCGATTGGCTATGAAGCACAGCACAAAGAGGAGAGCGATTAAACTATGGTAT
Organism: Limnephilus rhombicus; assembly: GCA_929108145.2. NCBI lineage: Eukaryota > Metazoa > Arthropoda > Insecta > Trichoptera > Limnephilidae > Limnephilus > Limnephilus rhombicus. The sequence continues at coordinate 10,377,389 of OV815292.1, read as the reverse complement.
TCTCTCGCAGACTAAATCCTAGAGATTATGTGTTTTTGTCTTTTTATGTCGCTCATTTCCGTTTCATGGAGTTTCAAATCACAACGGTGATAAAGAAGTTTTCTCTTTAAAAAGTAGAAAAAAATGACAATCGTCTCGAACCATCTTGTTAATAAATAAATTATATAATTGCCGTTGAATTAAACGACGTAATTTCGAAGATGTAATTCGTTTCGGCTGTAACTAACGTACTAACCGAATAGTATTTCTGATCGAAAAATAATTTTAAAATTAACCGTACGCCCATGTTCCCATCCACTCTCCACCATTGAATATAATTATCACGTACGTGTACGTCTACTGAGCAAAAATATCCATTCGTTTTATTCTTTTCACAGTAGTTGACGTGTCGCATCACAGTTCCGCATCACGAGAAAAATGAAAGGACTCCTGTCCTCCGTCCTATTATTGGCCTGTGCCAGCCAAATCGTTGGATATAAAATCCTCATCGTGGTGCCCGTCCCAGCGAGGAGTCATTGGATCCTTTCAAAGGCTCAAGCAGACATTCTACATGAACATGGACACGAAGTAAGCAAAATAATTTATGTTATGTTTGGATGTGAAATTTTTTAAGACAATATCTTTGCATATTTGCCAAGCTGAAACGGTAATCATATGAAAATTTCTCAATTCAAAAAATCTCAAGTATGTTCCAAAAAATTATTGAACACACATTTTGTTCTATTGATATTGATTTTGTACTAGAACTTATGTATTGTTTGAAGAAAGCTCGTCCCCTTTTAAATATGCAATGTTTTATTATATGGGCTGTAAAAAAGGATTTAGGATTTTGACTTATGAGAGTACTCAATGCATTATATTTTAGGAGCGATGAACCAAAATATTGTCGTTGAGCGAATGAGGATTTGGTTTTACGTAACAACGCAAACCAGGTTTGATGAAAATTGTAAAAAAATGTGTTGAAGTAGGGGTGGAAGGGTGACTAGGGATTTGTGAAGGGGGGGGGGGGGTATATAACGGACGGTTAAAGGGAACAAGACGGGGACGGAAGATAATTTATTTAAATTTACTTCCAAAAATATGATAATAATATTTATAATATAATAGTAATATTTAGACTTCATTTCAAAATAACTATCCTCCATTGGTCACCATGAAACAGGCACCTGCCTAGTATGGTGATCTAATATAACTTCTCAAGTAAATATATTAATTATGTAACATGTAGGTTAAGGTGGTCCAGGCCTATATAGTAAATAAATTATTTTTTTCAAATATAGATGTAGCCACTCATTTTATTTATTACACCTATCATTCCTATTATGTGTAAAAAATTTCAGCCCCCTACCTTATATACAAGGGGGTGTTCATCGAATTTGAAGTTTCTGACAAAAGTTCTGGATTTTAAGCAAAACACGTAATTTAAGGTTTATTAATATTACAAGTATTTAAGTAAAATAAGTCTAAAACGTATTTAAATTTGAACAACATTTGGTAACAAAGCAATAATTAACATAATATTAGTCGCAATCTTTCAAAACTATGTTTGTTAGCTCCATTTTGAATGTTTCAGTAGAAACGATTTTTCTGTTTTGTTCAACGATGTGAAGTAAAAATTGCTTTTCTTCCTCATTCTTAGTAAGTATCGTGTTGTAATCTTTAAATAGTTTAACACCTCTCTCCGCTGTATCATTACCAACACGCAAATTTTTGACTCAGCTTTTGTCTTGAAAGTAATCAACATTGTTATTCCAAGTCTTAGAAGGTAATTACAAGAAAGAGTCCTTGATATTAAGAACTAAGAGCGTTTTCAACGTTCTTTGTATTGCAAAAGCTTCTAATGTAACCTCTGAGACAAGCTTAGCAGAATCACCTCGTACTGAACGATTATCGCCATCAGAATTTATTTTTTGAACAATGGCCTGTTTCTCAGCTTTAAAATAAGGTAAATGAGACTAGTTCATCTGACAAATACCATAAATGACGCTCTAAGACACCCCTAGCTGCTATACTGATTTCGGAATCAATGGCTTCATACAATTTTAAGTTATTCCAAAGTATTAAGTCATTTACTTGTGCATCTGCTGCCAAAGACGCTTCGATTCAAACTTTGGTGTAGATGATAACTGATAACTAACAAATCGAACAATTTGTTTTTCTTCTCTCTTGATTAGTTTAAATCTTATTACGATCAAGCGCACTGGTAACGTATTGAATAAATAAATGACACTTGTAGACAGCTCAACGCACTACAAACTCATCTTTGGATTTATCCTCTAGCATTATCCTCATCTATATGCTAGCATTACTAGAAGTGCTACTGAAGCTGCACTCAAGTTCTAACTCTTGTCTCGACACCACCGAAGATGAAGCATTACTTTCAGCAGCCATTTCTTTCAATTCTTCAGATCTTTGTTTCCGTTTTAGAGAACTTTCTTTGACCTTTTCTAGTTTCTTGTAGATTGAGGTCATAATCATCTTACGTTCTCATCTTTGATCGACGAGAAACGCTCTGTCTTCGGTAATTTTTATCAAATTCAAAGCGCTTGCAATATCAAAAAGTTTGTCTAGTAATTTTTTAAACAAATACTCTCCTTTTTTTGTGCTTCAGAATTTCTTCCTCTATTTTTATTCAATAGCAGCCAGTTCTTAAAAAACTTAATCAGTATTTCAATGCAGCCATTTTGTTGTCTGGTCGGAATACTAGATTTACTCCATACTTTTATAAGTTCTTGAATAAGTACATGCGCGAAATCTTTCACATTTTAGGAATCATTTCATATGTAGTGATAACGGAGTAAAACTTGCCGAAGAGGAGGATGTTGGTTAAGCCTCATCAATGGCTTAATATCTCGAACACCAAGTAGAAAAATTTCGTATTTTTTTCGAGTAGATGAACACATTTTACTACACTGATTCACTTCACAGTCTACTAATAAAACTCTTCAGTAGTTTATTTTAATATTTATTTAATAGTTCAAAACACGAAACTGGCCTGTAGTAAAAAGTAAAAATTAAGCATTTAACACAAAAAATTCAAAAACAACACTCGATTGCGCACCCCTTTCTACTTGCGCTATCGCGCTGAAATTTTACTATGTTTTTTCTATGAATACGTTTAACAAATTCACGGGGTGGCCAAATGAAAAATAATACAAAAATTATTTTGGACCACCTTAATGTAGGTACTTATAAATAAATAAATAATTATGTTTATTACTGAAAGAACTTGAATTAAAAAATAGCGAGCGAAGAAGTAACATTATATTACATAATGATAAAAAAATGACATAATATTACATAATGATAAAAATCAATGTATCTATCGGCCTATCACTTAGAGATTGCAAATATTGACTACGATTATCGCTTTCTCTGATTGTTGTATCATGATAATAAATTATTTATACAACGAGCATTTCATTGAGGCGCGTTTTTTCATACTCATCATGACTTTTAAAATCTTTTCATCATGATAAGAAGTTGACGAGAACGCTAAATCGAAAATCAATAATAATTAACCAAAATCATATAAAATAGAATGAGACAAGTTGAGGGTCATTTGCGTAAATGTTAAAAGTTATTTTAATCACCTTTTTCTTAAATTTAAATATTGTTTTAATTGACGAGAAAAAAACAAAAATAATCTAAACGAAAATATGAAGGAGAACAACACACAGCAAATAAGAAAAAGACAATGGGCGCAACTGGGACTCGAACCCAGACCTCTCGTCAAACCGGAACGTGCGCGTTAACCAATTTTGCCATTGCCACCTTCTGTTATACCGTCATATTGTTTTAATGTTACGAGATTAAGGGATATTTATTTATTTACTTATTGACGCCCTATTGGGCTTTGACATATCAAATTCAAATTTCAATTAATAACCACAGTATAACATACCTAAATAACATAAATAAAAAAAAAACATAAAATCAATGTAAAAAAAATAGGAATGCTAATTCCACATGGATGACTTAAGAGAACTCGTAGGTATAACAATTCATATACTTACGAGCAACAAAAACATTAAAAATAATCAAAACACATTAATTTTTACTTAATTACTCGTTGTGTGCTTTTGGAATAAGAACAATAAAAAACAACGAATAAAAGAAAATCGAAATAAAATTAAATGATTTTTCATTCATTATATACATACATCTAAAAAGAGGTGGACTAATTTTGCTTTAAATGTGTCGAAATTTAAATTAAAAATGTCATCGACATCAATTAGTTCATTGCCAAATCTGTGTATTCTTTCATTCTTTCTATCACAGAATTCGTAGCAAAGTTATTGTTGTAAAATAAAATATTTCGTCTAGTATATTTTGGAGGTATATGTAAGGATAACAAGTTTAAAGCGTCAGGGCAGTCCAACCTTGAATGAACAATTTTATACAAAAAAAGGAAATCAAATATTTTTCGCTATAATGGAATAAAATATTCTGAATGGAAAAAATCAAAAATTTACCAACTCTTACAAGATTATCATCGTTTTTGTCATAAATAGATTCAATAAATAAAATACTTGGTTGAAACCACTTTTATTGTTTAAAAAAACCAGCAATGCTTACTTCCTCAACATTAAGTTATACGTGAAATCCTATTTAGATACTATTTAGATTAATCTTTACGACGAATCGGCTAACGGTATGAACATAAAAAAGATGTTACGGATAATTTGAAACTTTTACTAGCTTTTCTATGTATTTTTTTTTTTTTTTTACATTAACTCCACACAGGAGGCCCTGAGGAAAATAATTTCCCTCAGGGCCTATGTCATCTGGGATGCTGTGTGGAGGGTGTTTTTGAGGAGAGGAAGGAATGAACATTGGTCTTGAAGAGACCCATGTTGTAGGAAGGAGGAAACACAGAGGCCGGCAAATCATTCCACAGCCGAGCTGTTGAACACAAGAACGAGTCGAAGAAACGACCCGTTCTCATGTGACAAATGTCAACTGTGTACAAATGTTGGGCACGCGTTTGGCGTGTTTCCCGACTATGCACCGGTGCCGAAGGGATCAATGATGCTAGTTCCTCGGAGCATCTTCCATTGTAATACCGGTAGAACAAGGATAGCATTCCCACCCGACGCCTGTGCTCTAAAGATTGCAATCCGTCTGTTAAGATGGGAGAATCTATCAAACGGACCGCCCGTTTCTGCACAGAGTAGAGGGTATTTTTCAGGTATTTTGGAGCTCCAGACCAGAGGTGGCTGCCAAATTCAACCGTGGGGTGTACGGCGCGGTTAGCAGTTGTGTACTATTAAAGTATCTGCGGGCCCTGTACAGTACGCCCAGTTTTTGGGAGGCTAACTTTACTCTGGCTTCGATGGAGCCCCCATACCTGAGCTGGTCACTTAGGGTTACACCAAGCATATCAATGGAGGGCCTGTTCGGAAGATTGCTTCCGTTGAAAGAGACTAGATTTTCATTGCGATCCCTTTTAGACGTAATCAGACAAGATTGGGTCTTTGAAACATTAAATTCAACGAGATTATTTTTACCCCAAGAGAAAACACTCTCGAGGTAACCGTCCATTCTTTGCTTCAAAGCCTTACGAGCTGTTGGAGTTTGTGAGCCCTTTGGGGGCTTGTCAAACAAAAAGCTATCATGAACTGTACTGTCATCCGCGTAACAGTGAATTGGTATTGGAATTACAGTAAAATTATTATTTACATAACAAAAAATATAAGCGTAAACCACTAAAAAAATGTTTTTTCATGACTTAACTATGAAGTTATAAAAAAACCATTTTTTTTTAAATACCCCTTTATGGCTAAGACCATTTTTAAGGTTTTCTATGTTCTAACTTTTTTAGTTCCTATAAAATTATGTACAAAATAAATAAAAAACACTTTTTCGCTTACTTGTCTCGTGCAAATAAGACGCTCGATTTTAAATTTTGCAGGCATGAGAATCGAAATATTTCTAGCGTTAATATTCCTCTTAAAACTAATTTCAATAAAAGACTTAAATATATCAATAAAAAGGTTGCTGGAATAGCGCGGGGGGGGGGGGGGAGGGGGGCTCAACCACTTGGAGTTACCTATTGCAGAGGTTGGTTACCAAACTGAAACACTGTAATGCTGACCGAAATAATGACTTAGCGCAGCACGGCATAATAACTAATAACCCAAAAATGAATCCGGGTAGTCAAAAGTTTTGATTTAGTTTGTCGACCTTGACGGAAATTTATCGTTTAGTGTCATAATAAAATTAGTAATCAATTATTATAACAACACATATTTTTTATTCCTAACAGGTGACGTTGATAAGTGCCTTCCCGTCAAAAGAACCCGTTTACAGAGAGATTGGCTTAACGGAATTGGTTAAAGCCTTGGAAGGTAAGTTTTAGCCTGTCTGCTTGTTTAGGAATAAATACATCCCAAAACACGTAATCGTGTTAAACTTTCATAAGACCAAAAACGTCCCAAGCGACCTTACATTTTAAAAGCTATATATCTCTCTTTCTCTCATGCAAACACATGTATTTTTTTCTTTTAACCAGAAAGAAAATAAAATTATGCTTCTTTTTGTCTTCAAAATATGAAAGCTATCTTGCACAGATATTTTACAATCTCGACCCAAAGTGACGGTTCCTGAATTTTCGCATTACGTAGGTTTATAATTTTCAAACTTATAGTTTGTTTTTAAATTAGCACCAAATTTAATACTTTTTTTTACTATTTACATTTGAATTGACTATTCAAGATAAATGGCTCTCCACACTCCCAAGTGACGATTTCCAATATTCAATTTAAGTTTTAAATCAAAATGCAACTCTGCTACCCCAAAACACCAAACCCAAGTTTATGATTAAGTCATACTGTCAGTTCTTCTCAAACTGACAGTTTATGTCAAATGAGCAATTCCCGTTAATCTGGGAGTTTTTTGTCATATTGACAGTTTTAGGCCAAACTGTCATTTATGTCACACTGGCAGCTTTGGTCAAACAGGCAGTTTGTGTCAAACTGTATTTTTTTGTCAGACTGTTAGTTTTTGTCTAATAAATCTTGTCAAAATGTCAGTTTTCTCCAAAGCGACGAGTGAGATAGTTGTTCTTATAACGAAGATCTTTAATTAAATTTTAGAATATGTAATTTGCATAGAAGAAGAATTTTTATTTATTTATTTATTAACGACGCCCTTTTTCGGGGCTTTTACATATGAATAATAAGAAATGTTCCCTATTTCTTGTACATAACTGAACTGCCTTCGTAACAATATTTTATATTTGTTTAAAGATAAATTGAAGATGTCCACTGACTTGGTATAATTGTTTCCCTCCATTAGTATTCTGGGCAAAGAGGAAAACATATGGTAGTTATTTCCAGAATTACTGCACTGAAATAAATCCTGTCTTCTAGTATTACGTAGTGGAATCCGTAAGCTTATCAATTCGAACAATACCGGACTGACAACTAAATCATTTAGAATTTTATACAGAAATACCAAGTCAGTGAAAGTTCTCCTGTCTAACAATTTGAGCATATTCATATCATTCAAAATAGTGTTGTAGCTCAACACAATTGCTGGAAAACCCATTTTGAAATTAAGAAAACGTAAGAATTTGTTTTGTATTATTTCAACAGCTTGTATATTTATATTGTAATATGGGTTCCAGACGGGAGAATTGTACTCAAGTTGACTTCTAACATATGCAAAATATAACAGTTTAACACTTTATATTGTTAAAATTTCTAGTTGGCCTAGTTGAAAATCCGAACATTTTTAAGGCCTTATTAGAGATTTCTGTTATGTGGTTAACAAATGAAAGATTTGATTGAAAAGTGATGCTCAAGTCTTTAATTCGTGTTAATGTCTCCATAGTATTTATATCAATGTTGTAATTAAAGATCACTGGATTTTTTATTCGAGAAAATCTAACTATTTGACATTTTGAGATATTTAAGTAAAGTCTATATGGATATATGACTATATTTTTCTAACAACCTTAACTTGTTTTGCAGTTAGGTATGATGAGATCCCACAGAAAGTAATCTTCACACACTTATGTGTGTGGACTTATGAAATACACATACATAAGGGTGGACTTATGTGTGTGTAATTACGCACAAATATTAATAAATTGCCAATGTTGAATTGAAATACTGAAGTCGGGTCCAGAGAACAATCAATCTAGTTTATTATTTTACACATTGTAGTTACAGCGAATAAATAATTTTAAAAAAACATATATTTTATTACATACATAAATTATATCTAATATTGTAATGTAGTTTCTCTTATAAGTGTACCATGTATTATAAGTTCACACTTCGAAACAGATAACCTAACACATAACTTCATCTCTTTTTTTGAAAATCTTCTTGTAATTCCTCCAACTTGTTATCAGGTACCTGATTTTCACTTTTCAATACTACTAACTTACCTATTTTCTCATACACTGTAAATCCGAATATAGTATACGTTACCAGGTTAATTCGGTAAATCCGAATATAATATATGCTACCAGGTTACTATTTCCTTTTTTTGTTTTGTAATTATGTACATTTCTTGGAATAATATGAACTAAACCTGTCAATTTGTCTGTCCTGGAACGGGAAACTTTCCTAGTTGGACAGGCAAATCTTCCTAATATGTAATTTGTACTTTCTGTTGTATCTATCTTTAATAAATAAGTAAAAAAATGAAAGTTTGACACATAATATAGGTACCTAATTAAAATTTCTATAATTTAAAATATCCATAGACAATTCTTTTGTTACAAAAGAAAAACAGCTGCCTGCTAAATTTACATTCATTAAACGCGCGAAGTGTCAAACGTGCGAAGTTAAAATAGTCGTTAAGTTTTCTGAAGTTATCCAATTTTCTGGGCAATTTTCTTAATTTTTCTTTCCGTAAGAACTTTCTTCAAAGTATTAGAAAACTTTTTTTTTAAATATGAAGGAAATAGGTAAAGTCGTTCTGAAGTTATGGCGTGACCAAGGGAAACAGGGATTCATTTTTATATAAATAAATAAAAAAACAACATGTTTCATGAGCAACGCTCGCTTCTTCAGGGTTTACTTAAAACTAATAATAAATAATAGACATAGACAATGGTGCCAATGGAAAGGTGAGAATGGGTAGAGTGAAGAGGGGCAATAAGGAACTACAGTGAAAAATATTATGGTTTTAAAAAAATATGTTCATATAGACCAATGAAAGCTGATTCTGAATATATAAGTTTTATTAATAATACTAAACGCAGTTTTTGAAAAATTATTAAAAAGTCCATTTTCCATCGGGTCTCAGAAACCCGCCGTCATGTTGGTATTATTAAAATGTTTAGTGGTGACGTCACTGTTCCTCATGTCGTGACGTCACTGTAAAGTCATTGTATCGGAATGTAGGTATGACACAGCCATCGTATTAATTTACCCGTTTATTTGCAATGTTTATAGAGATTTAGTTGTTATGTTTATTGAAACATTATTTAGGCCTAAATAATTTTTCAAAAATAACGGTATCTCTTATTAGTTTATCTCTATTATTGAAAATATTCAAAAACTACTGCACAAAAAATATGAATGCCACTTCTAGGGAGAATACTTCGAACACCGAATATCAAAACGACGGCAATTGATCAGCTGTTTGCCCGATTCTTTATTTATTTATTTATTTACTATATATACATACAAAAGAAAGTACAAAACACATAATAGGAAGCTTTGCCTGTCCAACTAGGAAAGTTTCCCGTACCAGGACAGACAAATTTACAGGTTTAGTTCATATTACTAACCAACTAACTAACTAACCATCACGCCGTTTCCCCGCAGGGGTAGGCAGAGAGGACGGTCCGCCAAACAACTCGGTCTTGGCACACACTCTTTGCCTCACCCACATTCATACAAGTCTATAGTAACTTTTCAGGAGTGATGACGTCACACGATTCACTACACATACGGTGGGTTTCGGAAAATCTTGAAAAATTAAAACTTGGACAATTATTTTAACTATTATAACTAACTCTAAAAATTAAAAAGTATGCAGTTATTTAAGTTAGAATGTCCATTACTCATAAAAAAAATAAAAAGGAACAATTTTCAAAGGGAACAGATTAAATATTTGGTCATTTAAAACCTCTACCCATTCTCACCTCTTCATTGACATCATTGTATATGTCTATGTCTATTATTTTTAATTAGTTTTAAGTAAACCCCGAAGAAGTGAGCTTTGCTCATGAAGCATGTTAGTTTTTACAAACAAGAAAAGTGGTAAAAACTAAGCATTCCATGAATTTCGAAATAAAATAGTGCCACAAAGTTTGCTGTGTTTGAAGAAGTAAAAAGAACGGTTTCAAGCACCTTCTACCTTTTGGAAGCGATTGACGATTGTTTAAAATTAGGCTGCTTTTTGAGAAGATGCATTTTATTTGCAATAACAACTGATTTGGTTTTCCAGGCAACGCAAACAGACCGGGTTTCGGCATGGTCGACACCTCAGTCATGGGCATGTTGCGCATATTGACGGAGATGGGCGAGTCAACTGCTACCTCCATGTTCAACAATGAAGGTGTCAAGAAGATGCTGAATGATAAGAACGAGAAATTCGATCTGGTCATCATCGAACACTTCATGAATGACTTGCTAATTGGGTAACCCTCCAACTTTTTCTAATAAGGCGATGCACCGCGGAGTGTAACGTTTAGAATCGAACTAAATCATGTACCATTTTCTGCAAAAAACGATAAGGTAGAAATACTTGCTCAACACCAGTTTAAAAGAACATCGCCATAACGCATGTTTTATTTTATTTTGTGAATTTCAGGCACAAATATTAAAATGTTTTCCAATCATATTTTGCCACAATATATTGTGTACAATAAAACAATGTCGGTTTCCAAAGGGGGTTCGTTTCCAAAAGCAGTTTTTACAGGACTGATTACAAAACTGATATATTTTTTTATAAAAAGTTGGCGATTTTACAAAAACAGTATTTTATTTCAGTATTTTAAAGCATCCATATTATCGTGATTTTATTTTTCTTCCTAGTGGACAGCCTTATATATATTTTTTCCATTATTGCCTGGTGCATATCTTCTTTTTTTATCTTTTAAACGTGGTCTTCTACCATTTTATTTTTAAAGCAAATGTGCTAAAAAAACCATTTTTGGGCGTGAATTTAAATAACAAACTATTAATTTTCCTTTGAACGTTTATATGTCGTATATAAATTGAAGTTTCTTCCCATAAAAACGTATTTTTTACAATGTTTAATTTAAATTTATTTTATTGACAATTAATTCACAAAAAAACGGTGCTCGATGGCACTGACTTGATCAAGTGATATTTCCAACTCTGTCGCGCGGCAAGGCCTTCAACGCGGCAAGGCCTCAACACGACGCGTTTCAAAAACCTAAAACACGCTTTTGGTCGATATCAATTTAACCATTTTAAAAATGTTGATTCTTATATCTAACGTAACATTTTTTTTTTATAAAAACTGAATGATTTTTGCATGTCTTTATTTCGGTTGGTAAAAAGTATTCATTCTCTTCATCTTAATAATTGAAATATCTACAAACAAATTTCTGAACTTTCCTATAGAAATTCCATGTAAAGCAGCAAATATTCCCCAACGGAGAGAAATTATTGATTTAAAAAATATATATTTCCAGGTTTGGTGTAAAATACAACTGCCCCGTGATAGCCAGTTCCACAACCTCCATCACTCATTGGATATCCAGAGTTTCCGGAAATCCAGCACAAGTTGCCGAGATTCCTCACTTCCTAACCGCTTTCCCCTCGCCGATGAGCTTGTGGCAGAGGGCAGCTAATCTTGCTTTCAATGTTGTTGACGACCTGTTTTTCGCGTGAGTATTGCAATATATGTATACAACAATAACTTAGATAACAAAATGCAAACTTCGTTTCAATTAGAGAGAAATTATGTTAAACGAAGCCGGACAAACCAACATGATAAGACATATGTATGCCTATTCAATACGTGCTCCCATCTTAATGCAATGCTTTGACAAAATTAATTAAAATATGTTTATTATTTTTAATTTATAAACTAACGTTTAGACAAGATTTTCATGCATAGCACAAAGGGTAACAATTATTATAAGCAATAATTATCAGCCTGAAACACTCATCAACATTGAAAAATCTTCCGAGAAAAGATACTTGCCGCCAACGGGACTTGAACCCGTGTCCTTCTGATTGCCGGTCAGCTGCTCTTAGGAAGGGATTTAACACTTACAATGTCTCTCTCGCAAAAATAAAGTTGGTTGTTTTCAGGTGGAAAAAATATAATAAGCAGTAATTGTTGAATGAAACACTAGTATATATTGAATTATTTGGCGGGTATTTGATAAGCCCCCATAGCTCAGTGGTCAAGAGCAGCTGACCGGCAATCAGAAGGACACGGGTTCAAGTCCCGTTGGCGTCAAGTATCTTTTCTCGGAAGATTTTTCAATGTTGATGAGTGTTTCAGGCTGATAATTATTGCTTATAATAATCAAAATATGTTTCATTTCGCTCATGAACCACAAGACTTATACTCATAGAAACATTCATAGACCAAACAACTTCAATGTTCGGCAATCTTTCAGCACTCAAGCATTAATAATTAAATTGTTTACATTACAAGGAATGTTATTTCTTGCTAGGGCAATCCCAATGAGTTACAAAACTTATTTTAGTATGGGAAAAACTTACAATTCATAAGTGGTATTCAGTACAGACGAAAAATATAAGACAGGTTAAACAGAACAAACAACAACAGAAAACAAACAAAAAAGAACAAGATTTTGCAAATATGGATGTTTACAAATAAATAATAAAATGTGAGAAAAATAAACCAGACAGAACGTAACATGAGAAGACAATTACATAGTTGTATCCTTAAACGTGTTTAAAAAATATTCTTTTAAAGCATTTCTCTGATTTTTTTTAATTTTGCAAGATTCTCTTAATTGTATAGGGTGTAGGCAATACAGATCAAAGATTTTATCTCATATTTTGTTGTGTGTGTTTGAGGAACGCGGATTTTATTGCTATTTTGTATATTGTGAGTATGGATGTGTAGATTGAAAAGTGGTTTGATGTTAGTATGGGTTGATTGTTGAGTAATTTTTAGGACAGTGCATGTGATTTCATGTTTAGTAAGGAGTGTAATTGGAAGTTGAACAGAATGTCTCTGACATTGTCCGGGAGTCGCAGGTATCCCACGGAAGTTCAGAAAATTTGCACCACTGCATAAGCAAAAAAAATTCCTACCAATTTGAAGGCTGTTAAATTGATTAAAACGCTTAAAACAAAGATTTTTTTATTTTTATTATTTTTTTATTGGCAATGTTTATAAAAAATACATATGAAGTTACAACAGTTACATAGTTACATAAGGTTAACAAAAAAATAAAAAAATTGCCTTTCCTCACCATAAAGAGACAATGCTCTTGTGTTTGGTGAGGGAGTTCTAGCTCAATTAGTAAATTAATGATCGTGTAAGTTAGTAATAACGGCTATTGTAAATAATAAGAAGGTTAAAAAATCTTGTATAAATTTAAAAAAAAAGAAGAGTTTAAAAAAATCATAATATAAATTAAAAAATCATTATAAATGGAAGAATCATGTAAGTTAGTAACAAAAATTATTGTAATAAGTAAGTAAAGGATACCTAAGAAAGAAAGCAAGATCTAAACAATAGTAGACTCAGAGATTTAGAAACTAAGAAATGAAAGAAAAAAAGAAGGAATAAATGATTTATAAAATAGCAGACTTTAAGATACAAAGTAAACATATTTGGGACTTTTATAGCAGTTTAAGGTAAATTTTTAATTTGGGCTTAAATTCCTGCATATTTTCGATGGTTTTTAATTTTAATGGGAGGTTGTTATAAAAGATTATGCCTAGATAAAGATAGGAATTTTGAATGTGCTTAGTATTAAATTTAGGATTTTTAATAGTTTTCTGGTATCTTGCTGATGTATTGAATTGGAAGTTACGAGTATTTAACTGTATTTCTTTGTAAATTTGAAGAATTGAATATTTTTTATAGATTTTGTCTATTATAGGCACATTGAATATTGAAAAAAGAATTTCAGTAGGAAATTTAGACGGTTTTTTCAAGATTACCTTAGTTATCAACCTTTGAACAATTTTGAGGGGATTTAAAATATTGTCATATGTTCCTCCCCAGCCAATAATACCATATTGCAATATAGATTGAACTGTTGCATAGTACACTCTTTTAAGGTTTTCTAAGCTAAGAATATATCTAAGTCTAATAAATATATAAATACATTTCCTAATCCTTTTGACGAGTTCACAAATATGTGTTTTCCGTTTAAAATGTTGATCTATATATAAACCAAGATATTTGATTTTGGGAGTTGGACTAAGTATAGCACAATCTTGATTGCAGTTAGTTTTATTACATTTACTTTGGTGTATTATGATGTTTAAATTTGGTTCTAATTTAAATTTATTGATAGAAGATGGGATAAATTTTGTTTTTTCAGTATTTAGAGAGAGGAGATTTTTATCGAACCAATTTTTCAATATGTTAATATCAATGTTAGCTAGGTTATTAACAGTATTCCAATCCGTGCCTTCAATTATTATGACAGTATCGTCAGCATAAGATATTATTTTTCCGTTTAGTTTTTGTATGAATATGTCATTAACATAGATAATAAACAGAAACGGTCCCAGGACTGTACCTTGAGGTATGCCAAAATGACTCATTTTTGGTAAACTAAGCACACCATTAATTTTTACAACTTGGGGACGCTTGAAAAGGTAGCTTTTTATCCATTCTAGAGCTGAACCATTTAATCCAATGTTTCTTAATTTACTTATAAGTTTGTCAAGTGATATACTGTCAAATGCTTTTTTGAGATCTATAAAAATTCCCAGGCATTTAAATGATTTATCTAATGAACTATGTACAAGGCTACTTAATTTTGCAATTGCATCTTGTGTGCTTCTACCTTCCATAAAACCAAACTGGTTTACATTAATGATATCATTACATTTTATAAATTGGCACATTCTTTTTTTAACTAGTTTTTCAAAAATGAGATTATATTTGAGATTACTGATATGGGACGGTAATTGTTTACTTCTTCTGGATTACCTGACTTAAATATTGGGGTAATAGTAGTTTGTTTGTAAATTGATGGAAATACTCCGCTTTGGAAACTTGTATTTATTATATGCATTAATGGCTTAGAAATTTGATTTTTTATGTTTTTTAAAATATCAACCGTGACTGCATCAAAGCCCGGAGCAGATCCTCTTTTCATATCGGTTATGATAGAAACTATTTCGTCCTCTGTGGTGGCTTCAAATGTGGTCATTTTATTTTTAGCATTTATATTACAGTCTGGAGATGTTATAATATTTGGATCAATGTGAATGAGATTGGCGAGATTTTTCCCAACGTTTGCAAAGAAAGTGTTAAATATATTTGCAGCGTTTGAGGGGTTTTCTTTACAGCATGTTTTTGAGTTATCATGATTAATAGCATTGATTTCGTTATTATTGTTTTTTTTCTTGTCAATTATTTCATTTACAACCGTCCATACTCTTTTACTATCATTTTCAGCTGGATCCAACTTCCGTTTATAGTAACTTTCTGTAGTATGTTTTATGATATATGAACGTTTATTTTTATATGCTTTAACGCGAAGAGGAATAGGTATAATATTAGTACAAAACAGCATCAGAGCAATCTGGCGGACAAAGCGGTCTCTATCATTCATTTTGAGATTATTTTGTTTTCAAAAAGTTTCGTTAAAATCCGAAAGATGCCACTAGAAAAATAAATATTATGTGTATTTATTTCAAAATGTCGCATCTGGTCGCTGGTCGGAATACGGCCGGCTAGGGGTGCCATGCACGCACGTGTCCACTAGGCAATGTTTTCAGAAAAAAACTACTCGAAGCATGTTTGAAGTCATTATAATAGTTGTATATTTTGGTATGTTGTGTGTTTGGTAATTGGGGTATGTTGTGAGGCTGAAGGTAGCGGGGAAGGGAAGGAGTTGGGAAAAAGGAAGGTGGGGAAGTACCTAGTGATTTAGTTCTGGTAACCGAACACGTCTAAAGCTATTTCAAGTAACGTTTCAATAATTGTGTTTGGTGGTCTTACACCAGGACGATAATGGGAGTAACTACCTACTACGTCCCGTTCATCACTATTTTTATTATACCAAAGCAAATAAAATTAGGAGAAAATGTAAATAAATTTAACTCTAATTTACCAACATCTGTGATTGATTCAAATTTTAAAAAAAAGTTTTAAATATAATGTAGGTAGATACAAATAAGGATTGTATTAGGACAATGGGTACCTAACTATGGACCTATTTGAAAAAATCACAAACAAAAATAAAAATACGAGTAGGTATGTACATTTATAACTTTTTATCGTAGGTAAAGCTATTACTTACATATCAAGAAACTTTAAAAAATTAGTCCACTAAAACTTTCTTTTCTATAATTCACCTATTTTAAAATGTCTTTTAAAACCTACAAAAAAACCGTAAAAAACTAACAATGGATCATGATAAACTGTTATGTTATGATGCTACTGTACAACTTACCGATGTTACTTGTAAAAGCCTCCAAGGCGTAAATAAATAAATTATATTTCAAGAAACTTTATAAAATCAGTCCACAAAATATTTTTTTTCTTTGATCAAAACCTACAAAAAACCGTAAAAAAGGTTTTTACCATCTACTTTCAAAAACGTTTAAAAACTTAGAAAAGAAATTGGATGGCCTGGGATTTGAACCTCTCGCTCAAATTTGAACACCAGTCGACACTTCTACTAGCAAATAACTAAAATAAAAAACGACCATAAAAACATTTGATGTTTCCATTGAGACGTATTGCATACAAGTATACATGTCTACACGTGGCAGACTTCCGACCAAGGGTAAGCAACCGTAATCACGAATAATAATAATACTAGAACATTTGAAAGCGTATCGATATTCCAGACCTCGGTGGTTGAACGCTTACGATCGTTGGCTACGAATCCGGAGGTCACGAGTTAAAATTCCGGCGTGCGCAAGTACCAATCAACATTTTATGCGATTAATTTGTATTATTCTACAATATATTATTTTTAAATAATTTCGTTTAGATTATTAGTGCTATCTTCTTTTTCAATGATATATAACATTGGTGGGAACAATCTTCAAAAGTTGAAAATAGGTAACTAGATATTTTTTAAAGAAATACATTTAAAAAAAAATCGGAACGTTGCGCGAAATGGCTTTAGCCGTGTTGGGTGACCGGATCTGAATAGCCAGGTACTTACCCACCTTCCTCTTCCCCAACTCCTTCCCTTCATTTTTCGACAAACGCAGTCTTTGAGTCACAAACACATGCATAATACCTACCTACCTATCCACATGGCCGTTACGTGATGACGCTGGCTCACCATTCACAAAACATGACACATGGCAGTCGTACCTATGTTTTGTGCTTCATTGCAAATGACCCTAGTGAAAGATGTTGAAAGACCACATTTCAGAATTCAGATTGTAAAATGTAGACATAAAGATATAATATATCGATGTATATAGACTTCAGAAAATGTATAAATACCTAGTGAGAGATTTTTATTTTTATTATGTGTTGAATACCTCACAAGAGTCCCAGCTGCTCCCGTCTGGAGCCAGTGAAACTATGGCATACCCCGCATACCCCAAATGGGGTATGTTGTGAGGCTGAAGGTGGTGGGGAGGAGAAGGAGACGAATCCGGAGGTCGCGAGTTAAAATTCCGGCGTGCGCAAGTACCTATCAACATTTCATGCGATTAATTTGTGTTATTCCACAATATATCACTTTTAAATAATTTCGTTTAGATTGTTAGTGCTATCTATTTAAAAAAATAGATAAGAAATATATTTTAAAAAAGAATCGTAACGTTGCCTGAAATGGCGACAGACGTGTTGGGTGACTGGATCTGAATAGCCAAGTTCTTACCCACCGGATATCACGGAGTTCTTCTACCACTCACTTCCGTGTTATTTTATTGTATTTACGTAAGGGAACGTACCCATACTACGTGACCTGTTCGGGGGGTCTTCAAAATGTCACGCTTGATACAAATGAGCAGCGGGTTGCTTAGGTTTTTGGTCACGGGGGGGGGGGGGGGGGGTTAAAAATTGCATAAAATTGGTCACGTAGTATGGGTACGTTCCCTAAGTATTATTATAATAATATAATAACCATTTAAAATTTGGCACAGCTGCACTCTACTAGCTTGACGTCGATATAAAACAGTAGTCAGGTTATTATATTAAAACGAATAGATACCTACATGTATAGGTAGATAGATGATATAAGTATCATAGTTTCCAAAAATAAATGTAATAATATCTTAGATTCTCACCCTGATTGATTACTGCCATCTTTTGAAAATTTTTGAAAAATGGTTTTAGTTCAAAATTGTACCGTGTAGAGAAAGATAAATGGGCGCCACACGACAGAGGGCTTTTGCTAGTAATTAAAAATCCTGTTTTTCATTCTAAATTTGAAGATTAAAATTATAAAATTGTCTTTAAAAAATGGAGAAATATAGTACCAACAATTTCTCGTAACGTTTTGGTAAATAAAAGAATCCAAAGTTTTGTATTCAGCGTTTAAAAAAACACGAAAATTGGTGTTTATGAAAAAATTTAACTAAAAACTTATTTATCTATTTATTTTAAATTTTTTTTCGAGGTTTTAAAGAAAACCCCTAAAGGTAGACTTTGAGGATATTCAGCAGTTAAAAATATTTTTTTAAATTTACGAAAAACGGTCAGAATAAGGTCGTATTTCTGATTTGGTTTTGATAAATGCTAAGACTATGTAAATTTTAAAAATTTATAAAAAATATTTTTCATATTAAAAACTTTATGTTTATCGATTTGCGTAATAATATTATCATTACTTAAAATTAATAAATGATTACACTTGGCCTTAAAGTGATTAAGTAAGTTTTTATTATTAGGTTCTTGAGTTGTTAATTTATAAAGAGCTTGCTTACGTCGTACAGATACTATTAATCCATGAGTAATTCATGGTTTTATAGGTTTGAAGTTAGACAGTTTGTGTTTGGGAATTATATTTTTTGATGAGTCATTTATGTATTTAGATCTTTTTTCTTCAAATATTTACAGCAGATATTGACATCATTACATTGTAATAATTCGATCCAATTTTCTGATTGAAATTTGTTTTTTAATGTATCCATATTAAGTACTTTTTTGGAAGATTTTGTTTGTTTAAATGATGGCAATATTGGATTGCTGGTTTTGTGGTTAAAAATACAGGAATGATCAGTGATAGTTGTGTGAATGACAGCTGCTGTTATATTTTGGATATCCGGTATATTTGTAAAAATATGATCTAAGCATGAAGGTCGTTGACCTCGAACGTCTCTAGTGTACGAATTTATGCACGATAAATAATTGATTTCTGCTAACATGTTGAGATAGCTATCTTTATCCTTACTAGAATAGTCGCTTGCGATATTTAAATTCATATCTCCAACAAAAACATTATTTTTATTTCTAAAATTTAATAAAATATTTTTTAATTCATCAATAAAGTGTGACACTATCGACCTATGCGTTCGATAAATAGCAATAATGTTATAATGTTTATTCATGTCTTTAAATTCAATATTTAATATGTTAACATTACTTATACTGTAAATCTCTTTAATATTAAGTACATTGTATTGGTTAGATACAAATATTCCAATACCAGAGTTTTTGTTTAACTTTGTTGTTGTTGCATAGTAAGAGTACCCCGGGATAGTGAAATTCAATTCACCGGCTGAGTGCGTTTCTGTTAAAACTATGCAGCCCGGGAAATAATTTAATTTTTTTAATGATATTATTAATTCATCCATGTTCCTTTCTATGCTTCTAATATTTACATGAAATAGGCTAAATCCTTTATCAGGACAAATTAAATTGAAATCTTTTATGGAGTGACACAAATTTTCTTCTATACAAATTTTTTTATCCAAAGCGTTACATAAAAAATCATTCATTTTGCAGTTTTAGGTTAGTTATTTTATGGATACATTTATGTAATTTGTAATGACAAATGGTAGATGCAAAGAATTTTAAATATACACTATGTATACATAGATATGATGGCTGAAATAACAACATATTAATATATAATTTATTTACGTCTTTAAATTTTATATTTAAAATATAAACTATAAACATAAACAAAATAAAAACATCATAATCATTAATATTGGGAACATTATACTGGTTGGAAATAGGTATTCCAATATCAGAGTTTTTGTTTATTCTTATTATTGTTACATGGTACCCTGGAATGGAGTAGTTAGTTTCGCCAGTAGAGTAGGTCTTTGTTAACCCAATCAAGCCCGGGAAAAAAATATTTCTTTTAAAGATATTATTAATTTTTCAAAAAAATTTTTTACGCTTTTAATCTTTTTATGAAATTGAGTAAATCCTTTTTCAGTGCAAATAAAATAGAAATCTCTTATAGAGTGATGTAAGTTTTCTTCAATACATACTTTTTTACCTAATGCTATGTTACATAAAGAATCATTCATTGTTAATTTATAGATAAGAGTTTGAGGAAATGAAAATTTACAATATTTATTCTTAGGCAATGCGCTCTTTAGCAATTTGAAGCATTTTTTGCCGGTAAAGGCATTTTATGCTATCGACTCTATGATCGGTGGAATAGTTCATATCAAACCTTTTGTTTTGGACACAGCAGTTGTTGCAGATTGGAGTTTGTTCTTTGTTTTCACATTTGGATAATACGTGTTCCTTAGCGCAATGAGGGCAAATGGGAGGCTACGTCCTGGCGAGACATCTTTGGGCTGTGTGGCCGAACTTGAGGCAATGGTAACATTGTCTGAGCGGGCTGCAGTCTTCTACGTAAACTCTTTGGAATTTGATGTTTATTTTTTTTTTATCTATTAGTTTTTTCCTTAACTTTCCATTTGTCTCAATAATGTAGTTAGTGGTGTCGTTTTCTTTTCCTTCATTGTACCTTTTTTTTAATTCCTTGATAAACTTAATGTATTTTTATTCTTCTAGGGTTAATCCTTCATTTTGTTGTACAATCCCGTCTATAATTTCTTCTTCAGTCAATTGGCATTGCAGCCTTTTCAACATTAAGCACGGTTTCCTTTTTTTTATTTCTTCGGCCGATACTTCTTTTCCAATTACTTAATTTATCTCTTCGGTTAATTTTTCTGCATCTTCTTTTTTTTGGCAAGAAATTACTAATTTTTGTTCTCCGATCTTTTTTACTCCATTTACTCCAACTTTTATTTTTGTTAAATTAATATTTTTTTGAATTTTTATTTTTATGTCCTCTTTAATTTTTATTTTTATCTAAGATATTGACAATTTTATCCATTGAACGAAATAAGTGTATGAAAATAGTCGCTTGATACTAGACCATAAAAAAGGTAACAATATTTAAAATGAGAGGGTTATAATACAAAGAGACGTAAAAAAATCCCTTGAAATTTTTTCTGCAACAGTATTATTTTTTTTTAGGTTTATGCTGAAGCCAAGTCAAGAAGGACTTTACAAACAGTTTTTCCCCGAAGAAGCTAAGAAGGTCTCATTCTCAGATCTGCCCAAGCAGGTCGCCTTTTCATTCCTTAATAGTCATCCATCTGTTGGATTCCCCAGAACTTTGTTACCCAATACAGCTGAAGTTGGAGGCTACCACATCAAGAAGGCTGGAAAATTACCAGAGGTCAGTGTTTTGAAACAGATTCATGATTATTAATTCGATTAATGGTTAATATTAATCTTTATGGTAGCTTAAAGATATACGCGGATTTTCTACGTTTAGATTTATCCTAAGGGCGCATAGAAAATATGGTGCCTTCAGTGTTGTACCAATATCAGAGTTTTGACAAAAACCAAGGAATTTGGTTCTGTTACTCAGTAAATAATGCTAAAAGTGAAAAAAACTGAGGTTAAGAGAAGTATGGGTACAAATTTGACTATCTACCATTATAAGGGGATGTCTCTTGTCATAAGATAATCACGTCACTTTTATGAAGGTAATGTGTGAAAAAGTGAAACAACGTTCACGTAAGCAAAAGCAACCAAAAGAAAATGTATCGTACTGCCTTCATCCACTCGAGTATTTATTTAAAACTAAACATTTTTTTGTGACTCGACCACTTGAAATACGAATATCTAATAAATTTCTTGGTTTGTTATCAAATATGCATTGTGAAACAGCTAGCAAATGTCAACTCGACCTATTTCCTTATTTTAAATGTTGTTTTTTCAAAGGATCTTCAAAAGCTGCTGGATTCCAAAAAAGAAGGCGTTATCTTCTTCAGCATGGGAAGTAATCTGAAAAGTTCCGAGCTTTCTATCGAACTCCGAACCGGCTTATTGAAACTCTTTGGTACTCTCAAGCAGACTGTTCTGTGGAAATTTGAGGAGGATTTGCCAGGAAAACCAGACAATGTTGTGATCAGCAGTTGGTTGCCGCAGGCCAGTATTTTAGGTGAGTTTCAAGTAGTTAGCATTCTACATCCAGAAGTCGTTATGATAGTATTCTGAGCGGCATCCAATAGTTGTGCCAATTCATTAGGTTATATAAATGTTTTTTAATAAACACCAATGTACCCAAATGTACTTATGTAGTACTTAGAGGACGATATTCGTGTGATCTGTCTTCCAATGTTAAAGCCAACACCATTAAACTGAGTAGCTTTGACTGAATATGATATACCGAAAAATATGTCAGTGAAATCTAATGGACCATCTTCATAAAACAATTTAAAATATTCATAAATTTATGGTTTCATTGGTATTTGGATCACTTCTTAAATGCTTGGAAGGACGGAAACAATTAACTCATAGTTGTGTGTTTATTGATTTTTTAACGCCCTTTTTGGGGTATTTTGCATGTGGATAGTAAAATTGTTCACTGTTTATTGTACATAACAGAACTGCTTCAGCAACAACATTCTGTCGTTGTTTAGTGACAAATTGATGATTTCCACTGAATCGGTACAATTATTTTCTTCCATTAATATACTGGGAAAAGAGGAATACATATTATGATAGTTAGTCCCAGAATTTCTGCACTAAAATAAATCCCGGTTTCTGGAATTACGTTATGGAATCCGAAAGATTCTCAATGCAAGCAATTCTGGACGATCAAATACATCATATTACATGATGCAGTTATATAGAAATACCAAGTCAGTGAAAATTCTTCTGACAGACAATTTAAGAATTATCACATCATTCAAAAGAGTGTTGAAGTTCAGTGTAATTGAAATATATAAAAAAAAAATAATATTTCAACATACTATGTATATCAGAGAATTTTGTTGAAAATGAACTTGGCTACTGTATTGAACGATTTTTTAGAGTAATCCTTTTGTGAATTAGTAATAACAATCATTACCGATAGGCTTACCACCAACTAATTTAGCAATGTTTATTTTCTTCAGCTCATCCTAACTTGAAAGTTTTCATCACCCACGGAGGTCTGCTGAGTTTAACAGAAGCGTCCAGCGCTGGAATTCCATTGATTGTTATTCCCATCTTTGGAGACCAGTACAACAACGCTGCAGCCGTTGTAGGAAGAGGCCAGGGAGTCAGACTGGACTATGCCAACTTTACTGCTGAATCTTTGACCTGGGCCATTGGGGAAATTCTCAGCAATCCAAAGTATGCTAAACAAATTATGTCATAATAATAATAATATTCGACTCGACAGCAGGTTTTTTCTGATGACTCGATCGATGATTTCAATTTTACTAATCAATATATATTTTAAAAGAAAGTCCAAAACAAACGTGATTAAAACTCAGAAACGAGTCTCGGTACGATCAAGGGATTGATGTATTGTGGTAGATCTCTATCCCCCCTCCAGGATGACGGTTCCCGTTCTTACCAAAAGGGCGTGCTTTTGAAGACATAAGGGCTGGAAGTTTTCCCCTCTTGAAATTTCTAAAACAGTCTTCCAGAAAGTTTTAGAAGGGTCGAAAGAGCTAAAATCCTGGAAGGAGTGACGGAGTGTGTCGTAGAATGCTCGGGAATAGGGAATCGGGAACATCGGGAAGCCGAGTAATACAGCTAGTACATAATAGATAACAATAAATTTATAGATAACTGATTAATTTCCGTTGAGATTAGAGAGTGAATTACTCTAAGTCGTTACCGTTATAGGAAAGTTTTCCAGAAAGCATTGAAAAAAGTGACAGCAGTTGGGACAGTGGCAGATTTGAGAGTAGCGTTGCTGGTGACTGCTACTGCAAATGGTAGCACGGTTCCCAGCGCAGTACTACGCAAACAGTGGAATGTCTGACCGTCTACACAATTGGCAACTAGGTGTTAATTTTGTTTTGTAAACACCCATGATAATGTATTATGTACTGATCTGAATTTATTGTTTCAGGTACGTCCAAAATGTCAAAACAATCAAGCAGCAATTCCACGACCGTCCTGTTGACCCTCGAGAACTCATCAACTTCTACTCTGAGCACGTCATCCGTACTGGAGGCGCCCCTCACCTTTCCCAAAAACCTATGTGCTTCGTATCCCGACTTCTACTGGACGTCGCAGTCCTCTATGCCATCCCTCTCCTACTGCTATTAATCCTAGGGTGCTTTGTGTGTCGTAAGTTATGTAACAAAACAGCATGTAAGAAGAATACTGAGACGGATAAGAAGAAGAAGCAGTGAATTTTTTTTTATTAAAGATGTTAATGAAGGTGTTAATGGAAGTATTAAAGGTGTTATTAGAGTTAACGGAAGACATTGTGCTAAATACGGGTGTTCTGTTACACCTATCTTATCAGTTATGTTGTAGTTGTGATAATATCTAATATTTCTAATCTATGGTTAGTCAAGGGCAATTAAATCCAACTATGTTGGGTTTATAATCGCATACCAACAAAACTATATGTTTAACAGTTTTATACAATTAGGAAAGAAATATATTTTCTGAACTTAATAAAATTGTTTTAATCATTTCTGATTTCGACATCACCTCTCTCTATTCTCTGCCCATTATTTTTGATTTGTCATTACTGGTAGAAATACTATAAAAAACATCTTCGGTCCAGTTTCGAACTCTAAATACGCCCTCACTAAAAAACTATTGTGTTCCGGTGAAACTCTTCAAGTCACATTTTTTTTGTGTGTTACTTTTCAGAGGTTTTGTGCATTTGTTATACGTTTTAATGATAATGCTTTTTTAGGCGTTTGTAATATTAAACATCAAATCTATGCGTAATTTTCTTTAGGTTATTTCGAAAAAACCTAAATTTCACAACACCACATCTTTCATAATATCAAAACGAGTTGCAATATTGTACATCAAAATTTTGAAAAACAAAAATCCAATTTCGCAATTCTTAATTAGTTCTACAAATTTATAAATATTCGCCTTCGTCGCCCTGTATAGCTTTATTTTTTGTAGTTTGAAGTAGACGTGGGCAAAATCGAATAACTGAATTAAATGAATAAATTCAATCTTGTGACACACTCGATCTGATTCTCAATTTTAAATGAAATTGATTTTTCATTCCTTACCTTTGGCCTTGCATCCTACGATTTTTAACGACACCATAAATTTTTAAAATTAATTTATTTTACTGTGAAATTAATTCAATGAATGATGTGTACCGTAAACGATTTAAATATTATAATATTTCGTAGGTATTCTATAGGCGCGCCCATAGAATAATATTCAAATAATCGTTATCTTATTAGTTACCATTTAAAAACGTAAAGTATCCTGTTCCCGCGTAGCATACACCCGTAGGTACGTATGATGGTCCTCGACCGATTTCATTACATTGTTGGTCTTAAACTCCTCGACCTCCGTAGTCCAGTGGGTAAGACTCTTGACTCACAATCCGGAGGTTGCGGGTTCGAACCCGGCATGCGCAAATAAATTTTATTTGATTAATTTGTGTTATTTCACAATTAATTCATTAAAAATAATATATACTATATTTGCGGCATGTTCCAGAGTGGAAGATACTATTAATATCGCCCTGGTGTAAGACCACCATTCAGAATTGAAACAGTTGCTTGAAAATGGCTTTAGCCGTGTTTGGTGACCAGATCTGAATAGCCAGGTACTTCCCAACCTTCCTCTTCCCCACCTCCTTCGCCTCCCCACTACCTTCAGCCTCACAACATACCCCAATTGGGGATGCCATAGTCTCACTGGCTCCAGACGGGAGCAGTTGAGATTCTTGTACGGTATTCACTGTAAAAAAAAAAAAAAAACTTCCGACTTAGATATTATTGTAAATTGTCAGAATTATAAGGCCAAACGGCTGTAGTAACCTCGTAAGTGAACTCGCCTAAATGTTAAAATGTGCCTTTATATTAGATCGCGTGAAGTGGAACTATTTTAAGTTTAATAAATAAAATAAAATTATTATAACTTAAGGAGTTAAATAAAAAACTGTTTAATTTTAAGATTTAGTTAATCGCCTAATATAAATACGTTTTTTTTTTGGAATTAATTGTATCAAAGGAATGAATAAAAGGAACCAATTCAAAAGGCCAGGGGAATTAGACTGAATTGATTCACTCTTGGGAAAGAATCTGTCCATGACCCGTGTCCTTCTGAAGGACACGGGTTCAAGTCCCGTTGGCGGCAAGTATCTTTTCTCGGAAGATTTTTCAATGTAAAATGAGTGTTTCAGGCTGACAATTATTGCTTTTAATAATTGTTACCCTTTGTGCTACGCATAAAAATCTTGTCTTAAACATTAGTTTATAAATTAAAAATAATAATTTAATATAAGGGTACGACACTGGAAGTGTTTATGTGTGTTGTTGTACCTACTTTCTGGTAATGTTATCATGACATATACACCTCTTATTGAGTGGGTGTATTAGATGTTATAGTTACAGGGTTATACATAAAGATACACAGTTATCAGCTTTAATCCCATGGGATCTTGGACGCCAAATCTCGTTGGTTCGAGATATGCTGAACTGTGTATTCGGTAGGCATAAATTACTCCCATCAGAGCGTGGGAACTGTTATTTTTGTCAATGTTGTGAAGCTTGGAAATATAAATAAAAGAGTGGATGTATAACAAAGATTTATATTGAAAGTATATGCATACCTGTGGACCATTCCTATGAAGAGCTACTAGCTAAAATCTATTACGTTTGATGCGACGATTCCGGATGCCTAGTATTGCACAGTGAGGGGACCCTATCTCCCTCACGTTGCATCAGCGCCAGGTTTGCGAGCTTCTTCCTCCATCTTAGGTGATTGTTAAATATGGGAACGCCATGCCCATGGCGTCCTCCCATTATGTGGTTGTTGCAGTACAGGTCCCATCAGGTTGCAGAAATATACGGCATGGAATAAGCGGACGGGTTGTGTGCCGTTGAATAAATAGTGATTCATCTCGTCGGATGACGGATGGTGTATATAATCGAAGATTATAATTAAACTTGCTCGGTCAAGCCGCCATTTTAGCACATCGAAATTTTACACTTGAATACCCGTAAAATAAAGGTTCTGCAGTCGCGATCACATTGTACCGGCTGAGAATTTAAGAAACTTATCGTTCACATATTAAATTAAACTGAAAAACTCGCCGATTAAACAATTTCCATATTAAATTTAAATCCACTTGTTGACTGTCGGATTCACGTCCTGCCCTTAAGACGCGAAGCCAAAAAGTAACGGAAATCGATGAAGAACCCCCTGTCGTTTGAAAGTTTAACTAATCGGAGAAAAGGTGAAACCATAAGTGGCTAGTAAAATAATTGGAGTTATTAATGTAAACAAATATTAATAATCCTGGGGTAATTTAGAACAGAAAAATAATTACTTGGGCATTCTATTTTCATAACATCTAGTTTGAAGAGTTTTACCAGTCGATAATAATTTTAATACATTTTAATATAGATTTACATAAATCAAAGTTATTATACACTTGCAAATTTGCTACAGTACTCTTCATCCTCTTCCATATTTGAACGCCTCTTTTCACGACTATTTTTAGGACCGTCAATTACCATGATTTTAGGTACATTTGGTATATTTGGCGTCTTTTGAATCGGGGGGCAACTTTAATCACTGCGATATTGGCATAATTCTCGCTACCTCTCAGAATTCACTAGATTTTTATTTTTTTTTTATTTAAAGGGATATTTTATTGCAATACGTTTGAAATATAAATTCGTGCAAATGTCCACCGCGGCTTTGCTTGGTGGCACATATTCGGTAGGTCCAATTTTCGATGACTTTGTCACCTAAATGTGGCTAAATTTGCTGTATAACGTTTGTCATATTGACTTTGAGGGGGTCAATTTTTTGTGGTTTATTCGCATGAAACTGCGATTTAAAATAGTCCCAAAAGAAGAAGTATGAAGGCATTATATCGCATGATTCCGGTGGCCAGTTCACATCGCCGCCACGTGAGATAACCATTTTTACAACCTGAAAAACGGTCCTCCTCAACGATAAGAAAAAATCAGAAATCTTGAATTTTTTTTTTTTTTTTTACATTAACTCCACACAGGAGGCCCTGAGGAAAATAATTTCCCTCAGGGCCTATGTCATCTGGGATGCTGTGTGGAGGGTCTTTTTGAGGAGAGGAAGGAATGAACATTGGTCTTGAAGAGACCCATGTTGTAGGAAGGAGGAAACACAGAGGCCGGCAAATCATTCCACAGCCGAGCTGTTGAACATAAGAACGAGTCGAAGAAACGACCCGTTCTCATGTGACTAATGTCAACTGTGTACAAATGTTGGGCACGCGTTTGGCGTGTTTCCCGACTATGCACCGGTGCCGAAGGGATCAATGATGCTAGTTCCTCGGAGCATCTTCCATTGTAATACCGGTAGAACAAGGATAGCATTCCCACCCGACGCCTGTGCTCTAAAGATTGCAATCCGTCTGTTAAGATGGGAGAATCTATCAAACGGACCGCCCGTTTCTGCACAGAGTCGAGGGTATTTTTCAGGTATTTTGGAGCTCCAGACCAGAGGTGGCTGCCAAATTCAACCGTGGGGCGCACTTGCGATTTGTACAGGGTTAGCAGTTGTGTACTTTTAAAGTATCTGCGGGCCCTGTACAGTACGCCCAGTTTTTGGGAGGCTAACTTTACTCTGGCTTCGATGGAGCCCCCATACCTGAGCTGGTCACTTAGGGTTACACCAAGCAAATCAATGGAGGGCCTGTTCGGAAGATTGCTTCCGTTGAAAGAGACTAGATTTTCATTGCGATCCCTTTTAGACGTAATCAGACAAGATTGGGTCTTTGAAACATTAAATTCAACGAGATTATTTTTACCCCAAGAGAAAACACTCTCGAGGTAACCGTCCATTCTTTGCTTCAAAGCCTTACGAGAATTACGAGTATTGCTTGACTCTGAAAAGTTCACATTAAACATATCTTAGAAAAAGCTTGCAAACAAATGGGCTTCATTCTAAGCATTACAAAACCAATCCCTAATTCCTTTACACTTGAACTACTTTGCATGGCATATCCAAGATTTGTCATTTGGAATCCTCGATAACTTATATTAACGTTTATAAACCGAATTGAAAATATTCATACAGAATTTTTCAAACAGAAATCTGTGTATTTACTGCTCACTATACCAATCACACATAGACTACGAAATTTTAGCTTGGGGTAATGCTTCTTCTAGTGGCCTCGACGCCGTTATTAAAGCACAAAAATAAATCATAAAAATGACTCATAAACTTCGTCTTTCTACCAGCACTAATACGATCCTCAATACTATCAACATCATGGACATTAAGCAGCTTTTTCCAGGGTCCTTCTTACACAAAAACAACAAACACCATACAAGCAACACAAAATAAACGCAATACCCGAGCCAAAAACAAAGGACTTTTTCAAAATCATTTTGCTAAAACCGTCTTTGGACAAAGACATTTGAAATACATAGCACGCAAACTATACAATACACTGTGACCAGCTATGATTAGACAAATAGAATCAGTGACCAAATTCTAACACGAAATACAGAAATGAATTGCTAGTAAAATACGTCATACTATTGCAAACTTCTGTAAAATAAACTGCACTTAGACAGAAATAACAATTTACATACGACCTAACGCATACAAAATAAAATAAAATAATAGAATCCTGTCAAATCTAACTTAAATAATTAGATTTGACAGGATTTACTACTTTACTTCATTTCCTCCTACTTTTGTAAGATCACATTCGTCATGGGACGATGTATGAATGTGAGTGAGGCAAAGACTGTGTGCCAAGACCGAGTTGTTTTGTGGTCCGTCCTCTCTACCTACCCCTGCGGGGAAACGGCTTGATGGTTAGTTAGTTAGTTAGTTACATTCGTTATGGGATTTACGCACATTTCCAATTTAGTACCTTTCTTTTCAATTGTATTGAAATTAAAATGTATTTATTCTTAAATATGCATGTAACGATGTTTGTATGCATTCATGTACCTCTACGTAAGTCTCAACACAACAACACAGGTACAGGTATATCCTAGTGACGGTCTCTTGACTCGCAATCCGAAGGTCGCGGGATCGAATCCTGGCTTACGCAAATAAATTTTATTTAAATAATTTGTGTTATTCACAATTTATTCATTTGAAAATAATCTATAGTATATGTGTGGGGCACGTTCCAGAGTGGAAGATACTCTCAGTATCGCCCTGGTTTAAGACCACCAGTCTGAATTGAAACGTTGCTTGAAATGGCGTCAGCCGTGTTTGGTGACCAGATCTGAATAGCCAGATACATCCCAGCGCCGGATCTGCCATACGTTCAAAAACGTGCAAAAACCTGGCGCCAACTCCGAAGGGGCGCCATGAGAAAATAAATATTGTATCAAAATTTTGTTATAATATTCCCTGAATCGTTTAAAAATTACCCATAGTACGAAATAATTATTACGCTCTAGCAACACTTTCCAAAGAAACAGAATGCGCACGCATCAGGTTGGTATCAACGGCTTACGAATTTATAGTCAGTTACAGAATTTTTTTACAAATTCCATATTTTTAGTTTAAACGTAAGATCTATTTTTCCATATATCTTTTACCGTCTTTTACGACGAATGGGTGCAATCCAAATTCAAATCAAACAAATCGAACTGACAATTTTAGTTAGCGAACGCTCGCTATTGTTTTATTTTGTACGATTTAAGTCTCTAGGTGAAGGTAGTTAAAGACCATTTTCTTATGAAATCTTCAGTAAATTCCATTAACAAAAACATCGCACGGTTTGTAGAATTTGCAGGTTGCAACATGTTACGTGTTGACAGTTTCATGTTTCACCATTGATTTGACATATTATTTGAAGTTCGTTAAATGTATAATTAATATCTATTAGATTTGTTGGATTTGTTATTTTACGGTGTCAGTGTAAGCTTCTTTCGTAAGCCGTTGATACCATACGTCAGTGTTTAGTGTTTGTATTGTGTTTGTTCGCTCAATTTGGTGTTTGTTCGCTCAACACAGGGGAAATGCAAGGTACAAATTAACGAACTAGGTCCATTAGACATTCTTGAGATTTACTGCGTTTATGTATATACCCAAGTTGGGTATAAACACAGCGAAACTACCCGCATTGTCTCGTAACCTATATTTTAAATCATGGTACGGGCACAAACAAACAATTCGTTGTATTATTTTAAAGCATAACTTGCAAAAAGAGTTTTTCCTGAAATAATTAAAATATCACCATAATTTTATGTTTACCCAATAGATTCAGAGAGTATAGGGCTCCTGGCGATTCTCTCTTTAAAAAAAAAACGAGTGTGAGAGCTACAGCTAGGTCACTTGAAAAAGTTACACCCTTTGTTTGTCTTGATTTTATTTGATAAATTAGTGTAAAAAAAAATATTTAAATAAAAAAAATAAAAAAATTGGGGTGAACGAATTTTTAATCAAAATAAAAATGTAGGGGGGGAGGGCGCCATCGGTACCTACTGCACAGGGCGCCAGATTTCGTAGATCCGGCCATGTACATCCCCACATTCCTCTTCTCCATCTCCTTTCCCTCACCACTTCTTTCAGCCTCTCAACATATCCCAATTGCGGATGCTATAGTCTCCCTGGCTCCGGACGGGAGTAACTAGGTTGGACTCTTGTGAGGCATTCACACAAAATAAAATTTAAAAAGTGAGACAGGCATCGAAAAGTCGCATGTATATTAACTTTCTATAGATAAATAAATTAAAAAAATATTATTAAAAAAAAAACTAATAAAATCACATTGCACTGAATTATATTAAATTAATTTAATTATATTCAATATTTTAATTATATTCAATTACATTCATACGTTCTGCTTCATTATTTACTTCCGAGAATCTGTCTTTTTACCACTGTGCGACGCTTTCAAAACAGCAGATTTCATAAAATCGTAATAATACATATTTTACGTTCACAAAAATTTCCGTCTTTCAAAGTTGATTTTTTTTTTGTAACGCGTCCTTAATAGATACTCTGAATTTAGTGAGAATATGTGAATATTTCGAAATTCCTAATACCAGCTAGAAATGTAAAAACCTGATATTTTTATTTGAAAATTTCTAGGAATTAAAAATATGATTCCAAATAAAAGCTCGAAATGATGTTTTATTAAAACAGCAATCGTTTTATTAAGTCAAAATAATTTTACATGTTTAATTAATAAAATTGCGCTAATACCTGGAAGTCAAAAATTTGTTAAATTATTTTGACTTAGGGTTTTACTTTAAAAACTGGAAAGATCACATTTATAATTATGATGAATAGTCTAAAGTACATTAAGATAAGAATTTCGGCTGTAATAATCGTGAAATAAATTGTTATCTATTTTTCACATCGTATTCAGCAGATAACATCATTCTGTAATTATTTAGCAGTGGCGTGTCGTGATTTGATTTAAGATTGTTGCTAATATAACCCTAATTGTTTAATTGTGTATTTGGGAAAGTTCTCTAAGAACTGTCGCGGCTTTTTTTTCCATAGGTGTAGACAGAAAGAATGTACTGCTACTCTGTCTCATGAGGCACACTACTTGCTTTATTCAAATTCGATCATTGACATAATAAAATGACCTCACTCGAGTGTTTGGTTCACTTGATTGTGCCATGCCTTCTTCTGACGTCCCCGACTTCTTCTGCCATTCATTTTCGCGTCATTTATTGTCTAGATATTTATTTATCTAATTACCAATACAACATTCAACCATATTTTGTAACAGAGCTCTCTTAACATTTATCCCCCATACTATCTTCTTTTTCCTTGCACTTTTATTTTATTTTTTCTTTGTTTTACAATTTTTCAGAGAAAAATGTGTCCTTAGTGGGGTACCCCGTTCTAAGGTCACATTGTACAAGTTTTCGTGTTTGAAATATAAGTAAATACCTATGTTAAAATATTACACGAGGAACATTATAAAGTTATATCTAAAAGAATGTACAGTAAAAGCATAAGTCTTTGTTAGGTTGCAAAATTTACTCTATATTCTTCCTTCCCATGTCCATAATCTTTATCTTGATGCTTGTTTTAAGTCGGTTATTTTTTTAATGGTTTGTATTGCAAGAAGGAGTAAATTAAATAATTTTATAGAGAAGTATTGCATATTTCTTTGTCCAAAAGTCGTTTTAGTTGTAGGTTGGTGCAAAGTAGGAGTATGTTGAAATGTAGATTTTGTGAATCGGCCCATGTTTCTGTGTAAAGTAATCCTGGTTTTTGAATGCGTACATTAAAATATCTTTTGTATATAATTGTTTCAGTGACATTAAATTCAGCGCTTTAAAAATATAAACTGTAGGGGTTCTGATGGGTACTCTAAGTATAATTTTCAGAATTGCCTTTGGGCTATGAGGACTGGTTTTATAGAGAAATATAATATAATATAATAATAATTTTATTTTAGTAATTTGAACATTTAAGTTTACAAATTTCTAATTGATAATAATATTTCATATTCACTATATTTTTTCAAGTTTTATGTAGCTCCTACAATACATCTTGAACTTTGCAATTGGTGTGGACTTTAAAGTTTCTGGTAGTGTGTTATACAACTTCATTCCCTTGTACAGTAGACTGTTCTGCGTATTCGCTTTGTCCTTTTTTTGTAGCCTAATTTCCTTGCACGTCCTTGTGTTATATCTGTGAATGTCTTTATTGTATAAAATTTTATTTGGTAACGTGTTGTTCAATATTTTGTGAATAAATACCATTGTGTTCAAGGTCAGCATCTGTTTCACGGTCAACCAATTTAGTTCCTTTAACATTTTAATAATTTTTGAAAATCTGTTTCGTCGAAGAATTATTCTCATTGCCCTGTTTTGGAGAATTTGTAACTTATTTTGTTCTCTTTCGTTACATAGAAAAAGTATACTTGAGCAGTAGTTGAAGTGTGGAGCAATAATTGAATTGTATATGGTGATTGCTGTTTTTCTAGAAATTTTTGGCCGAATTCTTCCAAAAAAAGATATCTTTTTGCCAATTTTCTTTTGGGTGTATTCAGCATGTCTATTGAAGTTTAGTTTCAAATCTAATATAACTCCTAAGTATTTCATTTCAGTAACATTTTCAATAATTTCACCATCAATTTTAATTTTGCTTTCACTGGATGTCTTCTTGTATCCAATCACCATACATTTTGTTTATTTTGTATTTAATTTAAGCTTATTTATTTTTAGCCATCTTGATACATCATTTAGTTCATTATTTAAAATGTGTATTAGTTCTTCATAGTTATCTCCAATTAGGTATATTAGTGTATCATCGGCAAATAGTCGTACTTTGCATTTTGAAAATATTTTCACCATGTCATTAATATAGAGTATGAACAATAGAGGTCCAAGGACCGATCCCTGTGGTACTCCTAACTTATTTTCCATTGGTTTTGAAAATTGATTATTTATTTTTGTTACCTGCTTTCTGTCTCTCAAATACTCTTGTATTAATTTAATGGCTACAGATGAGAAACCAATTTCTTTAAGCTTTCTTATTAGTATGTCTCGATCTATAGTTTCGAATGCCCTTTGAAAATCCAAAAATATTGCTAAGATAAATTTATTATTATTCATTCCTTCTTTCCATTCTTCGACAATTACGTTTAATGCTGTTTCACATGAGTTATTAGATCTGAACCCTGATTGCTCTTGGTATAAAATATCGTGTTTATCTAGAAATTGCAAAATTTGTTCTTTTATTATAACTTCAAGAATCTGCTCATATTTTGGTAAGGTGTTGATTGGTCGAAATTCTTCACATTTTCTGGTATTTTTAACCTTTGGAACCGGTATAATAGTAGATAGTTTCCATGACTGTGGAAATTTTCCTTCTTCAATCGTCTCATTGATAATATTTAATAGAGTAGATCCAATTACTGGAAAAGCATCTCTTATTTTACTAATAGTTAATCCATCAGAACTATTCTTTGATTTTATTTTGTTTAAAATGTTAAATAAATATTCTGCATTTATTTTTCTGAAGACCAATGATTCTTTGTTTGGGTCGATATTATCACTTGTGGGATTAACAGCAATGTTGGGTATTAATTTGTTAATTTGAATGATACTTTCAATAAAATATTTATTAAAGTTATTAGCCATGTTTTCTTCGTTTATCTCTCTTGGAAAGTTTACAATTTTTATGTCGTCTTTGTTTTCGCCATGTAGTAATTCTTTTATGCTTTTCCAAATTTTTTTGGGATCCCCTTCTTCTGAGTTTATTTTATTTTTTAT
The DNA here is from genome assembly GCA_929108145.2 of Limnephilus rhombicus. Lineage (NCBI taxonomy): Eukaryota > Metazoa > Arthropoda > Insecta > Trichoptera > Limnephilidae > Limnephilus > Limnephilus rhombicus. Next base: position 10,341,681 of record OV815292.1, on the reverse strand, counting down.
GTACTTATTATGCGTTCTTTTTATGTCTTTGGAGTATTTGTTTCTCGCTTTTTTGTAGTTATCCCAATCCGTAATACTATTAGTAAGGCATGCTCTTTTGTAAAATGCATCTCTATCGTGCTGCATTGTACGTAGTTCGCTTGTGTACCATTTATTATTGTTTCTTTTATGTATCTTCTGTTCTGGAACAACTTTATCAATAGATTTTTTAAAGTTAAATATCATCTGGTCAGCTTTTTGGTTATATTCCATTTGATTTATTCCATTCCAATTAATAGTCTCTAAGGATTGAATGAAAATTTCCTTATTGTATTTTTTGTAATTTTTAAATGTTGTTATTTGTGTTTCGTTACTGGAGTCGCATGAGCTTCCCCATCCGATAAGATCGTATTGTAAATGAGATTGGGCTAATGCATAATACATTTTAATTAGCTGTTCTTTATGTAAAATGTTTCTTATTGTTTTGAAAAAATAGGTTAACTTTTTTTAAAATCTTTTGCTCACATTTTCCACTTGCCATCTCATTGCCTAGGTAGGCTTTTGGGGTCGGCTCTTCTTGTTCTCAGACTATAACTTCTTCGGTTCTGGGTATCGCTTTCATCCGGGACGTTTCTCTGTAATATTAGGAGTTCTTGAGTTCTGGTGGTCCTTGTCTTATGTGTCCATACCATCTGTTACGTATCGACGGGCTCGAACCGCCTGATTACGAACTTATAACAAATTTGAAATTAAATAACACAATGTTCAAGACTCAACAACAATGGTTCAATTTAAATACTTACCAAAACCAAATTATAATACAAACCTCGGCTAGCTCTTCCCAGGGATATTGTGTTCTCAATTCGATCGGATTTGATTCAAAACGATCGTCGCTTCATTTATTGCAGGTAAGGGTTATAATATAATAAATAAAAAGATTCCTTGTTGCTTTAAATTATGAAGAATTTATTGGTGATTTTACGCTACTAGGAAAAAGCGTGTACCTCTTTGTGAACGGATTAGTTAATGATTTTAGAACCCAATCAAAGGAATGAATTAATAACATAATTAAATAAGGCTTACGTACATTATCTCGCACGGTTTACATCTGGGCAGGGCCGCTCCTCGTCAAAAAGACGTCACTGAATTTATTTCAATTTCTAAGCACGTGTTTTTAAAAAACTGTTATGATATAAAGGATCTATGCCAACCACGCAGGTGGCGTGACCGATTCTTAGCGAAGCTGGGACGAGAAGAGCCCGCCAAAAACCCCCAAGCCTTCCGGCTTCGTCCCTTTGGCCCCTCCCACCGAAATCTGGGCCAATCAATGGGCACCTCGGTGTGGCAAACCTTACAAAAAATACTATTGAATTTAGTACCTAGCGCAAATTATTGTACAGGGGTTGAAAGTAAAGATTCAAGAAACTACTTCATAACACATCCCCGAAAACACCAGCAAAAAACCGCCGTTGTAACGAAGGTTTTTTGACTTTAACCCTTCAAAGAATTCCCACAATAAACTTTACAAAAAAAACATCATTCACAAAGAGATTCTGCATTAAAAAACCTAGGCAAAAAGTTGTACAGTTTACAGACACATGATAAGTTATTAAGTTTAGACAAAATATCAAAAAACAGCAAAATCAACACGTCCAAGCGGCTGACAGGAACACCGTTAAACTCAGCTTTCGAGGCAGTGATGTCCATCAGGGCGTCTACAGCAACAGTAATGATTCTCAGCAGCAGGGAACGACTCAATGAGTAACGTCAACATGAAAGCAAAAAAATGACATAATTAGAAAAGTACGAACACCAAGAGTAAACAAAACTATCGGAATGGTAATGTATAAGCAACAAGAGATCAAAGCGTAAGGTAACTCCACATTAGATGTCGTGATGTATGTATTGACATATCGTAGAACAAAAAGCACATTTAACCCCCTTTTAAAGAACAGGTAATGGCTCAGTTAAGTCAGTATCCACTTTTTAACAGTACGGATTACTGGTTAACGACATATTAAAACAAAATAGATGATAAAACAGACAACAAAAATCAGAGTCCTTTAAAGACCCAAACAGCGTCCTGCATCAATTCAATTCAGGATCACTCATACAACATCCTATAATTCAGGACCATTCAACCAACGTCCTATAATTCAGGACCATTCAAACACCGTCCTATAATTCAGGACCATTCAAAAATTTCAAGAAAACACATTAATAATACCTCAGGTTTTATCACATTCACTGTAATATAATTGTCGTCGATGTATCGCGTTTTAAGGCAATATTTAAAGTTATTATTTTAGTCAGCGCATTATAGTATTTTTTTAATGATGACAACAATAATAATAATGAAATAATAATTCAGAAGTCAGGGACAAAAGTGTTGAAATATATCATAAAACAGTATATAGCTTTTCCACTTCATTTACGCGGGCTGTGCCGCGGGGCGCCAGCTAGTTTTTTCCCGGAACGAGCAAACCATCAAATCGCAATTATTAATCACCAACGACATTCATTCTCGAGCTTGAAAGAGAGGTGAAAATAATAGCAAGCAGAGGCTAGTTATATATGAAATACAATACGAATGTCGAATGATGTACATGAATAGTTATAAAATACAAGTGTAGTGTGTATGTAAGGTGTGTACACACTGTCTTCGAATGGGCCCCTTCGAAAACAGTGTCAAGGTTAGTGTATGTGTGCGTGGCGAATGTTAGTGGTTATCACATTCGGTTAATTACTCCGAAGCGATTGTAATGTACGTGTATGCACTATCCCAAAAGCGTCCTTTCGAAAACAGCACGATGAGTGTAGGTATGTGTGGAAGGGTGTGGTGTCAATTTCATATCTTATTTTCACAATACGTTGATTTCTCCGGTTCCTACAAAACCATTTGAGTGATAAATCAGTCAAAATACGATTCACGTCCGTCGCTTAGCGCGAAACTCTACTCAAACAAATAAATTTCAAAATTATTTGAAGAAATAATTTTCCACTTGGCTAAGATGGATTCCATCTTGATTTTCTTTGAATAACTATTTTCTAATTGGTATGGGCCAACATTATAGTTGCATTCCGTCTTGATCTTCTTCTATCAACTTATTAAATATCTGTAAATAAGTTCGTTTCTTATCTTTATTATTTCAAATAATAACTTTAATTTCAATTAACATCTATTGATTTCTATGCAATCAATCTACACCGTTAGTTGAATAAATCTAGACACTTGTTCTATCCTGAGCAAAATCTCGAAAATCAAAAGTAATAATCGAACCCACTATCACTTTTCCGTAAAATAATTAATTAATAGTAATACCTATACATTAATATTAACAGATACCGATTATATCCATCTATTTAAAAAATAGCTATCGTACTTCCGTTACATAGACTTCGTTGTCGTATCAATTTGTTGTTGCGGGCATGGGTACCGCTGCCCCGGAACTATCTATTGTATAACCAGCGCCTCAGTTATAGGTAATCCTCTTAAGGGATTCGCTACACTTGGGTGTTTCGTTCGCTACGAGTGCCTGAGTCCATATGGGGTAAAATCGGACTGACTACCTGCCGTCGAACCGTAATTTGGAGAAAGGAATTCCTATGTCTGTCACTCCTGGACACTGACCACTAAATTTATATCCGCCCCTCATCCCTCTTTCCTTCCTCTCCTTCCTTTCCTTAAAGGGCACTCCACACAGTATCCCCTAAAATATCATAGGCACAAACATATTTATCTAATCGTTAATAGGTTTCTACTCTTCGATAGAGAGATCGGCATGGTTACGGAGATATATAATTTCGCAAGGAATCGAACCCGCGACTGAATTTTGAAGTAAGGTAATTACGTCGGAGTGCGTTGCATTATTATCATTCCAGATTCGAACTGGTAGGTATTTATATCCCATAAGGAAGGCGGTATCATTGAACACTAAAAATTATATCTCACTGGTAAATCACGAGAATTGAACTCGATTAAAAGTTTTTTTGGCGTTCGTTTATTTTTTAACTGTTAAAAATCTATGTTTAAATAGGTAAATACTATTTTACCACTCTAAATCATCAGCTCGTTTCAACGAAAATAACGCTAAAATATGGTCTCAACACACTCTGAGACTGGTCAATTTCTGTTTCAAACTAATGGCCGTTATTCTAAAAATAATCGCATCTACTAGGTAAGTACTTTCAGATATTTGAAATAAATTCTTTGCCTATGAAAAAAGACAATAGTTATTGTCTCCAAAGGAACCCAACATACAATCGTTATTCCCGCTACCCGGTGATAAAACGAACCTTAAATTTTATGAAGGTCTCCAAAAAATATTTTGAAGAATTCTACCTGCTTTTAGGTGCCTGCACCCCGACCATTTAACTTTTGTAAAATTTTAAACTCGAACATGGCAAGTAAATTACGTCGATTTAAAATTATTCAAATATATTTAAAACCTATGTCAAGCAAACTAAACTTGAGGTCACACAATTTAAATTGGCGTGCTATGCGAGCGGCACTTACTAAAGGAAAATTTGTTAACCCATTTGCTTGTTTAGGAATAAATACATCCCAAAACACGTAATCGCGTTATACTTTCATAAGACCAAAAACGTCCCGAGCGACCTTACATTTTAAAAGCTATATAGCTTCAATATCTCTCTTCTTCTCATGCAAACATATGTATTTTTCTTTTATCCAGAAAGAGAACGAAATAATGCTTCTTATTGTCTTTGAGATATGAAAGTTATCTTGCATAGATATTTTACAATCTCAATCCAAAATGACGGTTTTAGAATTTACGCGCAAAATCCAGGCTTCCGATTTGTGAGGTGCAAATATATTGAACCAAGCAGACGGGTTAAAGAACTAACTAACAAATAACCACAACGCCGTTTTTTAGCAGAAGATCGCAATATGCAGTCACCAAATATGGCTAAATCCATTTCAAGCAAGGCTTAAATTCCGAATTGTGGTTTTACTCGAATTTCACTATCTCCCTTTTTGAGCGGGTATACCGTACCTTCAATGCATTTACCTACGCAGGCAGATTTTAATCTGAGGTATCTAATTCTGAGATTTCCGGTAACCATTTTGTTTCAAGAATCGCGTAAAACAAAACGAATCTTTTCAAAATACGGCATGACTAAATATTTACCGGTCAAAAACACGTGGTGATTTGAGATGCTTCCAAAATGGTGGCTGTTAACGACAAAAAAACTTGATTTAAACAGTCGAAAACAAGTGATGGTTTTTTAATCCGGAGATGCGGCCGACAAGATGGCAGATCCTTAAAACACGCGTGAACTTTTTTAAATACTTCTCGAACACTTGATATACCAGCGGTTGAAAAAACACGTGGATCAAAATGGCGGCGTTTGAAAACACGCTTGAACTTTTTAAAACTATTCACAATCACTTATTTAGCTATACATTTAAAGGGGAAAAAATTATTATTATTTACATATTTATACATACATCACGAAAAACAGCATGGAGTTTATGAAAAAAATCAAGGAAAGCGACATATCATAATGAACCAAATCTAGCTCCACGTTGAAAGGCGTCAGTGTTACGTATCGACAGGCTCGAACCGCCTGATTACGAACTTATAACAAATTTGAAATTAAATAACACAATGTTCAAGACTCAACAACAATGGTTCAATTTAAATACTTACCAAAACCAAATTATAATACAAACCTCGGCTAGCTCTTCCCAGGGATATTGTGTTCTCAATTCGATCGGATTTGATTCAAAACGATCGTCGCTTCATTTATTGCAGGTAAGGGTTATAATATAATAAATAAAAAGATTCCTTGTTGCTTTAAATTATGAAGAATTTATTGGTGATTTTACGCTACTAGGAAAAAGCGTGTACCTCTTTGTGAACGGATTAGTTAATGATTTTAGAACCCAATCAAAGGAATGAATTAATAACATAATTAAATAAGGCTTACGTACATTATCTCGCACGGTTTACATCTGGGCAGGGCCGCTCCTCGTCAAAAAGACGTCACTGAATTTATTTCAATTTCTAAGCACGTGTTTTTAAAAAACTGTTATGATATAAAGGATCTATGCCAACCACGCAGGTGGCGTGACCGATTCTTAGCGAAGCTGGGACGAGAAGAGCCCGCCAAAAACCCCCAAGCCTTCCGGCTTCGTCCCTTTGGCCCCTCCCACCGAAATCTGGGCCAATCAATGGGCACCTCGGTGTGGCAAACCTTACAAAAAATACTATTGAATTTAGTACCTAGCGCAAATTATTGTACAGGGGTTGAAAGTAAAGATTCAAGAAACTACTTCATAACACATCTTACATGTCATTCCTCCAGCCTTTTGCTTATGTCCGTGACACTCAGGCTACCGTGAATGCTAGCTTTTAGTGATACTCCTGCCGACCATCTAAGCATTCGCATTTCTGCTGTTTCGAGTTGCCTAGAGAAGAGTTGTAATAATCCGGCATCCGGAGATATACATTATCGCGGGTCTAACAATAATCCCCATACTATTATAAGTTCATATATATTCTTATTCTCCATTTCCCGCATCCTTCTAACATTCAAATCAATTAAAAAAAACGCAAATTCCGATATATTTTTTGATTCCCTCTCTCTATTTAAGAAAAAAAATCAAGTACAGTGAATTCGCACACATAACACACACATCGACATCACATCACATACACCTCTCTCCTTCCATAATATACTCACTTAATTTACATACATACATCACACAAAAACATCATAGTATAAAATGTAACAAACAAACATAGTATAAAATGAAGTCGCTCAAAATGTATGTGCGCATAGATCTTTTAAACTACGCAACTAATTTTCATGCAATTTTCACCAATAGAGAGAGTAATTCAAGAGGAAGGTTTATATGTATAATACATGCTTATTATAGTAAAGAAAAACGAGAAATTAATATATCCAATTCAGGCAGCGGGCAGCGGGCAGCTGGCAAGCGGGTGGTGTGGATTTTATAAAGGTTGGGTAATGGCGTTGTATTTCGTTAGCCACAGCAACTTCTATAACTTTGTTATTATTTTCTGTAGGTATGTACTGTTTGTTTCTGCAAAATAAAATAAATACATATCTCTTAGAAGTAAATAGTAATGCATTGCGTACATTTTTATTTAAACAAACAAATTAAAGAAAATAGTAGTAAAAAAAATCGACGTAAACTGATTAGTGCAGTAATAATTCAAGTTGCTGTCATTAAATTGCACCATTAAAATTAAATAATTACTAAAAAAATTGTGAAAACAACCAACTTTGTTCACACGACTATATTTAAAAAAAAATTCTATATTATGGTCACTTAAAATTGTCTGTTATTTCAAACAGGCATGCCCAACCTGCGGCCCAATTGAAGACTCTTTGCGGCCCAAACGAAGTTTTTGGCTTTCTATATTGTTATTTTGGTATTTTTACAAAACAAACAAAAAAATGTTACGGTTTATTTTATCACATTTATACTTTATTTTGTGAAATAAGAACTTTCTTTTTATTCAAACTCGGACTCTCGATGGGGGTTTTAATTTATTGCTTGAAATGTGCCAGGCGCATGCCCGAAACGGGAATTTATTTTAACAATCAATTCCAATTAGTATATTTTTCGGAAGATCGAATGCAACTCATCTGATTTTAATAAGTGGAGGGTAAGTGCAAAGGCGCATATATAATCAGTTTGTGCCTTCTAGCATTGAAGGTCGCGGTTTCACAACAATTGAAATTTTGAACACCGAATTACTATTATAAAATATTATTATAAAATTATCAATTAATATCATATTTTTTTATTTAAAAATGGTAATGTAAAAAGAGTCTTATTTTCCATTTCATTTAAAATTAATTTAAAAAATTAATCAAAGTAATTTTGCAATTATTGTAAACATTGTGATTTTGAAGAAGTAATGTACACTAAGCGATTAGTATGTTCTGGAACATCGAAAAATACTTTTTAAAAATTACCGCACGCCCGTGTTCTTCTCTTCCAATATCATTAAGTATAATTTTTCCTATGTATATGTACGCCTATCGAATAATGATTAGAACAATCAATAAATTATTAATTGGTTTTATTCTTTTCACAGTAGTTGACGTTCCGCATCACGAGCAAAATGAAAGGACTCTTGTCCGCCGTCCTATTATTGGCCTGTGCCAGCCAAATCCTTGGATACAAAATCCTCATCGTGGTGCCTGTTCCAGCAAGGAGCCATTGGATCCTTTCAAAGGCTCAAGCAGACATTCTTCATGAACATGGACACGAAGTAAGCTAAATTATTTATGTAATGTTTGGATGTGAAATTTTTCTTGGCCGTTGGTGTTATATTTTTAGGTTTATTTTAGTTTAATATTTACTACGAACTGGTTTACATTATTAAAAAAAACCAAAAAAGTACTTCAGGTGAATTGAAGCTTTTGCCGTTATTTCCATTGAGTAGAATTAAAATAATATAGTTAAATAATTTATGAAAAATATAAGTATTATATTATTGTATTATGTTTTTTTTTTACATTAACTCCACACAGGAGGCCCTGAGGAAAATAATTTCCCTCAGGGTCTATGTCATATGCTGTGTGGAGGGTCTTTTTGAGGAAAGGAAGGAGTGAACACGGGTCTTGAAGAGACCCATGTTGTAGGCGGGAGGAAACACAGAGGCCGGCAAATCGTTCCACAGCCGAGCCGTTGAACTCAAGACCGAGTCATAGAAACGACCCGTTCTCATGTGATGAATGTCAACCGTGTACAAATGTTGGGCGCGTGTTCAGCGTGTTTCCCGACTATGCACCGGGGATCAATGACGCTAGTTCCTCGGAGCATCTTCCATTGTAATACTGGTAGAACAAAGACAGCATTCCCACCTGAGGCCTGTGCTCTAAAGATTGCAGTCCATCTGTTAAGATGGGAGAATCTATCAAACGGATCGCCCGTTTCTGCACAGAGTCAAGGGTTTTTTAGGTATTTTAAAGCTCCAGACCAGAGGTGGCTGCCAAATTCAACCGTGGGACGCACTTGCAATTTGTACAGGGTTAGCAGTTGTGTACTATTAAAGTATCTGCGTGCCCTGTACAGTACGCCCAGTTTCTGAGAGGCTAACATAACTCTGGTTTCGATGGAGCCCCCGTACCTGACATGATCACTTAGAGTTACACCATGTAATGATAAAAATATAACATGTAAATATTATGAATAAATAAAATCGATGTAATGCAGCAATGTGTAACTCATTGTAACCTCGTACATTCAATCCTCGTATTTACCAAAACAAAATACATTACTTCTAGTATGAATATCGTCGGCCAACCTAAACAAGATGTTGAAATAAAAGTACATGAATCTTCTTGTATCACGATACATTCTGTCAATGTCTTGCCTAGATCGAACGGACCATATAAAACACCTTGGTCTTACATTTTATTAATATCTTAAGTGGAATACACATTGCCTACTTATCACGAATAAACTTAGAAAACATATTTATTTTTTCAAAAACATTAGAAACATACTAGATTCCAAATCCATGAAAATTGTTTATTACTCTCTTTGTCAATAACACTATCAGATATAGATTCATTATCGAAGGCACAAAAATTAATAATGAAAGTTATTCTTAAAGTTCCCAGAATAACAAGTACTGTAGATATATTCAATAAAGTCCATGTATTAGATATTCGACAAATTTACTCAAAAACAATCTTAACTCATCTGTTTAAAAATAAAACAAATACATTTTATGAAAATACCCAAAATATTGTAAACACGCGGCCAAAGAACTCATACAAACACCTAAAACAAACACAAAATTTGGTCAAAGAAATTTTGAAAATATTGCTTCTAAAATTTACAATAACCTACCTGACAAAACAAGACAATCGAATAATTTTAACAAAAACAAAATCCTAATCAAAAAATGGATCATCGAAAAAGGTCGTGCAATAATTAGTCACCTCACCCAAATATAATACTCTATCTCATTATTGTTACCAATCCGAAAATTTTTGTCAAATATTTTTGCTTTATTGAAAAATGTACTTTGACCTTATAAAATATTTTTAAACTAGTCTGTCTTGACACGGGATTTCCTAGTGAGACAGGCAAGGCCAAAAAAAAATATATATATATATATATATATATATATATTTTTTTTTTTTTTTTTTTTTTTTTTATTTATTTTTTTATTTTATTTATTACAAATAGGTATATTACAGAGTTATAAAAAGTAAAAAAAAAAACAAATTGATACAATTTTACCACATAATATACAACAACATTTCAATCACTCTCCTAATAAAGCAGCTGCTTGTGTTTAGGAGAGGACAACTAAAAAAAAAAAAAAATCATTTGTTTAAATGAAAACAAAAAATATTAGTTATTCAACAAATAACATTAGTGATTTTATGAGAAGATACCTTAGAATCATAGTTCCATGGGAGATACAGATAAAAGTAATAAATTAAAGGTTAGTTAATAAATGATTTGAAGTATTGATAAGGCAAAAAATATTTCTACATATTCAATATATATTTTTAAATACAATATACAATAAGTTAAGTTATGAGGTGGTACTAGAATATTTTAATTTAATTTTTTTTTTATATTTTTCGTAGCTTTCTTCCGATCGTATATCAAGGGGTAATTTATTAAATAATTTTATACCCTTGAATGTATAGTGATGCTGTGCTGTTGTGGTTCGCACAAGTGGCACGGAAAATCCTCCAACAGATATTATTCTTTTGCTTATATTTAATTGTGGTAAATTATTTTTACTAAAGAAATCTTTATGTATTTGTAATAGTGCAATTTTGTCATAAATTTTTGCAAGTGGGGGAACCGGGAAATCTTGAAAAACATTTATAGTTGGATAGTAATAGGGCTTTTTTAGGATGATTTTTATTAATATCTTTTGAATTGTTTCCAATGGGAGAAGGGTTGCTTTGTATGCACCCCCCCAAGCCACGATTCCATATTGTAGTACAGAGTGCGCAAGTGCATAATACATATCTTTTAGTATTTTTAATGATACAGTATTTCTTAATCTAAAAAATATATAGATCAGTTTTCTCATTCTGTCTACTGTGGAATTTATTTGACTTTTCCATTTGATGTTATTATCAATAATTATTCCAAGATATTTTATTTCTTCTTTACTACTAATGTATATACAGTTTGAGTTACAGGGTGTGATTCTAAAGAGGCAATTTCTTTCGTGAATTTTTATGAATATATATATATCTAAACCTTTTTATATAGATGCACATAATAAAAAAATCTTTTACCGGAAAATATTCAAGTGACAACTAAACTACCTCAAAACAAAAAAGGGTTAAAAATATGGCTTAACAATACAGATGTTTACACATTTTTATTTAATGTTTCTCACAAACATTACACATATTACGAGTATATTACAGTATACAATTATTAATACACTGTACACTATTGCATACACATTTTGCACAAACTATTAAATTTTAATCATTGTTTTAGCTTTATATGCCCCGTTTGTTCTTCTACGTGCAATAACAAAATATATTTAATTATATTACCTACACACAGACTGCGTCTTAGTGGGTACCCATTATTCTTATTATTTTCATAATATTGTAAATATCAAATGTAAAATTTGGGAAAAATACAAGAAAAAAAACATAATCAATAGGAGATTACAAATATTGATTACGATTATAGCTGGCACTGATTGTTTAGTCATGATAACAAGATATTTGTGTAACGAACGCAGGTTTTCTAATACGCATGATGACTTTTAATATCGACATCATGATGAGAACGTTAAATCCAAATTCAATATGAGCAAACAAAAATCATTTAAAATAAGTAACCCATGGTAGAGGTGTTGGTTATCCAAGAAATGGTTCCCAGGGCGGCGATGACCATTCCCGCTTGACAAATTGAAACACTATAATGCTGAACGAAACGTTGTTTAAAGAAGGAGGTAGCGCAACACGGCATAATACCTCAAAAATGAATCCCGGTAATCTTGTATTATTTGAGTTTTGATTTAGTTTGTCAGCCTTAACCATCCGTCTCTGGTGTAAATGTATCGTTTAGTGTCATAATGAGATTATAAATCTAAAATACGAGTATTAACGTACACAATGTATTCATTCATAACAGGTGACGTTGATAAGCGCCCACCCATCAAAAGAGCCCGTTTACAGAGAAATTGGTTTAACAGGACTGCTCAAGGCTATGACAGGTAAAGTTTTAAAAGTTGTCTAGTATTAACTTATTATGCAGGTATATAATATCCTTTATATGCACACGTAACTTGTATTGTATTCAAGTAGGTCGAGGCCCCACCAAAAGTTACCTACATAAGTCTTCACTCACAGAGACATTAAAAAATCACAATCAGAAGACTGAATTAGTAAAATTAATGAAAAAAGCACTAAACAAAATTTTACATTTTTTCGTTAGTTGTTTTTGGGGTGTTATGCCGTGTTGCGCTACCTCGGACACTGTAACGCTGTCCGAAACGTTGACTAAAGAACTAGGTAGCGCAACACGGCATAATGCCCCAAAAACAACTAACTAAAATACTTTTGGCCGTGAAAATCTGAAATCATAAAATTTGACTTGTTTTGATCTTGTAGATCTTGTCTTCGTATTAGACATGTTATACGACATGGTGCCGATAGATTTTATTCCGGCTCACTCTGAGTAGAGTAATAAATACAACTCAATACAACTAAATACCTACTCTGTCTACTGAGGTGGGTAAAAGAAAACTATGTTTACATCACTCTTATTTATATGCATTCGACATGTTTCATGAAATCAGATGATCAAATGTATACTAAACTGAAAAATTAAACATAGATCACATATGGGAGGAAAGGGTAAAAGGAAGGGGAAGGGGAAAGAGTGGGGGAAGTTTATTAAAATTAGGTATTTCAAAGTCATTAGCACGGAAATACCGGTTAAGTGGGAAAAGATTCAAAAGAGGGTTTATAAAAAATTTGCTGCTTATTAATTAAGTCTGATTTATTATTTACATTTTTTCTAATTTCTAAAATCTCTAAATATATTGAAATCCCTAATTTTAATAACTTCCCCCACTCTTACCCCTTCCCTTTCCTTCTACCCTTTCCGCCCATATGTGATCTATGTTTAAGTTTTATTTTTAAGTATACATTTGATCCTGATGATGTGAACGTCGTTCATGAAACATGTTGTTTCTACATAAATAAAAGTGATGTTAACAAAGTTATTTGTCTTTTCATTAAAATAAATAATGCTATCACAAAGTGACAACCTTTTCGAAGAAGTTTTCTTTGAAAAATTAAAAAAAAATTGAAAACTATGTACATAAATGAAAATAAAATAAACGCCCCGGTTGACAGCACTGAAACTGAACTGAAATATTTTGTCCGCTTCGACAAATAAAGTCATCAAGTTTGTACCATTTTTTCATTGATAAATTATATCTCTCCAGTACCCGACAAACTTAATTGCCGACCTGTACTAGATACGATCCATCTGCCTTAAGAACATTCACTTTACCGGATTTACAATGACCGTAAGCAAAAGAGAAAATTGCGTAAAACGTACGTGCCATAGTCTAGTTTTGCATCAACGTGAGGTTGGCATTAAATTTGTGTGCTTACTATACCTATAAATATTGTAAATAGTTATTGAAAATGTACGTCAATTTAATAAAAGAGTTTAAGCAAAAATCAAAAAAAAATTATAATAACTAATTTGAATGTGAACCATCATATTCAAACAATTAACATTTTTGGAATGACTTAAAAATAATATTCCCAATTTCCATTGCCTTCAAACTACTGGAAGCGATTGAAGAATGTTTAAAAACAGATTACTTTTTGAGGAGATGCATTTTATTTTAAAAAACAATTGCTTTGGTTTTCCAGATAGTAGTAGCTCACCAAGAGGGGGTTTCGGCATGGTGGACGCCTCGGTCATGGGCACTCTGCGCTTATTGACGGCGATGGGCGAAATAACCGCTACCTCCATGTTCAACGATGAAGGCGTAAAGAAGATGCTGAATGATAAGAACGAGAAATTCGATCTGGTCATCATCGAACACTTCATGAATGACATGCTAATTGGGTAACCCTTCAAATTTTTCTAATAACGCGGTGTGTAACGTTCGGAATAGGGCGAAATTACGTAACCCTTCTGTAGATGGTTATATGGTTGAAATTCTTGCTCAACACCAGTTGGCTGTTTTGGTTTTTGCAAAAAAAACATCGCCAAAATGGGGCTTTATTTGATTTTGTGAAGTTCAGGTACAAATCGGGTAATCGTCACTGTGAAACAATGTCTTCTTTTTCTTTTTTTCTTTTTTTCTTTTTCTTTTACTAACACTATTATCTCTTTTTGATGTTACCTATTTCAGAAGAATTATTCCACGGGCTGCTACTTCTATTTATCTTTTGTATAATGTTAATGTAAGTACTTGCATACTGCTTACTAACCCCGTATGCATGGACATTGGAGGGTCTAGAGTCGTTCAAATAAATGTAGCTTCGTTCAAAAAAAAGTAGAGTCTTGACGTGTGCGGTGAAGGAGGAAACCATATGTTTCCTTATAACGCCGTTGGGAAAGTGGTGGGTCCCCTCCAATGTGAAACAATGTCCAATAAGGCCAAATTCTAGGTTTTGTAATACGTAACACAAGGACTTTTCAAAACACTGAGTCAATTAAGCTACTTTACTGCTCTCTTGTAAGATCACAGCTGGAATATGCAATTAAGCTACTTTACTGCTCTCTTGTAAGATCGAAGCTGGAATACGCATCTCATGTATGGTCTCCGATTTATACCTGTAACTTACACCGTTTGGATAGAGTACAAAGAAAATTTCTTCAATACGTTGAATTCAAATTGAGACAGCCTGTAATTGAATTCCGCTACAATGCATTAATGTCTGATCTAAACCTACCACTACTTTCTACCCGGCGTACTATTAATGACATTCTTATACTTTTTAAATTACTGAACAATCTCATAGACTGCACTCAAATGTTAAGTGTTATAAATATTCGTGTCCCTGTTAAATCAACTCGACTCCACCACCTTTTTCACAGTGACAATCATAGCACTAACTATTCCTGTCATTCACCGCTAGCGCGTTTTCACCGAACTGCCAATACGTATACAGACCTTTTTATTATATATTTTCAATACCTCACCGTCTTGCATCAAAGCAAAAATAATTAGTTATTTATGTAACTAATATGTTTGTAAAATGATAAATATTTGTTATACTAATATGCATCGTATGTATGTACTATATGTTATTCTATATATATAATGTTTGTAAATGTTCTTGTATTATGTATGTAATAGCCCTATGTACGGGCGTTTAAATAATGAATAAATAAATAAATATTAAAATATTTTCCATCAATGAGAGTAATTTGTCAAGTTAAATGGCTTTCTAAGCGATTCACACACAGATCATGAATTTTGGCATGAAATCATGATAACTATAATAACCGTCATTTGTAAACTGTAGGTGCTCGATGGCACTGACTTGATCACGTGACACTTCAAAATCCATCGCGCATAAAGCTTGCACGACAGAATTCGACCTTGACTAACAATAATATCACGCATTTCAAAAACACCATTTTGGTCAATGCAAATTTGACATTTTAAAAATGTTCATACTAATGCTTGATATTACATTGTTTTCTATAAAAACTGAATGATTTTGTATTTGACTTTATTTCGGTTCGTGAGAATTCATTCATTCATTCTCGTCATCTTATTAATTGCAGTATGTTAATATAAACTGACCGGTCAGTAGTTGAGTGGGCATCGCATTTGGATACCACCCAAGTATACCGTGTTCGATTCCTCGGTTGGCTAACTCCTCCATAACAACCCAAACAAAATTTTCGGCTTACTGTGGTGGTAGTAAAAGATTTTCAAATATTGTCGGGTTATTGCTTGTCTCTCTTTTAAGATAAAAAAATTATTAAAAAAAAAACAAATTTCCGAATTTTCTAAGTGCACAAAGATGTAAAGTGTGCTGATAACCGTATTTATGTAATACAAATTTCTCATTTTGGGTAACGCAGCAAAAATTCCCCAACCGAGACTAATTATTATTTTATTTATTTAATTAAATAAAGACAATATTAGCGAAACTCAATCGAAAATCTGGAAACAGAAATCAGAAAAAGATATTTGCACCTCTACAAGATATTTGGCAGGAAAATGCGCCATCACCAAAGCGAAAGGTCCTGGGTTGGAGTCCCAGAGGTACAAATATCCTTTCTGATTCTTCTATTTCAGATTATCGATTGAGTTTCACTAATATTGTGTTAATTTAATTAAATTTTACAATTTGAGGTTTTACTCATAAAGTTCATTTTAATTTTTTTTTTATTTATTTCCAGGTTTGGTGTAAAATACAACTGCCCCGTGATAGCCAGTTCCACAACCTCCATAACTCACTGGATCGCCAGAGTTTCCGGAAACCCAACACAAGTTGCCGAGATTCCTCACTTCCTAACCGTTTTCCCCTCGCCGATGAACCTGTGGCAGAGGGCAGCTAATCTTGCCTACAATTTGATTGACGACCTATTTTTCACGTAAGTATGGCATTATTAACGTTAACCATCAGGTCAATTTGATGCCATTCCATTGACTGATTCAGGTAAAAAAAAAATTAACCCATATTTCATCTCCAGTCACAATTTTTTCCAGAAACAAAGCTATGCAAGTGTTGTGAGGAAATTGTTTTTCTTGTTTCTTTATTCTGGCCGGTTGACTTTCTTGGTACCCCCTTGCACAAACGTTTGTTGAATAATCAGTTGTCGAATGATCGTCATCAAACTGCCTTTACTGAGGGAGTAGAATGCATAATCTGTAGTTATCTGGGGTTACCACGAATTATGTCATTAACTCGCTCAATGTTGCGGGCAGTCACTGCAATCTTCGTCGCTCCGTCCTGCGCGTGTTTGTCCTTCAGCTTCGTTACAGCGATGAACCCAATTGTCTAGCAGTGCTTACATCCATTGTTGAATCATGGTACACATTTTTGGGTCTTTCATAAATGCGATTGGGCGTTTCACCTTGTACAGTCAAGAATCAATCGCAGAACACTGTCTAATACGAACATCTATGTCGACCATTTTGCAAGCGACTGCAGTGCTGCCACCCGTTGACGCAAAAACTTACTACTGCAGTAGATTGTAGAAGAAGGTTAGAGGAATAGCACCAAATTCATAATTTTCACTTAACCAACTTAAGTACAAAAAATAGGAGGCATTACTTTTTGACTTACCCTTAAATATTATCATTAACACGGATTTTTCCTTCTACAACAACATTTTTTTTTAGGTTTATGTTGAAGCCAAGTCAAGAAGGACTTTACAAACAGTTTTTCCCTGAAGAAGCTAAGAAGGTCTCATTCTCAGATCTGCACAAGCAGGTCGCCTTTTCATTCCTCAACAGTCATTCGTCGATTGGATACCCCAGACCTTTGCTACCCAATACAGTTGAAGTTGGAGGGTACCACATCAAGAAGGCAGGAAAACTACCGGAGGTCGGTATTTTGAAACAGATTCTTGAATATAAACCGGAATAATTTGTAAGTACTTGCGGATTACGTACGGTTAGATCTTTTCTAGGGGCACATACCAATAACACGATAAAATATGGTGCGCTGTTGTACCAATATCAAAGTTATGATAAATGCCAAGCAATTATCTTTTGTTGGTCTGAGTAAAAAATGTTAAAAGTGAAGGAAAAATTGGGTTTAAGAGAAAGGTGGGTAAATATTCGACCACTTGCCGTTACATATATGGAGATGTCTCTTGTCGTAAAATAATCAATTTTATGAAGGTAACGTGTAATGGAAAAAATTAACAACATTCATGCAAGCAAAAACAATAAAAAAATCAAATTTATCGTACCGCCTTCATCCGCTCGCGTCTTTGAGGCCCTTCGTACATAGATATACTAACAACGTGACAATGACGCAAGCACAAGGAGCCTACAGATTTACTACTCTTTTTGCTGGTTTTCGTACACGGCGCTACCCGAAATATACTGAACTTGATCATTTTTCACGTGCAGTCAGTCGCAATAATAAAATGTAATGTTCATCTAGTGATGAAGACAATATTCTTGTTTATCTTTATTAAGAATAAAAACCATCTTACAGAAGATTTTGGGTTCATCCATACAACGAATGAAATATTTTAGCCGAACTGCTTGAAAAGAATGTCAAAGGAATCTTATTTTAATTTGGTGCTGTTGTTAACGTTTTATTTTCTCACAGTAGTTCCACACAGAAGGCCCTGAGGAAGAAAATTTCCCTCAAGGCCTATATCATCCTCAGGGATAGTGTGTGGATTGTCTTTTAGGAAAACGAAGGAGAGGAAGTTCTAGGAAGGAAGGAAAAAGGTATGAGGGATGTGACAGACGTATAAATCTATCACTCTCACTGCGGAACAAAGCGATAGATCGGGATAGTCCGGCTGAAGAGATAAAAAGGACTCTCGCAACCGGTCTCTCCCGAACCGACCCGCCACGCAGTAGACGGGCAAATTCATGTACCGCCAAGACCTAGACTTGGCGAACCACTTAGGGTGACCCATGGCAGAGGTGTTGGTTATTGGTTTGAAATAATAGCTATATAATAACTCCTAGTATTCATAAGAAAGATATACTTTTTTAACATTAATCCATGCCTTCTCTATCAAATCCTTTCTTACGTTTTCTTGTAATGTAAGTATAGTTATATAAACACGCAATTTTTACACTTCCAGAACCAATTTAACATTCCATTCAAGTTCGGTCGCCATTTCTGTCAAACGTCAAACGAGTAGTAGTAGATATGAATGCAACTCGCGTAGCGCGCTACCAGCACTATCGGTAGCGTGCAACTGACGGCAAATTCGTAGTCGGCGCCTAGCATCATGTACGAAAACTCATAAAATAGTATGGCAGGTATGAGCAGCGCGTGTGCTACGCGCAAGAAACTCGAGTCGATTGTAAGCGTCTCCGTGCACGAATAGCTTAGGCCCTCCGTTCATGGAGATACTTACAATCTACGTAATTGTGACGAAACCACAAGTACCCTGCTTATATACGACTTTTTAAAGCTAGTCTCCGTACACGGCGCTATCCGAAATGTACTGAACTTGGTCATTTTTCACGTGCAGCCGTAAAGTGAACACGCTGTCATGCGATGTCATATGACTTTTTTTCCAACATAAATCCATGCCTTCTCCACTACATCGTTTCTTACGTATTCTGGTAAAGTATAGTTATGTAAACATGCATTTTTCCACTTGCAGAACAAATCTAACATTACTTTTATGTTCCGACCCCATTTCTGTCAAACGTCAAATGAATAATTATTATCAGACAAAAATGATGCGACTGTCGCGAGCGATCAGTATTGTCGGTATCGTGATACTGATTGGAAGCCGACGGCCACCGCGTAGCGCCGTGAACGGGCACCAGCTAAATCGTACGGGGGGTACTTACGACCGGCGCGTATGATACGCGCATGAGAATCGTGTAGCTTGTAAGTATCTCCGTGAACGGAGGCACTTAAGAGTATAACATTGTTTGTAACTCGACAACTCAAAATACGAACATTTAAACTAATAAATTCTCGGGTAGTTGTTAAATATGTACTATGAAACAGCTATCAAATGTCAACTCGACCCTTTTCCGTATTTTAAATAGTGTTTTTATAGGATCTTCAAAAGCTGTTGGATTCCAAAAAAGAAGGCGTTATTTTCTTCAGCATGGGAAGTAATCTGAAGAGTTCTGATCTTTCTATCGAACTCCGAACCAGTTTATTGAAACTCTTTGGTACTCTTAAGCAGACTGTTTTATGGAAATTTGAGGAGGATTTGCCAGGAAAACCAGATAACGTTGTGATCAGCAGTTGGTTGCCACAGGCCAGTATTCTAGGTGAGTTTCAAGTTGTTGACATTCCACATGCAGAAGTTATTTCTATAGCGGCATAGAAGGGTTAAAGTTTTTGAATATCCACCAATATATTAGAGAACAATGCTCGAGTTATCTCACATCAAATATTAAAGACAACAGTAGCTTGACTGCATATAATTCACAGAGAAATAAACGGTCTGAATGCTAACGGACCGTCTTCATTCAAGTGAAAGTATTCATAAATTTATGGTTTTGTTGGTAATTGGATCACTTCTTAAAAGCTTTGACAGAGGAAAATTCTAACAGAATCTTATTTGTTAAAATTAAACATTAACAGCCTTACTAAAAAAAAACCACAGCGCGACCAATTAACTGTGTTATTGCAATAACATAATTAATCCCCGTATACACTAAATCACGTTTTATTACCAATAACGTTTCTTGCGTGATCACGCTGTTAAAATGCATTAAGATCTGACAACATTGTAAATGGTTTTAATTTCCTAAGAAACAATGTTGTTTTAATTCTTCTCCGCTAGGGGCATTATTGGTGCTCCGGTGCATATCGGCCCGCGATGACAAAACAGTTCGGTGTGTTTATGGCGGGATATGGAAAATTTTGTTAGTGCCTAAATGTTGTGATTTTACTAAATAATTTCTATTGTAGTGACGAATTTACTCTTCTGTTCACATAATTGATATATTTACCATATTATTTGTGTGGCTTACATCAGTTTAATCAAGTTATTGTACAAACGCCGTACTTTCAAAGTTGACCTGTCAGAATATTGTTTTTTATAGGTTACTTAGATAAAATTTTCATTTTAAGATCTTTATTTTAAAAGAATTTCTTAAAAGTGATATTTTTTTATAATATTAAAATCTAATACATGTGTTCGTAAACGTATCAAAAAAATTAACGTCTTTAGAGATGCAAGAAATCTGTTTTAAATTTCGCTATTGTTTCTAAGTTATTATTTTGGCAATAAAAAAAACTTTGAAATTTTTTATTATTTTTTTATTGTATACACAATAAAAAAGTGAGGTGATAGTTTCCTTCCAAATTTACTACATAAAAGGACTGTGTTTTTAAAATTTTGATTTTATTTAAATTTCTCTACATTTTGGTCAAAAATGTTGTCGGAGGAAATTTTTTTCCATGTTTTTCCGAGTTTGAATCATAAAATATGGCAGTTTTTGAAAGCTAAAGTGTATTTCAAATACTCAAATCTAAAAGGTAATTTTATCTAGTTTTCATAAATGGTATTTGTTTTTACGACACCTTCAAAAATAAGAAATATATAGAACATTCAAAATACTATGGAAAAATTACAAATATCGTTCGGACATCAATGGTTAAAACAGAGATAAACTACCCTCTCAGGCCGTGGAAACCATGTGTATTTCTTTCAAAGAACAAATTTTTAAATAGTAATGTTTTCACATCCGCGGCCTTTTGTCAATTGAATAAAATTTTCCATGGGTTTTTTAGTAAGGCTGTAAAAATCTAAGTTATTATACGCAACTAGTGGTCTACCGCAAGGGAGTCATCTCGGCGCCATCCTTTTTTTAATACTCATAAATGATATCATAAGTTCTTTCGACGATGTAGAAGTTCTGCTTTTTGCCGATGATATCAAATTATACAAATAAATATCCAATATAGGTGACTGCCTAATCCTACAGTCAAACATCGTCAAATTACAAAATTGGTGTGTCGCAAACAACCTATTCCTCAATATCGTTAAATGTAAGACAATCACATTTTATCGAAAAAAGACCCCACTATCTTTCAAATACACAATAGATAATAAAATCTTAGAAAAAGTCAAAGAAATTAGGGATATTGGAGTTGTATTTGATACGCAATTAAATTTTATAAATCACATACAACAAATATAGTTATGAAAAGTCATGAAAGGCATGAAAACACCAGGATTTATAATCAGAACAATCAAAGACTTCGATTCGTTGGAAGTTATAAAACTCGTATATTTGTCACTTGTACGCAGCTTGCTGGAATACAATTCCATAGTTTGGTCCCCATATTATCAAATTCATATTAGAAATATCGAAAGAGTGCAGCACAAATTTTTAAGATTTATTAACTTCAAGTTACACATACCTATTCAACACATTAACTACACATCTTTACTAAATAGATTTAAATTGCATTCCCTAGAAAACAGAAGAAAAATAAACTAGACCTAACTTTTTTGTTTAAAATTATTTACTCCGAATTAGATTGTGACGAACTCCTGCATCTCATTGATTTTCAAGTACTCAATCGAGAAAAACATATTATTCTGCAACAATAATTCTGTAACCAACTACCACATACATGTATCAATTTCTTGACTACCACACTAGGGAACAAATTCACCTCAAATATCGATTTATTTAATACAAGTTTACCATTATTGAAGAAATATCTGAACAATATTTTCATGTAGAATATTTTGATATCTAAGGAGCATCACATAGGGTCTATTGCATATATTTGTGTATTTCTATATTAATCTACAATGTAAAAACTTGTTACCGTTTTCTTTTTATGTATCTTGCATTTTGTCATGTACTATTCATTACATTTAATCAGTCACCTGTAAATTTTGTAATTTCTAACATACCTACTAGTTTATATCTATGCCATTTACAACTTAGAAACTTTCTCTTTTATAGTAATGCACTATCTTTCCTTAAATTTATCTGTACACCTGCCTTTCGTATGATGTTTACTAGTTATTTTTTTTTGTTTATCTTTTTTTATTTAAAAACAGTCTCTGTATTATAAACTTGTCATGTAATAGCCCATCAGGGCGTTGAAAATTAATAAATAAAAATGAAAGTCGGATAATTGCTGTAAAAGAGTATAATTGTGAAAATCAGCTTGGCTTGACATTGAACCCTTTTTTGAGAGAAATTCTTGAGCATCAGTAATATCAGTCGTTATCGACAGAGCACCATAGGTTTACCACCACCTAATTTGAGTTTTATTTGCACATGTACATTTTTCACTTAATTAGTTTTAATTAAGTTTGTTACTTAATTAGTTTTTTGTATTTTCTTCAGCTCATCCTAACTTGAAAGCTTTCATCACTCACGGAGGCCTGTTGAGTCTAACAGAAGCGTCCAGCGCTGGAATTCCATTGATTGTTATTCCCATCTACGGAGACCAATACCACAACGCTGCAGCTGTTGTGGGAAGAGGTCAGGGAGTCAGACTGGACTATGCCAACTTTACTGCTGAATCTTTGACCTGGGCAATTGGGGAAATTCTCAGCAATCCAAAGTATGCTAAACAAGTTATATTATAATAATAATCATATGTGACTCAACAGCAGGTTTTCGATGAGGGATTAATGGAATCAATCCAATCAATCCAATCAAACAAACAAAGAAGATAATTTCGATTTTACTAATAGTAGATAACAATAAATTTATAGATAACCTGATTGATTTATAGTTAAGATTAGAGATTGAATTACTCGAAATCGCTACAGTTATAGGAAGGTTTTAAAGAAAGCATTGAAAGAAAACCAATTGGAACAGTGGCAGATTTGAGAACGACGTTGTTGGTGACTACAATGCAACTCGGAACACGGTATTGGTAACATTGGTTGATTCGTAAAAAAGTTGTCACCCTGTCGTTGCCACTGTAAAATTTCATTTTTAAAAAAGAATTCAGTGCATGTATAAGGCAAGAAGTTTTACCTCAATACAGCTTTTTATGTTAATACCGCATAAGAGTTCCTATTGCTCCCAACCATCCGGTGAGACCAAGCCATTCCAATTGCGGTATGATGTGAGGCTGAAATAGTTGGTAAGCGAAGAGAAAGGTGCGGTGTACACAAAACACGGCTACAGCTATTTCAAGCAACGTTTCAATTCTGAATGGTGGTCTTACACCAGTTTGATACTCAGAGTATCTACCATTCCGGAACGTGCGGCAATTATACCATATGTTGTTTTGAGTGATTATATTGTGAAATAATCCAAATAAAATTTTCTTGCTCATGCCATGATTTTCGGATTGCACGTGGGCCATCAAAATAAAATACTAAGAAATAAATGGTTTAGTAACTTCACAAGTTCACACCCGATCACGAGTCAACTTTTGTTGACTTGTCTGCTCTCGCGATTCTCGTTAAAGTCTACTACTGAGGACTGGAGAAATTCAGTGGTATTTTGTAAGGCAATTATTTAAGAAACCATTTTAGTTAAAAAAAAGGGAAAATGCTGTTTTTTTTCCGGGATTAAAAAAAATATCTCCGTTTTGTGCAGTACTATGCAAGTAGTGGAATATCTGGCCGTATTCACAGATGGCATTTGGACCGTTTGTTTACTTAACACACGCGATAAATGTATTATTTTCTGATCTGAATTAATTTTTTCAGGTACATCCAAAACGTCAAAACAATCAAGCAGCAATTCCACGACCGTCCTGTTGATCCTCGAGAACTCATCAACTTCTACTCTGAGCACGTCATCCGTACTGGAGGCGCCCCTCACCTTTCCCAAAAACCTATGTGCTTCGTATCCCGACTTCTACTGGATGTAGCAGTCCTCTTTGCCCTCCCTCCCCTACTGCTATTAATCCTAGTGTGCTTTGTATGTCGTAAGTTATGTAACAAAACTGCATGTAAGAAGAAGACTGAGACGGATAAGAAGAAAAAGCAGTGAAGAAAGCTTTATTAAAGGTGTTAATGAAAGTGTTGAAGGATGTATTAAAGGTGTTATTAGAGTTAACGGAGGACATTGTGCTAAATACGGGTGTTCTGTTACATCTATCTTATCACTTATGTTGTAGTTGTGATAATATCTAATATTTTTAATCTATGTTTAGCAGAGGTCATTTAAATCCAACTATAATGGGTTTATAAGCGCATAGCAACAAGATATCAAATGCATAACACTTTTTTGCAATTAGCTAAATATGATGTAATAAAATTATTTTAAGCATTTCTGATTTCGACAACGGTGTAGTAATAAATAAATTAATGATTATTCTCCGCCCTTTATTTATGATTTGATATTATTGGTAGAAATTCTATAAAAACGTGACTGTTTTCTTCTGTCCAGTTTTCAACCTTAAATACGCCTTTACTCATAAACGTGTTTTATTACTCATTTACGTGGTTGAAATGAACGTACGTTATAATCTACGCATTCACACATGGCGCCAATTTAATTATTTTAGGTTAAAACACTTTTTGCAAGTTATTAAGTTATTGTTCATTTAAAATATTAAGATGAATTAATTGTTTGCGTCCGTATATATTCAAAATGAATATGAATAAATAGTTTTGTCCATAAACAAACCCAAATCTTTCAAGAACAAAAACAATTTTGTATCGGTGACTCAATCCAATATTATATTTGTTAGCCTTTCTTGAAAGATTTGAGTTGGTTTGTGGCCACAACTATTTATTCGTGTTCATATTGATTATATACAGGTGCAAACAATTAATTCACCTTAATATTTTAAAGCATAATTTGCAAAAGGTGTTTTAATATATAGATAATTAAATTGGCGCCACCTGTAAACGCGTAAAGATAACAAACGTTCCGTTTAGCCTTAAGGTTCTGCAACCGGGCTCGAAAAGAAGCAGATGGAGAGATACGAAATTACGAATGTTAGAGGAGAGCGCTAACATTTACAGCGACAAAATCGATGCTAAAATTGCGAAAACGTTTAATAAAATACGATTCATTTAAAATAAAGCGGGCATTGTCTTAAACAGCATTTAAAGAAACACTGTTAATTTTTTTATACATATAACTTGTAAAATAACTGAAACAACGTGTTTATAATCATTTTTGGAGCATACTATGCGATTTTTTTCTACCGAGGGAATTTTATATCATTTGCGTTTCGGCGCGGGCAATGTCTAGATATTATCTTTAAGAATAACATATATTTTTTACGAGCTTTAAAACTTACCGTGTTTAAGGAAAATATGTAAGAAATCGGTAGAAATTCGGGTTGCGAGCCCTTAAAGGGTTTTATGAAACCGCAGTCTATAATAATATAAACACATATTAATATTAATTTAAAAAAAATAATAATAAACAACTTCTTAAAGTTCTCTCAATCCTCTCCCAAACTTGAACCCTTATTTTTAAGTCAGTCAATTATCATGATTTTTGATATCATAATATTTGGCGACCTTTGAATCGAGGGCAACTTTGATCATCGCAACTATTTGCATATATCTCGCTGCCACTCAGAAATTACTCGCTTTTTTTAAATTTTTTTTGGTCAACGTGGGAACAGCGACGTTTCGAAAATATGTGTCAAGTTAGTTGGTTTTTAATTATATTCAAACATATTGATGGTTAAATTTTGAAGGTGTTTTATTATTATTTTTTTACATTATCTCCACAAAGGAGGCCCTGAGGAAAATAATTCCCTTCAGGGCCTATGTCATCTTTGGGGATGTTATGTGAAGGCTCTTTTTAGGCAGGAAGGAGAGAAACTTCTGCGAAGGAAAAGGGTATGAGGGGTGGGTAGGAATTGGGGGGTCCAGGAGTGACAGACGTATGAATCCATTCCTCCCACTGCGGTGCAAGGCGATGTTCCGTGAGAGTACGACTGGAGAAGTCAAAGAGACGCCCGCAACCATTCTCTCAATGCAGCTGGTGGGCAGACGAATCCGTCGCTAAGACCCGAACAAACCTCACCCCATGATTGCGGGCACCTCTGCTAAGTCACCAAACGTAGCGAACCACTTGGGGTGACTTATGTGGATACTGTGTGGAGCGTATTTTGATGAAAGGAAGGAATTGAGAGTTCTGGAAAGGAAAAAGGTACGAGAGGAGGGTGGAAATCTGGGGGTCAGTGTCTCCAGGAGTGACGGACGTGTAAATCCATCCAACCACTGCGGTGCAAGGCGATGTTCCGAGAAAGTCCTGTCGGATAGGTCAAAAGGTGAACATTTACCCTGCTGCCGATTATCACAGAGCATCACTTAGAACGGACGTTAAGTCCAGTTAGATATTCATTATAAATAAGACGATAATAAATACGACTCGTAATCCAGACGAATCGAAGTATTATTGAAACTCCCAATCATCAGAGTTGTATTGTTCATTAGAGAAAAAAAACAGTACACCACAGTATTACTTACTGTGGTGTACTGTTTTTTACTTACTACACAAGGCTGCGTGACAAAGTCATCAATTATACATGATGCCGCTGACGAGGCATGGTTGGACAGGAAACTTTTGCTGTCCAATCTTTAGAGATTGCTGTGCCTGCGTACTATAACGAAGATTTAGGCGAACAATATTTTTAAATTTCATCGATAAAATGTTACTTTTCCCAATACTCCTATAGAAAGTTAACGACATAAACGCCCTCACAGCCTATTTAATTTAATATTACTAAGGAAAAAATAACTTATGCAGAATAAACTTAAATAAAAAATAAGCCTTCGGGTGTTATTGCCTACAACTTATAGACATGGAAAATGATTCTAGGAAAATATGAATTTTATATTTAGAGTTCAAATTGTCCACTTGGGTCTTAAATAAATTTTGATCTCAAACTTCATCATATTTTTTTCCGTAGAACTAGATACTTATCGGATGAAAGTTCAATCTGAAACTATTTATAGGTGTGTAATCTCTTGGGTTATGAAGTTATTACTCCCAAAGCACATAACATTTTCTCTTTCTAATGTCACCTTCCCTGTCGTAAATAACTTACTTACAGTGTGAGTTAGCCACCGAACAGAATATCCCTAGTGTAGGTACGATTTAAACGGAAAGAAGGTTCCGCGACTTCTCATCCCATGACAAAATATCCCCGACAAAATATCCTACGGACAAAACAACCCCCAACGAAATATCTTCTAAAACCTAATCTCACCTAACCTAACCTAACAAAATAGATATTTTGTTGGAGGATGTTTTGTCCGTAGGATATTTTGTCGGAGGATATTAAGTCAGGGATATTTTGTCGGAGGATATTTTGTCGGTGGATATTTTGTCGGAGGATATTTTGTTAGGAATATTTTGTCGGAGGATATTTTGTCAGGGATATTTTGTCGGAGGATATTTTGTCGGAGGATATTTTGTCAGGGATATTTTGTCAGGGATATTTTGTCAGGGTTATTTTGTCGGAGGATATTTTATCGGAGGATATTTTGTCGGTGGATATTTTGTCGGAGGATAATTTGTCGGAGGATATTTTGTCGAAGGATATTTTGTCGGAGGATATTTTGTCGGAGGATATTTTGTCGGAGGATATTTTGTCGGAGGATATTTTGACGAAGGATATTTTGACGGAGGATATTTTGTCAGGGATATTTTGTCGGAGGATATTTTATCGAAGGATATTTTGTCGGAGGATATTTTGTCGGAGGATATTTTGTCGGAGGATATTTTGACGAAGGATATTTTGACGGAGGATATTTTGTCAGGGATATTTTGTCGAAGGATATTTTATCGGAGGATATTTTGTCGGAGGATATTTTGTCGGAGGATATTTTGTCGGAGGATATTTTGTCGGAGGATATTTTGTAGAAGGATATTTTGTCGGAGGATATTTTGTCGGAGGATATTTTGACGGAGGATATTTTGACGGGGGATATTTTGTCGGGGATATTTTGTAGCGGGATGAAAACGCGCATTAACGTGAAAGAAAGCTAATGCATCAAAATAAATAAAAAAATTTGGACCCCTAAGCTCTAGAGAGACTAGTGAAATTAAGTATCGTTCAAGAAAGAATTTAGATATTATGGGAAAATGTTATGTTATGACCAAATTCACACAAAGAACGGAAAATGGAAATGGTGATATCAACTCTTATTTGATTATAATTTTCTCACAAACGTACTAGCATTTAAATATTTCACCAAAATGTTATCACTTTTGAAGATGCTTTGCGGAACCAGCGTCATTGATTCCTTCGGCGCCGGTACAAAGTTGGGAAACACGCCGAATGCGCGTCTAACATTTGTACACAATTGACATTTATTAGTCACATAAGTATGGGTCGTTTCTACGACTCGTTCTTGAGTTTAGATTGGCTGTGGACGATTTGCCGACCTCTGTGTTTCCCCCCACCTACAGTAAGGGTCTCTTCGAGTCCCAAGCGCTCTCCTTCCTTTCCACAAAATTACCTTCCTTACAGCATCACCAAAGATGACATAGACCCAGAGGGAAATTATATTCCTTAGGGCCTCCTGGGTGAAGTGGAGTTAATGTAAAAAAAAATGTGCAATTACATTTCGCTTTATTTTTTTTTGTTCGTTCAAAAATATTGCAATGTTATGGCGTAACATAACAGACACGCCCACAAAATACTTCTTTCGGTTTGTCTCTTCAGTGGAATAAACACTTCGTTATTTATGGCTGTTTTGACAATAAATTATTAATGTGAAACGAAGCTCCCCACCTTTCTCACAAAATACTGAGTGGAAATAACAATGTGTAATAATAGATTTTTGCTATTTATGAAGCGTCGTCAAGTAGCTACCTTTTCCACATAGTTATTTTATATAATATCTCTAATAAGGGTTTACAAATATTGGGATTTATAACTAGGCTAACTAGAAATTTCAACAATATTAAATGTATTTAACTTTTATACATATTTTGCTTTTGTTGGAAGTTAGAAGTCAAATTGAATATAATTCTACTGTCTGGAACCCAAATTATAAAATGCATCTTCAAGTTTTTGAAATAATTCAAAAATAAATTCCGGAGTGGAAGGTATTCCCAGTATCTGGTGTAAGGCCACCATTCCAAATTGAAACGTTGCTTGAAAACGGCTTCAGCCATGTTTGGTGACCAGATCTGAATATACAAGTTTTTCCCCCACCTTCCCCTTCCCCATCTTCTTTATCTCCCCATCACCTTCAGCCTCACAACATACCCCAATTGGGGCTACCATAATCTCACTGGCTCCAGGCGGGAGCAGTGAGATTATTGCAGCCCCAATTGGAGCTCTTGTTAGATATACCTACATATTAAAAAAGCTTATTTTTTCTAAATTTTAAATCCAACAATTGCGTTGAACCACAACACTCTTTGAAATTAGGTGAATATGCTTGAATTGTCAGATGGAAGGATTTTTACTAACTTGGTATGTTTACATAAAATATTAAATTGTGTTTTTTTTTTTTTTTTAACTTTATTTATTCCCATTTCTTTGTACATATAATGTATAATAGCAAATATTGTACGATAACATAATATATAATAACAATTATGAACAAGAAATGAAAACCCACTAAGGCACTGCCTGAGTGTGGGTAATATTAAAACAAAATACTATAATTCCAAGTACCCAAAGTATAAATTAGACTTAAAAAAACATATTAAATATAAAGATAGTATAAAAAATAAGTATTTCAAAGGTAGAATAAGTGAAAAAGGTTTTTTCAGCTATTATAAAAATAAAATAAAAATATGGAGAAAAACATACAAAATTTTTATTTTTTTATTTAGTTATTATAAAAAATAAAAATAAAATAATAAAATAAACAGAAAACATATTGTACTACAGTTTAGAAGTTACAGCAAATGAGTTGTAGAAGGATGGATAAATTTATAGAAAAAGAGTTTCAATATCTACATTATTCAACCATAATTTTACCTCTTTTACATATTTTATCATTTTATTTATCATTTGAGTTTGTAGTGGTAGAAGGTTAAATGTACGAGGACCAATGAATTGCTTGCAATGAGCTATTTGAGTCCATTTCAGTGCACCAATACTGGGAGTAACTAACGTATTTATTCTTCTTTACCTAGAATACTAACGGGGGGAAATAATTATACCAATTCAGTGAACATCTTCAAATTGTCACTAAACAAACACAAAATGGTGTTTCTGAAGCAGTTCAGTTATGTACAATAAAAATTGTATAACTTTTACTATGTATATATGTTAATGCCTCTAAAAAGGACGTTAATAAATAAATTAATAAAGGTTATTACAATAAAATTGAAAATAAAACTATTTCAATATTAAAAATATATTTAAATATTAAATTTGATGTTTCAAATACCACTACAGCAGAGCGGTAAGCACCACAACCCTAGGACCAGCACTCTGGTTGTGAATTCAAAGCCTAATGATGTGAGAAAAATAAAATTATATCAATATTGCAATATTGCAATATTGCAAATCGAATGGAAATTAATTAAAATAAGGTCAACTTATACCCCGTTTGCACGATTTATCTTAACATCACCTGGATGACGCCAATCGGAAATAATACTTACAAATCTATCAAAGAAGCTACCCAGGTTACAAATTAATTCGAAATAATATAAAGATATCATGCGAAATCATTGAAGATAATAGTGGTAAATCTTAAATTAAGATATGAAGAAAGACTAAAATGACGGAAAATACTCAGGTCTTAATTATAGTTCAGTGGTTAAAAGCATTGTTCCGATAAGAAGACCCTCCATAGAGCATCCCCAAAGATGGCATAGGTCCTGAGGGGAATTAATTTTCTTAAGGCTCCCTGTTTGGAGCTAATGTAAAAAAAAATTTAAGTTCGATCTTAGTCGCTACCATTACCTTTTTATTTTATTTGTCTTGTTCTAATAATTTTCTGTTTAGCTTATTAATACTTACAGTTTCATAAATTCTACAATTATAATTTCCATGATTTTCACAATAAATCACAGCATTACAGTACTCACGGTAGCTGAAATCTCCGGCTAAATTGACCATACTGAGCAGCAGTATCAACTTACCCAAGTAATGCAGATGTCGAAATTTTCACCGTCGTCGAGTGTTGGGAAAAATTAGGGGTAGTACCAACCTGAAACAAAGAAAAACGCTGGTCAGTTATGATGAAATATATTGGTTTGCAAAATGGTCATGGCTAAGAAATGAAAAAGACAATTTGGCATTAAATTTTGTGGGGAACCAGGTTTTTTATCCATATTATTTATCATAATCGTTTTCCAATTTGCGTTGGCAATTCCTAGTTTTTTCTTGATTATAACCATCCACTAAACTGCCGAAGAAGTTTTTCAGCAGGTCAATTTTACACTCTTTATCTTTACTCTTTACTAAGTATAAAATGAAGTCGCTTACGCTGTATGTGCGCTTAGATATTTTAAACTACAGCAACGGATTTTCATTCCAATAGATAGAGTGATTCATGAGGAAGGTTTTTAGGTATATAATTGATCAAGGTTTTGTGAAAATTGGTTGAAATACATAATATATAATATACAGGTTTCGTTTGCCACAGCAACGTGTGCCGGGTCTGCTAGTATTAATTAACGAGAAATAACAATAAAGAAAACAGATATAGAATAATAATATTTCAAGTGACTAGAATTTAAAGGCATAAAATACAAGACAGATAGATACAATACACACTCAAAGGTACACAACGTACTTAAACACACTCTTATGCAAATTTATACATAAGAGTACATACAAACAAACAATTATGTAGGTACTTGGACACAATATCAATATTTATTTATTTATTTATTTATTTACGGACGTACGTCCAATTTAAAACAAAGTATCACGAAGTATAGAAATGAACAATGTAAGGATTCGGATGGTATATGAAAGCAAAGACAAACAGTGAAAATAGAAGAAAAAATAAGTGTCATGTCACGTCAAGACCTTGCAAAAATTAGGGTGAATATTACATATCTTCATTTGTTTAAAGAGCGACAGATAAATAAGTTTTCAGCTTTTTTTATTTCAGTGGTGCAATTTGATTCGCTTTTTATATGCGATCTCATCTTATTAAACATACTAAGTACATAAGTTAATGTTCGTGGAATTTTTGGAATGGACGTGCCTTCATTTTGAATAAATCTTGTGATGTGTTTATGTATATGATCAACTTTTTCTTTATATATGGAATCCGACAATACTTGTTGGCTTACCATTTTAAACCATTAAATATATTAACTTATTAAACTAATATATTTAACTTAGACATTATTGAAAAATGTTGAATACCTATAATCGAAAAATAATTATAAAAAGTACATTGTTTTAATAGTTTTATCATCACGCTTTTCAGCATTTTTGGATGAAGGTATAAATTAAAGCAAATTTGGAATGAAATAAAATCGATGTTGAGTTATAATTTTAAAAAGCTGGTACGGAGAATAATTAATCTTTCTCATTGTAACCGCCCTGCACGATCGTAAGAACAACTTTCGATGAAATGTAGATTTTCGGCCGCTGGCTGGTTAAACGCTTTTAAAATCTCCTTCAGGATTTGGAGTTTTCGTTACTTGATGATTAATAATAATATTAACAATGTTTAAGGAGGGTTGTTTCACAGAATTCGAACAATCCTTCAAATTTAAAAGCTAAAATTCAAAATCTGTGAAATTATTATTTACTTTTTGTTTTAATTCATCGTGCTCTATTAGGCCGGTTATTTCACAGTACTTTGGCAATATCAGAACTTGAATGTGAATCGTTCAAATTCTGTCAACACGTCCTTAGAAATTCATACCAAATATAATGTTTTCAATACCTATACATTTCTATACCGATATGTTCTTCGCGATCTTCCACATACGAACAGCCGCGAACAGGCCAGAGGAAGCAAGAAATTCCGCAAAATTAAATAAAAATAGGTTTTATGTTTTTTGTTATGATTTTTTTTAATGTTTAACGTTACCCCGTCCCTAATTTAATTCACCTTTCTTCGTGATTCGAATGGCGTGTTTGAATGGCTTCGGAGTTCGGTGGTACAATTAGGGCAAACAATCGCTCGGTTTATTGTTAGGCGCTCCAGAGTAGAATGGCGCTATTTGTTTCACCTAGGTCATTATTCACGAACGCGTCTAGTTCTAAGCGTCACATAAATTAGGGCCCGAGCCGGGAACTTAACGCCAGCGCCACGCGGCTGGGCGCGCGCCGGGGCGGCACACGCTACGGGCAGGTTGCGATAGAAGGAGGCATCTTATAGAAGCAGGGTTGGCACAAGTGATGCTGATAGGTGGCTTGGACCAGAAAGCAATCAATAATTGGAGTTTTAACGTTTAACCCGCTCAAAAAGAAGAAAATGGAGAGATATGTAATTACGATTGTTCGAAAGAGCGCGCTAATATTTAAAACGACATATTTGAAGGCGAAATTGTGAAAATGTTTAATAAAACACGACTCGTTTAAAATAGTGCAAAAATCTCGTGGAGGTTGTCTAAAACAGCATTCAAAGAAACACTGTGCATTTTTTCATATGTATAACTTCTAAAATTTCTGAAACAAACGTGTTATAATAATTTTCGGAGCATAGGTACTTTGTTATTTTTTTCCATCTAGGGAATTTCATATAATTTGCGTTTCGGCGTAGAGAATGTATAGATATTACCTTCAAAAATAACATATATTTTTTTAAGAGCTTAAAAACTTCAAATGTTTAAGAAATCGGTAGAAATTCGGGTAGCGGCGGCTGCCCCGGGAACTCTTTGTTTGATAACCAACTCCTCAGCCATAGGTCACCCCAAGTGGTTTGCTATGCTTGGTGAATTAACATGGGTTCCCGGTTTATGAGGTGAAGTTTGTCAAGGTTATGGCAGCGGATGCGTCTGTCGGCTTATTGCTTGCAGGACTCTCTCAACCCATCGCCATGCTCCGCAGTATGAGGGATGGATTTGAATATCCGTCATTCCTGGATCTACTGACCCCCCAGATTTCTACCCACCCTTCGCTCCTTTTTTCGTCTCAGACTTCTTATCTTTCCTTTTCTTAAAAAAACCCTCCACAATTAGTTCCCAAAGATGACATAAAGGGAATTTATATGCCTTACTGCCTCTTGTGTGGAGCTAACTAAAAAAAGATAAGCTCACAGTTTGAATTGAAAACCCTTGAACCTTTGTTTAAAATGTACCAGTTAAAGCTGAAGTAGCATTTTGCATCATAAAAATTGTGGGCAGGTTACGCCATTAAATAAGTTAAATGGTCAAAAATATTGTCCAAATGTACTAAAGTTTATCCAAACAACAAAAATGTAATTAATTTAATAAAAATATACCATAAAAAAATCAAAAATATAACTTTTTAATATTAACGAATATAGCATAAACAATATGTTGGTGATAAATCAATCATAATATTAAGCATTCAATAACATAATCTAAATGTACAAAAGTAAAATCCAAATGGGCAAAAACATAGACGATAGTTTTGAACTAACGTCCAAATGAACACAGTATTATGCAAATAAACAAAAAAAAATTGTTCACATGTACAAAAATTTGTCTACACAAGTATGATCCAAACAGGCTAAAATAAACACAAAAGTATTTTCCAAGTTGACGAACATTATTAGTATTTGTCCATCCGAACATTTCATTTCCAAACAAACAAAGAATGTTTTTTTCGTGATTTGTTTTTGGGGTGTTATGCCATGTTGCGCTACCTCCTTCTTTAGCCAACGTTTCGGACATCGTTGCAGTGTCCATCATCAGGGCAGATCCGGCAGATCCGGTAGATGTGTGACCGGATCTGCCGGATCTGACCTGATGATGGACACTGCAACGATGTCCGAAACGTTGGCTAAAGAAGGAGGTAGCGCAACACGGCATAACACCCCAAAAACAAATAACGAAAATGCTTTTGGCCGTGAAAATCTTAAAACTTATCAAACAAAGAATGGTCCAAATGAGAAAAAATATTAACAATTTTTACAAAAAAAATTGTCCCAATGGGCGAAAATGTGGTATTTATATACAGAAGTACTATTGAGAAGGACAAG
Organism: Limnephilus rhombicus; assembly: GCA_929108145.2. NCBI lineage: Eukaryota > Metazoa > Arthropoda > Insecta > Trichoptera > Limnephilidae > Limnephilus > Limnephilus rhombicus. The sequence continues at coordinate 10,306,070 of OV815292.1, read as the reverse complement.
GGTATTGACCAAATATACAAATTATTTTCCAAACGGCAACAATATTGTCAGATATGTAAAAAAAAGTTGTCCACATGAACAAAAATGTGGTTTAATTGCACAAAAGTACTCTCCAAATAATGGACAGTATTTTTGTCAATGTCTTGTCGAAATCAATATAAAATAATAAGCTAACAATAATATTTATATATTATGTTGTATATTTTTGTAGCCTTTTTGTAAATTTCGTGCAGTTGAACACATCTTCTTTAACTGAGAAAGTATTGCCAATTACTAATCGATGTACAAGCAAGTATCTAAATTATTCCAGCTTAATTTTGGTGACATCGATAATTATCGATGTTGCAATTAATTTTTTTTTAAGGTATCTAGGTATACTAATATGGGCTAAGTGGGCTGTCAACAATACTATTAACAATTTGTACAATAAAAGTCATGTCGGAATAATTTGTTATTGCCAGTGAAGGGGAAATTGACTAAAACATGGAAATTTATTTTTGGAAACCTCTAAATAACTTTTTTAAATACTGTCTTCGAATTTAATACACCTATAAATAAATTATTTTAGATATCATTGAACACCCTGTTTCCGGATGATTCGCATTGCTCGCCGGTAACTTAAGGCGGCAAACAGACCCGAAGCCGGCGGCGGGACAATGGCTCCATAGAAATTAAAGCAAGGAATAACAGCAATGTTTTCTCAGCAATCATCTGTGTTATTTCATCGCCATCGCCCTGCACCCTCGGTCTTACAGCCTCTTCGTCTGCTCACCGCCTACCCCCTTCCAGTCCCGGCCGAGAGCGCCCATTGTCGAATGATTAACTTTTAGAAGCCGCCCAGCTCACTGCTCAGGCCATTTGGAGGCGATATGACAGACGAAGAAATTCTCGTACCGAAGATTATTTGGAGAGAAATACAATGATTCAATTGTTTGAGTTTAATTGGGAATGTTAAAATCTAATTAATTTCGGACTAACAATTACAATGCGCTGTGTTTAAAATTCAGTAATTGTTTAATTCTTATTCAAGGTTTCCTTACTGAACATGATCCAAATTTTGCTACGTAATTTTCTCCGAGATGAATTTTAAACATTTTGTACAGGTGTTTTCGTAGCTTGGCTAGAAATTTAATAAATTTGTATTGTATGTTTGTAATTTTTTGTAGTGGGTATAGGTTGTGATTGCGCGAGTAATTGGTGAGTTATTTACTGCATTAGTGCTGTTAGCTTCTAAGTGAAAAAGGAGAGTGTGCCTGGTACGCCTCATTGGGACATTTAAAGCAATGACGGATAGCAATTCAGGACTATCTATTTTATTATTTAGCAGGTTATATTATAGATACAACAGATCTGACAATGTGCGTCTTTTTTGTTAAGTTAACATATTATTTGTAGTTTTGTTGTCTTTCTTGAGTAAATGTTTCCTAAATTTATTCTGTATACTTTCTACTAAATCTATTTATATCTTATATCGAGGATTCCATATGGTTACTCTAAGAAGAAATGAGTAATGGTAATAAAAAGGAAGAAAAATTAATATATGAGTAATGATAATAAAAGGGAAGAAAGTGTGTGGAGAGATAAAGAGGAACATTGAAATCATGGTCTGTTAATAAAAGTTTAATAAAAGAGTGCAAGTAGTTTTAAAATAATTTATACCACGCTAAGAAATTTAGTAAATTAGTTTTGTTAGCAAGGAATCATGAAGTACGTCTAACTGAAGTATTTTTTCTTAGGGGATATAGATATAAATAACCTCAACAAGGCTCTATAAAATAAAAGTAAGTTTTATGTAAGGATTGAAAAAAATATAACCATGCTTTAAATACCCTTTATAAATATTTTAACATAAAAATAATATTTACATCGGGTCGCGGTCAGTGAAAAGATCCGGATTTGACGAATATGCCAAAAAAATACACAGAGTCCAACCAATTTTACACACAAAATAAGTACTACATATCCTATAACATGTATGTATTGTACACCAGCTTGGCTCTGAAATAATTTGGATTTACTTTTTTATTTATTTGTATATGTGGTGGTCTCCTTGGTCAATGGATAAAGGGTAATAATGCACGACCAGCAATCCGGAGGTCACGGGTTAAAATCCCTGCGTGCGCAAATATTATTTTCACAATATATTAATTAAAAATAATATGTAGTAAATTTGTTCAATATTTCAGAGTAGAAGATACTTTCAGAATCACCGTGGAGAAGGTCCAAATTACAGCATTGAATTTTTGCGTGTTCGGGGACCAGACCTGAAAAGCCTTTTTTTACATAAGCTCCACACAGAAACCCCCGAGGGATGTTATTTTCCTCAGGGCCTATGCCATCTTAGGGGATTTTGTGTGGAGGATCTTTTTAAGGAAGGGAAGGATAGGAAGTACTGGTAAGTAAAAAGGTACGAAGGGTGGGTAGGAATCTGGAGGTCAGTGTTACGGACGTATGAATCAATCCCTCCAACTGCGATGCAAAACGATGGGTCGAGAGAGTCCGGCTGGAAAGGTCAAAAGGCATCCCTCAACCAACCTCTCTGCCACGCAGCAGGTAGGCAGACGCATCCGCCGCCGAGACCTGGACAAACCTCACTTCATGAGCCCGGGCACCCCTATTAAGTCACCAAACGCAGCGAACCACTTGGGTTGACCTACGGCAGAGGTGTTGGTTATCCAATAAATGGTTTCCGGGGCGGCGGTAAAAATGCCCGCCTCCCAAATTGAAAAAATCTAGTTGGGTACTTCACACCTTTTTCTTACCCATCTCCCCCCCCCCCTTCCTATTACCTTCAGCTTCATTACACACCCCTTTTGGGGATGCCATGATTTCACTGAATCACTGGTTGATAGGAGTTGGGACGCTTATGCGATATTCATATTAAAATTTCGTGAATATACTCGTAACTTGCTAAAGAGTTGAAATTTGATAATATTTTAATAGTTTTCTTTCAAAAGCATCTTCTTAAAACCCATCTGCTTGGTTCAATATATTCGCACCTCACAATCCGGAAGCCTCAGTTTCGCGCGAAAAATCAGAAACCGTCACTTTGGATCAAGATTGTAAAATATTTATGCAAGATAGCTTTCCTATTTCAAACAAAATAAGAAGCATTATTTCGTTCTCTTTCTGGTTAAAATAAAAATACATATGGTTGCATGACAGAAAGAGAGATACTCGTATATAGCTTTTAAAATGTAAGATCGCTCGGGACGTTTTTGGTCTTATGAAAGTATAACGCGATTACATGTTTTGGAATGTATTTATTCCTAAACAAGCGGACGGGTTAACATAAAATATGTAGAAAACCAATCATTTGCGATATGTAAGGCGGGTAGTAGTAACACCGCCCCGGGAACGATTTATTGGATAACCAAAATCTCTCCATAGTTCATCCCAAGTGGTTCAGTACATTTGGTGACATGGCACGAGTGTCCGGGTTCATGGGGTGAGGATTTGACAGCAGATGCGTCTGCCTATCAATTGCGGGATACTGACCTACAGATTCCAACCCACCCCTCATACCTTTTTTACATCCCAGAAGTTCCTCTACTTCCTTTCCTAAAAATACCCTCCTCAAGCATCCGCAAAGATGACATGTCTGATTTTCCTTAGGGCCTCCTGTGTGAAGTTCGCTAAAAGAAAAGATTAACAGAAAAAAAACCTTACTTGTATTTCGACATAATTTTGAATTGGGCAATCGCGCACAATCGCGCACCTCTGCCAATTTCCTCCTTTCCATTAAAGTAACGTTAGCCTCTCAGAAACTGGGCGTACTGTACAGGGCCCGCAGATACTTCAATAGTACACAACTGCTAACCCTGTACAAATCACAAGTGCGCCCCACGGTTAAATTTGGCAACTACCTCTGGTCTGGAGCCCCAAAATACCTGAAAAAACCCTCGACGACTCTGTGCAGAAACGGGCGGTCCGTCTGAAAGGTGCTTCTAATTTAACAGACGGATTGCAATCTTTAGAGCACAGACGTGCTATCCCTGTTCTACCGGTATTTTCATGGACGAAGCGCTGAAGAACTAGCGTCATTGATCCCTTCGGCACCGGTGCATAGTAGGGAAATACCCCAAACGCGTGCCCAACATATGTACACGGTCGACATTGGTCACGTGAGAACGGGTCGTTTCTTCGACTAGTTTTTGTGTTCAACAACTCGGCTGTGGAACGATTTGCGGCCTTTGTATTTCCTCCTTCCTACAACATGGCGTCAGTTCATTTGGATAGGGTTCTAACTTCACTTCACCTTGTTCTGAGATATGAGGTTTCAAAGTTTGCAAAGATAATTTCTCATAATCTGTTTACGAATTTCCGATTTTGATGTTGAACCTTGTGTAAAGTATTTTAATTGAACATATTTTAAATGAAAGTATTTAAAGAGGACGTAAACTTACCCTTTTAGAACATACCTAAACATACAAATAGAACCCTGTGCAACCAGCTAGAGCATAATAATTCATTGTACAAGGTTCTAAATACATTACCCTAATGCTATTCCTAGCTAGGGCCAAGCCCTATTAAAATGTTTTCCATTAAAATACAATAAACTAAAATACATGAATTAAAATTCTTACATAGATTTCGAAAATTCGTCTTTGGAAACTTAGAAACCTTAGAAAATGGTAAGACGTAGTTAGAACCCTATCCAAATGAAATGACGGACCATAATGTGCCTCGTATTTAAGATCAACTGTTTGATACAAACAAAATATAGAGTGTAAGTGATGTTAGAACCTTGTGAAATGAATTATTATTGAAAGCTTGAAGTTAGAACTTTGTCATACTTATATCTACGAAAATACAACACAGATGGTTCTGAAAATTATTTTGGTTATAGAAATAAGTAAAAGAAATGCTTAGGCATTCAAAGGTCATTTTTGAAAAAAATGACAGTTAGAACCCTATCCAAATGAAGTAACGATGGGTCTCTTCAAGACCATTGTTCATTCCTTCATCTCCTCAAAAAGACCCTCCACACAGCATCTCAGATGACATAGGCCCTGAGGGAAATTATTTTTTGAGGGATTAGTCCAAGGAAACCTCACCATAACAACTATAGTTTTTGAACTGAAAACTTCTTTAGCACCGCTGTGATTTGAAACTCGATGAAACGAAAAAGCGGCTCTAAAAAGAGACGAACACATACATCTTTAGGATTTTACCTACGAGAGAATGAGATAGAATAATCGTCTTGAATTGTCTCCTCTTTGTGCGATGCTTCTTAAATAATCGGTCTGCTTAGAGCTGTGCTTCATAGCCTCCCACTCTTGTCTACTTTAGTTTTCCGAAGGTTTCACTTCTACCACGTGTGAATTGCAGAAGTGTTTTTTTTAAAGGGAGGTAGGTACTATAATATTGAAAAAAAATGCTAATAAGAAAGATTTCACATTTGAGAAATAAGTATTTACTGATACAATAAAATGGCCACCACCTTGAAACGAAAACGGAACTTGCAAACAAATTTGCAAAAAGACGAAATGCAAAACCGTAGAGTTAAAACGGGACTTCGCTAGGCTCAGTTAATGGAATTTTATGTAAAACGATTGAAACAGTTTTCCTACCGCACTTATTTCATTTTTTTACAGGAAACCTCAAGCACTTCCCTAATTAACCGCACAACTTTAACAGATAACTCTTATCGATGGTAGATATTGCTTGTATCAAAACTATATAAATTGACGATTAACACCAATTTTACCGTCGGCTCTATAACTGTGCAGTATGTCGACGGAGCAAATTTTATTCGCCACACGCTGCAATCTCTATGAACAAGTATCTTTACATAATATGAAATGGCTTTAAGGCTCCATCTATGCATCATGTGAGCACAAGTAAGGGAGCACCGGTGGCCCGACATTTGATCCGGCGACATTTGGTCCGGCCGACACTTGATCCGGCGGACAGTTGATCCGGCGGACATTTGATCCGGCGACAATTGATCCGGCCTGATCCTTTAGAAGATTTTTTTTTCAAGTAAGTTTGTTAAGAGGATATATGGCCGTACAACCAAAGTCGATGTACTTATATCTGAAGGCATCTTGAGTGAAAATCCGCTGTAAAAATATTTTTACTAACAATAATTTCGACTCTCCGAATAAGCATGCGGAAATACAAAATACGACATACTTATAGGTGCAGTCAGTTTAACAAAAAAAACCGTATAACTTTTTTATCTGAAAATTACACTAGAGTCCCAACTGCTCTCAACCATCTCGAGCCAGTGAGTGCCAATGGTATCCCCAATTTTGGTATGGTCTGATACTGAGGGTAGTGGGGAGGGGAAGGAGATGTGGAAAACGTACCTGGCTATTCAGATCTAGTTACGTCATTTCAAGTAATCCGACTAAACCTACAAATAATGTACGCCAGCGAAAAAATTACAAAAAACATATGATTTAAAAAAATTTATATTTTTATTTTCATTTTTTAGAACTTTTATCAAAACACAAGAGTCCCAACTACTCCTAACCGTCTGGAGTCAGTGAGACTATGGCATTCCTAATTTTGATATGTTGTGAGGCTGAAGATAGTGGAGAGGAGAAGGATATGTGAAAAATTTTCCTGGCTATACAGATCTAGTCACCAAACAAGCCTAAAGCCATTTCAAGTAACATTACAATTCTGAATGAATACTGACGAGTAGCAAAATACGACATTCTTATATGCGCAACATCTACTTAAGATTTAGGAGGCGGATATGTTTACCGTCGCCCCGGGAACCATTTTTTTTTTTACATTAACTCCACACAAGAGGCCTTGAGGAAAATAATTTCCCTCAGGGCCTATGTCATCTGGGATGCTGTGTGGAGGGTCTTTTTGAGGAGAGGAAGGAATGAACATTGGTCTTGAAGAGACCTATGTTGTAGGAAGGAGGAAACACAGAGGCCGGCAAATCATTCCACAGCCGAACTGTTGAACATAAGAACGAGTCGAAGAAATGACCCGTTCTCATGTGACAAATGTCAACCATGTACAAATGTTGGGCACGCGTTTGGCGTGTTTCCCGACTATGCACCGGTGCCGAAGGGATCAATGATGCTAGTTTCTCGGAGCATCTTCCATTGTAATACCTGTAGAACAAGGATAGCATTCCCAAACCCTTGACTCTGTGCAGAAACGGGCGGTCCGTTTGATAGATTCTCCCATCTTAACAGACGGACTGCAATCTTTAGAGCACAGGCGTCAGGTGGGAATGCTGTCCTTGTTCTACCGGTATTACAATGGAAGATGCTCCGAGGAACTAGCGTCATTGATCCTCTCGGCATCGGTGCATAGTCGGGAAACACGTCAAACACGCGCCCAACATTTGTACACGGTTGACATTAGTCACATGAGAACGGGTCGTTTCTATGACTCGTTCTTGAGTTCAACGGCTCGGTTGTGGAACGATTTGCCGACCTCTGTGTTTCCTCCCTCCTACAACATGGGTCTCTTCAAGACCCGTGTTCACTCCTTCCTTTCCTCAAAAAGACCCTCCACACAGCATCTTCAAAGATGACATAGGCCCTGAGGGAAGTTATTTTCCTCAGGGCCTCCTGTGTGGAGTTACTGTAAAAAAAAAAAAAATCCCACCCAACGCCTGTGCTCTAAAGATTGCAATCCGTCTGTTAAGATGGGAGAATCTATCAAACGGACCGCCCGTTTCTGCACCACAGAGTCGAGGCTATTTTTCAGGTATTTTGGAGCTCCAGACCAGAGGTGGCTACCAAATTCTTGGAGTGCCTGTTTGGAAGATTGCTTCCGTTGAAAGAGACTAGATTTTCATTTCGATCCCTTTTAGACGTAATCAGACAAGATTGGGTCTTTGAAACATTAAATTCAACGAGATTATTTTTACCCCAAGAGAAAACACTCTCGAGGTAACTGTCCATTCTTTGCTTCAAAGCCCTACGAGCTGTTGGAGTATGTGAGCCCTTTGGGGGCTTGTCAAACAAAAAGCTATCATGGACTGTACTGTCATCCGCGTAACAGTGAATAGGTGCGCATGACAAAAGGTCGTTGATGTGCAATAAAAACAAAGTCGGTAACTAACATTCTTACCATAGGTCATCCCAAGTGGTTCGCTACGTTTGGTGAATTGATTTTTTAATTTGTTCGCTGGTGTACAGTGTATGTAAGTTTAGTCGGATTACTTCAAATGACTTTAGCCGTGTTTGGTGACTAGATCTGAGTGTTATATATAATATATAAAAAAAGTTATAAAACATGATTTTAAATTTTTTTTCGCTGTTGTTCAGTGTATGTAAGTTTAGTCTGTTTGAAATGGCTTTAGCTGTGTATGGTGACTCGATCTGAATAGCCAGAAAAATTGCGGTGTAAGAAAAAAAAACCTAAAAAGAGTGTACTATGCAACTGTTCAATCTATATTGCAATATGGTATTATTGGCTGGGGAGGAACATATGACAATATTTTAAATCCCCTCAAAATTGTTCAAAGGTTGATAATTAAGGTAATCTTAAAAAAACCGTCTAAATTTCCTACTGAAATTCTTTTTTCAATATTCAATGTGCCTATAATAGACAAAATCTACAAAAAATATTCAATTCTTCAAATTTACAAAGAAATACAGTTAAATACTCGTAACTTCCAATTCAATACATCAGCAAGATACCAGAAAACTATTAAAATTCCTAAATTTAATACTAAGCACATCCAAAATTCCTATCTTTATCTGGGCATAATCTATTATAACAACCTCCCATTAAAATTAAAAACCATCGAAAATATGCAGGAATTTAAGCCCAAATTAAAAAATTACCTGAAACTACTATAAAAGTCCCAAATATGTTTACTTTGTATCTTAAAGTCTGCTATTTTATAAATCATTTATTCCTTCTTTTTTCTTTCATTTCTTAGTTTCTAAATCTGAGTCTACTATTGTATAAATCTTGCGTTCTTTCTTACGTATCCTTTACTTACTTATTACAATAATTTTTGTTACTAACGTACTTGATTCTTCCATTTATAATGATTTTTTAATTTATATTATGATTTTTTTAAACTCTTCAGGATTTTTATTTTTAAATTATACAAGATTTTTTAACCTTCTTATTATTTACAATAGCGGTTATTACTAACTTACACGATCATTAATTTACTAATTGAGCTAGAACTCCCTCACCAAACACAAGAGCATTGTCTCTTTATGGTGAGGAAAGGCAATTTATTTTTATTTTTTGTTAACCTTATGTAACTATGTAACTATGTAACTGTTGTAACTTCATATGTATTTTTAATAAACATTGCCAATAAAAAAAAAAAATAAAAAAAAAATAAATAAAAAAATAAAAAGGCGATTGGTCGAGAAAGTCTGGCTAGAGAGATCCTGATTATGTCTACCTCAAGCAATCTCTCCCTATCCCGACCGCCACGCAGTAGGTGAGGAAAAGCATTCGCTACCAAGACCTGGACAAACATCACTCCAAGAACCCGGACAACCCGTATAATTCACCAAACGTAGCAAACCACTTGGAATGACCTATGACAGGAATGTTGGTTATCCAACAAATGGTTCCCGGGGCGACGGTAAACATATCCGCCTCCTAAATCTTAAGTAAATGTTGCACATATAAGAATGTCGTATTTTGCTATTCGTCAGTATTCATTCAGAATTGAAACGTTACTTGAAATGGCACTAGGCGTGTTTGGCGACTAGATCTGAATAGCCAGGAAATTTTTTCACATATCCTTCTCCTCCCCACTATCTTCAGCCTCACGACATATCAAAATTAGGAATGCCATAATCTTACTGGCTCCAGATGGTTGGGAGCAGTTGGGACTCTTGTGTTTTGATAAAAGTTCTAAAAAATAAAAATAAAAATATTAAAAAATTTATATCACATGATTTTTGTAATTTGTTCGCTGGTGTACAGTGTATGTAGGTTTAGTCGGATTACTTGAAATGACGTGACTTGATCTGAATAACCAGGTACGTTTTCCACATCTCATTCCCCTCCCTACTACCCTCAGTATCACACCATACCAAATTTGGGGATGACATTGGCTCTCGCTGGCTCGAGACGCTGAGAGCAGTTGGGACTCTAGTGTAATTTTCAGATAAAAAAGTTATACGCAAGTAGGAATCTTTCACAGTTTTTTTGTTAAACTGACTGCACCTATAAGTATGACGTATTTTGTATTGCCGCAGGCTTCTTCGGAGAGTCGAAATTATTGTTAGTAAAAATATTTTTACAGCGGATTTTCACTCAAGATGCCTTCAGATATAAGTACATCGACTTTGGTTGTACGGCCGTATATCCTCTTTACAAACTTACTTGAAGAAAAAATCTTCTAAAGGAGCCAGGCCGGATCAATTATCGCCGGATCAAATTTCCGCCGGATCAACTGTCCGCCGGATCAAGTGTCGGCCGGATCAAATGTCGGCCGGATCAAATGTCGCCGGACCAACTGTCGCCGGACCAAATGTCGCCGGATCAACTGTCATGGAACCGGAAGCACCTTATCCTATTGATGGCAGTCCAGAGTTTGCGAGGCTATGAGAACCCAGGCTGTCTCTCAGTGGGGTCTTGAATGAGATGGGCGTTTTTGACGTTGGCTGATTGCCACTCAAGCTTCCACCTATCTTCGGGGGTGAGAGATGTTCGAAGGAGTCTTTCTCCTTCCGTCCAGAAGGATTTTCGAGACTTTAAGCAGCATGCCGGGTGAGAAACGACATCATCGTGCAAGGGTATTTCGCTTTTTTGCAGCGCCTTCTTGTATTCCCTCAGTGTTGCAATCTCTCGCCTGATATTTGGCAGGGTTATATTTACAAGTACGGGGATCCAAGGAAGAAGAGTCGATTTTAAGGTTCCGCTGATGGTTCGCATTGTGGTATTAAGCTGAACGTCGACCATGGAAGAGTGGGCGCTTCTGGCCCATACTGGAGCACAGCTTACAGCTGCTGAGAAAACCTGGGTCTAGATTAGTTTCAAAAATAAATGTAGCTTCCTTTTTTACAGTCCTGACGTGTGCGGCTAAGAAGGTTAAACAATCAGTTTCCTCACACAGCCGTAGGAAAGTGGTGGGTCCCCTCCAATGCTGAGAAAACCAGGGCAATGAATGCCGTTCTGAGCGTGTTGGCATCGCATCCCCAGTACCAGCTAGCTTATCGACTAAGTTTAGTCTTGTCTTAGTTTTTTTGCCCATTGTTTCCATGTGTTTCCAGTAATTCAGGCTTCTGTCCAAAGTTACTCGAAGATAGCGGGGATGGGAGTCATGGTAAAATTTTTTTCTATCAAACTGAACAGAGTTTTGCGTTTGCCTGTGAATTACTGAGATGGAAAGCTGTCACAACTGTTTTCGACCCATTTGGCTTTAGTCGCCAATTGAGGAAAAATCCTTCCATAGCCTTGAGGTCAGAATTCAGGATCTCTTCTGCTGCATTGAGGGTTTTGGCTTGGACTGTGATGGCGAAGTATCTGCGTAAGTAAATTTTCTGCCTTCATCACACTGAAGACAGAAAATTTACGCAATTTTAAATCAGATTTTAATGCAGTTTTCACCAATAGATAGAGTGATTCATGAGAAAGGTTTTTAGGCATATAATTTGTCTAGGTTTTGTGTAAATTGGTTGAAATATATAAACAAAGGCAGCGGTTCTGGCAAGCGGGCAACGGGCAGCGGGTAGCGGGCAGCGAGCTTGCAAGCGGGCGGTGTGGATTTGATTTAACGTATGGCGATGGTTATAAAGGTTGGGTAGTGGCGTGGCATTGTGTTTCGTTAGCCACATCAACGTGTGGCCGGGTCTGCTGGATGAGAATAAAATGAGTGCGAGACGCAACTTAATTTTTTTACATTAACCCCACACGGGAGGCCCTGAGGAAAGTAATTTACCTTAGGGTCTACTTCATGGAGGGTCTTGAAGAAAACGCCGTGGTAGAGGGTTGGGTATCTTGACTCACAATCTGATGCGCAAATATATCTTATTACATTAATTTGTTAAAAATAATATAAGATACATTTGTGGCACGTTCCAGAGTGGATGATACTCTCAGTATCGCCCTGGTTGGTGTAAGATCACTATTCAGAATTGAAAAGTTGCTTGAAATGGCTTTAGCTGTGTTTGGTGACCAGATCTGAAAGGTACTTCCCCACCTTCCCCTTCCCCAAATCCTTCCCCTCCCCCAAAAAAATGTATGTAAATATTTGGGCATCATGCCTGTCTTACGTACTGAAAAAAAAAGAACCGTATTGTAGGAAGGAGAAAACACAGAGGTCTGTAAAACGTTCTACAGCCGAGCTGATGAACTCAGGAACGAGCCGTATAATCGTTCTCTTGTGACAAAAAATGTCAACCATGTACAAATGTAAGGCGCGCGTTCGGCGCGTTTTTCAACTGTGCACCGGTGTCGAATCAATGACACCAGTTCCTCTGATCATAGATAAAATGGAACCTATAGTTTACATTTATTATAATCCCAAATATAGTGGAACTAACAATTAGGGAGATTTTATGATGCTGAAGAAAAAATGGGAAGAAATACTCGTATTGTAACTTCGAACCAGGAATAATGTAGGTATTTTGTCGCTTATCGGTAATATGATCTCATATTGCAAAAATGAAGTAAGTGTCTTCCTGTACCACCTATGTACCATACCAAGATAACTTGCAAGACTTCAGGTACTAAAAATATTTTTTTAATATTTTTTTTTCATTTATTTGCAAAAACAGTATAAAAACCAATTTCACAAGTGGTAAAGAAAATAACATTTTAAATACATTTTAATTAAAGGCACATAAGTGATATTTCACGCATAAAATCGTTGTAGGGCATGTGGAAGGAAACACATTTCCTGCGAGTCTAATGAGTCTTCCCAGAGGCATCACCATTGATAAGTTACCTGGAAAGAATCAAAGCCTTAGAAATTATCCTGGATATAGCATCCCATTTTAGCCAAAATATTTGGTAGTGACATAAAACCATTTAGAAGCTTACAAGCCATCAGCAGTAATGCGACATCTCTTCTGAAACTAAGGCTGCAGATACCCAGCATTCCAGAGATAAATGCTGTTGGAAACAGCCATGAGTAAAAACCTAACTCTCTCATATACAGGTATCGTAAAAAAATATTTTTTTTATTTTCTCGACCATTTGTACACAGACGATGTCCTCTGGCTCCCATATTTGAGATCCACTCTCGAGAATGCTACGCGCTAAGCTAAAGTAAAGCAACCTTATAACCGTAAGGTTGATCAACTTCTTTGCATTGTGTATGACAAAACCCAACATCTTTTGTGATTCAATACGAATTAAAAGGTGTGTTTTTTTTTGGCAAGTCGTTTTGGCAATCACATTCCGTGATTATTTATATGTGACACAGGTAATAAAAATAAAAATAAAATAATAAGTAGTATTAATTATTAATTATCGGTAATTTTAAATACATGTAGGATTACAAAAGATTTTTTAAATATTTATATTGAGGGATCAGTAGGATTTATAGGTTCAATTAGGAATTCCACAGAGCCGAACCCTCTGATATGAAAATATCTGGAGTCGGTGAATTATTTTCCCATCTGGTCTCTGGGAAATATTGTGGATAAATTCTACCCCGTCATAATACCCCGAAGAATAATAAATACTTCTGGGAAGATCGATAAATTCGCAAGGATTCGGAAAAAAGAAAGTCAAAAAGATTTCAGCGTGCTATATTTGCACTAACAATGAAATAAAAAAGGACGAAAAAAGTTTTGTAAAGGAGATATTGAAATACTTGGAAAAGGGTGATGTTTATGTAAACCTTTGTAATAAGGTTACTGCGGGTGTTAACTTTACATTGTAAAATGAAAAAATTGGTGAATTTGGTAACGGATCTTAACTTTACTGAATTATTTGATTTCGAAAACGGGCCGGTTGTTTCACAGAATTTGAACAATAATTTTCTAATAACAGAACTTGAAAGGTTTCCATTCAAGTTCTGTTATTATATTATCATCATTGACCAGTTATGTCACATAACTGAAATGATAACAGAACTTGATAGATATTTCAAAGAATTTAAAAATTACCTTTGAAATTAGAACGAATTGTTCGAATTCTGTGAAACAATTGGTCCGCCGTTAAGGTTACTGGTGTTAACTTTGCATCGTAAATTGGAAAAACTGTTGAATTTCGTAACGGATCTTTATTGAATTATTAATTTTCGAACGCGGACTATTCACAGAATTAAAACAATGTATCAAATTTTAAATTTTAAATTTAGTTTTTAAGTTCTGTAAAGGTTCCATTCAAGTTTTGTTATTCGATCATCATAGACCAGTTATGTCACATAACTGAAATGATGAATGACTTCAAAATCAGAGGTCTTAAGTCTGGTTCTTTTTCCAATTTTCGTTTAGATTTAATAGTATTATCTTTTTCTTCAATGATATATTACACTGATGGGTACAACCTTCGAAAAGTCATTATGAAGAGAGATATTCTAATAATAAACGAATAATAAATGTAATTATAATATATTATTAATTATTGATAAATAACTGTAATAACGTGCCTTACTCTTCTAACCTGTAGAGCTATACAATTAGATGCGCAATTGTTTTTTGTTTATGTGTATACCGCACAAGAGTCCCAACTGCTCCCAACCGCCAGGGACCAGTGAGACTATATAATCCCCAATAGGGGTATGTTAAAAGGCAGAAGGTAGTAGTAATCAAATTTGAAGAGTATTTAAAACAACCTAACCTAAGAATGGAAACTGTATTTCTAAAATGCCATCCTTTCACACAATCGATTCTATTACAAAAGCTCTATGGAAGCAGATATTCTATACAGCCAAGAAAGCCTTTCAGAACTTAGACATAGCTACTATAAACTTATACCTTATCTCGAAATACTGTCACAGTAGTACCTATACAACGCACAGTAGATGACGCTCTATAAATCGTAAGTGCCGCCTAATGTCGAGTTTGGCAGCCACCTCTGGGCCTAAGCCTTTTCCCTGACCATTAATCGCATAAATTTTGACAGTTATAGTACTTGTGTGAGAACTGTCAACTGTGTAGTTAATGGTAACGAAAATATGCGTTGAAACGTACCCAGGGATTTGGACACCTGGTCCGGAAGGTTAGATCCCCAAAAAACACCCTGAGTGACTGTCTGATAAATTCTCCACCTTAGCGAACAGATAGTATGGTCACTGGTCAGGTGAAAATATTGTGAATTTTTCTAACACTTAAGTAAGCATTTGCTTTGTGGAAAAGACGGCTTAATGATTATGAACAAATAATGCGTCGTGGATTCAATTCCACGCCATCTAAGTCCTCCATCATTCAATTTCATCATAATTCAAATTTAAGAATAAACAATATTATCTTCAACTATTTTTTTTTCTATATTGTGGGCAACTACCCTTTTTAATGGAAACAATCATTTTAAAAATCGGTTTGTCACCTAGATAGCGTCTCGGATAAATATATCCGATTTTATTTATATGAAACTATTGACTTTTATAAAAGTCTAAATGAATCAAAGATATTAAAATACAAAAAATGAATATTAAATGTTTTATAACAAAAACTTTCTTTTTATAACTTTTGAAGGTTATTCCCGTCAATATATCATTTAAGAAGAAGAAGATAACAATAATAATATAAAAGAAAATATTAAAGAGAACAGGATACAGAAAAATAGAAAAAGACAATGGTTACAACTGGGACTCGAACCAAGAACCTCTCGTCTAACCGGGACGTGTGCGTTTACCAATTTCGCCATTGCCACCTTCTGGTTTATAAATAATACGAGAGGTTCTGGGTTCGAGTTATTATTGTTTTCTTCTTCTTCACTGAGTTATTAGTTTTTTTAACCAACTTTTTTCTTATAGATAACTTCGATAAAAGTATGTGAAAAGGTCTTCATACTCGTAGGTAATATAGATCGGGTCCTCGTCCAATAAATTCTCTCTCGGCCAACACAATAGAAAAGCAATATATTTTATTGATTCTATTGGGAGGGACCTAACTAAATAAGAATTATATCCAGAGAGACGTTTTTGTAGGACAAATATAATACACTCGGTCCTGCTGCTGAAAGCGCCATTGTTACATCTCCACTGTTACATACAAAATTTATGGGAAAGAGGGAGATGTTGCAACAGAGCTTTCAACGGTATGCCCACACATTCTTACTTGACATCATTTCGTGAAGTAAACAGAGTCGGTAAATAAAAAAAGATTACTAAAATACATTGTATATTTGTAGCCCGTTAAAGTTTTCATTAATTTGTTTAACGGAAAGAAAAAAATATATCATTAAATGAATTTATACCTAAGTACAGTTTATTTTATTTTATTTTTTATCATTATTGTACAACAGAATAATTCCAATTACAGTACAATTTAGTTACCCTATCAGCATTTAGGCAAGTGACTCTTCAATAATATTTTTAAGGCATGTAAAGAACCGTCACTTATATCCAAATGGTTTACAATTGCATTTCCCAGCACCACTCCCTCGTCATGCTATGCTTTGCCAAGACAACTGTTCTGCCGTTCGGTACTTTAAATAAGTCATGATGTCGACTTTGGCTGTAGTGGTCTGGTACGTATAAATTATATATAGCATCGCAAGAGAAATAGGCTATCGTTGAAATTGTTCCAAATTTTGAAAGACAGAATAATAGCAAGAATTGCTTTCCGCCTAGTTTCTAGACTCACAGAATCAGTTTTCTCAAGTAAGTCAACATGGTGCATGAACCTTGGATAGGTTCCATCCTTCCGCATATAAAGATACCTGAGAAATTTCTTCTGAATTCGCTCTAACATGTCAATGTACTCTGGTGGTACGGTGCCCAAACATCTCTCACGTACTCCAGCTTGCTTCTCAGTACGCCATCAAATAATGCTAGCATAGCTTTTTGGTTATCAAACTGTTATTTACTTTCGTTTAAAAAATCCATCATTGCGGACAATGTCATCATTGGGGATGCTGTGTGGAGGGTCTTTTTATGGAAAGGAGGGAAACAAAGTTTTGAGAAGGAAAAGGGTGTGAGGGGTGAGTAGGATTCTGGGAATCAATGTGTCCAGGAATGATGGACGTATGAATCCATCCCTCCCACTGCGGTTCAAGGCGATGGATCGAGAGAGTCCGGCCGAAGAGATCAAAAGATTTCCCTGAATCATTCCCTCACGATCCGGTCCGACACGCAGTAGATGGGTGAATGCATCTGCCGCCAAGGCTTGAACAAATCTTACCTGATGATCTCAGGTACCTCTTCTAAGTCACCAAATATATCGTACCACTTTGGATGACCTATTGTAGGGGTATTGGTCATCCATTACATCCCAGGATGAAATATTGTGAA
This sequence comes from Limnephilus rhombicus, assembly GCA_929108145.2. Lineage (NCBI taxonomy): Eukaryota > Metazoa > Arthropoda > Insecta > Trichoptera > Limnephilidae > Limnephilus > Limnephilus rhombicus. The sequence continues at coordinate 10,288,756 of OV815292.1, read as the reverse complement.
ATGAAAATTTTTATTTATTAATTTTATTTTAGTTTTTCGTTCTACTAATTATAACTGTACATGTTATTTCATTTTATTTTGCTCAATTTTTTCAAAAGAAAGTTTTCAAAAATTTATTTTAAGGGTGTGAAATTTTAAAAGAGAGTTTATAATAAGAAGTAGCGTTATATTTTGACAAAATAAAAGCCTTCAAAACTATGTCTTATTTCCATTATAAACACCATTTTTTACATGCTTTTTCATTAGACATTTTATTACTTTCCAACATTTATTGTTTACAGACCGATAAAACATTTTCACAATGTATGGTACGGGATGAAAAAATTACGTAAAATATACTGTATAATTTAATCGGTGATAAAATGTTTCTCTTCGCCCTAAAAATCTGAATGAATACAGAGTGAAAAAGAAGGAGAAAAATATTCAATACGTAATTTATGTTATGAACAGACTGTCAGAAACTATTGTGACTCGTAAATGAAGTGATGAAATAACTTTATAGAATAACATTCAGATGCACTGCATGATGAACTGTAAATAATTAAAAAGGAAACGAGGTAAAATGGTGTTTGCTGGAATTGGGAGAAAAGGATAGTGTAGGAAAAAACAAGGTAAGCAAGGAAAGGGGAATGACTATCACCTGAGTATCCGCAAAGCAGCACACGATACAACCACAATATAGTTCCACAGAGATACCTCGAGGTAATAATCGCCACAATAAAAATAATGATTTTTTTAAATAAATGAAGACAATATAAGCGAAACTCAATCGAAAATCTGGAAACAGAAAAATCAAAAAACATTTTCTGTTTCCAGATTTTCGATTGAGTTTCGCTTATATTGTCTTCATTTACTTAAAATATTACAATTTGAGGTTTTACTCATAAAGTTAAAAATAAAAAATAAAAAATAATGAAGTTACGGGGCCCCGTCGAAGCCAAAGTTAAATTCTGTATCCGGGAAGCATACGGATTCAAGTCCAAAAGGGAAAATGTTCAGGAGAGTCAAAAACGATTTTTTCTGTAACTATGGTCCAATAACTTTTTTGGTTATCCATGCTGATAGATAACAAATAAAGTAATTATTAAATTAATTAGTTTTTTTTTAAACGAGCAAATATAAGAAATATTTTATACGTAAAGCCTTTAAAAATATTGTTAAAAAAAACGCTACAAAAAATCGCCATATTATGAAAGGATCAATTTTTGAAAATTGTTTACTTCCATAGACAGCGTAGAAGGGTGGAGAATTAGAAGCAGAAGGATGCAAATGGATTTGAGTCATAATACACAAAATGCACCAAATCATAAAGATGCAAGTTCATGTACATCTTTCTGCTTCTAAGATAATTATTGCATCAAAGCTAGTTGCATCCGTGTACATTTTTGAAAATCCTATTTTCTTCATGATAGGACTTGTATCTTTCTGCCATTGATAAACATGATGATTTACTTCAAGTCTGCATCTAAAACACATTTCTTTAAATTTTGGAATTGCATTCGTATGCTTCTCGGGTACAGAATTAGCCTCTCAAAAACTGGGCACACTGTATAGGGCCCGCAGTCATTTAATAGTACATAACTGCTAACCCTGTACAAATCGCAAGTGCACCCCATGGTTGAATTTGGCAGCCACCTCTGGTCTGGAGCTCAAAATCCCTCGCCTCCGTGCAAAAAAGGGCGGTTCGTTTGATAGATTCTTTTATCTTAACAAACTGATTGCAATCACAAGTGTAGGGTGGGAATGCCTTCCTTATATCGGTATTTCAACGGAAGATGCTCCGAGGAACTAGCGTCATTGATCTTTTCGGCACCAGTGCATGTTTGGGAAACAGGCCAAACGCGCGCACAACATATGTACGGTTGATATTTGTCACATGAGAAAGATCGCTTATTCGACTTGTTCTTGAGTTCAACGGGTGCAATTTGGGAGGCGGGTATGGGTACCGCCGCCCTGGGAACCATTTATTGGACAACCAACACCCCTGCCACAGGTCACCCCAAGTGGTTCGCTACGTTTGGTGACTTAGTAGGGGTGTCCGGGTTCATGGGATGAGGTTTGTCTAGGATTTGGTGACGGATACGTTTGCCCAACCACTGCGTGGCGGGCTGGATCGGAGGCGACTGATTGAGGGAGACCTTTTGACCTCTCTAGCCGTATTCTCCCGACCCATCGCCTTGCACCGCAGTGTGAGGAATAGATTCATACATCCGTCACTCCTGGCCACACTGACCCCCAGATTCCTACCCACCCCTCATATCCTTTTTCCTTCCCATATCTTCTTCTCCTTCCTTTCCCTTAAAAACCCTCCACATAGCATCCTCAAAGATGACATAGGCCCCTAGGGAAATTGTTTCCTTGGGGCCTCCTGTGTGGAGCTAATGTAAAAAAAAATTAAAAAAATAGGTCGGCTGTGGAACGATTTGGCGGCCTCTGTTTTTTTCCTTCCTTCCTTCAAGGCCAATGTTCATCATTCCTTCCTCTCCCCGAAAAGACCCTGAAGGAAATTATTTTTCAGGGCCTCCTGTGTGTAGTTAATGTAAAAAGAACGAGTAGAAAACCATACGAGGATAAAACTTTATAGTTTCTCCTCTCGGACGAAATCACTAGCGCTCCGGTACGACATCAACCGACTGAATGGCGCGGATTTTTAAAAAAAGGAAGTTAAGCTGCCGCACCCTGTATTATGTTCTTCCAAGATGGTCAAATTCCGTATTTTTATTTAAAAACGAAATTGTGTAATTTGCTGTAAGTTTCAAAACTTCTTCTGTTTTCAAAATAAAAGCCCACGAATTTGCACAATTTTTCTTGCCACTGTTCACAATTTCAAACACTTTTCTACCAATTAGGGAGAGGTAGAGTCTGTCAAATAACAGTAGAAAATATAAAAATTGAACTACAAAATTTGTAGGCTGGCAACACCAATTTACCTGTCAAATATGCTTTTAAAGTGCAATCACACTAAAAATGCAGAACACCGTATACACATTTAAAAATACATTTTTTTGTTCCTAAAAAAAAAAAAAAATCGAGGAAGCACTGTTGTTAAGGTATCTACTTAATGACATAATTTGATTAAATTGTGTTCTACAAAGTGATTGGCTTCCATTTAATTTAACATAAATTTGAATTTAACAGGGTAGAAAGGAAGATGGTGAGTTGAGTTATACTACTTTTAGATCTGAATGAGTTAAATATATTCAGATCTAAAATTAGAGACAAGTGTGCTTCATGTTTTATTACAATATCGTTATTCTTCATTATGTTAACATGAAATTGTAAAGATATACTAATAATAGGTGTACCTATTACCTATATTCAACTCTAATTTTGAGATCAGTGGATTGAAAATTATTTTTTTTCACTTTCATGCCTTTTTAATGTTTAATAAAAATGTTGGTTACACAGCTTTAGATTAACACCATGATTATATTTTTAGTATTGCCATTTGGCCGACAGTGACGCCCTCCTATATTTTCCACTCTTTGTTATGATGCAGTACAAATCCATATTCCTTTAAATATAATTATTAATATCTTTATCATTTGTACTGCATCCTGACGTCTCTACCCGTCGAAATCATCATTAGGTAGGAACTAGTTGATTATTTATTATAGTGCCAGCTCTGATTTTGTCTACGACCGGAGGCGACACCTGGATCAGTTCCGCGGCAATACGTCACTTTTTGGCGTGGGTAGGTTTCGAAGAGGTTGGCCCCGAGACCTATGCACGCGACAGTCAACGGAGTTTTTTGTGAAATTTAAGTTTTGGGAAAAAATCCCTTTTTACATAGATAATGCCGGGCGTTTAAAGTTATAACGAGTTCGTTATGTATGATCGGTAATTTGGAAACCCCTTCGTGGGATTAACTGTGATTCTTTCAAAAAAAAGGAAACTTGAACGGCGGCCATGCGATGTTAGAGCCTGAGAGATTAAATCCGTCTAAACACGTCCGATCATACTTGGGACAGAGCTCCGAATTGATTGATGATCTGTGCCCCGTTTGCCCGTGAAGTTATTCACTGTTCTTTGTGGCGGGAACGTAATTTTCCGCCGACCTTGACACTCGTCTGGCCCGTGGGCAGGCATTACCACATGCCAAACAGACATCATCGGAAAACACCCCCCGGCGGGGTTTCTTGCTAATTTTGAACGCGGTGAAAGGCCGCTTGATGACCTCCACTAGACGGCGAAACTGACTCCAGGTCCCGGTTTCTGCGATGGCTTCCCGGATCCTGCACGAGGAAATGCTGCCTGAGCCTTGCAGCTACTAGACGGTCATTTATTAGTTAGCTAGCGATAGTACTCATAGTAAAAAGGTCGGTTCCATGGGGGTGAGTCAAATGTTTTATTTATAACCACCTGTCGAGTGAGGCCTCGACCTATGTTTGATATTTTTTAAATTATATGTTTGATCTCACAATCTCCGTATTTTAAATTATGTACCCTGCATACCACCCCTTTAAAGCATGACACATATCGTGGTTTACGATCCACCCCTGAGCATTAATGGGATCCACAGATATTCTCGACGGGATCCATATCCCGTCCAGAATTGGCGCTTCCTTACGGATAAAGTCTGTGATTACCTGGTCAGTATTATAATACTCTAAGTTGTTTTATGAAATGTATACATGGTTTTGCCGATTGGCGAGAAAACCCACGTAGCATCTTATTTGACAGACTGTAGAAACTGTATAAATGACATACCGGTAGGAACTAAGAATAATCTCATTTCAAAACTTAACAGTATTACTTCATTGCAAATTTGCAGACAAATAAATTTATTCGGGCCAACATCACGACGCTCTCTGTGGTTAAAATTCACAGCTTACGAGTCCAAACCCCCATCAAAGGCCATACTTAAAAACATCGACGTAGTTTTCTCGCTTTATATTATTTATCGTAGTGAAACAATGAGTCGGCGCGTTAGATTTAAATAAAATTACCAACCAGTTTCTATTCCGCTAATTTTATTTCACTAGTTAATTATAAATTGAAGTAGAATGAAAATTTTGGATCATGTTTTATAATATCTTAACTTCACAAACCCCTTAAGATAATCAATATTGAGTAGAGCTTTCTCTTAGAAAGCTTTCCCGAATTCCGTTGAATATTTTATCTGCGCTCCGTTCAGAACAATAATTATTAATTGCCTTCATTAAACCGTAAACTCAAACAGAATGCTCACTTTAAATTATTATTATTATTCGACATTATTCGGGAAGTTATTTTAGAATGTCTGTCTCGTAGTGGAATGAATAATGAAGTGTTTCGATAAAATAAGTTTATTTGAATTTATTGGTGGGTGGGAGGTGCTATCGTTCGTTATGTTTTATTCACGACTAATCACTGGATATATTTAGAATTATCTTTTTTGCTCCTTTAGGCAAACATTTGATTTTATGTGTCTTGATTAAATTTTGTAAAAATAAATAGATATTTTTATTATGACATTATTGAACAGATCGACGAATATGTCAAAAAATCAGATCTCAGTGGCCGAGTGGATAGAGATGTCCCGATAAAAAATCCTGAGAAAAAATTGGTCCTGATGGAACTGATCCGTAAATTGTTTCAAAGAAACTGATCGACATGGATATGGTCCAGATGAAGCTGTTCAGATGGAGATGTTCCAGATGGAGCTGGTCCAGGCGAATATGGTGCAGATGGAGTTGGTAAAAATGGATACGATCCAGATGTGGATGGTCCAAATAGGTTTGGCCAGATGAAGCTGATCCAGATGGATATGGTCCAAATGGAGCTGGTCCAGGTGGAGCTGGTTCAGATGGAATTGTTCCACTTCGCACTTGTCGAGGTGGTGCATAAGAATAATCAAATAATAATAAAATAATAACACAAGACATTACACAATAACTCAATGGCGTTATTATTATTTAATTTAATTATTTTACAGAGATGGTCAGTTGGACCTGGTCAAGATGGAGATTGCCCAGATGGATATGGTCTAAATGGAATTGGTTTATTGATTGATTAATTATACTACGTTTTTCTCACATTAGCTTCACTTGTCATCTTACGGGATACTGTGTGGAGGTCTTTTTATGGAAAGAAAGTTCTGGGAAGGAAAAGAAATATGAAGAGTGGGTAGGAATCTGGCGGTCAGTATGTTCATGAGTAACGTACGAATCAATCCTTTCAACCGCGGTGCAAAGCAATGGGTCGAGAGAATCCAGCTGGAAAGGTTAAAATGCCTCTCTCCACTGGTCTCTCACGGCACGAAGTAGCTGAGCAGAGAGTAGTAGCTGAGTTCTATCGCCAAGACCTAGACAAACCTCACCTCATAAATTTATGTACCCCTGCTAAGTCACCAAACGAAGCGAATCACTTGGGGTGATCTGGGGCAGAGGTTGTTGCTTATCCAATAAATTGTTCTGCAATAATTCTTCTAAAAAATTGGTATAAGTTCATTTTAAGAATAGTTTTTTCGCCTTAGTCGTTACTAATTTTAACCTTCTGAATGTGACCCCATTAGTTTAAACGAATCCCATCGCTCTTAATCGAAGTCTTTTATGTCGGTAAAGAGTACCGTATTATTGGTTTGAAGTTATTTTCTAAATCTAACTTGTGCATTAAACACGTGAACAGGGTGTATTTGAAGGCTACTTGAAGTCTTGAAAACCGCTCTTGTAAGTGGTAAATGTTTGCACAGCAAAAGTTAAAATATTGTGTTATTTCGTTCAATTTGAATTTTCTTAAAAGGTGTAGGTACTCATTCGTGGTTGAAACTTCAGAATTTTGAATACTCCTAGTGAGGATAAACATTAAAAGATAAACAAATAACTTGTACATGTATTTATTTATTATTAGTTTCAATAGCAAGGTTTGTACATGTTTGTATAATGTATAGTATAAGTATAGATTCTTTTTTTTTCACAGACCTCCTCACTAGGATTTCCTGTTCTGAGGTGGCCTGTAGTTTTTTTAAATATTTGTATTTGGTTATGGATTGTCTTTATATCGTCTTCACGATGTTTGTAATTTTATTATCACTTTGATCTCTCAGCCAAGTTTTTACTTTTGTTTTAAATATATTCATTTCCTTTATATTTTTGATTTGATCTGGTAGAGCATTGTATAATTTCATAGATGTGACACTATACTACTCCCTCTTGGATTACCCTTAATTTTTATTCCAAACTTGCTTTTAATTAACATTTTAGATAGAGGATTATTGCTAAGTAAAACCAAAGAGGACTCAATGGGTCCCCTTGAAAAATCCCTCTTTTTATTGAAATGCCCGGTACTATTTTTAAACGACTTCAAAAATGAGGAGGTTCTGAATTCGACGTTTTTTTTATGTTTGTTACTTCAGAACTTTCGACTGGGTGAACCGATATTGATGATTCTTTTTTTAATTGAAAGCTGGTGCTTTCCGTGTAGTCCCATTTTAATTTGCAGTTTTGACAATAGCATCTATGTGAAAACCATATAAGTCTTAAATTTACATTTAGTACGTTCGCGATAAATGGACGAATAACTCAATATCACGCCAACCGATTTCGACGATTCCTTTTTTATTAGAAATGATGTACTTCAAGGGTTGTTTGATGAGAGTTTGGTTACGTTCTGATTATGGGATCCATGACAACGATGTGTTCAAACTGGGAGTAACCAGGATGTTATTGCGTCCTGCCCTGGTTCAGTATTTATGTTGCACAAACGAAAAATAATTGTCGTGTTTAACTACATAATTTTTTTATTTATCTTAGGTATATCCTTAAAAGATAATATGCTTGTACCCAATATTTGATGAGGGATGTATAAATATTAATTACTGAAATAATTAAAGGACAATACCGATATGAATATCTGTTGTTACCAATTATTTTATTAATGTTTTTATATTGGCTGACACCCACTCCAAAAATAACAATCGTACCTAAATATTGATGAGTAGAAAAAGTAAGTTGATTATTAAGTTGTAGAAGAAAACGAAATTATTTTTTTAATTTTTAGTGCATTTTTGAAGTCGTTTTTGGTTTTGTAAAAAATTTTGTTTATTTTTTGATTTTTAGTGAATTTAAAGTATACTAACTAATTTGTCTGAATATGGGAAGACCTATTAAACATGTTGCTCATATGAGACAGACATTACTTGACTATAACGACGTTACGGTAGGTGACTCAAAGATCCAGATAGCCTGTAAAAAGATAGGGCCGAGAATCGTTAATTTGCTCATAAGAATTGAAAAGTTCCGTTACGTTGTCATGGATCCCATAATCAAAAGGTAACCAAACTTTCAACAAACTACCATTGAAGTACATCCATTTTAATAAAAAAGGAATCGTCGAAATCGGTTGGCGTGATATTGAGTTATTCGTCCATTTGTCGCGCACACACTAAATGCAAATTTAAGACTTATATGGTTTTCTCGTAGTTGCCATTGTCAAAACTGAACCGAATTGAAATGGGACCACACGGGAAGCACCAGCTTTCAATTAAAAAAATAATCATCAATATTGGTTCACCCAGTCGAAAGTTCTGAAGTAACAAACATAAAAAAACGTCGAATTCAGAACCTCCTCCTTTTTGAAGTCGTTTAAAAATAGTACCGGGCATTTCAATAAAAAGAGGGATTTTTCAAGGAAGACTCATTGAGTCCTCTTTGGTTTTACTTAGCAATAATCCTCTATCTAAAATGTTAATTGAAAGCAAGTTTGGAATAAAAATAAAGGGTAATACAAGAGGGAGTAGTATAGTGTCACATCTTTTATATATGGATGATAAAAAATTATTATAGAATTCTGAATCAAATTTAGAGAAAACGATTAAGGTAGTTAAAATTTTTCAGATGATGTTAAAATGACTTTTGGTTTAGATAAATGTAGAATGATTCATGCAGATAAAGGCAAAATTGTAGATGGAGACGAGGGTGTATTTAGAAATTTTATAATTAAAAAAAGAAGAAAAAAGAAAAAAAAAGAAGTTCTGGGAAGGAAAAAGATGAGGGGGATGTAGGACTCTTGGACCCACTGGGGGTCAGTGGGTCGTATAAACCCATCCATTCCATGCGGTGCAAAACGAAGAGTCTACAGAGTTCTGCTGGATAGGTCGATAGGCCTCCCTCAACTAGTCCCTTACGATCCGGCCCTCCACGCAGTAAGTGGGCAGACGCATCAGCCGACAAGACCAAGACCCAGCCGCCAAAAGTAGCGAAGAGCTTGGGTTGACCAATGGCAGACGATTTATTTTTCAATAAATGGTATCTGGGGCGGTGGTAGCAATTCCCGCCTCCCTAACTGAGATGAAGAAGAACTTGGCTGTCCAGATCTGATAACTGAAAAAAACTAAAGCTTCTTCATCAAACCCAGCAAACTTACTATGTGGCACCATTTTATTTTAAAATTAATAAAATACTTAGTTGTAAAAGTTTATTGTTTAAATGAATTGTAAGTAAACCCGCATCATTGCTTACGAAACATATTGGTTTTTTTAAATAATAAAAAAGGTTAAGAGCGTTTAACCAGCCATCGGACGAAAATCCACATTTCGTCAAAAGTTGTTCTTACGATCGTGCAGGGCGGTTACAATGAGAAAGATTAATTATTCTGCGTACCAGCTTTTTAAAATTATAACTCAATATCAATTTTATTTCATTCCAAATTTGCTTTAATATATACCTACATCCAAAAATGCTCAAAGGCGTCATGATAAAACTATTAAAATAATAATGTTCTTTTTGTAATAATTTTTTTATTATAAGTATTTGTCATTTTTCAATAATTTCTAAGTTAAATAAAAATGTTAAAAAAATCTGAAATATATTAGTTTGTAAGTGCGCAAATAAACACACAAACGGACCAATTTTCGTCAAGAAATACATGTTCGTATGTATATATTTTTTTATGATTTTATTTAACTAAAATTAAAATTATAAACATGCGATACCCAGATAATGTATTGATTTATTTTACTGTATGATTATATGATTTGAAATGGTGGTGGTATAATACAAAATCTTTTTTGAAAATTTAACAAATCTGCCAACGACCTATGGCATAACCTTATTACACTAAAAATAAACATTTTTTCAACAATAAAAGAACAATCTTTCGAAATCCATTTATATTTTTTTGTGGAAAAGAGTCAATACGTCCAAATTCTGACTTAAAAATGACATAATTCTGGTTTTCTCTGGTAATATACCCTCTCGTATTTTACTAATTTTGATCTAGGAGTAAAGCTTCTGCTTCTATTCAGGAAGTTGTTGGTTCATTGTGGAATTCCATTGAAATGATTTATAAAAACAGTTTTTAGCTTTTTTCCACTGTTTATCGGTAGACCTCACCTGTTTCAACCCGTTTATCTTCAGACAGGCACTAGTATGAAATGTATACATTACTTAACCATGTGAATAACAATGAGTTTGTGGACATTTTATTTTTGCTTACCATTATTTTTAGTGCGGCAGAATTTAAAATATACCATTTACTAATAATTTAAACAGCAATGGTTTTTTTTTTGTGCTGAATCCATTATTAGACCAATTATTTTAGTTCAAAAACTAATTCTGAGAATTATATTTAAATGTTAACCTACCCATCCCTCAAATGAACTCTTTGCAAAAATCAGGGTCTTAGATATTCGACAGCTATTTACTAAAACAAGCATTTTTTTTTGTTTACATTAACCCCACACAGGAAGCCTTGAGGAAAATAATTTCCCTCAGGGCCTATGTCATCTGGGATGCTGTGTGGGGGGTTCTTTTTGAGGAGAGGAAGGAATGAACATTGGTCTTGAAGATACCTATGTTGTAGGAAGCAGGAAACACAGAGGCCGGCAAATCATTCCACAGCCGAGCTGTTGAACATAAGAACGAGTCGAAGAAACGACCCGTTCTTATGTGACAAATGTCAACCGTGTACAAATGTTGGGCACGCGTTTGGCGTGTTTCCCGACTATGCACCGGTGCCGAAGGGACCAATGATGATAGTTCCTCGAAGCATCTTCCATTGTAATACCGGTAGAACGAGGATAGCATTCCCACCCGACGCCTGTGCTCTAAAGATTCAATCCGTCTGTTAAGATAATAATAAAATAATAATATTTGGCTTATTTATATAGCGCCGTTTTTGTGAAAAATCACTTCAAGGGCGCTGTACAAATAAGTATTTAAAGGAATTAATATTACTGGTTTACAACTAAGATTTACAATTTTAACTAGTGACTTACATCTAAGACTTATAGCTAGAGACTTATTTTACTGGCTTACAATTAAGATTTAAGACTTATAGCTAGAGACTTATTTTAATGGCTTACAATTAAGATTTACAATTGAACGTAGTTATGCAGAAAGCAGCCAGGCCACAAATTTGGCAAAAATGAGATATTGTTGTAATCCGACGGAGGAACGTCAATTCTATGTTCTATTAAATCCAGGCAGGCCGCTTTCATATAAAAATTCATAGTAATCGCCTTCTTAAATATTTGTTGATCACGAAAACACCGTTCAACAATCTGCAGAAAGCGCCCACGGCACTCATATTCAGCAGAAAACAGCCAGAGACAACTGGTCGATTTTGCCAGTACAACTAACATTTTGTTTATGACGTTTACCTGATCTGCAGAAAACGCTCACGGCGCTTGTCTGTCTTCTATACTATATAGCGTTTGTACCGAAACTTTCAAGTAGCGACCTACAGAAAGCGCTCTCGCGTTATAATAATAAATAATAACTTATTTTTTGAGAAAAATCAATAATTTTATGAACGTATTATCATTTATTAATAATATTACATAAATTCAATGAAGTCCAAGACTGCTAGACAGGATTTGCTAGCCGGTTCTAATAACAATCTACTTATATTAATTTTAAAATTAAGGAACTGAACCTATCATTTTAACGTTTTAACGCATAGAAATAAAATATTTCTGTACCTCAGAAGTCAAAGGTCGGTTGTCCAGTTTTTTGTGAAAATGAGTTATGTATGAGAACTTTTTAGTTTTTTCAGTATCTACACAGAGGTATAAAGATGGTTGTCCTACGACAACGTGAAACTAAGTTAGGTCAGCATAAAAGGTCTGGTGTCCCCACAATGTTCAAAGATAAAATGTCTGTTGTCCAGATACGTCTTTTTACCTTTCGGGTGTATTGAGTGTTTAGGAGTTTCATAAGGTCGGTTGTCCAGTGAAGGCCGAACAAATAATAATGTGAATTTATTGCTGAACAGTAATGAAGACAGGATAGGATCTGAAAGTTGTGATGAAGAGTGTTTAGATCTACGAGAAGAGGTTTTGCATCGTCTTAAAGATGTATCGGTTCGCCGTGTAGAGGTTTCGGATCTACATGAAGAGGTTTTAGATCGCCGGGTAAAGGGCAAAAAGCGTGTCAGGAAACCAGAACAAGGGAAAAATTAAATTCGGAAAAGAAAACGGACATCTGGAAAGCAGTATGTAATAAAGGGTGGGAGAGTAAAAGATTCTAGGGTGATGAAAGAGTCGTGTCGTTGCTGCATTAAGTGAAAAAATTAATGATGTTGATAGAGCATTAATATTTGCTTGCTTTTGGGACCCTAACAAATCTTGGGACACAGAAGTTACAATATATTGCTTCAATTGTGAAAGAAAAACCTACTGCATGATCCAGGCCTAGGAATAATGCTCAGAACCAACCCCGTCAAAATATAAAATTCTATTCATTAGAAGTGCACGTAATAACTGTATGTAAAGTATTTTTCATTAACACACTATCCATTGGAGAAAAAATTTGTATCTGTGTTACCTATATTACCCGATCGACGAGGAAAAAAGGTACCTCCATATAAAACTACGAAGTTAGTTTTAAATGATATTAAAAATCCCATTAAAATGTTCCCTGTCGAAGAAAATCATTACAGTAGAGAACGTACAAAAAGGTCACACTAGGGAAGTTTTTTAAATTTAAATATCATGTACAATTTGTACAAAGAGCAGTGTAGGAAAAAATGTTATTTGTGAAAGTCAAGTCGCATCTCATTACATTTATTGTAGAACGTTTATGGAAGATTTTAACTACTCCTTGAAAGAACTAAGCAACGACACGTGCATTATGTGTGATTAGTATCGTATAGCCTTGGTTATTGCCAAAAAAGAGGCAGAAAAAGAAGAAACATAAACAAAAGAGGACAATCATAAAAAGAAGCTCAACTGCGATATTAGCTCCAAAATGTGAAAAAATATTGGCTGAAGATTGCAATTTTCAGAAGGTTTTTAATCGTTGATCTTCAAAAATGTCTACCAACTCCTTTACTTAATAATTTATATTTGAGGAAACTCTGGTCCTTTAATTACACTATTTTTGATGATACATCCAATAAAGGGATGACACAAAATCAGGCCGAGGAGCAAATGAATTAGCCTCTTGTTTATTGAAGTGGGCTTCAAGCACTTCTTTGGAAAATATCAAGGAACTCTGGTCGGATAACTGTCCGGGGCAAAACCGAAATTCGTCCATGCTTGCATTCTACTCTTGAGCTATTATAATCCATTTTGAGAATACAGAAATCAATAATTATAGATTTCTTCTACGTGGGCACACACACAAGGAAGTAGATGCTGCACACTCTATTATAGAAAAAAGAAACAATTAAAAAGTTTCAGAATAAAGTCTCCATGACTGGGTTCAATTTGTGGAAAACTGTAACCCAAGAAAGCCATTTGTAGTGTTTGACTTGGAGAAAGAAGACTTTAAAAAATATTCCTCCTTTCTTGCGGACAAAGGTTGCCTTGTCAATAGAAAAAAGACAACCGACGGAGAAAACTTCAGTAAATCATCTTGTGTTTGGTTGCAATTCAGAAAATCCCATCCCGGCATTATGTTTTTCAAGGTCGATTTTAATGGGGAAATCAAATACGTTGATTTGCGGCGTAACATGAGAAAATCTTAAGTACTGGTCAACAATGTTACTCCAATTCGAAGATCACCTAAATCTATTGCTGTACCAAAATACAGAGATATCATGACAGCGTTACAATGGGTTCCTAGTATGATGCATTCATTTTACAAAAGTATTTCTACCGCAAATAATAACAGTGACAGTCACAACGATGCAGGCATTTAATAAAAATAAAGTGATGCTTATATCGAAATTCTCCAAGAATCTTTATCTTTTTTTTTTCATTCTCCAATTAACTTTTTTTTAGTGTTAAATTTTTTTTTTGTTCACGCCCTTTACTCAGTGCAAAATAATAATAAACAATTTCTTATTTTTGTTTTATTAATTATTTAACAAGTCGCAATTCTGAAATAAGAAGTCGGATGTCCAAAACTTATTTTTAAGTATTTTTATTTTCTAATGCTCTAAGGTCGGATGTCCGCTAAAAACGTTAAAAACCACAATATTCATTTTTTTATACAAACATTATATTTCATGTGCCTTGAGAAAAATGAAATAATAAGGAAAAAAATTACATAAATTTAACCATCAAGAATTAGCCAATAAAGAGGAATTATTTTACTATTTTCACTCTCCTGAACAATTTAAAAAATGTGACAACCGACCTTTGTCTTCTGAGGTACAGATTTATAGTAAATGAAATAAAAAGAAAAAAAAAACATTGAAAATGAAATCAAAAAAGTATAAACGACTAGGTACATAGAAAATTAGAGAGAGACAAAAATCAGTACAATTTTTTTTTCAGCCAACAAATCCCTTTGAAAATGAAATTATTAAAATTTATGTTAATAAACGAAATGACATATATCAAGATTTTATTTTAATGATATTTGATAATAAAAAACCAAATATAAAATAATTTTTTGAAACATTTATTTTAATTATGTAAATTAAATAACATTATTAGCACGACCACAAGCATTGATTTCTAGCATATGGTTATAAAAACCCATAATGAATATAAAATAAATTATAATATCTATGTATATTATGTTTCAGAAAGTATTGCGTATTATAGTTTAAAATTTTATATTTCCTTTGAAAAAAAAAAAAATCCTCGGAATATAAAATTACTAACTATATATTATAATAGAAATATATCTATATAACTACCGATTTTAAGTTAAATAATAAAGCATGATTTCATAAATTAAGTGTATTTGGTAGCTCTGGCTGTTTTCTACGGAATGCGTATTTCGCAAAGTAAGGTCGAACGGTTGATTGCTGAGCTAACATTCTCAATAATGTATTCTGCAGAAAGCAGCCAGACCTTATAAAACACCAATATCTCTAAAAACCTACCCTTAAATCCACGTTAAAGTTATAAGTATTGGATATCTACATATTATTTATAATTTTTTGAAGTAAAAAACATCCTAGGTGTTATGTAGATTTGATTATTAAATCTTTAAACAAAAGTGCTCGTATCTCCGTTTGAGTTTTTTAGGGCTGGCTGCTTTCTGCATAACAACGTTCAATTATAACTACTGACTTACATCTAAGACTTATAGCTAGTGACTTAAGACTAAGACATATAAATGCTAACCTAAAGCAAGTGACTTAATAACATACATATTTACAATTCGATTAAGATTAGCGCCAGAAGAAGTAAGAAGATAGAATAATACATAATATGTTTTGTAATGAGCGCACTTTGAAAACAAAAGTAAAATTTTATGATACTCTCAGAGAGGTATTTTTATTTAAAGATATGAGAGCCCAAAAAGGTAGGTTTTTTAATTTGGACCTAAATTCTGTTGGGCTTGTTATGCATCTAAGTTTCTGAGGGAGTTTATTCCAAGCCTTCGGCCCAGATACTCCGAAAGCGCGATCTCCAAATTTAGTATTTGGCTTGCGTTTAGTTTCCATTAGTTTGCCTATAGCTGATGAGGTTGCTGATCTAAGTGTTGACTGCTTCGGACCAGTATTTTCGGGGACACATAGTTCAGAGATGTAAGGTGGGGCCATTTCATTGATCGATTTAAACACCATCCAGCACAACTTGTACTAAATTCTTTCAGGGCACTTGAGCCAGTGAAGGTTACGAAGGTGTTCTGAAATGTGTGAATATTTAGGGACTCCGGTTATTAGCCGTGCCGCTGCATTAAACACAGATTGAAGTTTGTCAGTTTGATATTTTGGAAGGCTAGCATAGATAACGTTACAGTAATCGAGCCGTGAAACTACGTAAGAGTTGATTAGTAGTTTTGTTGCCTCTGTAGCGAGGTTTTTTCGGACTGACTTGAGTTGTCTTACGTGGAAAAAACCGGTGCTTACAGTCCTATTTATTTGACTTTTAAGCGAAAAGTCTGAATCCAGATTGACGCCAAGAAGTTTGACTGTTGTCTTTGGAATAATATTGCTGCCAGAAATGGAAATAGGTGAATTGTCAATGAAATTTTGGCGTTTGTTTGTGGCCGCCCAGAGAAACTCAGTCTTAGATGGGTTCAGCTTAAGTTTATTTGAAGACATCCAACGAGTTATTGCTTCTATGCATTCAGCTACACGAATTTTGAGATTGTTGACTTCATTTGGAGTGCAGAAAAAATAAACTTGCTGGTCGTCAGCGTAGCAGTGGGATAAGAGACCAAATGACTCAATTATTTTGGCGACATCATTTGTAAAAAGGATGAAAAGAAGTGGACCCAAAACGGATCCCTGGGGGACCCCTGAAGAAAGTGTTGCAAAGTTAGAGAGTTTATTTCCAACCTTCACGGCTTGTAAGCGATTGGATAGATATGAAGCCAGCCAATTTTTGATGTCGGAACTCAAACCAAATGTTTCCTCCAATCTCTTAATGAGGAAGTCGTGATCAATCGTGTCAAACGCTGCACTCATGTCTAAGAGTGAGATAAGTGCTAACTTACCTCACTCTATGGCTAGAGTTACATCTGACAGCATACGAAGAAGTCCGGTTTCTGTTGATTGAAACCTTTTATATACGGATTGTCGATTTGTTAATAATTTATTTGAATTCAAGTGACTGGTTATTTGGGCAGCAGCAATTTTCTCCAAGATTTTTGATACGAAAGGCAGATTTAAAACGGGTCGATAATTACCTAAGTTATCGGAGTCTAGTTGCGACTTTTTTAATATTGGTGCAACGACAGCTGACTTTAGTGGCTCAGGGAAATCACCTGTACTGAGAGATTTATTAAAAACATGAACCAGGAATGGAGCCAAGACAATGGAACATTTTTTAATAACCAAGTTGGTATAGGGTCCAGACTACACTGCTTATTTGGCGAACTTAAAATTATCTTTTTTACTTCTTCCAGCGTTGTAGGTATAAAGGAAGACAAATTTCCTTTAGAATTAATAGAGAATATCGACGGAGGGGCGTGAGATGTGGAGACACGAATGGTTTCAATTTTTTCCCGAAAAAACTTTGAGAAGGCATCCGGGGTAATATCTATTTTAGCTGGAATCAGAAATAACAGTCTTTATTGAGTTCCAGAGACGCCGTGGATTTCAGTGCGTTCTTTAAATAAGCCAGTAATTTTGCACAACGAACGACACAATTTAAAAAAATATCTGTATACTAGCTGACCAGGCGAAATTCGTACCGCCTCAGAATCAATAACTATTGTGTTAACTATTAGCTGAATTAAATTCAGGATTTATATTGTTTTAAAAATTACAAAATGAAGCAATTATTGATGCGCAACTATCCGTGTTTTGTTTTTTACAGTATCGAGTTGACGTTGTGTACAGATTTATAAGTTTTGTTGTTTTATTACTTTTCCACTTACTTACGGGAATTGCGTTTCATTTTCATTATACGTGTGAGGAAAATTTATTATAATTATAGTATTTTTCTTTGGAAGGGTGCAGACACACGTTCACCGTTTGACCCATTTTCGACTATTGACATAAAGAGGGGCAGCATTATAATTTATAGAGGCACAATAAGCATAACATAAGCGCATTGACATTTGACATTTTTGAATTTTTGGAATTCACTCACTACTCAATATTATACTTATCACAATATTCTTGCAGTTCTTTCAAAATATGAGAATTCGTTCCTTACAAAATGAACGAGGAAAATAATTTTCTTCATGATTTTTTTTTCGTGATTTTTTCCAGTGTATTAATATCTATTCTGCTATTCAGGATGGAGACAAATCCAACAAATCAAAGATCATAAAAATAGGATCAGCCGTTCTCGAGTTATAAATAGTGTAACTAACCCGACTTTGTTTTTGTAGTGTGTGATATATGTAGGTATACTCACACACCGCGCTCGCTCGTGAAGGTTCGGGTTTCCGGAGTTTCACGAGTGAACACACTACAATGAAACAGCTGGGCTGGCCGAGCCTTAGTAAACAGTCGTTACCAAATAACATAAATACAATATTACTCCCGATCATTGTAATTCACAATAAACTAAACTAAAATAACTTACGTTGTAATTATTGACATTGTGGGCTAGTGAGCCACAGATAAAAGAACATTACAGTTTTAAATATATTAAGATTGATCGAAACTTATTTAACACTATGGAGGCCGCGCCAAAATTTATCAGTCGTCGGTCGGAATATCTAATAACAATCATGAACCGTGCTCGCAAATAATGATAACTGATCATAGATGACCGATTTGATCAATATCGAGGGTTATAACGATCGACCATGTCAAACCTCCCAGGAAAACGATGTTTCTTCATTGAAATGAGGGGTGGATTTTTAATATTATTTTTTAGAATGGATTCAATTTCCCAAAATTTTCTCTTATTAATTTGCCAACGCAGGGAGCACTAGAAAGCTCTTCAAAGAAATTTACAAATACCTGATTGGAGATTGTATTTGGTGGCTAATCAGAAATGAACGTTCAGGCACCTACTCTATTATTGTGACCACAGATATTGAAATATAATAGATGTGCTATATGCAGTTTTTACTAGGTGGGACTGCGCTTCCGGGTGTCGCCGATATTGTTTACCAATTAACGAATAAACCATACGAACGTTAAAATAAATTAACGAATTCTTTCCGTAATCAAACTATATTGTTAACCAATACTAATGCACACCTTCAAAAAATCAACGAAATGAACAAATTCTTTTCGTATGCAAACTACCCTGATTAGGTCATCCGCCGACAGTTGCGCGGACATCATAACATATCTCTTTTGTATTTGAATATCTTTGATTGTGACGCTTAAAACAAGGAAATAAGCATTTTATTTCGACGGTAAACAAAACATAACGAATTATGTCAATATTTTATGAGTAAGAATTTTTTTAGGGAAATTGTGTTTCTCTAGTTAGAGAAAAATACTGGCAAATTTTTTACGAAAAATTTAAAGCGGCCATTACTGAGGATTTGAATGAGACAACAAGATATACTGCTACTAAGCACTGAGTAAATTGCGGCGAAGGAAAAACATCTGTTAAGAAAAAACATTTTTGACAACACAATTTCATGGATTCCCCGGTTAAAAAACATTGATAAAATGTGGGAGAATTCGGCGTGTTTTTATAAATAAGTTACGGAATAAAATGCAGGCTAGGACAGGGCTATTTGATTACGAAAAGAAGAGAAAGCTTAATAAGGAGATGTCCAGGTTTCTCGCTTTTTCATCTCCCATCTCGTGAAATTAGATTTGGGATATGAGAGATGAAAGGCGATGGGGATCATCAGCCAAAGTCTAAAAATGTCGAGGGAACCTGATGTTGCAGCTTGGGTGTACTCTAAAAAATGGAATTTTATATTGTTCGCTACAGGTAGGGTACCTTCCTGCCGTGAAAGGGGTTTTACAATCATAATAAAAATGAAAGTAAGTGCTTAAATGGTTTACGGGTGAAAATATTACGTTGTATTGTATGCTTTTTCAAAGATGAACGAATGAAAAACACCTGGGTATCTAAATGGACCCGTTCGAAATTTAATATAATAATATGTGCATTCAAAAGTTATTCAGTCAGGTGTTGCATTCATTTAGATATTGTGGACGGACGGTGGAAGTGGTGTCGAGATAATAATAAATGATAGATGAGTGGATGGAAACAGTAGGGGATATATTAGAGCGGTAGATACCTACGTATTCTGTGTATTGACCTGGTGAAAAACACCATTCAGAATTAAAATGATGCTTGAAATGGCAAAAGCCGATTTATTTGATGATATCTGAATAGCCAGGTACTTATCGACCTTCCTCCAACTCATTTTCATCTTTCTCCTCCCTTCTGCATCAAAATACACTATAGGTACATGACACCGGCTGCGAGTGGTGTTCAATTTTTTAGCGTTGTTCAAAATTTTTGTGATGTAGGAGGGACGGAACACAGTGGTCAGAAAATCGTCCCACAACCGAGATGTTGAACTCAGTAATGAGTTGTATAAACGACCCGTACTCATGTGATAAATGTCGACTGTGTACAAATGTTGGGCGCGCATTCGGCGTGTTTCCCGACTGTGCACCGTTGCCAAAAGAATACACAACAAATGTTGGGCGCGCATTCGGCGTGTTTCCCGACTGTGCACCGTTGCCAAAAGAATACACAACAAATGTTGGGCGCGCATTCGGCGTGTTAACCGACTGTGCACCGTTGCCAAAAGAATCAATGATGCTAATTTCTAGGACCATCTTCCAATGAAAGTACAGTATGCTCTAAAGATTGAAATCTATTTGTTAAGATTTAAGAATCTATCAAACGAACCGCCCGTTTCTGCACAGATTCGAAGGTTACGATTTGTACAGGGTTAGCAGTAGTGTACTAATAAAGAATCTGCGAGCTCTGTACAGCACGCCCTGCTTCTGAGATGCTTGTGTGGTAAGACAATATAAATCAGATTTTTTTTTTAATATTAGCTCCACACAGGAGGCCCTGAGGAAAATAATTTCCCACAGGGGCTATGTCATCTTTGGAGATGCTGTGTAGAGGGTATTTTTAGAAAAGGAAAGAGAAGAAGCTTTGGTAAGGAAAATGATATTAGGGGTGGGTAGGATTTTTTTTTAATTTTTAAAAGAAAGAAAAATATTTCCGGGTTACGTACAACCTGACAATATTTGAAAAATCTCCTACTACCACAACAGTAAGCCGAAAATGTTGCTTGAGTCGCGATGAAAGACTAAGCCAGCAGAGAAATCGAACACGGAAAGCCTGGGTGGGACCGGTCAAAATTGTGGGTCAGTTTGTCCAGGAGTGACGGTTGTATGAATCCATCCCTCCCACTGCGGTGCAAGACGATGTTCTTAGAGAGTACGCATGGCGAAGTCAAAGGGACTTTCTCTCCAGATCCGGACTGCCATGCAGCTGGTGTGCAGAAGCATCCGCCGCCAAGACCCGGACAAGGACAAACCTCACCCCATGAATCCGGGCACCACTGCTAAGTCACCAAGCGTAGCGAACCACTTGAGGTGACCTATGGCAGAGGTGTTGATTATCCAATAAATGATTCCCCATACCCGCCTCCCAAATTGAAACGTGTCATGTCAAACCTCGGATCAAAGAAAAGTAAGTATGATTGTGGTTAAAACAAGATTTCCACAAAATAAAGTTAGGTTTTTCTCCTTATTATTTTCTCTTTAATAAATTCCAAATATTCTTTGAAATATCCAACCAAAAAATAAAATAAGACACAACTTAACATTACGTTTCGTCCGTTTTTTTTAATAAGATTTCTAAAAGAGTGTTGAAACTCCAGCAAAGCCGGGTAGTAAAACTGCAATATTTATTAAACTCGTTCCTTATTTTCAAGAAGAAACCTTCACAGAACAGAGAAGGCCATTAGAGTCAAGACTTCATCAGCGGGTGTCAAATAAAATACCATTCAACATCCAATTATATTACGCTGTATTATTATTGTGGAAGAAGTGGAGCTGCTCGAAGGGTTGAAAGGGTCAATGGAAGGGGTCGTGCCTGCTTGAACTGGGCTGCCAGTGCCTGAGAGCTGCACTGAACAGATTTACAAATAGAATTGCATCGTGGCCGTGTGTCCAAAGTAAGCACCAATTTTCATATTTCTGGTGGGATCAAACAATTTCGCGTCTTATCATGATTAATTTTCGAGTAATTATGCCGTGTTGCTCTTTCCCCGTCTTCTACAATTTGGGAGGCGGGAATGGATACCGCCGCCCCGGGAACCTTTATTGGATAACCAACACCTCTGCCATAGGTCACCCCAAGTGGTTCGCTACGTTTGGTGATTTAGCAGGGGTGCCCGGGTTCATGGGGTGAAGTTTGTCTAGGTCTTGGAGGCGGATGACCAGGACATACTGAACCCCAGATTCCTACCCAACCCTCAAACCCTTTTCCTTCCCAGAACTCTCCTCTCCTTCCTTTCCTAAAAAAAAAACCCCCACACAGCATCCCCAAAGATGACATAGGCCCGGAGGGAAAGTATTTTCCTCAAGGCCTCTTGTGTGGAGCTTATGTAAAAAAAAGCCAATGTTACCATGTCCATGACCAGGACAGATTTTTGACCGAGTGTTGGCAGAGTTTGTAAACCGCATTTTGAAAAAAAATCGTTCTTTTGATTTAAATAAAGGATTATAAAATTTACACACAAATGTCTTTCTTCAATTTGGGAGGTGGTTAATGGTATCGCAGCCCTGGGAATCATTTAATGGATAACCAACGCTGACATAGGCCACCCTCCAATTGTTTGCTGCGTTTGGTGACTTAGCAAGGGTGCCCAGGTTCATGGGGTGAGGTTTTTCTGAAACTTGGCGGAGGATGCTTCTGCCCACCAACTGCGTGGCAGGCCGGAACGGGAAAGACTAGTTGAGGGAGATATTTTGACCTATCTAGCAGGACTCTCTTGGAAAGTCTTATTGCCCCACAGTGAGAACACTCCTGGACACACTGACCCCCAGATTCCTCCTCATCCCTCATACCTTATTCCTCCCAGAATATCCTCTCCTTTGTTTCCTAAAAAGACCCTTTCCACATTATCCCCAAAGATGAAATAGGAGCTGAGGGGAATTATTTTCCTCAGGTCTTCCAGAGCGGAGCTAATGTAAAAGTGAAATCTCAAACCAAAGATATTGAAATATAATAGATGTGCTATCTGCAGTTTTTACTAGGTGGGACTGCGCTTCCGGGTGTCGCCGATATTGTTTACCAATTAACAAATAAACTAAATGAACGAATAATTAACCAATAAACCAAAGAAACGTAAAACTAAATGAACGAATTCGTTCCGTATTCAAATTATATTGTTAACCAATACTAATGCACACCTTAAAAAAATCAACGAAATGAACTAATTCTTTTCGTATTCAAACTACCCTGCTTATGTCGTAGTACGCTTACAGTTGCGCGGACATCATTGCATATTTCTTTTGTATTTGAATATCTTTGTCTCATATATATTTTTTTTACATTAACTCCACACAGGAGGCCTTGAGGAAAATAATTTCACTCAGGGCCTATGTCATCTGGGATGCTGTGTGGAGGGTCTTTTTGAGGAGAGGAAGGAATGAACATTGGTCTTGAAGAGACCTATGTTGTAGGAAGGAGGAAACACAGAGGCCGGCAAATCATTCCACAGCCGAGCTGTTGAACATAAGAACGAGTCGAAGAAACGACCCGTTCTCATGTGACAAATGTCAACCGTATACAAATGTTGGGCACGCGTTTGGCGTGTTTCCCGACTATGCACCGGTGCCGAACGGATCAATGATGCTAGTTCCTCGGAGCATCTTTTATTATAATACCGGTAGAACAAGGATAGCATTCCCACTGTACGCCTGTGCTCTAAAGATTGCAATCCGTCTTTTAAGATGGGAGAATCTATCAAACGGACCGCCGTTTTTGCACAGAGTCGAGGGTATTTTTCAGGTATTTTGGAGCTTCAGACCAGAGGTGGCTGCCAAATTCAACCGTGGGGCGCACTTGCGATTTGTACAGGGTTAGCAGTTGTGCACTATTAAAGTATCTGCGGGCCCTATACAGTACGCCCAGTTTCTGGGAGGCTAACTTTACTCTGGCTTCGATGGAGCCCCCATACCTGAGCTGGTCACTTAGGGTTACACCAAGCATATCAATGGAGGGCCTGTTCGGAAGATTGCTTCCGTTGAAAGAGACTAGATTTTCATTTCGATCCCTTTTAGACGTAATCAGACAAGATTGGGTCTTTGAAATATTAAATTCAACGAGATAATTTTTACCCCAAGAGAAAACACTCTCGAGGTAACCGTCCATTCTTTGCTGCAAAGCCCTACGAGCTGTTGGAGTTTGTGAGCCCTTTGGGGGCTTGTCAACCAAAAAGCTATCATGAACTGTACTGTCATCCGCATAACAGTGATATTGGTGCACATGACAAAAGTTCGTTCACGTGCAACAAAAACAAAGTCGGAGACAGAACCGATCCCTGCTGGACGCCAGCATTTATCGGGTGTGAGGAAGATGTGAAACCATCGACTACCGTCTGAATCGACCTCTCTCTCAAGAAGTCGGCAATCCAAGTACACAAAGATGCGGGAAGTCCATAAAAATGCAGTTTATTGACAAGTCCTCGGTGCCGAACCCGGTCAAAGGCCTTGGAGATGTCCAGTGCAACCGTTTAGGTCTCACCGAAATGTTCGAGGTATTGCATTCCAAAATTCCAGGCATTATGAACTGTATTTTGAAAAAAAAAACACTTCAAGCAACATTTTTGGAAATGTTATTTTTCAGTAAGACAGTGCATTTTTATTTACTGGGTAAACTAAATTTATTTATTTTTTAAAGTTATTTTGAAAAACCTAAGATGAAATTATTCAATCTCATATTCCTCATAATTAAAAACAGAATTGTAATATTTTTTACAACAAAAATTAAAAAAAAACAAGACACTGCAAGATTTAACAATAGTTTTACGAACCCGTAAATATTTGTTCAATCATTTCTCTGTGATTTTTATCATCTGCTGTTAAGTTTTCATTTTGGAGCTAGAAGAGTATTACCAACCACAGTTGAAGTTATATGTATTTTTTAACGTTTGCTCCGCACGGGCGACCTTGAAGTAAAAAAATCAATCAGAGCTATGTCATCTTTGGGGATGCTGTGTGGAAGATATTTTTAAGGAAGGAGAGGAAGTTCTGGTAAGGAAAAAGTTATGA
The DNA here is from genome assembly GCA_929108145.2 of Limnephilus rhombicus. Taxonomy (NCBI): domain Eukaryota; kingdom Metazoa; phylum Arthropoda; class Insecta; order Trichoptera; family Limnephilidae; genus Limnephilus; species Limnephilus rhombicus. The sequence continues at coordinate 10,263,805 of OV815292.1, read as the reverse complement.
AGGGTGGGTAAGAATCTAGCCGTCAATGTGTCCTGGAGTGACGAACGTAAGAATCCATTTCTTCCACTGCGGTGTATCGATAACTAACCGGTACATAGATATTACACTTCTAGAAATTTTCTATTCAGTGGATGGCTGGTGCTGAGTACTGTGAGTATAGGGCACTTTCCCTAGATATAATATTTGGAAAAACAACGTTTTGAACTCAAGGATGTCATCGCGTACGTATTCCATTATGTCTCCAACCAAGTGGTTCATTTACAATTTACACAGACTATTTGGGTGTGAAATACTGAAAGGGTTGGCAGGAAACAAATTTAAAGATTTTTTTTCAAAAGACAAAATATCTGTGGCGCTTTCTTATTGAATGAGGTTTTTTTTTAAAAAAGGTAATAGGTTTTTTTTTGTCTGAAGGCTGTGGAATGTGGAATGGTGGCATTCCTATTAGTGGAATGTTTTGAGGACTGTGAAAGTGGTGAAAATGAGAAAAAGTGCCCGGTTAACGAGAACAAACATAAGCAGCCAATAAACTATTCCACTATTTGAATTCCGATACAGCGGGTTTTGATAGTAACTTCTTGAATGATATGGCGGGTTTTGTTCTCACTCGCAGTTTTAACATGGTTTTTGATCGTGGTAAAGGAGGTTTTGTAACTCAATTTTAGATTAGTTTTGTTCCTTGCAAAAATGTGAACAAGATGTATGACATTTTGTTCACATTTGTGCAAGGAACAAGATTATTAGGTATTGAAATTAAAGGACTCAATTAAAAAAACTTGTTTGTAAATAAACTGTTTTTATAAATTAAATAATACCATTATTGAATATATAAAATAATTAAAAATAAAAATAGAATTCTACAAAATAAATTTGATAACAATTAAAAAAAAGGATAAGTTAGGTTAGGTGAAGTTAGAATACTTTTCTACGTAAAAGCCGTTTAGCTGTTTAGTAAATAATAAATAAATAAATAATTTAAGTTAAAAAAACACACACACTTCCCCGCGCTGATATCTATGCGGTGAATTGTGGTCAGTGAATTTGTAATAACAATGACAAATATTTTTTCCCACGGTGAAATGTGGGCGGTGAACCCACCGTGAACTTTCTTCGTGGCGAATTGTGAGTGAGATGTGGTCGCTGAATTTTTCTAGAACCCGGTCCCCATCTACTTACTTAGTTTATCTACGATGCAAAGTAAAGCCTTCCTTTCACGCTGAGCCTCTTTTTATTACAGCCTCAAATATTCCCGGATATAAAAACACTCAAAGCCTTTTTTGTGTTTTCTTTATGTGTTCTCTTTGTATTATTTCGGGGGGTGAAATGCCGCTCTTCGGGCGTCAAATAATGCGTCTACATTGGAACAAACTGCTCTGTACGCCGCACGAACTAGTTTCGTGTGTATGCGAGAGGTTATTGCTGGATGTAAGATTGAAAACGAAGAATAACATTGATATCCGCATATCACATTTTTCTCGGTAGTAAAATGTGGGTTTTCTTTACATTATTCAGTTATTAAAGCGGAATAAACGGGGGAACGATTTCAGGCGAAATGAAAATCATAAAATATCACATGAAAAATATTCAGTGAAATTTTCTCAGAAAAATCTTGTTTTATGCATCATCTTTGAATAATTTTTATTTTTTATTTCATTGCACACCGTTTTCAGTGTTGTTTTGATTATAGCTTTGTACATATTATATATTATATTGTTGAGAGAATGTGTTTATCCACTTTAAAAAAAATAATAAAAGGAAGATTTTTTTGCAATTGCAAAATAGGCTGCCTCTCAACGAGCTTTGGCATTCAAATATTTTGGTTTAATTGTTCCTGATGAACGCCACAAGATTAATTTCAATATACCATTTATGAAGAAGATAGTACTAATAAATCTAAGATAACAAGACACAGACAACATAATAAAAAGGTAGCGATCTCAGCTGAAAAAAACTGATCAGTTGCAACCGTTACCTTTTTTATTTTTCTGTGCCTTGTTCTTGGTCATATTTTCGTTTACATTTATTAGTATTATTTATTTCTTCAAGATAAAGAACATTTCTGGATTTAACATTTAAAAGTTATTATAATAAGAATTACTTCAATAAAAAAAACTTCCAGATATTTTACAAAAATAAAAGATTTTCACGGCCAAAAGTATTTGTTATTTATTTTAGGGGTATTACGTCGTGTTGCTCTACCTTCTTCTTTATCCTAAATAAATAACAAAAACAAAAAGCCCTTCGAAAAACCTCTTCGTATAATCAGCACTCACAGCAACGAAAGAATTACTGCATAAAAGTACATCACAAAAAAATAAAGCAAATGAGTGATAATTTTAAAATTCTCCTAATGAAATATAACTACGAGTATATCTACGGATGAATGTATATGTAGGCCCTGATGTATATTTCCCAGCTCACATTGTCAATATTGCGTTAAAAAACATCATTCTTTACGATATTAGTTATTAGATATTAATATAAATCATAAGATTTTTGAAAACGACCCAAATAATCTATAGTCTTTCGGCCTCGGTGGAGAAAAGTCATCAGTCATCGACGTCATGCCCTGTGACGTCATCAATCACACGTGTCACGTGCTATACGTGATCCCAAAATAAACACGTTGTTCCGAACGAAAGCCTCCCTACCCAACCCCGAGAGGGTTTATTATTTAGTTTAGTTTATGTTATAGTTTAATGAACGGAATATGAACAGTTCTACGCTTTTATTAAAGGTTTTTACCACTGTAAAGAAAATTTGTAGAAGTGCGATCTATTTAGATTTGAAAACGAAATCATGTCGCAATGTTACATAAAACCAGTTGACTTCTAGGTCCTAGATAAAAACGATGAAATTTGGTAATCTGCCAAAGAAATAAATTAAATTTGTGAATTTTTTAACAATTTTATTAATTTATATCTTTATTCCACGCCCTTAAGGACTGAGGGAGCGGGTCGGATTGACAGAGACGGGACGAGAAATAAAAGGCGTCAGTCGATTTAGTGAGTCAGTCTTTATTGTAGCGGAGGTCGGTGAAGCGGTAACAAGATGTATGCAGGGTGCCGTGATGAGATGCTGCAGGCGCACGGAGGTTATGGAGATGGTGATGGAGATGGCTCAACACCTTGGTGGTGGAGATGACCTATCTTCCAAGCCGTTGCTCAACGCTTTGAGTCGCGGAGATGAACGGTGAGTGGCTCGGTGAGCTGAGCCACCAGCAGGTAGTCCTGGCGAGGCGGAGCGTGTTTCCATGGCAGCGAAGCACAGTGCACTTCGGGGTGCCATGAAATGGTGAGCTGATCCCTGGACTGAAGGTGGCGTCAAACCTTGTAAGTCGCGGGATGTAGCTGTTCTGCGGAGCTGAACACGGTGGGCCTTAGAACTGAGACGTGGTGATGGACCTCGGGAAGCTGCCCTGGATGCGTAGAGTTGCCATGCAGGAGCACTTGTGCGGAGATCTGTTACATGCTGAGATGTTGAACGACCAATGGTCTGGGACTGACTGAGCGAGCGCCAAGTTTAGTCGCTTTATATGTACTAGCGCGACCGGTGGAGTAATGTTCCATTCGCCGGCAATGTGTACACTGGAAGGTACTGGAACATACCCGGTGCTGAATATTCAGGCGGCTTATAAACTCTAGACCTTTCTAGGCGGTGGCGATAATATTATTTATCGGCGCGGCAGGCGGCCGAAGTCCGACGTACCGGCGTAGGTAGATAGGTATGTACTCACGTAAGTAACTTGCCGGTATCGCGCGAATATCATATGTTTCTCGTGTCTTCTTTTGATGGCGAAGTTGATAATGATGTGTCGCCACAGGACTTTTACAATCTATTTTATAAGATGTTTTTTATCACTGTTAGTATAAATTACTTAACCCTTCAGAAATGTATCGTATATTCCAGTTGGCCAAAAAATTTCCATTTCCATCAACACAACATTGATAACATAATGCTTACACATTCATTATATTCACACACACACACACACACACACACACACACACACACACACACACACACACACCCTCATACCATACATTACATAACAGTAATAAGTCTTTGCACCAGGTTTTTTGAATAATAAGTTTATAGAACAACATAAAAGGGAGCTTTAAATCTTGTTAAGAGATGATTCGAAGGTGGCCAATGATGACATTGTCAAATTAACGGAATTTTTCTATCTCATTAAAATTATGGCACATTCTCGATAAAGCTGAGTCAAACTTCAGCTTAGTTCGATATTTTTTTAATATCTAACTGAATAGAATTTAATGAAATAATTAAAAGCCCTTTGTTTTTACCACTATAATCTCTATTTAAAAAATCGACATGTTTCGAGAACAATGTTCTCTTTATCAGGACATTATATGTACTGAGAACGATGATCTCTTCATCAGTACATATAATGTCCTGGTGAAGAGAACATCGTTCTCCAAACATGTTGATTTTTTAAATAAAGATTATCGTGGTGAAAAAAAAGTGTGTAATACCCTCTATGCAAAAACGGGCGGTCCATTTGATAGATCATCCCATTTTAACAGACGGATTGCAATCTTTAGAGAACAGGTGTCAGGTGGGTATGCTATCCTTGTTCTACCGGTATTACAATAGCGTCATTGATCCCTTCGGCACTGGTGCATAGTCGGGAAACACACCAAACGCGTGCCCAACATTTTTACACAGTTGACATTTGTCGCATAAGAACGGGTCGATTCTTCAGCTCGTTCTTGTGTTCAACAGCTCGGCTGTGGAACGATTAGCCGGCCTCTGTATTTCCTCCTTCCTACAACATGAGTCTCTTCAAAACCAATGTTCATTCCTTCCTCTCCTCAAAAAGACCCTCCATACAGCATCTCAAATGACATTCCCCTGACGGAAATTATTTTCTTCAGGGCCTCCTGTGTGGATTTAATGTAAAAAAATAAAAAAAATAGAGGTATGTTGTGAGCCTGGAAATGATGATGTGAAGAGTAAAATAGTGAAGTACCTGGCTATTCAGATCTACTCATCAAACACGGCGTAAGTCATTTCATACAACGTTTCGAATCTGAGAGATAATCTTTCAAAAGGGCAAGTATCTTCCACTGACGAACGTGCCTCACAAAATGCACCACAGTATATTATTTTCAATGGGTTCATTATTTTAAAACGACATCGATTAATTATTTTTATTTAGGGATTTTACAATTTTGGAAAAAAAAGATGTCATAAATAAACGTTACTCGAAAAATTAGTGGTAAACATGTAGCAATCAGACGTGCTACATAAACGCGCAAAGAAAACACTGGAATTAACTGTTGATCGTTTATTAATAAGAATTAATAATTCAAAATATCACACGGAGCGAGACAGTTGTAAATAACGGTACAAGTTGTTTGGCTTGCTATTATATCGACTGACTGGGTCAATAATGCCGTGGCGGAGGTAACGGTTTAATAATTCGGCTGGTAATATCGAGAGAATACGATACGTTTCTCGATGGTTCTGATGCCTAATGTACGGGGAATGTGAATGCTCCGGTACTTTCCATAAAGTGCGACGAGATTTCAAATATCTTAGCGCAGGTAGGTAAGTATTCTTTGTGTTCCGTTCCCAGTGGTACCAGGCGGCGATATCACTATGCTGCACAGGTACATACCTTAAGTAGGTACGTACCTGAGTGTTGGCTTCACCACAAACACCATTAATAATATTTAAAATAAATAATATTTGGATGATTTATATAGCGCCGTTTTTGTGAAAAATCACCTCAAGGGCGTTGTGTGCATTATCTCTACTAAAATAAAACATGGTGCAATTCACACGCGGTAGAAGTGAAACCTTCATAAAACTAAAGTAGACAAGAAAGGCTGCAAAGTACCGCACAAAGAGGAGACCGATTATAATATCTCATTCTCATCAATCAGATAGGTTTGTCTTTTTGTCACTATTTTTCGTTTCACCGAGTTTCAAATCAAAACGGCGCTAAAGAAGTTTTTACTTCAAAACCTGTTTTATATTTTACAAAACTGAAAAATAACTGTTTACCATGTATGACTTAACCCTTCGTTATCATTCTTTCACTCTTACTTGACTGATAGAAAATGAAGGGTTAAAATAAATTACTTTGAATCCTTTAACATTGATGTAACTTCCGGCGTTCCCCACGGAGCCCATTTGGCCCCGCTTCTTTTTAACCTTTTTATTAATGATATCACAAAGTTTTTCTCACACACGTTTCTAGTTATTTGCTGATGATAATAAGATTCTCAAGATTATTAAATCCCACCTTGACTGTTTACTATTTCAACTTGATATTGATTCATTTAACGATTGGTGCAAAATTGACAGCATGCAACTTAATGTTGATAAATGCAAAAGTTTGTCCTTTTATTATAAACTAAATAGTGTTTGTCTATCTACTGTCTCATCTATCAAGGACCTTGGGGTCACTCTAGACCGCGAACTTTCTTTCCGTGATCACATTAATAATATCGTAAATAAATCACTAAACTACTCGGCTTCATTCATAGAATTACCTCTGACTTCAAACATATAAGTACACTTAAAACTCTTTACTGTTCGCTGGTTCGCCCTGACCTTGAATTTGATAGTGTCATTTGGTCTCCTTTCTATGCTGTCCATATTTGTCACATCGAATCCGTACAACATCGTTTCCTAAGAGGAATTGTTTGGAGGTTGGGTCTTGAAAGAAGCGAGTGCTCATATTGTTATGAAAATAATAAATTAGAATGCCCAAGTAATTATTTTCCTGTTCTAAATTACCGCAGGATTATTAATATTTATTTACATTAATAACTCCAATTATTTTACTGGCTACTTCTGGTTTCACCTTTTCTCCGATTAGTTAAACTTTCAAACGACAGGGGGTTTTTCATCGATTTCGGTTACTCTTTGGATTCGCGTCTGAAGGGCAGGACGTGAATCCGACAGTCAACAAGTGGATTTAAATTTAAAATGGAAATTTTTTAATCGGCGGATTTTTCAGTTTAATTTAATATGTGAACGATAAGTTTCTTAAATTCTCAGCCGGTACAATGTGATCGCGACTGCAGAACCTATATTTTACGGGTATTCAAGTGTAAAATCCCGATGTCCTAAAATGGCGGCTTGACCGAGCAAGTTTAATCATAATCATCGATTATATACACCATCCGTCATCCGACGAGATGAATCACCAATAATACAACGGCACACAACCCGTCCGCTTATTCCACGCCGTATATTTCTACAACCTGATGGGAACTAAACCACATAATGGAGGACGCCATGGGCATGGCGTTCCCATACTCAACAATTACCTAAGATGGATGGAGAAGCTCGAAAAACCTGGCGATGATGCAATGTGAGGGAGGTAGGGTCCCCTCGCAATGCATCTGGATTCGTTGCAGCAAAGTTATAGGTTTTAGCTAGTAGCTCGTTAGGTACGGTCCACAGGTATGCTTAATCTTTTAATATATAAATCTTTGTTATACATCCAATCTTTTATTTTATATTTCCAAGTTTCACAACATTGATTAAAATAACAGTGCCCACGCTCTGATGGGAGTAATTCATGCCTACCGACAGTTCAGCATATCTCGTACCAACAAGATTTAGCGTCCAAGATCCCATGGGATTAAAGTTGATAACTGTGTACCTTTGTGTATAACCCTGTAACTATAACATCTAATACACCCACTCAACCACAAAGTAGGTACAACACCACAACATCACACAATATAAATCACATCCAGTGTCATAACCCTTATATTAATACCTAACATGGTACCCTGATACTTAAATAACCCGAATCAATCTCTAATATAATATGACACCCTTTAATCTCTTAACCATAACAATATGATGAAATTGAACACATTTTAAACATTTCTTCTTTAGAAAAACTCCGAAATAATGAATTGCTGTTCCTCAATCAACATTCTACTAATCATGGATACCATTTTCCCTTATGCAGAATGTCGAGACTTGTCAACGCAAGTCAAAGCATTGATTTTTTGGTGTAAAACTACATGACTTTCGGCAGTCGATACGCAATATTTAAATGCTTCTTCATGCTTTGACTTGTAGTGTCTTCTATATGTACTTTATACATTTAATATTGTCATTGCTATTAATTTATATGTGCTCTCCCTTCACTGTCACATCTGTTTTTTTTTCTTCGTGTTATTATTATGTTTTAATGGACTATTGTTCGTAAATTAATAAATAAATAAATGAAGGCCTCCATGGCAGAGGGGTGAGGCTCTTAACTAACAAACCGATGGTCGCGGGTTCAAATCCAAATTTTAAAATAATATATAGTATATTTGCGGCACGTTCCAGAGTGGAAGATAATCTCAGTAAGACCACCATTCAGAATTGAAACGTTACTTGAAATGGCTTAAGCCGTGTTTGAAGCCCAGATCTGAATAGCATGGGACTTCCCCACCTTCCTACACCCCATCTCCTTCCCCTCCCCGCTACCATCAGCCTCACAACAAACCCTGATTGAAGATTCCAAAGTCTCAGTGGCTCCAGGTGTTCGGGGGCCGTTGGGACTATTTTCGGTAACATAGATTGTCATCTCTCAGGTGTGCAAAATTTATAACACGTTTAATTAGTACGATTGCGACTAATTATAATTAAAACAAAATTGAAGGTAAGTAGGTATAAGAAATCTATGATTAACAAATTCTAAAAGACCTTTCAGTATTATTTGGTAAAACGAACTGTAAAATCATTGAAAAATTCAATCTTTAATTAAATTTTTGCTCGAACTAACAATTAATTACTTGTTCTTGATACTTCGAACAAAATCTTAGCCGAATTAAAAAAGGATCGTTCTTTTATAATTAAAAATTCCTTTCCAATTCACTGAACCAAACTTGGGCTTCTTAGGGGAAGAGGAAAAACCTGGTAACTTACGGAATTTAAATTTAATCTTAAAAATAGCGCAGACCTGTGCAAAATCACGGAACGTTAAATTTTAAAAAGTTAATTGTACTTTTATATATATATAAAAAAACAATCAAATTGAGAATTCAAATTCAAATTCAAACCGAAAATCAAACTACAATCAACTGCTTGGAAGGCAATCATGCTGACCATAAAGCCGGGTACAGATTGCTGTAACGTAACATGCAATATAACACGCAATGAAAGAATTTGCCGTCCACATTGTCGCAATGTATCATGCAATGTAACAGAATTCCCATAGTGTGGACGCCTTGCGTGCACGAACCGTGCACACTACGCGCACGAACAGAGCATTTCAACTCGTGGGCGCCGCAATCCGCCATGTGTCGGTTTTTCGCCGAACACAAAGGGGCGCGCAGTGTGCACGGAGCGTCAGTGTGGACGGGCAGTTTCTATCTGTACTGCAGAACGCGCGCGAACAATGAGAACTTGTTCCCGGCAGACTGAGCTACGTATGTTCGCTGCGCGCATCCCGGAAACAGATGCGAGTAGGTACATGCTCGGTTCGTGCGCGCGCTGCGTCCACACTTATGAAATGTTCCTTTCATGTTACATTGCATGTTACGTTACAGCAATCTGTACCCGGCTTTACACCACCAACTTTCGTAAGAACAGCTTCATAAATTCATTATATTATAAACAACTAGACAAACATTAACATTTTTTTATATATATATATATCTACATCTCATTCCAACTATAGTGTGCATTCCCCAAAACAACGTTTACAAAACATCACAATATCGATGCATTTGACAACAATTTGAGCGTGGCAAATTTCAAACGCTAAACATATATTATGCAAGTTTAGGTATGTTTTAAAATGGTAATTATGTATTCTATTCAAATATTTTCCCTAAAAAATGTTAAAATAAAATACTGTACACAAGATTCATCCTAAAAATCAGGAATTTTTCGAATAGATTATGAGAAATCGTCTTTGCAAACTTTGACATTTGATATCTCAGAACAAGGTAAAGAGAAGTTTTTTTCCCACAAAAGTGACGATTTGTGAAATATCACACAAAGTTTTTTAGAAGTTGTTATGAAGCATCCATCAATTATTTTGAAATCTATTTCGATGTATTATATTTAACTTTACTGAGGTGATTGAGTAGTATATAATGATAAGTTGACAACGTTATACTCATCACTTTTTTCAATGATCTTGAGGATTATGTGAAAATGAATGATTTGCAAATCGTCCGTAAGAAATAAATAAAGTATTTTATTTTATTTAAAAAGATTGATTAAGGTAGTCAGGCTTCGTTCAAGAAACGATTCACTGTTTATGAACAATTGAGGAAGCTAGACGGACTACTAATACGACACAGTCACCTCACGAGACGCGTAGATCGTTCAGTTGATCAGTACGACATCTCTGAAAAATCGATATTTTAGTTAAATATGTATGTAATATGTACCTACCGTCTATCTGGTACAACACTCAGATTATTCATAAAATCAACAAAACCAATTATAATGCAGAAAAACTTGTAGTGAATTAAACAAAATGTTGATGTGGCCTGGGTGACTAGTGGAATATTTCAAAATGTAACTATAATGTACCGAACCGTAACGCCTTCCAGCGTTATTTAACATTATATTTAATACTAGCAGACCCGGCCACACGTTGCTGTGGCTAACGAAACACAACGCCATTACCCAACCTTTATAAAATACACACCACCCGCTTGCCAGCTGCCCGCTGCCCGCTGCCCGCTGCCTGAATTGAATATTTGAATTTCTCGACTTTTCTCTACCATAATCAGCATGTTTTTATATATATAAACCTTCCTCTTGAATCACTCTATATATTGGTGAAAACCGCATGAATATCCGTTGCGTAGTTTAAAAGATCTATGCGCACATACATTTTGAGCGACTTCATCAAATAAAATAAATCAAATCAAATACCTACTTACTCTAGGACATCTATTTTCCAATTTCTTCCGTAGAACGAATTTCAAAAGTGACTATAGTACGGCCCGCCAGCCGTTTTAAATCACACAAAAATATGTTTTCTTTAAATTTCTCGGATTTTCTCTAATATAATATACATGTATTATACATATAAACGTTCCTCTTCGATCACTCTATCTATTGGTGAAAATCGTATGAAAATCCGTTGCGTAGTTTAAAAGATTAACGCGCACATACATTTTGAGCGACTTCATTTTATACTATGTAATGATGATAATGATGTAAAACAGTCACGTGCAAACAATATTTAAATGGTGAGCATTCAAATATTGCATTCCTCATTGTCTCAAGACAATTGAAGATATCTGATTAATTAACTGAACGATCGAAATGCGTCTTCGAAACAAAGAACACCAAAAGTTGATGAAAATATGTACATAAAGGATGAAGAAACTATTCTAAACATCGGGTACTAACGATCTGATCGATATGAAGAAGGCTCAGATGCCCGGGGAGACACGTGAACAAAGAGACTTAGCCAAATAACCTGTGACAACCCAGGTACCAATTATTATTAGCTTTACTAAGAAACTCTGCTAAAACGACCAATGTTTGATAGAATAGCTTGATCGAACAGTTTTGTGTTTCCACGAATATTATATCAAAACAGTATCCGTATTTCTATGTAAGTTTTCAGCTGCCCGGTTATTACGACAGTTCGTTGGATATCTACCGTTTGAACACAAATTTAACTTGCCAACGGCTAGAAACAATTAGACTTAGATTGAAGAAATGGAAGTAATAGATATTAATTGTATTTAGTAGATCAATTTATTTACATTGTGTGCTAGAATTCAGCGGTTGTATACATCAATCAATTAGATGGTATTAAACACAAAGTAAAACGTACTACAAATTTGTTGTTTTTTGAATAGTCAAAGATAAACAAAATATCAATGTTTTTAAAGCAACGCTATGTAGGTAGGTACCTACCACCTACTACCTACCTATTGAGTAAATGCAATAATATTATTTTTATTTCCGCTAAATCTATGCCTGTATTTTCTTTTTACATGAGTTCCACACAGAAGGCCGTGAGGAAAATAATTTCCCTCAGGACCTATGTCATCTTTGGGGATGCTGTGTGGAGGGTATTTTTTAAGGAAAGGAAGGAGGGGAGAGTTCTGGGAAGGAAAATGGTTTGTGGGTAGGAAATTGGGGTTCAGTGTGTCCTGGTCATCCGCTTCCAAGACCTAGACAAACCTCACCCCATGAACCCGGGCACCCCTGCTAACTCACCAAACGTAGCGAACCATTTGGGGTGACCTATGGCAGAGGTGTTGGTTATCCAATAGGTTCCCGAGGCGGCGGTACCCATTCCCGCCTCCCAAATTGTATTATCTATATTCTTTATTCTTTAACTCTTATTTAATTAAATTCATTATGTCGACTTGTCTTAATGTATATAAATGTATATATTTTCTAATATAATTACTGGCAATAACATACTTTCTGTACCTACTCGCATTTTACAATGTCTTTACTCCAAAATTCAAACACGAGAAATGTTTTCTCTATTGAGTTGGGTAGTCTCGTTAAAACGAAATTAATGTATTGTAATTAGTTTTATGAACCATATTATGTTTTACTTTAAATCTGTATATGTATGTATTTTATTTTTAAAAAAAAGACGTCCAAAATAAATATAATGTATTTCTAGGTAGGTTAACAATACTAAGTCTGTTGTCAATCTTTACCTGCATATAGAACCGAACTCGTAAGAACCAGCAAAGAAGGTTTCAAAGGTTTCAAATAAATATTACGAATTAAATTCACATTAAACATATCATAATTTGGGCACCGTACCACCAGAAGTACATTGATATGTTAGAGCAAATCCAGAAGAAATTCCTCAGGTATGTTTATATGCGGAAGCATGGAACCTATCCAAGGTTCATGCACCATATTGACTTACTTGAGGAAACTGATTCTGTGAGCCTAGAAACTAGAATGAAAGCAAGTCTTGCTATTCTGTCTTTCAAAATTTGGAACAATTTCATCAATAGCCCATTTCTCTTGGGATGCTATGATTTATATGTACCAGACCACTACAGCCGAAGTCGACATCATGACTTATTTAGTACCGAACGGCAGAACAGACGTCTTGGCAAAGCATAGCATGACGAGGGGAGTGGTGTTGTTAAATGAAATTGTAAACCATTTGGATGTAAGTGACTGTTCTTTATATGCCTTAAAATCATTATTGAAGAGTCACTTGCCTAAATGCTGATAGGGTAACTAAATTGTACTGTAATTGGAATTATTCTGTTGTACAATAATAATAAAAATAAAATAAAATAAAATCATTAGATTTTTCGTCTTCAAGCGTTGAACGAAATAAAAATCAAGCTGACACATTCTTGGCTCTGAGCGAGGTTGGTACGTTGGTAGACGCAATCATTCAATGATGCTCTCACCCGTGAAATTCCCGAACTTTAGAGAGTAAATTACTTTTCGAAAGTACCTAGAGCCGGGGGAGTATCACTGGCACGCTCGCCATCGACTCTCGATATTATTTTTTTCCAAAGTGTGACAGTTCAGAAAATACCGGTTAAATTTCGTGTGAAATCTGTGAATTTGAGCAGAAAAAGGAACCAAGTTTCAATATATTTTTTTCGTGCCCGAATATTGTTTCCGTGTAACAGAATTGGGAGTTGAAGGGGGAATGGGATTTAAACGAGCGCCCTTTTTTGAAAAAGAAAAGGTTTTGGAAGATTATCAAAAATTTAGGAAGCATATGGTGTCAGAATAAATATTCAAGAAATAAAAACATTACTAGTTTATCAACCTTCAGTTCAGATATATGAGGTTTGTTAGTAGAACCAACAAAGACGTCGAGTGTTCGTACTGTGCTGGGCTGCGGAGAGGCGCGGGCGTATTAATCGCGTACACTTCGCCTGTAGGTTATGCGAAAAATATAATACACGAGTACCAAAGCGGACTAATCGTGTGCATTGTCCGACAAATATTTTTTTCTTGGTAGGTTACGGATTTTACATGTTAAGAGGGCATTACAAGAGAAAACCAGAAATATGTCATTTTCAAATCAGATTTTAGACGTATTGACTCTTTTCCACAAAAAAATTATAAATGGATTTCGAAAGATTGTTCTTTTATCTAGCATTCGCATGTAATAAATTTTGAGAATTTTTTTTAATTTTTAGTATAATAAGGTTATTCCATAGGTCGTTGGCAGATTTGTTAAATTTTCAAAAAAGATTTTGTATTATACCACACCCTTTTCAAATAATATAATCATGCAGTAAAATAAATCAATACATTATCTAGCAAACACATGTTTAAGAATTTTAATTTTAGTTTCAATAAAATCATTAAAAAATATGTGCGTACATGTGTTTCTTGACGAAAATTGGTCCATTTGTGTATTTATTTGCGCACTTACAAACTAATATATTTCAGATTTTTTGACATTTTTATTAAATTTAGACATTATTGAAAAATGATAAATACTTATAATCAAAAAATAATTACAAAAAGTACATTATTTTAATCGTTTTATCATCACGCCTTTGAGCATTTTTGGATGAAGGTATAAATTAAAGCTTATTTGGATTGAAATATATTCAATATTGAGTTATAATTTTAAAAAGCTGGTACGGAGAATAATTAATCTTTCTCATTGTAACCGCCCTGCACGATCGTAAGAACAACTTTCGACGAAATGTGGATTTTCGTCCGCTGGGTTGTGAAACGCTCTTAATTTCTAAATAAACTTGCTTGCGTCAAAGATTTATTTATTACAGTTAAAGAAATATTACAAAAGTATCAAAATTTTACCTAATAAGGCAATATACTACGTAACAAAATTATAATTCAGCGTATATTTTCCCCGCAGTGTAAAGAAAAATTAGAACATTAATATAGCACTAGATTCACGCGCAACGACGGGTTAATAGTTCCGAAATTTAATAATAAGTACGGACGGAGGATGTTTGAATACAACATACAGAAGATATTTAATTTATTAGCTGACACTATAAAGCAACGTAATTCTATGAATAAGGTTAAATATGTGGTGAAAAATTGGCTATCGGAAAAAATATTTATATTGATTTGTATGAAAATTTTTTAAATCTGTATAGGTATATAATATGTAAATAATAACTTTTAAAGTGTATTTGTAACATAGCTATAAGCACCTGTTATCATGCCAATTCAATTGGCTTAGCAGGACTTGTTTGTTGATATTTATTTATTAACTTAACTTAAAAAAAAAATAATAATAATAATATTTAGCTAAAGTGATAAGTCATGAAAAAAAACCCAACCTAAGAACCTATTTATTTATTTATTTATTTTTTTTTATGTGATAATGTATAACGAGTGACAAAGTTATTAATTTAGGCTCATTAATCACATGTTGATAGATACACAACAGCATTGTAACGCAGAGTTTGAGTACCTAAATAAAGAATACACCTATTTATTTATATTTCTGAAACCGCTGTTTGTGGTAACAAAGTGGTACTTCATCACTCCTTTGAAAAGTCATTAAAATCGATGAAAAAAAAACTGGTTAAAAAGGTTACGTAAGGTTGTGTTATTGGCAATTTTTGTGGAGTTTTCGTGTAACCACAATTTATATAGTCACGCTTCAAAACTGCATATTATAATAACATTAATTATAATTAATATTACAAAATATATAAATAAAGCAAAAACTCTATTTAACTAATAATATATCTAATGCTAATTCCACAAGGATGACTTTAGAGAACTTGCAGGTACAATTCAGACACCCACGAGCAACAAAAACCAAAAAAAAAATCAAAACACAATAATTTTTACTTAATTACTGATTGTTTGCACATAGAATATGGACAAAAAAAACAAACAAAAGAAAATCGAAATAAAATAAAAATGATTTCTCATACATAATTTACATCTAAAAAGTGGTGGACTAATTTGGTTTTAAATGTATCGAAGCTTAAATTAAATAAAATGAAACAATGCAACTTTGTATAAACCACTTATAAAATGTGCAAATCCGACCGGTTTCGGAACAAATGTTCCTTCGTCAGGGAAAGCTTATACTAATTTGACAGTTTAGAACAATGTTTTATTAGGATAGGGGTGGAGCCGTTGTTAGTTAATAATGTAGATTGGGTGGGTAGGTATTAGTGTAGAGTGGGTGGGTAGGGGAACAAATCCATGATTGGGCTATGTGACAATATTGTCAATATTGTCATATAGCCCAATCATGGATTTGTTCCCCTACCCACCCACTCTACACTAATACCTACCCACCCAATCTACATTATTAACTAACAACGGCTCCACCCCTACCCTAATAAAACATTGTTCTAAACTGTCAAATTAGTATAAGCTTTCCCTGACGAAGGAACGTTTGTTCCGAAACCGGTCGGATTTGCACATTTTATAAGTGGTTTATACAAAGTTGCATTGTTTCATTTTATTATAATGGATAACCACAAAGTAATAGCTACATTCAAAAATATTAAATTAAATATGTCAGCGACATCAGTTAGTTCATTGCCCA
Organism: Limnephilus rhombicus; assembly: GCA_929108145.2. NCBI lineage: Eukaryota > Metazoa > Arthropoda > Insecta > Trichoptera > Limnephilidae > Limnephilus > Limnephilus rhombicus. Next base: position 10,247,337 of record OV815292.1, on the reverse strand, counting down.
ATCTATCAATTCTTTCTGTCACAGAATTCATAGCGAAGTTCTAAGTTGGATCATCTTAAACCATAACTCACTTTTTGAAATTTCTGAGTTAGTACTTGAAATGTCATAATCTCGATCTCAATCATAATCTAGATCTTCCAGAAAAAAACAATCAGAGAAATTCTGACTAGACCAATGATAGCCAGTTTTTCTCTAATTAGTTCTTCTTTTTGGCAGAGCTAGATTATGATTTGGAGCCCTTATTTCAAGCTCTAACTCAAAAATTGCAAAGTGAGTTAGTTCACTATGGTTTAACACGATTCAGTTGTAAAAAATAAAATATTGTCATGCGGTGATCGGGTTTACTTCGGTCACCATACAAGAGTTAGAGAGTGACTGAGTAAGTTTTCAAATAAATAAGTTGTTAGTTTATGTTAAATGAAAGAGATTATTTCATTACAAAGTTGACCAAAATTCTGTACATAGACAACAAGTCATTCTAAAATCTTCTAGCCAAAATCTAAACGAGTTAAGTAAGGATTGACCAAGTTGCCCAGTTAACGTTCTGGCCGGGCTAAATTGGATATGGCTACGTGAGGTAACAGGGGATTAAACTCGGCTTCGTTTTGTGTATCCTAAAGCTTATTATTTTATGCAAATCGTTTTATTAGGGTTATGTTAGTTATTTACCGCGCCTCTACCGGGCTTTCATGCAAAATGGTCCGCGGATTTGATTTTAAGTCGGGCGGTTGTCGGTTCTATTCTCACTATATTGAAATTAATGTTTTCTGCACGTTATTTACAAATATAAATCAAACCATACTAAGTTCTTCTACCGTTCCTAGTAGAGGTGTGCATTCCGTTCAGGCACATAGGCAGTGCCTCACTTGCATAAAAATATAAATAATACTGTCAATAATTATAAAAGTATTGCAAGAAATCTACAGTCATACAAAAATACGCGCGAAGAAAATGACTCACACGTAATATTCATATGTGGACAGAATTCCACACAAAAAATGTGCGTGTGCGCGTTCAAGGAAAGACTTATTCGTGTCGAAAAAGGCAGTGTCTATCGATACAAATGACAAATGTAGCAAACAGTATCATCTGTTGTTATTTCTATTAATTAGTACAATTTTACTAAGGAAAGTCGTGGGATCGAATCCCGGCATGCGCAAATAAATTTTCTTTGATTAATTTGTGTTATTTCACAATTAATTTATTTCAAATAATATAGAGTATATTTGCGGCACGTTTCTGAGTGGAAGATACCCTGGTGTAAGACCACCATTCAGAATTGAAACGTTGCTTGAAATGGCTTTAGCCGTATTTGGTGACCAGATCTAAATAGCTAGGTACTTCCCCCCTTTCTCTTCCCTATCTTCTACCCTTCCCCACATCCTTCAGCCTCACAACATACCCCAATTGGGGATGCCATAGTCTCACTGGCTCCAGACGAGGGTAGCCGGATGAGATATATTTTTTTTTACATTAGCTCCACAGAGGAGGCCTTGAGGGAATAAAATTCCCTCAGGACCTTTGTCATCTTTGGGGATGCTGTGTGGAGGATCTTTTTAGGGAAGGAAAGGATAGGAAGTTCTGGCAAGGAAAAAGGTATGAGAGGTGGGTAGGAATCTGGGAGTCAACGTTTAGGTGCGAGGCGATGGGTCGAGAGAGTACAGCTGGAGCTAGGTCAGGTCTTCCTCAACCAATCTATCCCGAACCCGGCTCGCCACGCAGTAGGAGGGAAAATCTATTGGCCGCTAAGATCTAGACAAACCTTCCCCATGAACCCGGGCACCTTTGCTAAATCACCAAACGTATCAACTTGGGGAGACCTTTGGCAGGGGCATTGGTTGTCCAAAAAGTGGTTCCACACAAAAAAATACGTTTGTGCGCAATACGCGTTCAAGAAAGACAAATTAATAATTGCAAATGTAGCAATCAGTGTCGTCTGTTGGTACTTCTATTAATTTGTACAACTTTACTAACGAAACAATATCATAATTGAGGCTTTCATTGGAATATAGAAATTTTATATAAATATTATCCAGTAAATACAAGCACGCATAAATGAAGCGATTTTTTGGATACTTGATGTGGATTTCTGTCATATAATTCTGATGGTTTGAAGATATAATTTTATTTACCTATACATTTATTATTTTGATTAAAATAATATACGCGTACCTTGGAAATATTTAGAAAATCAACTTTTACAGATACAACACTAAATGCAAAGCCAACTCACCCTTAGTCCCATAAATTATCAGCTTCCATTCAATGGTAGATACATTGACTCATTTGACTATAAAGCGTACGTAAAAGAAAAAGAAAAAGTTAGAACAATCGCGGTTAGTAACAGCTATGAAGCAAATAATATTGAAAACTTAATTAAAAACAAGAGATATAAAAATAAAATTAATTTGGTGTATCCGGTGCACAATAAAAATTAGCGTGTCTCAAATTTCTCGGCCCCAATATTTGTAAGAATTCAAATAAATTCAATAATGTGGTTAACATATAGCTTTTAGAACCAATTATAAAATAGGAACACGCCTTAAAATTTAAAAAAGTTGAAATCCTAAACTTAATTAAAGGGACTTATATAATATGAACTAGTATTAGGAGGTTTCCCACTCCCACTCCGCCTCCTCCACCTTCCCTATCCCCCCCATCTTTCCCCAGCCCCTCCCAACTCCACACTCCGCCCCATTCCCTTCTTTCCTTCCACCTCCCCCCCTCCATACCCGTTACATTTATTTTTCAAACAGCTCGCTTACCACCTATTAAAACGTAACAATCAAACACGCGCAGTTTTGCAAATATAATGTTAGTATAGACCAGGTTTCCCATTTGCCGGGTCGCGACCCGGAACCGGGCCATCAAAATAAAATACCGGGTCGCAACACTCCCGCCTTGTTTTAAGACAAGATGGAAGCTGCAAGAAAAAAAGCTTAACGTGTGGGCACAACGCGCGAAAACAGGGAACTTCAAAGCATTTAGTAATTTAAGTGAAATACAAAAAGAGTACAACATGATTGCATTGCCACAAGACATCTTAACTCAAATTAAAGAACATTTATTAGGACTGGAGAGGAATCTTCAAGAATATTTTCCTCCAATCGACAGCAATGAAGCTTGCTTAAGAAACCCATTTACATTCAAGTTAGATTTCGAAACTAATTTGCCACGAATTACCAGATTCAGATGTCGACTCGTTAATTGAACTGTCAACTGACACATCACCCAAGGATACATTTGACACAAGACTAAGACCATTGATAGATTTTTGTTTCTATCTTATAATATTATCTTGTAATATTATCTTGTCGTCAAGAATACACAAAATTAGCTCATCCAGCAATAACTTTTTTAATGCCTTTTGTCATAATTTGTAAATGTTGGGTTTTCAACACTGGTTTACCTTAAAAATAAATATAGAAACCGACTTGAAGAGAAACCAGACCTTAAGATAAAACTTTCGTCATTTTCCGCGAACTTGGATTCTTTAGTAACAATTGCAGCAGCTCCACACTTCGCACTAAAATTTAGTAACTAAATATACCAAAAAATGTAGTATTAATATAATATTTTTACTATTAATAAATGTGTATTATTTTACCTAATGGAACCAGCTTGGGTTTAAAAGTATTAAGTGGGTCACGAAGGGGCAGTGTGAAAATTACCGGGCCACGGCAGAACAATGTTTGGGAAACCCTGGTAGAGACATTTATAATAGTATTGATTAGTATTTTATACAAATTTGAATTTTTACTATCAAAGGGATCTCCATGGTAAAATAAACAAATAACAAAATGACAGCGCACGTCAAACAATTACTTAGCAACGCTTTGCTTTTCTTCCGGACAATAACCGTGTAATAGATAATTTCATAATGCCAGAGCTTGCCAATATATACAACCTGTATTACTCGCAAATAATGTAGCTTTCTATTAGTGAAAGAATTTTTAAAGTCCATTCAGTATTTATTGCGCGAAAGAGTAACAAACATCCGTACATACATACATCCGTACAAACTTTCGCCTTTATAATATTAATACGATTAAAATGTGACCACGCCATCGTTAGACTGTAACGCTACTTGGATCGGAGTAGTAGAGCATTCTCAACTAGATTCAAAGAACATATTTGAATCTAGATATCTTTCTTGCACCTAAAATTTTTAATAACTTAACAATTGAAATAAAGTCTAAAGCCAAATATCTCACTTTCAGAAAGGCGCTTGCTGACCTTCTGATGAGTGACTATGACAGTGTTTACAACTTGTTTCACATACTCAGATATTCTTCTTTATTGTTTTTTATTTATTTATTTATTTTTTTTTTTTTTTTTTATTTTTTTTTTTTTTATTTTTTTTTTTATAATAATTATTTATTTATTTATTTATTTATTGTTCTTATACGCCCGTAGGGGCTTTTATTTTATTTAAAACCCAGACGGATAGCATGTGTATATTATAACTTTATTACTCAGGCATATGTATGTATATATATATATATATATATATATCATGCAGTAGTATCCAGCCTCCTTTAGATGTTCTTGTTTTTGTCACTATTTGCTGACGGCTTGTTTCTGCCATCAAATTTAAGTGTATATATCGATGTGTATGTATATGTATGTGTGGGTATGCATAAATACATGTTTATGTAAGTATATATATCTATGTATGTATGTGTGCATGTATGTATGTATGTGTATTATGTACATACATAACAGCTACCTTACTTATTTGTGTTTATTTTCCAGGCAACTTTGCAATTTGTGAGTTATTGGAAACATTTCTACCAATTTTTAAATTGTTTTTATAATTTTACTTAAATATGTTTACACTTACTAGACTTTATTTCAAAATAACTATCCTCCATTGGTCACCATGATACAGGCAGCTGCCTACTATGGTGACCTTATGTATCTTCTTAAGTAAATGAATTAATTATGTAACATGTACTTATAAATAAATAAATAAATATCATATACGATGTCATAAAAAAAAGCAATTCTTTAAAATTCGCAGAACATCTCTTATTGAATAATCGCATTCCACTTAACGACAACAAACCTAAACCATAACATTTAGAAACAAACCGTCTTAGATTAAATTTATTGGACAGTTAGAAATCAATAAACAAACGAATTACCCTAATATAACACTAATAATTAAAGTAAGGAAAATGCAATACGTTTCTTACAAAACCTAAACAACATTACACATAATAAGTCAACAACAAACAGTCACGTCATTATTAAACAAAAATAAGAACGCATTATTGTGGGGAAAACAGATTTCAAAATACACTACAAAATAAAGAATCTTTTGTCACAGTTATTTTCTCATCATTTCGGCCCCTTTCAAAATTGAAATTTAGACACCCATAAATAAGTCGGCTCAAAGTGGTCTAACCACAGTTTGAAAATGGCTTTACAAGCCGAAACAGCGTCACAATAATGAAAAACTAAAATACTTGCATGATTTCGTAATGAATTTAAATTTAATTATTTTCGTAGGGGTTAATAAATGGTGTTTCATATATCTCTATCAGCCTTTCCATCTGCGGTAAACATACTTCTCAAACACACAATCCACCTGCTCCAAGTATTCATCATTCACAATTACGTTGCACATTGTTTTCATACTCTATTTTCAAACATTACGATTTTAGACTTAAATCATTCATCATTAACTCGCTCTTCGTACTTACTTCCTTCATCCTAGACACGAGTTGGAGATATTGTTCGAAATCAGCATCAGCATACAATAGGCAACATACTTTCAGATTACTCAAGTTCTCGCCCAATCCCATCTCTATAATCATCCACATTGATAAAAAAAAAAGTTGGTTCGTAGTCTCCACACTCTTGTCTACTTTAGTTTTCTGAAAATTTCACTTCTATTGCGTGTGAATTGCACACTCTGATTTTTTTTAAATTAAATGGAATTGTACGAATTAAACACAAAACAATTAATAATGTAATTTAATTATTGCCTTTAGATTAATATTGACTTCTCAGAATGATTGTACGAAGTTAAACCTATCAGAACCGAAGCGATTGAAAGCCTTTCTGTTATTACATAATTTTAGATTCCATCGCTGGGCACAAGTCGGCTATGCATCAGAATAATTGACAATGTAACTTCGAAGGCAACATAAATTTTGATTTAATATCTTGGGCAGCGACGTAAGATGGTTTATGCATAGAGTTACATTTACTGGAACACCATAGAGCTGGGAAAACCAATTACCGTAGTTTAACTACTTGTTAACTAAGTTTTGCTACCATTAAACTACGTCACTCGGGATTTAAATTACCTCTCTCCCAGTAGGAAGCAGAGACCATCACGTAACTTCCACTTTATGTGTGAGTCGGATGACGAATTAAATTAACCGAATTGATTCTGGATTTTTGTGTTTTTTTCTTACATTAGCTTCGCATGTGTGACCCTGAGGAAATCAATTTTTCTCGTCATTTCTGGAGAAGCCATGTGGAGAATTTTAGTTTTCAGCGATGCCAACTCAGCCACTGACCGGTTAGTGGGTGAGATGGCATCGCGTTTGGGTCACACCTGCGCGTCGCGTGTTTAATTCTTCGGCTGGCACATGCAACATTTTTCGCTTTCTGTGGTGGTAGTAGGAGATTTTCAAATAGTTTTGGGTTATTCGTAGCCCGGGAATATTTGTCTTTCTTTTTAAAAATAAATGTAAAATGAAGGAGAGGAAGTTTTTTGGTAGGAAAAGGTAAGAATCAGAGAGTCAGTGTGTTCAAGAGTCAGTGTGTCCAAGAGTCAGTGTGTCTAAGAGTCAGTGTGTCCAAGAGTCAGTGTGTCTAAGAGTCTGTGTGTTCAAGAGTCAGTGTTTCCAAGAGTCAGTGTGTCCAAGAGTCAGTGTGTCTACGAGTCTGTGTGTTCAAGAGTCAGTGTTTCCAAGAGTCAGTGTGTCCAAGAGTCACTGTGTCTAAGAGTCTGTGTGTTCAAGAGTCAGTGTGTCCAAGAGTCTGTGTGTTCAAGAGTCAGTGTTTCCAAGAGTCAGTGTGTCCAAGAGTCAGTGTGTCTAAGAGTCTGTGTGTTCAAGAGTCAGTGTGTTCAAGAGTCAGTGTGTTCAAGAGTCAGTGTGTCCAAGAGTCTGTGTGTTCAAGAGTCTGTGTGTTCAAGAGTCAGTGTGTCAGTGTGTTCAAGAGTCAGTGTGTCCAAGAGTCTGTGTGTTCAAGAGTCAGTGTGTTCAAGCGTCAGTGTGTCCAAGAGTCTGTGTGTCCAAGAGTCAGTGTGTCCAAGAGTCTGTGTGTTCAAGAGTCAGTGTGTCCAAGAGTCTGTGTGTTCAAGAGTCTATGTGTTCAAGAGTCAGTGTGTCCAAGAGTCTGTGTGTTCAAGAGTCAGTGTGTCCAAGAGTCTGTGTGTTCAAGAGTCAGTGTGTCTAAGAGACTGTGTGTTCAAGAGTCAGTGTGTTCAAGAGTCAGTGTTTCCAAGAGTCTGTGTGTTCAAGAGTCAGTGTGTCCAAGAGTCTGTGTGTTCAAGAGTCAGTGTGTTCAAGAGTCAGTGTGTCCAAGAGTCTGTGTGTTCAAGAGTCAGTGTGTCCAAGAGTCTGTGTGTTCAAGAGTCAGTGTTTCCAAGAGTCAGTGTGTCCAAGAGTCAGTGTGTCTAAGAGTAAGTGTGTCCAATCTGGACGCAAGAATCCATCCTTTCCACTGCGATGCAAAGGAGATGGATGGAGAGAGTCCAGTCCGACTGTAGAGGTTAAAAAGTCTCTCTCAACCAGTCTCCCACGCAATAAAACGGTGGATAAAAGGAATTCGCCGCCAAGATCTGGACAAACCTCACCCCCGTGAACCCGAACACCCCTGTCACCAAAGGTAGAGAACCACTGAACAACCAAAAAACGAGTGTGCTTTAGACCACACGACTGAAGTAAAATTTCTTTAGCTCCATCTATATGATAGAAAGAGAGAAAGAAAATCTGCGCGCGCACTGCTCTCTCTTGCTCCTACGGTGCGATACAGACAACAGGCCTGCACTGTGTCTTAGATATAGGAAACGTAACTGGCTATGAGAGAAAGAGAGAAAGAAAATGTGTGCTCGCACCTCTCTCTCTCGCCCCTACAGTAATATACGAAACGTAACTCTCTATCTTTCTAACTTCAATTACTTATATCTCCCTCTCAACTACCCCTTCGCCTCGCTTTTCGTAAAGCTCTCGTCACGCATTCACCAGCTTACTCCCCAAGTCAATCGTGCTTTAAGAAGTTTTACTCAATAATTGAAACCAAATGAAATCAATATAATTAACGATTATTATGACGCCGTTACCTGACGGGGATAGGCAGGGAGGATGCACCGCCACACAACTATTTCTCGGCACACAATCCTTGCTTCATTGACAACACATATCATCTTGTTCATACTTTTATGTTTTAGACCCGATCCGTTTCAAGTATTTGTTATCTTAATGTTACGGATTGCTAGTCGAGAGCCTTTACTCATCGACCACGGTGGCTATAATAATATTATTAATATCTTGTATCGTTTGCACAATAATAAACAGAAAATCTATTGTAGAGTGTAAATTCTTTTGCAAAGTCTGGTCGTAACCATTTATTAATTAATGATATTTCATTGCATTCCTTTTGACTATTCTTTAGAACAAAGGAAAATTTCTGCGGTGTTCGCATAAAATAAACAACCACCTTACTTTTGTAACTTCTCGATATTATTGCTTGCTATTTCCGCAGAAATACTTGGGCAATCTTCTCTATAAATGCAATAAGAGAAGAATGCGCTATAAATTGTCTCCACTGTGCCAATAAAATGAATCGTGAAAGTGGTCGAAGGGAACGACCCGCAGTTGCAGTTGGTTAATGTTTCAATTCTGTCCGTTTTTATTAAGGTTTAAATTTTTGTCGCAATGCAGGAACTAATAACGGCGTTAGGGGCAAATCCAATATAGTCTTGCTGCACTTTGCTGGCTTTCTTTGTGGCAGAAATAATGTTTACTGCTTTGTTTTTTTTTACAATGTTGGATTAATGGACATTATAGCCAGCGACTACAATGTAATTCGATGGATACTTTTTGTCTGTAGTGGATTTTATTTCAGTTAATTCAGGTTTACTATATTGCTTTCTTACTGACCAACTTACCATCAATTCCAGATTTAAACTTTTATTTAGGGCTGTTGTTTTATTTATGTTGTTGAATTATAATGTATGCTAAAATTCTCAAAACGGTTTTTCTAAGATTAATGAGTACCTAACTAAATTAAAATGAAAGATCTACAGTCTCTCGCGTCTAGGATGAATGAAGTATGTTTAAGAGCGGAGCAGGGCAAACGATTTTGACGAAATTTGCCAAAATAGTTTAAATTATGGTCGCTTGCGTCGCCCTCATCGAATTTTTAAATCAATTCCACCAAAAGTTAATGTTCATTGTTACTTCAAATGAGTTTGATCCCAGCATCCGCTCGTAAAAACCCCAAGTTATGGCGATCATTCCCGAACACGGACTGAAAAAGGAATATTACACGTTGGTCGCTTTCGTGATCGACTGTATTTTGATTTTTTCCCTTTCACTTGGGGAAATTTCCCCTGAGATTCCCTATTTTGTTGCAAATAATTTTAAAATTTTACGCGAACAGCTTTTTAAAACTCCCGGATATCCAAGATTCAAAAAGTATGATTTTAGAATTAAATTGGGAGATGTTTACTGGATTTTAACACCACATTCTATGTTATTTTTGAACTTAAAAATTACGAACGTCAAAAAGTTTACCAACTTCTATAAAAATCTGCTTCTTTTCAATATAAAGTTAAAATTAGAGGGGTATTGATATATTTCAGATTACTAGTTTTCCCACATTTCACGTGTATTGTACATAATTTTCCCTAAATATTGGGAATTTTTATACCTCTCAACCCCGAACACCTGCTTAGCGTGTCCATCATAGTCTGTGCAAATTGTTAGGGCTGTCAAAACATGGAAATATAAAACACCGTTGAAATATTCATTTATTTATTTAAAAGTTTAGGTTTATTGCAAAATAGAATAAAATATTTTTTATAACACGAAGAGAAAAAAACTTCAATACATAATTATGATTATTATATGTTTTTTGTTATTTATTAATTTATTAACGCCTTTTTTCGGGGCTTTTACAAACATTACATATGACTAATAAGAAATATACAGAATTCATTGTACATAACCGAACTGTCTCAGTAACAATATTTTATCTTTGTTTAAACATAAATTGAAGATGTCAACTGACTGGGTATAATTGTTTCCCTCCATTAGTATTCTCGGCAAAGAGGAATACATATGGTAGTTAGTCCAATTTCTGCACTGAAATAAATCCTGACTTCTAGTATTACGTAGTGGAATCCGGAAGCTTATCAATTCTAGCAATACCGGAATATCAACTAAATCGTTTAGAATTTTATACAGAAATACCAAGTCAGTGAAAATTCTTTGTTATGTATTTTTATTAAAATCATTATCATTTCCTACGAAAATTAGGTATTTTCCTTTGTACGCTATAAACTAATGATTTATTACATCACTTTTTAGGCGAATGAATAAAAACATAATATTAAAAATTCTTCCAAAATTTGGAACGGTAAGAATAGTGTATCCAAAAATAGTAGAATAATGTCTTTCCCTGGTTGGAATTTATTTATTAACTTATTTCTATAAACGTTCTAGTGGTCCTTACATAAAAAAAATTACAATAAATTATGTTTTTGTACCAATTAAAAAACTAATACAATTTAGATAATAAAACTTGAAGCAAAAGAAAATTTTATATATAAAAGCTAGAATGTAGCCATATATATATATATTATATTTATATTTTATATTTATTGTTATATTTTATCTTTACACTGCAGGTAAAAATGTTTATAATACAATTTGTCACCTCACTAGGACAAACCTGTGTTGAGGTTAACAATATACAAATTCAAAATAACACAATATTATACAGATATTGAAAGAACAATATTGTTGTATTTCTTACAGGTTGAGATTATGGGTACCTACTAAACTGATGGAGCTAGGTAGTACATTAATGTAAACATGTAGACTTTTAGGGTGACCATAGTTTAGTGATCTGATTTAAAAAAGGATTAACAACTTAAATAATAAATATATGTAACTTAAATAATAAATATATGCATAGAATATAATATACGATGAGGGTCTCGCTGAGTCGCGATCACGGCTTGACGCGTTTTTCGAGCTCTTTGGTTTTTAGTGAATAACCCTGTTAGATTTCGTTCAATCGGTCTACAAATTTGTCAGAATACATATTTTAATTAATAGATTCAGTTTTCAATCTTAAAATTGTGCTTTTTTTGTGTAATTGACCTGCAATTTACAATTGTTTAAAAGTTTTAAACCGATTAAATTGTACACAAAACAGTCAAATTTAATTTGATTAATTTTTGTTATTTCACAATCACTACATTTGAAATAATACAAAGTATATTTGTGGCACGTTCCAGAGTGGAAGGTATTTTCAGTATCGCCCTGGTAAGACCACCATTAAACGTGAAACTGTGCTTGAAATGGCTTTACCGTGTTTGATGAATAAGAAACATGTATGTTCATCCCATAAAGAGTCCTAAATTCTCCAGTCTTTCAATACAAATATTTACTTATTATTTTTTAATTTATAAACTAACGTTTAGACAAGATTTTTATGCATAACATAAAGGGTAACAATTATTATAAGCAATAATTATCAGCCTGAAACACTCATCAACATTGAAAAATCTTCCGAGAAAAGATACTTGCCGCCAACGGGACTTAAACCCGTGTTCTTCTGATTGCCGGTCAGCTGCTCTTGACCACTGAACTATGGGGGCTTATCAAATACCCGTCAAATAATTCAATATATACTAGTGTTTCATTCAACAATTACTGCTTATTATATTTTTTCCACCTGAAAACAACCAAGTTCAAGTCCCGTTGACGGCAAGTATCTTTTCTCGGAAGATTTTTCAATGTTGATGAGTGTTTCAGGCTGATAATTATTGCTTATAATAATTGTTACAAATATTTACTTTTGCCACTAATCTTCTCATAAATGTAAAATCAACAGTAATGGGGATAGCAAATCTAAAATCATGCCATGTCCATTGTTTTAAATGTAGTGTATCCGCGTGCACATCGCATCTTCTCCAAGAACAAACTTTCTTCTTTATCGGAAGTGACCTGCCAGGTAAGTATGTTTTCTGTATCCTTTGTAAATGATAAAATTAGATATAGCCAAAGAAATCTAAAACTAGCGGTGAAAGCTTTTTTGTTTGTTTTTTAGTTTGTTTTAAAAAAAAATCTGGTAAAAGTCGTCGGATACGTCTATATACAACCTGTAGTATATATGCTACTAGCAGACCCGGTCACACGTTGCTGTGGCTAATGAAACACAACGCCATTACCCAACCTTTATAAAATCCATACCACCCGCTTGCCAGCTGCCCGCCTCCCGTTGCCTAAATTGAATATTTGAATTTCTCGGCTTTTCTCTACTATAATAAGAATGCATTTAAACCTTCCTCTTGAATCAATCAATCTATTGGTGAAAACTGCATGAAAATCCGTTGCGTAGTTTAAAAGATCGATGCGCACATACATTTTGAGCGACTTCATTTTATACTATGTAATGATAAATAGGTTAAAAGTCATGCTTTTTCATTCGGAGGTATTGAGCTGACGCCAAGGTTTGGAACGCCGAAAATAGCAAGATTAAATACTTAAATGATTATAATATTTAATCATTTGTTTGCACAGCCCTTACACTTTTGTCCAATGTAACATGATATCTGCGAATAACCTTTCAATAATGTATTGTTTCTGTGGTCTCGCTCTGACATACCCACGGCGCCGCGCTTAGAGAAAGAGACGACAATACAATTAAAACTTGCTTTGTTGTTCCGAGTGATGATGTACCCTGTGTGAGGCTATTTGAAGGTAACGCGTGAGAAGGTACAATATATATGTGAACATTCGTATCGTGGATATTCTAGTGATTTTGTCCCTTTCTACGTGCTCCGTTTGAAAAATAAAGCGCGCAGCTACCCTGTGCGAAGCTAACTAAAGGTAATATGTGCAAAGGTACAAAATATATGAACATACGTGTTGGGTATTCTAGTTATTTTGTCCCTTTCTACGTGCTCCGTTTGAAGCGTGCACAAAACAGCCAACACATCAGAAGTTACAATATACAAGGAAAGGCCGCGTCCTGGCCACTTCCGTTAACTAATTCCTTTTGACATGTTAATCATTAAATGATAAACGGGTACAATGTTAAAAAGTTTAAGCATACTATGATCGTATGTCCCTTGCTACGCACGTTTTTGAAATCCTTTTTGACAGGCTTCCTTCAAATTACATGAACACATTATACAGTTTGGTTTTATTCATACAGAGTATATGTATATACAATAACTAATACACTTATGTTTTTCAACACAGCTTCACGGAATAGAGCGTCACAGACGACCACTCTGGCGGAGAAACTTCCGCGTTACGACCAGAATATCGAAAACACCATAGTTTTTATGTATTTTGTATGCTCAGGAAAATTGAATATAATCAAATAAATCATTATTTTTTTTTACATTAGTTTATGCATTGCATAGGTAAAACACTGATTTATTGGGTAATATTTTTATTATACAGAAAAAAAGGTTTTTAAGTACAAAAAACTGATTTTAAAATACGTTGATTTACGTGGTTTAAAAAATTTAAATACGATAATTAAGCTACATAATAAAAATATATAAATAGTCGGGTATAGGTTGATATGTGTCCTATAACAAAATATTTTTCAATATTTTTTTTCTTTTCGTATATGACGACAGATGGAAAAAAATCAGTGGTACATTGACGATTTTTTGAAAACTGATCTTTTATAAAGAGTTATAAAGCAAGAAAAAATATTTTTTTAAATATTTAATTTTAACTTGAGGCATCGAAAATGCATGTACCTAAAAAAATATAATGACAAACTTTTTTTTTGAGGTGCTGTTATTGATACAGATGACTTCGAATGTACGCAAAAATACGAAAAAAACATTAAATATTGAAAAATCCCTCTCGGGCTCGGGATCGAAATGAAAATATAGTCTCCTTCAACGGAAGCAATCTCCGAACAGGCCCTCCATTGATATGCTTGGTGTAACTCTAAGTGACCACTGTGACCAGCTCAGGTATGGGGGCTCCATCGAAGCCAGAGTTAAGTTAACCTCTCAAAAACTAGGCGTACTGTACAGGGCCCGCAGATACTTTAACAGTATACAACTGCTAACCCTGTACAAATCACAAGTGCGCCCCACGGTTGAATTTGGCAGCTACTTCTGGTCTGGAACTCCAAAATACCTGAAAATACCATTGACTCTGTGAAGATAGATTCTCCCATCTTAACAGACGGATTGCAATCTTAAGAGCACAGGCCTCGGGTGGGAATGCTATCCTTGTTCTACCGGTATTCCAATAGAAGATGCTCCGAGGAACTAGCGTCATTGATCCCTTCGGCACCGGCGCATAGTCGGGAAATACGCCAAACATATGTACACGGTTGACATTTGTCACATGAGAACGGGTCGCTTCTTCGGCTCGTTCTTGTGTTCAACAGCTCGGCTGTGGAACGATTTGCCGGCCTCTGTGTTTTCTCCTTCCTACAACATGGGTCTCTGCAAGACCAATGTTCATTTCTTCCTCTCCTCAAAAACACCCTCCAAATAGCACCTCAGATGAAATAGGCCCTGGGGGAATTTATTTTTCCTCAGGGCCTCCAGTGTGGATTTAATGTAAAAAAAAAATTTAAAAAATGTTTGAAGAATGAGTTAATGATGAATGTAAGTAAGTCTAAAGTAATGGTATTTGAAAGAGATAGAACGAAAACAATTAAGAGACATAACAGTGACCCGGGAAATTCAATGTATCAGCATATTATTAGTAAAAATTGGCTCCTTGAGTTTGATGAATTCAGTATAAATGTAGCAAGAGTGCAAGTACACCGATCCTCGTACATAATGGACCTCCTCTCTTCCAAACTACGAACACACCAAAACGATTTAGTAATTAACTTTACATTTTTTGCACAGATTATGTTTTTAAGTCCCTTGAAGCAAATTAATATATTTTTGGTTCTGACGTTATCTTTCTATTGCGTAATGTTATTATTTTTTTTTCCTGGAAGAGTTTTCGGTTTTTTTCATTGGCTTTTTTTAAAACTAAATAGGAAAGGGTAGGTACTTGAATCCCATTCGTATTCCGGAAGAATACTTTCAAATCAAAACCCTTTTCATATGTCATATTGGTGGCAGAATGAAAAAGGTTTCAACAGCAGAACAGGACGCGCCGTTGGAGAGTCACATTAATCTTAACATAAAGGAATACTACGTAATGAATAATAAATATATACGGACAGGAAAAAACATAATTATAACTGAATATGAATATAAAAGACTGATTTGGTGATATCTTGTATGATCATCATATTCACATTATTTTTATTTATTTAGCAAACGACGTACACATATGAATTAAGACGATAGAAATGATTTGATAGGATATTAAATACATAATATGTTTTTATACGATACACTCTTACCGTAATAAAGATTTTTAATTGATGGAATCAAATTAAATCAATCAATCAATTGCGCAATCAATTCAATTCAATTTAGGAGGCGGAAATGGGTACCGCCGCCCTGGGAACCTTTATTGGATAACCAACACCTCTGCCGTAAGTGGTGACCAGACAAATCAGAATTAAACCAACTCAGAAGCACCTCAGCAAGGTCATTAAGGGTGATGATAAAAAAAATATTTAAAAAATGGTTAAATAGGTTAGTTAGGTTAGGGTTACCAGCTTTATTAAAATTATTTTTTCATAGATTTTAATGACCTTTCTGAGGTGTTTCTGAGTTCTGATTCTGATTTGGCATAGAACCGCCGTAGGTCACCCCAAGTGGTTCGGTAGCAGGGGTACCCGGGTTCATGGGGTGAGGTTTGTCTAGGTCTTGAAAGCGGATGACCAGGACACACTGAACCCCAGCTCCCTTTCCTCCCCTTAAAACCTTTTCCTTCCCAGAACTCTCCTCTCCTTCCTTTCCTTAGCGAAACCCTCCACACAGCATCCCCAAAGATGACATAGGCCCTGAAGGAAAATATGAACCTCATGTAAAAAAAAATATCGCTAGTCGATCCGAAGAACGCGGGGTCATATCCCTGCCTGCGCAAGTAAATACCTATTATTTAATAATAATAATAATTGGATAATTTGTAGAGCGCCGTTTTCGTGAAAACTCGCCTGAAATGAACATGATAAGATTGATTTGTATTTTTTCACAAAATAATAATTTAAAAATAATACAAGATACTCTTAAGGGCCTTTAACCAGCCAGCGGCTGAAAATCCACATTTCGTCGAAAGATGTTCTTACGATCGTACAGGGCGGTCCAATGAGGAAGATCAATTATTTTTCGTACCAGATTTTTAAAATTATAACTCATTATTGATTTTATTTCATTCCAAATTTGCTTTAATTTATACATTCATCCCAAAATGTTGAAAGACGATAATTAAAATAATGTACTTTTTGTAATTATTCTTTCATTATAAATTTTTATAATTCATTATAATTTTTCAATAATGTATAAGCAAAATAAGAATGTTTTTTCTTTTAAATGTATTAGTTTGTAAGACCATAAATAAATAGACAAACTGAAGTATTTTTGTCACAAAACACTTGCGCGGATCTTTATTTTAATGATTTTATTTTAACTAGAATTAAAATTCTGAAACATGACTTTCCCAGATAAATTATTGATTTATTTTATTGCATGATTATATGATTTTAAATGTGTGTTGTATATTACAAAATTGTGTATGAAAATTTAAGAAATCTGCCAACGATGGTGTAATCTTTTTATACTAAAAATAAACATTTTTTCTCTAAATTTAAAACATACTTTTACTAGATTTGAACAATCTTTCGAAATCATATAATATTTTTTTGTGGAAAAGAGTCAATACGTCTAAAATTTGATTTAAAAATAACATATTTCCAGTTTTCTCTGGTTATTCCCTCTTAAATATACCTACTCTTAAAGATACTCTTGGTGTAAAATGACCATTCAGAATTGAAACGTTGCTTGAAATGGCTTTAGTCGTGTTTGGTGCCTAGATCTGAATATCCAGGTACTACCCCACCTTCCTTTCCACATCTTTTTTCCCTCCCCATTACCTTCAGTCTCACAATATTCCTCAATTGGAGATTTAACAGTCTCACGGCTGCAGTTAGTAGGTTGAGACCGTGTGTAAAACGACCATAAAAAACATTTTTTTGATGATTTATGAAAGTGAATTATTTTTTAATCTTGTATTAAAAAAATAAATTGTTTTACCAAGAGTGGTAGGTGTAAAAATTGATTTACTTAAATTTAAAATTAATGTTGAAAACGTTCGGTGGTCACGTTTTTCAGTAATATTTCAGAAGTACTTCTGCTGCTCCCGTCAGGAACCAGTGAGACTGTAGAATCCCCAATTGGGGTATGTTGTGAGGCTGAAGGAAGTGTACAAAGGAAGGAAATGGGGAATAGGAAGGCTATTCAGATCTGGTCACCAAACTCGGATAAGGATTTCAAGCAACGTTTCAATTCTGAATGGTGGTCTTACACCACGGCGGCACTGAGGGTGAGGGTATATTCCACTCCGGAACGTGCCGCAAATGCATTATATATTTAATTAAATGAAGACAATATAAGCGAAACTCAATCGAAAATCTGAAAACAGAAAAATCAGAAAAAGATATTGACACATCTGGGACTCGAACCCAGGACCTCTCGCTTACCGGGCGAACGCGCTTACCACTGCGCCACCGTGTCGATATCCAATTCGGTCACTTTTAACTGTATCATACTTCGACTAAGAACCACCCACACTATCTTCATTTTTCTTAACGCATATACTTCAAAACACATAACGAAGCCCTCATGTGTAATTTCGATCACCTTTAAATATTGCTAAACTTTTGACAATATTTCAACATAAATTGGATTAGTTTATGATATCTCATTTCACGCATTTTAAATGTCAAACGTCAAATATCTCAACACCTGTCATCTTTTCTCATCGTATTTCGAAAAAAAAATGTATTTTTCAATTCGATAAACAACAATCCATTTTCCGAATCGAATTTAATGAAATATTTTTAAAGCCTTTCCAAACTTTCAATGGAAAACAACACACCAGAAAAGTATAAGGGAATTCATATTTCTTGTTATAACACTCCTAAAGGTTTTCGTCTCTTTCTTCCCTTATTCCGGCCTTATTTTCGCCTTTTATCACTCCTATTTCTTATGTCTTCTATTATTTCTAAGCTCTATATTTCGCCACATAAAACAAACAAGGGTAGGAAAGTGATGAAATATCTTCTAGTGCTGTCAGGATAACGGGAATAAGTCATAATAGATTACTTTAAAAATTTCGTTTTTAAAGTTTCGAAAATGATTAAATTTTTTGCTGTAATATTAAGATTGGTTATCTAATTTTTCTTTTCGCATTTTGTGATGCAGTATCAAAAGGTTTTTTTTTAAAATTTAAAATATAATGAATTAAACGGTGTGTATGGGGTTGTTTCTAAAAAAACAAAATCTTGATACTGATAATACGGATAATTACAGGCCAATATCCAATCTACCATTCCTTTCTAAACTGCTTGAGAAAATAGTTGCCAAACAATTGGTGGGATACTTGAACTCCGCCGGTCTATTTGCCAAAAATCAATCTGCTTATCGTCAGTTTCATTCAACGGAAACTGTTCTTCTGCGGTTAATTTCAGACTTGATCATCGGGATGGAAGCAGGTAAGTTGTGTTTGGTATCTGTTCTTGACATGAGTGCGGCATTTGATACGGTAGATCATAGTATTTTACTAAATGTGCTTGAAACCGAATTTGGCGTTCGAGGTGATGTACTCCAATGGATGACATCATACCTGTCTGGACGAGTAGCCTCAGTAATTTTCAATAATTGTACTTCACCTGAAACTCCCGTAGAATGTGGAGTTCCCCAGGGTTCTGTCTTGGGTCCCATTCTCTTCATTCTCTATACGAATCGCCTCGAGAAACTCATTCAATCAGCTGGCTTTGAATCACAAGGCTATGCAGACGATCGGTTCATTTTCAAGTTTTGTTCCCCGGATGAAAAAGACGTCCTTAAAAACGAGGTGGTTAGTTTCATTGACACAGTCTCAAGTTGGATGTCTGTCAAAAAACTCAAACTTAATCCGACCAAGACGGAATTTATTTGGATAGCTTCTCCTGGAAGGCAAGCCCTCATCGACTCTAATCCAATCCATATTCAGGGCACAGATATAATCCCTTCTACAGAAATAAAATTTCTAGGTTTCACTATAGACAATAGTCTTTCTCTTGAATCACAAATTTCCAAATCTGTAAGTTCAGGCTTTTTCCATCTAAGGCAGATAAAATCAATCAGGCGTTGCCTTCCCTCTGATGGAGCAAAGTCACTCATAAATTCGTTCGTTGTCTCACGTATGGACTATTGTAATAGTGCGTATGCTGGCTTACCTAAAAAACAATTCAATAGAATCCAGTCCGTTTTTAATGCTGCGGCGAGAATGATTTTTGGTGAATCTAAGTATTGCCGTATGACCCCACTTCTAAGGGATCGCCTTCATTGGCTTCGATGCCCTGAAAGAATAGAGTTCAAGATCTGCTTAATGACCTTTAAAGCATTGAAAGGAATGGCGCCAGTCTATATATCGGAACTATGTGTCCGACAAAACTCAAGCGATAGGCAGCTTACTCTAAGGTCAGCAGATCTAGATGTTACTAATCGTTTAATCGAACTTTCTTGGTCAAATCGAGCCGTTTATTATGATCGATCTTTTCGTGTAACTGGCCCGCTCATTTGGAACAAACTTCCCTCAGCTCTTACTAATATCCAGAACTTGGCTGAATTCAAAAGAGCTTTAAAAATAAACTTATTTAAAAAATCGTACCTTTCATGAATTTTAACTCGCTTTCAGTTTACTATAATAAGCCATGTTCCTCAAGTTTCTGGTAATTGTTTGGTTTCGATTACCTCCTTACTATAGTTTTATGTGCACTCTGTTATTATTATTTCTAAACGTAAACTGCCTCTTATTCTTTATTATAATTTAGTTTTAATGAATTCTTTTTGTTAATATTGTTCTTTAGGAATTGCTTTGTATATACTGTATATTCTTTGTTTCACATAATTTAATCAATTTTGTATTTTGTAAGGACTCGTAAGGAACACTATAGGATTAATTTTAAGTTTATTATAATTAAGCGCACTTGAAGTGAAATATCACAAAACTGCGCTATATAAATACTACGTTATTATTATTATTATTATTATTTCTGTTTGGGTGGTAATTCGATACTTATTTGAAAAATAATATACATTGTAGGCACCGCGAATCCACATTTTGTGAGCGGGCAACATTTTTACGCTAGCAACACTCTGCGCAGACGGAATGCGCAGATGATCAAGGTGAAGTCCGGTCTAAACGAAGTTTCCAGACCATTCTGTTCTCGACGCTTCCCTGGCCGGCAACTTTCGTAAATCGCTTCTGTACAATAATATTGTCACGGATAATTAATTGTAATCATATTAACGTGTTTCAAATAAATATAACTAAGTATATTTAAAAAGTGAAGAACTCCTGGATGACTCAATGCTCCAAAATTCTTCAGAGAAACGGCCTGGATGAAGGCGATACCCAGAACAGAAGATATTACAACCTGAGAACGAGAAGAGCCGACCCCAACAGCCTACCTAGGCAATGAGTTGGGACAGCGCAAGAAGAAGAAGAAGATATTTAAAAAGTGTTCTCATTTGATAATATTCGTGACCTATGGAGCTAGTTTTTTCCGATAAGGTAAGCGGAGATAATCATCCTCCAAAACATAAATGAATGAATTTCTATAAAAAATAAATTACAGTGTGCATTAATTAGGGAGGCGGGTATTTTTTTTTTTTTTTTTTTTTTTTTACATAAGCTCCACACAGGAGGCCCTGAGGCAAATAATTTCCCTGAGGGCCTATGTCATCTTTAGGGATGCTGTGTGGAGGGTCTTTTAGGGAAAGGAAGGAGAGGAGGGTTCTGGAAAGGAAAAGGGTTTAAGGGGTGGGTAGGAATCTGGGGTTCAGTGTGTCCTGGTCATCAGACCTAAACACACCTCATCCCATGAACCCGGGCACCTCTGCTAAATCACCAAACGTAGCCCCGTATGGTATGGGTACGGTAGCCCCGGGAACCATTTATTGGATAACCGACAACTCTGCCATAGATTTCCCTTATGTGGTTCGCTACTTTTGGTGACTTAGCAGGCGTGCCCGGGTTCATGGGGTGAGGTTTGCCTTGGTGGCGGATGTGCCACCAGCTACATGGCAGGCCAGATCGGGAGAGAATGGTTGAGGGTGTCCCTTTGACATCTCCAGCCGTACTCTCTCGGAACATCGCCCTGCACCGGTTCACGACGAGTTTATCGAAAACGAATTCATCGAAAATTAATTCATCGAAAATCAATTCATCGAAAGCAAATTCATCGAAAACGAGTTCATCGAAAACCAATTAATCGAAAATCAATTCATCGAAAACCAATTCATCGAATGATCAATTCATCGACTCGCCAATTCATCGAAAAAATATATTTTGTTGAAATTTGAGAGAAATACCGAGCGGACCGAGAAGTTAAAAAGCATTGGTCAACCTAAACTAACCTAACCTAACCTAACCTAACCTAACCTAAACTCACCTAACCTAACCTAACCTAACCTAACTTAACCCAACTTAACCTATTTAACCAATTTTAAAATATTTTTTTATCATCACTCTTAATGACCTTTCTGAGTTGTTTATGAGCTGGCTTCATTATGAGTTGTCTGGTCACCGTTCCTTAGATATCCCTTTTTTGCAGTATCAGACAATCGGAAATCGAAGAGATAACCTATAAATTTTACATTGATCACTACGAAACTGACAGTTGCTAAACACATTTACCTCAGTTAAACAGACCTTTTTGGGTATTTAATTTTGACAGCTCTAATATCTAAAAAAAAAAAATGTTTTTCAATGAATTGGCGATTCGATGAATTGATCATTCGATGAATTGATTTTCGATGAGTTGATTTTCGATGAACTCGTTTTCGATGAATTTGTTTTCGATGAATTGATTTTCGATGAACTCGTTTTCAATGAATTTGCTTTCGATGAATTGATTTTCTCGTCGGTTACCCCCTGCACCGCAGTGGAAGGAATGGATTCATACGTCCTTTACTCCTAGATACGCTGACCCCTAGATTTCTTACCTACCCCTAAGACCATTTTCCTTCTCAGAACTTCCTTTCCTGAAAAGACCCTCCACACCGCATTCCCAAAGACGATATAGGCTTTGGGTGGAATTATTTTATTCAGGGCCTCCTGTGTGGAGCTAACGTAAAAATAAATAAAAAATGTCAACACACAGCAGAAGATAAATCTTCAGAAAACTAAAGTAGACAAGAGTGGAGCGGCCACGAAGCACCGCACAAGAAAACACCGATTAGTCTATCTCATTCTTTCGCAGGATCTTTCCCATAGATGCAAGTGCTCGTCTCTTTTTAATGTCGCTTGTTTCTGTTTCATCGAATTTCAAATCATAACGGTGCTAAAGAAGTCTTCACTTTAAAAAGTCATCAATAATTTTGTAAATTAGAGTACATATTAAATTTTATCCATTGCATAATACTCACTTAGAAACGCGTTGGGTTAAAAAAAAAGTAATGGACGTGAAATAATTTAAAAGCGATTTTATTATTATTGTTGTTAGAATGGGTTTTTAGGTGATATTCGCAAAAGTAGAAATATCATTTTCTTTTAAAATCTTTTTTTTTTTTAAACTTATGCACATTGTCCAAACACCCAAAACTAACTCCAACGTAACTATGTAGTGATTCTTTTGAAGAATTTATCGATTCATGTTTGATGAAGTATCGATTCACTTATATAAATTCGAAATTAAACATCGCTGCCATCGTACCCTATCAATTTTAGATCATATCAAAGAAAAACCTTTACGGTGTTGTTACCTTATTCAGTGAATAATAATATTATAAGTTCAACTACTTCAAATATCCATTAACCTTTCCCTTACTGTGCTAAAAAAATACGCGCGCTCCGGTGCTGTGTAATCAATTCACGTGTTAAAATCATCGATTTTATATCGGAAATATATGAACATTCATAGTTAATCGCTTTTGTTTTTCGTAATTTGTGTTACAAGTGATAATAATTGTATTTTAATTGCTGAAAACATGAAAAAACCATCGTCCGTTGCTCAAAAAACGGGCGAGGAGACCATCTCAAAGGATTGCCCGCAAACGACTGAGGCGCCGGGCGCTGGGCTGCTACCCAATACATAATATACAGCTATGTATGTTTAGCTACTACGCGGTCGTAGGTATCGACGGTCGAAACACAACACGGCGGTCTCTATTTCTCGTGTTCCCGTATAGCAAAGTAGAGCGAGACGTCACATAGCGTGTCATCTCCCCCCGCACACTCTTCGCGTATCACGGTCCACACTGGCACACGGTTGATTGTATTTGTGGTTTATTCCCGATATTTAACAAAATATCTCTGATTTTGAATTAAATTTTCTAATTATTTAAAATATTATTTTTTAATTCAGTGTGTAAACGTATAACGGAGGAATACCTAAAATCTGAACCCAGAATTCATTATATTTATAGAGATATAAAAGTTATTAGAAGCAATGTGTAGTATTTACGCATTACAGACCAGGAAAGGTTAAATTCACTACTTACTTACTAACAACAATAGGTACTACTTAAGATTTAATTCTAACGATTAATTCTTTGAGAAAAATAAATAAATTGCTTTGGATGCGTCTGCCCACCAACGGCATCAACTGTATGGCATGCCGGATCGGGAGAGACTAGTTAAGAGAGACCTTTGACCTCTTCAGCAGGACTTTCTCGACCCATCGCCTTACATCGCAGTGGGAGGGATTGATTCATTCCTAGACCCACTGACCCCCTAATTCCAACCCAACCTCCATTATTTTTTTTTTCCCAGAGCTTCCGCTCTTTCCTTTCCTAAGAAGACTTTCCGCAGAGCATCCCCAAAGATGACATAGACCCTGAGGAGGTTTATTTTTCTCAGAGCTTCCTGTGTGAAGCTAGCATAAAAATTGAAAAATAAGGTCACCAAGATGCTGCGGTCGAGTGGAACCATTTTACCCGTTGTTTTTTGTGATCTTCGGTGAGCATTTTGGGACCCACCTTGGGCACACTTTGTGGTCTCTGAAACGTTCGGTCTAAATCTTGCTAATAGTGGTCTTACTGACATCAGAGATCATATCACAGAGCACTATCGGTCTGCAATAATTGTTTTTTTTTACATACTTGGGCAATTTTTTCGTTTAAAACAGATGGCCGTCTGGCACGCTTTTAAATTCTCTACACCATTTGCCCACGTTTTCGCACTCATATACTGTTTCCGTACACCTCAAGTAGTTGAGAATGAATTTCTACAGGGGTTTTGTTCTTTGCACAAAAAAACTAATTATAGAGCGTAATACACACCTGGCGGGTGAAGCGAGCGGAAGCTCTATCGCAAACGGCTGCCACGTCGAGACTAAGTGTCGCAGAGATTGCAGCGTGGAGGGAATTTAGCGTAGAGAAATCTGGCTAAATCATGTGTTTCCGGATCTTGCGTAAAATTGTTCCTCGCGACCGCAGCACCTCGGAGACCTTATTTTACGGACAGCCCTCGTATATATAAGGCAGACTGGGTGTGCACCATCCCCCCAGTCTTGCAGAATTAAAAACCTAATAAAATGGCTCGGGTCAGATAAGAGCATTCTACTTGGCCCTTTTTTTCATTAAGTTCACACAGAAGGTCTTGTGGGAATTAATTTCAGTTTTATTAGGGATAACTTATGGAAGTTTATAAATTTATTGAGAAAATTATATCAAAAATGGATGTAAGAGATTGATAAAATGAAATAAATAAACTGATGGTTAGGCTAGTAGATCTGGGTTCGGGGTCCATTTGCGACCGTTACCTTTTTATTTTCTGTGTCATTGTATATTTCATATTTTCATTGAGATTTGCTGGTATTATCTTCTTCAATGAATAAAAAAAGCAAATGACTTCCCCCAAGGCTTCCGTCATCGTTGGGGATGCTATGAGGAGTATCTTTTTGAGAAAATGACTATCTCACTGCTAGTATGTAAAACGTTCTTCCATCGAGCTATAGATCAACACAATTTATAAAGTTTTTGGCATGTGATACCGAATAAGTCTGGAATATGAGAAAGATAGAATGGTAAAGAAGTTCGGGAGTACTAAGATTTTTATACGTTAGCTCCACACAGGATGCACCGAGGAAAATAATTCCCCTCAGGGTCTATGTCATCTTTAGGAATGCTGTATGGAGGGTATTTTGAGGAAAGGAAAAGGTATGAGGGATGGGTAGGAATCAGTGTCTCCAGGAGTGACGGACGTATGAATCCATCGCTACTTCTGCGGTAAAAGGCGATCTTCAGAGAGACTCCTCCAAGAGAGATCAAAAGGTTTCCCTCAACTAGTTTCTCCCAATCTGGCCTGTCACTCAGCGGGCAGATGGGACTTCTGTCAAGACCCGGGCAAACTTCAACCCATGAACCCGGGCACCCCTGCTAAGTGTCACTAAACGCATATATAGTATATTTGCGGCATGTTCCAGAGTGGAAGATACTAACAGTATCGCCCTGGTGTAAGACCACATTTCAGAATTGAAACGTTGCTTGAAAATGGCTTTAGCCGTGTTTAGTGACCAGATCTGAATAGCCAGGTACTTCCCATCCTTCCTCTTCCCCACCTCTTTCCCCTCCCCACTACCTTCAGCCTCACAACATATCCTCAATTGGGGATGCCATAGTCTCACTGGCTCCAGACGGGAGCAGTTGAGATTCTTGTGCGGTATTCACTGTAAAAGAAAAAACGCAGCGAACCACTTGGGTTTACCTAAGACTGATGTATCGGCTATCCAATAAATGATTTCCGCGGGGTGGTACTAGGGCTGCCACCTCTCCGGGTTTGACCCGGAGTCTACGGGTTTGCATGGTGCATGTCCGGGCTACGGGTTTAACATCGATATCTCCGGGTCAGACCGAAAAATTATTTCGAAGAGCTAAACGTAGCGATAATCGAAATTGCGTCGATTTATCATGCAATTAGACACCACCACAGTTATTTGAGCACCGATTGCGGAATTAAATGGAATGCCTCTCTTTATTCCGATTCACCACTATAACATAAAGTTCACTGTGGCAGAACCAAAGCTGAAGCCATTGTTTTGAATGTCCAAGCACCGAATTCAATAGAGTCTAAAATACAAGACCTAAAAAGTTCTCAATCTGGAAATGGAGTTCACTTTTCGATTGCTATCGACGCCTCAAATAAAGGATCCCAGAAAAGTATCCAATAGTCATCAGATACTTTGACCAAGAGAAAGGTATTCAAGACAAATGAATGGATTTTTATGAGGATTCCAACGAAACATCTCAAAAGATTTTTAAAAACATTGAACATTTTATGCTTCAACACGACTTAGACACATCTTTGTTGTGTGCATTCTCTGCATTCGGTGAATTATGGTGCTCAAAAAAATAATTAGAAATAATTCGTACTAAAAAAAGTTTTATTTTAATTTTAAAAAAAAACTATATTTCAAAAATCTCCGGGTCTACTGTTTTTGAAAGGTGGCAGCCCTAGGTGGTACCCATTACCCTTCCCAAATTGAGGTATTCTGATGTGGTAACCGAACACACTTAAACGATGTTAAGCACAGTAGTACGTAGATGGGAAAAATAGAAAATATTTCCAACCAGCCAAATCCCCGTAGTTGCCCGGGCTTAACGCAGTGTTTTTCGAAATCAAACATTTATACAGAGATAAGTGACCTTTCACTTGTTTTGAAGGTCAAATTAGCAAAAATTTCATAAAAACGTAAATTTGTACAAATATTATAATTTCTCTTACATCCTCCTCAGATACATTCATTACTTATCATTATAGGAACCAGTTTTATCCAGTTCTATAATAAAATGCTTATTAAGATTTAGGTTCTTGAGGTCACAGTGACTGTTTATTCACATATCGCAATTTATAAATATAGTTTATGAGGACTAACGGACTTACTAACTGGAAGCTACGTATTTACGCACGCCTGGTTGGAATCCACGACCTTCGGATTGCTTCGGATAGTGAGTCTTACCCCTCGACCACGGAGGCTACGGAGATTGCAAAGTAAATAAAATAAAATAAGAGTCCCAACTGCTCCCGTCTGGGGCCAGTGGGACTATGGCATCCCCAATTGGGGTATGTTGTGAGGCTGAAGGCAGTGGGGAGGGGAAGGAGATAGGGAAGAGGAAGGTGGGGAAGTACCTGGCTATTCAGATCTGGTTACCAAACACGGCAGAAGCCATTTCAAGCAACGTTTCAATTCTGAATGGTGGTCTTACACCAGGGCGATACTGAGAGTATCTTCCACTCTGGAACGTGCCGCAAATATACTATATATTATTTTAAATGAATAAATTGTGAAATACACAAATTAATCAAATAAAATTTATTTGCCACGCCGGGATTCGATCCCGCGACCTTCGGAATGCTAGTCAATCGCCTTACCGCTGCACTACGCCGGTCGTCTTAAAATGGTCTCCACACATAAATATTCTGAACAACAGAATACGAAAACTAACATATATATTTAGATGCTTAAGAGATATTTTAAACCAAAAATTACTTAGAACCACATACTTTGCTCAGATAAGTTTTAAGATTTACATACACAAACTTTACTTTCTGTCAATCAATTATATAGTACGGCATTATAGGATGGGCGGTACATATACAAATCAAACACAAACAATTTACATGATCTTAAATTGTTTGAATAACAGTTCAGATGAATATGAACTGTTATTCAAACAACTTTTTATGATCTTAAATTGTTTGAATAACAGTTCATATTCATCTGAACTGTTATTCAAACAATTTAAGATCATAAAATTAAGTGCATTATACTTTTAGCATACAACATTACAAATTTATAAAGATAATACTCAAAATCTGGTCTGTAGCTCCAAAATACCTGAAAAATACCCTCGACTCTGTGTAGAAACGGGCGGTCCGTTTGATAGATTCTCCCATCTTAACAGACGGATTGCAATCTTTAGAGCACAGGCGTCGGGTGGGAATGCTATCCTTGTTCTACCGGTATTACAATGGAAGATGCTCCGAGGAACTAGCATCATTGATCCCTTCGGCACCGGTGCATAGTCGGGAAACACGCCAAACGCGTGCCCAACATTTGTACACGGTTGACATTTGTCACATGAGAACGGGTCGTTTCTTCGACTCGTTCTTATGTTCAACAGCTCGGCTGTGGAATGATTTTTCGGCCTCTGTGTTTCCTCCTTCCTACAACATAGGTCTCTTCAAGACCAATGTTCATTCCTTCCTCTCCTCAAAAAGACCCTCCACACAGCATCCCAGATGACATAGGCCCTGAGGGAAATTATTTTCCTCAAGGCCTCCTGTGCGGAGTTAATGTAAAAAAAAAAAAAAAAGTTTCACCCTTTAAAAATAACAGAAATCTTATACAAATATCAATACTTCCTATTCCAAAATGTAAAAAAAAACAATAGGACAGTTAAATCATAAATATCTCTGAGTTAATTTTTTTAATTCTCTACCTGAAAAAATCAGAAACATGAACAGTAAATTATACTGAAATTTTTAACTGAATAAAAAAAAAAACAATGTAATAAAACCCCCCATACACACATGGCCTGCTTATTTATGGGGGTAAAACAAATATACGTATTATGTAATAAATTATTGCATGAAATTTATGTATCTTTTTGTGAAAAAAAAGTAAAATAAATTAATAAATTAATATTAAATTATGATGTTAACAAATCCGGTCATCTTGTAGGTAGATACTTGGGGTTGAGACCAATCCAAATTGGAAGAAAAGGGTTCGAAATGAAAAGACATCAGTCAAAACTCAAAAAGGAAAGTGGGTAACTTGGATTTAAAATATCCCAAATAGAATTTAGTCAATAGGTACTCCACCGCCCCACGCTATAAATTCATTCTGAAATATAGGGCTCGTCAATCCGATCGAATTAAAATTCCACCCTTACTGGACAGTGATTGAGAAAGGTAATTAATGACACTTGCCCTTATTGAAGCCGGGGATGGACCGCTATTTTTCACCGTTCTTCAATACCGTGTTAAGTTTGAATTTGATTGCATCCCTTATTTATAAATTGGTCCTGTTTTATAAATTAAATCCTGATTTTCATTTTGAAATTTGAGGATTTCGTATCATTTTTTTTTAATTAAGCACAATTTTAAGGGAGCGAAATCAGCTTGAAATTTAATTTGTTACGAATCGCTTAGCTTGCACGTATTTTTTGATTTAATTAATTAGTTTATTTTAAACCCCCCGGGGCAGGTAGAGGGCTTTTACACACAATGTAGATTATGTAGAACATCATTTTCGTGCACTTGTATATTTTTTAACGGTTGATACGCATAGCAACAAAAATAATAATAAAAATGCAAAAACCTTAACAAAATAAAGGATACAAAAAATAAAAATATTATATTTTTGAATGTAGCTATTACTTTGTGGTTATCCATTATAGAAAAATGAAACAATACAACTTTGTATTAACCACTTATATAATGTGCAAATCCGACCGGTTTCGGAACAAACGTTCCTTCGTCAGGGAAAGCTTATACTAATTTGACAGTTTAGAACAATGTTTTATTATGGTAGGGGTGGAGCCGTTATTAGTTAATAATGTAGATTGGGTGGGTAGGTATTAGTGTAGAGTGGGTGGGTAGGGGAACAAATCCATGATTGGGCTATATGACAGAATTTTTTGTTTGTTGATAATAGATTCATTATTTTTAAGGAATTTTTTAATTTCCAAAGCTTCTAAGTTATCTAAACGTTTATGATTAATATGAAGAATATTTATCCCTGCGTTTTTTTTTAAACTATGGTTATTTTCAATGATATGGTTAGCGAACTCAGAAAAATTATTATTATTAAGACACCTTAAATGTTCTTTGATTCCTGACGAAGGAACGTTTGTTCCGAAACCGGTCGAATTTGCAAATTATATAAGTCGTTTATACAAAGTTGTATTGTTTCATTTTTCAATAAAAATATTATGTGCGTAATATAAAAATACATAATATGCCACTGATGGCCTCCATTGCCGAAGGGTAAGCATCTCGATTAGCGATCCGTAGGTCGCCGTTTGAATTCCTGATTTTATTTTACTTTACAATATACCTTAGTTGGGGATGCCACAGTCTCACTGCGCTCCAGATGGTTGGGAGAAGTTAGGCCACTTGTGCGGTAACCCCGTAAAAAAATCCACCAAAACAACATTCACATTTAAAAAAATTGTGTAATCTTTATCCTAACAAAATATTTTAGAAACTGGAAAATATTATACACAGTTGGCGTACGGCCTTGGAAATTAGCTAATTTCAAATAATTGTCAAATACATGTACCTACGAGCATATCGTTTAAATATTTGTTGTCAAGACTGTGTAAACGTACATGTATTAAATTTCAATGTGTTAAATGTCAACTGTCTATCTACATGTGTTAAATGTCAACTGTCTATCTAGACATTCGTTTAGGTAAGTAGATAGATAGACTGCAGGTGTTTACAACTTTTAAATTTGGAGATTAACAATTTTAATAATTTGGCCACATAATACGGGCATTTGCCTAGCTTGGTAGTCGAAATACCATGTAAAACAATCCTGTAATAAACAAAATGAATAAAGAAAATTAAAAAAAAAAAAAAAAAACTTATTTTTCGTCTGTTTTCTATGGTTGGGATATTAAAAATATTCATCAACCACAAGTAATTTAATAGCTCCAAAGGCATGTTTAGTTAAGAACGTAACAGTATGTACGAGCACTGACTTTTCAATTCATTCAAATACCGATTCTTGACAATACGTTACCTTAAGGTGACTTAGCAGGGGTGCCCGGGTTCATGGGGAGGTTTATCTAGGTCTTGGCGGTAGATGCGTCTGCTCACTAATGCGTGAGATTGATTGAGGGAGATTATTTGACCTCTCCAACAGGATTTTTTTCTTCCGTAGCCTTGTTCTATAGTGGGAGGGATGGGTTCACGCGTTCGTCACTCCTGGACACATTGACCCCCAGATTCATACCCTTTTCCTTCCCTAAACTTTCTTCCCTCCTTTGCTTTAAAAGACCCTCCACACTATTTTGCTTGAGCCCAAAGATGACAGGGGCCCTGATGTCTAGAGGGGGGTCTTTTTTACATAGGAATGTGGAGTTAATGTAAAAAAAGACCCTACTCAAGTATTAAAATGTCTTCGATTTTCCAACTTCTTCAAGTCAATTATTTTATTCTTCGTGTAAACCAATCAAGTAGCGATCAGTAAAAATTATCTATTTCATTGGATTGCGCTGATTTCGAATTTTAGATTCTAACTCTTTTTTTGTATTTTTAAAAGCGGTTGTGAATTTTTTTTAATAAAACGTAGGACCCATGATCTCAAGATTCGTAGTTGATCTCTCCACCATGGATGTGGTCTTTGGTTTTTTTTAAATACAAATGTCCGAAAGATAAATTTGACCATTTCCATAACTTGCCAACTTATTTTAACAAAGCAGAATAGAACAGTGACAAAACAAAACAGCGAAAAACAGAATAATGATAACATAAACATAACTTTGACACAACAGAACAGTAACCAAAAAGAACAGTGACAAACAGAACAGTGACAAAACAACCATAAAAAAAAACTGAAACGGTACCTAACCTAAATAATATTTTATCGATGTTTTGTCACTGTTCTATTTTAATGCTTTGCCTTTGAGCAAACTGAATTACCATAATACTATTTATTCTTCTGTAGTTTTTTCTAAATTGAGATTTAAAATTTTTTTTTTTAGCATGTAATTATTAACCCCACTAGGGTTCGCCTACATTGTATTAAAACAAAACTGTGAAAATGTGTCCATATTAAGAAAAGAAAGAAGGTATTTCTTTACCTTTCTTTTAAGATCTCCCCTCCACATGAGAAAAATTCTTAGGGAACTAAAAAAATTCAACCCATTTATGGAATTTGTATGTAGGTATATTTATTTATTTATTTATTTATTTTATTTATTTATTTTATTTATTTATTTATTTATTTACATATGCATATATATTAACAATACATTACGATGTGATCATTTGTCTGTCCAACTGGGCAGAATACCCGTTTCAGGACAGCCAAATTGTATATTTAGTTCATAATATTCTTAACAAAGGAATAGTTTCGTTCAAGATATCAAGGGAATTTGCTTCTGTCAAGACAACTTTTGAGAACACTAAGAATTGTATATAATTAGAGGATGGTTTCTTTATGTCTTTAAAAGAATCGCAAAGATGTGATTTTTTTCAAGGTCAATTTGGAGAACGTAAATAAATGCATTCAGAGTCAATGCATTTATTAATGTTCTATGAGTGTTTTCTTTAGTGAGATCACAAGTAGGAGATTCTTTCCAGGCCATTTTAGAGAACATTTACAATTGCATAATCAGAATTTACGCATTTATAAACCAATATTTGACATATGAATTCACAATGTATTTATAACTGTTTAATTTTAAAGTACTATAATTTTTAGAATTTCTTAAATAGTAGAAATTACACAATTATAATCCAAATATATGTGGAATGATTTTTCAAGCTCGTTTTGGAGAACATTAATTTATTTATTTGTTTATTTATTTCTTTTATTTTACGCGCAAAGGGCTTTTACATAAATAATAAATAATAAAGGCAGTACCTCCATCTTTAACATGAGAAAACAAATAGTTTAGATAAAGTTACGATGTGAATAAAAAGTATATAAATTAAATAAAAAAAATAGGCAACAAAAATTTTGTACAGTGAGATATATAATATTCCCTTTGCGATTTTTTTTCTGCTGCCATAAATTATGCTTTTTTCACATAAATTTGTTAAATTATCCAGAAATATATTTTGATATAAATTAAACATATAGTTACTGTTAACTAATTTTAGCGCCACAAAAGAAGTAGATATGCTGTGTTCGAAGAATTAATTTTATTTTGCTTTGTTTTGGATATTTCTTGATTCTCAGGATTTCTTCAATATCCTTACGACATAAGGGATGTCGTCAAACCCTTTTCCCCTAAATAACGCTCCCCAAGCAGTATTTTCGAAGATAATATAGTACCTAACGCCTGTTCAGAGTACTTTTTGTGAGACAAGATGAAATCAGAAATCAAAGTATTTCAATTTTCAACGTGTCAGTTTCATTCAGGTTAAAGACGTAAAAACCCTTAATCATTTAATTTGTGAAACCACCGCGAGGTGCGGAAAAGGAAAGTCAGTGTTTAAAACTAGCCAGATCTTATCAAAGGAAGAAGCCAATTGAACCTTATTTCCAAATACAGGATGTTAAGAATAATATAACGAAGTAAAATATTAAAAGGGAGCTCGTTAAGGGACATCAGATTCTCAGGTTAGGTTATTTGATTTAAAATGAGATTACACAGTTACATTTTAATGTTAGTTGTTTTCATAAGATACATAAAACAATCGAAAACTTGACATCCAGATCTAAGATCAAAGATTATTTATAAAATTTAAAATAAAGTGGTAAACTAACATCAACCTCCCGACTCATAATATTTGGATGTAGAGAACAACCACTATTCAGAGATCATTGGGTTTTTCATACTTCTGACTACGATGAGCGAAGTATACAAAACTAGTCACAAATATGCCATCTTTCTATGTGAAAGTCGTATCCTATGACAAATACATTTGGATAGAAAGGTTGCGTGACTTTTTTGTTTTTGTTTTTGTGCATTACAGATTAATATAATTTTATTACAATACACATAAGATATACATACATAACTTTAAACGAGAAAGAAGAAAGAATAAAATTACATATTTTAGAGTTCTTGCCTAAAATTACTCTTGAAACCTTCAAGACTAATGTTGAAAATGTCAAGGGACCTAGAGATATCATTTAGCAGCACCATACCTCTTATCATACTATGCTGGACCAGAACATCTGTTCTGCAATGTGGGATACAGAGCAAATCATTTATAGAAGTCTAAGAGGTATGGGCTGTCAATTTAATAGTTTATAATTTTGAAAGCTGTTACTGTTAGATTTCCATTTCTTCTAGATTGGAGACTTTCGAAGCGCGTTTCAGATAGCAAATCCAGATGATGCATAAATCGAGGGTATTCACCATGCATTCTCCTGTAAAGATACCGTAGAATTTTTTTTTGGATTTGTTCCAATAAATCTATGTATTTTTTCTGATATGGGGCCCAAACAGTAGAAGCTTATTCTAATTTTGATTGTATAATGCAGTTGAACATCGATGTCATTGCTTCTGGCTTGGAAAATTGTTTACTTATTCTTATCACAAATCCAAGAAGTTTGTAACACAATGATGCCAACCCTACCATATGATCTGAAAAAGTAAGTTTGGGATCAAATGTGACCCCGAGGTCCCTGATAGATTTTACTTATGACAATATTTCATTATTTAATTTATAATCAAATTTAATCGGGTTTTTGGAACGCGTATACGTCATAGTGACACATTTTTTTTACATTAAAGAAAAGTTTATTCTCATCTGCCCATGAAGATATTATTGCGTCTAAATCAAGTTGTAGGTAACTTTAAACAATCTTGAATGTCGCGTATCATCCTGAGCAGTTTGAGATCGTCAGAAAAAAGCAAGCAAGTAGTACTCTGGATGCATTATTGCACTTCAAGAGGAAATAATTTAAGACACAATTCAATGTTTGAAAAAAAAAGAAAATTGCAAAAGATTGAGGACTACTCGTATCGTGTTAGCTTATTTTGACTTATGTCCTTTGGACGCGGATACATTTGGCTGTGAAATTTTGTTTATTATTTGACTTCTACTAGGCTTCTACTTCTAACTTTTATTTTACTAATCACGTATCAAGAATAAATACAATTTCCTCATGCAATGAAAGCTTTGTTTTCTATTATAATTAATAAAATAATTCGACGAAAAAAATAGATTTTTCTCACATAATATATTCAGTAATTTGGTTTTATACCTTCCCTTAAAGAGGGAGTAATGAAATCCGAAATAAGTTGGCTTAACATTTAAATAAATGTACTGTATAAAGCTTTTTTTTGCAAATCGCTTACTCGTTAGAGCATCCTTACGTACGACTTGTTAACGACAAGAAAATTGCTATAGTATTGAAATAAGTTTGCATGCATCGAGGTGTTTTCTAGTTTTTTTTTTTTAATTTTATAGGATGAAAACAAGAGGAACGACAAGAAAAGTGAGAATTATTTCAATGAGTTGAAAGAAACGGAGAAATCGCAATCGAAGAGAGAAAAGTTCTAACAGTGGATTGTCATTACTCAAACTCTGAAGGATTGAAAAAAGTTTTCAAAGTTGATAGCTTTCTTGGTAGATATCAATTTATTATGCGATGAAAAAAGACCAAAGCTAGTTCATTTAAGCATCGCGCATGAACCAAAAGATTATTTCAACCAATTTTTAAGCAATGATTTAGTTCAACAAATTGTATAAGAAACCAATAGATGAGAGGAATGATTTATCAAACCGTTTTCTTTGAGGAAATATTGTATTAAAAGTGCGTATATCATTTCAAAACGTAAACCTTGGATTTCTTACAAAATATTTATTTTTTTGATGGAAGAAATTTAATTCAACAAAAATCACTCACTTTGATGATTTGATGTTTTGTTAATAGTTTTTTTTTTGTGGAATGAATTCATGGAAAATAATGAGAGTCGATGGTTCTTCAAATAGAAAGCATAACATTACATATTTATGGAGATAATATCTTCCCGTTTCTGACATCCAAAACTTTCTTCCAATTCCAAGATGACAGGCCGACGTCATAATATTTTTTTTTACATATTTCCCCTTTGGGAGAGTTTTGCGAAAAAATAGCAAAGTAACAATAAAAAAAGTAAAGGAGTAATGTGACAGGAAAAAACAATGTGACATGTTTTAAAAATTTGAGTTTATTTTATTTTATCGGAGTACCACACACGAGGCCCAACAGCTCCCGTATGGAGATAGTCAGACTATGTCATCTCCAATGTAATAAGGACGTTGTAAGGATGAAGGAAGTATGGATGCGAAGAAGATAAGAGGAAAGTGCCAAAGTACCTGACTATTGACTGGTCAGTGGTTGAGTGGGCATAGCGCTTGGGTCCCACCCGAGCGTCGCGTGTTCGATTCCTCGGCTGGCTAAATCCTCCATCACAACACAAGCAACATTTTCGGCTTTCTGTGGTGGTAGTAGGAGATTTTCAAACATTGTTGGGTTATTCGTAGCCCGGGAGTGATTGTCTTTCTTTTTAATTTTTTTTTTTTTTAATTAAGACCTGGGCACCGAACTCGGCTGAAGCCGTTTTAAACAACGTTTGATTCTGAATCGAGTCTTTCACCCGGGCGATACTGTAAGTATCTACGCCCCCGGAATGTGCCGCAAATATTGACATTATTTATAAGTAAGAAACAAGAAATTTTAGAAACGGGTTTTAGAAAATGGATTTTGGCGCAGACGTTACAACAATGAGCATTAATACTCTGTTTAAGGAGCTAAACGTCACGAAATTAATAAAACTGGGAAGACTTCGGTGGCTGAGTCATGTAGAGAAAATGACCGAGAATCAAGCACCAAAGACCCTGCTGAACTCAATACCGATAGGGCAAGGAGCCTGAGAAGACCAAGATTAAGACGGAGCTTCTAAACTGGAGAGAGCTGGCACAAAACCGAGATGAGTGGAGGAAGACACTTGAGGAGGCCAAGACCCACCAGGAGTTATAGAGCCAAGAGTGATGATGATGAATAAACTAGAAATACACGCATTATTAAAAAAAAACTAGATAACAATAAATTAAATATCTGTAGAGATTTTAGAAAAATCCACGTCGAAATAAATTATAATAATTAGTGTGATATAATTCCAATGGTGTCAGTATTTATGTATTGCATAAACATTGAAAAGAAAACAAACAAGATATTTTGAATAATTTACCACCTGAAAGTGCTAAAATGTATTCAATAGTCAAATATTATATTATCTAACGTATTTTAGCTTGTGAAACCATCCCTGTATATAGATAGCCTCCAGCGCCTACTTGGCCGGGGGTTGTAATGTAATGTTGGCGGCGCGGGTAATACAGGAAAAAGGATTTCGGTTTAGCGTGGTGCGGGGTAGGTGAGGGAGTGGATAGGGGATGTCTGTTCCATCAAAGGAAACGGTTGATGGGAAGGGTATAGTGTACGGTGATACCTTCCTTGCCCGAATAAAGGTACACGAAAAAACAGCGCGCTACAGGCTGGGAGAAAGCTTCTAGGCGTATTACTTTATAAAAGATTTTTTGTAATACTGAAACAATATTCAAAACTAACTCAGATGTCATGAATTCATCATACACCCTCACTTAATTAAGAATCTGCTGAAAGTTTGTAAATTTACTTATGTGGGAGAGCTGTAATCTCCTTAATATAAAGGCTGCATGTCTAGCAAAAGTCAAATCATTTTAAGAAAAAAAAATACAGCTAAATGTCCAAAGGACATAAGTCCAAATAAGCTAGCACGATATGAGTGACTATCAAACTTTCGTACTTGTCGTTTTTTTAAACATTGAGTTTTGTCATAAATTATTTCCACTCGAAGACATGCAACCTTTCCGTCAAAATGTATTTGTCACACGACATTCACACAATGGCAACATTCTGACTAGTTTTAGATAATTATGCGACTTTCGTGATGTTAATCTTGCCAGAAGTGTGAAAAAAACGATGATCGCCGAATAATGGTTGTTCTCTATATCTATCCATCGATCATTTGTCGAGAGACTGTATTTCGTTTACTATTAATTGTGTAATTAATGTTTCACGTTGTATTTTTTAACATAGGCTCCACACAGGAGGCCCTGGGCAAAATAATACCCCTCAGGTCCTATGTAATCTTTGGCGATGCTGTGTGAAGGGTCTTTTTGGGGAAAGAAAGGAGAGGAAGTTCTGGGAAAGAAAAAGGTATGAGAGGTGCGTAGGAATCTGGGGGTTATTGTCTCCAGAAGTGACGAACGAATGAATTCATCCTTTCCACTGCAAAAGGTCTTTTGTCCTGGTGAAGAGGTCAAAAGATCTCCCTCAACCCGTCTCTCTCGATCCGGCTGGCCACGCAGTTGGTGAGCAGAAGCTTCCGCCACCAAATTCCGGATAAACTTGACCCCCATTAACCGGGCACCCTTGCTAAGCCACCAAACGTAGCGAACCACTTGGAGTGACCTATGACAGAGGTGTTTGTTATCCAATTAATGGTTTCTGGGGCGCGGTACCCATACCCGCCTCCCAAAATGCTTATGTTTATTTGTCTTTTGAAAACAACCTACATAAAAACCTACCTCTTTTTTTTCTAAATCTGTATAATCTCATTTCAAATCAAATAACATAACCTATCTGAAGTCTATTAATCTCTTTTTTTGTCTATTAATTCTCTTCTTAATATTATTTTTATTGTTGTGCAAAATCCTGTAAGTATATGGGAATAAATTGGCTTCAGCTCGTAGCAGTTTCAACAAGATAAGAGTTCATAATTAAGAATAGTATCGTTGCTTGAAAAAGCTACAGCTATAATAATTGGACCTGATCTTTACAATGTACAGCTAAACCGGAAAAAAATTTCAGTGACCATTCAATTCGTTACGGATGGTAATCGAAGGGTCCGCGCATTTTCACCTCGCGACAAAATATCCCCGACAAAATAACCTCCGACAAAATATCCTACGGATAAAACATCCCCCAACAAAATATCTACTTAAATCTAACCTAACCTAACAAAAAAAATGTGACAGACGAATATTACAGACATCTTTACAGCAGAAACTCTGTGATGTTTTATTTTTGTTGGAGATTGAAAATCATCGATCTAAATAATAAAAATTATAACCAACAAATATTTCGACTTTCTTATCCCCCAGTCAAACCCGTGTGAAATTGGCGTATAAGGCACTTGTGGAGAAATGTATTCTGAGAAGAGGCAAAACCAGATGTTATCTTTTTAGTTGAAAAAACTATTTATCCCCCGCCTTAATTCCCACCTGTTTTATCGCGGCATCATCATAGATTTTTATCTCCAACCATCCTCCCCCACGCACCGGTTCGTATCCAGAGCTTACCAAGTAACTACAGATTTACATGCTTAACTAAACTTTTCATTTAATTAAACCTTTGGCTATTAAACTAATTAAATTTAATTTAATTCCTCACAACATGATTAAGTTGTCAATTTTATATCTTGCACAATTCGACTTTCATTCAAAAGTCATTCAACGAATACCTTTTGAATTGCTTACCCTGAGTCCGGGGTATTTTGAGAATGCCTCTATTTAGAGCTTTCACTAGATATTACCTAATTAATATCTGCCTACAACCCAAATATATAGTTCATACCTTGTAAATTATGTACTTAGTGCGTTACTAACTCGGAAGTCTGTTATTGGGTGGTGTAAAAGTAAGTAGACATTGACTGCAATGGAGTTATTAATTTGGCGGCGGACTTGCTACGGCGCGACTCTACCGCATTATTAACTCCTGGTAGTACACACTTACGAAGGCATGTTATATATTACTTAATTAAAAATATTAATATTATTGAAGAAGAAGATAACAATAATGATCTAAACGAAAATATGAAAGAGAACAAGACAGAAAAAGACAACGATCGCAAATGGGACTCGAAACCCAGACCCCTCGCCTCTTCTTGCCTTTTCTTGGTTCTTCTTGGCTTTTCTTGGCTCTTCTTTTCTCTTCTTGGTTCGTCTTGGCCCTTCTTTGCTCTTCTTGTTTCTTCTTGGTTCTTCTTGGTTCTTCTTGGCTCTTCTTGGCTCTTCTTGTCCCTTCTTGGTTCTTCTTGGCCCTTCTTGGATTTTTAAAAATCTTCTCGATTCTTCTTGGCTTATCTTGATTATTCTTGCTATTTATTTCACCTTCTTGCCCCTAATTGGCTCTCCTTAGCTTTTCTCGCATCTTTTGGTCTTTATTTGCTTATTCTTGTTACATCTTGACTTCTATTGGCTCTTTCTTGACCATTTTAGTATTTTCTTTCCACTTCTTGTAGCTTCTTGCTTCCACTGGCCTCTTTTTGCTTATGCATGGTCTTCTACTGAGTATATAAGACTACAGCTATTAAATTTTTAAAGTCATTTCTGATTTGCAGCAAAAATAATTTTGTTAAAAGGCTTCCTTCTAACATTCATCCATATCTTTAATATTGTGTATTACACATATATGTATAATATAACGAGTATTAATTGAAAAATCTTTTCAAAAAGAGTGAATGCTTCAACACAAAAAGCAAATGCTCAAGCCAAGATAACGACTGAAATAAACGAACCAACGTAAAAACGAAAAGTTCATACGTATATATTTCTAACTAAAAAATCTAAACAAAACACTCGAAGAAAAACGGCACAGACATAAAACCTGCACGTAATTAAGGACATCCATTTTAATAAAAAAATCCTTCTTGAATGCCGTTGGCCGCTTGGTTTACGGGATGCACTGAACAGACATTCTCTAGAAGTATGATCAAAATCCGATTTGGTAGAAAACTAATTTCTCCAGTTAATAATTTCAGAAAGTTTCCAAAGTTTCAGAAAGAAGAAATCAATTAGTATCTGCTCAAGAAAGAACTATATACTCGTACATATTTAGACATTTGAAAATATCTGTTGGATTGCAGTAGAACTAAGGCAAAATTTAATATACGCACATAACATTGTTCTATCAGATATTTCAACTTTTAAGTCTCAGAGAGGTAAATGAAATTTAAATCCTTTTAATACAATAAACTCGATAATTTTTTTTTCCATTTTTTTATATGAATACCGCACAAGAGTCCCAACTGCCTGAAGCCATTGAGATTAATGCATACCCAATTGGGGTATATTGTGAGACTGACGGTAGTGATAAGGAGAAGGAGATGGGATAGAGGAAGATGGGGTAGTACCTGGCTATTCAGATCTTTTCACCAAACACGGCTAAAGCCATTTCAAGCAACGTTCCTATTCCGAATGGTGGTCTTGAATTAGGGCGATACTGACAGTATCTTTCAATCTAGAACGAGCCGAAATGTGCCTCATGTTATTTTTAACTTTAATTTAACTTGATTACCATACTAGGCTAATGCCTTAACACAGGCATTAGCCTAGTATGGTAATCAAGAAAAAAAACATAAAAGTGTATTTTCAAAAATTGTATGAAATAAAAAAATAAAATAAAAAAAAACTAGCTGGTTCCCGGCATGCGTTGCTACGCCATTTAATAGAGAAATTATTTTTCCCTGCATGTCCTTTCCCATTAGTCCTGTTCTCGTTCCGCCTCCCCTTCCTCTCCCACATCCCTTTCCCCTTTCACGTTCCCACTCCGATTCCTCCACCTTCCCTCACCCCACTCCACTACCCCCTTTTCTCGTCCCGCTAACTCCCTCCCGACTTCCCTTCCCCCCACCGGGGTTCCCCTCCCCCTCTCGCATTCCATACATTCATTCCCAGTACATTCATTTTTCAAACAGCTCGCGTGCCACCTATTCCAATTTTTTTTTTAAATTTCATAATGCCAGAGCCCGTATATGTAATTCTGATGTATGAGCTATATTATTGTAAAGTTTCATTAAAATCCATTCAGTAGTTTTTGCGTTAAAGAACAACAAACATACATCCATACAAACTTTCGCCTTTATAATATTAGTAAGATAAGATTGATTAAATTGTGAAATAACACAAATCAATCAAATAAATTTCGGCGAGATTTAAACCTGTAACCATCGCTGGTAGAGAGCCTTACCGCTCGACCACGGAGGCCGCATGTTTGATCGTTTTCAGCAGAAGTGAGGGAAAATTGAGTTTTATACCGCCACACCAACACGCCCAAAACATATTTCTATTAGTTTACATCTTCAATGACGGGATGTTATATTTTCTAACGAGGTATCGTGCGATGGAAACACGATTTCCCGTCCTGCCGAACGTGTTTTTCCGGGATCAAGTTTTTGCCGACGGTAGAGGGGCTTTTTGCTCTTGATAAACGGACATTCTGTTTTTCGGATGAATTCAGGAAAATCCTCGCTTGTTCTGCCTTTAGTCATTTTATAATATTTTTCAGGCTGTGTAGGCAGGGAATGTTTCTTTGCAATAAGAGAAAAGTAAAGACAAAGGGTTTAAATATATTTTTTTAAATATAAACGTTATTTTGCGTTGAAAGTTTTTTAAGATACTTACATCAACCTAGCTTTATTACTGGTGTAGAAATATCATTTTTTTAGAGCCGAAGCCATATATGTATGTTCTGAGGCTGATGCGATTGGGGATTGTAGGGTATAGTTATATGTATAGTAAAAGAAGAGGAATGAAGTAGAAAATATAAAAAAGTAGAAGGTAGGACGTAAGTGTGTAGAGAAAGGTAAAGGTTAGAGAAGAAACATATATTTCACAAAAAAATAGTTGTCTGTCACCAAGTATACAAGCTGCATTCACCGCCAAGACCCGGAAAAACCTCACCCCTACTAAGTCACCAAACGTAGCGAACAATTTGGGATAACCTTTGGCAGAGGTGTTGGTTATCCAATAAATGGTTTCCGGGGCGGGGGAACCCCTACCCGGCACCCAAATTGAAAATACCAAAACAAGATAATTTTTTCACATTGCTCCACACAAAAGGCCCTTAGGAAAATAATTTCCTTCAGGATCTGTGTCATCTTTGGGGATGCTGTATGGATGGTCTTTTTAGGAAAGGAAGGAGAGGTAGTTCTGGGAAGGAAAAGGGTATTAGGGGTGGTTAAGAAGCTGGGGGTCAGTGTGTCCATGAGTGTCGGACGTATGAATCCTTCCCTCCCACTGCGGTGCAAAGCGATGTTCCTAGAGAGTACGGCTGGAGTAGTCAAAGGGATAAGGGATACCCTCAACCATTCTCTCCCGATCTGCGGCCAAGACCAAAACTCCTAGACAAACCTAACCCCATGAACCCGAGAACCCCTGCTAAATCATCAAATGTAGCGAACCACTTGGGATGACCTTTGGCAGAGTTGTTGGTTATCCAATAAATGGTTAAATGGTTACAGGGACAGCGGTACCCATATCCAAATTACAATTCTAATTTCATTCACAAAATTTACATTTTATTAATAGCTTTATCCAGTCAAATTACATTAAAATTTTTTAAATAATTAATTACCTTGTTCAATGTGATTTATCATCATTGTAATCATTTATTTATTCACCATTCTTAAATCCCTTTAAGATGTTCAATTTCACAAGGCAATACCAGTAAATCTACCCCTTCTAACTAGTTTTCGTCTTAATCCGCCATTGAAGCGGAAAAACAATTAGTTGCAGATGTATTAACCGCGCAATCTC
The DNA here is from genome assembly GCA_929108145.2 of Limnephilus rhombicus. Lineage (NCBI taxonomy): Eukaryota > Metazoa > Arthropoda > Insecta > Trichoptera > Limnephilidae > Limnephilus > Limnephilus rhombicus. The sequence continues at coordinate 10,203,721 of OV815292.1, read as the reverse complement.
AGCAAACAACTTTGATTGCAACACCTTTAAGGCTACAGACAAACTATTCCACTCAAAGACGGTTTATTCTGCTTTTCATTACGAATTTTCCTTGAATGCATTGAAATAAACTACAAGAGCTTAGTCTTCTAATCCGAAATCATCTTTTTTTTGCCTTGGTGCCATTAAAGAATCCAAATTTTCCGGAGCAATGCAGTCTTTTAGATTTATTTATTTGGTCAGAAAATACATACTAAGCCTTACCACACATTCGGTGATCGGTGGCATTGTAGTGGCATTGTAGTGGCAATAGTGAGGAGTGCCTAGACTAGAGCCTAGATCGCTTTCTGTATCATCGTGTGAGTACACAAATCAGTCCTTACTCCGAAATCCAAGTTAAGTTTTTTTTTTTTTTTTTCGGCCAGCGAGCGAGAAATTGTGCATCATTAGTGTGCGCTGCGCGACCGATGGGCAGAGTGAAACGTTGATTTGTATACAGTGGACCAGCGGTAATCCGATCCCTGGCTAATCCGGCGCCCCCTGCAATCCGACACATCCGAATCAGAATATCATTCAGTTTGTCAAACAAGATTACAAGAAAAAACTTACTTCTGAGAGCCGCATCTAAGGACCAGCCTATAGAAAAAACTTACTTCTGAGAGCCGCATCTAAGGACCAGCCTATAGAAAAAACTTACTTCTGAGAGCCGCATCTAAGGACCAGCCTATAGAAAAAACTTACTTCTGAGAGCCGCATCTAAGGACCAGCCTATAGAAAAAACGTTAAAAGAACTCAACATGAAATATTTACTATATTATTTTATTTATTTTATTTAATATTTACTCAACAGAATTTCTTCATTCATTATCATTTTCAAATTCATTTTTCTGGTTTTATCTATTAATATTACTTTAGTTTATTATGTCAGCTAAACAATAGTAAAAAGTGTCATGGTATAACTGAAAATATTCTAGAATATGAATATACATATGTATTATTTTACCAACAGAATAGTCAACACTATAACTTACTATAATTTACTATAATTTACATGTAAAAACATTATCATATTGGAATGTCCTAAAACGGGCAATTGCCTAGTTGGACATTTTAAGTTCATTATATTGTATTATGTAATATTTACAAACAAACAAACAATAAATAAATAAATATTTGATTTTTGCTCTTAAGATTTACAATTACAACTACTGACTTACATCTAAGACTTATAGCTACTTATATTACTGGCTTACAACTAAGATTTACAATTATTACTAGTGACTTACATCTAAGACTTATAGCTAGTGACTTATGACTAAGACATATAGATTCTAACCTAAAACTGGTGACTTATTAACACACATATTTACAATTAAGATTAGCGCCAGAAGAAGTAGGAAGTTTTTACATAATATTACAATTCGAGAATACGGGTGCAAAAAGTATAATGAAGGTTAACTGGATTTACGGGAAGGTATAGATATTTTAAATAAATTAATAAATTTAAAAGTCAATCTTTACTGCATTAAGGTGATTCATCGCTCACCAGTAAACAGATTGAGGTATCACAATTAACAGATTACATAAAACAGAAGCAAAGAGAAAAGAGGAAAAAAAAACTATTAAAAATTGCAAAGTTTAAATATTGAAGTTTAAATATTTAAATATTTAAATTGTGATTTGAAACTGATGAAATGAAAAATAGCAACACTTAAGAGTGACAAACACATACAACTATAGGATTTAATCTGCGAGAGAATGGGATAGTATAATCGATCTCCTCTTTGTGCGGTGCTTCGTAGCCACCCCACTCCTGTCTACTTTAGTTTTCTGAAGGTTTCCCTTCTCATCACACAACCCCTGGTGGGTCTTGGCCTCCTCAAGAGCCTACCTCAACTCATCATAGTTTTGTGCCAGCTCTCTCCAGTTTACAATCTCCAAGGTGGATATATCTTTGAGGACGTTGTCGCTCCATCTTAAACTTGGCCTTCCCAGGCTCCTTCGCCCAATCGGTCTTGAGTTCAGCAGTGACTTCGGTGTTTGATGCTCAGTTATTCTCTCTACACGACCCAGCCACCTAAGTATTCTAAGTTTTGTAAATTTTGTGAGGTTTAGATCCTTAAACAGAGAATATAGCTCATTGCTATAACTTCTGCGCCAAAATCCATTTTCTGAAACCGGTACAAGGGTACGCCTCAAAATTTTCCTTTTAAAAACATCCAGTGTTCGCTGATTCCCCTTTGTTAGTAGTACCCGAGTCTCAGCTGCGTATGTGAGTACTGGTCTGATAAGTGTTTTGTATACTAGTATATTGGTGTTTCTGGACACTGTTTCACTTCTACCGCGTATAAATTACAAACCGTTTTTATTTTTTTAATTATACAATTCAAGTATGAATATAAAAGATGAAGAAGAAGAATAATTGAAGTAAAAGATTAAGAAGAAGAATATTTTTGAAGCAATTAAATGTTATATAATAAAACAAATATGAAACGCAAATATGAAAAAAACGCAATTAAAAAAATAATTAAATATCAGTTTGATGAAAACGCACAGTGATAAACGATAAGCAAAAAGGCAAGTGAAACTAAGTTAATATATTATATACCTACATGAGATACATAGTACGCATGTATATATATATCTACACATATAGTAGACATAAATGTAAATATGTTAGAAATACTCCTGACTGATGTGTTCATCGGAGGTAACCAATGATTTTACTTTTAAACCATTTGTTTTTGTGTTTGATTATTCGGCAATTATAACTATCTTTCATCAAAACTGTTTTATTCTGTTTGAAAACTGAATGTTCTGGGACTGAATATGTTTATAGATATTTTAAATAGGTATCTATGTTGGGTACCAAATTTGATTGATTGTTCTTATAATATTATACAAAAATGAATATTTTTATCTAATGTACGAAAAATTAAAATTTTAATAAAAAAATTGTAATAGGTGGCACGTGAGCTGTTTGAAAACTGAATGTACCGGGACTGAATATGTGGAACGCGGGAGAGGGGTTTGCGGGACGGGGGAGCGGGATAGGGGATAGGGTGGGCGGGGAAGGTGGAGGGGGAACGCGGGAGGGTAGGGGATGCGGGAAGGGAACGGGGACACACGGGAAAGGTCATGCAGGGAGAAACAATTTATTTCTTTGAATATGGCAATCAGCTAGTATTTTATAAAAATACTACGATAAGCGACAAAAAATGCTAAGGGTCGTTACCAATTTTTTTTTTCATGACTAGTACCATTCTTGGTTATTTTTCAACGATGAGCAAAGCCTTTGTTTGTTGTCGTTTGCATTTCCCTTCGTTACTCTTTCGCGACTAATCAGTGCAGTGAGGCTGAACTTAATTGCGACGCCAATCTGCTGGAAAACTTGCATAAGTCAGAATTAATTCTTTTCAAAACTGTGCAAGCAGGATTTACTAACCCGGGAAGCGATTAGTATTTTATTTTAAAGCATCTTAGTATTACATAAGTTTTTTAATTTTTTAATTTTTATTTAAGCGACAGTATAAAATAATTCTATAAATATACAAAATAAAATGGTTTAAAGATATTGTATTATTTAGTCCTCATCACTAGGGATTCCTGTGCCGAGGTGGACTAAAATTGTTTAATTATATGTAGTTTATTTGTCTTCTATATCGTTTTTAGTGTCTTCATTAGGGTGTTTTCGTTGACTTTCAGCCATGAAAAGTATAAGATACTGGACGGTAGGAAAAACTCACAGAAGGCAAGAAAATGGTGTCTATCGTCCAAATTTAACTTTCCACAGTGCACCAATTGTAATTTAGAAGGTTTTCATGAAACTCGTAATTTATCAAAGAAATACATACTGGGTATAGAACACTGTTTTCACTTTCAAAACTGTCAAGGCACTGAACTTGTGACTTCACATATGTAGGTAGGGACCGGGTGTGGGTAGGAATCAAGAAAATGACAGGAATGATCGCTAACAGCCAGTATCACAACCTTGTGAAAGAATATCATGCAGAATCGAATTTTGAAATGGCGATGGCATTGTTTAAAGGCAAGATGTGAATGGCCAGGTACTTCCTGACCTTCCTCTTTCACATCTTCTGCCTCTCCTCATTCTCTTCAACCACATAAAATACCCTAGTTGGGGTTAAGAATCTTATGCGGTACCTAAGTATTCATGTACATTACTAAAACACTAAGATTTTTAATTGTGTAGAAAAATACCGCGCATCAGTCCTAACTGCTCCCAACCGCCTGGAGCAAATGAGGCTTTGGCATCCCCAATTGGAGTATGTTGTGAGGATGAAGATAGTGGTGAGAGGAGGCAGATGGGGGAGAGGAAGGTGGAGGAGTACCTGGCTATTCAGATCCTGTCACAAAACACGAATAAAGCCATTTTAAGCAATATTTCATTTCTGAATGGTGGTCTTACACTAGGGTGATACAAAGAGTATATTTCACGCTGCAACGTGCGCAAATATGCCGCATATTATTTTATATGATTAAATTTTGAAATGACACAATTCCGTCAAATAAAATTTACTTGCAAACGTCGGGATTTGATCCCGCGACCTTCTTATTGCTAGTCGAAAGCCTCTTAACCACGAAAGCCGTCATAGAAATGGTAACTAACTAACCAATTAACCATCACGCCGTTTCCCCGTAGGGGTAGGCAGAGAGGACGGACCACCAAACAACTCGATCTTGGCACACACTCCTTGCCTCGTTCACATTCATACATCGTCTCACAGTACAGATATACACTGTCACAAAGTATCAAAATATTTCATCATTAGAAAACGAACCCACAGTTTCGTTATATTTTGTCAAAACACTTCCCTACGAAGGCGATTCTTAAACTCCTCTGTTTCCCCAATCCCTTTATCATCAATTTCCAACCCCTTAATTAATTGGAGCACCATAGTCCCACTGGCTCCTAGCAGTTATTTTATTTACATCAATTTTATATATTAAAATTTTTATTTAACGTTCAAAAGCGAAGTAATAATAAAAACAGGAAGCGCATTGAAAATTTTGATTATTCCCGCAATTACCAGGATGACTTCGCTGGAAACTTTATTCGTGTTCAATATAAACTGTTGGTAATCGCGAGAAATTTCTGTTCGGAACACCGCTACTATATTGGTATTGGGGAGGAATGCAGATCCCGCCAATGTGGGGGATTTTAATAAAAATGCACTTTGTAGATGAGAAAAGTGTGGAAAAGTTGAATAAAAAAGAAATTAAGGTGCGCTCGGCAAAATTGAGGGAGATACAGCCGTTTAAAGTATGAATAAAATGTCACTTCCTGAACCGATACTACGCCATTGCCAATGTTTGGTTTATGCCGAAAACGATGTTTTTACCGCGTTTTAAGTGGAGAACTTTAATCTGGAAGGTGAAAGAAAGCGCGGAAAGCAATAAAAAAAAATTTAATAAGTAATTAATTTGCAATTGCGTTAAGTAAAATTTCACTTTGCCAATCAACACTATTGACAGCCAACCCGCAATTTTTTCAATTGTCACTATAATGTTGGTACCCCTGACCTGATGCAAACAACAGCTAGACTGTAGCCGGCTTCGTGAGATACATGAGGCGCGTTATCATGAAATTTGTCTAGCGGACTTTTTTTCAACGATTTTTTAAACTGTTTATCACCTTCAAATTAAAGTAACCTAACCTAAGACAACGCTAAACATGGTTTGTATAACATGGTTTGTGCCCCTTTATAACGCCTACTCGCGTCAACGCAAGAAAAACATCCCAGTTTTCAAATAGTTTAGCGGCTACGCTAGGTTTGTGTAACATAGTTTATGTAACATGGTTTGTGCCCCTTTATAACGCCTACTCGCGTCAACGCAAGAAAAACATCCCAGTTTTCAAGTAGTTTAGCGGCTACGCCAGGTTTGTTTAACATGGTGTGTGACCATCATTAATTCTGTTTTTCATAATTACGCGCCTTATTATATATCACACGAAGTTGGCTACAATCGTATCAACCTTCGTTTATAGCAAGTCTGAGATACCAACATAATAGTAACAAAATGGCGTAGTATAAGTTCACGAAGTGATTTTTATTCATTCTTTATACGGCTGTATCTCCCTCAATTTTGCCAAGCGCACCTTAATTTCTTTTTTATTCAACTTTTCCACACTTTTCTCATCTAGAAGGTGCATTTTTATTAAAATTTCCCACATTGGCGGGATCTGCATTTCACCCTGGTATTGTATTGAACAATTGATGAATTCAACCAAATTCAACTAAAACCACCTCAAGTCAGACCAGGTCACTGAGAAAGGTCGGCCTCTTATTATTCCTCCCATAACTAACTAACTAAACATTGTGTTATAATCTTATATATAAAAATGAATCGCTAAATGTGTTGCTAAGCGCAAATTTCGATAGCAGCTGAACCGATTTCGCTAATTCTTTTTTTAGAATATTCCTTGAAGTACGAGGATGGTTCTTACGGAGAGAAAAATTAAGAAAATTGCGCAGAAAATTGGATAATTTCAGAATACCTAACGACTATCGCACGTTTGACAGTTCGCGTGTTTGAGAATGACATTTTAAATCAGGATTCTATTTTTGAAAATCTTTAAGTTGATAAATTTATTTAAAGTAGGTACTCCCCTAATAGTTTGAATCGAATCAAGAATTTCAGATATTTTAAATAGGTACCAAATTTAATATACATGAAAAATGGAAATTTGAATAAAAATTTAGGGGTGGGGGGAGGGTGGAGGGGGGGAGGCGGTGTGGGAACCCCTCTTACGCCATGCGAGCGAAGCCGCGGGAAAAAGCTAGTTTAAAATAAAACAATATCTTTTTAAACACCACTTTTATTTTCTATTTATTGTTTACTGCAGTATTTTAAATAGGTACATAGTAATCTACATATGTCCTAATAAAATCCTCATATATACATACACTTAAAATAACACATCTACACCAAATCAATCACATATCTTCGCAATTTAATTTTAAATGCCTTTATGCTCTCTTCCAATTTAATTTCTTCTGGTAATTCTCCAAATATCTTCAATGCTCCGTACATTTTTAATGACTTTTGACTCTGTGTTTTTTTCCTGAATGGGAGTCTTAGTTCATTTCTTTTCCTCGTCTCATGTGTATGTTTGCTTTGTAGTTTATCAATTTTTCTTAGGAATTCAATAGACGTATGGCCAACTATATTTATTTATTGTTGTAACATATAAAATAATATATAAGTTATCGAGGATTACACATACATAGAATTTATACCAAAAGTTATAAAAGTGAAATTTTTTTAAGAATATACAAGTAGTTTTTGAAGAAAAACCACTTGTATATTCTTGCATAAAACCGTGAAATATTTTAAACAATGTAATATTTGATAATAACATATTACAAAATGTAATATTAAACATTACAATTACACATCAAATCGTAAAATATATTATACCCACGTTACAATAATTTGTAGGATTCCACAAAGTGATAGTTTAAATTGCATTTTAGAAAATAAAGAGAATCAGCGAATATATCTACAATACCACCAAACTTGTTGCCTAAATCATGCATCCTATTGGTAAGTGAGTGTGATTGATAGTTGGTTGTGTATGTGTTGCAAAAGAATGTTGTATTTTGTCTAGTATTCCTTGTCAGTACATTGGTATTCTATACTTTATACCGACCGGGTTTCGCTACTACCGTAGCTTCTACAGGGCAGTATAATACTCGACTAAAATTAAGTTACATGTGTTATAAATAAAAATATTTTAAGACAAAACGGGCTGGACTCCTCAAGTGATGGATGAAGTAGGCCTAAGTGTAGATGGAGAATTGAGAATAGAAAGGGAATGTTCTTTGTCAATAGGGAACAACCTTAGTATTGTAAATTGAATACCAAATCTCTCGTATACCAATGCACGGTTACAGACCATTATGCTACTATCACCTCCCTTTCACATTTTATTAAAAAATTACCTACATCTAAAATACCCACGAAGAAAATCTGCTATGACACGCTATTCAAACTGGTTTCCAAGGAAAACTGGTCAAATTTCTATAAATTCACCGATCCAAACATAGCGTGCGAATTTCTTATCGACACCATACATAACCATTTAAAAAGTTCCACATCCAACACTAACAACAACCAAAGTAGTCGCAAAATTAAACTTAAGCCTTGGATAACAAATGGCATTCTACACTGTATTCACAAGCGTAATAAACTTCACAAATTTTGTAAAAACAATCCCAATAATCACGAATCTCTCCTATTTTACAAAAGATACAGAAATGCTTGTAAAAAAATAATCTGTAGAGTTAGAGACGAATACTATAGAAAACAGATCAAGGAAGCTGCCAATGACAATAAACAAATCTGGAATATTGTCAAAGAGATTTGCTATACCAAAAAAACTACCGCACCTATAAATAAAATAAACATTGCAGACCAAACACTAGATACAACAAATCATCCAGAAAAAATCGCAAATCATTTCAATAAATTCTTCTCCACAGTCGGATCAGACTTAGCAAATAATATTTTAAATAAAAACGGAATGTCAGAATTTAACCTTGCAAATAATATATCGATCGATAATCTTAGCTATGATCCATTTAATCTCACTCCTACCACAGAACAAGAAATCACTGAAATTATTTCATCACTCAAAAACACACATTCAACTGGAATCGACAATATATCCACTAAATTGATTAAACACCTCAAACCAATCATCACTAAGCCCCTTAAACATATCATAAATCTAAGCTTTCAAACTGGCCTCTTCCCAAATTCTTTAAAACACTCAACAATTATTCCTATCTATAAATCAGGGGACAGATCATCAGTGAATAACTATAGACCAATATCCTTGCTGAGTCCGATATCAAAAATAATTGAAAAAACGGTAAAGCGAAGGCTATACAAATTTCTTGAAGACAATGACATTTTGTCAGGAAATCAATATGGCTTCCGCAAAGATCGTAGTGCCGCAGATGCAATTGCAACTTTTACAAAAGCAATCTCTGATAACCTTGATAAAGGCCGCAAGCCCCTCGCTGTTTTCTTGGATCTAGCCAAAGCCTTTGATACTGTCTCTCACCGCATACTTTTGAAGAAACTCCTTCAGGTAGGAATAAAAGGTACTCCCCTCAAATGGTTTGAGAACTATCTAACAAATAGGTCACAATCGTCTCTTGTAAATTCTGCTAAAGAATACAGAAGTACAAGTTTACCAATCACGTACGGTGTGCCTCAAGGCAGTGTATTAGGCCCACTTCTTTTTCTAATATATATTAACACTTTATGTAACTTGGAAATTGATGGAACTATAATATCTTTTGCCGATGATACGGTAATCATCTTTGAAGCTGAAAATTGGAACTCAACTATGGAAAAAGCAAATAAGGGCCTTAATAAAGTAAAACATTGGTTAGATGACAACCTTCTGACTCTTAATGTTGACAAAACAAAATATTTACTTTTCTCCATACGTAAAGTCACTCCTCCTCAAAACTGTCCTAATCTTATCATTCACTCATGCTCACAGAACCATATTACCCCTACGCCTCCCCACAATAATTGCTCATGTACCAATCTAAAAAAATCTGACCAAATTAAATATCTGGGGATTGTTATAGATGACCAACTGCGTTGGGAGGACCATGTCAATTTTACAACAAAAAGACTCCGCAAATTGTGCTATATATTTCTCTCTCTCAGATCAATCCTGAAACTTCAAACAATTAGATGCATATATTTTGCACTATTCCAATCAATAGCAACATACGGTATCGTGGGATGGGGAGGCTGTGCAGCTTCAATTATATATCCCATGATCTTAATTCAAAAGCTGCTACTAAGGATTATATTAAAATGTCACCCATCTCACCCATCAGAGCCACTTTTTAAAAAATTCGCAATCCTAGACATTAGACAATTATACGTTAAGACAATTCTCATACACTTAAGGAAAAATGATCTAACACTCAAAACTCAACAAAATATTTACACCCGCTATTCATCACACCAAAAATGCAAAATTCCTCCAACAAAAACAGCTTTCGCCCAACGACAGTTCTCTTACATCGCGCCTAAAATGTTCAACTTACTGAGTATTGATATTAAGACATCGAAAACTGCTGATCTTTATGCCATTAATATACAGAACTGGTTATTTACTCGGGGAAGGAAATATTATAAAGAATGCCTTACATCTTAAAAACTGTTCTTATTTTTTCATATTTCTAGAGTAAAAAATCTTATCTCTAAAATCTTATCTCTAAATTAATTTTCAACCAAAACTTTATTTTATGCTGATGCTTTTTTTCATATTTTTTGACATTGTTCGTCCATTTCACATGCTGCTTAGGAATACTTGCTTTTGTTTTTTGGGGTCAAAGACTATCATTGTTCATCTGTATAGATGATTTACATATTTATTCTTATTTTGTATTTCTATTCTTATTTTGTATTTCTATTATCCTTAAAATATTATTATTTTGTTACTTTTATTTTTATTTGTTATTCTATTTTATTGTTATTCTATTTTATTTTTATTTATACAAGATTCACCTAGTTTAACTCCTTTCCTGTATGTGATCATGTACCTAATACTAGTATAATAGATATGCTATATGTTTGTACTTTCATCTACATATATATGGATGATTATTAATATTATATACTTAATATCTTATGAATCTCGACTACCATAATACGGGCATTTGCCTAGCTTGGTAGTCGAAATACCATGTAAAAAAATCCTGTAATAAACATAATGAATAAAGAAAATTAAAAAAAAAAAAAAAAAAAAAAATTGTACTTTATTTATTCTTATTACGCACCAGATTTAAATGTCCGGGTTTAATTTTCCCCACAGGAAAAACTAAACCCTTTCACACACTTCCCAAATGATCATCTGGTCAATCCACGTTATGCAATTGCACTATATGTATTATAATTACAAAACAATACAAGAACAACATGTCAACCTACCAGAGACCAGATGGGAAAATAATTCACCGACTCCAGATATTTTCATATCAGAGGGTTCGGCTCTGTGGAATTCCTAATTGAACCTATAAATCCTACTGATCCCTCAATATAAATATTTAAAAAATCTTTTGTAATCCTACATGTATTTAAAATTACCGATTTTTGCATTTTTATGTATAAATTCTTTGACAAATCTAATACGCCTAAATTTTGAATCAACCTTGGTTACTGAAGCCCTCACAAAAGGAAAAATTTTATATCGTATTTATTTATCTAAATATCCTACGGTTGACTGGCAGTTTATTTATTAGGTTATCTAATATACTTATTTTCAAATATTTATATGTTTTGGGATCAAAGCTAATTCTTTTCTTTCTGATACAATAAAAAAATCAGAGAGCCAAAATACAAGCAAACGTCGAGGCTAGCGTTGCTAAGCAACCTAGCCTTTAAATTAATTTGATTATTAATTACCTTACTATTAATTAAATGTTTTGGGCCTTCCTTGGTTGAAATGCTTCTAAGTTATCTAATCTGATACCTATCGTGTTTCTGTGCGTTATTATTTTTTTTATTTAAGTTTTTATTCCAGCAGGATTGGGAGGGTAGTGCAATCCCAGTCTGCCATATTACATAAACAACTTTAAACTATAAAAAAAGAAAAAAAATTGTTTACATATTATGTAGGTACCTAATTAAAACATAAAATGAAAACAAAATTCATCACACAAATAACAAAAAAGAAGCATAAAATTAAAATAAATAATAATTAAACGGAATTAAACAGAAAAAAATAAAAAGATATTTTGGGATTGTCCATCAGGGTGGTCGCCTCATCATCTGCATCCATCGCTCATTTAGTGGGGAACTGAGCCACTCGGATGCAGCCACGACAATGATATTGGTTGAAGTCCGTGTCCTGCTCCAGAAGCTGGCTAGTCGGTGGCGAAGTAAGGCTGGGAATGAGTGCACCCTCTCCTCTGTGAACATCGTGGAGGCACTGCAGAACCTCGGTAGTTGCGTAAGTTGCCTGTATGCATTGTTGTAGCACACCCTCAGTGTGTCCCATTGCGCTGCTGGGTATTGTGTCCACAGTTCAGTGTGACACAGCATTAGTGTGACACCTGACTCTTTATCGAATTTCTGGTCTGTTTCAATGATATGGTTTGCAAATTCCGAGAATCCATTAATGTGTAAACATCTTAGATGTTCCTTGACGCAGGTGTTTATGTTATAATGTTACATCACAAAGTATCTGCTTCATATGAACAAATAAACATTATGTCATTTCTCCGCAGGGTTGGGCGGCGAAGACAAACTGCCATACATTGAGTCTTATTTACAGCTCTGTTATTTTGATTCTTGACATGACTCGACTTATGTCAATCCTCCTAAATAATTATGGAATGAACCAGTATTTCTCAAAGTGGGCGATAACGCCTCCTTGTGGGCGCTGGAGGCTTTCAGTGGAGCTTTTAAAGAAAAATAGGGGGCATTAAGAAATCGGCTGCAAGTTACTGAACGCGGCGAATTATGAGTGTTTTTAAGCTAATTTGAGCCTGATATTTAAAAAAAACGTCGAAATGCAATAGATTGATCCTTTAGATATATTATATTTTTTTAATTTTTTTATTTAGTACCTATGCATTTTTTTAACATTTTTATATCAAACATATTAGGTATATACATATATAAAATAGAAAATATATTATTAGTCCTCCTCACTAGGAGATCCTGTGCTGAGGGGGACTATGCTTTGGATAAGTTTTCAGCGACTTCTATGGTTTAACTTCACTGTTCGGGTAAGGTTTTCCAGAAACTTCTATGACGATGCTTTAAATATATCTACCTAATAGTAAGTTCATTTTCCGATAGTTCCTTCAGCCAATATTTAATGTTCGTAGCTATTTTTTGTTTTAATTTGTTTGATACTAAGTGGGAGTTTGTAATATAACTTTACTGCTAAAAATTCAGAACGTTTTGTCCAAATGAATAGTTACACTTTGGTATATTAAGCATGTCTGTTTGTTTGGCTCTGGTTTCTCGATGATAAGTTAATTTAAACCCTTCTTTTAATTTTAATAAAAATTCTTCTAAATATGATAAGGTATGACTTTTAGTTCGGATACGGGTACACTATCTATCGTATATACATAATAATGAATGATTAAAAATTATATTTGCAAAAACTGTTTTTAAGATAGGCAACAGGTGGTTATGAAAAAGGTAAGTCAAAAAATATGGGGGCACTAGATTTTTTTTTAAATATCTTAGTGTACGGTGGTAGAATTAAGTTTGAGAACCTGTGGTATAATCCATTGTACCTTATAAAAGGTGGCTCATCGGCCTATCGGAAGATGCTCAATTCGGGAGGTGGGTATGGGTACCGCCGCTCCTAAACCATTTATTGGATAACCAACACCTCTGCCATAGGTCACCCCAAGTGATTCGCTACATTCGATGACTTAGCAAGGGTGACCATGTTCATGGGATGGGGTTTGTCTGGTTTTTTGGGGCGGATGCGTCTGCTCACCAGCTGCATGGCAGGCCGGATAGGGAGGGAATGGTTGATGGAGTCCCTTTAACTTCTCGAAACATCGCCTTGCACCGCAGTGGGAGGGATGGATTCATACCTTCTAGATTTAGATGCCAGCATTACTATGTGTTTCTGATGAATTTTTGGTTTTATATAAATATGTTAATTCCATGATAACTGTATATCAACTCCCAATAATTCTGGTTTGATTATATGTACTTATGTTTTTATATGTATCTATGTGTGCGAATACCTATGTGTATATGTATGTGTATGTGTGCATATATGTGTATGTATGTATGTATGTATATATATATAAATGTATGTGTGTGTAAGTTTATTTATATACATATATATGTACCCGCCTCGGAACAGACTTAGTCTAGTGAGGCGAACTTGTTTGAATAAGATATTATTATTACAATAAACGCCCGGGTTGCCGGCATTAATTTTTTTTTTAAACCTACGCCCGCCACTCCTCGACACACTGACCCCCAGATTCTTACCCACTCTTAATACTATTTTCCTTCCCAGAACTCCTCCCCTTCCTTTCCTAAAAAGACCCCCCCACACAGCGTCCACAAAGATGACAAAGTTCCTGAGGGGAATTGTTTTCCTCGTGGTCTCATGTGTGGAGCTAGTGTAAAAGAAATGCTCTCGTTTTTTAAAATGGCGTCTTAAGTCATCACGACGTTAAACAGAAGCAGAATACACATTTTGATGATTTTAAAATCTATTCTCCTCAAAACTCGGAATAATTGTGTTAGAAAGAGTTTTACCGATGTAAAGGCCTTTTACATCGGTAAAACGGCTAGAAACATTCAAACAAGAGTGGTCGAACACTTGAGATGTCTAAACAGTGTAGGTTTTTCAGAATTCGCCTCCCACCTAATAGATAAAAATCACTCATTTAATAAAGCTTCCGGGATAGATGTATTGCATAGAAATGGGATAGGTCTACGCCTTAATAATCTTGAAGCCCTTGAAATAAAAAAGTCATTAAAAATAAATAAAACCAATTTACTTAATAAACAATTAGATTTGTCTAACACCCCGATTTTTTAAATATTTCCATTACCCCCACCCACGTTCACCCCTCCCTCTTAGACACCTCCCTCATCACCCCCACCTAAGTTGATATTCTGTCTCCCTCTTCTAATTTTACTTATAAATACCATGTTTTTCTGTATTATGTTCAATATATTTTTTTTCACCCCTGAGGAAGGTTCAGTACGAACCGAAACCGGTTGGATTAAAAAATAATAAAGTGGAATTGAAACAAAGTTATTTAATTGTGTTTGTTATAATTATGTATTCCCACAAAGTGTTTGCTACATATCAAGATTTAAAATATTTGTGTTAAATTACTGGTATATTGGATATTGCTTAAAAATTGTTTAAATAAACTTACAATTAAAGTGAACTAGATGCTTGCTGTAAGGCTTTTACAAATGGAATGATTGAATTTTTGCAAGGTATAGTTTCCAAAACTATTTGTCACTTTTTGCTTCTAGTGAAAGCATGGACAAAATTATTTCAAAAATAAAATTGTATGAAAATTAAGATAAAATGCGACAAAGACATTAAATTGAAAATAAAAGAGTTCATTTACGGAAATGTATTTATAAGTAAAATTACAAGTAGAAAATGAAGTTAAATATTTAAAATAGGAAGACTCAACAATCAACAGTTGAATCTAAATGAAACTTTTGTAAATTTGTTTTGTCCACTCCACGAGTACGAGAAAATATATATTGTCTACATTTATGGCAATTTAGGCATTTTTATCTTATCGGGATAAATTTTTTTGTATTTTCAAGGAATTGAACATTTCCTCTTTTTTATCTAATAATGAAACAGCCCTCATGAATTTAAAGATGAAAAACAAATTGAAAATGTAAAATATTATATTGACATCGTGTTTTGAATTAATATTGAAAAGTTCTCTTGGGAAAAAAATCGCACCCCCTTCTAATTTGTTTTTCTACGAAACGGCAGCTCAGTAATAAGGTATTGCTTCCGAGAAACGGAAAAATTGAGAAAAATATTTTTAATGATGCTTGAACTAACCAGAATAAAATGGAACTCATGTCACTGAAAGACATGGTACCTACCTACTCAAAAATAGTGATTTGAAAGAAAAAAAGAGTTATCGTAGGACAATAATTATTATAAGCAATAATTTTTAGCCTGAAACACTCGTCTACGTCCCGAAAAATATATATGCCGCCGACGGGAATCGAACCCGTGTCCTTCTGATATCCGGTCAACTGCTCTGAGCTTCGTCGGCTAAGCCGGAGATTTTTTCAATGTAAATGAGTGTTTCAGACTAATAATTATTGCTTATAATAATTGTTATCCTTTTCGCTATGCATAAAAAATCTTGTCTTAAAGTCTATTGTATTTTATTTTTTTTAAAGTTTCTTTATTCATTGAAAAAATCCGTTTTTACAAAAGTTGGGGATTTTTCGACCACCATGCTTTGCACATGCCCATGTTGTGGTGGTCGATTTTTTATAGAGTAAATTAACAAATGCAATATAAAGAATGTGTGAGAGTATTAAGAAATATACATATGCCTAAAATAATATAATATTAAAGAATATTATAGAATACAAAATAGTATAAAATAATTTAATTTAAAAGAGTTACGATACTATATGATAAGCACATGCGAAAGGATTTTTATATTGAAAATCTATATTATTTAACACCAATTTTTGTACAATTAAATGTTGGGCTTTATTCTTCAAGTCCGGCGAATTACATTTTACAGCTGTGAATGTGTATGTAGTATATAGTATAGGTGTTCATGTTTCAGTCCGGCAAATACTAAATTATAATTATTGTTACCATGGTTTATTGCTGGGAAGTACACATGGGACTTCGTCGGATTCGATGCAGAGTGGTGCCAAACAGTTTTAAGTAAATAGTTTAAAAGTATTTAAACTTTCAGCTAATTATATTATAGTAATTACATATAGTTCTTTACAGACAAAAACTTTTATTGGTGGTATATAATCTATTATCAATTTTATTTATAAAAAGTAACTAAAACTTGAATACAAAATTTCGTCGTGGAGCTGGTGAAATAAAACCAAGAAACAAATAAGAACAAAAAAAATAAATAAAAAAAGGCTTGGAGTGGAAAGGGCTTAGAAATGTTTTTTTTTTCTCCGATATTGGTAAAAAAATTTGAGCTTTATTATATTTTCACAATGAAATAAAATAAAATGATAATAAATAAAATCAATTAAAAAATAAAAATTATCATAGATTTTGCTCTCATACTTTTTTTGTACAGGTATATTTGTGTATTGCGCGAAACGCTGGTGGGGAGGTATGTAGGAATTCAACACTGCCAACATTTATTCAATGGGAACACCTGCGCAAGTTGATTGTCATCCGCGCATTGAAGAAATTTACGAATTACTCCGCGCCGGCCGCTGACTGAATTGTTCATAGTTCCATACATTATTCTTAATCCCGTGTTTTTGTTTTAAATATCACGTGCATAACATATTGTGGAATAAACTTATTCGTTTTTGGTCATAACCAATGTTTTATTTCAATACAAGTTAAATGCAGAATATGTCCTCACGCCTAACATGCTTTGGAAGTAATTGCTCATACGGAAAACCAAACGTTTGTAACATAAATTAGCTAATTCGAATATAAAAAATACAGTAGCCATATATTTTTTTTTCATTAGCTACGTACCTTGAGGAAAAAAATTTCCCCCAGGGCCAACCTCTGTGTTTCCTCCTTCCTACAACATGGGTCTCTTCAAGACCAATATTCATTCCTTCCTCTCCTTTGAAAGACCCTCCACCCTCCACATAGCATGTCAGGTGATATAGGCTCTGAGAGAAATTATTTTCCTAAGGGCCTCCTGTCTAGAGTTAATGTAAAAAAATGACAAATTTCTTACTTTTTAACTAATTCCGACAAATTGAAATGTAGTTTCCATGTACGAGTATATTATAATCACAATAAAGAAAGCATTGCCCTACCATTTTCCAGTAGAAACAGGAAATCTAAGAAAGAATCTTGTCAATAACTTCGTTTCATCGAGGTAGTGGACTTTTTAATATTGTAAAACACTTTTTAATATGGAGTCGTTTTTATTTACAATCACTTTGAATAAACTATGAAATCAACACTTTATAATAATTTGGCGCGGACCCCGCCTGGGGAATTAAGGGAACTGTACCCTAGGTATCGATTAGTGCGAGAGAGACAAGTATCTTGAACAACACCCTTTTTATACTATTAAAAAATAGAATACCCGTAGATAAGGCTTACAACAACAGACAATAATAATAAAAAAAATGGCTGTCGGAACCTACTGAATCACGTGGCATATTCTAGTCAGTTAGTAACACTAACTAGCTTCAATAAAAATTACCTAGATGTCTCTAGTATTCATTATTTCTTAATAACCTGATCAAGATTTAATCAATGATTATCTACAGCAATCATCTCATAGATGTCTCTATTCTTAACAAATCTTAAATAAAATCGGGAGATATAATATCTACTTTTAAACTTGACATCATGAAGAAGTTTCCATCAAATTACAACACACTTTCTTGTGTTCGTTCGCCGCTGCTTCAACATCATTAGCGAAAACGTGTCGATAGTTTCCGTTATCAGGGGAACTTTCCTTGTGAGGATAATACCTACACGTCAGAAGAAATGATTAATGGATACCTACATTCCAACAAGAATACATTTATTAAATAATAATGCGAAATTTACGGAACATAGATTTATCTAAAAAAATGTTTTTTTTATGTAATAAAGGAAAAAAATACACTTTGTAATAATACACCACTTTTTATTTTTTAACTAGCTGACCCGCGAACTTTATACCGCCTCAGAATCAATAACTGTCGTGTTAACTTATTAGCTGAATAAAATAAGTCATTTTTATTAAGTTAAAAATTACACAATGAGGCAATTATTGATGCGCAACTGTCCGTGTTTTGTTTTTGTCAGTAGTTATCAGAGCGCTGTATACGGATTTGTAATTTTTATGATTTTCTTACTTACGGGAATTGCGTTTCATTTTCTGTATACTTGTGGGGGAGATTTATTATACTTATTGTATTTTTACTTTCGAGGGGTTCAGACATACGTTCACCGTTTGTACCATTTTCGATTGTTGGCATTTTTAGTGTGTAAGAAAGAGGGGCAGAAGTATATGTTTAAGAACAAAAGCAAAACAATCGGCGCATTGACTTTCAACGTTTTTAAATTTTTGGAATTCACTCACTACCCAATATTATACTTATCACAATATTCCTGCAGTTTTTTCAAAAGATGAGAATTCGTTCCCTACAAAATATACGAGGAAAAGAATTTTCTTTATTATTATTTTTTCGTGAATTTTTCCGATGTTTTAATAGCAATTCTGCTATCAGGGCAGAGCCAAATCCGACAAATCAAAGATCATAAAAATCGGTCCAGCCGTTCTTGAGTTATAAATGGTGTAACTAGCCCGACTTTGTTTTATATATTAAGATTAACAAATGACAGCCAACCAGGTTTCGCTTAGTTCTTTAAAAACTCCTGCTTCGCAGGGACATTTGAGGGTTTAGCTTCGTTTATATAAAACAAATAGAGTCCTTGTGAGAGCCCTGAAGGAGTAACTATATGTTACTTATACCAGGGTACCTAGCATGGTCGATCGATATAGGTTTTATCGAAAATGTCGGTAACTTGTCATCGCTCCCGAGCACGACTGCAGGCCGCTAACTAAGAACTAACAGTTCACGTCAAATAAATTAGGAACCCTTGGTCGTTGTGAACTGTTATTTGTTTGTTAGTGGCCTGCAGTCATGCTCGGGAGCGATGACAAGTTACCGACATTTTCGATAAAACCTATATCGATCGTCCATGCTAGATACCCAGGGTGGGAAAGCGGTTGGATTACCTCAAGTTCTTTATAAATCAAAAAATGAATAATTATAAATTTATATATTATATTCACACAGAAATTCTCTCATTTGTTGGGAGAAGGAAACATTAAACGAATGATGTTATACCTATTTTACAGCAAAATTAAATGTTCCAGATTGTTAACAGTAACAAATTTAATATCCACTGCTCTGTAACTACTTTCATAGTACTTACTTACTTTTTTATATGTGTAATTGCTGTGTGTACCTTTTATTTTATTTTTCCTGATAATAACTGTAGTGTTCTGTTATTTTATGGACACACTAACAGATTCTCCCAATCCTTCGGATGGAGATTACTTCGGAATAAAAATAGATTCTTCTTCGTATCTGGATTTATTTATACTTCGCGTATACAATTGGGACTGCGGTAGTCTACCTAACTAGAAGCTAGCTAGAATGGTTCTGGCGAGTGAAAACTGAAATACACCCTCTGAGCCCTCCCTCCGGAGAACTTAAGCACTACGTTACCTGCCATCTAGCAGAATCTACCGATAGCTGATATCACCGCCATCTGTGTCTACAAGGCGGAAGCTTTTACGATACACCACAATAACAAACTTACATAAAAATCCTTAAATGTTTCAGATTGTTGACAGTAACAAATTTAATACCCACTGTTCTGCAACTACATTCATAGTACCATCACCGCCATCTGTGTCTACAAGGCGGAAGCTTTTACGATACACCACAATAACAAACTTACATAAAAATCCTTAAATGTTTCAGATTGTTAACAGTAACAAATTTAATACCCACTGTTCTGCAACTACATTCATAGTACCTACTTACTTCTTTATATATGTAATTTTTTTTATTTTAAAGAAAGACAAACATTCCCGGGTTACGAATAACCCAACAATGTTTGAAAATCTCCTACTACCACCATAGAAAGCCGAAAAATGTTACTTGTGTTGTGATGAAGAAGAAGAAGAATATACGACGCGAATGTGAATGGTAGAAGAAGTCGGGGACGCCCGAGGAAGACATGGCACGATCAAGTGAATCAGATACTTGAGTCGGATCATGTCAAAAGTCAGAATAATAGAAGAGAATGTATGAGACGATGTATGAATGTGAGTGAGGCAAAGAGTGTGTGCCAAGACCGAGTTGTTTGGCGGTCCGTCCTTTCTGCCTACCCCTGCGGAGAAACGGCGTGATGGTTAGTTAGTTAGTTAGTGTTGTGATGGAGGACCTGGTCAGCCTTGTGTAATAATTGCTCTATACCTTTTTTTCAGAATAATAACAAACATGTGTACATTTATGATAGCAAAAAAAATTTAATTACCTATTTTTATATTAATCGTTAAAAAATGTTTTACACCACTGCAATACCGGTATGTTTGGAATCATATTTTGTGTAATATTGTGACAACAATTATCGAATCTACTCTAGCCTGAGCCCAAATAGAATCTGCTGGTTGAACTCCTTTGTAAACAATTTACTTATTGAATACAGATTCCTACTTATGTTGTGCGTACTTACATCTTTCATGCTCTGTTTATTATTTTATGTACTATATACTTTGATACTACATACTTGTTATAATGCTCCTGTACAATTTACTTTACATGTAAAAGCCATCAAGGCGTAAACAAACAAATAAATAAATAAATAAAAAAACCCTCAGGCTAATTTCTTTGCTTTTCGAATCAACTCACACGGGTCTAATAGAAATCGTTGAATCTCCCTTATTATCATGTTTAGTGTTTTATCTAGTAGCATGATAATGTACGACGTTATTTTTTTGTGTACCTACTTATAATGGCAATGATTATATATTTTAAAGGAATTACTGACAGGAATGCACAATTGATGAATTTTCAGGAAATTTGCAGGATTAATTCTTCTCTGCGTTCTTTACCATGGGTTTTGTTATTTTTAACTCGTTTCAATATGAACTTTGCATATTATATTATGCGATGATTGCTATCAAACACTTCGAACACCGATACTTGCGAGTTGTGATGAATAATGACAAAAATGCGTATTCCATTAAATGCAATTAGGCTCTTTTTACTCGTTATTGCGAATGTGAATAGTTTTCAAGAATGCGATGTTTTGTTAAATAAGTTATATTAACTAGGACTTTGTCCCACGGCGCTGTTTGTTGACACACGGGGACGTGTGTCAACTTGACGTTTTGGGGGACGAGCGGGGGAAGGGAAATAATCATTGCCATAAGACATAATATTTCAGATCAAAAATAACACACAAACAATCCGCCGAACGAAGCCAATTATTATACTTGGCGCTAACAGTTAGAAAACAGCAATAGAAAGAGAAAGTACCACGCTTTATATTCAAATTCAAAAATTAACCACAAAATAATTAAAATGCACTCTTCTGTGATACCAAAATTTTCGACCGCATTTTGAAAAAACTTCACTACGAATTTTTCATTAATTATTTTTACATGAAACGACAAAAAAGTTGACGATAACGTTCATAATATATTTGCCTAATAAAATATGTATGTGTTTTTATTTTATTTTTTATTACTACTTTTCTTTAGAAAAAAAGGGCATTGTAAGAGGAGCCATTTTTAAAACTTTTTTTAATGTTTAAATTCAAAAAGTTTATGTTTATTTCGGGTTTAAAATTTATAAGCGTATTTTATCACCTTTCTAAAACAGTTTTTAGTTTTCGGATGCGTTCAGAAATATTCCATTTATTTGGTTTTAATTGGGAAGCAGAAATAATTTGGGGTTTAAGTTTCTAATTTTTCAAATTAAATTGACGAGCACAAATTAACACTCAAAACATGAAAATTAATCAAATATTCTTAGTCAAATGTTTTTCCCTTACCAACTTTTATTTGAATAAATCTTTCACTGCGTGAATTTCAAACATTAAGTGCTTTTCACATTTATTTGAAAGCTGTCGTAAAAAAATATTTTTATAAAAATTACAATTTCTCGGCAAAGACGTCACTTAAAAAGAAGTAAGACTGAATTCTGACAAGTTAATTTAATTACAAGCTAAAAGTACTGCCATAGCGTGCAAGGTAAAATTCAACGTAAAAACGCACGTCTGTCATGCTAAGTCGTGTAAACGAAATATTAACATGGAAAAACAAAGTGCTTTTTTAGGCAAAAATGAAATGGAAGGGTGAGAAACCGAAGCCGAATTCACGCAAGGAAATTTTTTCATATTATTTATTACCACCCCAACTGATTTAAAATTAATACATTTTTCTGCTCATGCGGACGAAATTGCTTTTTAACTGTACGTAATTATGGGTCTGATAAAAATAATGTTTATTTAAACGTGGTTCTTTAACCTTAAATGTTGAGCTGTTGGATTGAAAATAGAAATCATAAAAATAATTTAAAATCAAAATTGTTTGTGTAAATTTTTTTTACCTTGGCTCCATGCAAGAGGCGCTAAGGAATGTAATTTTTTTTATTAAGTTAAAAGAAATATAATATTTAGCTTTCTTAACTTAAGTACAGAGTATAGTATTATAAGTACAGAGTATAGGATATTTTTATACTTAAGTACAGATTATAGTATTATATATATAAATATATTGTGTACAAACATAGAAAGCAAGACCGATATTAAGTACCTGGGCATTAATAATAGACCAACGTTTAAAATAGTCTCCACACATAAATATTCTGAACAACAGAATAAGGAAACTAACATATATATTTAGATGCTTAAGAGATATTTTAAATGAAAAATTACTTGGAACCACATACTTCGCTTTCTGTCAATCAATTATAAAATACGGCATTATAGGATGGGGTGGTACATATACAAATCAAATGCAAACAATTTACATATCACAAAAACTAATAATAAAAACAATGTAAATAAAAACCCTACTCATATTCATCAGAACTGTTATTCAAACAATTTAAGGTCAGAAAATTAGGTGCATTATACTTTTATCACGCAACATTACAAATTTATAAAGATAATATTCAAAATAAAGTTGCACCCTTTAAAAATAACAGAAATCTTAGACAAACATCAATACTTCCTATTCCAAAATGTAAAAAAAAACAATAGGACAGTTAAATCATAAATATCTCGGAGTAAAATTTTTTAATTCACTACCTCAAAAAATCAGAAACGTGAACAGTAACATAAAAAAATTTAACTAAAAATTATACTGAAAATTTGAACTGAATAAAAAATAATAAATTAAACCAATATAATAACACCCCCCATACACACAAGCCCTGCTTATTTATGGGGGTACATCAAATACATATATTATGTAATTAATTATTGTATAAAATTTATTATAATTTATGCATCTTTTTGTAAAAAAACAAAATTATATATATAATGTAGTGTATAGTGTAGTAGTAATATTTTTAATTTATTTCTAACAATTTAAGTTTAAATAGTTTTATATTAAAGGTATTTATATTCTTCTCCATTTTTAGGTTATCTGGGAGGAGATTATATATGTATACGCCCTCGTGGCCAATGCTTCTCTCGCCACTTTCAATCTTGACAGTATTTGTGTAAAATTTATTGTGTTGTCTAGTATAATGTTCGTGTACTTGTGACGTTTTTATAAATGTTGTGTTTGTGTTTATAAGTTAATTTTGTATTTTATAGATTAAAAGGTACATGTTATATTTAAACAATGTTCTTATTTTATTTTCCTGGTATAGTTTTTTTGTGGGAGTGTCTGGGTTATAATTGAAGAGTTTTGTTTATAACTTTGTTCTGTATTATTTGTAAGTCGTTTAAGTACGTAATGCATGTCTTACCCCATATTTCTATTGATGAAGGAGAGTGGAAGGAAAAAGGAATTAGCTGTAGGTGGGAATTTTTCTTTGGACTATCAATACCCTATTTTACTCCAATAGAATACAATACGTTTTTCGGATCAGGCTCAGCCTAGTGAGGTGGTTTACACAAAACGTGTATTTGGATTTAACTACGTATGTTAGTAAATAATTGAAAACCACCAAGTTGAGACTCGTCCGAGCATTGAGTTTCGCCATATTTCTATGAGGTGTGGAAATATGGACACTTAGAGACAGCGAAAGAAAGTGAATAGACGCCCTCGAAATGTGGTGCTGGGGAAAAACGCTCAGAATTTTATGGGCAGCCAGATGCACAAATGCGTCCATTCTGGAAGAACTAGGCGTTCACAATAGGCTTTTAACTATCTACAGCCTACGACGTATTTTAATATATATTTAAATTTTTTAAAGTTTACGAGTAAAATCTCAATTTGTAATATTTAATTAAATGAAGACAATATTAGCGAAACTCAATCAAAAATCTGGAGATAGAAAAATCAGAAAAAGATATTGGCTCCGCTAAGCAAAGAGTCCTGGGTTCAAGTCCCAGTGGAGCCAATATCCTTTTCTGAGTTTTCTGTCTCCAGATTTTCGATTGAGTTTCGCTAATATTGTCTTGATTTAATTAAATATTTTAATACACTTTGCACACGTTCCTCGCCAAACTTACTTGGACTCCAGCATGGAGAAACTAATAGTCACTGGCAAAATGGGAAGCAGGAGAAGCTTAGGAAGGTCACCAATGTGTGGGATGGACCAAGTATCACTGGCGTCCAGTACATCGGTGTCCGCAGCTCTCTGCGTTACACGGAACCGTGAGGAGAGAAGGAGACTTATCTACCTTGGAAATTACAGCAGGGGTCATGATTCTCAGCAATGAAAAACCGACTAATAGACTATACGAAGAATTAAGAAAAATGAAAAAAACAGATTTTTTTTTAGCGATCACTGGATGACAGTATAATGTAGATGATAGTTTATTATAATATAATGTCTAACCGCAAAGTAATTGCTTCTTATGAAAAAAAAAATTGTAATTAATAAAAATAAGTTTATTTTAAAGAAAACCAAGTAAATTTATGTTGACAATAGGAACTGCTGCGAACGTACTGCGTATATTGAAATAGCATTTACTACAGTAATAAAATGATTTTGAAAAAAAAAAAATCTTTTCCAAACACTAGTCGTTTTCAACGATGTCAAAATATGCATCAACCCGTTATATTCCCGGTAAAAAAACGTTTGCTTTATGCATTTTGGACCAAATGGTTCCTGAAAGTGATCTAAACCGTTCAATACGTTTCCATTATGGAAATGAAATTTAACAGTGGACAGGTGCCCAAGCACGTATGCGAATTTCACAGATTTTACTTTTATTTTCTCTTTCTGAGACACTGAACAGATAGTCCCAAGAAGGGTATCTTTATTCAGACGCCGTATCCCAGCTTAAAATGAAAAAGATAGAGAGATAGAGAGAGAGAGAGACACTGAACAGATAGTCCCAAGAAGGGTATCTTTATTCAGACGCCGTATCCCAGCTTAAAATGAAAAAGATAGAGAGATATGTAATTACGAATGTTAAAGAGAGCGCGCTAATATCTGAAACGATAAAATTGAAGCGAAAACTGTGAAAATGTTTAATAAAACACGACTCGTTTAAAATAGAGGAAAGATTGAGGGTTATCTAAAACAGCATTAAAAGAAACAGTGTGAATTTTTTCATACATATAACTTGTAAAATTACTGACAAACGAGTTTTTAATAATTTTCAGAGCATACTTTGCGATTTTTTTCTATCGAGGGAATTTCATATAATTAGCTTAAAAATTTCGAATGTTGAAGGGAGATATGTAAGAAATCGATAGAAATTAGGGTAGCGGCGGCTTAATATGAATGGAAACTGTTATCAATAGTTTACGTAAGATATTTTGACCCCTAGGTCCCAAACAGGTCAATTAAATTTTAAATCCGTTCGTGAAGTAATTTGGAAATGTGATTTCTTAATTAATTTTAACAGATGTAGGAGATAAGGAAAAATCATTGAACCTTAATTGGTTTATCTCGCCATTGTTTGGAATGACTGTAAATATTAGTATCGCGTTGACAGCTGTGTTTGCGTGACTCCTGGGCCCCAAGTAAGCCAATTAATTGCATAAATTAAAAATATTTTTGTGATTTAGACAAGTTACTTACATGTTTCAGGCCCAGATGTTTCGCAGACATTCAAATTGAACATTGTCATGAAAAAGCCATTCAGCCCAATTATATTTTTTGGATAATTGAAATGTCTCCGCTAAATTCCGATTCCAGGTGCGTTACAGCTTTCTACAAAAATGGTAAAAAGCTGAAAAGCTTAACAAAATGGTAGTTGTCCTCTTCTGCTGATCACGATTTGTTCAAAAGCTGAAACGGAAATCGGAATTTAATGGGAACCTTTCAAAATAAACAAAAAATTTTAACAAAACAAAAAAACGACTTCAAAAAACGCACTAAAAAGTAAAAAAATTATTTCGTATTCTTCTACAACTTAATAATCAACTTACTTTTTCTACTCATCAATATGTAGGTACGATTGTTATTTTTGGAGTCGGTGTCAGCCAAGGTAGGTTTGTAAATACGTACATAGTTATAGGTGAGATGTGCTTGTGTCGCACGCGCGACTTGACGAGGTGAGAGGCGAGAGCGGGCTGCGGCGGGAGGGGAGCTGTCAAGTGAACACGCCGGGCTGGGTACCTTGGCTGACACCGACTCCAAAAATAACAATCGTACCTACATATTGATGAGTAGAAAAAGTAAGTTGATTTTTAAGTTGTAGAAGAATACGAAATTATTTTTTTACTTTTAAGTGCATTTGTTGAAGTCTTTTTTTTTTGTTTTGTTATAATTTTTGTTTATTTTTTTTTATTTTTAGTGTATCTGAAGTACACTTACTAATTCGATTAAGATTCGGCCGAGTATTGTTAATTTGCTCTTAAGAATTGGAGAGTTCCGTTACTTTGTCATGGATCTCATAATCAGAACCTAACCAAACTCTCAGAAAACTTCCCTTGAAGTACATCCTTTCCAATAAAAAAAGAATCATTGAAATCGGTTGGCGTGATATTGAGTTATTCGTCCATTTGTCGCGCACATACATGCAAATTTAAGACTTGTATGATTTTCTGACAGATACCATTGACAGAACTGGACCAAATTAAAATGGGACCACACGGGAAGCGCCAGCTTTCAAATAAAAAAAGAATCATCAATATCGATTCACCCATTCGAAAGTTCTGAGGTAACAAACATTAAAAAAAAATACAGTCGAATTGAGAACCTCCTCCTTTTCGAAGTCGTTTTAAAGAGAGATTTGATGACTTTGTCACACGTGAATTTCTGCGCCAAAACCTACAAGTTTAGAGAGCATTATTCTTTTGTCAAGTTTGAGTATATATTAAAACCAAGTATGATCGTGTGAAAAATGTGGAAATCTGCAAAGAATTTATGGCTGATTTAAGCTTAATGAGTAAGATTAAGAAAAGGACCACCAGATGGTTTGGGCATGTAGAGCGAATGAACGAAGAAAGTAGTGTAAGAAGAATGTATGACGCAAATGTGAATGATTAAGTGAATCATTCAGATTTGTCGGGCCATGTCAAAAGTCGTAATAATAGAAGCGTATAAATGAGACGATGTATGAATATGAGTGAGGCAAAGAGTGTGTGCCAAGACCGAGTTGTTTAGTGGTCCGTCTTCACTGTCTATCCCTGCAGAGAAATGGCGTGATAGTTTGTTTATTGATTGAATAACGCCCTTTTTCGCTTTTTTGTTAGTTATTTGGTTAGATTTACATTTGGAGAAGGGCTACAGATTTAGGGGAGGGGAAAACCCAAATCGGTAAACGAATTGATAATAGATTAATAGGAATTGGAATGAGAACTGCGTGGTCGTTTTGAAGAGAAAAAATTTCCACGAAAATATTCAAATAAGGAATATTAATTATATTTGATCCAATATTAACATTTTTCTAATCTCTAATAATTTCTTAATTATTTAGCTGCGAAGCCTTTAATCCTTTATTTAATATTTTAACCCGGTTTAATATAAAATTTATTATCACATTCTAATATTTATTTTTATTTTTTATTTTTATTTAATATAGATATATAGTACAGTGGTTTTATATAAATTACATATCGGTACACAAATTATTTAAAATTGCAATCTCACCAAAGAAGAAACTAGTTCTTGTGCTTGATGAGCGAGTTACACTAATTATAACAGAAATAGAATAACATTATGCAATAGGTAAGTATATAATGGAAACAATTGAAACTTCTGGATTATCTATAAGTGTAGGTGTACATACATGGGATACGGTTACATACTAAAATATTATGCACTTAAGTGAAATTCGAAAAATCTAAATAAAATAGAGATGAATATAGATTGATAATACATAGAAAAAAAGAGAAAAACAGGTAATTATTAAGTTAATTATTCCCGATGAAGTGAAGCTTCAGTTTGAGTTTCAGTTTATTGATGTCTTTGGTTTTTTTATTTAAATCGGAAGGAATTTGTGAATTTCGACTCATTATTAATATTTAGAGCTCTAAAATAATTTATAATCCCTATTAAAAAATTTCTAATACTTAATATTAATTCATTAAAAAGTCATTAAAAAGTAAGGACCTACCTTTAGAAAAACTTAATCATCGAAAAATTAATATTCAAAATAAATTATTTTACAACATTCAATTAATTTCATCAGAGTTTTTGATCATTTCAATTTGGGAGGCGGGTAAGGGAAACCCGAGAATCATTTATTGGATTACAAACTCCTGCCGTAGGTCGCCCCAAGTGGTTAGCTACGTTTGGTGACTTGGTAATGGGGTGAGGTTTGCCTAGTCTTGGCGGCGAATTCGTTTGCCCACCTACAGCACGAAGGGCCGGATCGGGAGAGGCTGGTTGCGGGTGTCCTAACCTAGACCTTTCCAGTCGGACTCTAACGACCCATTGTCTTGAACCGCAGATGGAGGGATGGATTCATACGTCCGTCACTTCTGGACACATTGACCCCAGATTCCAATCCACTCCCATTATTTTTTCTTCCCCAGAACTTCCCCTCCTTCCTTACCTTAAAAGACCCTCCACACAGCATTCCCAAAGATGATATAGACTTGAGGGATTATTTTTTCTCAGTGCCTCCCGTGTAAAGTAAACGTAGAAAAACAAAAGTGAGGTAAAATTGAGCGTACTTTGGGCAAACGGTCACTCCCACAATATACCTTGATCTTTAGGTAATCTTCCTGACGCCTAAGTCCCAAATTGGCCAATGAAATTGTTGGCCTTTTCACGAAAGATTTTTGAAGGAAGGTGCATATGAAAAAATGTACGTACTGTAAAAGTGGTACTAAAACTAATTATTAAAGTTATTTTGAAAAAAACAACCAACATTCCCTTCAACATCACTGTTAACAAATTGAAGACCTCTATAAAAAAGATTCAATTTTACAAATATTCACCGAAAATTTAATCAACAAATTTAAACTTAACTCAACATTACGGCATAAATTTACATTCAAATTCCTCTATTTTCAACACAACAAATGCAAAATTATTATATCTACAAAGGCAATAGTCTTCCCGAAGAGGTTAAAGAAATAACAGATTTCGTATCAATCAAGAAAAAGGTCAAATTAATCTTTAAAAAAAATTAACAACCATAACGTTACCAACCAAAACGTTATAACTTCATTTAATGCCACATTAAAACATAATAATAATAATAATAATATATCTTTATTGAACAAAAAAAATGAAGATTTATAACTACAAAAACAAAAAGTACATCATAAGTACAGTAAAAGTACAGTTTAAAAGTTGCATACGTACGAATAATATCAGAAAACAAAATACATATATACAGTAGGTAATTAAAGAATAGAGATTTATAATTATAAATTTAGGTTTCTCATAACCTGCCTCACTAGGCTAGCCTGTGTTGAGGCAGTAATTTTATGTCAATTTATTATACTCTGAACATACCTACACTTATATTAGAATAAAATCACACAATAGAATGGTTGCATTAATAATAACAATAACATTGGTACAATAATAACAGCATTGGTTCAATATTAATTTCGAATTTGGGTGAGTGCACCGGTAAATGCTCTATCATTATTTTTTATCCAAATTTTTATGTTTTTTTTTAAATTTTTTTGTGAATCACATTTTTTTATACTAATTGGAAGAATGTTGTAAAGTCTTGTTGCAAGGTATCTGAAGCTTCGTTGACCAAAAGTAGTATGAGTTATGGGAATTTGTAGTAAATATTTGTTATTGTTTCGAGTACAGCGAGTATTTAATCTTTTTTCATAGTATTTGTGTATATTTGTGTATAGATGAGTGAGGATTGTTTTTGCATATATCTGCCGAACGTCAAACACATTCATAATATTGTAGATTAAGTTGGAGTCTGTAATAAGAGGTAGTCTAAGAATTAATTTTATAATAGTTTTCTGTGCCTTTATGATTGAGTCCAGTGCTGATGCAGTACCGCCTCCCCATGCTATGATACCATACTCAATAATGGATTGACAGACTGCAAAATAAATGATTTTCAAGTGTTTTAAGTCGAGAAAGTTTCGCATCGTTCTGAAAAAGTGCATGGTTTTTCTTATTTTGTTAGCAATTATTTGAGTGTGAATATTCCATTTGAGATATGGATCAATTGTGAGGCCGAGATACTTCATCATAACATCACAACATCCTAGTTTTAAGATTATATTTATTTTACACTATACACTGTATGCAAAATTATTTAAAAATAATGAAATAAATCCTACGCCAAGCTCAAGAGCCACTCTTAATAGGCGTAGAAATTCATTAAAATATGTATTTCACCATTTTTTTTGCCGTCATATTATGTTCAGTGTTGTAACAATGTTATAAATCTTAATATACCTATAAAACAAAGTCGGGTTAGTTACACCATTTATAACTCAAGAACTGATGAACCGATTTTTATGATCGTTGATCGTTGATTTGTCTACGCCCCGAATAGCAGAATAGCTATTAAAACATTGGAAAAATTCACGAAAAAAAAATTATGAAGAAAATTTTTTTCTCATACATTTTGTATGGGACGAATTCTCATCTTTTGAAAGAGCTGCAGCAATATTGTGATAAGTATAATATTGAATAGTCAATGCGCTGATTGTTTTGCTTTTCTTCTTAAGCATATAATGCTGCCCCTATTCCTTACACACTAAATGTCAGTCAAAAATGAGACAAACGGTGAACGTATGTCTGCACCCCTCCAAAGGAAAAATAAAATAATTATAATAAATATCCCTCACACGTTTAAAGAAAATGAAACGCAATTCCCATAAGTAAGTGGAAAAGTAAGAAAATCACAAAAAGTATAAATCCGTACACAACACCATTTCTGATACTGACAAAAACAAAACAAGACAGTTGTGCATCGATAATAGCTTCATTGTGTAATTTTTAACTTAATAAAAACATTGAATCTAATTCAGCTAATGAGTTTACACAACAGTTATTGATTCTGAGGCGTTACAAAGTTCGTCGGGCAGCTAGTAAAAGATAAAAAATAAAAGAATTTGAAAATGTTTGTCACACGGACACTCCCACGACACATTTCTTTCGGTTTATGTAATCAGTGTTCTGGACGACTGCAGATATTGGTTTCGCGTTAGCGGGTGATGGATGCGCACAGTGAGGGGGGAAGGCGGTTCCGCCAAGGGATGTCATAAAAATGTTTGGGTGGAGTTTATTTATGGGAAATAAATATGGTAATGCGGTGGCATTACAATAATGCGTGTAGGTCTGGTGACCGTAAAGTCACAAAAAGGTTTTTGGTGATAAGTTTTTTTTATGCCGGAAATAGTAGTTTATCTATGGTTATAGTTGGTGTTTGTGAATGTAATAGTGTGGAACTTCCATCAAACAGATTTTACCTATTCATTTTTACATAATACTTACTTATATTTTGTAGTTCCTGTTTCTAGTGAAGTTGTGAGAATCATTCCATTTAATGTTTTTTTTTAATTGTATTGACATTATAACCTTTAACTATGGACGTTACATTTTTGTTACACTACTATGGACGTGCAGTCTCACAGACCGCTATCTTTAAAGGCCGGAATCTATCTAGTTAAGTAAGCATTGTATCTAAAATTGTTTTAATTTATTAACGGACTTTACCAAATGTAAATAAAATAAGACATTTGAATTAAAATGTATTTATTTTAAACTAAAATCTAACCATTTAACAATCAAGGGCACTTTACAGTAATTTTTACTTGAGATCACTTCTCCAGTAAATCAAAATCACTTTGTAGGAACATTATTCAATGAAAATTACTTTTTCAGTAATTTTAACTAATTTTACAATAAAATATAAAGAATAAAAAATATTTAAAAAAAACTTAACATTAACTTCTTAAAACAAAACATAATTTTTTTTCATGAAAATCACCATCAGCTCAATTCATAACATAAAGGTGGACGCGCGGTCCCACAGACCGCAATCAAAATATAAAGCGAAATTACTCATGCAAAATACAGTACGTAACCTTCATTCTCGACAGTCGTTTTGCAACTAAAACCGAAGCTACTGAGACGGACAGACGCGTGGAGTACGCGGGAGGAGAGGGGTACGCGATTCACAAACTGCAAGCGGCCTGTGAGATCGCACATCCATAGTTAAAGGTTAAACTAAACCAATAATCATCATTCCATTTTCAGGCTGATGCCGGCAGAGGATAGACTCAAACAATCTTGCCTCTCGCACACACTCCTTGCTTCGTTCACATTCATATATCGTTTTAAACGTCTTCTGTTTTTCTGACTCTTGACATAACCCTACTCTAGAAATTCATTCATTTACTCGTGACTTCTTCTACCTTGTTCTCCATACACTATTTTTTACTTTTTTCTGGGTTCGAAACTGCGTTTGAGAGTCGCTACTCATTTTTTAATTGGATGGAAATGCTCTAATTAAAAATCACATTTTTACAATAATAAGTCTATTTTCATTCTTCCTCTTCTAAATCCATGGCTACTGCCATAAAAGGGCTATAAACCGGGCTTAAGGCCAGTTTAACTAGTTATTAAACCAGGAAATGACAATCTTATTATTTAAGTACCTACCTTATCAAATTTTAAATTCGGTGGTACGCAATTTTTAAATATTGGAAAAAAAACATTGACAAATTTCTTTTTATTCAAAAACACAAAAGATTTAAATTTTTCACTAAAAAATACATCATTTCTTATAATATACTGATAGTCACCAGAGAAAAGATGCTTTATGTCAGCTTTTTGATTCAATATAAATACGGTCATGATGATTTTTTTTGGCAGATCAAATTAATAACAATTTCAATAATTTCAAATCAAATTTTTATTAAATATACCCTAAAATGTTGTCGATATTATCAATCTGCATCATTTTTGTAATTGTTTTAAATAAAAGGTTTATAAAAATAACACCTTTTTCGACAGATTTGTTTTTCTTCAGATTTTCACGGTATTTTCGATATTTGTTTTTGGGGTATTGCGCCGTGTTGCGCTACCTCCTTCTTTAGTCACTGAACACTGCAACGCTGTCTGAAACGTTCGCTGAAGAAGGAGGTGCGCAATACGGCATAACATCCCAAAAACAAATAACGAAAAAAAAACAAACCTTTCGTCATTTGAAAAAATTAAATTATTTATTTATACATTTATATTATATTTGCAAAAAAACATTATTAATAAAGTAAGTAGATATAACATGTTTTATGGAATTAGTGAATGTATCCAAAAATAATCATGGATTACTGTTAATACTGCTAATTGTTTCCAGACTTTGATACTTCATTATTTTCATATTTTTTCTGGAGAAACCGACATCCTCCTTACTCGGGATGAATGTACTCTGAAGTATTGAGGGTTTACCATCGGAAGGAATTCGTATGGGAAATTCTGTTTGGGAATTGAGGCGTCTAAACCAAACCACAGACTGATATTACTCGGCCACCAATCAAACAAGAGCATGTTTATTATTGTGACTTCTTCATAAAACGTTATTTTTTTCGTCGTATTTTTCGTCTTGATTTTGTCTTTTCCTTATCAAATTCTGTATTTTAATATTCTAAGAAAAACGTAGGAGTAATTTTGTGAACAGTATCTAGAACTCGCGTCCAAAAAATATTGTTTATAATTTTCTCTTATTTAAACAACATGTTGGTGAACATGTGGTTTCAACAAGATGGTGCAACCACGCACACAGCAGGAGCCACAATGGATATTGTGAAGGAAGCATTTCCTGGTCGCATAATCTCTCGCTTTGGCGATTTGGTATGGCCAGCAAGATCGCCCGATTTAACCCTCCCAGACTTCTTTCTTTGGGGCTATTTGAAGTCGCGGATTTATGCCAACAAGCCTCAGAAAATCGCAGCCCTTAAGGACAATATTCGACAAGAATGCGAACAGTTATCACCGGAAATCTTGCGGGAAAGTCATGGAAAATGCGATAAAACGGTCACAAATGTGTATCAACACTGGCGACAGCCACTTGACGGATATCATCTTTTTTACTTATCAGAAAAAAAATTAAAAGTCCAAGTAAAGATTTCTGTTACTCAAAATCTTTTTTTTTATTTAGTAAAAAAGTTATTCAAAAACAAAATTGGATTAATTTTACGCCACCTGGTATGTAAAATGGGAACAAATTTTAAATATTTTTTTGTGATAAACGATAGTTGCGTGCAGTAATTATTTTAATTACAATAGTTTACGATTAGATTTTTTTTAAAAACATTCAAATAACTATCTACATATACTAATATTATAAATGCGAAAGTGCGTGTATTTGTTTGTTCCACTTTCACCAAAACCAACAAATTTTTAAAATTCTTTCACCAATGGAAAGCTGCATTATCAGCGAGTAATATAGTCTGTAAATAATGGTAAGCTCTGGCGTTATGAAATTTGTATAATTGAAAAAGCGTGCAATTATTGTATATTTTGACGTTCCCCGACATTTTGTTATTTGTTTGAAAATTTAGGTTACTATGGAGATCCCTTTGATAGTTAAAATTCAAATATTTATACTAATATTATAAATGCGAAAGTGCGTTTGTTTGTTTGTTACACTTTCATGACTAGAACAATAAAAAATTTAATTGAAAGCTACATTATCAGCGAGTAACATATTATAAATGCGAAAATGCGTGTATTTGTTTGTTACGCTTTTACGCCTAAACCACTAAACCGATTTTAAAAATTCTTTCACCAATAGAATAGTGTAACATGGGTTGAATGCAAAAGTAAGCTCTGGCGATATGAAATTTGGATAAATAACAATGTATGTATTTCATATACTTTAGCGGTAGGGAGGAAAGGCAGGGGGACGGTGCGGTTCGCGGAGAGGGAAGACACTTGGGATGGGGAAGGTGGGGAAGGTGGAAGGACGTACAGGGAGAATCAATTTATTTCTTTGAATGGCATTGCAACGCATGCCGGGTACCAGCTAGTAAATAATATTGTGACATGAAAAAATTGTATAGGTGAGCTTTCAACATCGAAAGATTAATATTTAAAATGTCGATGTTACTAGTATATTCGTTTGAAAAACTATGTAAGCGAGGAGTTGGCCATTTTGTTTCATAATTTGTTGTGAGCGGTGAAATTGAAATGAAAAAGAAAAAGAAATTAATCCTAGTGTTTCGAGAAGGTATCCTTAAGTTGATTAGACTCGAAAGTTCGCAACAGTCGAGCTCAGAATTTACGGAATTAGATATGTAGACGTTGCTGCCAACCTCTATATTAATACTGGCCAATTACTCAGACCTAGATGTGACAGCATTTTTACCAAAGCATGAGATACAAGGGTTTTTCACAAGGGCTTGTCTTGACAACCATATCATGTAAACTAAATTAAACATCATTCCATGAATTCTATCATTTATCTTACAGAGATGAGGCTATATTCGAGAGATCAAATAACACAGGCGTATTCTCTTCTTTACTTAATTGACTAAAATACCTCCCTCATTTCCTGGAAGGTTCCCAATGTACAGCATTTATTTCAAGGGAAAAAAGTCTGTAGGCATTATTCTGTGCTGTGGACGATTTGAGGGCTGATATTAGGTTTGTTCTTCTTTATTTATATTTGAAGTAAGGCAACCTTTGATGTTTTAACAAAGAACCACTGATAAAGACGAAACTGACCTGATTTATAAGAAGAAATGTATTATTTAAATCAACTTTACATTAACTCTGTTATTTTATAAATGTTAAATAGTGTTGATTCAAGTTTTGTCAATACTCGAAACGCTTTGTGACTGATCAATCATATTTAATCATTAATATTAAAAGGCAAGATGGAGGGTCGCCGAGGGCCTGGTAGGAGACAGATATCTTGGCTGCAAAATGTACGAGAGTGGGCCGATATTAGAAATATGGAGGAGCTATTCCGGGCAGCGCAAGATAGAGATACATTTACCAGAGTGATTGCCAACATCGGGAGGACCTGATAGGGCACACGAAGAAGAAGAACCATACTTATATCAGTCTATTTTAATTCAGAAATAGTGTTATTACGTATATCAAATGTATAAATAAAACACCAATAGCGTTACGGAAACATATTTGCTTTCGCCTTGTTTAAATTATTTTTGTATTAGTTTGTTTTTATCGTTGGTCACATGGTCCTACTGGAATAAAAAGCTTTATTACTAGATAACTGCGCTTCGTGTTTAATGTGAAATTGCCTCCAGAGATCGACAGTGAAACGAATATAAGGATAAATAAATAAAGTTCAATCTGAAATGTTTTCCCAAAACAATCCTAATCGACTTTGCTCAAATTGGAGCTAATTATTCAAAACAATGTTCGATTATTCAAATGTTTCGCGATCAGATTTTCATGCATTATCTGCGAAGTTGATCCAAAAAACCATATCAAACTATTGGACATGTTTACTATATATAGAATCGAAACGCTGCTTGTAATGGCTTTAACCGTGTTTGATGCCAGATCTGAAAAAAAACCATGAACTTCCTAAATTTCTATTTCTCATATATTCAGCCTCATGAAATTCCCTATAATGGGATGCGATAGACCCATTGGTTCCGGGCAGTTAGGGCTCTTACATGCACGTAAAAATTATCAGTAATATCACGTTAACTTATTATAACCACGCATACAGGGCGCTGTTCGGCCTACCTTGGCGATGCAGCGCCTCGTAAATGTTCGCAGAGGGAAGGCTGCATGGGTTTGCTTCTTTGATGCTCCCCAAAAAATCCGGGACGAGTCAGCGCTACCGGATTTTCGGAAAACAGTCTTCAGGCCGTCGCGTCGCCAGGTGGCTTAAGTTTTATGTACCTAATAAGATCATGAAATTTTATAGACATGTACACTTGTATGCCAGATTGAATATTGTACTCACCGCTCTGTTCGGCTGAAATAAACAAACTTCATCCTACTAATATTATAAAGGTGAAAGTTTGTGTGGATATATGTTTGTTACTCTTTCACGCAAAAACTACTGAATGGATTTTAATGAAACTTTCCAATAATATAGCTCACACATCAGAATAAGCTATAGGTTAGCTTGGAGCTCTGGCATTATGAAATTTGTATACAAAACTTGCAATAGGTGGCACGCGAACTTTTTGAAAAATGAATGTAATGGGAATGGAGGGTGGGTGAAAGAAGGTTTAGAGGGGGGGGGAGGGGGGATAGGGGATAAAGGAGGGCGGAGGGGGGAGGGGGGAGGGGGGAGTGGGAGGGGGGATTTGGGGGAGGGCGAGTGGGTTTGGGTGGGGAGGAGGAGGGGGGGGGGGGGATAGGGAAGGTGGAGGAGGCGCTGTGGGTACCCTCCTAATACCTTGCGAGCGAAGCCGGGGGCAAAAGCTAGTAATCTATATATAAATGAATCCCTGTTTAGCTTGGTCACGCCATTACTTCAGAACGACTTTACCTAATTCATTCATCAATTTTTTTAATACTTTGTAGAAGGTTCTTACGGAAAGAAAAATTGATAATTTCAGAAAATTTAACGACTGTTTTAACTTCGCACGTTTGATGAATGTGAATTTAGCAGGCAGCTGTTTTTTTTGTAACAAAAGAATTGTCTATGAATTTTTTAAATTGCGGATATTTTAAAAAGGTAAATCAAATGTATTTTTTAAGCGTTATTCTAGGTAAATACGAAACACAACTGACATTTAATTGCAATTTCAGTTCACAATAGATTTTTTCCATCAGATAAAAAGTCATCTATCCGCCCAGGATGCAAAATAATGCCTTTGAATATCCTACCAAACACAACACATGGTTTTTATGATTGATTTGATAACTAACTAATTGGCTGTCGGTATGAATATAGTCATGGTCAAAAATATTTCCTTTTACGTTCATCAAATTGTTATACCAAATAAAATTAAGCTTTTAATTTTCAATAACAAATATTCGGTTATTTTTATCATTTCAATCAAAAAATTGAGGAGTTGCGGACAGGATTGTGAATTTGTTATATTAGTTCCACACTCTCAGGCTCTGTGTAGAAAAATCCCTCAGGGCCTATGTCATCTTTGAAGACAGGTGTAGAGGATTTTTTAGGGAAAGGAAGAAGAGGACGTTCTGGGACGTTCGTATTTATATATTTTTTTTATTTTTTTAATTTTTTTAATTGTACACCAGATTTTTATCCAATTACTGTACAATTTTCTCATTTTAACAGTCTTAACACCTAGGAAGATGATTAATATACAAAAAAATCTTAAGGCTATCTAAAGAAGAGTTATATATATCTAGTGTTTCCGATATTTCGTTCAAGAGCACCATTCCTCTTGTCATGCTATGCTGTGCTAGAACATCTGTTCTGCCATATGGTATTTTGAACAAGTCGTGTCGACGACTACGGCTGAAATTTTCAGGCACGTATAAGCCATAACATTCCAAGAGGAATGGGCTGTCAATACGATTATGGATTATGTTAAAACTAAGAATTGCAAGATTTGCATAACGTCTAGTTTCCAAGCTAAATCTATTTGTTGCCTCAAGTAATTCCACATGGTGCATGAATCTCGGGTACGTTCCATTCATCCGCATATAGACATACCTAAGGAATTTTTTCTGAACTTGTTCTAGCATATTAATATATTTCGCTTGGTGCGGAGTCCACACACCACTGGCATACTCCAGCTTACTTCTTATGACTCCATCAAACATGGCTATCATTGCATCTGGGTCATCAAATTGCTTACATATTCTGATGATGAAACCCAGGAGTTTGTAGCATGCTGGAGTGAGCCGTGATATATGATCCGAGAATGTCAGTTTGGGATCAAAGACGATACCGAGATCTTTAAAGCTATTGACTCGGCATAATGTTTTCCCTTTAATGTTATATTCAAAAACTATGGGCTTCTGGGAGCGGGTATATGTCATGGTTACACATTTTTTTATATTGAATTCTAATTTGTTTTTTACTGACCATTCTGCAATAGCATCAAGGTCAGATTGCATTTTTAAGCAGTCATAGTAACAGATTATTTCTATCAAAAGTTTGAGGTCATCTGCAAATAGAAGACATTTGCAATATTTTACACAAACCTGGATGTCATCTATAAGAAGGAACAGCAAAGGACCAAGGTTTGAACCTTGGGGAATACCTGATAACGCCGGGAATTGTTTAGATTCATGTCCATTTATTATTACATATTGACTTCTAGCTTTTAAATAGGACGCGAAGAATATAAGTGTTTGTTGATCGAAACCAAGTTTGTACATTTTAAGTAGTAAAATATCATGATCAACTCGATCAAAATCCGTATACACTACATCTATTTGGTGTCTCAAGTCCAGTTATTAACCTTTTTTGGAGTAAAACTTCTTTACTCTTGGGGAGTAAGCTGGTGAACGCGTGACGAGAGCGTTATGAAAAGTGTTATCGGGCGAGGCGAACGGTCGGGCAAGGCGAACGGAAGTTGCGAGGAAGATATAAGTTAGTGAAGTTTTACTTCAGTCATGTGGTCTAAAGCACACTCTTTTTTTTACTTTCCAGAACTTCCTCTCTTCCTTTTCCTAAAAAGACTCCCCCACACAGCATCTCCAAAGATGACACACGTCCTGTGGGATTTCTTTCTTCTGGACCTCCGGTTTGGATTTGGAGCTAGTTTAGAGGGTAACAATCTGGGGTTCAGTGGGTCCAGGAGTAACAGATATATGAATCCATCCCTCCCACTGCGGATTGGTACAAAGAAAAAGTCCGGCTGAAGAGGTTAAAAGACTCCCTCAACTGATTGCGGGAGTCTTTTGACTTCTCCAGTTTACCTTGCCCACCTACTGACTCTGTAGGTGGGCAAACGCATACGCCGCCAAGACCTAGATAAACCTCACTACATGAACCCGGGCAACCCTCCTAAGTCACCAAACGTAGCAAACCACTCGAGGTGATCTATGACAAAGTTGTTGGTTATTCAGGGCGGTTCTCGGGGCGGCGGTATTCATACCTGCCTCCCGAATTGAATGCGTTTGATTAAATAAAACCAAACTTATTAGCACTCCAATCGTAACGACTAGATGGGTTTTGTTTCGTTGGTTTTTGGGTATTTTGGTTTTAACCAGTCGATCGATTTTCTGTTCTCCGGTGATCCCAAAACTTAACGGCTCAAAACCACGCACAGTCTCCACCGTCACGTTATTATTCTACTCGGTTATTAGTATTGCGGCAGGCCTAGAGATTTGAATTTATCAGGACCAATGCAGATTATGATGTTATCTTTATTGTGGTAAGTAATACCATCAAATCCCCACACTTATAAATGAAGCGCACGAAGAAGTAAGTCAGGATAAATTAGCGATCTTGGGGTAAGTGTAATTATATACATTTAATAGCGAATTGGTCATTAGAATAGATATTATGTAAAAAAAAAAACACTAAGACAAGCCTGTATTGTAATTAATAATATTGTATAGTAATTCTTTTTTTTTAAATAAAGGTATTGAAAGAAATTATTGTGATAATAATGTTTCTTACAGATAATGAGTCCCTACTGAGCAGAAGAAAAATAATACATTATAGTGAAACAATTATAATAAACACTACCAACTACGATCAGACAAAGTGACTCCTTTACAAAATTCAAACAAGATATAAAAAATGGATTATAAGTATTGGACGCCACAATATCACAAATATCTATAAAATAAATCACACATAGACAGAAATAACTACTCACATACAACCTAACCCATATAAAATAAATGAAAATATTGGAATCCTGTCAAATTTAACCTATAAATAGATTAGGCAGAATTTATTTCATTACTCCATCTCCAACATTTATAAAATAACTCTCTTTAAAAGATTTACCACCCTTCCAATCACCCTTCTGTTCTAATTCTATTCATAATATGTATTTTACCTGAAATATCCTTGTAACTACTATATTCATTTATATACCTGTACGCCTGTCTCGACACAGGTATACCCTAGTGAGACAGGCATAAAAATAAAACCATTGTAAATATATTTTATTAAAGATAAATAAATAAATAAAAATGCAAACATGTAGGGTGACCATGTGTGGAAATTTCAGTTAACTTTATAATATTATGCTATTTATATAAAAGGACAAACAACAAAACAAAACACTTTTGTTTATTCTATTTTTATAAGAAAAACTCTTTTTTATAACTTTTAACCCGTCTGCTTGGTTCAATATATTCGCACTTCACAATCCGGAAGCCTCAGTTTCGCGCGAAAAATCAGAAACCGTCACTTTGGATCGAGATTATAAAATATCTATGCAAGATAGCTTTCATGTTTCAAAGACAATAAGAAGCATTATTTCGTTCTCTTTCTGGTTAAAAGAAAAATACATATGTTTGCATGAGAGGAAGAGAGAAATATAGCTTTTAAAATGTAAGGCCGCTCGGGACATTTTTGGTCTTATGAAAGTATAACGCGATTACGTGATTTGGGATGTATTTATTCCTAAATAAGCAGACGGGTTAAAGGTTATTCCCATCAATGTAATACATCATTGAAGAAGAAGATAACAATAATAACCTAAACGAAAATATGAAAGAGACCAAAAGACAGAAAAAGACAATGGTCGCAACTGGGACTCTAACCCAGACCTCTCGTCTAACCGGGAAGTGATATCATCTTCAATGATATACTCGTATTACATTGATGGAAATAACCCTCAAAAGTTATGAAAAGACAGTTTTTCTTTTAAAAATT
The DNA here is from genome assembly GCA_929108145.2 of Limnephilus rhombicus. Taxonomy (NCBI): domain Eukaryota; kingdom Metazoa; phylum Arthropoda; class Insecta; order Trichoptera; family Limnephilidae; genus Limnephilus; species Limnephilus rhombicus. The sequence continues at coordinate 10,161,222 of OV815292.1, read as the reverse complement.
GAATATTCATTTAGACTTTTATAAGAAATATGAATAAATTCGGATATATTTATCCGAGACGCTATCCAGGTTACAAACCAATTCTTAGAATGATTGTTTCCAATAAAAAGGGTAGTTGCCCGTAATATGGAAAAAGAATTAGTCGAAGATATTATTGTTAATTCTAAAATTTAAAATATGAGATTGACTAATATGACGGTTTTTCAGAAGGTGACAATAGTGAAATTGGTTAACGCGCACGTCCCGGTTAGACGAGAGGTCTGGGTTCGAGCCCCAGTTGCGACCATTGTCTTTTTCTGTTTTTTGTGTCTTGTTTTCTTTCATATTTTGGTTTGGATTATTATCGTTATTTTCTTCATCAATGATATATTACTTTTTTATGTTCCTTTTTATATACAGAGATAGGTATATTAATTGCATGAAACTGTACAAACTTTTATTAGCTCTCAGCGTCTTTTTACTTAGCTTTTAAATGTTATAAGACATATTATGATTAAGTACTATTTGTTCCATTATTTTCATTTGTTTTTTTAAGAAGAGTAAAATACTTGAGGTAAAAAATATAATAGCGCATTTATTTAAATGTGTATTACGAAAATCTTTTCTTTTTTTGATCGAAAGGCACTCCTGAAATTTTTTTCGATAAAAACCACGCTTTGAAAACGAATAAATTAATGCTTGTATTCCCGTTAAATTTGTACAATATTTCTTGGAGATTCTGTATTATTTTATTTGTTGTAAAAAGCCTTTCAGACATTTTTTTACAAAAAAAAAATGCTTAATATTTTTTTTGTTTTATACGTACCATCTACAATTTTTTATGTAATATAAAAAAACATATTATTATTTTATTTGTTTTTTCATTGCAAAACGTCCTTGAGACACTTGTTTACAAAAACGGTACAATAAAACTGATTCATCCACTTTTATTTATTTCATGTTAAATGTTCCGTAATGAGATATTTAAGGTTTGTAATTACATATTTCCTCCTTTAGAGCGATCTTCAATTTTACTCGTTATTTATCAAAGCAAATTTTTGAAATCCAAATTACAGAGCTATACGCATAAATTGGCAAAAAAAGGCACTGTCATCTATGACATAATGATAGTAGGCGTAGTTGCCAGATTAAAATATAAAAAACGTTTTAAAAACGTGAACTAAAGCAATATGAGCTCTGGCATTATGAAATTTGAATAAAAATAAATCGCCGATGTGTATGTACGCGCATATCTTTCGAACGACCATACCAAAATAAATAATTATTTTTATTAATTATTACAAGCAATAATTGTCAGCCTGAAACACTCATTTACATTGAAAAATCTTCCGAGAAAAGATACTTGCCCCCAACGGGACTTGAACCCGTGTCCTTCCTGTTTCAGGCTGACAATTATTGCTTGTAATAATTGTTACCCTTTGTGCTATGCATAAAAATCTTGTCTAAACGTTAGTTTATAAATTAAAAAATAATAATTATTTTTATGTTGTGTTCGTTATTGTCAGGACAAGGTTTGTATCAAACTTTTTTTTTTTTACAAAAATACCACACAAGAGTCCCAACTGCTCCCGTCTGGAGCCAGTGGGACTATGGCATCCCCAATTGGGGTATGTTGTGAGGCTGAAGGCAGTGGGGAGGGGAAGGAGATAGGGAAGAGGAAGGTGGGGAAGTACCTGGCTATTCAGATCTGGTTACCAAACACGGCTAATGCCATTTCAAGCAACGTTTCAATTCTGAATGGTGGTCTTACACCAGGGCGATACTGAGAGTATATTCCACTCTGGAACGTGTCGCAAATATGCTATATATTATTTTAAATGAATAAATCGTGAAATAACACAAATCAATCAAATAAAATTTATTTGCCACGCCGGGATTCGATCCCGCGACCTTCGGAATGCTAGTCAAGAGCCTTACCGCTGGACTACGCCGGCCAAACTAAACTGCTGGTGAGCTCTGGCATTATGAAATCTATCTTTTCTACAAATAAAAATGAATCTCCGAAATGCATGTACGCGCATATCTTAGGAACGACTGCATCAAATAAAATAATTATCTTCATGTTGTGTTCCTTATTGTCAGGACAAGATTTATAAAATTACTGAAGAGCTCTGGCATTGTGAAACCTATCTTCTCTACAACTAAAAATGAATCGCCGGAATGTATGTACGCGCATATCTTTCGAACGACAGCACCAAATAAAATAATTATCTTTATGTTGTGTTCGTTATTGTCAGGACAAGGTTTTTATAAAATTACTGAGGAGCTCTGCCATTGTGAAACCTATCGTCTCTGCAAATAAAAATGAATCGCCGGAATGTATGTACGAGCATATCTTTCGAACGACTACACCAAAATAAAAATAAAATATTTTTATGTTGTGATCGTTATTGTCCGGACAATATTTGCATCAAAGTATTTTTCAGCTCTGGCATTATGAAATTTGTATAAAAATAAATCGCCGATGTGTATGTACGCGCATATCTTTCGAACGACTATACCAAAATAAATAAGTATTTTTATGTTGTGTTCGTTATATTGTCAGGACAAGATTTGTATCCAACTGCTGGTGAGCTCTGGCATTATGAAATCTATCTTTTCTACAAATAAAAATGAATCGCCGGAATGTATGTAACAACGTAAACTTATAAATTTAGCACAGTTGATCATATTCACGGGATATTTTAATTCCAAATTTGAAAAATTATTTAAAAATTATTTTTCCTTAAAATTTTACATAATAGGTAGGTGGTGCCAGTGTAGATAATTCATCGCTGCCTGAATTTTTCACACAAACATTTCCAATTTTGAAAATGACACTACTTATATTTAAAGCAAATACGACTTCTAGAATTCATTGAACCTGAATTACAGACAGACACACAACCGGTACAAGTACTTTTGATGAGTAGCGTAAATACATGAAATATCATCGGATAGTCTGATATTTGAACACCTCAGTTTCAATTCTGTAATATGACAATTAGTCATTGGAGCGCTTTTTGACACAATATGGCACCATTTAAAATACCTCGGATTGCTTTTTCTGCCAGTTTTATCCAAATTTTCCCAAGATGTATTAATTTATTTTTCAATTTTCCCATATTAAAATTCGGAGGTATGATGTCGCTGGAAAATATTCAAAATGGTCACCAAAAAATCACGAGCAATCGGAGGAAAAAGTTAAAAATGGCGCTGTCGCTCGAGTGGTCAATATAATTTTTTCATTGAAGAAGAAGATAACAATAATAATCTAAACGAAAATGTGAAAGAGAACAAGATACAAAAAAAACAGAAAAAAGGCAATGGTCGCAACTGGAACTCGAACCCAGACCTCTCGTCTAACCTAAATTTAATTTTCGCTGTTTTATTGTAGGTAGGTACTAAATCGTTTTTCGAAATACTTGATACAAACAGTTTCAAATTTTTTTAAATCCAAAATTAATTTCGAAAGAAATCCAAATTTATTGAACCAGAATAACAATGAGCGCTTTTATTATTAAAGTGACGACCCGCGTTTGCGGTACCACGACAGCACGAAAAAGGCAATTATCGCTATAACGCTGCAGTTCTTTCTTACACATTAAATAATGGTGAGACAAAAGATGAGACACAAATTACGTGTGTCTGTTTCCTCTAAAGGTCTCTGCCCACTACACCGTTCCGTACCATGACCGTAACCGTATTATTATAAATATTCTTTGTATCGATCAGTATGAAACGCTGCCCACTGGCCCGTTCCGTCACCGACCAATACCGTCGCATACCATGACCGGACTGACGGCGAATTCACGATGACAATATTTTGCAGGTGCCGGTCCGCTCTATGCATGGCACGCGACGGTGTCAGAACGGGGATCATACGCGTATGATCCCCGTTCTAACCGCGTTGCCACTCCGTCAGTTCGTGATTTGTGTTCATTTTTCGTGTTTATATCTAGGTATTTTAATAATATTACACTATGTTTCTCCTGATGCGTCAGTCCGATACGAAAACACAGGCGAAATGATATAACGGGCACCGATAGAACGGGCACCGTACACCTATTGAACGGGGATGGTACGGACACTAACCGCGGTGTATACGGTTATCATACGGTCACTATACCCGTTACGTACGGGTATAATACGGTGTTAGCACTTTCTAGTGGGCATACAAATCACAAGTACGCCCTACGGTTGAATTTGGCAGCCATCTCTGGTCTGGAGCTCCAAAATACCTGAAAAATACCCTCGACTCTGTGCAGAAACGGGCGGTCCGTTTGATAGATTCTCCCATCTTAACAGACGGATTGCAATCTTTAGAGCACAGGCGTCGGGTGGGAATGCTATCCTTGTTCTACCTGTATTACAATGGAAGATGCTCCGAGGAACTAGCATTATAGATCCCTTCGGCACCGGTGCATAGTCGAGAAACACGCCAAACGCGTGCCCAACATTTGTACACGGTTGACATTTGTCACAAGAGAACGGGTCGTTTCTTCGACTCGTTCTTGTGTTCAACAGCTCGGCTGTGGAATGATTTGCCGGCCTCTGTGTTTCCTCCTTCCTACAACATGGGTCTCTTCAAGACCAATGTTCATTCCTTCCTCTCCTCAAAAAGACCCTCCACACAGCATCCTAGGTGACATAGGCCCTGAGAGAAATTATTTTCCTCAGGGCCTCCTGTGTGGAGTTAATGTAAAAAAAAAATTAAAAAAAGAGGGGCGTAGCGAGTATGTTTCGTGGCTGATACGTTCATAGTACGGTCATGGTATGGAACGGTGTAGTGGGCAGAGACCTTTAAGCACTACTTTTTTTCCTTATGAGGAATCAGATATATCGTATTACGTGTATATCGTATTATCGCTCAGCTACGGCGACGGGAATGGCATTTCATTTTCTTTATACGAGTAAGGGTATACAATATAATATGATAATAATTGTATGTTTCCTTTGGGAGGTGGAGGGGTGCAGACATACGTTCACCGTGTGCCTAATTTTTGACTATTGTTATTTAGTTTGTAAGAAAGAGATGCAGCATTATATGTTTAAGAACAAAAGCAATAACGTCAGCACAATGACGTTTGTCATTTTTTAATTTTTTGAATTCACTCACGCTTCAATATTATTTTTGTTACTATATTCCATACTTAAAAAATTATCGTCACGGCTAGTAGTATTGTAGGGATCTATGGAGACATCACGCTGTGTGAGAGAAGCAAGAAAATATTATTTTTTTTCCTTCAAAGGAAATAGAACTACGCACATTGTGTGTCCCATCTTTTGAAAGTGCTGCAGCATTATTGTGATAAATAACGTAGGTCTATTGTCTTTTTTGTGCCGTCACGGTACCGTTATCGTGGATCATCATGGTAATAATAAAAGTGCTCATTCACAAACAGCTTCACAACTAAAATTAGTTTGAATTATATCTTCCTTTGACATTCATTATGTCAACATCTCCCAAAAAGATGTCTTAAAACACTTAACCAACAAATCCAGCCACAGAAGCTTGGAACGACTGCACCAAATAAAATAATTATCTTTACGTTGTGTTCGTAATTGTCAGGACAAGGTTTTTATAAAATTACTGAGGAGCTCTGGCATTGTGAAACCTATCTTCTCTACAACTAAAAATGAATCGCCGGAAAGTATGTACGCGCATATCTTTCGAACGACAGCACAAAATAAAATAATTATCTTTATATTGTGTTCGTTATTGTCAGGACAAGGTTTTTATAAAATTACTGGCGAGCTCTGCCATTGTGAAACCTATCTTCTCTCCAAATAAAAATGAATCGTTGGAATGAAATAAAAGTGCTCATTCACAAACAGCTTCACAACTAAAATTAGTTTGAATTATATCTTCCTTTGACATTCATTATGTCAACATCTCCCAAAAAGATGTCTTAAAACACTTAACCAACAAATCCAGCCACAGAAGCTTTCTTAGAAAATTAATTTTAGCAAATCTGCCCAATCTTTGACCTTGTCAATCAGCGAGCTAATTCTCGGAAGTGTATTTTTATTCTTACTCGTTTAAGCTTTAATTTGGGTTTCTTTTCCTTTAGTAATTATATTATCGGCGGTCCCTGGGGGCGATTGCGTGAAACAAACGGTGGGTGAAAGTTCCAGCTGTGGGTTTGGATGGATCTTGGTTTCCGATACGAATTATTCGGGAAATGTGGTTCCAGGAATACGAAACCTAAGTTATATGAACCATGAAACTTCTTCTGAGAAAAAAAAATGTGTGAAACTATTCGATTGTTTTGTTCTGATTATTTGTGTGTTATATCTCTTTCATAATAAAGTGTTTGTGAATATATATTTAGTTTCGATATCTCTCAATAGATGTCATAAAAATTTACATTAATTTACTTAACCTTTCTCCTATTGTATTGACTTGTAATCTCCACTTTATTTATTTATTTTCCATGTTCTCCGTAAAACGGTTATTCACCAATACATTATGGAGAAGATTACAAATTAGACAAAAAGTACAGCAAAACTCATAAAAAGGTCAGTTTCATTACTTTGTGACGTACGTCAAAAGATAATTGTTAAACTGCCTGTAGGTTACGTTAAAAATGTCGATGGTCAATGCAGACTCGTTGAGCAGTTTAGTCGCTCTGTTGACTGGCGCGTTCTGATAGGCAGAAGTCCTCGTTTTTGGAGCATAAAAAAGGGTATGGGACCTTCCACGAGTATACTTGTCTGAAACATATAAGTTAATTTCTTTCAAAATAGGTGGATTATGTATAGTTCCAGAGATTATCTTAAAAAAATGTTTTCCTAAAAATATTTTTCGGCGGGCTTCTAATGTATTAAGATCGAGCATTCCTGCTAAGAATAAGGATGGATACAGGAAAGGGTAGTACATATATTCCCTCATATATAGGTAACGCATGAATCTCTTTTGCACTTTTTCTATTTCGAGAATATATATATATACGTAACGCATGAATCTCTTTTGTACTTTTTCTATTTCGAGAATATGGTTTTGCTCAGAAGGGGCCCAAATAATAGAGCTATATTCCAAGATACTGCGAACAAGTGCTTCATACGTTTATGTTACTATTACACCTAGGTTTTTTTACATTTATTAACAGTGAGTACAGAGCAGTCAGTTTTACATATTATTTAGATAGGAATTTTAAATTACAATTATATGAGTGTACACATAATGTTTACATTCTCAGAGGTAGCATTTTTACTCAGAGTAAATTTCATTTTTAATTTTATTTTTAATTGTTTCATAAAAGTTTTATCTATATTTAGAGAGATTAAATTTTGATCAAACCATGTTTTTATTAAATTTATATCTAATTCTGCTGTTTTCTGAGTTTCCTTCCAATTTAATCCATGAGTTAAAATCGCTGTGTCGTCAGCGTATTAGTTTTTACTTTATGGTAAGTTTAAAAATATCATTCACATAAATCATAAAAAGAATTAGTCCTAGTACCGTCCTCTGCGGGATTCCACAATTACTGACCTGGTAATCACTCAGAGTACCATTTAACTTGACAAATTTCTTTCTATGAAGTAGGTAATTTTTGATCCAAGTTAAATTATTGGTTGTACCAATTTTCGATAGTTTAGAGATAAGATTAGAATGAGATATACTGTCAAATGCTTTTCTTATGCGTGGCGGCCTCGATCGGGAGAGCCTGGTTGAGAGAGACCTTACCTAGAACTCTCCAGCCAGATTCTCTCACTTATTGAAGAAATGAGATCGTCTCTAAGTTTTTTCATGTTGATAAAATATCGGCATAAAAATAAGTTTTTCGGTGATGTCTCCAAAAAATAACAAAGTTAGGAGCTTTTAACATGAGCTTACGTAAAACGTATTCAATGGTCTCTCGTAACATTTGAATGGCAGTGGTGCAGTACGTCGCTTATATCCTGAGATGTCACAAGCTTTATGGCTGGCCGCAAACATCAACATTTTAATGGCTTATACTTGGGGATTATTTAGCATGGTCCAAAAATTCAAAAAGTTCTCTCTTCACTATGCTTTAATTAATATGATGCTTTAAAAAATAAATTAAACACAAAAACTTTCCTCCGGATCATTTTCTTTTAAGAAGAAATTGATTTTTCGAAAGTTAGGTAAGGTTAGGTTAAAATTAGTTAGGTCTATCGAAAACCCGAACAAACTAAATACACATTTGTAATAAAGAATTATAGTAATTAATAAAATATTTTTGTAACTTCTATATCGCTTCTAGAATGACTATTATATAGGTTCCTTATTTATATTTCCAAAATCGGAAATGATTTTGTCAAAAATTCACACTTTCCTGTGATTTTTCACGGGTCTGCGCTTATCTAGACAATGATTACCCACGAAAAATGAGGACTACGAAAATAACTTAGATCTATACGTTTTAAGATTTTCACGGCCAAAAAAAGTATTTTCGTTATTTGTTTTTGGGGTGTTATGACGTGTTACGCTACCTCATTTTTTAGCCAACGTTTCGGACAGCGTAACAGAGTCCATCATCAGGGCAGATCCGGCAGATTCGGTGGATGTGTGACACATCAACACGGCATAACACCCCCAAAAAATAAGGATAACACTTACATCTATTTTATATTTGTAAATGTATCTTCTGTAAATGTAAAAATGAAAATATAGTGACTAAATAAAAAATTATCGTATCGATCTTCAGCCCTGAAGATGGTACGATTTTGTCCGCTATTAACTAACTAGAATAGAATAAAGAATAACACAAGAAGTGCTTTGTGAGTGTGTTTCGTGATCCAATTATAGGCCTAATTTCGGTCTATCATTCCATACAAAATTTTGCTTCACGTGATTACGAAATTCAAATGTGATGGCGAAATACAATTTCAGGCAAGTGTAAAAGGGACCACATGCTAAATGGTAATAAGTCAGTGGCACATTGGTTTTCATTCAAATTTATACGGAAGGAACTTTTGGTGTTATCTGTGCTAACTTTTACCAATCATGAATGTGCATATTTTGGTCTATAATAAGAGTATATCATTAATACAAAGAAGTTTGTCTATGGCGGGCGGGGAGCGTGAACTTGATTTTAAAACAAATCTACAGTTTTATTCCGGGACTAGTAAAATTTTGAACACTTGACCTTCAAGACTGGAGGAAGATCACTGTGCACATTTGAATTTTATTTTTTTGTTTATTTTTATTAAATAATTTGATTATTCACGCCTTTGTGGCTTTTATATATATATATATATATATATATATATATATATATATTTATACGTTATTATAGATACATATGTTGATCAGGAGTCAGGAGTATAATAAAAAGCGTGTAGTATATAACATTAAAGATATAAGCAGGTACAATTCAGGTAAGTGCATATATAGTTTCATTATCATGTAAAGTTGTACGGAGTCCGGAGTTCAATAAGTTTAATAATAAGAGTAAAACAGAAGAGCTTAAGGCACTATGAAAGTAGTTAAACAGGAATGTGTAGTTACTTTGTTGATATTATTATAAAATCAAACATGGGTAGTTTGTTCCAAAGCAAGTTTTAAAGAATACAGCTATAAATACTCGTAGCACATATGAAAAAAACATGGTTGCATTATCATAAAAAGTTATACAAATGAGTTCGGTAAATTTATTATTTGATAGTTTAATAACGAGAGTACAAAAAAGTAATTAATCTATTAATAAATGAAAAAACACACTTTGTAAAACACCACTTTTTATTGGAATTAATATTTAACTGCCAACCGGGTTTCGCTTAGCTCAAGCTTCATCAGGGCTATTATATCAACTAAAGTAAATTAGATACAGACACACATATAAAAGAAATTAAGAGAATTAGAGAAAGAGATAGCAATATAATAGGCGACACCCCATTGGTGCAAATAGAAAAGAGGGAGACAGAAATAATAATTACAGTTTGGGTAATCAACGGGGGGAGGGAGAGGGAGGTAACTGTTTCAGAAGAGGTTAACGGAATAAATTAAAAATGGAACTCAGATTTATTTATTTATTTATTTGTTTATTAAGACATACACAGTACATTATAATATAGATTATAAGGTATGTTAAATTAAATTATTACATGGTTATGTACCTATTACGTAAGTCCATAGAATGTCATTTGGTAATTACGCCTTAGATATGAACCGGTCTTAAAACTTAATTATTGAATGAATGAGTAATAATAATAAAAAGGAAGAAAAAGGGGGGGGGGGATAAGGAGAAATTTTAAAATCAAGAATTATATGCTCACTAATTGTAATTGACTGATTAAAGTTTAATGAAAAGTTAAGTGTAAGTAATTTTAAAAAAAATTATATCACGCCAAGAAATTTAATAAATTAGTTTTGTATGTTTGCAAGGAATCATGAAAAATGTCTAAGTGTAGTACTTTTTCATAGTGGGTATAAGTTATGATTGCGCGAGTAATTGGTGAGTTACTCGCTGCATTAGTGTTATTGGATTCTATATGAAAAAGAGAAGTGTGCCTGGTACGCCTCATTGGGACATTTAAACCAATAGTGGATAGCAATTCAGGACTACCTATTTTATTATTTAGCAGGTTATACAGAAACAGCAGATCTGATAATGTGCGTCTTTTTTGTAAACTTAACATGTTATTTGTAGTTTTGTTGTATTTCTTGAATAAATATTTAGAAAATTTATTCTGTATACTTTCTACTATATCTATGTACACCTTATATTGAGGATTCCATACCGGGGACGCATACTCCAGTGGACTTCTGACCAATGAACAAAACAACATTTCAAGAGTCTTAGCACTTTTGAAAACTTTACATATTCTTAATAGGAAACCTAGCATCTTGTAGGATTTTGATATTATGTGTTCGATATGCTTATCAAAAATTAATTTGTTGTCTAAATAAACACCTAGATCTGACATGTAGACGTAGATTGTAAAGGTTTATTATTCAAGTTGTAAGAATAGATGATTTTATTTTTATTTCTAGTAAATGTAATTGAGTGACACTTAGAAATGTTTAAGGACAGTAAATTTGATTCACAATATGCGCACAAATGATCAAGATCGCTTTGTAATTCTATACAATCAGATAAAAACTGTACAGGTTTAAAAATTTTCATATCATCCGCATATAACATAAAATAACTATTTTGAAAGCATACATAGATGTCATTTATGTAAATATTAAATAAGAGTGGTCCGAGATGCGACCCCTGGGGCACACCCGAGACGATTTCCGTTAAACAGGATGAGAAACCGTTGACAACCGTGATTTGGTGCCGATTACTGACATATGATGCGATCCATCTATAGAGATCACCGTGAATTCCTAGACTAAATAACTTCTGTAAAAGAATATAAATCAGATAAATCGATTTGGTTATTAATAATCTTTGATTTATTATTGACGGCTTTTTTGATTTCGAGGGCTTTTAGATTATTTAACCTAATTCCAATTCCGTTTTTATGTAATATTTTAGTCCCGGAGGTTTTATCGAATGAGTGGTTAGTTTTTAGTAGATGGTTCGCGAATTCTGAAAAAGCATTACTATTTAAACATCTTAGATGTTCTTTTAATTCTTATGTTTACGTTCCGGGCCGTTTTTCCGATGTAAAAAGCAGAACAATGATTACAATTTAGTTTATATATGCCCAAGTGGCTAAATTTATCGTCAATATCTTAAGTATTTATTAAGTATTTACCTTAGTTATTATTTGTGTAAAATAAGGGCTTTATTTCGGGAGGGAATTTTTTTACGCTTAAAAAAGAAAAATTATTCGTATACAGTACTCTACGCCATTGGAATTGGTGATTAATATTTATATTATTATTAGAATTATTAAAAAGAAATTTATTTGCTGCTATTTGCATACCCGTTATTTATAGCGATTTGTTTAATTATGGATAATTCCTTATTAAAATTATTATTTAAAAATTTTATTCCCCTCGTTGCTTACCCAAACTGTAATTATTATTTCTGTCTCTCTCTTTTATATTTGCACCAACAGGGTGTCGCCTATTATATTGCTATCTCTTTCTCTAATTTTCTTAATTTCTTTTATATGTGTGTTTGTATCTAATTTACTTTAGTTGATATAATAGTCCTGATGAAGCTTGAGCCAAGCGAAACCCGGTTGGCTGTTAAATATTAATTCCAATAAAAAGTGGTGTTTTACAAAGTGTCTTTTTTCATTTAATATATAATGTCACACCACAAAGTGTTTGCTTCCTTCGATAAAATTAATCTATTTTAGTAAGTAAGTATTTAAAGCTTGTTATTGTACCGATCTTGGAGAGATCATCGAATATAATATAGTCAACTAGCTGACCCGACAAACGTTGTTTGACCATATAATTTTTTTCTATTCTGCTATGTAAGTGAATATTTTTGTGGTTATATAAAAGTATATAAGTATGTGGGGATGGGATCTGTGACAGAAAGAGGAATGGAGCGCTGTAGACGATGACCGCCGATAAAAACAAAAACAAAAACAACTAAAGTAAGAAAATGAACTAAAGAAAATCAATTTGAATTTCGAAGAGCAATTGAGTGTACGATATTTCTTGTCAGTCCGTCTTTAGCCAACACAAATAAGCTCGATGGTTTGCCCACGCGAGAACATGATGTCGAATGAAATATCAAAATGATGCGACGCTTCTCGTGAATGTCTTGCGCATGTGTAGATGAAAGTTCTACGAGGCGGACGTAGTGCATCTATCAATCAACAACATAAATAATTTCGTTCTGTTTGAAATACGAAAGACGGTTAAATTTGTTCATACTAAAATCGCGATTAAAAAATGGAAAGGTGGAAGTGGGAAGGTTAAGATTTGGGATTATAGGAATTTTTAATGCCAAATAAAAAAAATAGGTACTAAAAAAAAATTGTCAAAAAAATTCTATTTTTTTTCTGGATAGGGACACCCTAATCACCTAGTGGTATAAAAAACACTTTAAAACCTATTCTCATACCTACCAAATATACATAAAAAATTTCATAAAAATCGGTCAAGCCGTTTTGAAGGAGTGCAAACACAAACACAGTGACACGAGATTTTTATATATATAAGATAAGATATTATAATAGCAAGGGTACCAAGATATAAATCATTAAGGCGATCCAATAGTTCAGGAAAAAATCGAAAACGGAATTCACGCCCTTTACGGGAGGAGTTATAAAATACTTGAGAAAAAGCATTTGGAAAGGTTGGAAAAGGTATTTGAGAATTTTTTTTACAGATTGATTTCGTAAAGGCCTGTAAAAAATATAAATTCCTTAATACGCATTGTTTATTGTAAGAAAACTGAAATTTAAAATTGATTTCACGAAACTAAGCGACGCGGAATAACACGACTGTCTCCCGCGCCGGGTGGGGCGCGACTGATATGAAATAGGTGTTGCCCAGTGCATGGTTCTTGTGCCCATGCCATAAGGGTCACTTCAAGAATCCAAATTCATAGAGTGCGGGCCGTATTGATTGATGTCAAAAATAACAACGAGAAAATGCATATTTTATTTTATTTTGTGAAGTTCGGGCGTAAATATGAATTTTTTTGCGATTATTATAAAAGAAACTAAATTTGCCACATTATACAATAAAACCAAACCCGAAAAGGGGTTTATAAATAAGAGAGTTTGGACTTGAAAGTGTTTTTTATTGATCTTATACTTTATTTTTTTAAAGGCTTACTAAAAGACTTATTAAAAAAATGACCGATATTTTTAAGGGCCAAGGTATGTTCTACACACAGTATAATACCTCTAAGCTATCAAATTTTCAAAACAAAAACATGTGATTTTGTATGATTTTGCATTATTTAGTATGGCTTTATCTAAATGTAAGTTAGTTATTATTAATATAAAAATAAATACGAAAAAACAAAGCGTATTGCCCGGGCGACGCCGGAAACTTCAGTGGTATGTGGCGGACACCGGGCGGGCTGTGTTAATTTGATTTTTATGCAAATCTACACTTTAATGAAACTTTGTTCACCTGACCTTCAAAACAAGAGAAAGGTCACTCACTGTCTACTTGAAGTTCATAAAAAACTCTGTCTGTGGCCGGTCAACGACAGTAATTTTAGCGAGTCATTATATAAATCTAAAGTTTGAAATCAAAGCTATATAATCCCATTAAAATAATGGTAATTGGCAGGACGATCGCAAATTTAATTCGGACAGAAAAAGGATAGGATTGACTGTAAGAGCGTTATCCGATCAAAGGTTTAACCAAACCCTTATCATAGGGTTACAAGGTTGTTAAGGTAGTTTTTGGAAGATTAGTTATGGATAAACTTTTTCATAATATTACCTTCAATCAGAAAATACAGGACTGTGAGAAAAAAGCACTGGAAGTATTTGAAAAGTGATTTGAAATACGGATGAAACGGAAATGGCGCACTACGGCACCTGCGAAGCATCAAACTGCACTCAAGGCTCCTATTGGTTGAGATATACAACGGAAACGACGATAGGTCTGCGCTCATTGGCCGCTTTGTTTTTTTACGGATTGTCAGAATATATAATGCCGAGCGCGTCCCATAGCGCAGCGGTATAGTGCGTCACAAATCTCAGTGGCCAGAGAAATCCAGCGGACGGAGGTTCGAATCCTACGAAATCCCAAAAATAAACATTTTTGTCTTTGTAAATCAATATCCAATCTTCAAATCACTTTAAAATACACAGACGAAAGAAAGCGACATTTAGCGACTTTCTAGTTTCACTTCTACCGCGTGTGAATAACACACTCTAATTTTTTTTTAAGTCAAACTTCTATAGCCCCGCTATGATTTGGATTTCAGATGAAACGGAAATGACAATTAATGCACCTGCGACGCATTAACAGCGCTCATTGACTGCCTTGATTATGATGTAACTTTTAAAGGCTCCTATTGGTTGAGATATGAAACGGAAATTACGCTGGTCTGCGGTCATTGGTCGCTTTGATTATGACCTCACTTTTCAAGAATTGGTTGAGATTGTTTGGGTAAAGTTTCGCTTCGAATTTTTTTTTATTTTCAGTTCGATGTCAAGTAAGTCTCAACTTATTAATTTTGTTTATATCATCTAATAAAATGGTGCAAATAAAGTAATTTGAAATGACGTAAAATAAATAGGTCACAATGAGCGAGTTGGTTAAGGCGCTGTCCTAATAAAAGATATTCTGGGTTCGATTTCCAATAGACCACTTGCATCACATTTTAAAAAAAAAATCCATTTTACGCAAATGTTCGAAGACATTCTGTATTTTTTTTATTGCATTTTTGAAACCCTGGCGATTTTTAGAAAATTTCAATCCGTACAATCAGACCATTTTTTATAAACCGGAAAGACGGGACATAATTTTATGGGTGCGAAAAAATAATAATTACATAGCCGAAAATCATTTAAAAAAAGAACGTTTTCCACACAAATGGCACAGGAGAATAACGAGGCACACCAAAAATATTACATCTCATAAATATTTTTTTCCTTGATCCATCTTATTGATCATAAATCATTATAATGTTCAACGTCTATATTACTAAATCCAATGTAAAATACTTGTACTTGTAAATAATAATAATAATAAGAAGTTTATAAAACTATTTTATAAATTTTATAATGTTATAAAATCAGCATTATTACCATTATTACTCTAAAACAGGTACAGACACATAAAATGTACGGGGTTCTCTTCATAACATCTGTTAAAAAGTCAAACCTAATGATAAGTTTGCAGAGAACAAACAATAAATCTAGATCCATCTTATTGATCATAAATCATTATAATGTTCAACGTCTATATTACTAAATCCAATGTAAAATACTTGTACTTGTAAATAATAATAATAATTAGAATTTTATAAAACTATTTTATAAATTTTATAATTTTATAAAATCAGCATTATTACCATTATTACTCTAAACAGGTACAGACACATAAAATTGGGTTCTCTTCATAACATCTGTTAAAAAGTCAAAACTAATGATAAGTTTGCAGAGAACAAACACTAAATCTAGTGAATGTTAAATGCAAATTCAAAAATTGGCCTGAAATCGAAGTGTTGCCAAATAAAAAAAATGAATCAGTGTGGAATTTTACAAAATTAATAGAACATTTTCGGAGACGGGTCATTTTTATGAAGTGACATCACTAGCCCAAATAATGGATTTATTTGTAAAAAATTTACATTTCTAAAATTTTTTACTAACATTTTCGTAATCTTAGTAAAAAACTCTTTCCACACGATTTTTTCCAACTCGTTATGAAATCCATGCGAGTGGCCTATTGCGACCGTTACTTTATTTTTATTTTTCTGTGACTTGTTTTGTTTCATGTTTCATTAAGATTTATTGTATTATCTTATTCTCTAATGATGTATTACATCATGTGTACAACCTTCAAAAGTTTTCTAAAAACGTTATTCCAATAAATTTTATTTCAAGATTATTTAGTTGTAAATATCCTTACTGAAGGGTTATGAATAACAACAGTTCTTTAAAGCAATGAATTTATTTATATTAATCAAATATATCGGGAGACAATCTTATTGCTCAGAGTTCGAGCCGCGACACACAATTGACAGTTATAAGTACACACAATTTGATATAGATGGAGCTCACGTCGCTTCGTGTTATCTTAACACCTCCCCTCGAAGTCGTGAGCGAGTATTCCTATTCTTACATACTCTCATCCATCATACCTAGGTTACGCAGACAATCATGATGTTTTGATCCACTCAAATCTTTCGTCAAAACATCAGCAGGCATCTCATCAGTACATAAGTATTTTAAATCAATTACACCTTGTTCGCATATATCTCGAATAAAGTGGTGTCTCACTGCTATATGTTTTGTGCGAGGATGAAAGTTTCTACTCTGAGCAAGTTTTATGGCACCTTGATTATCGTTGAATAACGTCACACACTCACTTTCAATACCAACGTTACCCAAAACATCACGTAAATACATGGCTTCCTTTGAAGCTTCGGATAGTGCCATGTATTCGGCTTCCGTACTCGATAGCGCAACACTCCGTTGCTTACGTGCCTCCCAACTGATCGATGCACCGGCTAAAATAAATGCAAATCCAGAAAATGATCTACGATCTATGGCATTTGCTCCCCAGTCTGCATCGACCACACCGAACAAAGGCAGCCCAGTTCTTTCATAAACTAAACCGTATTCAGATGTACCTTTTAAATATCTCATGATACGTTTAGCCGCCTTCCAGTGCTCAACACTATAATTACTATAAAATTGGCTTAAATAATTTACGGCAAACGCTATGTCTGGTCTAGTCGATACAGCCAGATAAAGTAACGCTCCTATCAAGCTTTGGTATGGGTACTGTTTCATTATGTCCTCATTCACACTTACCGGTTTTTCTAATTTCACATTAACATCTAGAGGCGTCACTGCAGGTTTACACTCACTCATATGGTATCGTTCTAACACGTTCTCTATATAAACCCTTTGATTAAGAAACACTCTGTTTTCATCATCACGACTAAATTCAATACCCAAACAATTACTTATCTTTCCTAAATCTTTCATTTCAAACTCACTTGATAACTGTTTCTTTATATTTTTCATCCATACATCATCATTTCCTGCCAAAATAATGTCATCAACATAAATAGCAATCAACATCAGTCGCTCACCTTTCTGTGCTATGAATACACACGGATCTTGTGCTAACGCTTCAAAACCTATTTTCACCAGCGTTCTCACTAATTCTTTATACCACTGTAACCCTGACTGACGCAAACCATACAGAGATTTCTTTAAAACACACACACTATCACTACATTCACTCAATGCTTTGTCCCAGCGTTTAGCTGTTTCAATTAGATTCTTATCTTTAATAACTTTTCTTTGGGAACCAATCTTTTGGTTTGCGAGTAATCTATTCAAAACATCGCTTAGGTGATCCGGCACTTTCATGTAAACCTCTTCATCAAGTGTACCATTCAGGTATGCAGTTACTACATCCATTTGATGGATATTTAATCCTAACTCGGCTGATACAGCAGCTATCAGTCTTATTGATGAAGATCTCACGACCGGAGACGATGTCTCATGGAAATCCTCCCCTGGCCGTTGCGAACAACCTTTTGCGATGAGACGTACTTTCTTCCCAGTAGTTTTAGTGCTAAATACAAATCGATTTCCGATCACTTTTCGTTGTTTTGGCCTTGTAACTATTTCCCATGTCTTATTCTTTATTTGTGCTAAATACTCGTCCTCCATGGCTCCTTTCCATGCATCAACATCATTACTCTTTTCTATTTCGTGCCATGTAATCGGTTCTACAATAGTTATCCCAGCTATCATGTGCACATTAGTCTCTTCAATATCTGATTCATTTTCACTTTCAGTATTATCTCTTACTAAATTGTGCTCCTTTCGCGGTCTTCCCACTGAACCGGAACGTATTATACGTGGTCTTCCTCGTCCTCTTTTTGATGGTCCTATTAATCGTTCCCATGAGACTGTTGATTTTCTTTTTCTTTGTAATAGACCAGTTTCTCTACTTTCACCTGCTTCTATTACAGACGTTCTACTGTTTTCTCTCATTTCATCATTTGTGGTTGGATCATTTAATTCTATATTTATTTGTTCATGGTCAGTATCTTCTTCTTCATCAAGTATTTCTTTGTACTCATCCTTGAATGCCGTTTCATTTATGAATTTTACATCTCGAGTTACAACGATTTTTCTCGTCTTAGGGTCATGTATTCTATAAGCTTTAGATTGAGTATCATAGCCCACAAAAACTCCTAATTGTGACCTTGAATCAAACTTGCCTTTTTGAGGTCCTTTATCTTTATAATATGCTTTAGATCCAAACACGTGCATGTAGATTACTGTAGGCTTCTTCCCATTCCATAGTGTATATGGTATATTGCCACTTAAAGCTGTAGTTGGGCACCGATTTCTCACATAATTAGCAGTATTCACTGCTTCCGCCCAAAAAGAAGGAGGGCTACCTGCTTGTC
Source organism: Limnephilus rhombicus (assembly GCA_929108145.2). Classification (NCBI taxonomy): domain Eukaryota; kingdom Metazoa; phylum Arthropoda; class Insecta; order Trichoptera; family Limnephilidae; genus Limnephilus; species Limnephilus rhombicus. Next base: position 10,142,281 of record OV815292.1, on the reverse strand, counting down.
GCATCATACAGCGCGCCATCTCGACCAGAGTACGGTTTTTCCTCTCTGCAATCCCATTTTGTTGAGGCGTATAAGGCGCTGTTAATCTTCTTCTAATTCCTTCTTTTTTTAAGTACTCGTCGAATGTATTGTTGATGTATTCTCGCCCATTATCTGACTGAAGATATTTTATTTTCTTCCCTGTCAAATTCTCTGCAAAAGCCTTGTACGATTTGAACACGCTTAACACGTCGCTTTTGTTAGCTATAAAGTAGACTTCGCACCATCTAGACTTGTCATCGATAAAAGTAACGAAGTACTTCTTACCGCCATAAGACTCATGTCTCATCGGACCACACAAGTCCGAATGCACTATTTCTAGTATTTCGCTTGTGCGATCTTCACATCCTTTAGAAAAAGGCGTGCATGTCTGCTTCTCTCTTATACAAATCTCACACTGAGACAATTTTTCACTGTCTTTGATGTTTAGCCCATGTACTAAGCCACTCTTTGCCATGGCTTTCAAATCACGCTCATTAAGGTGTCCGAGACGCTGGTGCCACATATCTATAAGTGTCTCTGGGGTCGCAGCTATATTGACAGCATTTTCGCTCATCCGAACATTATACAAATTACCAACACGGTCAGCACGCATGTGAATTTTGTCATTTTTATCAATCACGATTGCGTCATTTTTTCTGAATCGAACTTCAAACCCATAATCCGTCATTTTTGACACTGATAATAGATTAGTACGTAGATCCGATACATAGAACACTTTTTCTATATCTATTTGGCGTTCTTCACTGCCCGTGTCCACTGAGATACTGACTTTACCCGTACCCGTAATTTGTGTTTTTTCACTATTAGTTGCTAAATTAAGCTCAGAGTTTATCTGTGTGAAATTCTTAATCACTTGCTTTTGGTTGCACATATGACTAGTGCACCCGCTGTCAATACACCAAATAGGATTAATTTGCTCACCCAACATCACCTCTTCGGTGGTGCTTAATAACATTGTTGTCTTCTGGTCATTATTGCTATTGCGTTCTAACTGTTGTGCACTCTGTTTATACTTATTGCCACTGATATTTTTGACCTTACACTCTTTTGCTAAATGTCCACGACGACCACACCGGTAACACTCAATGTAATTCTTATTATCGCGGTGGTCATGATTCTTCTTCTGAAAGGCATTTTTATTGAAACGTTTGACAAACATAGCCCCTTGGTCAACAATTTTAGATTGACGACCCTCAAAATCTTCGATAATTTTGATCTTCAGCGTTTCCGTTGATGGCAAATCATCACGAGATTCGATTGCCGTTCTGAACATGTCGAAAGAATCCGGCAAACTATACAGCAATAATATGGCTAAAAGTTCATCAATAACGATCAATCCGATTTCTTTGAGTTTTTTGACAACATCAAAGAAATCCGCTATGTGTTTACGTAGGTCACTTTCTTCCTGCATACGAGTCAAAACCAATTTTTTCAACAAAGAGGCCTTCCTTGCGGGTCCACTCGACTGATACATAGACTTTAGCTTGTCCCATATAGCTTTAGAAGTTTCTAAGCCATCCAATGCAGCTAATTCACTCGGACTGACCGCCAATAATATATCCGATTCGGCCTTTCCGTCCATTTTAATCCATTCTGCATACTTAGGGTCCATTGATGACGGTTTAGGTAATGATCCCGATACGTAGTCCCACAAATCATTTTTCTTTAGAATAGCACGCATATGTATCTTCCAGGTGTCATAGTTATTTGCAGTTAATTGATCAATTTTAATAGAAGCAGCCATTTCGAAGTTTCTTCAACTCCAAAACAATTGAACGTATTTGCATTCCAACGATGTAAACAATACGGAACGTAACTTCTAAGTCCGCGTCACCTTAGCGATGCTCACTACCAAGATGGCGCCGTTTTATAATTTTGTTTACGCAAAAACTGTTCTCGCTTATAACACTGCAAATCCCACTAATTGTTCACGAAATTGTTTATATTTCACTTACTGGGCCCATAACCTGAAGGGTTATGAATAACAACAGTTCTTTAAAGCAATGAATTTATTTATATTAATCAAATATATCGGGAGACAATCTTATTGCTCAGAGTTCGAGCCGCGACACACAATTGACAGTTATAAGTACACACAATTTGATATAGATGGAGCTCACGTCGCTTCGTGTTATCTTAACACTTACAAATTACCAATTTGTGATAATTGCACTCCTATTGTAAATTCTCAATACGAGTTTTCAAGATTATACCTATTAACATTTTAAGGCAGCGTATTCGCTCAAAAAGAAGAGGATGGAGAAATAGGTAATTACAAATGTTGGAGAGATAATATCTGAAACGGTTAAATTGAAGAAATTTAATTGTGAAAATTTATATAAATAAAAATGAATCACCGAAATGTATGTACGCGCATAACTTCCGAACCACTGCACCAAATTCGATAATTCTTTTTTCTTGTGTTCGTTATTGTCACGACAAGGTTTGTATAAGACTACCGGTGAGCTCTGGCATTACGAAATTTGTATAAAAAAATTGCAATAGGTGGCACGCGAGCTGTTGAAAAACAAATGTACAGGGACTGAATGTATGGAATGCGAGAGTTGGGTGGGTGCAGGGGGGAGGGGAGAGGAGAGGGAAACTCGGGTAAGTGGTTCTCGGGGAAGGGAACGAGGAGAGGGAATGTCAAGGAGGCGGAGTGGGAACGCAAGAGGGGAAAGGGACGCGGGTGAGGAAGGGGAGGCGGAAGGAGAGTTGGACGAATGGGAAAGGACACGCAGGGAGAAACAATTTCTTTATTAAATGGCAAGGCAGCGCATGCCGGGAACCTGCTAGTGTTTAATAAAACATGACTCGTAAAATAGAGCAAAAATCTCTTGTGGGCTGTCTAAAACAGCATTTAAAGAAACACTGGGGGGGGGGGGGTATTGTCGGACTTTGTAATTCTTGGGCATTAACTATAACAATTTGTGGACATTTTGTGTTGAAAACTTTTATTTTCTATGTATCTACATTGGTTACTTAATTTTTTTAATAAAATTAAAGTAACAAATGTATATAGAAAATAAAACAAAATACATAATAAACGTCAGTTGTACATGTTATAACATTTTAAGCAGTCAAATTATTCAAATAATCACATTTATGCAAGTACGTATTCACCTGACTGTAACATTTATCCTGATATACGTTTATTAAACACATTTTCTTATCTGTCCTTATTTTAATATTAGTGATGTTGATACCTTAACTTTTCGGGGGGGGGGTTTGAACCCCCCCCCCCCCCCCCTGGCTACGCCCGTGTGTAGGTCATCTTTTGTATTTTTATGTATGTTTTTCTTTTGTACTTTGTATTATTATTATTAAAGTTTTTCTTTTGTACTTTGTATTTTTATTTAATATCTTTAGTATTTTTTTGCTTTAATCTTTATTGATATACGTAATTATAGATACTGCTACCCGGCTCAGAACAGATATTGTCTAGTGAGTCGGGTAGCGCACATATATGTAAATAACTATTGATATCAATAAACGCCCGGGTTACCGGCACCTTTATAATTAGCGATTTTTTTCTATCGAGGGAATTTCATATAATTTGTTTAGGGGGGTATGTAAGAAATAGCTAGAAATTCGGGTAGCGGCGGCTTAACATATCTCCAGCAATTTTCGAACAACTTATTCTTTTAACGTGCAAGAATTTAATTTTTAACAATGTATGGATCTGAAAAATGTGGAAATCTTCGTGACAAGTCTATGTCACCGCTTTGGTAGATTTATTGCTCTGGAAACAATTTTTCAAAGTTTTCACATTAAAAAGCAGTTGATTAATTGTTAAGGGTTCTGAAGCTATTTTGCCTTTTTTAAAATTAGCTGTCAAGTGTGTCGAGTTCAAGACAGCTGATAAAATCAAACCAAAACAAATGGCAACTTACATATTTTATCTGAGCCAGCACGTAAGACACTTAAATACGTTGTTTCAGTAAATGAAAATTAAAACGCAAAACTTTGGTTAACATTAAGTTCCTGCTTTGAAATCGAATTCCTTTCTTCGATCTTGCTCTACTTAAATCACTTTTTAATTTTGTTCTATTTAAAAAAAACTGTTTTGATTGTTCCGTTTATTTAATTCCATACATGTTAATATTGAGATTTATTTTGATGTTTCAGCTCATAAGAGTGCCCCTGTATGTAAATCTAAAGTGTGAAGACAGAGGAACTGTTTTGCCACCCGGCTGGGAAGAGTTGTGAGACAGGTTAAGGTTCTGCAACCGGGACCGAAAAGAAGAAGATGAAGAGATACGAAATTACGAATGTTAGAGGAGAGCGCTAACATTTACAGCGGCAAAATCGATGCGAAAATTGCGAAAATGTTTAATAAAATACGACTCGTTTAAAATAGAGCAAAAATCTTGCGGGCATTATCTTAAACAACATTTAAAGAAACACTGTGAATTTTTTCATACATATAACTTGTAAAATAACTGAAACAAACGTGTTAATAATAATTTTTGGAGCATACTTTGCGATTTTTTTCTATCGAGGGAATTTTTTATAATTTGCGTTTCGGCGCTGGCAAAGTCTAGAAATTATCTTCAAGAATAACATATATTTATTAATTTTTTTAGAGCTTTAAAACTTACTTAAAATCGGTACAAATCCGGGTTTCGGGCCCTTAAGGTAAGGGCTGTAGGAAGGGATTGATTAATGCGGGTCTTGGAGAAGACCGTGAAGGAGGCAAAACATGTGCTGGTAGCTCTACATAAACGGTTGACACAAAAACGAGTAGAAGATACAACCTGTTCTCATGAAATAAAAATCAACTGTGAACGGGTGTTCCGCTCGTGTCCGTCTAGGATCAATTCTGCGAGCACTTTAGAGAAGGCTCCATTGCAACACCTTGGAACAGACTCAGCATGACTACATTGCGTCTGTGCATTACATATGGCAATAGGTCTGTTAAAAATTGTCAATTGTTTCAGATTGTCAATCAGATGGACCGCCCTTTTTTGCACAAATAGAAGTTGATTTATCAGGTATTTTAAAGCTCAAACCCAGAGGTTTATCCCAATATTTCAAATGCACCAAAAATGCAAAAAATTCGTTTGTCCCAAGCACTGAATATAGGCTAACAGTAAAAACTTGTTGCTTTTTTATAACTATAGCTAATAACTAATTTTTTTTTTATTATTTAGATCATGAGACGAGCATTTAAATCTTTTTTTTTTAATTAGAGAAGAGACTTCGTAACATATTGCTTGTTCAACATTTTTCATTGTTTTCGAACAAATATTTGGATAAAAACAGAAAAGATTAACAAAAAGTCTGCTTCCAATTTTTTAAAATTATATTATATTTATTTTTCTTCCTACTAAAAACTTTACTGAGTTTTTCTTGGAATTTTTCTCAGTATTTTAAAGTAGGTGTCTCAATAATAGATTAGTATGTTTTAATATGCATACGAGTAAATACGCTTGTATTCAATGAACAAATTCTTCTATTTTCATTAAAATTGCTTCCAGCTAAAATAGAAAACATTTTCATTAAAATAATGCCCATGTTTGTATTTTGAAAATGCTTTAATGAACTTCACTCGTCAAATGATAGGAGACATTTTCTAATTCTTTTACTTCAAACGCTGTCTGCTTTTTTTTATTAAAGCTTAAAATAAATATATTCCAAGGCAAGAAAATTTTATCTCAATATTTTTCTTTGGAAACTTGTTGGTGGAATTTTTAGTTGCGTTTAACGAAGGCTGGGACAAAAGGAGGCTTTGCTCGACGTATCTCAGACTTGAGTAATATACTATGTTAATATTCGTTAGATGTCGCTTAGGGAGAACTCTACGTTAAGTTAATAAACGAAGGCTCTACGGTTACGGTATCTACGGTGTGCAAAGGCTGTATCTACAGTGATGATCGCTAGCCTGGACTTGAGCCGGAAGGTGATCGAGTTACGTAAATGTAGCGAAACCTAACCGGAACTTAATAATTTGCGCTTTATGATGAGAAACGATATTGAATATCGATCAATCTTTTTCGAAATCTTTTATAACAAAACACCGGTTCGTGGACGATTGAACCGCTTAGTAATTGGGTTACCAAACGTGATTTCCATTCCACTGCTAATTAAGTCCTCCATCATTGTAAATTGAACAATAATTTCGGCTTTTGCATAATGATGGTAGAAATTTCATTTTAATTTTAATTTCATGGCATTATCAACAATAGTTTGTTAATGTCTGTTTGTATCAAGTTTGATAATGTCCGTAGAAGGTGAAACTGCCATGAGCAACTTGCTAATAAATAAATGTTTTTTATAAACTGAGTAATGATATAAGGTTTTTATTTTACGTCTTTAACATATTTAACAAAACTATTATCCAATTTATAAAAACAGTTTATTTACAAATAAGTTCTGATATGTAATTATTATTACGCGTGACAGCTGTTTCGCCTTCTGAGGGCATAATGAAACTGTGGTTATACCACTCACAGACGATGTATTTATATTAGTTCTAGATATATTATCACGATGAATTTTTTTTTATTGTTTTCATTTTTATTACCAACGCCCTTATTAATTTACGATTAAAATGACTGAAATTATTAATGCTTAATATACTTTTAAAGTTTTCCCATTTACTGTATTGTTTAAATTTATATTTTTTTTTTAAATATATGTTTTTATGCTGATGATATTCTGTCGACTGAAAAATGAAATTATTTAATATATATCAGAATGAAAAAATTCTAATGGAGTTCTTCGAATTAAATTTAAAAACAATTATTAAAAAAATATATATTCAATTTTTTTTAGATCCTTTGGCAAAAAAGAAATCTGTTCTTCTCGATGTTTTCATTTACGTCCCTAAATTAAATTAACCTTAACCACTCAGACCCATAAGCTTTTTAGCGTATGAGGCGTACCTGACTACTTATAAGGTGATGCACCACGTCGTGTAAAATTCGGTTTCAGGCCGCCAACAATAACACTCCTTAGGTAAATGGCGAAAAGGTTTAAAGTCCCGTTTAACACCAACCTGTTTAGATTTATTCACGAAAGACGTTGTAAAAAAGCGTTTTTTGTAATTCACAAATATTTAAATGTTTTACGATTATTTTTAAGGAATTTAATTTTCCACATTACACATACCTACAATAAAACCATAACCGATTTTTTTTGTAATTTTGAACTTTGCGGAAGGGGGTGGGGAACCCGGAAGGGGGAGGGGAACTCAGGAGGGGGGTTCGCGGGTTTTAAAGCAGTTTTACAAGCCGGATACTATGTTTTTTCCTGTGTTTATAAAAAGACCAATAAAAAAGTATCGATTATTATAATGAAAAATATGAGTATTATTCTCAGGATTTAATAAATAAAAGCATTGAAAATATTTCTGAGCGATCTAATTTATTTTTTTTAAGTAAATACCTCACAAGTGTCGCAGCTGCTCCCGTCTGGAGTCACTGAGGCTATGGTATCCCCTACTGGGGAATGATGTGAGGCTAAAGGTAGTGGGAAGAGGAAGGAGATGGGGAAGTTCTCATTTTATTTATAAGACGCAACTTTTGAGACCATAGGCGTTACTGAATTTTAAATAATTGACACACCCTATGTGGGTGGCCTCTCAAGCCGGGTGCGCCCGATTTCGGTTCGCCCATAGGTGCACCCGGCGGAGGGTTAATAGATTTGTTCTCCCCACTAAAACATAACAATATTCTTGTCACCACCAATATCATGACACGAGAAAGGATGTGGACTGTAAATCTAATTTGTGTGAAACAAGACAGTTGACTGCGTTTTTTAATGTCAATCACAGGATTTGGCAAATGGAAGGAGAAAGCCCCTACCTTTGATGGGTTCATTCGCTGTTCTGGGCCGATCTTGATGCTGTCTGCTCTCCACAATAACGGCATAACTACAGGTCACAATTACCGACACTGTTCGGTATATTATTAGTATTATTAGAAAAATAACTATTAATTACTTTTATTAATAACTTTTTTCTAATAATTATTAGAAAAATAACAATGAAGAACTTGGGAACATGGGTTTAGTTTAGTTTTTAAGCTGTTACAGAACTAAACAATTCTAAATACCATAGTTTTAGCACCGGTCTGAAAATGACCGTAACAGATTGAAACCGGTCCAGTCTGCAAAGGAAAATCGAAACACATTTCTATATTATATTCATTTTAATAGAATACAACTTACTTTAGTATAAATATCGTTGGCCAACCTAATCAAGATGTTGAAAAAAAAGTACGTGAATGTTCTTGTATTCACGATACATTCTGTCAATGTCCTTGCCTAGATCGAACGGACCATATCAAATGCCTTGGTCTTACATTTGATCAATATCTTAAGTGGAATACACATTGTCTACTTATCACGAATAAACTTAGAAAACATATGTATTTCTTCAAAAACATTAGAAACATGCTAGATTCCAAATCTATGAACATTGTTTATTACATATTTTTGAATGTAGCTATTACTTTGTGGTTATCCATTATAATAAAATGAAACAATACAACTTTGTATAAACCACTTATAAAATGTGCAAATCCGACCGGTTTCGGAACAAACGTTCCTTCGTCAGGGAAAGCTTATACTAATTTGACAGTTTAGAACAATGTTTTATTATGGTAGGGGTGGAGCCGTTGTTAGTTAATAATGTAGATTGGGTGGGTAGGTATTAGTGTAGAGTGGGTGGGTAGGGGAACAAATCCATGATTGGGCTATATGACAATATTTTTTGTTTGTTGATAATAGATTCATTATTTTTAAGGGATTTTTTAATTTCCAAAGCTTCTAAGTTATCTAAACGTTTTCTTTTATGATTAATATGAAGAATATTTATCCCTGTGTTTTTTTCAAAACTATGGTTATTTTCAATGATATGGTTAGCGAACTCAGAAAAATTATTATTATTAAGACACCTTAAATGTTCTTTGATTCTGATTTCAAAATTACGAGTTGTTTTTCCAATATAAAATGAGGGACAATCATTGCATTTGCGTTTATATATTCCGGAATTAGTCAATTTATGGTCTTTATATTTAGTATTTCTCAAAAAATTACCGATATTATTTACTCTCTTATTACTCTCTTTGTCAATCAATCATTGAATATGGAATAATCTCATGAGAAGGTGCAACACTATCAGCTATAGATTCATTATCGAAGGCACAAAAATTAATTATGAAAGTTATTCTTAACGTTCCCATAATAACAAGTACTGTAGATATATTTAACAAATTTCATGTATTAGATATTCGACAAATTTACACAAAAACAATCTTAACTCATCTGTTAAGATCTGATAAAACAAATACATTTCATGAAAATACCGAAAATATTGTAAACACGTGGCACAAAACTAAAGAACTCATACAAACAATTTTAAGAACCTCCTAATGCATGTTAACCCATTGATACGATGCTAATTGTCCTTGTACTTTTACTTTAAATGTAAATTACATTGTGGTTGTTATCCTTTATAAACTATTTTTAAACTATTTATGTTAAAATGTGCCTACTCTCAACACAGGAACTCCTAGTGAGACAAAAAAAAACCTAAAACAAACACAACATTTGGTCAAAGAAATTTCAAATACATTGCGCCTAAAATATACAATAACCTACCTACCTACCCGACAAAACAAGACAATCGAATAATATTAACAAATACAAAATCCTGATCAAACAATGGATCATCGAAAAATGTCGTGCAATAATTAGTCACCTCACCCAAATATAATCCTCTATCTCATTATTGTTACCACTACCTACCAATCTGAAATTTTTTGTCAAATATTTTTGCTTTATTGAAAAATATTCTTTATTTAATATTTAAAAAAATATTTGTAAACTAGTTTGTCTCGACACAGGATTTCCTAGTGAGAAAACCTTTTTTATTATTCACATTATTTATTATGTGCATCTACTCTATATGTAGATGCACATAATAAATAATAAAAAATAAATAAAATTGCACACCTCTGTACCATGAAAACAGCATAATGTATAAATACCTCGTAGCTATGTAGGTATAAAGATAGGGTGGCTCGGGTACAACCTGATATAGTGACGTGCATAAATTATTACCGAAATAACATCCGAGACGGGATGATCCACCCCTGGGAAAATAAAACCATATTTCCATTAAAATTAACATTTTCTTTGTGATATATGCACGGGATACAAATTTATGCAGCAAAGCCGGATACTGGTAAATGTTGATCCTGAGGATAAAGGAAGAAACATATATTGTAGAAGCAGGATTAGATGATATGAAATATTACGACCTTCTCTCTTCTCACGTTATCCTATGAATGCGGTTTAATATATTTTTGTTTTGCGTTCTCATAGAAAAACACGACGTTGAAACGTCGTTTATTTGATTTTATTAACTTACTTGATCGCTGTACGCTGTACATAGGTTCGCATGTTGTTTGTTCTTTTAGACCGTAGATAGGCATTATTTAAAGATAAACATGATCATTGTTCAAAAAGTGAAGGCTAAGCGTATTTTTGTAGCTTCTTGTTTTTGATGACAGATTACCAATTAGCGACTTAAGGCGACACTGAACTAAATACTAGATGATAAAGCAGATTTCGGAATCTGTATCGTATTTTATAGATTAACAATGGTGGTTTGATTTGATTGTGTAGGAAATGTGTTTAATAAATAGCCTGCGTTTTAGTTAAAAACTCTCTCTCAATTCGTGGATCTCCTGTAAACAGCTAGCATTATCTAGCAAGTGGTTGAAGTGACCAAATTCAGTGTTTTGTCGGGTCGGGAACAAAATTATTGTAACATGTGCTTGTGAATAAACGAGAAGAATTCCGCCTTGAAGGAAGATGGTTTCATTTGAAATCCTTCTGCCAAATACCAAATTATAACAATGATAGACAATGTTTTTTCAAACAAGAATCTTCTTTTCTATATATAAACACTGGTTTAACTCCATTTAGTGTTTAACATTATTTTTTTTAAGTATCTCTCCTAATTAATTAATTTTACAATCAGATATTTTTTGCATTACCTCCACACAGAAGGCCCTGAGGAAATAATTTCCCTAAGGGGGTATGTCATCTTTGGGGATGCTGTGTGAGGGGTATTTTGAAGAAAGGATGGAGATGAATTTTATGAACACCTTACATTTGTCTGGGAAGGCAAAAGGTATGAGGGGTTGGTAGGAATCTGGCGGTCAGTGCCTCCAGGAGTGACGGGTGTATGAATCCATCTTTCCTACTGCGGTGCAACGCGATGTTCCGAGAGAGTCCTGCTATAGAGGTCAAAAGATCTTCCTAAACCAGTCTCTTTCGATTCGGCCTGCCACGCAGCTGGTGGGCAGATGCATCCACCGCCAAGACCCGAACGATCCTCACCTCATGAATCCGGGCACCCCTGCTAAGTCACAAAGCGTAGGGAACCACATAGTGTGACCTATGGCAGTGGTGTAGGCTATCCAATAAATGGTGCTCGGGGCGGCGATAGCCTAATGAAAAATTTAAAAAATTTCCAAGTTGATATTTCTATGATTACTAACTAAAATCGAAATCGAGGTTTCATATTTCCCTGTTTTGTCCCCCAAAACTGGACCATCAACTGAATTAAAAGAAAATATTCTACGTCCGTACGTTTTGCTTTTTTAAAGTTACGCTGTCCAATTTCTATACTGAAGGTCTATTGATGATGTTTCTAACTTCTACAAGAAGTAACTTATTGTAGTATAATATGAATGTAGTACACGTAAGACCGCGCTTGTTCGGAGATGATCGGGCGGCACTGAGCGTTTCCGAACGAGCGGAGTAATCAGCCGTTTCGGCGAACCGTCGCCAGACCTAATTAGAGAGAACCTGTAAACAAACGCTACTAACTATATTTTTTCCCATTATAATTCACAGTAAACCAGTCAAAGAACTTTCGTTGTAATCCTTACATTGTGGGCTAGAGAGCCATCAAAGAACAATATACTTATCAAAAAATCAAAAAAAAACCCATGCGATTGTCCCCCAATTACACAAACGGAAAATATTAAATATCTTGGTATATACTTCGACCGTTATATAAAATGGGATAAACATATAGATTCGGTAATAGGAAAAGTAAACAAGTTGATTTACTTTTTTTAAAACTTGAGAAATATTTTAAACATATGTGATATAAAAAATATATACCTCGCATTTGCACAATCCATGATAAAATACGGCATTATTGTCTGGGGCTGTGCCAGTAAAAAATACATTAATACACTGTTTAAAGCTCAGAAAACCCTAATCAAAGTAATACTTAAGTTACCAATACTAACACCCACTGTTAGCGCCAAATATATTGGCTGCGCTCGGCGGATTGCTTTTGTGTTTATTTTGGATTTTTAATATTATTTATTTCCTATGGCAATAAATATCTCCCTTCCCCCGCTCCCCTTGTGATTCCCTGCTGTCACGATTCCGATCAAATCGCAAGTATTTTTCGGTGCTCGAAGTTTGTGTGTTAATAATCATCATCATCAGTCCTATTTATATAACTCGCATTAACAATAATTCATTTTTAAAAAGTGAACTGTAACTAAATGGTGATCTCATCCAGTAAACAATTACTTTCCAGAAGAACCTGCTCCTCTTCCGTGAGTTTTTACCTACCCTTTATATTTATTGCCACTATATTTACGCAGAAGTTAAATGACAGAGATTGTAACCTCTAAGCCGAAACACCCACTTCAATCATATTCGAAAAATTCCCAGTGCTGAAAATTCAAAAATTATATTCAAAACAAATACTTACTTTCCTTTACAAGAACTTATCCACATTTAACACTTCACAAATTTCTCGCAATACTATAACAAGACATGCTCAAATGCTCACCAACTACAAATACCAAAAACAAACACATCCTTTGGACAAAAACACTACAGATACCAGGCTATAAAACTATACAGTTCTCTTCCTACACAATATAAAACAACTAATATTATTGAATACAAAAAAAAACATAAGGAACTGGCTACAATCTTTTTAACTTTTAATTTATAATTTTTGTCAAATTGAAGTCGATTTTATATTTTGATTTTTATTGTTTCTCTTTTTATATTAGCTATTAACAATCTTTTGTTTTACTATTCACAATTTATAATTTACAACTGAAAAATGTCCTCTACAACACACGTGAACTCCTAGTGTGGAGGACAATATATTTTACCCGTGTAATGTAAATGTACTAAGAATAAATAAATATTTACATTATCTTTAAAAACATTTGCACTATTATCAAAATCCAGAAAGGAAACAGGGGAACACGTTTGTATTCACAAACGTTCTCTTAAACTCCTCATAATTGTTATTAATATTTTATTCCCTTTTATATAATTTCTTACCTAACCAGAAGGAAACTATAATGATTTATATTATTTGAAATGGTTAAGAACGAATTTAGTAAAGAACTGACTAATAAGTCGAAGGTAGCATTTCGTGCACTGCGACCATTTCGCAAATCATGATTTATATCGTTTATTATTTCTCCACTTTTCCGAGATAGAATAATATGAAGAGTTAAGTCTCTGAAAAATGTCGGCAATTTGACTTCGGTACTAATAAATTGGTAGGAATTGAAACAAATTATATTTTGCTACCGTAAGCCGTTTGCATGAAGACAAATTGCGGGAGGAATGTCCATGCTTATTTTCGTTATTTCGTCGGGACAGAGTTTTGTAGGAAGAGATGGAAGGTGTGTTTGAACGGAGCTTTTGGTGATGAAGGCAATTCTGCATTCAGTTGTCAGTTCGGATGCGCGGGCTTTGGACTCTGAAATTGTTTCAGGCAAAGGGTTGTTGCTTTTCTGTGCTCATTATTTAAGTGTTTTGTCAAACTCGGCACAACGAAAAGGTCAGAAGAGTTAGTACAAGTAACGTAAAACGATGGAATTTCTACTTTCGAAATAATAGGATATTTTTGGAATCTTAATATATAAAACAAAGTCGGCTTAGTTACACCATTTATGATCTTTGATTTGTTGGATTTGTCTCCGCCCCGAATAGCAGAATAGCTATTAAAACATCGGAAAAATTATGAAGAAAATTCTTTTCCTCATACATTTTGCATTGAACGAATTCTCGTCGTTTGAAATATTTGTAGCAATATTGTGATAATTCCAAAAATTCAAAAACGTCATTCAGTGCGCTGTTTTTCCTTTTGTTCTTAAACATAATATAATGCTGCAAATCTTCCTTACACACGTCAACCGTTGAAAATGAGACAAACGGTGAACGTACGTCTGCACCCCTCCAAAGGAAAAATACAATAATTATAATAAATCTCCCTCAAACGTATAAAGAAAATGAAACAAAATTCTCGCAAGTATGTTGAAAAATAATAAAATAATTTTAATTGAGTTAGTAGTATTCGAAGGATCTTTTTAATACAAAAACCCTGCCCGGTCCTGCCATTTATTTCGTTCAAACTTCTTCTTTGAATGTCTATCGTTGCCATATACGAACAACGTTGGAATTAAGAATAAGCTGAAAACATGAGAGTTTTTCTTATTTGCCATATTTTATCACCAATTTATGTTACAAGAGCTAGTCTAGATTATTGTTTTTATTAAAATATCAATATCGACGTGGATATATCGAGGAAAAAATATCGATGTATCGATATATCGGTCACATTTTCAAAAGATTTTGCGTTTTTTAAATAATAGTGTGTTCAGCTCAATATTATCAATAGTAATTTTATTTAACGCGTCTCAGTTTAAATGAAGGTATTTTTATTAGATAAAAATTAAAAAAAATATCAAAACTAAAAAGCTGTCTTCTAACTTGTATGTAAACTGAGACGCGTACAAAGTTTGTATGCGTCTCAGTAACATTCTACTGGCGTATTAATCTTTCAAAAAGGACTTCGTGTTTGGAACAAGGTGTAGTCAATAATCATAGACTATTTTGAACCAGCACATAGGATTGGCTTAGAAAAAAAATGGCGAAAAATAGCATACATTTTTTGTATGTACATACACATTGTTACGTAGCGCCCAGGCACCACCCTACGCCAGTGATCGGCATACCGCCCGTTCCCCCCGGGCAATCGTACCCCTTCTCCCCACGCCCCACGCCCTCGCGACCGGGCAACGCGCCTCACTCACGCCGGGACCCCGCTAGCCGCAACCCGTGCCCGTCGCTGCGACTGCGCCATGGTTCCGGAACATTCTACCGAATTCACGGAGCCCAAACGTGAGACGTGCCCGTCCACCATGTTCCGAGTCGACCGGCTCCCCAGCCACGCTACCTGCTTGCGAGGAATTCCCTGTTAAGCTTAGCCGGCCATCCTCGCCGTGAATGCTCTCCTGCCACGCCACCTGGTACCAGTGAGTAACGCCACTTTCCCCATTTTGTTGTGTCCTTACTTGCCCGCGAACAGCGACCGACCCTCAGGGAGTTCGCGATTTGAGAGAGATTTGATAGGCTTCCCCTCATGTGTAGGTAGTCGATTTGTGTATCTGTGCCTAGTAATTGATTGTAAATGTACTGCCCTGTTGTATTTGTGTTTGATCCCGACAATACAAGAAATGTTTACCTAGACGATCTTTTATTTGACGAGGCGTAACGGGTGTTGACATATACTATGTACCCCCCCCCCCCCTTTTTAGCTACCTACGACCCTTGATGATGAGGGCTCCGCCAGTTCTGCCGACCTATCTGAGCTAGCTTTGGAGGCGGAACGTGGGTGCTACGCCCGTGGCACGCAACAACATATGAGATAGTATTAGTGATCACAAATACTAATGCAAAGACAATAGATTTGTAAGCTATTAATGATTAAAATTTCAACCCCCATGTCATGAGTTGTCATGAGTTCGTTCCTATACGGTTTTGGATTCCTAGTAACTTTAGATACATAAATTTAAAAAAATATCGTTTTTGATACAATTTTCGATATTGGATATTTTGTATCGATATATCGGATCAAAATATATCGGCTAAAAATATCGATATATTGAGTTAAAATATCTATACATCGATATATCGATACTTTTTCAACAAGCCTAGCATGAAACTGACAGAGGAAGGATGAAAATAGACTGGAAGCTGTAGATATGAAATCTTCGAGGCATTTGAGGTAAACCATGTATGATGGTGTTAGAAATGACTCCAGATACTAACATCTACAGCCTATATGTCGGACGAATATCTACAGCTCATATGTTGAACTAATATCTACGAACTTCAGAGTGTTGGCTTATATCTACAGAGCTAAGGTTGGCGTAGATATAGTGTTGACTAATATCTACAGAGCGTAGGTTGAACTAATATCTACAGAGCGTAGGTTGGACTAATCAGCTAAATGTGTCCAATAGTCCGATATTAGGAATTTTTACATACATACTTACATAAATTAAGTTTTTTAAACTGCATACGCAATATTACGTTATTCCAATATGCTACACATAATTGCAAATCCAACCTCTGCCAGTGCTGTAGATATTCGTCAACACTTTGGTTCTCATAGATATTAGTTCGATTTTTTCAGTTTTTGGAATTCCTGTGGATATTAGTAGACGCCTCCTTAGAAATGTGTACGTCTGCAAAGAATACAAGGCTGATCTAAGCGTAATGAGGAAGATTTAGAAAAGGACCATCAGATGGTTTGGATACGCAGAGCAAATGAACGAAGAAATTAGTGTAAGGAGATTATATGACGCAAGTGTAAATGATAGAAGAAGTTAGGAACGCCCGAGAAAGACATGGCACGTTCAAGGGAATCAGATATTTGAATCATGCCATGTCAGAGTCAGGCCATTTCAGAGTGGAAGATACTCTCATTATTGCCTTAGTGTAAGACCACCATTCAGAATTGAAACGTTGCTTGAAATGGCTTTAGCCGTGCTTGGTTACCAGATCTGAATAGTCAGGACATCCCCACCTTTCTCTTCTTTATTTCCCCTCCCCGCTACCTTCAGCCTCACAACATACCTCAACTGAGGATGCCATAGTCTCACTGGCTCCAGACGGGAGCAGTTCGGACTCTTTTGAGGTATTCACATAAAAAATATCAAGAGTCAGAATAATAGAAGATAATGTAGGAAACGATGTATGAATCAGAATGAGGCAAGGAGTATGTGCCAAGGACAGTTATTTGGTCGGTTCTCTCTGCATACCCCCGCGGAGAAATGGCGTTATTTGTGGGTTAGTTATTCAATTAATTACAAGGCAATAAAATTGTATTTTGGTTGTTCTGTTGTACGTTTACGTAAGTAGCTTTTTTATAGCAAAAAGTGATATGGTATTCTGCATAGAAAACGTGACTAACGAAGGTTCACTACTCCATAAAAATGGAGAAAAATGTATTCATTTCTCATCATCTCCTTGGAAATAAAAAAGATATTCAAATCTGCCTTATTTATAAACTAGCAGACCCGGACACACGCAGCGTTGGCTGACGAAACACAACGCCTTGTTACTTCCCAAACTTTATAACCAACGTCATCTATTAAAACAAATTCACACCGATTGCATGCCAGCCCGCTGCCCGCTCCCTTTATTTAAATCAATTTACCCAAAACCTTGACAAATTATATAGGTACCTAAAAACCTTCATGAATCACACTATCTATTGGTGAAAACCGCATGAAAATCCGTTGCGTAGTTTAAAAGATCTAAGCGCACAGACAGCGGGAGCGACTTCATTTTATACTACGTAAATATATTACGTTGAAATTAAGGTTACTTTACACAAGTCATTATAAGTAGACAGTGTTGGTAGTTTGGTAGTAATAAACACACGTTTGATACGTTCCTGTAGTTAAACTTAATATATTTTCTTAACAAACTGATTGCAAATCTTTAGAGCAGAGGCGTCAGCTGGTAATGCTGTCTTTGTTCTACGGGTATTACCATAGATTAAATAGCGTCATTGATGCCTTCGGCACTCTGCATAGTCAGGAAACACGCCAAATGCCCGTCAATTTGGGAGGCGGGAATGGGTACCGCCGCCCCGGGAACTTTTATTGGATAACCAACACCTCTGCCATAGGTCACCCCAAGTGGTTCGCTACGTTTGGTGATTTAGCAGGGGTGCCCGGGTTCATGGGGTGAGGTTTGTCTAGGTCTTGGAGGCGGATGACCGGGACATACTGAACCCCAGATTCCTACCCACCCCTTAAACCCTTTTCCTTCCCAGAACTCTCCTCTCCTTCCCTTTTCCTTAAAAAAAACCCTCCACACAGCATCCTCAAAGATGACATAGGCCCTGAGGGAAATTATTTTTCATCAGGGCCTCCTGTGTGGAGCTCACGTAAAAAAATATATATATATATATTTGTACGCGTTTAACGTTCGTCACATAAGAACGGGTCGTTTCTACGATTCATTACTGAGTCCAACAAATCGGCTGTGAATCGTTTGCCCGTATCTGTGTTTCCTCCCTCCTTATTTTCCTCCTAAAGACCCTCCACACAGCATCCCTAAAGAAGACGTTGGCCCTTTGAGAAATTATTTTCCTCAAAATAAAAACTGAACCAGTCTGAAGATGGACGCCTGAAATGTCTAAAACCTTACCGGTAGGAGTGAAATAATAGTGTAATTAACCTTTAAAAAATCGTTTTTACACTTAACTAGCTTGTTCCCGGCATGCAATGCCATTTAATAAAGAAATTGTTTCTCCCTGCGTGTCCTTTCGCCTCCTCGTTTTCACTCCGCCTCCTCCACCTTCCCTCTCCCCACTTCACTCCCGCCTTTCCCCCGTCCCGCGAACCCCCCTCCCGAGTACCCCTCCCCCCTCACAATTTCCCCTCCCGCATTCCATACATTCAGTCCTAGTACATTCATTTTTCAAACAGCTCGCGTGCCACCTATTGTAATTTTTTTATACAAATTTCGTACTGCCAGAGCTCACCAGTAGTTTTGTACAAACCTTGTCCTGATAATAACGAACACAAAAAAAAAGAATTATCCAATTTGGTGCAGTCGTTCGGAAGTTATGCGGGTACATACATTTCGGCGATTCATTTTTATTTGTGTAGAAGATAGATAAATTAATAAAGAAGTTCCATGAAGTATTGGCATTTTGAAAAATAGACTATATTTTTCTATTAAGTTCGGTTTATTAAACCAAGAACTATGTAAAAAAACAAGCCTATTCGTTGTCTAGATCTATAAGAACCATCGTCAGCTTTCGACAAAGCCATTAATCAAAAGTAAATAAAAATCACCTCCAAAAACATTTTAATACAAAATATCTTGAACCCACCAAAACAAAACTTCCTATTGTTATTTTTGAGAAGAATGCTCACTAATCATTCGCACCAAAATAGAACTAAACGAACGATAATTAGGGGTGATCAATCATTGTCGATAAGGTGAGGGCGCTGTTTTATTAAAATGGCCTCAACTTCTCCGATTCAATATTCAATTAGTAATACGCCTGACATCCTAAACCACGGGGATAGGATTCAATCTTCTATTAACGCCTTGGATCGGGCAAAAACTACTGAGAAAGACGTTGGCGAAAAAAAAGTAAAAACACTCTGTCAAAATCTAACGAAATCCTTCTTTGAAAGCTGGATCAAGTTTGGTCATGCAAAAACGGCAATTGGCCTTTTGGAACGAATTTAGCTTTCATACATTTTTTTGTTTTTCTTCAGCATCAACTACCTAACTGTATATATTTACTCCAAGTACGATATATTACTTGTATTTTTAAGAATGTCTAGACGCTTTGTTGATGTGAAAACTTCTTTAGCACCGTTGTGATTTGAAACTCGATGAAATGAAAATTGCGACACTAAAAAGAGACAAAACGTATCTACATTTATAGTAGTGTTTCTTAACCTGTGGTCCGCGAATATATGTGTGGGGGTCTGCAGCCTCATCTCTGAACCATTTAACAATAATAAAAACCATCAAAAGTCTCATAATCGCTACTTGTAAACGTGTCTTCGTTTCGGGATTATTTTCCAGGACCTGGTAAAGACTAAAATAAAAGTGAATACAAATATCTTGTGATTCAGTTTTGAAACGTAATTTTAAAGAATCCTCTTTATCAAGTTTTTGGGTGAATGTAATGAAAGATAATTAGCAATAATTATCAGCCTGTAATGAAAGATAATTAGCAATAAGCAATAATTGTCAGCCTGAAACACTCATCATCATTGAAAAATCTTCCGAGAAAAGATACTTGCCGCCAACGGGACTTGAACCCGTGTCCTTCTGATTGCCGGTCAGCTGCTCTTGACCACTGAGCTATGGGGGCTTATCAAATACCCGCCAAATAATTCAATATATACTAGTGTTTCATTCAACAATTACTGCTTATTATATTTTTTCCATCTGAAAACAACCAACTTTATTTTTGCGAGAGAGACATTGTAAGTGTTAAATCCCGCCACCTAGCGAGGGATTTAAAAATATAATAAGCAGTAATTGTTGAATGAAACACTAGTATATATTGAATCATTTGGCGGGTATGAGATAAGCCGCCATAGCTCAATTGGGAGAGCAGCTGACCGGCAATCAGAAGGGCACGGGTTCAAGTCCCGCTGGCGTCATGTATCTTTTCTCGGAAGATTTTTCAATGTGGATGAGTTTTCAGGCTGATAATTATTGCTTATAATAATTGTTACCCTTTGTGCTATGCATAAAAATCTTGTCTAAACGTTAGTTTATTAATTAAAAATAATAATTAATGAAAGATTATAAGGAAATATCAGAAGAAGCACTGCTTTTCTCAACAACACCACCACCTGTCAAAGGCATTCTCTGCTCTTGTATAAACCTACTAAAAACAAATAACAGATTACAAGAAGAATGCGATTTGAGATTACAAGTCAGCTGTAACACAACCCGAATATTACTAATTTAGTTGCAAAAAAGCAGCACTTACCTTCGCATTAAATAATCGTTAATTAATATGATGGTTGGTATTGCTGTTGTATGTTAATTATTAACGTATTTTATATTTTTTCAAAAAAATTGTATTTGTAGTGCTAAAATAAATGGTCCGAAATTTATTGCTGTTTTTTAATTAAGGGGTCCTTTAAAGTTGTGCTTGATTTCCTAAAGGTCTGCCGTTAGGGATTAGGAAAGGGTTAGGAAACGCTGATCTATAGGATTTAGCCTGCGTGATAATGTGATAGTGTAATTGGTCTCCTGCTTGTGCAATGCTTCGTAGCGTTTCCACTTTTGTCTACTTTAGTTTTCTGAGGATTTTACTGCTACCGCGTGTGAATTGTACACTCTATTTTTTGTTTTATAAGAGTTTTATCTTTGTAATGTACATAAACTTGTTACGTACATTTTGATTCCATGACAGTTGGCCGCCCGGCTTACTCTTAATATATAAAACAAAGTCGGGTTAGTTACACTATTTATAACACGAGATCGGTTGGACCGATTTTGATGATCTTTGATTTGTTGGATTTGTCTCCGCCCCGGATAGGATAATAACTATTAAAACATCACAAAAGTTAACGAAATAAATAGTTATAAAGAAAATTATTTTCCCCATCCATTTTGTATGGAACGAATTCTCATATTTTGAAAGAACTGCAGCAATATTGTGAGGGGTATAATATTGAACTGTGCATGAATTCCAAACATTCAAAAATATCAAATGTCAATGCGTTTATTGTTGTGCATATAATGCTGCCCTTCTTTCTTACACACTCAATGTCAATAGTCGAAAATGAGACAAATGTTGAACGTATGTCTGCACACCTCCAAAGGAAAAATACAATAATAATGAATCTCACTTTTTTAATGAAACGCATTTTTTTACGTAAGCTCCACTCAGGACCGAAGTCATCTTAGGGGATGTTGTGTGGAGGGTCTTTTTAAGGAAGGGTAGGATAGGAAGTTCTGGGAAGGAAAAAGGCATGAGGGGTGGGTAGGAATCTGGAAGTCAGTGTGTCCAAAACAAAACACGGACAGTTGTGCATCGATAATTGCTTCATTGTATAATTTTTAACTTAATAAAAAAACTTAATTTAATTCAACAGTTATTGATTCTGAGGGGGTACGAAGCTCGTCGGGTCAGCTAGTTATGTATAAAATACAGTCGGTTGAGGAAGTGTCCCTGAAGAGGTGTGCAGAGGGAACCTACCACCGAATATCAAAAGGATAAAACTTTAAAAAGATGTTCTGCGGTCATGATCTCAACCTTGGATTACGAATGTGAATTGTCAGATGACCGTCGCGTCGGGGGATCAACTGCCGGATCACCGTGCATTTTAATATTTCGTGACACACTTTCAGGACTCCGTAAAACTAGCGTTTTTAAAACAAATTTCATATTGTACAAGTGCAGAAATAATTGGATATTGTTTGTCGTGGGGTTGTGGGAGTAGAGAGTTGGGGGGAGGGGAGAGAGGGAGCAGTAAAAATAAAGTAACGTGGTTTTCAATGGTGATCTAGAGGGTGCTTTTATTTGATAAAGATAATAATTTAGATATTTTGTTCATTAAGCTATTCTGCATTATTTGTTTTAATGTATTAAAAAAGTTCAATTGATTACGTTTTAAAAATATTTATAGAACAAATAATTCCGTATTTACAAAACTAAAATTAAGAAAAAAAAATGTATAAAACAAAAAAAGGTTAAATTAAAATTAGGGATTTGTAAGTTACAACAGGTAGGATTTTTTTTTACATGAGCTCCACACAGGAGGCGCTGAGAAAAATAATTTTCCTCAGGGCCTATGTCATCTTTGGGGATGCATCATTTCGTGAAAATATATATTTCAAACATTGCATACAACTTTTTATTTTATCTAAGAGTTCAGCTTCTTGGAATAATTGCAAGGAGGTGTAATTAACATTTTTATGCAACATTATTTTTATTATTAATTTTTGAGCAATTTCTAGTGGCTTAATATGGGTATCATAAATACCCCCCCCCCCCCCCCATCCAATTATTCCATAAGATATTGATGATTGCACCAATGCATGATATACAAGTTTCGTTCTTTATATCAACTATGTTATTTAATCGGTTAAAAATGTAAGTCAAACATCTAAGTTTATTT
Source organism: Limnephilus rhombicus (assembly GCA_929108145.2). NCBI lineage: Eukaryota > Metazoa > Arthropoda > Insecta > Trichoptera > Limnephilidae > Limnephilus > Limnephilus rhombicus. Next base: position 10,119,257 of record OV815292.1, on the reverse strand, counting down.
ACAAGCTTTTCTACGTGAATTGTCCATTTTAATTGGCTGTCTATAATAATTACTAGGTATTTAACTGTGTTCCCATGAATGATTTAACAGCATGAATATAATATAATAAAAATGAAAAAAATCTGGTGCATTGGATAAACAAAATGAGATAAAGAGATTTAGGCGATAGGGCAATCGAGATTTGAACGTCGCGTTTGGATATTTCGCTTTTTGAGCGACTGCTCAAACCGATGTTTTATTGTATTTTCCTTCAAACCCCCATCTCCGTGATGTTCCACCGATAAATATCTTCGTTTGGCATGTAATACCACGAATGTGACATGAAATCGTTTTGTGGGAGAGAAAAAATAAACGACACATTTTATTTATTAATCAATTTGTGGAGCAGTAATAGGCTATTTAAAATATATGGAGCCATGCAGTAGAAACTTCCGAGAAAGTTTTGCCAATTGCATTCAATCTAGGTACAAGTGAGTAGACAAATTTTGTAGTTGCAATTAAAAATAATTTTAGATCGAGTAGTTCTTGTTGGTATATAATATGACAAGTAATCAATTAATTTTAAAAATTATACGGCGCTGGAAGAGGGAGCACATATTGTTATAAGACGACTTTAAACAAATATTCAGCATTCTATGCATGAAAATATATGGATAAATAAATGGTAACGAATCGCAGTAGATATTACACGAGCGACGTTGTGGGTTTCAATTTTTAACTTTTAAAACTGTTTCAAGATTTTCGGATAGATTGGCGCGATTCAACGATATTCAGGGGGTATAAAAAGGTTTCGAGGTCGCCCTAAAGACCGCTGACGAGGTAGGCTAATAGTTTAAAAAAAACACACGAAAGAACTTTGAAAGATTTTCCTTTTTCTAATTATCATAATTGTTGACTGTTGTATCATCCTATTTAAAATATTTTACTTCGTTTCCTGTCATTTTATATTAAAATGACAGGTTATTCATCTTGATTCATTTCGTCCATGGACTTCAGTTTAACGTTTGTGTCGCATGTTATCTCAATTTTTACAACAAATTTGTCTTTGAATCATTTGTCTATGCTTTCACAAGAGAAAAAAAGTGACAAATCATTTCGAACCTGTCGTCATCAATTCTTTGCAAAGATCGCACATTCCATTGCTAAAACCCTTACAGCTAGCATCTAAAATGATTTCACCGTCATTGCAAGTTTATCTGAATTATTTATATGCAATCAGTTAATGTCCCAGTAATTTAAGACAAGTGTTTTATTCCAAGCATAAACTTTAAAATTACTGTACGATCTACTTTTTGTTTTAGATAATTTTTTATTTATTTTTACATTAACTCCACACAGGAGGCCTTGAGGAAAATAATTTCCCTCAGGGCCTATGTCATCTGGGATGCTGGGTGGAGGGTCTTTTTGAGGAGAGGAAGGAATGAACATTGGTCTTGAAGAGACCTATGTTGTAGGAAGGAGGAAACACAGAGGCCGGCAAATCATTCCACAGCCGAGCTGTTGAACATAAGAACGAGTCGAAGAAACGACCCGTTCTCACGTGACAAATTTCAACCGTGTACAAATGTTGGGCACGCGTTTGGCGTATTTCCCGACTATGCACCGGTGCCGAAGGGATCAATGATGCTAGTTTCTCGGAGCATCTTCCATTGTAATACCGGTAGAACAAGGATAGCATTCCCACCCGACGCCTGTGCTCTAAAGATTGCAATCCGTCTGTTAAGATGGGAGAATCTATCAAACGGACCGCCCGTTTCTGCACAGAGTCGAGGGCATTTTTCAGGTATTTTGGAGCTCCAGGCCAGAGGTGGCTGCCAAATTCAACCGTGGGGCGCACTTGCGATTTGTACAGGGTTAGCAGTTGTGCACTATTAAGTATCTGCGGGCCCTGTATAGTACGCCCAGTTTCTGGGAGGCTAACTTTACTCTGGCTTCGATGGAGCCCCCATACCTGAGCTGGTCATAAAAAAAGTCATAATAAAAGAAGTCATATAAGGAGCTCGATTAACGAGCAACTCAAGACCTCCTGAGACCTTCAAGGGACCGCACAGTAATAACTTTTGTAGTTTGTACACATAATTGTTATATTTTTAATCGTTTATAATAAATTTAAATGAAACGTGGAACAGAACAAGATACAAACGTAAAAAATGGCAGTTGGGAGTCGAATCCAGGAGCTCTGTCTTACCGCGACAACACTCTAACCGCTGAGTTATTGAGACCTAGATTTAGATTTATTAACCACTGGAGCGATCACTCGAAATAAATAAATTTGCCACGATTGCTCGCAATTTCACAGAAGATCATTTTTAAAATTTTTCGCCAACATTAAAAAAATCGTACCTTTGAATTTTTACCTGGAAACATAAAAACTTATTATATTGCTATATAGCCAATATTAACATGTTTTTTACCGTTTATCTCATATTTGTAAGATTTATAAAAAAAAATATTAAAAAATCGTAAAGTTTATAACCGTTCGAATCCTGCGTGTTGTTATTTTGAAACTGCCGTGAGGGTTACTTATATAAGAGTCAATATAGAATATTTTCGATTTCTGTATGTTATCTGTGGTACTCTTGATAATAAAAGGTGAATATCTATGGAAAAAGGACTTCATTTTAACCGCAAACAGCTGATTAAAAATTCGACATAAATTTTTTATTTAAATTTTTATTTTTAACATAGTTCTAAAATAGTCTACAAAGTTGGGATTTGCGACATCTATGGTCATAATAGGTAGAGAATTTCAATAGCTTCGTTTTAAAATAAATAGCTGGCCGGGGAAATGTTTTAAATAATTCCAATAATTGTTTTACGAATGGTAGGATAATGTAGTCCAATTTTGACCGACATCAATCTAGAGGTATTATATTCTTCATTTTTTTCTAGTGCACTGTAACCACTGCTGATGTGGGTAAATAAATGTGGTGAACGTATGTCTTAAGGTATGAAAGAGACGTGCATGTATGAGTGAGACAGCATGAATAACGTATTAAAGGGTATGATTGTTGTCCATTCGTCCCCTTTGCAAATAGGCTTTCTGGAAGAACAAAATTGTACAGATCTCCTATTAAACGTAACTAAGTCTACCCACGACTTATTATTGTCTCACCACCCTGTACTGAGATCACCATCAAAGGAAACTGGATTTATAATAGATTGGAAGTCCAGATTATCACAATAAATATGCGGGGTGCAAAATTTATAACATGTTTTATCATTATTCACAAAAAAATCTAAAGTAATAAATGTTTTTATTAGAAAAACTTTTGAAGGTTATTTCTATAAATGTAAGATATCATTGAAGATGAAGATAATACTAAGAAATCTTTTTTTTTTTTTTACATAGAGCACAAGAATCTCAACTGCTCCCGTCTGGAGCCAGTGAGACTATGGCATCCCCAATTGGGGTATGTTGTGAGGCTGAAGGTAGTGGGGAGGGGAAGGAGATGGGGAAGAGGAAGGTTGGGAAGTACCTGGCTATTCAGATTTGGTCACCAAACACGGCTAAAGCCATTTTCAAGCAACGTTTCTATTCTGAATGGTGGTCTTACACCAGGGCGATACTAATAGTATCTTCCACTCTGGAACATGCCGCAAATATACTATATATTATTTTAAATGAATTAATTGTGAAATAACACGAATTAATCAAATAAAATTTATTTGCGCATGCCGGGTTCGAACCCGCGATCTCCGAATTGTGAGTCAAGAGTCTTACCCACTGGACTACGGAGGAGAAATCTAAACTAAATATAAAAAAAAAAACAAGACAAAAATATTTACTGAATATTCATTTAGAATTTAAGATAAAGGAAACTACGTGTCTCATCAGCCAATAGAATCGGATGACTTTATCCGAGACATTATCTACATTACAAACCAGTTCTTTGAACGTTTGTTTTTTAAAAAAGGTAGCTGCCAAAAATATGGAAAAAAAATAGTCGGAGATAATAATGTTAATTCTGATTTGAAATATGAGTTTGAAAAAAAAAAACTTTGAAATTTGAGATTGAAAATAAAAGGTCTCCTCCAAATTGGTTAAGGTGTATTCGTCTCGGTAAGACGAGAGATCCTGGATTCGTGTCCCAGTTGTTGCGACCAATAGCTATTTTTTTTTCTGTGTCTTCTTCTTTTTAATTTTTCGTGTAGATTTGTTAGTATTTTAGCAATATTGGTTATTGTTTAGACATTTCACCCAGAGGGTCTGACAGTCTACAGGCCTTGCCACGTCTGTAAACTGGATGCCTGTGCTGTGGAGGTTTTTAATAACAACTCTTGATTTAACGCAAGTCAAACATATTTACAATGAAACTTTATGTTACAACAATTTGCACAGATTTAATAATTATCTTGCTTAGATGGGAAGCAGGCAGAGGGAACGAACGCTAAAACCGGAATGAATGTGCATTATCATGCACCCAGCCAGAGAGTGGTAGCCGGTGATACCATTGTATAGAATCAGATAAAAGTAGTATTTTTATTAATTTAAAAAAATAATAATGCCACATTACAAAGTATCCGCTTCATATTTACAAGTATTTTTATGGTTGTTCGTTGCTCGGCCACATGCCTTCCCATATAACAGGAAAAAAATATTTATAGCATAGGAGAAAACATTAGAACATATATTTTAAAGTATTTAAAAAAAAGGAAAAATAATAAACTTTATCAGAAACCGTATATACTATTCATATACTATAAGTATGTAGTGTAACATTGTAATAATAGGTATAATGTATCATTTTAATACTATAGGTATAAAAACGGATAAAAATAGTATTTTCATGGTTGTTCGTTTCTCGGCTACAGTATTATTCAATGATCTAAAATATTTCATTATTCCCCATAACAACGCGAATTCTACACCATCGAAAGCTCTAAGCTTCCACTTTCACGGTCCATAATACAGGTTTCAAATATCACATCATCCTTTACAGGCGACAGTCCCACAGACCGGCTAGGCGGGTAGGCGGCTAGGCAGGTTCTGTTGGAGTTCGGCGCTAGTTTCCTGAGTTTATCCCGTAGTTCGGGCGGAACAATGGAATCTCCCCATTCAGGACACGTGCAAACTTCCATCCCGCAGGTTACCTGGCTCGCCGAGTTTTCAATCTCTGCCAGAGCCAGTTAAAACACTGCCTCAATTGATGCATTATCTGCGTTTAGCCCGCGAACTTTCTATTCAAATTTCATGTGGATGTTGGATTATACGGCCGAAGGATTTGTGGAACTTTGTTATTTTAGTTAGATTTATGTGACAGTCATTAATGTATGCACTGTTATTTGCCCTTTGATTCAATGGCGTTTCAGAACTCGACGTTAAATTGCGTTAAGCGTATCAACATTATATGTTAATGTCCTAACAAAACGTATTTAATAATATTGCATTACAATGTTGCACATTTAAGGACCGAACTCTATTTTATTTTTTATTCTTCAAACAGGTAAGTTTACAATATTTTAAACCTAATATTTATGAATTACTAGCTGATCCAACAAACGTTGTTCTACCATATAAATTATTTGTAGTGAATATTTTGGTTGTTAAATAAAAAATAACGAATGAATTGTAAGTGTGTGGGGATGGGATTTATGACAGAAAGAAGAAAACAAAAAAAAACACCAACTAAAGTAGGAAAATGAAATAAAGAAAATCAATATGAATTTCGAAGAGTAATTGAGTGAACGATATTCTTTGTCAGTCCATCTTTAGCCAACACAAATAAGCTCGATGGTTTGGCCACGCGAGAACATGATGCCGAATGAAATATCAATATGACGCGATGCTTCTCGTGAATATCTTGAGTATGTGTGGATGAATATTCTATAAATAATTTCGTTCTGTTTGAAATACGACAGACGATTAAATTTGTTCAAACAAAAATACTAAAATCGCGATTAAAAAAATGGGAGGGTTGGGGTAGGAGGGTGAAAATTTGGGGTTATAGGTATTTTTGATGCCAAAAAAAAAGTACAAAAAAAAATATTTGTCAAAAAAATTTAATTTTTTTTTCTGGATAGGGACACCCAAATCCTAGCGGTATGAAATATACCTACTTTAAAACCAATTTTCATACCTACCAAATATACATAAAAATTTCATAAAAGTCGGTCAAGCCTTAGGAAGAGTGCGACCACAAACACCGTGACACGAGATTTTTATGTATAAGATATTTTTTTTTATAACGTTCAAATATTTTAATACCACTCTTCCATGGAATCATTGGCTTATGGCTGAAAATGGAGTGTACAGTGCTTTATTTTAGATATTTATAATTAATTATACTATGGTTACATACATGTTTTATATTTTCTATATTAAGTAAATTACAATGAGAAATTAGAAAATAATGTATTGCAAGTTGTTAGGTGTAACATAATTGTAAGTTTTGTACTTTTAGGGGCCATTAACCAGCCAGCAGCGGCCGAGAAATCAAATTTCGTCGAAAGATGTTCTTACGATAATGGTTCCAATGAGAAATATTAATTATTCTCCGTACCAGCTTTTTTAAATAATAACTCAATATCGATTTTATTTCATTCAAAATTTGCTTTAATTTATACCTACATTCAGAAATGCAAAATGCGTGATGATAAAACTATTAAAATTATGTACATTTTGTAATTATTTTTTGATCATAAGTTTTTATAATTTTTCAATAATGTCTGAGCAAAATAAGAATGTAAAAAAATCTTAAGTTAATAAGACCGTAAATAAATAGACAAACTGAAATATTTTTGCCACAAAACAGGTGCGCGGATTTTTGTTTAATGATTTTATTTACGTTAAAATTAAAATTTTGAAAAGTAGCTTTCCCAGATAATTTATTGATTTAGTTTACTTGATATGATTTGAAAGTCTGTTGCATAATCCAAAATATGTATTAAAATTTAACAAATCTACCAATAGTCTTTCGAAATCAATTTATAATTTTTTGTGGAAAAGAGTCAATACGTCTAAAATTTGAGTTAACAATGACATATTTCTAGTTTTGTCTGTTTATTCCCTCTTAACATATTAATAGCAAATTTTAATTAATTAAAAAGAAAAACAAACATTCCTGGGTAATGAATAACCTGCTAATGTTTGAAAATCTCCTACTACAACCACAGTAATCTGAAAGTGTTGCTTGTGTTGTGATGGAGGATTTAGTCAGCAGAGGAATTGAACACGTGACGCCTGGACAGGTTCCAAACGCGTTGCCAACTCAGCCACTGACCGGTCGATTGGATAGATTACCACGAAATTGAATTACAAAGATTTTTAACGTTCAATAATAAAATTCGCTTTTATTTTGCAACCACTTAATGCTGCGTGTTCATTTGGGAACATAAGCGTCCGTTTGCTTATGTTCGCAAATGTATACTCAGCCTAAGAAGAACATTAATTTTGTTACCGTACGAGCTTCATATTTTCACCATAAATTTAATCGTTTGGGTACCTACCTATCTACTGTTATACGATTCATATCATCGGTATATGTAAATAGATATCCCACCTCAACACAGACTTTGTCTAGTGAGGCGGATAATAAAAAACTATGTACATACATTAAAATAAAATAAACGCCCAGGTTTCCGGCATTGAAACTGAAACCGATATCGAAAATCTATTGTTTTGAAAGTTTTATCGCCAAAAATACTTTTCAATGTTCAGTCCATTTACTACGCAGTTTTTTCATAATAAATACGTCATAATATCTACAAAAAAATACAGGTTTACGCTTTTCAAAGACGGTACTAAATTTTCATGATTTTCAAGCTGAAATAATACATTTCGTATTATATTGGTAGATATTTACGATATTTTAGGAAAAAAGGCGGAATAAAGTTGATTTTTGACAGGAAAATAAAACGTTAGCTTATATAGTACTTCTGGTACTTGTTGTATAATTAAATTTAAAATAAAATGCAATTGTAATAACTGAGAGTTTTGTATAGTGTAATGTTCTTTTATTTGTGTTGTGGCTCACTAGCCCACAATGTAAGGATTACAACGTGAGTTCTTTTACTGGTTTATTGCGATTTATAATAGGAACAAATATTGTTAGTAGCGTCTGTTTACAAGCGATCTCTAATTAGGTCTGACCACGGTTCGCCGAACGGCCGACTATTCTGCACGTTCGGAAACCCTCGGCGCCGCCCGAAATCTACTCCGAACGAACGCGATCTTTTCATGTGGCATTTTACAACACTATATTCACATACTACGTATAGTTAGTTTAAAATCATGGAATTTCTGTTTTTTAAATTAGCTCCACGCAAGAGGCACTGAGGATCTTTGGAGATTCTGTGTGGAGGGTCTTTTATGGGAAAGGAAATAGAGGAAGTTCTGGGTAGGAAAATAACGCCCCCTTGAGGGCGTTTGAGACTTTCAAGGGGGCAGTAGGAGACCCAGAGAAAAATAGGGGGCGTTGAGCTGGCACAGTGAGGGCGTGGGGAGACAAAAGGAATATGGTCTAAAAAGACAAAAAACACGGATATCACGTACTAATAAAGCAAAGTAAACTTTAATAGTGATTAATTTTTGTTGTTGTATGTATTGTAATTATTTTTATTATGTGTGCGAAAATTTATATGTTTCGGTAGTTTGGGAAGTAGATGAAAATTGAACTGAAAGATTCATTTAATTCAAAATGAGTATTAAATTGGATGATATGAAATTTTGTATTATATAATATTATCGTCTTACGTGTATTATTATTATTTAAAATTGACACTACCATGAACCCAAGAAGGAAGGAGGTAGCAACCCGGTACTTAAAATATATTATAAGAATTGTTTTTTTAACTTGCTAAACAAAAAGGCATAACAAATAATTTAATAAATTTTTAATTGAATATGCCACTAGCATGGATTTCATAACGATTTGGAAAAAATCACGTGGATAGATTTTTTTACTAAGATTACGAAAATTTTTATAAATGTACAGCTTTTTATATTTTTTATTAAATAAATCCATTTTTTGGGCCCGTGACGTCACTACATGAAAATGTCCCGTCTCCGAAAATGTTCCTATTAATTTTATAAAATTCCACACTGATTTATTTTTTTTATATGGCAACACTTTGATTACAGGCGAATTTTGAAATTTGACATTTAACGTTCACTAGATTTATTATTTGTTCTCTGCAAACTTATCATTTGGTTTGACTTTTTGACAGAGATGTTATGAAGAGAACCCCGTACATTTTACGCTGTATGTACGTGTTTTAGAGATATGATGGCGATGATTTAAAAAAAAACAAATTTTATAATATTCTTATTATTATTTTAATTAGTACAACTATATTACATTGGATTTAGTAATAAAGACGTTGAAAATAATAATGATTTATGATCAATAACATGGATCAAGGAAAAAATATTTATGAGATGCAATGTTTTTGGTATGCCTCGTTATTCTCCTGTGCACTTTCTTGTGGAAAACGTTATTTTTTTAAATGATTTTCGGCTATGTAATTATCGTTTTTTCGCACCCATAAAATCATGTCCCGTCCATTATGTTCCGGTTTATAAAAAATGGTCTGATTTTTTCGGATTGAAATTTTCAAAAAATCGCCAGTGTTTCAAAAATACGATTAAAAAAGGAATGTTTGCCCAAACTGGATTTTTTTTTAAATGTGATGCAGGTGGCCTCTTATTGATTCCGTGAGCCCCTCAAGCGATGGCGAGATGGGGCGTCACCATCAAGTTTCTGCCCCGATTTGAAAAAGTCGTAGATCCGGGCTGTGTAACATTGTGTACCAGTTTCGTAGACTTAGGTCCAGTTGTTTCGCAGAATTTTAATAAATTCATTGAATCAAATTTATCAAATTTCAAAGTTAATTTTCAAGTTCTTTTAGTCCTATTAAAGTTCTGTTTTCATTTCAGTTATGTGAAACAATCAGCCAATTTTGATATACCATAATAACATAACTTGAATAAAACATTCTTTGAAGTGTGATGAATTGTTAAAATTCTGTAAAATAAGTGATCGTTAACATAGAATATTTGTATTGTTCTTATGTTTTACTTTGAGGAATATACAATTATACTTGTAGTTTCAACATCCTTCAACAGATGTCGTTAGTATATATAGTTATATGTAGTTTTTTTATGTATCTCAACAGATGTCAGTTAAGTAATACCTCATAAGGGAGTCGTCTATCGACGTTTGTGTCTAATTCACAAACGCTTAGGGAAATAACCGATGGTGTATGATAGACCGCTGGGCTCCCACAGTGTTTGGGTACCGAGCTCCAGAATAACTTAAAGCTCCCTATATCACGGAAGTATTTTTTTTACATGAGCTCCACATAGGAGGCCCTGAGGAAAATAAAATCCCTCAAGGCCAATGTCATTTTTGAGGATGCTGTGTGAAGGGTTTTTTAAGGAAAGGAAGGTGACAGGGTTTTCTCGGAAGGAAAAGGGTTTAAAGGGTGGGTAGGAATCTGGGGTTCAGTGTGTCCTGGTCATCCGCCTCCAAGATCTTGACAAACCTCCCCCATGAACCCGGGCACCCCTGCTAAATCACCAAACTTAGCCAACCAAAAAGGGAGACTTATGGCAGAGATGTTGGTTATCCAATAAAGGTTCCTGGGGCGGCGGTACCCATTCCCGCCTCCCAAATTGCATATAATACGTCTGGTCCAGTCAAGTTTAATTGTAAACCCTCGATCTTTATTGGAGTCTTCTCAAACATTTTTTAAATGATAACAATCACCGGGATTAAAAATAATTACGTACTTTAATACTGTTTGTGAATTTTTTTTTTACAATAAAGTCTAAAATAAATCCAACAATCGTACGTTCAAAGGTCCCAAATACTTTTCTTTGCATAGATCCAATATATTTTGGGTACCTAAAAACAGTAGAAACTGGCGATAAGAGTTTTTCGACAGCGTGAGACCGTTCGTACGTTTTTCGCTTGTTTATTTGTTTAGAGTTTGACATCTAAAACTTACGCGTGATTGTGCCAACAAAATCTGTATTCCTAACGAAGGTTAAACAGAACACAAACAAAACAACGAAACAGATAAGGTAAAATGCTTCAGAGAACGTTCCGAAAGTTTTTTTTTTCATTTCGAATTACATATGCTGTACATTGTATATGGCAGAAACTCAATATGTCTACATGTATAAATCTACAACGTAAAAACATTTTATGCATTTGTATACATAAATCATAAAGTATAAATAACTTTAATTCGTATACCGTAGCCAAAGATATCAATCCTTTAATATTATTTTGCAATGCTACGTCAAACTTATAAAAAATGCGCTGTGTGTGAAAAAAATTCCCTAACATAACGTTGCAATCCCGTACGAGGTTCCTGAAGAAAAAGCCGGTACCTAGTTAAGTTTATTCTTATTTCATACTAACGGTAAAGAGAACTTCCTAGAGAATCCACATCCACTTTCTAAATACTTTTTTCTTCTACGCATCCACTCAGCTGTGATGACCGTGGCCGGTAATCAACATTAAATAAACTAAATAAACTAAAATAAAAATAAAATAAAAATTACTTCTGGACTCCGTTGTATGGATCCAGATTGCTCTAATAGTGATGATCTCAGTTCAGGGTGATTCAGCAATAATAATACGTAGGTAGACTATTGATGTTTATTCAACTTCTTTTATTATTTTTTTTCTTTTTAGAGTTTAATTTAATGAATTAGAGGCAATTGAAATTTAAAAAAAACCTATTAACATTAATAGAGACGACGGAGCTAAGCTCAATAGTTCTTGGTATACTGTAATTGACGGCCTAAATATCTTGAAGTATACTGTAATGCCAGCTCGCAGTGGAGTGGAGCTGGCAACACGGTATTGCTTCGAAGTACTTAAGCACACATTTCACCTCTGACATTTACACATCTGCCCTGATGATGGACACTGTAACGCTTTCCGAAACGTTGGCTAAAGGAGGAGGTAGCGCAACACGGCATAACAGCCCAAAAACAAATAACAAATATACTTTTGGCCGTGAAAATCTAAAATCATACCGTTCCTCGTGCTGTCTCACTCATACACGCATGTCTCTTTCATACTGCAAGACATACGTTCACCACACTAGCTAGCCTGCCTTACTCGTATAAAAATATCTCTCACCAATATATAGAGTGATTCATGAGGAAGGTTTAGGTATATATATATCTGATAAACGACCGGGAGTAACTCCGAAATTTCATGTTAAACTAAACAATCGACAAAAGAGATACCAACTTCTTACAAACAGGAAACTTTTAAACTCACCCACCTCGCAGGATCCAGGAAGTCAACGAATCTATATCAGCGAAATTCTCAGTCCTTATTACAAAGACCTTCTATGGAGAACAAAATCAAAGGCGAAAGAAACGGGATTTAATTATGTGTGGTACAAAGATTCAAAAATTATGATTAGAAAAAAAGAAGGAGAAAAAATAATCTATATTAAACACGCTGATGATCTGATAAAAATGGTTTAGTTGTTTCTGGAGAGCTCCAGTTCCGGTTAGTTATTGCCCCGATCACCCTTCATTATCAAATGGTAAGGAGAAACTTTAAACATATTGTTTCGAACTACAACAATAATAATTATCCACTTAGCTAATTCATTCTCTATAATTAGGGTGAAACTCCCGGTTATTGCCATGGACAGTGGAGCTCCCATAAACAAATAAACAATTTTTTTGCTGTATAATTACTTTTCAACATGCCTTTCACAATGGAATATTTAGATGAGGAAATGCATAACAAAAACCAGTCTTAGACAACTTCCGATACTAATATATGTAAACGCCTGATTGAGAATGGTATCTATACCAAAATTATGCATCAAAACATAAGATCTATAAATAAAAACTTTGATGAACTCTTAATACAACTTCACCACATAAATTTCGATTTCGACATAATCATCCTGACCGAATGCTGGTTGTCAAACACATATACACCCAAAATCATCAAAAACTACACATCGCATAATTCAACTCTTTTTGATAATCAGAACGATGGAATTGTTGTATACACAAAAAATAATCAAAACATCACAGTAACCGAACTAAAAATTCAGAATGCAAGTTGCACGCAAATAAAATACAACAATGATACTGTAATCCTGGCTATTTACCGCTCGCCATCGTTTCGTAACATTACGCCTTTCCTAAACAGTCTTAGTTGCATACTTTCAAATCTCTCCAATGCTAAAAATATTATAATAATAGGTGATTTAAATATCAACATACTACCGGGCAACCAACACCACCAAAGCCAAGATTATATTAACATGCTAGAATTCCATGGATTAGTGAGTACCGTCAACTCACCAACAAGAACGAGTAATGGATCTATATCATGCATTGACCACATTATGGTAAAGTCCAAAAAACCATCCAAAAGTATCGTCTACAAATCAACAATCACGGATCATTATTCAACAATTTTTGCAATACAAACAGCTACCAAAATAAATAAATGTAACATGCCTTTAGCATACAATAAAATCAATTTTCAAAACCTAATAAAAAACTTTAAGAACAAATCCTGGTACAAACTCTTCCAAATTAAACAATCAGAGGACGCATGGATATACTTTGTTAACTATTTGAAAAACGAACTACACTACCATTCCACGACGTTGACCAAAAACATAACAAATAAACTGAAACCCCTGAAACCTTGGATTAACCACTCCATTATAAATTGCATACACAAGAGAAACATGCTACACAAAAAAACCAAAGATAATCCAAATAACATCCAACCATTATAAAAGATATAGAAACATGTGTTGTAACGTCATCAGAAAAGCAAAAGAAATTTACTACTCAGCAAAAATTACAGAAAGTAACAACAATCCCAAAAAAATATGGGAAATACTAAGAGAAGCCACAAACTCACAAACTACAAAAGAGAAACAAAGCATAAATAAACTTTCTATTGATGGACATATTGTCGAAACCTCAAAAAATCCTAAACTCGTTGCTGATCATGTAAACAATTTTTTTATTAACATTGGTCCAAATCTTGCTTCTCAAATCCCCCAGAGTGGAATCACCCAATCTACCAATTCAGAGGATCAAGCAAATAAAAAAAATATAAAATTTCTCTTCCGAACTGTAATAAAAGAAGAAATTCTCAGTACAATTAAATCTCTAAAAAACACTTCTTCCGCTGGACCAGATGAAATTACGACCAAAATCCTTAAAATGCTGTCTTCGGAGATTACATTGCCACTGGAATACCTTATAAACCTAAGCATTACACAGGGCTACTTCCCCTCTAACCTAAAACAAAGTATCGTAATTCCCATCTACAAATCTGGAAACAAGACAGATATCAACAACTATAGACCAATTACTCTACTAAATAGCTTGTCTAAAGTTTTTGAAAACCTCATTAATGCACAACTTTTAAAATTTGTCGAGAGCCATAAAATACTTTCAATTAATCAATATGGTTTTCAAAAAAACAAAAGTACATCAGATGCCATTGCCAGTGTGACTGACTTCATTGTAAAAAGCCTTGATAAAGGAAATAAATGTATCTCAATCTTTTTAGACCTTTCTAAAGCTTTTGATACAATATCACACATTAAACTAATTAAAAAACTAGAGAACATCGGCATTTCGGACAAAGAGCTAAACTTCTTCAAAAGCTACTTAAATGGACGCCAACAGGTTAAAATACAGAATACTCTCAGTAATCAGCGCTCAACTTACTATGGAATTCCACAAGGAAGCGTTTTGGGACCGACTCTGTTCTTACTGTATATTAACAACTTTTGCAACCTTGAAAGTCAAGGACACATTGTTAGCTTTGCAGACGATACCGTCATATTATTCGAAGACAATAATTGGTCAGCTGTATTTAAAAAAGCTGAAGAAAATATTAACTTCATTAAAAAATGGCTAGATATAAACACACTTGCGCACTTGAAGTGAAACATCACAAAACTGCGCTATATAAATACTACGTTATTATTATTACCCTTAACACGAAGAAAACTAAAAATGTTACTTCAAGCATCAATACTACAGGCCAACCTAATGATGATTACTCCATAAAAATTCATAGCTGTACGAATTCCAATGAATGTAGTGAGTGCCCCAGTATAGAGCGCACTTCACAGATAAAGTACCTCGGCCTCACCATTGACCAATACCTCAAATGGAACCTACATACCCAGATCATTGCAAATAAAATTAGAAAAACAATACACTTCTTCAGATCCATAAGGAACTTTCTTAACTTACAACTCTTAAAAACGATTTATTTTGCAATCACCCAATCTATCATTGAGTATGGTATCATTGCATGGGGAGGGGGCACTTCATCAGCTCTAGATCCTGTCGAAAAGGCACAGAAAACAATTATGAAAATTATTCTCAAACTTCCTCTAACTGCAGACAGTGACCTTATATTCAAAATAATGAGAGTATTTGATGTTCGACAGATCTATGTAAAAACTATCCTCATGCATCTCTTTAAAAACAAACATGTGCTTTACGAAAAAAAAATAAACTTAAGGTTTACACGTAACTCCAACAAAGACATATTGCAAGTTCCAGCACTCTCTTCCACCTTTGGTCAACGTAGCTTTAGATACTTTGCCACAAAAATATTCAACATTCTCCCAGAAAACATCAAACTAAGTCAAACACAGAGAGAGTTTAAAAAATATGTTAAAATATGGATACATTCTAATGATCGAGCCTATACTGGTGCCCTCACCCAAACGCCCAGTCATTGACAGTTGTTATTGTAGTAATAACCTTGCAGTTTATGAATTGTGTAGGTATATGCAAACAATAATGTTAACTAAAATAAAGTTTTTGCTGTATGGAAACCTACTTTACACACTTATAAAAAAACCATAGATAAAATTGCGAGAAACAATTAACAAAATTTCTGCCTCAATACAGGTTCACCTAGTGAGGCAGGCAATGCACAACTAAAAATACTGTATAACTATACTACTCCTGTGTAACCTTTCTTACATTACTTTCTGTTTGTTAATTTTTCTGTACTGATTGATGTAATCTATTTATAAACTACATTGAGTATGTAATTTTTTTTTTTTTTAGTTATATTTTTGTTATTTCATTGAATAAAGATTATTAAAAAAAAAAATAATAATAATTTGTCAAGGTTTTGTGTAAATTGGTGGAAATGTATAATACTAGCTGACCCGATGAACTTCGTACCGCTTCAGAATCAAAAACTGTTGAATTAAATTAAGTTTTTTTTTTATAAATTAAAAATTACACAATGAAGCAATTATCGATGCCTAACTGTCCGTGTTTTGTTTTTGTCAGTATCAGAGATGGCGTTGTGTGCGGATTTATATTTTTTGTGATTTTCTTACATTTCCACTTACTTACGGGAATTTTTGAATGGAAGCGGGTACGAGTGCCGCCGCCCCGGGAACCATTTATTGAATAACCAACACCTCGGCCATAGGTCACCCCAAGTGGTTCGCTACGTTTGGTGATTTAGCAGGGTCCCGGGTTCGTGGGGTGACTTTTGTGCGGGTCTTGGCGGCGGATGCGTCTGCCCACATCTGTTGGAGGAATGGATTCACTTCCGGATACATTGACCTCAAGATTCCTACCCACCACTCATGCCTTTTTCCTTCCCAGAACTTCCTAACCTACCCTTCCTTAAAAAGAGCCTCCACACAGCGTTCCCTAAGATGACGTAGGTCCCGAGTGGAGCTTACGTAAAAAAAATGCGTTTCATTTCAGAGATTTATTATTATTGTATTTTTCTTTTGGAGGGGTGCAGAGACATATGTTCACCGTTTGTCTCATTTTCGACTATTGACATTTAGTGTATATGAAAGAGGGGCAGCATTATATGATTAAGAACAAAACAAAACAGTCAGTGCATTGACATTTGAAGTTTTTGAATTTTTGTAATTCACGCACAGTTAAATATTATACCTATCCCAAGATTGCTGCAGTTCTTTCAAAATATGAGAATTCGTTCCTTACAAAATGTATGAAAGAAATAATTTTCTTCATAACCTTCTTCTCGTGAATTTTTGCGATGTTTTAATAGTTATTCTTTTATCTGGGGCGGAGACAAATCCAAAAAATCAAAGATCATAAAAATCGGTCCAGCCGATCTCGAGTTATAAATGGTGTAACTAACCCGACTTTGTTTTGTATATTAAGATATAAAGGATCATGTCCGTTGTGTGGTGGACGAGCGGACTGGCAAGCGTGCGGTGTGGATTTGATTTTTATGCAAATCTACAGTTTTATGTCGAAGTTGATGAAATTTTGCACACTAGACCTTCAAAACAAGCGGAAGCTCACTGTCTACATTTGATTTTGAAAAATCTGTGTAAAGCCCGGGCATCGCCGGGGAATTCAGCTAGTAAATAATATTAAAATTTATAAAATTATTGCAAGAAATCAACCAATCATAACCGCCGAAAATCAACATAGAACCATACTCGTAGCTCCATTTTCGAATTTATCAGGTGTCAAAGGCATGAACTTAATTTGCAAACAACCTCAAGTCATATTTCGAACATGTTGTCTTCGTTCGACATCAAAAAGTTCATGTGCGTTGTTCATTCAGGGGATGACTCATTCGGCTTAGTGTCGAAAAAGGCCGTGCCTTTTGGTAGGTACAAATAACAAATGTAGGGATCAGTGCCATCTGTAGATACTTATATTAAATCAAAAAATATGTAAATTTTATATAAATAACTATGATATCATGTTGGTTTTCTTTCATTCAATTTTGCGGTCGAAAAAATGTGTAAATACGTGTAATCCAATCATTGGTTTGTATTATACAACAATGTAGACGTTATTGGGATATTTGATATTTTTTTGTTAATTCCAGCCAATATCGGCTAAAGCCAGCAGCATTGCCTTTATTAGCGAAAACTGACCACATCTACGGAAAAAAATTGAATTAATTCGCTGTTTTCTACTGCCTATCCTGATTAAGGCCCAATTACAAGCGGCCGAGAGTTAAAATTTCTTCGAAAGACAGTCTTGAGATCGTACCCTTGTAACTGTACAGGGCGTTTTCGACGAGAAAGATTGATTATTCTCCGTACCAGCACTTTTAACTGATAACTCAATTTCGATTTCATAAAATAAATATAAACCTTGGTTCAAGTTAGCAATAAAATGCCTAGACGCTTGAAGATAAAATTATTTATTTTTTTAAATTACTTTTGATCATAAATATTTATAATTTTTTGATAATGTTTTTTTTTTACAGTGAATACCGCACAAGAATCTCAACTGCTCCCGTCTGGAGCCAGTGAGACTATGGCATCCCCAATTGGGGTATATTGTGAGGCTGAAGGTAGTGGGGAGGGGAAGGAGGTGGGGAAGAGGAAGGTTGGGAAGTATCTGGCTATTCAGATCTGGTCACCAAACACGGCTAAAGCTATTTTCAAGCAACGTTTAAATTCTGAATGGTGGTCTTACACCAGGGCGATACTGATAGTATCTTACACTCTGGAACATGCCGCAAATATACTATATATTATTTTAAATGAATTAATTGTGAAATAATACAAATTAATCTGTCAAGTCACTTCAATTTCATCTAGGGTGGTGGACTTTTTTTTATTGTAAAACACTTTTTAATGAAGAGTCGTTTTATTTACAAACACTTTTGAGTAACAATGAAATCAACACTTATTGTAACTAATTTTGGCCCGGACCTCGTCTGGGCAGTACAGGGTCTGCACTCTAAGTATCGGTTAATGCGAGAGAGAGAAATATTTTAAATAACACCCCTTTTATACTGCTAAAAACTGTAAAAATACCGTCCTTCAGACTATTAAAAAGACGATAATAACAATAACACAGGTATTAGATATCTACTGGGGTTACGTGGTCCATTCTAATTAGTCGGTAACAATAGCTTTTATAAAATTAGTCCAAAGGTCTCTTACATTCATACTCTCATAAGCTAAGAAAAATTAAATCAATGTGATTAACTACAGTATTTATCTCATAGATGCCACTATTCTTCACATAATCAAATAAAATTTATTTGCGCATGCCGGGTTCGAACCCGTGACCTCCGGATTGTGAGTCAAGAGTCTTACGCACTGGACTGCGGAGGTCGTCTAAACGAAATATTTTTTTTTTTAAATCTCAAATATATTAATTTGTTTGTAGATCGTAAATATATAGACAAACTGAAATATTTTCATCGCAAAACACGTGCACGGATTTTTTTGAAGATTCTATTTTAACTAAATTTATAATTCTGAAAAGTAGCTATCCTAGATAATGTATTGATTTATTTTACTGAATGATTATATGATTTGAAATGCGTGTTGTATAATACAACATTTTATTTGAAATTTTAACAAATCTGCCAACAACAACGGTACTATAATGAAATAAATATATTTTTTCAAAATTTTAAAAATTAGCTTACTACATAAAATCAATGACGTTATATAAATAGACTCGCCATAGTCTTACATGCTCGCAAAATAATGTGGCAAGTAAGCAACACTCTTTTGTTTTCAGCGGTTTTCAGTAATTTCTTAATTAAAAAGTTATTCATATATTAAAAAGTTATGCTACATTCACACTGAAGCCACACTTCCAACTCGAACTTCCAACGCATGAACTACCCTTCTACCCAATCGTCCGAAAGTTTGAAGTTGAAGACCGTACCATAAGACAATTAAAGAATGTGTTTTTTTTCTCAAATGATGTACAAAATTGTCGGACGGGGAACATGAAAATTAATTGTATTGCTTATAAAAATCGATAATAATAAGTTATTTGTGTGTACATATAAATTAAATGTTATTTCTTCACTTTTACTAATGTTTGCCGTGTAATGGAAACATTTTCTCATCACACAGGAGGGCATTTTGGCGCTTTATAAAAGCAATTTTCCTACTGGTAAGACATAACTTTACTTGATGAGTGACAGTTTAGTACTAAAGTACTAGAAATCGAGAACAGTACAATTGTCTTACGTTTGGCTTCCCACTTTGGGATTTCTACCCCTCGTCTAAAGTATGTAACGTCTTTGGATAAAATAGGAATCTTTCTGAATCATTTTACATTTTTTTGTTGAAAAGAATCGATACGTCTAGAATTTGATTTAAAATTGACGTATTTCTGGTTGTGTCTGGATATTCCCTCTTAAAAACTCTGTGCACACGCACACCTCCTCCCGTTGTTGTACAATTTCCTCCCAGTTTTTTCTGCCTAAAGTTACGGAATATGCCAATGCGAATTCATTAACAATTTTTTTTTATATTTTATCAACTACCTACACGCTTAGTACTTCGGCAATTTATGTTCGATCTTCGTATCGTGTAATAAGTGTTTTCCAATTGTATCGTGCCTAGATCTTTTCTGCCATATTTAAAAAAAAAAATCTCATAAACTTTATCCTCATACTGTTCAATAATTAAATGGTCCTACCTTGCATTGGAGTGTAGATATTCATGTAGAGGCAGTCCTCGCTCTGGTTGCGCAGATAGGGCAGTAGGCGCTTTAGGTACTCGAGGCGGCCCTTGGGCATGCGTTCCAGGGCCGCGCTCTCGTTGCGGATGTCGGGCAGCTTCTGCGGGCAAGCCGGCCCTGCCGCGTCCGAGATACGGATTCCGTCCCACGGGGAGGGGGTGCGGGTGGGGCTGAATCTAGAAAAGGAACACATTTTGAAATTCAGTGTTAGTTAATCGAAAATTTTTCAAAATATGAAGACGAAATACCAAATAAAGTTGAACAATCGTGGGAAACTGAAAAATCATTAAAAAAAATTAAAACATCGCGCGTCACTCGAAATGGTAATAGCTGTGTTTATTGACCAGATCTGAATAGTCGGATACCTAACTTAACCTAAATCAAAGACTAACCTAACCTAACCTAATCCAACCTAAAGTCATTGACGATGAAAAATCACAGTTGAAAATATTATAGAATGTTATAGATATTAAAATTAAAGAAAAACAAAGGAATTTCGAATAACTAAAGACGGTTGAAATGTCAAAGAAGATTGAAAAATCAACGAATTAATTAAAGAAAGTTGAAAAATCAAAGAATGTCGAAAAATCAAAGAAATCGGAGATGGAAAATCAAAGATGGACAAATTATTAAAAGAGAAAGGTTTTCAAAAATTCTAAAAATGTTATTAAATCAAAGAAAATTTAAACATAAAATGTTATTGAATCAAAGAAAATTTAAACAAAAAATGTTATTAAATCAAAGAAACTTCCTTTAAATCAAATAAACTTTAAACAAAAAATGTTATCAAAGAGAGAAAGTACCTATTAAATCAAAGAAACTGTTCATGCATATCTGGTCCGAGTTTTTAATTCTGTAATTTTTTAAAATATTTAAATCAAGTAAAGAAGTGTGCTCTCTATACAAAAACATGTTAGTCATTTCATTCAAATCTTCCACTTAACAATAAACTTATCCGAACTCGGCTCCATTCTTCCAATCGCCGCGAACTGTCCCTGCTAAACTTCTCCTAACTAAAGAAGACACGTCATGATAGAGCTGCGCCCCAGGGCTGGCCCAAGGGGCCCCCTTCCGAATAAATAGTTGAAAGAGCAATTGCTTTGCCACCATCTTGTATGTGTCATAGTTCGGGAGAGCTCGGTGCCTCGGAATGGGAATAGGCACTGAAGAGAAGACAATCCCTAGAATTGTAATTTTTTGGGAAAAGGCTCTTTTATTTTTATAATTGTGATGAAAATGTATTATGTTTAAAGAACTGTTAGTGTCATTAAAATTAGATTTTAAGTGTAGAAGTGAATATAGCTGCGAATGCTGACACTATTATATTGAAGGAATCGTTTGATGATAACGTACTTAGTCTTGATGTAGAAAAAACATCATATTATATACTTTTTTACCTTAATGATCCTGTTACCTACTCCAATATTGGAGTGAAAGTGCACAGTCGTTCGTGTAAAGGAGGAGAATGTAACGATAATTGTAAAATAGCCAGAGTAAAGTTAGCCTCCCAAAAGCTGGGCGTACTGAACAGGGCCCGCAGATACTTTAATAGTACACAACTGCTAACCCTGTACAAATCACAAGTGCGCCCCATGGTTAAATTTGGCAGCCACCTCTGGTATGGAACACTATACATCCAAAATACCTGAAAAATACCCTCGACTCTGTGCAGAAACGGGCGGTCCGTTTAATAGATTCTCCCATCTTTACAGATGGATTGCAATCTTTAGAGTGCAGGCGTCGGGTGGGAATGCTATCCTTGTTCTACCGGTATTACAATGGAAGATGCTTCGAGGAACTAGCATCATTGATCCCTTCGGCGTCGGTGCATAGTCGGAAAACAGGCCAAACGCGTGCCCAACATTTGTACACGGTTGACATTTGTCACATAAGAACGGGTCGTTTCTTCGACTCGTTCTTGAGTTCAACGGCTCGGCTGTGGAACGATTTGCCGGCCCGGAAAAAAAAAATCCTTAAGAAAACCCTAGATGTCAAATATCTAGGGATCACTACAGAAAGTAACATGAAATTTAAGAAACATGTCGAAAACTGTGTGAAAATAATTAGAAAACTTACTTACATTTTTATACGATTAAGAAATATCCTGAATCTTTCAAATATTAAAATGGTTTACTTTGCTCTTGTGCAGTCAGTGTTACAGTTTTTTTTATATGAAAATTGCACAAGAGTCCCAACTACTCCCATCTGAAGCCAGTGAGACTATGGCATCCCCAATTGGGGTATGTTGTGAGGCTGAAGGTAAGGGGGATGGAAAGGAGATAGGGAAGAGGAAGGTGGGGAAGTACCTGGCTATTCAGATCTGGTCACCAAACACGGCTAATGCCATTTCAAGCAACGTTTCAATTCTGAATGATGGTCTTACACCAGGGCGATACTGAGAGTATCTACCACTCTGGAACGTTCCGCAATAGAGAACTCCAGTCCATTTTTTTATTTATTTTTAATGAATAAAGACCTTCAAACTTAAATAACTGCATTTTTATTTTTATTTTTATAGTTAGTTTTAATAGTTAAAATAATTGTCAAAGTTTTAATTTTTAAAGACTCCCAGAAACGCACCGTATCTATGGTGGTCACCAACCGATAGTTTTTTTACTTTTTAAGTTGTCATTTTGAATCAGTAATGTTATGCCGAGGGAAATTTCCCTAGATCTAGGGGAGAAAAATATTTTTTAGGGATAAGGGAAATCAGGGCAAAATCTAGGGAAATTTCGAACTCTGGCAAAATTTTTATTACATATGACAATATTACTGGTATTATTTATATATATGTATAATAAATAATACCAGTAATATTGTCATATGTAATAAAAATTTTGCCAGAGTTCGAAATTTCCCTAGATTTTGTCCTGATTTCCCTTACGTACGTATATATATTTTTTGGAATTCCTATGAATCTTAATTATTGTTCATGTACTAACATGCAATGTTATTTTTAACACTGACAACTCAAAATGATATTAGGGAACGTGCCCATACTACGTGACACGTTCGAGGGGGGGGGGGGGTCTTCAAAATACCACGCTTGGTACAAATGAGCGGCGGGTTGCTTATGATTTTTATTTTGCAAAGTGTTTTTTTTTAAATTTGGAATTCAGTTTCTAATTCAGTGGTGAGTGTATTCGTACTTTTAAATTATTATTTCACGTAGCAAAAAGTGTTTTATTTGGAAAATCACGGTATTATTAGTATATTTACCAAGTTCCGATATCTTTCCAATTAATTATCATATTAATTTACATATAACAGGATTAGTGTTACACAATCAGGTGGCTACGTAGGTAATTGCGTAAATGTGAAATTCTAGGGAAATTTCACTTCGAAATCTAGGGAAATAATTTTTTTGGGCAGAACATCCCTGTTTGAATGAAGAATCATGGCGGTCGGCGGAAGGCGGAATGCTTTGTAATGACTTTTAGGTGTGAGGTGTATTTTTTATTCAAGATTAACTGCTTTTAATATAGAAAAACATTGGTAAAATGTCCACATTTCACCGCTACTGTTATTTTATTTAATCAAAGTGCAATATAAAAACAATAAATCATCTCTTTCATTGCAAATACATGTGACATCGTGTTTTGTGTCAGGCGTTACTTTGTAGGTACATTGTTTTACGTATAACACATACAGAAACACTGGTATTTATAATACACTGATCATGACGAGTGTGTAACAACTTGTATAAAAAGCCCTATACTAAAAACAAATTGAAAATAGGTAAACTAAATGTCAAAATATGACACGACTTTAACCTTTCCCTTACTGTGCTAAAAAAAAACGCGCGCTCCGGTGCTGTGTAATCAATTCGCGTGTCAAAATTAGCGATTTTATCTCGGAAATATATCAACATTCATAGCTAATCGCTTTTGTTTATCATAATTAGTGTTAAAAGTGATAATAATTGTAGTTAAATTGCTGAAAACATGAAAAAACCATCGTCCGTTGCTCAAAAAACGGGCGAAGAGACCATCTCAAACGATTGCCCGCGAACGACTGAGGCGCTAGAAGCTAGAATAGTGCTAGACTGCTACCCAATACATACAGCTATGCATGTGGTCGAAACACAACTGCGCACGGCGGCGGTCTCTGTTTCTCGTGTTCCCGTATAGCGAAGTAGAGCGAGACGTCACATGGCGTGTCATCTCCCCCCGCACACTCTTCGCGTATCACGGTCCACACTGGCACACGGTTGATTGTATTTGTGGTTTATCCCCGATATTTAACAAAATATCTCTGATTTTGAATTAAATTTGCTAATTATTAAAAATATTAAATTTTAATTCAGTGCGTAAATGTATAACGGAGGAATACCTAAAATTTGAACCCAGAATTCATTATATTTATAGAGATATAAAAGTTATTAGCAGCAATGTGTAGTATTTACACTTTACAGACCAGGAAAGGTTTTAACCTGAAATAGACAAAATTTATTGCAGATTGTCCGCAAATATAGCCCTGTTCGTAAATTGTTGAGGGCCTAAATTATGTTTCAATAAACACAATAACTATTATTTATCTAAATCTCTATAAACAGTATGAAAATAAACCAAAAACACGAAATGTTGAAATGCATAGGTACGTGTGCACTTCAAGTCATTTCAAATGTCAATACAATACAATACACACTATCACCAGGTGACAGGTTAACAGTGATGTCACCGTTAACCATTTCAGTAATGCCAACTTAACGCTGTGTTTTGAGAAGAGGTTTAAAAATGCACTTTTTAATAATTTTTTAAAAACTCTGCGTTTAATATTATGAAATAAAACTTATATATATATTCAGAATCAGCGTTTCTTGGTCTATATGAACATATTTTTTTAAAGCCATAATATTTTTCACTGGAGTTCCTTATTATGCTATATAGTATTTTAAATGAATAAATTGTGAAATAACACAAATTAATCAAATAAAATTTATTTGCCACGCGGGCATTCGATCCTACAACCATCGGTATGCGAGTCAAGAGCCTTACCGCTGGACTACGCCGGCCGTCTGCAGAACGGCATATTCGCATGGGGAAGCATCTATATCTACTAGGATAATCTGTATCCGATAGTAACAACACAAAAAAATATCATCAAAGTTATTATTAAAAAACCAAGACTTTTCCAAACCAGCGGGCTTTTTGAAAAATTTAAGGTCCTACCGGTATCAAAACTATTTTAAAAAAATGCAATTTTAACAGTTTGTAAAGAATATGAAGTGTCCACAACACGAAGTATAAGACCTAGAACATCTGGGAACACCTAGATACAGCCCGACAGCTGCACAACACCCTTAGCCCTGGCGCAAATTGAGCCCAGTCCACGCATGTCCACGCACAGCACCGCGTAACCGAAACCCAGCCTACGTACACGTTTTTTTAATAGTAGCACATATTTAACACAGCCCACACCCACACCATACCCAACCCACTTCTCGCAGTATGCAAGATGACAGCAAGGCAACAACTTCTTGTGGATTTACAATCTGAGTCTGAGGATGACGAAAGATTCATATTGCACCTACTCAGCAAAAAAAGAAAAAAAAGTAAAACGAATGAGTATTTACGAAAAAGAGAGGGTCATGGGGAGTTTAAGTTATCCAGTGAAGTTCCAGATGGTGTGTTTAAAGAATCGTTTAGGTTAAACAGAAGTCAGTTTAGTGGGGTTCATGAAATAATTAAAATAGTGCGTTTTGAGGAGGATTTCGTCATTTTATCGTAAAAATAATGATGCCATTCGATTCCTTGGCCTTGTATTGGTCTGATTGCATATATAAACTCAATTTAGCCCATTTTGGAAATTATTTATTTATTGTTTTTGTGTTTAATTCGTAGAATTCCATTTTAATTTTTAGAAATTTAATTAAAATTAAATTTGATAATGTTATTATCGAGTTCTGCAAGTTTTTTGGTTAGTGTTTTAGTTACAGCTGTTTCGACTTGTAAGGTCATTTTGAAAATGTAAGGACAGTTTGACAGACTTGTAAGGGCAGTTTGAAAATGACCTTACAAGTCGAAACAGCTGTAACTAAAACACTAACCAAAAAACTTGCAGAACTCGATAATAACATTATCAAATTTAATTTTAATTAAATTTCTAAAAATCATTTTGGAAATAGTCAATTTGCATTATCACCCCACAATAGGGACAAAACTAGGGACACACGATCCACGAAACTGTGTCGAAAGTACAACACGCCCACGCGCGATGAATCTTGGGACTAGACTGGCCGTGGAATGTGTTTAATATGCGCCGCTCCAACAGAAACCATGTTCTACAAAATAACCACGCGTGTGCTGTGCGAGAACTGTGCGTGGACTGGGCTCAATTTGCGCCGGGCCTTATGAATATGTAGGCCCAAAGCTATATAACGATTTACGCGATGCAATAAAAAGTGAGAAAAACTGTTATTAATTTAAAAAAAAAACTTGTATTGTATTTTTACAGACAAGCAACAGATTGACTTATTTTTATCGATGATTTTCAGATTATATTCTGTTGCCAATATTTTGTTGATATTCTATTTCTATAATTGATGTATTTTTCTTATTTTACATTTTTTTGTAATATCTTACAGTATTTTTGAAAATATTCTATTTTCATTTTTATAACTATACGTATCATCTATAAGCAGTTCTAAATATATAACATAAGTACATAGAATAGCTCCCAGTTAGACCCGCAAATATTTTTCTACTAATTGGGTAACCAAAAAAACTGATGAATGATATGTAACATATTATTATTGTAAACATTTACTTTTTGTCTAAATAATTAAAAATTGTATGTATATATTATTATGAAATGCGATTTGAAAGAGGGAGGTTGCGTTAGGTTAGGTTAGGTGCCCGGCTATTCAGATCTGTTTTTGTTATGTAAATACCTCACAAGAGTCCCAGCTGCACTCGTCTGGAGCCGTTGAGACTACGGTATCCTCAATTGGAGTATTTTGTGAGGCTGAAGGTAGTGAGGAGGAGAATGAAAGGAAGGTAGGTAAATATATGGCTATTCAGATTTAGTCACCGAACTTGGCTAAAGCCATTTCAAGCATCGTTTCAATTCTGAATGGTAGTCTTACACCAGGGCGATACTGAAAGTATCTTCCACTCTGGAACGAATAAACGCCGCAAATAAACTATATTTTATTTGAATTAATTGTGAAATAACACAAATTAATCAAATAAAATGTATTTACCCAAGCGGGATTCGATCCCGTGACTTTCGAATTGTTAGTCAAGAGTCTAACCCGTCGATCATGGAGGCCGGAGACTTGCTCTATTCCCATTATCATTTCATATCTATTACCATTCCGAACGATGCCTGATGATTTAATTCTGAATAGTGAGTGATCTTCGAACAGGGCGATATTAGTTCAACCACATTCGTGTCGCACATTTACAAAAGAAATTTCGAATCTTTGGCGATAGACAGGCCAACGAAATTTATTTATTTATTTATTACACTCCTTAGTGAGCTTTTAAATCGTCGGTCTACTGGCAAACTCCACTAAGTCACTAAAACACAATCCTGTGTTAATCACAATTCAATATTTAGCAATTTTGGAAAGACTAAAATGGATGAATTTTTTTTTTTTAAATTTTATAATTTTGAATGAACCTCTAATTGCCTTATCAATGCACAATATTAGTTGACAGCCATAACAGCAACCTTTGATCAAAGATTTACAAAAAAATGAGCTGGACGTAGTGGGTTTTACCAGTCAATAATTTACTGTAATGCCGCAAAATCTACTAAGTCAGCTGTAAGATTTTTTTAAAGCTGACTTATTGGATTTTGCTTATGTTTTAACGGTCTAAATCGAAGTATTATTGACATTTGTGTGTTGACATAATGTGTTTTTTTATGATTAATGTGTTTTGCTTGACAAGAATATCGGATTTAAAATCACGTTTAAATTGAAAACGATTAAATATACGATTTAATGGAGTATGCCAGTCAAAAGAGACGACTTTTTACATAAGACCTCGTACTTAAGCCATTCATGAAAAAAAGTGACTTATTGGACTTTGCCACTAGACCGACGAAATTATACAGGGTGTCCGGGGGTAAAGTGCATTAACTTCAGGAGGTGATTTTACATGATATTACAAGTAAAAAAGATGTATAACTTTTTTCGAAATTCCAACTTTTAGGGGTAGTTTTGAGGTAAAAAGATAAAATTAGTCCGGTGTGTGCGGCCAGATTTATTATTTTCCGCTGTTACGATACGGGTCAATCACAATCGAGTCGGGCTCCCGGCAGGCTCTCAGCAAATAAGATCGTACCTCACACTAAGGACTTTTAGTAGGTACGTCTTTTTGTATGGGAAAAAAATGTTGGAATTTCGGAAAAAGTTGTTAATCTTTTTTACTCCTACCATCATGTAGAATCACCTCCCGAAGTTAATGCACTTTACCCCCGGAAACCCTGTATATTACACGTGGTTTTTGTGTCGTCATTTTGTTCTTATTGCGTTGAAATATTCTAAATACCTAAACAATTTAAACAATTTAAAATATTAACACGTTGAATAAGTATGCAGTAATGAAATAAAGTAAAAATGTGAAAAGAAATCAATAATAAAAATGGTGACCCCGACAATTCGTCCTGCGACAATTCATCCGGCGACAGTTCATCCTGCGACAGTTCATCGTGCCGACAGTTCATCCCGCCGACAATTCATCCGGCGACAATTCATCCTGCCTGATCATTTAGAAGATTTTTATTAAGTAAGTATGCAAAGAGGATGTACGGCCGTACAACCAAAATCGATATACTTATATCTGAAGGCATCTTGAGTGGAAATTCGCTGTAAAAATATTTTTACTAACAATAATTTCGACTCTCCGAAGAAGCATGCGTGAATAACAAAATACGACATACTTATACTTATAGGTTAGGTTAGGTTAGGTAAGGTTTGGTTAGGTTAGGTTAGGTTAGGTTAGGTTAGATAAGGTTAGGTTAGGTTAGGTTAGGTTAGGTTGAATTGTCAGGATGAATTGTCGCCGGATGAATTGTCGGCGGGATGAACTGTCGGCAGGATGAACTGTCGGCCGGATGAACTGTCGCAGGATGAACTGTCGCCGGATGAATTGTCGCAGGATACTGTCATGAAACCAATATAAATATAATCTAAGAGATCACGTCGACGTATATTACCCCTCATATGAAAAATACCAATTTTGATTTACTCTATAACTCATCGATTCTGATATTCAACATAAAAAAAATAGTGGAAGGTCTATTTGTGTCTAGAAAAATAAAAGTAATGGAATAAACAACATTCATATTGATTAGTTTTAACCCTCCGTGTACCAGGTGGGACATACTCAATTCTTTAAAAATCGCAATAATTTAAAAACTGTGAGAGTGCCGAAGTTCGAATTCTCAGGAGCTGGAATGGCGACGCCGATGTTGCCGCTGTGCACTTGCCGACTGCCAAGTGAGTGACACACCCTTAGTGCATATGGGTATCACACACCCCACCGCGTACGGCACGTTGATAAAAAGGTATGTATCTCTCCTATGTTTAATTCATATTTAATTATTAAAAATATATTGTAGTTTCTTGAATTAAAAAGATTGTAATAATTAAAAAAGACATTTAAAATTAGTACATAAGAGCATGATTGTCAAGTCACAAACATTACAGAGGTTGTGTTTTTTTGTTATTTTATAATAAAGATATTTAAATACATACATTCTTCTCGGAGTTTTACTTAAACCTAATTATTACTAAGTATGTATTTATAAATACCAAATGTTTGCCCGAAAAAACAAATATGATAAATTTATCACTTTTATATTTTGGGGTATGTCATACCCCATCTAGTATGGGACGAGATTTTTAGTCACCTGGTACACGGAATGTTAAGGTAAAATATATCTCCCAGATCAGAATATTTATTTCCTCTGCCAAAATCAGGGAATTTCGATAAGCCAGTGTACTGGTGTTGTTGAAGTAAAAGGGTAGTAAATATCGGTACGGTCTTTTGGGAACGCGAATATTGATTAATTGAAGCATTTTAGGACAGTCAATAGTATTAAATAAGTGCTTATTTTCTTTCTGGAAGTTTCAATAGGGATATTTTATCCAGGAGGTAATTAGAATCAATATTTGGTGTAGGAATGTGCAATTATTTATACACATTAGAAACTTTTGTTGAATCTTTTCAATGCTGTCGGAACAAGCATTAAAAAAGGAAGACCATAACGTTTTACTCTACTTGGCGTTTGACAAGGGTTTTATATAACATCATAAATGTGCCTAATATTATCATATATTCAAGAAAGAACTATTTT
The DNA here is from genome assembly GCA_929108145.2 of Limnephilus rhombicus. Classification (NCBI taxonomy): domain Eukaryota; kingdom Metazoa; phylum Arthropoda; class Insecta; order Trichoptera; family Limnephilidae; genus Limnephilus; species Limnephilus rhombicus. Next base: position 10,088,500 of record OV815292.1, on the reverse strand, counting down.
GTTAGTACGTAAGGTGAAATTGAACTTACTTCGGCCACTTGGGCACGCCTACACAATTCTTTTCGCTTATCTCCTCGGTGGCTAGAAGTTTTTAGGGTTGCGTTTATTTAATAATCTCAAATGAGATTGCTCCAAAAATATCAACGAATTTGAGTTTTACACCCTTTGACGAAAAATGTTTTTTGTAGAAACATTTTATTTATATCGGGAAGTACCTATCTGTTTGTATTCCTTATATTGATCTTGAAAGAGATCAACTTAGTTCTTTTAGAAATAATAAAATTTCCCAACTTGCCCATCTTCCAAATTCAAAAGAAAACAGATCAAAATCAGATCTGCAGTTTAGCATATCGATATTATTCCACACGACTGAAATAAAGATGCAAAAATAGAAAAATTTCAAATTAAGAAAAAGGGAAAATTTCAGGACGCCAGACCTCATTGTTGGTAAATTTTTAATGCTTTATACAATCATACAAGCAGTTTCGAAGTAAAAGTGTTCATAATAGTTATCAGTGACAATATTTATTTATTCATTTTCGGGAAATCGAAAGCTTACATTTTGACAGTTTCTATATGTATGTTAGTAAAAAGCAAAAATAAAACTAATTCTGGATTTCATCTTCGTTGCTTTACCCCTAAAAAGACAACGTATGTAATATTAAAAAAGTGAATTTAAAAGAAAAATGAAATAAAAAATCGCCCACGGCGAGTAAAAAAACCTTCGAACTTTCTATCATCATACTCGTAGTTGAAGCTAGTGGATAAATTTTCTTCTATTAGAACCGTGTTAATCCTGGTTTAAAAAAAATAAGGTAGAAAACTGTAGACCAACTACACAATGCTACCAATGGCTGAAATTTTACCAAACTTAGTCTGAGATTTTTTCTTTTAAAGAAAGATAAACATCCCCGGGTTACGAATAACCCAACAATGTGTGAAAATCTCCTACTACCACCACAGAAAGCCGAAAATGTTGCTTGTGTTGTGATGGAGGACTTAGCCAGCCGAGGAATCGAACACGCGACGCACGCCCAGGTGGGACCCAAGCGATATGCCCACTCAACCACTGACCAGTCAATAAAACAAAAAAAACACAGCTAGCTATATCAAGCAACCATATGAAGAAAATTAAAGTAAACATGAACCATCGAAATGCAAAAATTTCATAAAAAAACAATGAGATACGCTCTCTAAACTCTAAACAAACCAATTAACCACAGTGCGAATAGTCACACACACTAGTAAAAACAAATATATCGTCAATTGCTCGTCGAAAATTAGACTACCTAAGTTTTATTTTATTTTGCGTTAAAAATAGAAGATTTTCTGTCGCAAAATATTTACAGAATATTAATGAAAATGTTTGTGCTACGAGTGATGGGTTGTATTGTATGAACGCGACCCGTTGTTTGCTGTATTTGCATATTAATATTAGAAGCGCGAATAAAGATTTGATTGAATTTATAGTGCAAACGTTTTTAACCCCTCGGGCCTTTTCGAAAATTTCCGCTTTGCAAAAAATCAAAATAAATGGAATATTTCGTAAACGTATCAGAAAAAAAACCGTTTTTAAAAAGTGATGAAATATGCTTTCAATTTTTATTATTAGAAATAAACATTTGATTTTTGAAATATTAAAATTTTTAATGAACACATGAAAAGATAAGTTTTAAGATTTTCACGGCCAAAAGCATTTTCGTTATTTGTTTTTGGGGTGTTATGCCGTGTTGCGCTACCTCCTTCTTTAGCCAACGTTTCGGACATCGTTGCAGTGTCCATCATCAGGGCAGATCCGGTAGATGTGGTCTACCGGATCTGCCGGATCTGCCCTGATGATGGACACTGCAACGATGTCCGAAACGTTGGCTAAAGAAGGAGGTAGCGCAACACGGCATAACACCCCAAAAACAAATAACGAAAACACATGAAAAGTTTTAGAAATGTCTCACCTTAAGTTTTTTTTTACTAAAATTACTGATAACAAAAAAAAAGGAAAGCACACACATCTTTTTAAAGACAAATGTATTTTTATATAATATAAACGTTATCGTCACCCCACTTTTTTATCATTATGTAAAAAAATTCACGAAGTTTCATAATTTTTTTTCGAATTGTGGTAGGAAACCTATGTTTGTTTTATAGAGATGCACATTTTATTTTTTCTTTGATTACTTCTAGATTTGAATATAAAGCGTGGTGTTTTCTATTTCTAACACTGTTAAAATCATATTTTTCATCGTGAAAATATTGAAAGAAAATATAAAATCATTTAAAAACAGCTTCAAACAAATCAAAAAACAATTGAAAAAATGTACAAAAAATACAGTTACCGCCACTCCGGGAACCTTTATTGGATAACCAACACCTCTGCCAAGGGTCACCCCAAATGGTTCGCTACGTTTGATTTAGCAGGGGTGCCCGGGTTCATGAGGATTGTCTAGGCCTTGGAGGCGGATGACCGGGACACACTAAACCCCAGATTCCTACCCACACCTTAAACCCGTTTCCTTCCCAGAACTCTCCTCTCCTTAATTTCCTTTAAAAAACCCTGCACACAGCATCCCCAAAGATGACGCAGGCCCTGAGGGAAATTATTTTCCTCGGGGTCTCCTGTGTGGAGCTCATGTAAAAAAACGTTTACCTTTCAAAAACATATACGAGAAAATACAAACGGATGAAAAATTAGGAAGATGAAATGTTTATTGAAATACGTGTAATTATCTATTGTTCTGTTATCAATTATGTTTTTATTATATTCAAACAAATTTCTATAAAACAAAAAAAATGACTGCCTACATATGCATGTATTTTGGATGAAATTATTGAAATCGCTATTCTTAGACAACGAAAGTTTTTGTAACTTTATATACTTACTTAATACATATATTATTTAATTTCCTGGAAAACACACGCTTTCTAACTAATTTCTTGATATTAATTGAAATTCTGGCACTTAGCTTAGGGGATTATCAGTATTATTAAGAAGTGTCATGTTCGCCGTGTTCCTCATTTCAAACGTTGTAAAATAATTTAGGCAAACTTTGTTAATTTCAAAGTATTACATATTATCAGATTATTATAATCAAGCATGCCCTCATATGGCGTTACGAAGACGCGCATTTTTGCCCGAAACTTCCTTCTAATAAGCCAAATTAACTCTTCCGTAGTAGCAAAGTTTAGACACGTTAACATTAATAACTTAAGTCAAAAGTCAAGTTAGATTCTATCCAAGTTACGCGTATAAAGTTAGTATTATTGAATGTTACTCTCTTATGAGCCATACGTTATTATATGTGCTTTTCACATACTCCGACTCGAATCCTCTGTAGCCCGAACAAATAAAACTTCCAAACGCCCCAGTCTCCTATCAAATCCCAAGTTTCTCGTACTAAATTGTTTGATTTTGGTATATTCTCTGTGTAATTCGGGGCTTAGAAAAACTTTTTCCGATCTGGGACAGAATTTCAGTATGCTGGAAGCGAATTGGGATACAGCTTTGTTGTAGGAAGTACAAGGAATACATCGGTTAATTCGGATCACAAATAAAACTCGATAAAAATTCTGTAGCTAGTGAGAGAGAATATAGTGTAGAAGTGAGCAACTGTTCAAGGTTTTCTTTATCTAACTATCTAACAAAGTATGAAACAAAAAAAACTTATCAATGTTATATTTCTTAGTCAAGGGAAGGCAGATAAGGTGATCAGAAGGTTGCGTGTTCAAATCACGTCGGGGTCACCAATTTGGTAAAAGATGTTGTGGGTAGAATTTGTATAATGGCGGCCACGCGGACTTAGTTCGGCGATCCGCTTGGTGTTATACTTACTTCTTTATCTGACTCCACTGGGTTACCAAATGTACCGTGATATTAATTGAAAGAAATATTTAATACTGAAGTTAGGGTTTATTTAAATTTCGTAAAACACAACAAGTATTTTTATCAGAAGATTTTGTAGGGAACGACACTCTTACATACAACCGCTCGTCGGGTAGTCGAAAAACGAATCAAGTTCGGTACCTTTGCCCAACGGAATTAACGCAAACTCACGTCAGCTGGGTTGCCAGCGTATAAAACCCAAATATTCGGCTGTTGAGTATCGTTCTCTACAATCGGAATCCAATGAAATAAAAATAGTAATAATTGGGTTTTATTTTAAAAAAAATTTAAGAACCCCGACACATTATACAGCCACCTATTACACAGCCACCTTCCAGTTCCAGCATCAGGTCCTCGTCATCAGGAGAAATTAACAGTACTAGTTTGAGCCCAAACTTGATGGGTTTACTAATAGGCAATCCAGGGTTTCGTCTCATACCTTCGAACTCCATCATCAGAGTGGCTCAGTGGTTCCAGCGTACATTTGTTTTTACATTTGAGGTCACTTATATGTTTTAAAATAAAATAAATACCCATTATGCGTCTAAAATCCCTACCGAAGCTAACAACAATGTTAAAAGACCTGATGACCTTGAAACGCCTGAACTGATTTTCACAAATGCGTTAGCATTCAAACAAAAAAAACCGCGTCGTAATCGGTCAATTCGTTTAGGAGCTACGAGGCCACAGACAGACATACACACACACAGACACACAAAAATTCAAACTTATAACACCGCTCCTTGCGTCGGGGGTTAAAAATGGTATCCAATCTCAGAAAACTTCCTTCACAGATAAATAATAAGAATGGTAAGTAAGAAGGTAACCACCCATACCGCTACTATGTCAGCTTTGCAATCCCTCCATCTGCCCCACCCTCGTCCCCCACCTCTCCGTCATCCCTTCTCTGCGTGTCCTTTCCCATGAGTCTCCGTTTTCGCTCCCGTTTCCCTCCCGCATCCCTCCCGCGTCCCTCCCCCGTAACGCGACCACCCCTTCCGTTACCTCCTTGCATTACTCTCGCATTCGTCTCTCTCTTCCCCCTCCCACGAACCCTCTCCCCCTCGCGGATTCGTCCCCTCCCCTCTACCTCCTTGCCTACCTGCCGCTAAACTATATAAAATTCACGCATTATTTGTCAAACAACTCGTACACCAACTATCGTGCACCAACAAACAAATACACAAATCATAATATACGCCGATTTTCATTAAATTTTACTTCAATTTGTTATCTTTATTTTTAGTTTAAATTTATCTTAATTTTAAGTGTTTTTTTCGTAACCAGCATTATTGTTTTTTTTCAAAGTGTAATATGTATAAATTCTTATTTTATAAAATGGGGGCCTCAGCACGGGTAAGCCACCCAGTGAGGCCAACGTTACTGGATTGTACTATGAAATGTTTAATTTTGTATCAATAAATAAATAAATACATTGTTTTTTTTTTACGTAAAACTTCTACAGCTCCGCTATGATTTGAATTTGGGATGAAACGTAAATGAAGATTATTGCACCTGCGACGCATCAACTGCCCTCATTGAGCGTTTTGATTATGATGTCACTTTCAAATGCACTTGTTGGTTGAGATATAAAACTGAAATTACGCTGGTCTGCGCTCATTGATCGCTTTCATTATGACCTCATTTTTCAAGTATTGGTTGAGATTGTTTTGGTAAAGTTTCGTTTCTACCGCGTGTAAACCGCACTCGATTTTTTTGTACATATTTCATAACGCCAGAGCTCACCGTATACAAAAACTAGAAACCTTTGCGGGCGTGCGCATAACAACTCATCAAAGTTTCATCGCAATCGGTTGAATGGTATCTATAGGAAATTTCTTTTTTTATATTATGGTGTAAAGAACACTCAGAAAAACGAACGCAAAGTTTCTAAAACTTTCTAGTTTATGCAGATGATTAAAAATAGGTACAAGTTATTCTCATCCACAAAGTTAAAATTATTCAGTACAAATAGCGAAATTTTCGGATAACATTTATTATAAAAAAGTTTCATTTACGAGTACCTATATTGTCAAAAATTCAAACACATAATACCAACGCGTACTGGCGATAAAATAGCCCACTTAATTTTCAAAATGATTTAAATGGTAAATAATAATTAATAAATAAACAAAAATATATATTTCAATTAGAATCCATCACCCATTAAAACAAAATTGAATCATGTTTTGCTATACTAAGCATGTAGCAGGTACGTTTGGACTTAGAAATAATAGATTTTGAACATAAATGCTGATTATATTATGCGGGGTGTTAAGGGACGTACTGGCTTTAACCAGTGATTCCTGATATTATTTGAAGTTAAATATCTTAAAGTGAAATTTTGGTCTCCGGTGACATTTTTTATGTATTTTTTTTTAATTAAATGAAGACAATATTAGCGAAACTCAATCGAAAATCTGAGACAGAAAAATCAGAAAAGATATTGGCTCCGCTGGGACTCGAGCCCAGGACCCTTTGCTTACATAATAATTGCTAATATTGTACTTTGCTAATATTGTCACCATTTAATTAAATATTATAATTTGAGTTTTTACTCATAAAGTTTAAAAATTAAAATAATTTTTTTTTTCTACAAAAACATTAAAAAAATAGTAGGTGTTGGACAGTGGGGGGCGGGGTGAGGGGTTTGTCGGTCACTCGGCTGAGTGACATGTGGAAAAATTTAAAACAAAAGAAATAACAGAACACCATGTATATTGTGACAATAACAATTCACTGTAGTATTATTAGTCGGAATTCAAAGATGAATCTAGTTGTCCAATAATTTCAGAAAAATAATACACTTTTACCTAACAATGTAACTAAAATAACAAGCACATAAAATCCTCGTATGTCATCACTTTAATAACTGCTTTTTAGTTGCTTACTCTTTAGTACTTCCTTTGTGAACGAATGCCCGCTCCATTCATTCCCCGGCGGAATTGATGAAATCCACAGAGCAATGCCTGAGGCCCTAGACTGGCTCGCAGACCTAGATGTCTCCCTCTGACCTCCCACCGTACGAAAGAAGAAGTACTTCTTTTGATTTTAGATATTTTCAAATTAAGTTTTTTTTTAATTTTTTTATAGTGATACCACACAAGAGTCTCAACTGCTCCCGTCTGGAGCCAGTGAGACTATGGCATCCACAATTGGGGTATGTTGTGAGGCTGAAGGTAGTGGGGAGGGGAAGGAGATAGGGAACCGGAAGGTGGGGAAGTACCTAGCTATTCAGATCTGGTCACCAAGCACGGCTAATGCCATTTCAAGTAACGTTTCAATTCTGAATGGTGGTCTTACACCAAGGCAATACTAATAGTATCTTCCACTCTGGAACGTGCAGCAAATATACCTACTATATATTATTTTAAATGAATAAATTGTGAAATAACACAAAATAATCAAATAAAATTTATTTGCCACGCTGGGATTCGATCCCGCGACCTTCGGAATGCTAGTCAAGAGCCTTACCGCTGGACTACGACGGCCGTCATACTTTTTATATTCTTTCATATTCTATACTTTTTTATATTCTTTTATCTCTTTCATATTCTTTTTTTATTATTTAATACTCATTTTCATTCGTTGATATTCTTTAACACCATGTTATTTTATATTCTTGGATATTGTTTTATGATCTTTTATTTTCTTTCTTATTTCAAACTAGCTGACCCGGCCACACGTTGCTAAGGCTAACGAAACACAACGCCATTACCCAACCTTTATAAAATCCACACAACCCGCTTGCCAGCTGCCTGAATTAAATATTTGAATTTCTCGGCTTTTCTGTACTATAATAAGCATGTATTATACATATAAACTAATTAACTCGCCACTAATTATGCAATGCTTGCAATGCAACACTGGATATTTGAAAAGGGAAAATAAAATACCTACTTACTCTATTTTCCAATTTCTTCCGTAGAACGAATTTCAAAAGTGACTATAGTACGGCCCGCCAGCCGTTTTAAATCGCACAAAAATATGTTTTCTTTGAATTTCTCGGCTTTTCTCTAATATAATTTACATGTATTATACATATAAACATTCATCTTCAATCACTCTATCTATTGGTGAAAACCGTATGAAAATCCGTTGCGAAGTTTAAAAGATTAACGCGCACATACATTTTGAGCCACTTCATTTTATACTATGTAATGATGATGATGTTAATGCACCATATAGGTACATCATAACACGGGCTTGCGCCTAGTATTATGGTCGAAAATCCCCCAAATTATATAACCATCAAAGCAATGAATAAAGAAATTAAAACATAATAATAATAATAGGAAAGTTGTTCGATATTACTTACCGATTGGATCCAACGGGGGGCGTCGCGTAAGGCACCCCCAAAAACACTTCCACTGGCTTTAAAAACTTGTGTTCCTCCATCGGAACTATCACTCCTTGAAGTTTGCCATACCTTGTTTGAATAATTCGGTTACTCAGCCTCGACTTGGCATTAGAATTAGCACTAAATTGTCTCGCGTTCAAGTACGCACTGTTCAAATTATTGACCCCTCCGGCGAACGAGGTGAAAGGGTTACTACCAGAATTCACATTAAACTGTTGATTGTGATTATTGTTATTGTTGTTTGTGTAGTGGTGAGTGTCGTAATCTGTGTTACCGTTGCCGGTGTTGTGATCGTAATTCGTGTCGGGGTTGTCGTAGTGGTTCTTAGGGTCGTATTCCCCGTTGTCGCCGGTCTGCGCGCTGTTGTGAGGCTCGTTCAACAACGCTTCGTTGTGACTTTTATTATTAATATTATTATTCGGTTGATTTACGATGGACGACGCCGTGTTGATGTCACTGTTACTATTTTGAGTTTCACAACCGACGGTGTTTAGCAACACCATAACTATGAATATTGTTTTAAAATAGAATATAAGCCACGGTGACATTTTAAAGCGGCCCTTGTACTGGGCTTCTGCTCTTATTTTTAAAGACGACATTATAAAATCTGAAGACTTATTTTCACTTGTAAACTGCACATTTTTTTAAGTTCAAATATATTTCAATAATATAGTTCAATAATAGTTTATATTTCAACACTTATTTTTAATCCTTGAAGTTAAACATATTTACTATAATAAATATTAAAATCTGGATAATTAAATGTAGATAAAGAATGTATTAGATAATACGTCCGATATCCCAAAACTGATATATTCATGAGTTGTTTCAGTGTCAGCTATCTACATTTTTTTGTCTCCATAAAACTTATCCAACTAATTTTCCAGGTATTACTAACTACCATTCACCAGCAACTCGTAGATGTTTTGCTTTGATAAATGTATACAAATATATTTTAATTTAATCAAAGGCCATATCTCGAACAGTGAAGATTCTGGCATACATCAACCCATTTGAGACGGAGTCTCACAATAGGGGACGCCACCACAACTTGTATTGTCGATGGTGTGGTTCAAATATGTGTCTAAATTCACCCATGTGGAGAGCAACTCGCTATCTAAATATGGTGGATAACAAATTCGACATAATCTTCGAAACGCACAAGAGTGATTTGAAGGTTTTTGGCACACCAAACTAAGTATATCAACGGTAGGTACTTGTATAACAAATTTGTTGATGTTATAACAACGTAAAATATATATTTTTATAAATATGTTCATGAATTAAAATAAAAATAATTAGTTAGGTACGAAAAATGAAGATCAAGCAAAAACACTTAATAAGAGTTTAGATGTCTGCAAAAAACCCATTGACTTATTATTAAGAAGTTAAAAATGTATTCATCCTACGACATAATGATAAACAGGGCAGTTAGTTGATATAATGCTTATTAGACAAATTCGTCTCCTAAAGAAAGAATTTCTGAACCAAATGCCAACAAGACAATTTGTTGCGGCAGACAGAGAAAATCCGCTGTTTTGCTAGCAATTCAACTCCAGGCGGTAATTTTTCACGAAAGCACCACTTTATTGGACAGACAACAAAATCGGCAAGATTGTAATCGGTTGTAATACTGCAGATCACGCCATCGCGGAATTTCTCCTCATTCGGCAAACCTTATTGAGTAATTACAATAACGCATCTATTTACTGCTGATCCGTGTAGTTGTTGAAAACGATTCAAAGTACAACAACGCACGTAGCAAATAAAGTACTTCTTCTATAATATTCTTTTTCAAGTATGCTGAACATATTTTAGTTCCTATGAAAATTAATCAGAAAGACCAAAGATCGGCCATAAAATATTTAGTACTTTCTAAACTCCTAGAGTCAGATCTTTCTTCTTGCTAAATAAACATGATAACTCTTAACACGGAAAGTGGCACAGAGCAATTATTTACAAACTACTTCGCTACGGAAGTAACTTCTTTGGAAGAAAAAATAATGTCGACTGAGCGTTACGAACTTACGAAGCAATATTAATTACTTAAGTACCGAGGTTTGTTGACCTGGAAAAATTATATATATTATGGTAGATTTGCAAAAATAGTATAATTAAATTGGGAGTGATGATTTTAAAATTATATTTTGTTAAGTGTGAATTATTTTTTAAATTATTTAAAATTTTAGATTAGCACTATAATTTATAATAGAAATTTCTTTCGTGTGCCATGTGCTGCCATTTGAAGCTTTTTGGTGTTGGAGACAAGTATCTGTAACAAAGAAAGAAATATGATTAGTATCACGAATTCTTTAAGCAATAGTTATAAAATGAGGACGTCAATAAGTGTGTGTCGGTACACATGTACTAATGCTGCACTTATATGGAGCTGTACAGATTTCATTGAACCCAGCAAGCCAGTGTCCACCATAGCGAATTATTTAATATTATAATACATGTGTTAATTTCGCTGGGCGACGATCGGCGGCTGCCTGTCACCTGGATGGAGGAATTTCCTAAGACCGCTGACGAAGCAATCGAGTTCAACGGAGGGCGATGAAATTTGGACTTTTTAAAATTTTTAACATAAGATCTACATGAGGCCATGAGGAAAATAATTTCCCTGTGGGCTTTTTGTCAGGTTTGGGGTGCTGTATAGATACAGGGTCTTTTTGGGGAATGGAAGGAGAAAAAGGTATGACGGGTGGGTAGCAATCTGGGGCCCAGTGTGTCCAGAAGCGAAGGACATGTGAATCTGTCCCTCCTACTGCGGTGCACGGCGATGGGTCGAGAGAGTCGGGGCTGGGGAGGTCCGAGAGGTCTAGTCTTTCCCGATCGACAAACCCTAGACAAATTTAACCCCATGGACTCGGGCACCCTGCTAAGTCACCAAACTTAGTGAACCGCTTGGGGTGACCTGTTTGTTATCCAATAAATGGTTCCGTGCCCATACTTACCTCCCAAATAAATAAAAAAAACACTAAGTTCCATGACACGAAATGGAGTTCAATGGTGGACAAATAAAACTCGTCAGAAGTAGTAGTGAGATTCGGGATTTTTTTTATTATATACTAGCAGACCCAGCCACACGTTGACTACTGATCTATACGCCTCGAAAAGGCTGACACGGCAGCCAGTCGGCTACTGATGTAAGCATAATTCTTCAAAATACAATTATTACGCAGCCATACCATTACCATCGTTCGACTCTTACATATTTAAGAGGTACGTACATACCTACGTACGTAGTAGCGGTCGTACCGATGGAGTTCGATTACCGTACTTTCATTTGAGGAAAAAAAGGAAGCTTAGTAAAAATCGTTAGTGATGAAACTTTTGAAGTTTTGGCCGTTCTTGGTGACCGGAACTAAATATTTATTTTTTACCCTAACTCCACACAGAAGGCCCTGAAGAAAATAGTTCCAATTAAGGGCATTTGTCATCTTTGGGGTGTTGTGTCTAGGGTCTTTTTAAGAAAGGAGGGAAAGGAAGTTCTGGAAAGGATAAGGATATCAAGGGTTGGTAGGGATCTGGGGGTCAGTGTATCCAAGAGTAATGGATGCATGAATCCATCCTTCCCACTTTGGTGCACGGCGATGTTCCGGGAGAGTACAGCTGGAGAAGTTAAGAAAGACTCCCTCAACCATTCTCTCCCGATCTGGCCTGCCATGAAGCTGTTGAGCAGACACATCCGCCGCTAAGATACAAACAAACCTCACCCCTTGTACCCGGGCAACACTGCTAAGTCACCAAACGAAACAAAATTTTGAAAAATCCTATATTTAAAGGTTTTTTTGATTGATTCGTGTACAGACAATGGTTTTGAATAAGAATCCAAAATTTCAGTCGGTTCGGTGCCATAGGGGTGACCTGTTGCAGTGGTAGGACTCCAAATTGGGAATTGCCAGGTACTTCCCAACTTTCTATAACTGGGAACCGAACCCAACCCCATATTGGGAATTCCATATCTCTATTGGCTCTAGACAGTTGTGAGCAGTTTGTATCCTTGTTAGAAATTCACATAAGAAATAAAATTAAAATAAATCAACTCAAATCAACCCAAATTGGGAATAGCCAGGTACTTCCCAACTTTCTATAACTGGGAACCGAACCCAACCCCATATTGGGAATTCCATATCTCTATTGGCTCTAGACAGTTGTGAGCAGTTTGTATCCTTGTTAGAAATTCACATAAGAAATAAAATAAAAATAAATCAACTCTCAGTGGTAAAACTTTTATTGGAACGTTGTTGAATTATTATTATTTTGAAATTTGTCGATTGAAGAAAACCTTTTAAAATTTCACCCTTAGGGTAGTCATAATTCAACCCTAGTTATAATAAAACCTTTTCAGTGCTGAAATCTTAACGTCCCCCCTAAATAATAATCCTTCCGTCCCTCCACTCCCTCTGAAACGTTCTTCTTAAAGTTTCAGTCTTTTGTTTGTTAAGTAGAATCGCCCCATTCACTGAATAGAAAATTTCCGGAAGTATCATCAAGTCCGGTTTTAACTCGACCGTTTTGCATTAATCGTAAATAATTATAAAAATATAGATTGTTACGAATTTATGCATACCGTTTATTAAATTATTAAGGGCCATTAACCAGTTAGACACCGAGAATTCAAATTTCGTTGAAAGATGTTCTTACAAACATACATGGCGGTTCCAATGAGAGATTAATTATTCTCCGTACTAGCATTTTAAATAATAAATCAAAATCGATTTTATTTCATTCAAAATTTGCTTTAATTTATGCCTACATTCGAAAATGCTGAAAGGCATGATGAAAAGACTATTAATATTATGTATTTTCTGTAATTATTTTTTGATCACAAGTATTTATAATTTTTCAATAATGTCTAAGCAAGATAATAATGTTAAAAATCTTAAATATATTAGTTTGTAAGACCGTGAATAAATAGACAAACTGAAGTATTTTCATCACAAAACACGTGCGAGGATCTTTTTTAAATGATTTTTATTTAAACTATAATTAAAATTCCGAAATATAGCTTTACCAGATAATTCTGACCGGTCAGTGGTTGAGTGGGCATAGCGCTTGGGTCCCACCTGGGCGTCGTGTGTTCGATTCCTCGGCTATTTTCTCAAAATTTAAAACATAGTTTTACTAGATAAAAGAAGTCTTTCGATATCAATTTATAAATTTTGGTGGAAAAGAGAGATTTGGTTATAACGTAGATAGGTACTGACAAACGGTTCAGCTATGCAACCATGATTTCTACCGGAATGCAGCTAGTTTTCAGCAGTGCCTCTAACATAATACACATAATATAATAAATACAGGTGGGTATTCCTTTCATTGTAAATTCGGCCAAATAATATGTTATGTGGTTTACTGTGCAGTCAGCAACCATTCGCCACAGAGCTTTTTGAAGCACTACAACGACGTCAATAGGCAGTGGTTCACATTCGAATAGGCAGTGGTTTGCCATTCCAAAGTTTTGATGTTGAATAACCGAAACTACCTTTAAATACGGTGACCCAACATTTGATCCGGCGACATTTGGTCCGGCGACAGTTGGTCCGGCGACATTTGATCCGGCGGACAGTTGATCCGGCGACAATTGGTCCGGCCTGATCCTTTAGAAGATTTTTTCTTCAAGTAAGTATGTAAAGACAATATACGGCCGTACAACCAAAGTCGATGACTTATATCTGAAGGCATCGTGAGTGAAAATCCGCTGTAACAATATTTGTACTAATAATAATTTCGACTTCTCTCAACCGTCTCGAGCCAGTGAGTGCCAATGGCATCCCCAATTTTGATATGGTGTGATACTAAGGGTAGTGGGGAGGGGAAGGAGATGTGGAAAACGTACCTGACTATTCAGATCTAGTCACGTCATTTCAAGTAATCCGACTAAACCTACATACACTGTACACCAGCGAACAAATTACAAAAATCATATGACATAAATTGTTTTACATTTTTGTTTTTATTTTTTAGAACTTTTATCATAACACAAGAGTCCCAACTGCTCCCAACCGTCTGGAGCCAGTGAGACTATGGCATTCCTAATTTTGAAATGTTGTGAGGCTGAAGATAGTGGGGAGGAGAAGGATACGTGAAAAATTTTCCTGGCTATTCAGATCTAGTCACCAAACACGCCTAAAGCCATTTCAAGTAACGTTTCAATTCTGAATGAATACTGACGAATAGCAAAATACGACATTCTTATATGTGCAACATATACTTAAGATTTAGGAGGCGGATTTGTTTACCGTCGCCATGGGAACCATTTATTGGATAACCAACATTCCTGCCATAGGTCATCCCAAGTGGTTCGCTACGTTTGGTGAATTATAAGGTTTGCCCGGGTTCTTGGGGTGATGTTTGTCCAGGTCTTGGTGGCGAATGCTTTGCCTCACCTACTGTGTGGTGGTCCGGATCGGGAGAGATTGCTTGAGGCTTTGGTTGTACGGCGTATATCCTCTTTACATACTTACTTGAAGAAAAAATTTTCTAAGGATCAGGCCGGACCAATTGTAGCCGGATCAACTGTCCGCCGGATCAACTGTCCACCGGATCAAGTGTCAGCCGGATCAAATGTCGGCTAGATCAAATGTCACCGGACCAACTGTCGCCGGACCAAATGTCGCCGGATCAACTGTCATGGAACCGAAGGTCCTAATAAAAACAATGATTTTACATTTGAAAAAATAACTTTACTATGAACCATAAAAACGACCACTAACCTCAAACCGAAACGGAAGGTACAGAAAAAAAAATTAAGACAGAAGTAATGCGTAAAAGTGAGTTTTATCAAAACTGCTGTATTTGAAGGCTCATTGGCAATACCTAGAAAAAGTTTGAAAAAGAATTGTCTTTGAGATGGTGATTTTCTTTGGACATATGTTAAATTTAAGTGTTAAATAAAATATACGGATTACATGTTATTATCGTTAATATAGAAAAAGGTATTTAATAATTTTCGGAACATTCCTACATACTTTGCGATTTTTTTTTTTTCTATCGAGGGGAATTTATGTAATTAACGGCTCAGTTAAGCAAATGTATAAATATTTTCTTCAAAAATAACATATCTGTTATGTACTAGCCGGTTGCCAGCATGCGTTGCCATATTCAAAGAAATAAATTGTTTCTCGCTGCATATCCTTTCAGGTGCGTCCCCGTTCGCCTCCCGCATCCCCTTCCCATACCACGTTCCCCTTCCACCTTCCACCTTCCCCGCCCTCTCCCCTCTCCCGCTTCACCATCCCGCCATTCCCCTCCCGCGTTCCATATATTCAGTCCCAGTGCATTCAGTTTTCAAAGCTTCAGCGTTTTATTCAAATTTTAATTTTTCATATTACAACATTTCATTTTTGTATTTTAATAAGAATAAACATTCATCAAACGCGCGAACTGTCACACGTGCGAAGTTAAGTTTTATGAAATTATCCAATTTTCTGCGGAATTTTCTTAATTTTTCTTTCCATTAAAACCTTCTACAAAGTATTAGAAAACTTTAAAAAAAGATGAATGAAATAGGTTAAGTCGTTCTGCAGTTCTGGCTTGACCACGGGAAATAGGGATTCATTTTTATGTACATATATAGATATTTTTTGAGAACTAAAAAAATGCGTAATTTAAATTTTTTTAAATAAATCGGAAAAACTTTGAAATGCCAGGTCTTAATAAATTTCACCAGAAGTAAGATAAAACCGATCTTACTTCGAGCTTGCAGACACGCCCACATCACACTTCTATCTATTCAGTGGACTGCCAGAATTTGTGGAATATTGGGCAAAACTTTACTTTTTATGACTGTCTTGTTCAATGAGATGTTTTTAAAAACATATTCTTTGTAGCATCCAACTTGAAGGAGTTACTTTAACAAGATAATTTTAATAATATTTTCAGCTAACTAAAAGGATTATCTTAATAAGGTACAAATATTCAATAAAGTTTGTTTTTATTACTTCAATAGAATCCTTGGAAACTCATCCAATATTCAGAAATACAATTTTCTTGTCTTAACTTCTTGCCGTTAAATTAGACTTACAAACTTTTAGTTTTTATCAAAAACGAATATTTTTCTTTACTGTGAAAGAATTTATCCATTCATCGATGGAATGAAATCAACGTTGATTGCATTCCTAGTTTTTTTTATAATGTTAATAACAGGTCGCTGAGTCGAGCACGTTTTAGAGGAATTATGTCAGTATTGGAAGGCCAACACAAAATTAATGATGATCGACAGTGCAAACACCCTTGTAAGAAATAATACACTCACAGACTTAGAAACGTGATAACAGAAGTGAAAAGAAGAATTTGAAAGATAAAAGACGCCATGAGTAACATGTAAAAGATATGGAGTGACAGAGACACAACGAAGACCACCAAGATGCGACTCGAACGGGCATTGATTTTCCCCATATTTCTGTACGGTGTGGAAACAAGGACATTTAAAGCCAGGGAAAGAAAATGGATACATGCCCTCAAAATGTGGTGATAGAGTAAGATGCTCAGTCAGAAGACAATCAAACGTACAAAGGCGTCCATCCTGGGAGAGGTAGGCATCCACAAAAGGCTTTCAACTATCTGTCTACAACGTATATTAAGAAACTTTAGAGACGTTGCAAGCCAGTCTGAGGACTCCAACTTAGAGAAACCCATTGTTATAGAATAACTCATAGAAACTCATCACTCATAGTTAAACTCAAAGTGGAAGGCAGAAGAAGCAGAGGACGGTCATCAATGCGCTGGAGTTAGCAAGTGTTGACTGGCGTCGGTGTTCGCAGCTCTCCACTCAGCGCAGAACCGCGAGGAGTCGAAGTTGGAGTAGGGGTCACGATCCTTAACAATGAGGAACCAACTTGAGTAGACGAAGCAGTATCACCCTGGTAAAAGATCATCAAAATTCAGGATCAACACGTCGCGTCGCGTCGCGCGTTGTTTGAAAAGACTTTAGGCGTATTACCAGATCTGAATAGCCAAGTAATTTACAACCTCCCGCTCATTAATCTGTTTCTCCTCCCACCTCGTTTAACCTCATAACATATTCAAATTGGGGATGCCGTAGTCCTACTTACTCTAGATGGGTGGGAGCAGTTGGGACAGTATTAATATTACAGTGCACAGCAATACAACCATTGCTACCAGTGTTAGGGATACTGTAATCCATTTGATTCAGGGCATTTGGGACTATTGTGTGGTCACCACTTAAGGCTCTGCAACCGGGCCCGAAAAGAAGAAGATGGAGAGATACGAAATTACGAATTTTAGATGAGAGCGCTAACATTTGCAGCGACAAAATCGATGCGAAAATTGCGAAAATCTCTACATATTATAAATTAAAGTCCCCCGCGTCGTCTGTCTGTCTGTCTGTTTGCGATAAACTCGAAAACTACTGAACGGATTTCCATGCGGTTTTCACCAATAGATAGAGTGTTTTGTGAGGAAGGTTTAGGTATGTAATTTGATACGCATTCTATCTTCTAAAAAATGGTCACGTACATTGCAGTAATTGAAAAGTTATTTAGACGGATACAGTATTATTAACTTAAATACTTTAGTTACCCCAAGCATTTCATGGACATTATTATAATCTTTCACACCATCTCTACGTATTATACATTAAAGTCCTCCGCAGCATCTGTCTGTCTCTTTGCCATGAACTCAAAGACGGCGGTGGTTATAAAGATTGGATAACCATCCAGTAGATGATGTTGTGTTTTATTAGCCACAGCAACGCGTGGCCGGGTCAACTAGTGTTTAATAAAACACAACTCATTTAAAAAAGAGCATGCTTTGAGATTTTTTTCTATCGAGGGAATTTTATATAATTTGCGTTTCAAATACAGATCGCAATATTATTGAAATTGGCCACCTCTGGTCTCGACCCCAAAATACCCGATAACTAAAAAAATATGCTATCAGCAATTCCTATTACATTGATGGTGGTAGTATTACAAAAATGTACGATTCTCCAAAATATTTTTTTTTTTCCTAGAACTCCTTTATTGACATACAAAAGAAAAGTTAAGACCATGCCAAGAAAATGTAACCCTTTGGGCATACAAATAATAATTTCTTTCAACTTGCTTTCAACTGAATTATGTGCTGGTTTCCTATACAGTCGGAAAAATGATTAAGTAAATTATTTCGTAATAACTTAAGTCACCACTATTAATTAAGTCCATAGAATAAGGAATTAACTCGGGTATTTTCTAATTACCCTCCCATACACAAAAATTAATGAGCTCGAAATAAATGCTCTAACGAAAAAGTGATTTTTCAATAAATCAAATTATCGTTCAAGGCAACGATTCTCCACAGTTCAATGAAATTATTTGGTGATCCAACAGTTGATCCTCAGACAGTTAGCCCCCCGAAACAATATTTATTATAACACAATTTATTATAACAATATTTATTATAGTATGCTGTACATTATTTACCAATTTCAAACGTTAAATCGACTTTCAATTTGTGTCATTTTTTTTGCTTACTGGTATACACAATGTATTATACAGTCCATAGACAAGTAGTTTTATTCTTGATGCATTTGAATGAAAATATGTTTTGAACTTTTATTATTCCTGTCTGCACAACCTTTCGGAGACACTTCGTTATATTTTGAGTAAGTAGGTATATCGCATTTTCCTTAAGCTTGTACAAGTTTAGAGCATTGAGAATACAAAATACGTAGTACACATTTAGAGAATTGAGAATACAAGATACGTTAAACAAATTTAGGGAATTGAAAATACAAGTTCCGTTGTACAAATTTAAAGAATTGAGAATACAAGATGATGAGAATACAATTTGACCGGTCAGTGGTTGAGTGAGCATAGCGCTTGGGTCCCACCCGGGCGTCGCGTGTTCGATTCCTCGGCTGGCTAAGTCCTCCATCACAACACAAGCAACATTTTCGGTTTTCTGTGGTGGTAGTAGGAGATTTTCAAACATTGTTGGGTTTTTCGTAACCCGGGAATGTTTGTCTTACTTAAAAAAAAAAAGCGTACTTTTTTTTATTTAATTTAGAGATTTGAGAATACAAGATACGTTGCACAATTTTGGAGAATTGAGAATACAAGATAAGTGGTACAAATTTAGTTAATGAGAATACAAAATACATACATTGGAGAATCGAGAATAAAAGGTACTTTTTATAAATTTTAGAGAATTGATAATACAAGAGACGTTGTCCGAATTTATAGAATTGAGATGTTTTTTTACATTAGCTCTACTCAGGAGGCCCTGAGGAAAATAGTTCCCCTTGGGACCTATGTCATCTTTGGGAGTGCTGTGTGGATTTTTTTTAGGAAAGGGAGGAGAGGAAGTTACGGGAAGGAAAAGTGTATGAGGGATGGGTAGGAATCTGGGTGCAGTTATCCAGGAGTATCCAGGTATGTCCAGGAGTGAAACGTATGAATCCATCCCTCCCACTGCAGTGCAAAGCGATGTTCCGAGGGATGTCAAATAGGGTGTGTCAATTAATTCAAGTTTTGAATTCAGAAATGCCTGGGGTCTCAAAAGTTGGGTCTTACAAAAAAAATGAGACTGCCTATAAATTTATTTAAAAAAAAATTGAAAATCAGAAAACAAACCTAAAACATTTTTTCAAATTACAATTTTTTTTCTTTATAATTTAACCTTTTAAATATTTCTATTTTTGAGATTGATAATTCATGGTGGAATTCCATTATAACATATTATAATAAAACAAATATAAAACTTTATTCCACTTAATTTTATTCGAACGTAACCGGTTTCAGCTCGTTAAAGCCATCTTCAGACTGGACCAGTCTGTATACATTAAATCTTTTAACATTTATTAGTTATTAAAAAATGCGTATAGCTAACAATAATGAAAAAAAATCAAGTTTTAGGAATACAAGTAAGTCATCAAGAATACTGATTTTATCCAGAAAAAGTGTTATTTTCCCTTTTATATTTTTAACAAACATATCACGTAATATATTTCAATGCCTATGTATGTGTTCTTTGTACTGCAGTTATGGAATAAAAATGAACTTTGGTACAAAATATAAAATATGAACCTTTTGTTTTATTTTTTTCCAAATCACGAAATCTACTTTTTTTCAAAACTTCCGGTCATTTAGCGGGCTAAGAGTGAATTTCATTTACATATTTTTACGTTTTCGAATAGCTAGAGTCACGTGGGGTAAACATACGCAGTTTTTACATTGGGATTTTTGTATTAAAACGCTTTAGGTATTTTGCTCATTTTTATTTATTTATATGGTTGATCATTAAGGCATCTCAAACAAACATAAAAACCTTATGTAGTTCATAAATCAAAAAGTTATATAAAAATGTTTACATGTGTAGATGTTTATTCATGCATGTCGATTACGAACACTTACCCCACGTGCGGCTTAAGTATTCGCATACCGTAGAGAAGTACTCAAATCAGATTAGTGGTTATCTTTAATAGAATTATCACTTTTCACCTGTGTAACTAACAATATTTTACCAAAAATCATCATAGACCACATCGCTCTGACTCAGTTGGTTACACAATAGCACACATCGGTAAGCAAACACGTCAATAGCAGATGACAAAATTTAAGAAAAAGCACAAAATACAGTAATTTACCTACCAATTTTTATTTTCAAATTAGGATTCACTGTACTAGTATCCCGCTTCAATGCGAGCCAAAACGCTACTGAATTAAGGAACGTGCGGGCGCGAAACAGGCACGATCACCTTGGAAACATCATTGCGAACACTTACACTCTGCGTACGGTTACCCCACGTGACTCTACAGACCAAACGGAACTTTTGAGACCCCGGAAATTTAAAAATAAGGCCATTTTTTTCTCTTCATGGAGAGCGACACAAGCTAATTTGTCAAAGGGACCCCCTCATCCCCTCTCTCACGCCTGCCATGGACCGGGTGGGCAGACTCATCCGCCGCTAAAGACCCGGAAAAACCTCTCCCCATGAACCCGGGGTGATCTATGGCAGAGGTGTTGGTTATCCAACAAATAGTTTCCGGAGAGGCGATACCCATTCCCGCATCACAATCTGTTCAAATTTAGAGAATTAAGAATACAAGATACGTTGTTCAAATTTAGACCAAAAAATGAGTTTGCGTCAGTGCCAAGATTGAGTTGTGTAGCATTCCATTAACTCGATATTTTGCGTATAAATGGCTTGTTTGTTACTTCCTTAGATAAGTTTTACGACACATAACATGCGTGACTCTCATCACACCTCAAACAAAATATTAAACAATCTTTACTTACTAAACTTCCACTTGCTTAACCCTCTCGTCTATAATAAAGTAAGAATGGAGGTATTACGTTGTCTTAAGCACAGATAATATTTGTGACAGCTCCCATATGCCGTCTAAGTTTTATGTCATGTGGAATGTACCGAAATTTCTTTTCCCAGATTTAACAAACGATTAAGGGTAAGTTATGTCAAATGTAAACGAGGCATTATGTTCAGACAGTTATGTCGAGATACAGGGTCGGATAGACCGCGAGATAAAAAATGGTTCTAAGTGTAAAGTGAATTTCAACAAAATGCTCCGTAATATGCCAATGACTTATGTTCGGTTCTTAAAACGTAAGAACGGAGTATTGAGAAGATCCGATAGTCATAAGCCAAATAAATACAAGTAACTTGCCGCATGTTATTTATTTATTTGTTTATTAAGATATACACAGTTCATTATAATACAGATTATAAGGTATGTTAAATTAAATTATTACATGGTTATGTACCTATTACGTAAGACCATAGAATGTCATTTGGTAATTACGCCTGAGATATGAACCGGTCTTAAAACTTAATTATTGAATGAATGAAGTAATAATAATAAAAAGGAAGAAAAAGGTGGGGGGGGGGGGGATAAGGAGACATTTTAAAATCAAGAATTATATGCTCACTAATTGTAATTGACTGATTAGAGTTTAAGAAAAGTTAAGTGTAAGTAATTTTAAAACAATTATATCACGCCAAGAAATTTATTTATAAAACATGATAATGCCAAAAATTAAAAAGAAGAACAGAATGATGAAGTGTTTAATTTAGTTGTTGAATTTGATCTCGATGTTCTCAAGAATTTTGGAAGTTTGTACGTTCTCCAATATTGCAAAAGCAAATTTATTGGAATAAGTTTTCAGTGTTTCTGATATTTTAAAAAATAAACATAAAAGCATGTTTTTGGACTTCTAATGCGAATTCTGGCGGTCATCCAAATATGTTATAAATATTTGGTTTGACGCTCTTGGAGTGAAAATACTTTGATAAATTGAATGATTTATTACTATTTGTATAAAATGATTGACGTGATTTAAAGGTTCGAATATGTTGGCTTCTTTATAATAGTTTTGTTTATTTCAGTGAAACGGATTGTTAGAAAAGGTTTTGGTGTTACTTAATTGCCGACAAACCCGGAAATTTTTTTAAATTTTTTCTTTTAAACATGCACTTTACCTGTCTATCAATCTATATAACGTGTAACGGAAAATTTTACTTTTTTTCACAAAAGTCGCAGCTGCTCCCATTTAGAACCAGTGGGACTATGTCATCCCCAATTGTGGTGTGTTGTAAGACAGAAGGTAGTTGGAAGGGAAAAGAGATGGGAAAGAAGGTGGGGAAGTAC
Source organism: Limnephilus rhombicus (assembly GCA_929108145.2). Lineage (NCBI taxonomy): Eukaryota > Metazoa > Arthropoda > Insecta > Trichoptera > Limnephilidae > Limnephilus > Limnephilus rhombicus. Next base: position 10,065,651 of record OV815292.1, on the reverse strand, counting down.
CTGGCTATTCAGATCTGGTCACCAAACACGGCGAAAGCCATTTCAAGCAACGTTTTAATTCTGAATGGTGGTCTTACACCAGGGCGATACTGAGAGTATCTTCCACTCTGGAACGTGTCGCAAATACATTATATATTATTTTTTATGTGTATTAATTGTGAAATAACTCAAATTTATAAAAAAAAATATTTGCGCACAATCCCGCAACTTGTGATTGTGATTCTAGAGCAACGATACTCAACCTTTTTTCACTTCGGACCACATACATGTATTTGTAAAGTTACGCGGGCCGCAACACTATACTGGTATGACGAAAAAAAATCATCAACCCCCCCCCCCCCAACATTTTTGCGATTTAATTTTGAAGACTCTCCGCCATTAATAATAATATTTGGATAATTTGTAGAGCGCTGTTTTTGTGAAAAATTACCTAATAATGCCTATTTATATTATAAGAAAATAGTACTTTATACGACAGCAAGAAATGCTTTTAAAATTAGTAGGTACCTGACTAGCCATTGACATTAACCAGTTTTTATGTATTATAATTGATGCAGTTGTTTTTAGAAGTGGCACTTTTATTTATAAATTAATAGCTTCTACACGGCATGCGTTGCTCTGCCATTTAATAAGGAAATAGTTTCTCACTGCGTGTCCTTTACCATTCGTCTCTTTCCCCTTCCGCCTCCCCTTTCTCTTCCGCGTCCCCTTCCCCTCTCGCGTTCCCACTCCGCCTTCTCCACCTTCCCTCTCCCCACTCCACTCCCACCCCTTCCCCATCCCGCGACTCCTCCTCCCAAGTTCACCTCCCCCCTCCCAGATTCCCCTCCCCTTTCCCTGGTTTCATTCCAACCCTCCCGCACTCCATACATTCAGTCCCGGTACATTCAGTTTTCAAATAGCTCGTGTGCCACCTATTCAATTTTTTTTATACAAATTTCATAACGTCAGAGCTCACCAGTGGTTTTATACACACCTTGTCCTGACAATAACGAACACAAAAAAAAGAATTATCCAATTTGGTGCAGTCGTTGGGAAGTTATGCGCTTAGCAACACATTCAGAGATTCATATTTATATTATAGATTTGCGCGCGTACTTGTGTGTCAAATATTTGTTTTTTGGGATTAAATCTAGCGTGTGTAAATAGCAACACTCTTACACATCTGCCCTGATGATGGACACTGTAACGCTGTCCGAAACGTTGGCTAAAGACGGAGGTAGCGCAACACGGCATAACACCCCAAAAACAAATAACAAAAAAAACCTTTTGGCCGTGAATATCTAAACAGTACCAGATCGTGTGGACCATAATGACAATCCTTTTCGGGTGTCACTATCTGTGGCCTGTGCGTCAAAGTCGAAACGAATCTCAAGATTATAAATCGAATCGAATCGAATATTCGAAATTTAGAATGATAGTTTTTTTTAAATCAAGTTCCTGATGGTAAAGTGGTTAGGGCCGCACACAAAAGCTTGGCGGGCCGCAGGTTGAGTATCGTTGTTCTAGAGCCTCACCCCTCGACCACGGTGGCCGTCATTTCACTGATAATCTCTTCTAAGATAGTTCTCCTAACTAGGTAAGTACCATAATTTTTGGTTACGTTTTTAGATTTTCACGGCCAAAAGTATTTTCGTTATTTGTTTTTGGGGTGTTTTGCCGTGTGGCGCTACCTCCTTCTTTAGCCAACGTTTTGGACAGCTTGTTCCAGTGTACATCATCAGGACAGATCCGGCTTCCAAGTATTGGTATCGCTTCCAAGTAAATAAGCACACATTTCACCATTTACAGTTACACGTTTGCCGGATCTGCCCTGATGATGGACACTGCAACGCTGTCCGAAACGTTGGCTAAAGAAGGAGGTAACGCAACACGGCATAACACCCCAAAAACAAATAACGGAAAAAATCCCATCATTTTTATTTATAAATTCGAAAAAATTATCCAAAGGGTTGATTCCATAAAATACATCCGTTTTGATTTGAACACAAAAAAATTCAATAATATTGGAAAATATAATAATATATAACACAAAATGGAACAAAATTCAAATGAAATGAAAAATTATGATAACCACAGAAATTGAATACAATTCAAATAAAGTAGAAAAAACATTCCCCAGTTATAAATTTAAATTTCGAATAATTGTTTGGGCAAAATCGGTCATGATTCCAATCCTGCTACTTGAAACCAACCGTTGTCAAACTAGAGAGCTTTTTACAGGGTAATTTAGGGTTGGGCTAGGTTAGGTTATTTCTCCCTCAGGCGCGCCATTTCTCTATGGACGTTTCAACTCCTCGTTCCATAAACAAGGGCGTGGTTGGTCCTACGTTGCGCTACGTGCTTTATCGTCAGTGTTGTGCAGATAATTGTCTATGTTTTTAAATGTTAAATGGGTACACGGTAATAACAATGAGAGGGGCTATCATTGTGTCATTGTTTTACTGTTTTTATTCCTACCTTTTTACGGCAATTAGTTGCAATTTACGTGTGGTCAGAAGGGTGCAGGTTATAAGTTGACCATTCAGGAGAGCTAAAACAGTGGATTGTGTAAAAAAATACATCTATCAAGTCAGGGGTGACCGCGGAGGACATGACACGATTAATTCAGAAACTGTTGGGTCGTTACAGGAGTCATTTACATTTGAAAAGAAGAAGGAATTGAACAAAGCAAGAAATGTGTGTCTTGAAAAAATTGTGTTAGGGTGCACCCTCTCTGCTTTTTTTTACATGAGCTCCACACAGAAGGCCCTGAGGAAAATAATTCCCTCATGGCCTTTGTCATCTTTGGGGATGCTTTGTGGGGGGTTTTGTAAGGAAAGGAAGTAGAGAAGAGTTCTGGGAAGGAGAAGGGAGTAAGGGGGGGTAGGAATTTGGGGTTCAGTGTGTCCTAGTCATCCACCTCCAAAACCTAGACAAACCTCATCCCATGAACCCGGGCACCCCTGCTAAATCACTAACAGATTCTCTGCTAAATCGAGTTCAGTTTATTCGCTTAACACCGAGGATTACCTTACCTTGTTTAATATTTTTTTTTTTATTTTATCATTACAATTTTTTCTAATTCAAATTGAGTGAAGTTTTTGGTTTTAACCCCTCCGAGTAATTTGTTCGCTTTTGGGAATAGGCAATATAGGTCTCAAAGAAATCGTGTTGTCTCCCTTATTACCATGGTTAGAAATATGATCTAAACGTGTTAGAAAGAGAAAACATCACTCTCATACTCAAATCTAAATGTTTACCAGAGAAGAATTAAAATGTATTCTCCTAAGAAGTCAAATTTTCGAAAACCGATATGAGAAATAATTGTGAGACTTTGTAATTTTTTCATGAAATGCTAAAAGTGAGGCAACCATAACATTTATAATATATTTGTCTAATAAAACATATATATATATATATATATATTTATTTATTTATTTATATATAATTTGTACATTTATTTTTAACAATTACAGGCAAATATAGCCTAAGACGTTATAATTGTACAATTTATGCTGTGTAATGCAATGACAAAAATCTTACAAATACGCTATAGGACACAAAAAATAAATCTATTTTTTTATCCACCGCATTCAAAAAGCACGTAGCTCTCCCCAGAAGTGATTTCACAAATAAATTAGTGCGGCTTGCTCTACTATATAGGAGGTTGTGATGACGTCCTCGAGAGTGAGACTCTGGTACAAAAAAAAATTGGGCCAGTATCTCATTATTAGATAAGTGACCGTTCATTAGTTGAAAAAAATATTTAAGCAAAGCAATACCTCTACGTGTCTCCAGGGAGTGCTAAATGGCCATGCATAATATATAAATCGATGGGTTAAGCCAAGGGTAACGTCCATAGAGCATATATATTAGTTTCTTTAATTTAGACTAGTTTCTTTATTTTAGTACATTAAATTAATAAATAATCATGCATACTTGCAGGAATTCGGGTTTAAATCGATATAAACTAAAGTATGTGACAGTAAATATATAAAAATCACACAAATCTGACAGGAGATAACGTCCGTTAACCAATAACGATCCCACAAAAAATACGGAATCGCTCGGCTGATGGGAATTTAAAGGTAAATTTTTATTTATTACACATTTTTACAAACGAATAGTTAAGTATAAGTAGATAAATTTATGAATTCATTGAATTTGCGCCGGAACGTTATTCATCATTTTCACTAAGCCGATTTTCTACGAATACTACAGACATCTGAGTATTAATACAAAGGGAGAATTAACAAGTTTCGTAAGAATCAAGTTTATCCAGTTTCCTAGAATTTTGTTCGGTTGAATTGATTTTGATCACCTCCAATGGATCCAAAATATATATCAAAAGCGTCTAGCTCTTTGCAGACGTGCTATAAAACTACAATGTTCGTCTTTATGTTTAAGGACTAGTTGACTAGCAGAACATCTGTTAATTTGCTTACATATCAGATCCACACCTGCCATTCGGCTATTCCTCTTTAATTATAATTTTACACAAAACCTTGACAAATTATATGCCGAAAGCTTCCTCATGAATCACTCTCCCTATTGGTGATAACCGCATGAAAATGCGTTGAGTAGTTTTGAGTTTATCGCGAACAGACAGACAGCAATTTGGGAACCGCCACCCCGGGAACCATTTATTGGATAACCAACACCTCTGCCATAGGTCACCCCAAGAGGTTCACTACGTTTGGTGACTTAGCAGGGTTCATGGGGTGAGGTGTGCCCGGGTCTTGGCGGCGGATGCGTCTGCTTACTAGCGGCAGGCCGGATCGGGAGAGAATGATTGAGGGAGTCCCTTTGACTTTTTGAAACTGTACCCTCTCGGAACATCGCTTTGCACCGCAGTATGTAGGAGGGATGGATTAATGATTCCTTCACTCCTGGACATACTGACCCCAGATTCCTACTCACCCCTAATGCCCTTTTCCTCCCCAGAACCTCTTCTCCTTCCTTTCCTAAAAAGACCCTCCTCACAGCATCCCAAAAGATGACACAGGCCCTGAGGGGAATTATTTTCCTTAGGGCCTCCTGTGTGTAGCTAATGTAAAAAAAAAGACAGAAGCGAGACTTTAATTTATAATATGTGGAGATGTTTGCAATTAAATAACACGCGGTTATTGGACGTTAACAGTGCAAAATTAAAGGATTAACGCGGGACGATTCTTGTTAATGCAGGAAATAAAGGTTGATTGTTTGAAACCAATAACTTCATTCATACAAATATTTGAGTCCTATAATTTCAATACCCGCTATATCAGATTTTTTGACAAAATGATCTGAGTATGACATCTGGTTCACATTTTTGCGAGGAACAAGACTAACTAGTGTTTCAAAACCTCTCTTATCACGACCAAAAACCGTGTTAAAAATGCGAGTGAGAAACAAAACCCGCTATATCATTCAAGAAGTTACTATCAAAACCCGCTATATCGGAATTCAACCAATCACGAGCAGTTATTTTGCCAAGATGGCGGTTGTAGAAACACGCCCCTCAGATCAGTTGAGTTTCAAAAGCCTCTATTTTCCATATAAATCACGAAGTGAGTATCAAAATCAGCTATATCTATTTTATTTATCCAAATTACTTAAATATTTCTAGACATACATTGAAAAATGAACATTTTTCAAATGTATGTTACTCCAATTCATTATATAAAAATATTAAATGCAATTTTTTATTTACGCTAGAGATGTGACAGTTTTTTGCGGTTTTCTCCGAATCAGTGAAAGTTGATATAGAAAATGAACGACTGTTAAATTTTAACATGCCTAAGTTAATCAAAAGGTTTGAAACACAAGGTATGGTAAGAAATTTAAGAACTATGAACTATTTGCAGCCTATTCCTACAAGATCATTCTTTGTATACATTCAACTCGGTGTACAATTTTCAACAAAAATGTTTGTAAAATTATTTTTTTGAATGTTTATTTCGTTTTCATTTTCTGAAATCCATAAAAGTAAATTATTATTTTTGAAGAAATCCAAATTAATTATTATTATTTTTTTTTTAATTTATAAACTAACGTTTAGACAAGATTTTTATGCACAGCACAAAGGGTAACAATTATTACAAGCAATAATTGTCAGCCTGAAACACTCATTTACACTCATGTCCTTCCGGAAGGACACGGGTTCAAGTCCCGTTGGCGGCAAGTATCTTTTCTCGGAAGATTTTTCAATGTAAATGAGTGTTTCAGGCTGACAATTATTGCTTGTAATAAATCCAAATTAATTTACGATGCTGAATTTTATAGTTCTAATTTAAAATACGACCGTTATATAATTTATAAGAGTGTTTTTAATAAATCGACCACCCTGCCTATCCAGTTTCACCGACCGCAGAGATCATTTCGGCTAGACAGGCCACTCACGTAAAATCTGTCATAATCTAGGAGATTTCATAAAACAAATATAATAATAATAATAATAATAAGCCTTTTATTCTGGACTTCTGTTAGGTATGTATTAGACATGATCTTATTTGTTATACTATATCCCGAAGCTCAGTTTGCCTCTTGGCATAGGCCTCCTCTAACATTTTCCATTGGGACCTGTCACGCGCTACTCTTCTCCATTGATGTCCAGCAGTGAGTTTTAGGTCATCTTCCCATCTTATGTGTTGACGTCCTCTACTTCTCTTGCCATCTCTGGGATACCAGTCAGTGACATTTTTGCACCATTTCTCTTGTGGATCGCGTATCATGTGTCCTGTCCATCTCCACTTTTGTTGGTCTATTCGGGTAACTACATCGGCAACTTTAGTTTTCTCCCTTATTGTGCTACCTCTCACTCTGTCCTGTTTCTTTGTTCCTGTCAAACTTCTCTCCATGGCTCTCTGGCAGCGTTCCAACTTTTCTCTGTGGCGTTTGGTGAGTGCCCAAGTTTCACATCCATAGGTGATGACTGGAAGTATACACGTGTTGAAGACTTTCCTTTTTATTTGCATACTTAGCTCCTTAGATTTCAAGACTTCTTTCAAAGACCAGTATTTCTTCCATCCATTTGCTACTCTTCTCTCGATTTCTTTAGTGGTTTGATCTTTGTGAGATATTATCTGTCCTAAATAGATGTAATCTGACACATATTCGAGTGGTTGGTTGTCAATTTTTATAGTTACTGGTTCGGAGTTTGTAAGCAATTTTGTTTTGTCTTTGTTCATGCATAGGCCGACTTTCACACTTTCCTCGTTTAGTGATTCTATCATTCTAATTAGGTGCATTGGGTTTTCCTCGAATACGACTATATAGTCTGCAAATCTTAGGTGGTTAAGTTTTACACCTTGTACGTTGATACCATATTTTTCCCAATCTAGTTTGCGGAAGATACTTTCCAGAGCAGCCGAGAACAATTTTGGTGATAGAGGGTCTCCCTGTCTTACTCCTCTCTCGATCTTGAACTTTTTTCCCAAGGTTTCTAGTTGGATCCTCGCTTCGCAATTCAAGTATATGTTTTTTATAATATTGATGTAGTTTAAAGGTATCCCCTGCTGTTCAAGGCTATCCCATATAGCTATGTGTCTTATGCTGTCGAAAGCTTTGGAGTACTCGATGAATGCCATGTATAGTTTCTTATTATAATCATTATATTTTTCTACTATTTGTTTCACCGTGTGTATGTGGTCCAGGGTAGAGTATTTTTGTCTAAAGCCGGCTTGCTCCCGTGGTTGATTTTCGTCTAACTTTTTACTTATTCTTTCCAGGATAACTTTGGAAAATACTTTGTATATATTTGACATCAAACTTATAGGTCTGTAGTTCCCTATATCTTCCTTTTGTCCTTTCTTGAATATAAGAATAATGTTTGATGTTTTCCACTGTGTAGGTATTAGACCAGTTGTAAGTATATCATTGAATATTGAAGTTAGTATTGGTAGTAGTTCTTCCATGGTGCCTTTAAGAAGTTCGTTTGTCACTTTGTCTGGACCTGGGGCTTTTTCCATCTTCTGACTGTATATGGCTTTTTCTACTTCTCTGGAAAGTATTTTTGGTTCAGTTACAACGTTTTCCTGCTTTTTATTGACGTCTTTCTTCGGATCACGTTTTTGTTTGTCGTCTGGGCTTGAGTAGAGGTCCTGGTAAAATTTTGTGGCTATTTCGTTTATGTTTTTTCTATTTGAAGAAGTATTCCCCCTTTTGTTTAATTTTGGTATCCATTCTTTATTTGATTCTCTCAATTCTTTAAGCGCTTTTTTCACTCCCCCTGTTTTCACTATATGCTTTTCTAATGTGTGCAGCCTCTTGGTCTTCCTATCTTTCCTGATGTTCTCTCTGATTTCTTTACTTAATTTTGTTATAGTTTTAATGTTATCTTTTTTAGGATGTTTTGAAAATAGGTGTTTTCTTTCTTCTATAAGTTGCAGCGTTGTGTCACTTAGTTCGTACTTGTTTCTTCTGCTAGTCTCAGCTTTTTCTTTAGTTAGTAGATTTTCTAGCTTTCCATATTTCGCACGAGCATCAGTGTTACTCAAAGTTAATTCTTCAGCTGATTCAATTAGGGATTGTGTTATTTTCCTTAAGGTTTCATCGCTGTGGTGTTTTGTAGTGTTAGAAGCGAAATGTTTTCTAGATTTATTTGGTGGTTCTATTCTTATATTGCTTCTTACCATACGATGATTTGTATTGAAATTGAATTTAGTTAGGACCGATGTATCCGTGAAGGCTTTTGGATAGTTTGTTGTAATGTAGTCAATTTCGTTTTTGGTTTTGCCATCGGGGGAGATCCATGTCCACTTATTCTTTTGGTTTTTCATGTATAAACTGTTCAAGAGCGTTAGATTGTGTTGTAATAATAATTCAACCAAAAATTCGCCATGTGGACTTCTTCTACCTTGGCCAAACTTTCCCAAGACATATTCTTCCTTGCATTGCTTCATCCCGACTTGAGCATTGAAGTCGCCCATTAGAATAATGTGGTTGTTTTGATACCTTGTTAATATCTTTGTTAATTCTTTATAGAAAAGTTTGATTTCTGTTTTTGTTGCTTGTTCTGTTGGAGAATAAATTTGTATAACTGACCATACTTTTTGGTATCCCGGTATGTCAATGTTAAGAATGGCTATTCGATCAGAGATTCCAATTAGGTCTTGTATGTATTGTTTCATTGACCGTTTGATTATGAATCCTACTCCTCTTTGACCGGCTGTTTCGCCTTTGTGGAATAGTATGTAGTCAATGCGTTCCTCAATCTTTTCTCCTAGTCTTCTCATCTCACTAATGCCCAGGATATCCCATTTTATTTCTTCGAGAGCTTTTTCTAGCTCGTGTAGGCTTTCTTCGGTTCTAAGGGTTCTCGTATTTAAAGTTGCAATATTGAGTATTTTGTTTCTTCTTGTTGTTAGAGGGTGGTGGTCTATAACTCCCGCGGGGACCAGCCGAATTGGGAGACTTTTTGTTAATTGGTTTTGATTGTTAATTTTTGTTGGTATTAATATTGTTTGTTTCCGATTTTCCGAGTCAATAAAACAAATATCCACTTTTAAAATAAGATTAAAAGAATTGAATTGCCTTTATTATTAGGTTCTTTTTTGGGAATATTTAAACTTTTTTTTGGTTCGTATTTGATTAATTTTTATTATTTCACAATGTATTACTTAATTGAAAATAATACATAGTATATTTGCGGCACGCACCAGGGTGGAAGATGCTCTCAGTATCGCCCTAGTGTAATAAAACCGTTCAGAATTGTAACTTTGATTTGGTGATCAGATCTGAATAGCCAGGTGATTCCCCACCCTGCTATTCCCATCTCCTACCACACCCCACTACCTTCAGCCTCACTTCATACCCCAATTGGGAATTCCATAGATTCTCTGGCTACAGACGTGAGCAACAGGAACTCTTGTGCGGTATTTCACAAAAAAAAATCTATTAAGAAATCACCTAAAAGTATTTTCTGTTAATTTATATATGTATGAGTATAATTTAATGTCTAAGGTATTTTCATAAAGTTCTATATTCAAAGAAAGAGACACTCGAATGGTTTGGGCGGATTGTAAGAAAATATGACGCAAATGTGAATGGTAGACGAAGTCTGGACGTCTGAAGAAGACATAAAACGATCAAGTGAATCAAATAATTGAGTCGAGCCATGTTAAAAGTCAGAATAATATTATGTATAAGAGAATGTTTGAATGTGAGTAAGGCAAGGAGTGTGTGCCAAGTCTCAGTTGTTTGGCAGCCCGTCTTCTACGTCTCCCCCTACACGGAAACGGCGTGATGGTTAGTTAGTTAGTTTGGTTAGTTATTATCTAGATAACAAAAGCACATCGTTAACTACATATCACCACAAAACAAACATTAGCACACCACACTTAAACTACACATCACCACGAGTAATACAAAGACCCTCACATGCAATCCAAAGCAAATCAATCTAAAATGAATTATTCGGTAATTGCGAATAGCTTTGAGTGATTTAATCGATTTTATACAGTTCCAGAATTAGTTCATTGATATATTGGATACATTTTCATCAATTATGTAGTCAACTAACTAACCGTCACGTCGTTTCTCGCAGGAGTAGGCAGAGAGGATGGACTGCAAAACTACTTATACTATTATAGTCTCATCCGTACTCTTCTATTGTTCTTGATCTTGCTGACTCGACTAAATCAGTACGTATTGGACAGTTAGGGGCACCGGTGGAGGAGTTGGTTAATTACTCGTCTAACAAGTGATGACAAGTGGAGGAAATTGTTTTTTTGTCCGATTTTGAAGAAAAAAAATCGAAAAAAAGACATCAAGACAAAAATAGACTTATGATACGGTACTTCTAACAAGTAACATAGATGATCTACAACTTTTGCTGAATCATGTAGTAAAGACTTGTGAGAATTTTGGGCTAGAACTGAATATAAATAAAACAAAGTACGTGCTCATAAGCAAATATGACGCATTGTATGAAAATCTTTATATTGCTGGAACAAAACTAGAGAAGGTATCGAGTGTTGTATACTTGGACTGCAATGTAAGTGATAGAAGGGATCCTTTGGTGTGCCGCATTGGGCCAGCTCGTGCAACCCTTATCAGCATGAAAAAAATGTTCTGCAGTCATGATCTCAACCTTGGATTACGAATGCGAATGGTCAGATGTTACGTGTTTTCGATATTATTTTATGGAATGGAAGCATGGATGCTTACTGAAGAACTAATTAGGCGACTTGAGGCATTCGAGATGTGGATCTACAGAAGAATACTTAAAATAAGCTGGATGGACAGGGTTACGGATGAAGATGTTATGGTTTGGATGAAAAAATAAAAATAAGTTATTAAAACTATAAAAATCCTAAAATTTCAATATCTCGGACGTGTGATGAGACATCCAGAGAAGTACGATAACTTGCATCTCATAATGCAGGGAAAGATTGCCGGAAGACGGGCCCCTGGAAGAAGGAGAAAAATGGGCTGAAAAACCTGAGACAGTTTGGCCAGTCTACCGTAAAGCTGTTCCGGGCCGCAGTAAACAAAATCCGCATAGCCAACATGATAGCAAACGTCCGTTGAACGGACAGGACATAAGAAGAAGAAGAAGAAGAACAGTCACCGGAGACCATTACTCCAAATAATGTCAGAATTCACTGCAAGTAAGTCAAGTACTTCCCTTAACACCCTGTATATTTGAACCCAAAATTTTCAGTTTTTGCTGATGTACGTGATAAAAATCTTCATAAAAGGTCAAAAAATTATGTTATAAAAATATAAAATTAACCACTCAGTTCAGTACCTATATCTACACAAAAATTGTACAAATCTGCTGATTGTGTAAAGTATGTAAAAAAAAACCAACAAATAAGAAAAAAATCTTGTTCTGTAATTTCTTAATTAATCTGTCGAATTATCGAACGCAGTTATTTCAAGACATAACAATATAATTTTTGCAATATTTTAACACTATCATTTTACGGTTCAACGAAATACAAATTTAAAAAAAAAATCAAAGCGTTATCTAAATGAGAATACTTTGAAACGATGCTGTATATAAAAACTCTTGAAAAATGTTAAGTTTTCCAAAAAAACTCTTCGTCTGCAAAAACAAAATTCATAATCCGTAAGAAGTAGGCATGGTATATTATGGTTGGAACTTTAATTTCCTACACATTATCCCCGCTTTGAAATATTTTCAAAGAAAAATCCCGATAATTAATAAACTTTGAAACTGTTCAGTTGTAAGGCTTTAATGAAACAAGTTTCAGCCCTTGTAGGAGGTTCTACCTTTGTCTAATTATTAAAATAATAATATAATATAAATTTCTTGCGATGACTTTCGACGTCTAAAAATTACTCCGTAACACAAAGAACTTTATCTTAAAGATTGATGGCTAAATAATAATAATTAATATAGCAAACGAAGGTTTTTTTGGACTTCAAATTTATTAAAGTGAAACGCGATGAAACGGAAGCGAACGAGACTAAAAAGAGACAAACACTTACAACTATAGGATTTAGCATGCGAGAGAATGAGATAACAATAAAATATTTATTTATTTCACAGGTACTCGATTCCAATATAATACGATTAATCCACGGTCCCACACAAGCCGCCTTTAGTCTAGTGGTGTAAAATGCCCGGCGAACCTTAGCAGTCAGACACTCGGCCGACTAAGGATCGAATCTAACGAAATCTAAAAAAAAATATATTTTTTTTAAAATCAATATCTAATCTTCACTCCACTCCAAAATGAACTGGCAAAGAAAACACAAAAGATAACGACATCCAGTGACTCCGAAAAAGAAAATACTAATGCTAATAAGATGACAAAAATATGGAAAAAGTCATCCTTCACATTGATAAAAAAAGTGCGTCGTAGTCTCCTCACGCTTGTCTACTTTAGTTTTCTGAAGGTTTCGTTTCTACCGCGTGTGAATTGCACTCTTTGATTTTATTTATTTTTCTTAAAAAGTAAAATTACGTAGCACCGATAAATTTTAAAAGCAACTCACCAAAGACAACAAAAAACACACAATATAACACATAATAGTATATATTTTTTTTTTCATTGATAAAGTAATGTTTAAGACAAGATTTTTATGCATAGCACAAAGGGTAACAATTATTATGAGTAATAATTCTTAGCCTGAAACACTCATCTACATTGAAAAAATCTCCCGAGAAAAGATACATGCCGCCGAAGGGACTCGAACCCGCCTCCTTCTGATATCCGGTCAACTGCTCTTTAACCACTGAGCTAAGTCGGCTTATCTCCTGCCCGCCAAATAATCTTAATATATAAAACAAAGTCGGGTAGTTACACTATTTATAACTCGAGAACGGCTGGGCTGATTTTGATGATCTTTGATTTGTTGGATTTGTCTCCGCCTCGGATAGGATAATAACTATTAAAACATCACAAAAGTTAACGAAATAAATAGTTATAAAGAAAATTATTTTCCCCATACATTTTGTATGGAACGAATTCTCCTATTTTGAAAGAACTGTAGCAATATTGAACTGTGCATGAATTCCAAACATTCAAAAACGTCAAATGTCAATGCGTTGATTGTTGTGCATTTCTTTTTGATCACATAATGCTGCCCTTCTTTCTTACACACTCAATGTCAATAGTCGAAAATGAGACAAATGGTGAATGTATGTCTGCACACCTCCAAAGGAAAAATACAATAATTATAATAAATCTCTGAAATGAAACGCATTTTTTTACATAAGCTCCACACAGGAGGCTCCGAGGAAAATAATATCTCTCAGGACCTATGTCATCTTAGGGGATGCTGTGTGGAGGATTTTTTAAGGAATGGGGAGGATAGAAAGTTCTGGGAAGGAAAAAGGTATGAGGGGTGGGTAGGAATCTGGGGGTCAGTGTGTCCGGGAGTGACGGACGTATGAATCCATCCCTCCAACTGTGGTGCAAGGCAATGGGTCGAGAGAGTCCGGCTGGAAAGGTCAAAAGGCCTCCCTCAACCAGTCTCCCTCGATTCAGCCCCGCCATGCAGCAGGTAAGCAGGCGCATCAACTGCCAAGACCCGGACATAAGTCACCTCATGAACCCGGGCACCCCTGCTAATTCACCAAACGTAGCGAGTCACTTGGGGTGATCTATGGCAGAGGTGTTGGTTATGCAATAAATGGTTCCCGGGGCGGCGGCACCCGTATCCGCCTCCTGAATTCCCGTAAGTAATTGTAAAAGTAAGAAACTCACAAAAATATAAATCCGTACACAACGCCATCTCTGATACTGACAAAAACAAAACACGGACAGTTGCGCATTGATAATTGCTTCATTGCGTAATTTTTAACTTAATAAAAAAACTGAATTTAATTCAACAGCTATTGATTCTGAGGCGGTACGAAGTTCGTCGGGTCAGCTAGTTCAATATATACTAGTGTTCCATTCAACAATTACTGCTTATTACATTTTTCCACCTGCAAACAACCAACTTTATTTTTATATGGGAAAGGCATTGTAAATGCTATATCTCCCACTAGGTGGCGTCGAGACAAATTATGTCTACATTTTTTGGTGAAATACTTTAACTTGTCAAATATTCATTATTATTTTTTAATTGATAAACCAATGTTTAAGACAAGATTTTTATGGATACCACAAAGGGTAACAATATAATTATTATAAGTATAATTACATAATAATATTACCGATCGTTCATTCTTCAAGATACATGAAAATTCACAAAAATAACGATAGGCTTTCCTGCTTCCAGCGCTATTAAAGAAAGATGGACTCGTTTTTAAATCGGCCCCGGCTATATCCTCGGAAATAAAAGAATATAATTTAGATCCTAAAGGCCTGGATCACTTTTATGGCCGAGCCATGTTTACAGAAAATTGTCACTCTTTAAAGCCGGTAGTTAAATATAAGACGGGTCAAGACCACCGAACAGATCATATCTAGAAACTTGAGCTGTGCCGATTGGAAAGAAAACTGTTGTCGCGGTCATAAGACGTTACGACTTCCAGACCCCAGACTTTTTTTCACGTTAGCTCCTCACAGGAGGCTCTGAGGAAAATAATTCCCCTGGCGCTGTGTGGGTCTTTTTAGGCAAGGAAGGAGAGAAAGGTCTGGGATGGAAAAAGGTATTGGTGGGTAGGAATATGTGGGTCAATGTGTCCAGGAGTGACGGACGTATGAATCCATCCCTCCCACAGCGGTGCAAGGCGATG
Source organism: Limnephilus rhombicus (assembly GCA_929108145.2). Taxonomy (NCBI): domain Eukaryota; kingdom Metazoa; phylum Arthropoda; class Insecta; order Trichoptera; family Limnephilidae; genus Limnephilus; species Limnephilus rhombicus. The sequence goes on along the minus strand of OV815292.1, from coordinate 10,050,527 downwards.
TTCCGGGAGAGTACGACTGGAGAAGTCAAAGGGAATCCCCAAACCATTCTTTTCCGATCTGGCTTGCCATGCAGCTGGTGGGCAGATGCTGTTGTGTATTGTCTTGTCCTATATCTCATATTTAAATTCATTTTGAACTAAGACTTTCTCATTTTATCATTTTTGCTTAATTTCGACGTGTTCCTTTACTCATAACTTTCGCGTCTATGTCACGCTTTACGAAATATTTCATGCATTTTTTTTCTACTAGCACTCTTTGTCTGTGGTCATCTCACTAGTTTTCTCTTTTTCATGTGTCAATAAATAACCTGTTTGCATTTTTACCGTTTCATCACCGGGTTCATGGGATGAGGTTTGTCTAGATCTTGGTGACAGATATGTTTGACCAACCACTGCGTGGCGGGCTGGATCGGAGGAGTCTGATTGAGGAAGGCCTTTTGACCTCTCCAGCCGGATTCTCCCTACCCTTCGCCTTGCACCTCAGTGTGAGGAATAGATTCATACGTCCGTCACCCCTGGTCACACTG